>CM039674.1:542523019-543976643 GCA_022496015.1 Hordeum marinum
TTGTAACTAAGCTATGTAGAATAGTTATTAAACTAAAATTTTCATGAAAACACAAGTCCGAGTCTAGTTAATTTTGTTCACTATTAGTTAGAGACATTGATTTCTTTTTAACACGAGGAACATTAATTAGAATATTTTCAGGAGTTGAAAAATTACCTTACTGTAGAAAGCATAAAGAGACTCATCACCAGACAACTTCGTATGCACTAGAGCTTCATCCTCCACTCCTATGCATAAACTTGCAACTTCAACTTGCGAAGTGGATACTATGATTCGGCTTGCTTTGTTGTTGTTTGGGAAACATGTTTTAATGCAATCCCACTCTTCAATGGTGTGTATGTCGTTGAGTACAACTAGGTAACTCTTGTCGTTCAAATATTTCTTGAACTCATGAGCCAAACCATCTTCTTTCCTAGTCGTCATCATCTTCAAAACTGTGGACCCAGTAAATGTTTTCCCTTCTTGTCCTGTCTCTTCAAGAGAATTGACATAGATTTGCCTAACAATACTTCGAATGAATTCTGTCTCATTGGAAGGAAGCATCAATGTGACCCAAGCACAGCAATCAAAATTCTTGTGTATCATGGGATCTTCATAAGCACTTCTAATGACGGATATCTCCCCCGGATCACTACTACTTGTGCCCCACAACGCTATCACTTGAAGTGTGTCATCCTTGCAATTGATCAACTCGACGAGTTCCATTTTTGCTTTCTGTCGCAGCAGCCTTGTGTAATCAGCGGCATTCATTGCTGCACTGGAGATGATGGTATGCTGCCCGACAAGGGAGGCAGTGTTGGAGCTAGAGCCCTTGATGAGGTGGTACCGTTGGCTCCGCTGGCTGACCTCCTCCACCTTGGCTCTGAGATCCTTCATTTGGCTTGCCATATAATGCCGGGCTAGCACCTTGCGAGAGAGACACCACCAAGATTGCTTGTCAAGACGGACAGCAAAATCCACGAGGCAGTCCTCAACAACATAGGACACATCGCGGACTTGCTTCACCCAGATTTTCACCACCATGTTGTCTTCCCGCTCGTCATGTGCGGCCATCAGGAAACCCCGCATCATTTCGAGCTCGTCTGCAATGAAGGAGTGGTCGCGCTGGACCCCCAGCTGCAGAGCTACCTCCTCGGCCACAGCCGATTGGGCATAGTTGAGCGCCCCGCTCAACGCGAACTTGCTGATGCTGATGGCCGTCGCCTCCATTTACTGAATGTTTGTGTGGATCAATTGATTGTGTACTGCGACTGCAAAGCAACACTGGGTGTTAATGGCTATGGTCGAGATAAATCTCAAGAGACATGTTGTAACAAGAGGGGAAACTGAGAATACATGTTGTTGTAGCAACGAAAATGAAGACTGGCGGTCCGTGACAGCAGCCTCGTTAGTAACCAAGACAGTGAAGCAGCCCCGGAGCTATCAACCTCAACACTAGCCTTCTCCCAAGCAACCAAACTTCAGAGAGATCTTCCAAGCGGCCAGACTTCACAGATCTGACGTGCGAGCTGAAAGATAATTTACGATTTACAGACTAAAATTAGCAAACGCTCCAATTAAGATGGACAAAGACACGCGATTTAGATGATGTGTAAAAATAATTACCAGGAAGAAGGGATGCCGCCACATTCGCTTCCGCCGTTGCGTCAGCTGTGGAAGGAAGGAAGCATGCAAGGTGAAGAAAGAGAGATAAAATCAGGCCATGGAATGAGATTCTTTCCTTCGTCTTGCGGCAACCTCCGTCCTCCAGCGAAGATGATGGGGGAAAGAAGATTCTTTTCTTGTTGCCGCTACATGGTGGCTTTGCCTCCTTGGCAAAGAGGGGTTTGATTCGATACTTCCGGTCTATTCGGATTTTGGAGTTGGTGGGGGGAGAGGGATTGGGTTGGATTCGAATGCACTTGCAGAGGGTCAGCTTGGCAATGGCGGAGGAGACATGGAGCAGCACAAGAATCGCCGGCGACGGCGACGGAGGCACGGGGAAGGTACACAAGTTTTTTATTTTTTGAGTAATGGGAAGGTAGTAAAAGTTTTTTTTTTTTAGTAATGGGAACGTAGTGGAAGTTTTCTTTTTTGATTAATGAGAAGGTAGTACAAGTTATTGTAACAAGAATTGCGGAGGAATGGCTTACCCTACTTCGAGATCGATGAATCCTCACAAGCTTAGACTCTCTTCCGTAGCCTTTTTTTAACACAGTAGGCACGCATACACTCATTTTTATGAACATGCATGCATACCCTCTCTTTATGATAATCATGTCTGTCGGAGTAGTGATGTCAGTCCTTCCACGCATGCAGTTTGTTGAACCAGTTGCAAGTAAACCCTCGACTCGCAATCGTGTCCGGTTACAAGTCAATCCTCGACTTGCAACCGGGATGTGCCGTACTCTTTTGTTGTAGTTGCTACAGTTGCAAATCCACTATCGACTCACAACTAGGGGGTCGCGTGGCTATTTGTAGGGGGTGGTTGCATGTCATCCATCAACCCGCACCTAGGAAGGATTATGATCTTTTTTCCAAGTAGTTCATAATACTCCTAATAAGGGCTTTTTTGTACTTTTTTACTTTGTTGCATCTTAACCCTAAACTAGGAGCTTTTTGCAGTTTGTGGGGTGCCCCATATTTGGAAAGTCAACCCCAACTTACAACTGGTAGACTCCCCCCCCCCCTCCAAACAAATGGGAAGATTTACAACTAAGTTGCAAAAAAATGGATATTTGTACATGAAGAATAACTAATCTTCGTCTTAGGATTCTATGTATAAGATTTTTAATGAAATTTGATCTATGATTTTTGTGTGAGTTGTTATTTTTTCTCTTTATTCAATTTTTGGTTTTCTTTAGCATTGAACCATTTTCTAATTATATATATTTCAACCCTAAACCTAGTTGTAGTTTCTAGTTGTACTAGCTTCTAGTTCATCCTCGACTCGCAACTTGTCGTGGTTTCATCACGGCAGATGCCATGGGTAGGCTTATCGAGAGGGGCCGAAGGACGCCGGTGGGCTCCGGGGACGGGGTTAGGCACAGACGATGACTGACACGCGATGTACCCAGGTTCAGGGCCCTCCGTGGGAGGTAATACCCCTAGTCCTGCTTGATCTGGATTGGGTGATGGAGAGATTACAACGATGCCCCTGGAGCTGAATGAGCGAGGAAGGGGAAGGAGCTAGCCGTCCTCCTGCCTCTGCGTGTGCGTGTGGTGAGTCGGGATGTGTCGCCAAAACCGAACCCCTTGCATGGGGGTGGTCCAAGGGATTTTATAGGCCAACCCCCCGGATTACAATAGGGATAAAAGGCCAGGGAGGGCCCCGGCTGGCAGCCTCTTGGGCCGGCTATGGGGCCTGCCGGCTGTGGGGTCCCGTCGGGACCGGTGGGGCCCGCACGGTGGGTCCCGGCGCCGGTCACATCGCGGCATGGGTCGCCCCTTGCGATGTCGTCTTGCGGTGCCCGGCCAAGGTCAGCGGCCCTGCCGGCCATCCTATAGCCATGCCGGGGCAGGTAATGGAGTGGTTGAGGTGTGCTGGCACTGTTGGAGGCCCGGTCGCCATCCGCCAGGGTCAGAGGTCCTGACGCCTTCACTTTAGCCATGCGGGCGCTGACCCCCGATGGGATGGGGTCTACTGTTACCGCGCAGGCCCTGATAATGGTATCCAATGCCTAGCCGGCTGAGGAGGCCACGCGGCAACGCTCTCAGCCGGCTAGCGTGCCGTAGCCGGTCGATGCGCAGCCGGCGGTCCCTTGCTGGATGGTCGCGGTTGGCAAGGCGTAGCCGGACCGCTAGGACAAGCGGCCCGCCCTTTAATTGCGTTTGGTGAGTTAGAGCAAGGGGGCAATTGAGGATACCCCGGGGTTGTACCCCCGTCAGTAGTCCCCGAAGCCGGGGAGGCCCGCCGACGGGTCACGGAGGTCCTCGTCGGCTGGAAGATCGCTTGTGTGCCAGGGGATGTCCGGCGGGCCGAATGATGCCAGCGGGTGGCCAGTCGGCCCCGCAGCCGGCCAAAGCCATGCGCACCACCTTAGGTCCTCTGCCGGGCCGAAGAGTCGCGTCACGCGGAAGGGGCTGCGGGCCGCAGCCTGACAGGCCACGCGACGGAAAAGATCGGACCGCGGAGGGGAGGGCCCCCCACGACCGCGGCCTCGATCCGCACGCGCGAATCTCGCACGGCATGGGCAAGCAGTTAGCGTTCCCGAGCGCCATGATGACCGCTCCGCGCGCTTTGGGAGTCGTGAGGGTCGTGCGCGGCAGGTGCGCTCCCCATGACCTGCCCGTGCGGGGTATAAAAGGGAGAAGAGGGCGAGAGGTGCGACCTGTTTGCTCCCCTTGCCCCCGTCGCTTTGATCTCGTCCCCCTGCCCCCCTCGCCGTGAGAGAGATAGAGAAACATACGCCAGGCAGAGCTCGCGAAGAATCCGCACCGCCGCCTGCCGTCGTAGAGAGCCCGGGCGGCCGCCGAACCTCCACGCCACCTTCGCGACCGCACGCCCCCACCACGACCATGGTGACCAAGGGTGCGTGGGACGGGAGCGATGTCGACGAGATGTTCTTCGAGCACCTCCGCCAACGCCGAAAGCTCCCGGCGGAGGAGCACTTGGAGGCGCGACCGGCCGGGTCAGAGAACTCCCCGGCGCCGCGGGAAGGCGAGGTCGTGGTCTTCGCCGACCACTACCACCGCAGGTTGGGGCTGCCGGCGAGCGCATTCTTCCGCCGGTTCTTGACGCGCTTCGGCCTGCAACCGCACCATCTCGCCCCCAATGCCATCTTGGAGCTGGTGGCCTACGTCGTCCTCTGTGAAGGATATCTGGGGGTCGAGCCTCGGCTCGACTTTTGGTGCCGGCTGTTCTTCCTCAAGCGGCAAACGGTGAAGGATCCGGTGACGCAGCAGATGGTGATGACCGCCTGCGGAGGTGCCTCGATCCACATCCGCAAGGGGACCAGTTTCCCCAAGCTCCCACTGCACGAGTCGGTGAAGCACTGGCAGCGGGGGTTCTTTTATGTGAAGAACATGAAGCCGGAGGAGGACTTCATCAACCTCCCCGACTTCAACAACCATCCGCCGGCCGCCATGTTGAACTGGCGGGCGACGCTGCCTCAGCATCCTGCCGTCTCTTCGAGCTGACTGGGCCGGAGGCGCTGAAAGCCACCGACCTGCTGGCAGCGATGATGGCGCGCCGGGTGGCGCCACTGCAGCAACGGACGCACCTCATCTGCCAGATGGGGGGACGCCACGATCCTTGCCAGCTCTCCACCAAGGAGCTGAAGTCGGCTCACGTGGCGAGGAAGGTGAACGCCATTACGACGGTGAAGATGAAGGAGGGAGAATGGTAGTGGGGGAGATCCCCTACAGCCGGAGCCACCCGGCGCCACGGGTAAGTACTCTGACCGGCTCCTTCCGCCACACGTTTGCCGTTGTAGGACTCTTCTAACTTTGTTCTGACGATGCGCACCGTCCGGCCTGCCTGCAGAAGTTCCCGCTCCTGTAGAACTATGCGGAGCCGGCGCCCGACACGGCGGATTCGGACCTCGAGGAGGTCGAGGACGCCGACGACATGGATCCGGCCGTCTCCGGGCGAGCCGGTGCGTCAGAGACGGAGGAGGCCGAGACGGAGACGGATAAGGCTGACGAGGCCAAGTCGACGGGTGAGTCTCCTCTCCAGACGCATCTACGGGCCTAGCCTGATGATGATGCTGAGCAAGAGCCGCACCGTGCTGCAGAGGCTCCGGGGGAGTTCTTGGAGGGAGAGGTCATGGCACCGCGGAGGTGCCAGCCACGAGCCGGAGGCAGCTCCATCCAGGGGGCCGGCCATGGACGACAAAGGGAAAGGGCCGACCGCCCCCAAGCCGGCGCCGAAACGTGTTGCGACCGCGCAGCCGGGCGGCAGCCGCGGAGGAGGGAGCAAGAATCAGAGGGTTGCCCCGTCGGGGCCCTAAAGATGGGCAGTTCCCGTCGTGATCGGGTAAGTTCATCTCCCTCCCCTCTTCAGTTTGCCTCCCGCCAACCTTCCCTCCTTCCCCTTATCTTTGCGCTGCCAGGGAGGCGGGCATGCTGGGGAAGACCCCAGGCGGTAGGACGGAGAGGGCGGCACCGTCGATGATGGGCGAGGCCAAGAAGCGCCAGGCGTGGCTCGACCTTGAGGAGGTCGAGCGGGAGCGGCGCGCCAAGGAACGCCGCCAGTGGGAGGAGGCGGCGTGGGAATAGGAGGAGCCAGCGGGGAGGCCGTTGGCAGCGCGTGGGAGGCATTCCCCCACGACCCGGAGGAGAGGACGCCGGGCCTCCACGGCTCCGGGAGGTCCGCGGAGGCCGGCGTGGATGCCGCGGAGGGCACGGCGAGGAGGGGCCGCGACGCCGCCCAGGCGATGGCGGATGATGTGCCGCCGGCGACGGACGATGCCCCGCTGGAGGCGGCGACGTGCCACCAGGGGCGAAGGCACCGCCCTCGGAAGTGCCGGCGTCAGGAACGCCGCTTCCCGAAGTGCCGGCTCCGAGGATGCCGGCTCCGGAGGTGCCGACGCCGGACGCGAGCCGGCCCGGAGCCGCTGGAGGCGGAGCGCCCCAGGCAATGGCCGCGACGACCGAGGAGACGGCCGCGACAGGCACGTCGACGACGGCCCTCGGCGTGGTGGCGATAATGGGGGCCGGCCCCGTTGTGGTCTCCGACGACGAAGGGCCTGCGGACAGGGACCGACCGCAGTAGACATGGGCGACGACCAGGGGCTCGGCCTCTGGCGAGCCGTCGAACGTCCTTGGGGCAGCGGTGGTCCCCGTCGTGGAAGCCTTTGCCGCCTGCCACACCCAAGTGACGCAGGACGCCCGGGCCGCCACCGACCGGCTGGTGAGACTGGAGCAAGCAGTCGCGGTAAGTTTTCCTTTCTTTCTTCTTGTCTTCTACTCTTCTCTTCTCTCTAGTGGGGGTGCGCCGGCACACCCACTGGGTGTAGCCCACGAGGCCCGAGCCGGCTGGGGCGCAGGCAGGTCGGGCCTAAAGCAGCCACGTTGTTGGTGTCTTGCAGGCGGCGCACGATCGTCGGGTGGCCGCGTACAACACCCTGCTGGGGTTGTACCGGGGGAGCGAGAACCGGCTCGCCGATGTCTCCGCGGACCTGCGAGGTACGTATCTTTGCATTTTCAGTGAGGGGGCATAGCCCCCGGGAATCAGGCCGGCTGCCTCGAAGGCGGGCTGAATCCCTTTTGTTGTTTCTTTCTAACAGCGGAGGTTTCCTTGCATAAAGCCACCCATGCCGACATGGTCAGCCTCTGGCATCAGGTAGTGCGTCTATATGAGGAGCGCGACACCATGGCGGCCGAGTGCAGCCGGTTTCGCGAGAAGGCGGACAGGGCGAGGGCGGAGCGGAAGGCGCTCGAGTAGGCTCATCGCCTGGCGTTGGCGGAGCGGGAGGCGGTTCTCCGCCAGGAGGCGGAGGAGCGGGAGAAGGTACTCCGCCAGAAGCTGGAGGCCCAAGATGCCGCGCTGAACAAGGCGGCCAAGGAGGCGCAAGAGGCTCGGGAGGAGAACGAGCGTCAGCACGAGGAGGCGAAGGCCCGGGAGGCGCGGCTGCAGGAGCAGGGTCAAGAGGTGGACCAGATGCTGCGCCGTAAGTCTTCTACCCGCTTCTCCCTTTTTGCATCTTCCTCTCCATTGCGCCTCATGCTCACCTCCCGTCCCCTCTTAGGACTCTTCCCCGGCACGCAGGAAGCCGCGGAGGCAGCCATGGAGGCCGACCGCGAGGCCCGGCGAGCCAAGGGGGAAGCTGTTGGGGAGCATGCCCCCTGGAACCTGGACGAAGTGGGAGCTGCCACCGACGCGCGCCTGACGGAGGTCATCCGTGCCACGAGGCGGCTCCAGGCGGCCGGCTCGGCACTGGTCCGTACCCTCTGGCCCAGGGCGGTGGATCCGGGATCCATGACCCGTCTCTCCAGGTAGCTGGAGTATGGAACCACGCGGGTGAATGCCTGGAGGGCCTCCGCAGCACGCGCCGGCGCGGAGATGGCGCTCCGCGTCGCCAGGTCATGGTACCCTGAGGTTGACTTGGGTCTGCTCGTGGCCCAGCGCGCCGGTACCGATGCAGAGTTGGAGGTGGTGGCGGACGAGCTTCAGGTGCGGGCTAGCGAGCTCGCATCCTTCGCTGCGTGGGACGAGTACGTCCCGGAGCGCGGTGTGAACGGCGCGGCGATCCCAGAGGACCACTATGGGCTCGCCTGGGACGTCCTGGAGGGGAGCGAAGGTGATATGGAGGACGGGCGGTCCGACACCGACGACTACGCCCCGTCTGAGCCGTCCCTGGATGCGGGAGCCTCTACTTCGAAAGCACCAGCACCGCCGACCACAGGAGCTTGAATGCCGCCGGCTCTAGGAATGCCGGCACCGGAGGAGGGCCGGCCCGAAGCCGTCATCGTTTGTTCCTTCTTTAGTTTCTCTGCACTTTTGTTTAGTACTGGAACTCCATCCACTGGGGGTGTATTTAAAACATATGTAATGAACTTGTGGTCGTGGGCCTTTTTAATCATCTGAATTTTATGTCATTCGTCCTTTGTTGAATAGTGTGCGTGCCGGCTTTTCTTTCGCCCTTCGCCTTTTGACTTGTATTCACGCGCCAGGATTTCTTCTAGCTTCCACCCCGCCTGCCGGCCAGCCGGGAGCCGGTCTGGGACAGGGACGGGGCTTCGTCCTTGGGAAAAACCGGCGAACTTTTAGATTCAACCGGCTAGGGCTAGGTTGAGCCGGCAGAGGCCGGTTACTAGGAGCAGTGCGGTTCTGTTAGGCCGGTCCGGTTGCCCTGCATCGGCTAGTCCTTGTGTGGGAAGTCCCTTCGTACCTCGTGACCCCTTTAGCCGGACAGCTAGGAGCCGGTCTGTAGCTGGTTTGGGAGGGGAGGCGAAGGATTGCTTGCCCACACAATTTGTCCGCCTTGGGAGGGAACCGGGCGAGCCCTCGGGCCCGAGAACCGGGCCCGGTCGAAGTGCTTTTAGAACGACAGGAAGAAAACTTTGGGAAGGACGAAAAGGGGCGTGCCCCAAGCGCCGGCTTGGGCCCCCCGCTATATTCATAGGCCCAAAGAAGGGGAGGGTACATACGTTTGTTCTTAGCAATAAAATGGACGGAGGAGCGCCGCGTTCCATGGGCGCTCTGTCTCCTCGCCGGAGGCTTCTCTCTTGCGCTTTTGTGGCTTCTGGGCGTCTATCAGGTTGTACGCGTTGTTGTGCAGCACCCGACTGACGATGAATGGGCCCTCCCATGGGGAAGACAGCTTGTGCTGGCCGGCGGTTCGCTGGATCCGCCTAAGCAGCAAGTCCCCTTCGCGGAAGGAGAGTGGCCGGATCCGCTTGCTGTGGTAGTGCCGGAGCTTCTATTGGTAGATGGCCGTCCGGCTCAAAGCCAGCTCGCGGGCGTCCTCGAGGAGGTCAACGCCGTCTTCCCTTGCCTCCTTTGCATCCTTCTCGATGTACAGGGTAACCCGAGGCGAATCGAACTCGATGTCGGTAGGGATGATCGCCTCGGACACGTAAATGAGAAAGAACGGGGTATAGCCGGTCGACCGGTTGGGCATGGTCCGGAGGCTCCAAAGGACGGCCGGCAGCTCCTTGACCCAGCAGCCGGCCGATCGGACCAGTGGTGTCACGAGCCGGGGCTTGATGCTGGACAGGAGCAGGCCGTTTGCCCTCTCGACCTGGCCGTTTGACTGTGGGTGGGCAACGGATGCCAGGTCGAGCCGGATGCCCCGTCTTGAGCAGAAACACGCTCGCGCGCCCTTGGCGAAGTTCGTGTCGTTGTCGGTGATGATGCTGTGGGGGACGCCGTAGCGGACCGTTACGTCTTCGATGAACCGGACGGCCGTGGGGCCGTCTAGCTTCTTGATTGGCCGGGCCTCAATCCACTTGGTGAATTTATCGACGGCAACCAGCAAATGCGTCATGCCGCCTCGGGCAGTCTTGAAGGGTCCCACCATGTCCAGCCCCCAGACGGCGAAAGGCCGCGAAAGGGGGATGGTCTGGAGGGCGGTAGCCGGCAGGTGGCTTTGCGTGCTGAAACGCTGGCAGCCTTCGCATTTGTCGACTAGTTCCTTGGCCGCCTCTAGGGCGGTCGGCCAGTAGAAACCGTGGCAGAACGCTTTGGCCACCAGGGACCTGGAGGCGGCATGATGCCCGCACTCGCCCTGGTGGATGTCGAGGAGGATTTCTAGGCCCTTCTCCGGCTCGACGCAGCGCTGGAAGACGCCGGTGGTGCTGCGATGAACCAGCTCGTGGTTGATGATGCTGTAGGCTGGGGCCCGGCGCTGAATTTGCCTTGCAGTGGCCTCGTCGGATGGGTGCTCGCCGCATTGGAGGAATGCCAGGATGGACTGGGCCCATGATGGAGCCAAGACAAGGGCTGGCTCAGCCCCCGGGACCGGCTCGTGAGTCCCTAGGACCTGCCCGCCAACCCCCGGGGGTGAGGGGCTGGTTGGGACGTCGTCCGCCGTCATGACGCCGGCAGTCTTGGAGATGGCGTGTGCAGAGGTGGACGGCTCAATCGTCGTGGCGGGAAGTGCCGGCTCGGAGGCGGGTGGAGATGGAGCCGGCAGAGCCGCCGCAGCTAGCGGGGTTGGTTAGGAAGCTGGCTCCGCCGAGGTGCCGGCCGTGCTCGCCAGAACGAAGATGGACTCCGATTCGGGAGAGGGCTTGATCGAGGGCTTCAGCAGCCGCTCGAGGGAGACGCCGGCTGGGATGGCCTACCGGGTGGAGCCGATCTTGGCCAGCGTGTCGGCCGCCTCGTTGTCCGTGCGTGGGACGTGGTGGAATTCGCAGCCCTCGAAGGAGCCGGTGAGCTGCTGGACGAGGAAGCGGTAGCTGGCCATGTTGGCATCCCTGGCGTCCCATTCACTAGAGACTTGTTGCACCACGAGGTCGGAGTCGTCGAAGCAGATAATGCGCCGGATGCCGATCTCCTTGGCGAGCCGGAGGCCGTGGACGAGGGCCTTGTAATCGGCCACGTTGTTGGAGGTGGCGACGTGGATCTGGAGGGCGTAGCGGAGCTGGTCGCCTCTGGGAGACGATAGGACGATGCCGGCTCCCAGGCCGGTTCGCATCTTCGAGCCATCGAAGTGCATGCGCCAGTGCGTGGAGTCGGCCGGAGGCGGCACGAACTGGGTCTCGGCCCAGTCGACGAAGAACTCGTCCATCGCCTGGGACTTGATGGCGGTACGGGGTTCGTACCGGATCTCGTAGTCGGCCAAGGCAATAGCCCATTTGGCGATCCGTCCGGTGGCGTCCCGGCCGGCCATGATTTCTCCCAGCAGCGCCGTGCTCACGACGGTGATGACATGCTCTTGGAAGTACTGCTTGATCTTCTGGGCGGCAAAGTATATGCCGTAGCACATCTTCTGGTAGTGGGGGTAGATCTGCTTGGAGGCGGAGAGGACCTCGCTGAGGTAGTAGACGGGGCGCTGCGTCGGCAGTGTCTTGCCTTCTTTCGGCCGCTCCACCGCCAGGACGACGCTGATGACGCGCGTGGTGGCCGCGATGTAAGCGAGTAGGAGCTCCTTGTCGGCCGGCGCGGCCAAGATGGGCGCGCTGGTGAGAGCCCGCTTGAGGCCGCAGAACGCCGTGTCCGCCTCGTCGGACCAGTCGAACAGGGTCGGCTTCCTCGAGAGGTCCCTGCCCGGCTCGACTAGGGCCGACTTGCGCAGGAGCCCGTAGAGAGGCAAGGCCTTCTCGCCCAGCTGGCTGATGAACCGGCTGAGGGAGGCGAGGCAGCCGGTGAACTTCTGGACGTCGCGGAGCCGGACCGGCTTGGGCATGCGCTCGATCGCCCGGATCTTCTCAGGGTTAGCTTCGGCTGGGACACCGAAGACACACTTCTTTGGGTTGAGCTTGATCTTGTACTCGCGCAAGTTGGCGAACGTCTCCCGGAGATCGTCGAGGAGGCTAAAGTGCTTTTGGAATTTGACGACGATGTCATCCACGTAGACATGGACGTTCCTGCCTATCTGAGGCAGGAGGCACTTCTGCATGCAGCGCTGGAAGGTGGCGCCGGCGTTCTTCAGGCCGAAGGACATGGTGATGTAGCAGTAGGCCCCGAAGGGGGTGATGAAGGAGGTCTTGAGCCGGGCGGCTGGGTCCTGCTTTATCTGGTGGTAGCTGGAGTAGGCGTCCAGAAAGGAAAACAAATCGCAGCCGGCCGTGGAGTCGATGACTTGATCGATCCGCGCTAGGGCGAACGGGTCCTTGGGGCACGCCTTGTTCAGGCTCGTGTAGTCGATGCACATGCGCCAGGTCTTGTTTTTCTTCAGCACCAGGACTGGGTTGGCCAGCCAGTCCGGGTGGAACACCTCCATGATGAAGTCGGCTGCAAGCAGCCGGGCGATCTCTTCTCCGATAGTGCGCTGCTTCTCCTCGAAGAAACGGCGCAGGGGTTGCTTGACCGGCTTCGCGTCTGGCCGTATGTGCAGCTTGTGCTCGGCGAACTTCCTCGGGACACCCGGCATGTCTTTGGGGGACCATGCAAAGATGTCCCGATTCTCACGGAGGAAGTCGACAAGCTCGCTTTCCTATTTGCTGTCGAGGTGCGAGCCAATGGTCATGCACTGGGTGGGGTTGGTCGGATCGAGCGGCACCTTCTTGGTGTCCTTGGACGGCTGGAACGAAGCTTCGCCGCCCGACTGGGAAGGGGGAGCCGACACGGCCGGCTGGGCAGAGGCAAGGGCCACCAGTCGGTCGAGCTGCCGCTTCTCCTCCGCTATCTCCAGGGCCTCGGGTAACCGGCTACCGTCGCGCGCGCACGCGATCGACATCTGGTACTTACCAGCAACGGTGATGATGCCCTTGGGGCCCGGCATCTTGAGCTTGAGGTAGGCGTAGTGGGGTACCGCCATGAACCTGACGAGGGCCGATCGGCCCAGCAACGCGTGGTAGGGGTTGTCGAGGTCGACCACCTCAAACGAGACGGGCTCGCGGCGGAAATGGCTGGCGTCGCCAAAGAGGACGTCAAGCCTGATCTTGCCGACGGGCGTGCAGGACTTGCCCGACACGATGCCATGGAAGACGGTCCGGCTTGCCTTCAGGTCCTCCACCTTGACCCTAGCTTGAGCAGGGTGTCCAAGTAGAGGATGTTGATGCTGCTGCCCCCATCGATCAGCACCTGCGAGAAACGGCACGAGCGCTTCTCGGAGGCGATGGTGGGATCGAGAACGAGGGCGTAGCTGCCGAGGTTTGGCATCATAGCTGGGTGGTCCGCCCGGCTCCAGGTGACCGGCTTCTCGGACCAATGCATGAATTGGGGAGTTGCGGGGATGGTGGCGTTCACGTCGCGGTGGAGCCGGCGCTGGGAGTGCTTGTCCGTCTCCTCACTAGTGAAGACGACGTAGCACCCGTCGTGTTCAGGGTACTGGTCGAGCAGCCGGCCGTCGTTGCGAGCCGGGGCCGGGGCCGCCTGAGCCGGTCCAGGAACCGGAGCCGGAGCTTGGGCCGGAGCCGGTGCGCGAGCTGGCGGCACGGGAGGAGCCGGGAGGCCGTCCCCCCGGGCCAGACGCTAGGAGAAGCTGAACTGCCGGAGCGTGTGTGTAACCGGCTTGGCGCCGGAGTGGTTCTTGTAGGGGAGGTCAAGCATTTGCTCGGAAGTCACCTTGGGCTGCCAAGCAGCCTTGCCGGTGTGCTGGCGCTGACCGGGGGCCTGGCCAGCCGGCTGCTCCTCCTCGATGGAGGCGACCTGCCGCCTCCCGTAGCGGGAGTCGGGCTGGTCGTTCTTGCGCTTGCCGTCTCACTGCTGCCAGTTGTCGGCCGCTGCCCGCAGCGTGGCGGGGGGCGAAGCCGGTTTGGCCGGTGCCTTGGCTTTCATCCTC
Organism: Hordeum marinum; assembly: GCA_022496015.1. Classification (NCBI taxonomy): domain Eukaryota; kingdom Viridiplantae; phylum Streptophyta; class Magnoliopsida; order Poales; family Poaceae; genus Hordeum; species Hordeum marinum. The sequence goes on from CM039674.1 coordinate 542,536,834, forward strand.
CTTGAGGAATCGGCCGTGGCGTATTTATCCGCTTTGGACATTAGGTCCGCCAGGGAGGTTGGCTCGGAGCACAGAAGCTTGTGCTTGAGAGGGGTGCCATCGCAGCAGCCTTCGATGAAGTACTGGATGGCTTGTACCTCATGCACTCCCTCGCAGGAGTTGCGGAGCTCAGTCCAGCGCGTGAGGTAGTCGCGGAGGGGTTCTTTCGTCCCCTTGACGCACATGGCCAGCTCGCGGGGCCGGCCGGGCTGTTTGTAGGTGCCAGTGAAGTTGTGGACGAAGGCTTCCTCGAAGTCCGTCTAGGTGTTGACGCTGCCGACGGGCAGGCTGTTAAGCCAGGTGCGGGCCGAGCCGATCAGCATGAGGGGGACGTAGTGGACGGCTACGCGCTTGTTTCCCCTGGTGATGCCGACGGCGGTGGTGTAGTCGATCAGCCAGTCCTCCGGCTTGGCGGCCCCGGTATATTTCGGGGTGTCGCGAGGAAGGGTGAAGCCAGGTGGAAAGGGCTTGTTGCAGATCCGGGGGCCGAAGTAGGACGGGCCTATCGAGCCCTCCTCCTCGAGGGGGCCGACTGCGCGAGCCGGTCAAGACGGAGCCGAGCGTCGTTGTCGCTGTGGGGGACGCGTGGTCCGAGCCGGGCCGCCAGCTCGGGGCGGTCGGCCGGCGGGATGGACCGCGCTGGTTCTTGCCGCGGCGGCGGGGTGTGCTCACGGGTGCGCCGGCTGCCCCCTGCCGGCGCCTCGTCGCGGCGGTTGCTACGGGCCGGGTTGTTGTTGCACCGGCTGTTCACGGCCACCTGCTCGTTCCCGCGCGAGGGGGGGCGCTAGACGTTATTCCCCCGGGAGTTCCGGACGGAGGGACGACGGGCCCTGGAGTGCTGAGCCGGCCGGCGGTCAGCAGCACCAGCGTCCTCGCCCTCGGGGCGGGGGAACTCTGAGACGGCTCCGCCGGGGTGAGGCCGGCCTGTTGCGCGTTGGCGGTGTCGATGAGGTCCTTGATGTGGCGCTCACACGCGGCGTGTTCCTCGCCCTCCAAAGTTGCCAAGTCCTCGTAGGCAACCTTGGCGGCGCGCAGGTTGGCCGCGGGGTTATCGTAGATGGGGAGGCGTCCGCCGGGGATTTCCGCGACCACGCGGCCACGCTCTCGCACGACCCCACGCCGGCTGGGCTCGGGCCAGCCGGGATGAGGCCGTACTCGGAGTTGTACTCCCGCTACGCGGCCTCCATCCGGCGCCGCTCGGCGACGAGGGCGCTGGCGTCCTCGAACAGCAGGCGGCGGGCTGCCTCCAGCTCGGCCCTGGCGATAGCCGGATCCGCCGTCGTGGCGATGGGAGTGCCTAGACCCCAGAGGGTGGCGGCGAGCGGGTCGGAGGTGCCGGCGCGAGCTGCGGCTGCGCTGGCCTCGGCCGCTCGCACACGGCCCGAGGTGGTGGAAGAGGTGGCGACCATCACTCCCACGCGAGTGTGGGAGCCGATGGCCTCGCCCGTGGCGAGCGCGCCTACGGACGAGGGAGGCTTGGTGCATTTGAGCACCCAGCTAGGGTACTCATCGGTCGCCGGCGCGTCCGCGAGGCTCAGCTTGCTGAGCTGCCCGGTGAGCGTGGCGACGTTGAGCGCGAGGTTGCGGCCGACGCGCTCATCAAAGATGCCGGTCGCGATGCCTGCGGGGCCTGTCGGAGCAAGCCCTACGAGCATGCGGTTCTTCCCGGGCGCGAGGCGGCCGGGGGAGGTGGTGAAGGGCCCTGCCCGGAGCGTGACTCCGGCCGACGCCGCGGACGGCCCCACGGTGGGTGCCAACTGTCGTGGTTTCGTCATGGCAGATGCCATGGGTAGGCTTATCGAGAGGGGCCGAAGGACGCCGGCGGGCTCCGGGGACGGGGTTAGGCACAGACAGTGACTGACACGCGGTGTACCCAGGTTCAGGGCCCTCCATGGGAGGTAATACCCCTAGTCCTGCTTGATCTGGATTGGGTGATGGAGAGATTACAACGATGCTCCTGGAGCTGTATTAGCAAGGAAGGGGAAGGAGCTAGCTGTTCTCCTGCCTCTACGTGTGCATGTGGTGAGTCGGGATGTGTCGCCAAAACCGAACCCCTTGCATGGGGGTGGTCCGGGGGGGTTATAGGCCAACCCCCCGGATTACAATAGGGATAAAAGGCCGGGGAGGGCCCCGGCTGGCAGCCTCTTGGGCCGGCTGTGGGGCCCCGTCCGGACCGGCGGGGCCCGCACAGTGGGTCCCGGCACCGATCACATCATGACACGGGTCGCCCCTTGCGATGTCGTCTTGCGGTGCCCGGCCAAGGTCAGCGGCCCGGCCGGCCGCCCTGTAGCCATGCCGGGGCAGGTAATGGAGTGGTTAAGGCTTGCCGGCACTGTTGGAGGCCTGGTCGCCATCCGCCAGGGTCAGAGGTCCTGACGCCTTCACTGTAGCCATGCAGGCGCTGACCTCGATGAGATGGGGTCCACTATTGCCGCGCAGGCCCTGATAATGGCATCAAATGCCCAGCCGGCTAAGGAGACCAGGCGGCAACGCTCTCAGCCGGCTAGCGCGCCATAGCCGGCCGATGCGCAGCTAGCGGTCCCTAGCTGGAGGGTCGCGGTTGGCAAGGCGTAGCCGGACCGCTAGGAGAAGCGGCCCGCCCTTTAATCGCGTTTGGTGAGTTAGAGCAAGGGGGCAAATCAGGATACCCCAGGGTTGTCCCACCGTCACAACTGGTATCTTAATTTTGTGTAGTGTCAGTTGTCAGTCAATCATCGAAACGTAACTAGGCCCATATTTTTTTTTCATCCCAGTTACAAGTTCACCCTCAAATTGCAACTTGGCATGTAGTTTTTTATTTTCAGTTTTAAGTCCACCCTCAACTAGTAACTAGGCCCATAGTTTGTTTTTCAACCCAGTTGCAAGTCTATCTTCAACTCGCAAGTAGGACTAAAGTTTATTTTTATCCCAGTTGCAAGTCCATCCTGACTTGCAACTAAGCTCATAGTTTTCCTAGTTGCAAGTCCACCATGCTCGCAACTAGTGTCGTAGTTTTTTCTAGTTGTCCGAGTTTTAAGTCCTTTATCGACTCACAACTTAGCGATGCGACCAGGTTGCATGTCCACCATAGACATAAACTAACCCGACCAAGTTGCGTGCCCACCCACGACATGCAAGTCTCGGTTACCCAGTTGTCCGTCGACTACCGATACACAATTCAGCATAACCTGATTCATTTGCATGTCCACCATCGACATGCAATTTGCCCCGCCCAAAGCTAGTTCTATGTCCATCCTTGTTACCAAACTTGCCTGGCCAAGTTGTTTGTCCATTCTTGACACACAACTTGCCCCGACCTACTTGCATGTCCACCCTTAGCTTATCTTTTTCCCCTTTTTGATGTTCCTCCATCATGCATTTTTTGTGTTTTCAAAAATGTTATCGTGTTTAAAAAAATTGTTCATCATGTGTTTATAAAATTTTCATCTTATATTTTTAATTGCTTTGTGTAAAAAAATCTCACCCTATTTGAAAAAAAAGATTAACTGTGTTTTTTTAGGAAAAAAAATCTGTGTGAAAAATGTATGTAAAGATGTTCATCGTGCATTTTCAAAAAATATTCATTGTGTATTGTGAAAATATGTCAATACTTTTTTTAAACATGGGCACTTCTTAAAATTGCATGAAAATTTATATACACATGCGAACATTTTTCTTCAAACAAGTGAAGTAGTTTTTTTTAATATGCATATATGTTTAAGAAGTTTTTATACCATATAGAATATAATTTTTTTTCATGCATGTGTCTTTTGGCCGATGTGCGCACATAGATTTTTGTTAAAAAAGAGCTGGAGACTTGATTTAGTAATCAACGGTGAACAAATGCGATGTGGTGGTACAGGTACATGTACGTGTTGTGGTTGAACGAGAGATGCATTATATGTGAAGCTGAACTAGCTAACGTTGTTGGGCGAGCAAATGCACGTATATTTATGCATGCATCTATGTGCGGTTAAACTGAAGATAAAGAACCTAATAAGGCTACTAGGATCAACGGAAAAAAAGAGACAAACAAACAAGGTCAAAGACAAAGAACTGGGTTTGTTTTAGGATTTAGACAGACCCATTTAGTTTTGTTATATGGGATGTCCGTATTTAGGTGGTTTGTTAATTAGAGCTATTATACATTATTGTGTACGTTTTCATTTGAGTGGGTTATAAGTTTGTTGCACATCAAGATCTAGTAAGCACATATTTTGTAGATGAAACAATCACTCTCGATATGATATATTTTTGCAATTCGTTCCATGTCGATGATTGAGTCGAAGCAAATTTCACTAGGATATTATCCCGAGAGATCTTTTTTCTCACAGTTAAACCTTCCTGAATGCATTGTCTTGGAGTCGGCTCAACAGTTGGGGGTTGGGGCCGGTGGCGGGGATGTCATAATGGTTTTGGATCAAAAAGATTGTGTAGCAACTTGTTTGGCAACAATTTAGTGTTGAGTTGATTAGGGTCAAAACAAAGAGTTTCGATAGTTACTTTTACGGGCATGTACTAACAGTCGTAGTTGTGGTCAGGGTGGTCCATGGGCTACCATGGGATTCTATAGACTGCAACTCACAACCTGCATGCTTTAATCCAGTACTGCTTCAGTCGAGAAACCATCCATGTCCCAACGCCTAGCCGAAGCCGACGAGCCTAGATCCGCCTTATAACCCGAAGAGCCTAGATCCGCCTAGATCCGCCTTATAACCCGGTGTCAAAACTGGTGGATCTCGGGTAGGAGGTCCCGAACTGTGAGACTAGAATTGACGGTAACAGGAGACAGGGGGACACATATTTACCTAGGTTCGGGCCCTTCTATGGAGGTAATACCCTACGTCCTGCTTGATTGTATTAATGATATGAGGGGTTGCAGAGTTGATCTACCTCGAGATCGAATAGCTAATCCTATATGAGTTGTTTTGTACATCCTAAGACCCTCCAGCTTATATAGACACCGAGGGTCCCCGGGGTTTACACATGGTCGGTTACATGCCGAAGAGATAAACATGCCTAACTATGACTAATAACTTGGAGAGTACGTCACGGTTCCTCGAAGCTTCCATCTGGCACCGGTGGTCCTCGGATCGCCTGATACTCCCTTTGCGGCCCACACAGTCCGGCAAATCAACGACAGGTCGGCTATCCAAGGACCCCTTAATCCAAGACTCCCTGAGTAGCCCCCGTACTAGCCTTCAATGCCTATTTATATCCGATCAATCTCCTTCTGTCATCATCTTCTGCTTGCAAGGCGAGTCCTTCATCCCTCCTTGTCTGGCAACCGACCAGTCTTCGGTAAGATCCCAAGCGTTGCGGGCACAGGTTTGTCATAATAACCGCGCGTGTTCCTTGATTTTCGTGCATTGTAGGGAGGCGAGTGGTCAGTGATTTTTACAATCCTACCCCTCCGTAACATAGGCACCACCCATTTAATCAAACAAAATTGTGGCTCAGACCACATTCTCTTCCTCCTCATCGAAAGAAACTCCCAGCGGAAGCTTCACGACAAACATGGCCAACGACCCTAGCTCCTCCACATGCCCTTACGGCTCATGCCTAGGAGACTGGACTAGCTGTTCTGTCACACTCCCGCGGCTCCGCAACTTGGAGTCCCAAGGATATCTTCCCTCTTCAGATCTGGCGGCGACCCGCGCAGGTCTACTTTCTTACGGTGACGAGGTTTTTGACGAGCTCTTCCCCAATCCTAACCAAGGGGAGCACGTACGCTTAGTCCCCTTCCACCTCTGGGGCCTTGGGTTTCCAATCCACCCATTCCTAAGAGGGTTGCTGGAGTTTTACGGGATCCAACTCCACCACCTCACTCCAGAGTCCATATTACACATCTCGTGCTTCGTCGCTCTCTGTGAGATGTTCTTAGGGTGCGATTTGTGGAGGAAATACTTTTGTCTTGTCCCTCGAACCTGGGGCAAGACGATTTTGAAGGTCGGCGGAGCCGAAGTGTGCCGTATAGCGGGGACGGGGTATCCGGTGGGCACGCCAAAGAAATCCGAAGAGTGGACTTCGGAGTGGTTTTATATCGAAGATGTACCCCTGTTCGAGCCAACTCGGACAGGTCTTCCCGAATACTCCGACCTCCCCGAAGAAGAGGTACAACTAGTGCCCTAGGAGCTCGTCCCAGGGGGAAGTGCAGGAGTGCAGCGTCTAGCCACGCAGGTGCGGATGCTCGCCCACCATCCACTGACCATGATCGACATCATGGCCGACGCCATCTCCCGGGGTGTGCAACCACTCCAACAAAGGGTGCATCCCTTATCGCAGTACAACGGGACAAGCGACACCACGCACTCTAAAAAATAAGGGCCCACCAATCTGATGGCGTTAGCTGCCGCACTTGCCGACCTGTACAAAGGAGAGAAAGAAGACTTTATTCGACGGGCAACCAAGGAATGATATTCGGCCCACAACCCCATCGAACGGGTAAGCCTTTTCTCTTTCAAATATGAACATAGTTCCGGGTTTTCGTTCCGCACTTTATTTGACCGAAGCCTGGCATGAACAGGAATGGAGGAGCTTCATCGAGACAGTCAACTGTCCGGCTCCTCAGCCCGAGAACCATTCTCGCGACAACGATCCTGGTTTCAGCATCGTCGAATCCCCGGTGGCAATTATAGTTGATTATCCCAGATCAGTCTCCCTCCATGCAGAGGGTAAGAAGAAAAATTCCTCCCACAATAGGTCTGCCACCAAGAGCACCTCGGATGCGCTGGTCCCGATTCCCAAACATCGCCGATCCGCGCGCAATACTAGGGGTGGGCATTCGGTAGAAAACGAAAATTGGGTTTATATTGTTTGGTTGATTCTCAAATTTGGTTTACACAAATGGAAACCGAAAATAACAACCAAACACAGCTAACCAAAAATAACAACCAAACACAGCTAACCGAAAATAACAACCAAACACAACTAACCGAAATTTGGTTCGGTTTTCAGTTTCTACCGAACATTTGCTTCGTGGCTTATAAAACATTGAATGAATCATCCCCATGCATCCCACCCTCTTGTATAATAGAGCACATTCTCTCGTTGAGCTAGCTAGGCGATGTGGGACAAATACAAAGCCGATGCACACTCCACCAGTTGCCAGGAGCACTAATTATTGTGTTTGGGCCATGCAATTTACACAGAGGGCCCATGCCTATAACGCAGAAAGCTGTAGGGTAGAGGGGCCATGCAATTTAGACCGCACGTGAAGCGTTCCTACGCGGTACGCTGTTCGGCCACGAGCGGCGGCTAGCGGCTTGGTGAGATGCTTCAGCTGGACGTGTGACGTGCGAGGACTCCCAGGAAGCTTCGGTTTTTCTTTCAGTTATACGGTTTTCTACCGAACCGAGTGATTTGATTTCAGTTTCCATAAGTAAAAACCAAATTTAATTGTACTAGCAACAAAATCCGAAAAATTTCGGTTTTTTCGGTTTCGGTTTCGGTCCGGTATTCGGTTGGTCGGTTTTTATGCCCACCCCTACGCAATACACCGGCAGCCGAAGCTGCGGCCGAGTCGGAGGCCAACAAAGATCCCTCAAAGGAACTGGTCACGGGGGAGAACCCACCTGCCCGCTCATCCCGAAGGTACATTGTTTGGTATTCCACGTATAATTGCGATTAATAGAGTCTTACAACAGTTTGTCCTTTGAAATATTTACGAAAAACACCCAACCCTCCCCTATTGAGGGGGTTACCCGGGTGTCCGAAGATGCCCGATGTCCCTGAGCCGCCGCCCATGCGGCTTCTGCTACAGAAGGCACATGGCTAATCCGGCGCCCGCCGAATCCGCTGATGATGTATCCGTCACCAAATCGGAGGTGGAGAGTGCCATATATCATCGGCGACGATGGGAAGCCATGTGGCATCTAATTTTCTCCGAACAAGAGTTCGGCGCCCTACACTCGGCTGATGCGCATCTTGGCGCAGCCCAAGCTAGGTTCAGCGAGGCTATTAAATTAATAGCGACCAGCATGCAGGTAAGTGATCGGGTTTTATAGAATCCGAACATTTGTGTAAGCCTAGTAGCCCCCGAGCCTTAATTTGGTTTGAAACAAACGAATTAATGATCTCCGCACTGTTTGACTGCTAACGCATGCCTCAAAGCAACTGTCTAAGCAAGTGGCCAAAGAGCTCGAGAAGAGCCGCACGGAAGTACAAGCCGTGTAGGCCGAACTGGCACAAGTGAAGAGTTTCATGCGGGAGGCCCATGGTGAGTGTGCACTTACTGCTAACCTTAATGTAGCATCGTGCCTCATACACGGATCCCATGTAGCAGCCAAATCAATAGGGCACATGGAAAGGCAGTTGGAAGAAGCCCGAGACTCGCAGAGGTATGCCGAGTCCCAGCACCAGGCTAGCTGCCTTGTTGTGCAAAAGAAGGCCGAATAGATTAACAGTTTGAAAATTCAATTGGCCCAAGCTCAGGAAGAAAACCAAAAGCTTCAAAGGGGCATGTTCGGTTAAGTAAAATAACATTATCGGCAAATATAGTTGATGTAGGGAATAATAGTAAACACGTTGTTGCCTTATGTACATGTCTCTTGTCCGGGCATCCCAAAGAGGAGATCGAATCATACCAGGGGGACCCGCTGAAAGAGCTGACCTCTCTCCACGGGCGTATGCGGAAGGCAATGAATGGAATGGTGAAGGCGCTATGGCCTGCCGAATAGCCACCTGAAGGGCTAGCCGCACTCGTTGATCGATTCAAGGGAGCTCGAAGTAGGTTCTAGTTGTGGAAAACTTCGGCTTGGCGTGAGGGATCACGGGAAGCATGGGCAACGATCAAGGACCGTTTCACCGGACTTGACCCCGAGCATATGGCACGGGTTGGTCCCGTGGGATCGGATGGAAGACAAGTGCCCCTCCACCATGTGTATGACCAGGTGATGCCTGCCGTCCGTCTTTCATAAACATACTGCCCCTTGATACCCTAAACGGTAATCTTGATCAGCAGCCTCACATGTAATTTATATGTACGTGTGTGTTGACAATCCGTGTTGTAAACTTTGTCTTAACTCGCCATCAGCTTCTCCCTCCAGTGTGAAGAGCTCGGGAGTGTTATTCCTTATTTGTTTTGAAAGAACGCACTATATTCGAGGAACCAAGCAATCCGGCCATGTGGTGCGAACAGACAGAAAGCACACAGAAAGATATGTTATATTACTACTTAGAGTAAGAAACATCTTCCGAGGAAAATAGTAACTATATCGATACCTTTTCTCGGGGTTCTACGAAGAGCGTAGATGGAAGTCCGCATACTTTTCAGTATGCGGCATTGTTCATTGGGCAGAAAAGATCCGAACAATAGTGAGAACGACCGACGCCGTATAAGGTGTTTCCGTCATAGCCAACCAATTGTCTACATAAGATAGCTAGCTTTCGGCTTCACCCGTCCGAGGTACGTGTCCGGATGACCTGGTCGTAACAATCGCAGAGGTGCTCCCTTTATTCTCTAGCCGAACAATCGGGAACGTAGAGAGTAATCACAGGAGTGAGACAATCCAGCTTGGCAAATTCTTAGTTCGAATTGATACACATTATGGCTAGAACATGACAAAAGAAACATGTGCACACGATAAGCATGAGCAAATAATTTTAATAAAAAAGGTTGGCTACTAGAAGAAGCCCCCACATGCTGTGTTCGGATTTAACACTTTATGGTGTATGCCGATAACCTCAGTACAAGATCGGTTTAACCAAACATAGGAAAAAGAAAGTCGATCCTATCGAACAACAAAGTGGGAGGGGAAGAAAAAAGACAAAATACAAGAAAAAGATAAATGAAAAGTCAACCGCCAAACGCCGCCGTCACCGCCAGGGCTTGCCTCGCCACGGCCGTGCTCTCTCCTATAATTCGTCTGCGCCTCGAGTTGCCTCCGTCGGCTGCCTTCGAGCCTGCCGTTGCCTCTCCCTCCGCCACCGATGTGGTCAACAGCCTTGTGTTGCCTGTCTCAGCCACCGTCGCGCCTCGCCCATGCACGACCTCACTTCAAATCGGCCCTGCCTTTCCGCAGCGTGTGCCACGGTCGTGCCATGAGCCACCGCCCACCGAACTCGACAGCCGCCGCCATGGCTCGCTCCACCGCGTGCCTCGCCTCTGGCCGCACTCGCCTGCAATTCACCTCCACCGACTGCCTTCGAGCCCTCGCGCTGCTCTGCCTGGGACCGACCTCCCTCGTCACTGCCATGCTGTGCCTCGCCTCGCGTCGCTGTGAGCTGTCGCACTTGTCGTGTAGTGCCCCGGCCGGCTCGACCGCCGCCTCGCCTTGCATCGCCGAGAGCAGCCGCATTCGCCATGCAGCACCCCCGCCGGCTGGGCCGCCGCCTCACCTAGAATCGCTTCGCAGCACCTTAACCCGCCTGCGGCCATCCCCCACCTTGTGCCATTCTGAGCCGCCCCCGTGCGGACCTCGCGTGAGCCAGCGCCGGCTTAGTGCGCCCGCCGATTGCTACTCCGGCCTCGTTGTGCTTCCGCCGCTGCAGCCTCTCCCCTCCGCGGGCCATCCTTGTGTTGGCCCTATCGCCGCAACCTCACCGGCGCCATGAGCCACTGCCGTAGCCTCGCTCGCCCGTCTGCTTCTGGCAGATGTAAAAGACTGAGAAAGAAAAGGGCAGCTGCCTCCTTCTGGAAAAAAAACTGTAGCAGCATCTGGCAGGGTCTTTGAGGAGGACAACAAAAATATCCTTTGTATACATATAAGGATCAAAAAGAATTCAACAACAGTACTACAAGGGAATTTATGGACGTTACGATCATCTGTTGTCTGAACAAATCAGGTGAAGTTTGTCCAGTTAATTTTTCTTGATGCATTTTTTCGAGAACATTTAGTCTCGTCTGCAATGTCTTTTATGCAGGACTACCAAGGTGACAATCATACCGTAGATACAAAGCTTACGACAGCGCCCGCCTGTATGAGTTGTCAAACGGACGCGCGGAAGTCACCCATGGTCCTATCCAGCGTCAACACGCCGTAGCCGACTCTCCTGTCTGCACCGGCTCACAACGCCCGCAGCTGAGTCACCCATCCGTGCCGGCTTACAATACCCATGGCTGAGTCACCCGTTCACGCCTTCCTACAATACCCACAGCTGACTCTCCCGTCCACGTTTACAACACCTTGGTCAAAATCAACCTTCCGCGGGTTCACATCGTGTTATAAATACCAATGATATACAATACGTGTCACGAAGATCATCAACACACCAGGGGCCACATACACCAGCATGAGACGCCCAACAGACAGGTTCTGAATCGCCGCCCTATGGTCCAATCTACATTGGAAAAATAGAGTCGGGCTCGCCTATATGAGCCACCCAACAGACGAGCGTAATATGCCACCCATAGTCTGATTCCACCTCATCATATCAATGAAGTGCTTGCCTTTACGAGACGCCCAACAGACGCGTGCAAGAAACTGCCCACAGTTTGATCTACATCAACATATTAGTACAGTGCTCACTTATATGAACCACCCAACAGACAGGCGCACAAGTTGCTGCTGTTACAGTTTAGTTCACTTCAATAACCGGCCAGAACGAACCATCGACCGCGTCATTGAAACAATTCATACGAGATCATCTATAACCCGCCACGACCAACCTCAACTTTCAGTGGAGATTCTTAAGCCGCCTTTTTAAGTCAACTTAAGACTCGGGGGCTACAGACATGGCGAGACATATTTGGTCTTTTTCAACGAGAACCCTGGGTCTTTGCAAGTGAAATCCCAATCCTGGGGGTTATTACATTATTGGCGGAAGATTAGAAGCTGCCCAAGAGGACGAACCACCGTGATGCACCGTTCAGACACGGGTGCCCGGATATATATTGGATCGTCATAAAGTCACTTGGAGGCTTCTGCCGTTTCTTCATACAAGAGGGTGACTTACAAGATGGTACACAAGTTGATATCATCGACAAGGGCACTAGGGGGCTTCCAACCCTCCGGGTTTAGCTTAGCACACCTTATTGATTGGCTCTTAAGCCATATAGTTGATTTTGTCAACATGATCGTTCAGAGGGCTTCCAACCCACCAAGTTTAGCTTATCAAACCTTATCTATCGGCTCTTAAGCCAAACAATTGACTCCATCAACAAAGGTAATTTGGGGGCTTCCAACCCACCGGGTTTAGCTTACATACCATCTTGATCGGCTCTTAAGCCAAAAAGGGTTAAACCTGCCTGTAAGCTGATGCTGCTCCGCTAAGTGACCCACCGAACTCTTACCAGTTAATCTCGCCTAGAGACCCTGAGCCGCCTCAAAGAAAATTAACGGCCAATCTCGATAGAGACCCTGTACTGGTTAAGGTTAAAACGATGGTTCTTTCCACGTGAGGGACGGCTTACGGAAAGCAAGGATAAACTCTCTCATCTACTACCGACTCTCCGCTATGTGGCCCGTTCGTACTCTTAGATAGTTACTCTTTTAAAGACCCTGAACTATTTAAGGTTAAAACGATGGATTTATGTCACGTGAGAGGCAGTTTATGAGCTACCAGGCTGCTCAGGCCCTGTCGTGTCTCTCTCTGGGACGTTGCACTTCCTATCAGTTAATCTCGCTTAGAGACCCTGAGCCGTTTGTTCAAAAAAATTCAAATAAAAATCAGGAAAGATATAACATCTCTAGGTTGTGCTTTTTAAGCCGCCCTTACAACAATGCAAAATATATTATGTCTTGTTTATTTTTGCAGGTCTTATCTCTTAAGATGGGCCGCCGTTAAGTATGATGAAAAACTTCTGCAAAGAACAAATGCATCTTTAATAGCCAACTTGGCTGGATCTTCATGGTTTATCATAACCAGTACTAAATGATTGGGGTTTTCAAACAAGATTGGAGAATTCATTATTTTCCAAGAGCCGCCTATCAGATATAATGTCGTGTCATCTAATTGACCGATTCTCGGATTTCTTCAAATTGTGTTCTATAGTAATCTACAACACTCATGGATTTCTCCAATATATATTTGTCGGGTTGCATCGCAACCACGACCAGGGATTTCATGTCAAAGACAAAGAAATTATTTCAGAATATTCATTCCGGGTTATATTACAACCACAGTCAAGGATTCATTCAACAAATTCTGGTGAGTCATATTATTCTTACATAGTTCCAAGTCGCTACAGGCAGACGACCCGACACTTGGGGGCTACACTATTCAAGTCCAGTTTATATCAAGTATGCAAGTTCCATGTCGCTGCAAGCATGCACCACGACACTTGGAGGCTAATGCAAGCCGGTATTCAAACCATTACATTGTCAGCAAGACCCTATTATCTCAAGGAGATGAGCCGACCTTTCTATATTTTTCTAAGTCCCAGCCCAGTAATTCTTATTGACCCGGCACTTCGGGGCTACATTGCTCACATCAAATTTTCTGAAGTACCAAGTTGCTGCAGGCATGCGACCCGACACTTGGAGGCTACAATATTCAGTTGTTCAAACAGATTATGAGGTTTAAATTGAAGACTCGGCCCATCACATGGTGTTGTCTATATATTCACACATGTATCTAAGTTTCCGATCAATACAATTATACCATGGATAATAAACGATTATCATGAACAAGGAAATATGATAATAACAAATTTATTATTACCTCTAGGGCATATTTCCAACAGTTTTTGGTTCTTGAGTTAGTCGTTCTATTTCCATCTTATCATCATCACACGACTTATCTACACTAGAGTGAGTACTAGCAAGTTCATTTTGACTATCATAATGTTGGGAGACTTAGTAGTAAATCAAAAAAATCCTACGATCACCAAGATCTATCCATGGAGAAACCAGCAACGAGAGGGGAGAGATTGCATCTTCATACATTTGAAGATCACTGAGTGGAAGCGTTACAAGAACGCGGTTGGTGGAGTCATACTCGCAGCGATTCAGATCGCGGTGGATTCCGATGTCAGCGCTGAACAACGCCGCCTCCGCGTTCAACACATGTATAGCCCGGTGACGTCTCCCGCACCTTGATCCAGCAAGGAGGAGGGAGAGGTTGAGGGAGAGCTCCGGCAGCACGACGGCGTGGTGACAGTGGAGCTACGTGAACTCCGGCAGGGCTTCGCCAAGCGCTACGGAGAACGAGGAAGAGGAAGGGTAGGGCTGCACCGAGAGAGAAAGAAGTCGTGTGTCAAAGCAGTCCAAACCCTTGCATATATGTAGGAGGAAGGAGAGGGAGGGCTGCCTTGTCCCCTCCTCCAAAGAGGAGAGGTTCGGCCGACCCTAGGGAAGAGTCCACCTCCCACAAGGGAGGTGGATCTCTTCCTTTTGAATCCTTTTCAGCCCTATCTCTTATCTCCAGCCACATGGGACTTTCTAGAAGGTCTTGGCCAGCCCAGAAAGGGCTGGCACACTTCCTCTAAGGGCCCAAGAAATCCTTTGGTCGTCACACCCCTCCCGGGGGTCCTCCGGCACCCTCCCGGCACTCCCGATACACTACCGATGAGCCCGAAAACTTTCCGGTGACCAAAACTGGACTTCCTATATATCAATATTTACCTCCGGACCATTGCGGAGCTCCTCGTGATGTCCAGAATCTCATCCGGGACTGCGAACAACTTTCGTTAATCACGTATACCATTTCCCTATAACCCTAGCGTCATCGAACCTTAAGTGTGTAGACCCTACGGGTTCGGGAGACACGTGGACATGACCGAGACACTTCTCCGGCCAATAACCAACAGCGGGATCTGGATACCCATGTTGGCTCCCACATGCTCCACGATGATCTCATCGGATGAACCACGATGTCGGGGATTCAATCAATCCCGTATACAATTCCCTTTGTCTATCGGTATGATACTTGCCCGAGATTCGATCGTCGGTATCTCTATACCTTGTTCAATATCGTTACCGGCAAGTATCTTTACTCGTTCCATAATACATCATCCCGTGACTAACTCCTTAGTCACATCGAGCTCATTATGATGATGTCTTACCGAGTGGGCCCAGAGATACCTCTCCGTCACACGGAGTGGCAAATCCCAGTCTCGATTCGGGCCAACCCAACAGACACTTTCGGAGATACCCGTAGTGCACCTTTATAGCCACCCAGTTACGTTGTGAAGTTTGGCACACCCAAAGCATTCCTACGGTATCCGGGAGTTGCACAATCCCATGGTCTAAGGAAACGATACTTGACATTGAAAAGCTTTAGCAAACGAACTACACGATCTAGTGCCATGCTTAGGATTGGGTCTTGTCCATCACATCATTCTCCTAATGATGTGATCCCGTTATCAAAGACATCCAATGTCCATGGTCATGAAACCGTGACCATCTACTGATCAACGAGCTAGTCAACTAGAGGCTCACTAGGGACATGTTGTGGTCTATGCATTCACACGTGTATTACGGTTTCCGGTTAACACAATTATAGCATGAAAAATAGACAATTATCATGAACAAGGAAATACAATAATAACCATTTTATTATTGCCTCTAGGGCATATTTCCAACACATAACTAGTTTTGTCAAATAGCAAGTCATCTTCAATTAACTAGTCATCTTCATCACTATTGAAATCAAGATACTCGGGGTGAGATACCTTGTGCCTTTAACCATGAAGCAACTTCCACTTCCTTCATTTGGTGAATCAAATAGATCATAGGAGTTGGTTGTCACTAAAGCAATTCCGGCAACACCTTCATCTTGACTATAGTCGGAGTTGGAGTGATAGCTTCTCTCGAAGTGGTTGTCGGAGTCGGAGCCGGAAACCCATTCACCAAAATGAGCTTGATGTTTCCTTCTTGAGTATCGCTCGGTGTACTTGCCCTTCTTCTCCGAGTCCCTACTTCTCCTTGAGGGTCTTCGTTCATAAGAATCATCTCTACTCCTTCTCTCTCTTCGAGGTGACTCGTCTCTTGAGCTTCATCTTCTCGGTGACTCTTCTCTTTGTTTGTAAGGATCCATGCACTCATTGGACTAGTGTTCGGGCTTCCCACAATTGTAGCAGTTTTGGTCACGACTTGACGAACGCTTCTCTTCATATCTTGAGTTGGAGCTTCGATCTTTGCTTCTATTCTTGTGGAACTTGTTGAATTTCTTGACCATAAGTCTTATCTCTTCATTTGTGAAAAGGTTGTTGCTTGAGGTAGCGGGAGCATCGCTTGTGGCTTTGTAAGCACCTCTAGACTTGTTGTGAAGCTCTTGTTTGTCTTTGAGTGTCATCTCATGAGCAACAGTTATACCAATCACTTCCATTGGTTTGAGATCTTTGTAGTTGGGCATCATTTGGATCAATGTGCAAACGGTGTCATATCGATCATCCAAAGCTCGAAATATCTTCTTGATGATGAATTTTTCAGTCATTTCTTCGCTTCCTAAGACGGCAATCTCATTGGTGATGAGAGCTAGCCTAGAGTACATTTCAGCGACTCCTTCACCATCCTTCATCTTGAACTTGTCAAGCTGACCTTGGAGAATATCTAACTTGGATTCTCTCACGGACTCAGTTCCTTCGTGCATATCAACCAAAGCATCCCAAATCTCTTTTGTGTGTTCAAGACGGCTGATTTTGTTAAACTCTTCGGGGCATAAGCAGTTGAAGAGAATGTCACATGCTTGAGCATTGATTTGCAACATCTTCAATTCATCCTCAGTCGCTTCGCGATCGAGTTCCTTTCCTTCCACAAAGAATTCACTTTGCAAGCCAACATGAAAAACAGCCCAAATGGCAGGATTATGACCAAGCAAATGCATTTTCATTTTGTGCTTCCAACTAGCAAAATTTGTGCCATCAAAGTATGGACCTCTATGGTGATAATTTCCCTCACTAGATGCCATACTTCTCCTAGGTTGTGAAACCAATGCAATGGAGACCAAAGCTCTGATACCACTTGTAGGATCGAAAGTAGGTCTAGAGGGGGGGTAGACTACTCGACCAAATAAAACTATGCTTTTTCCCAATTTTAATTCTTGGCAAGTTTTAGCATTCATAGTATGTCAAGTACACCCTACACATGCATGTCTAAGAGTATAACAGCGGAAAGTAAAGACAATGCACTTGTAAGTAAAGAGAGGGTAAGGAAAGCAAACACAATTGGTGACACGTTGATTTTTCCCGTGGTTCCGATAGGTGGTGCTATCGTACGTCCACGTTCATGGAGTCTTCAACCCATGGAGGGTAATGGTCGCGAGAGTCCACGGAGGGCTCTACCCACGGAGGGTTCCACGAAGAAGCAACCTTGACTATACCATGACGGCCTACGTCCACAGAGGACTAGCCTTACTTAGGGTAGATCTTCACGAAGTAGGCAATCTCCTTGCCCTTACAAACTTCTTGGTTCACTCCACAACACAAAATAGGAGGCTCCCAAGCGACACCTAACCAATCTAGGAGGCACCACCCTCCAAAAGGTAATAGGCTCAGTAATGTCGATGAACTCCTTGCTCTTGTGCTTCAAGATGATACACTCCTCAACACACAATTACTCTCTCACATATATGTCTTGGTAGAAGAGATGGGATTGGTGGGAAGCAACTTGGCGAGGCTAGAAATCAAGATCCATATGGTTGGCAGCCCATCACGGTTGCACCGAAAGCAGTATCGGCTGTACCGAAGGGTTAGGGTTTGGCAGAGTCTGACTAGGGTTGGCACCGGGATGGAAATGTTGGTTGCACCGATTTGAGTGTTTGGATTAGAACAGAGTTTGGTGGGAGAGTTTGTGGGTGTCTTTGGTGATCACTTGTGCACGTATGAGCTTTTGTTCACCAACAAAACTTTTAAGCCCTTTTAATAGTATTGGCCTTCCGATGGACTCAAGGTGATTTCTCACAAATATAAAATGTAGAGTTCTCTTGCTTGAAGCTTTGCCAATCCATTTCCTTGCATCTTGGGGTATTTCCACAATCTCTTTGCCAACCCATCATTGAACTTTTTCTGAAATGTACTTGATGAAAACATTAGTTTAATGACTTATATATTGTTATGAATTACCAGTATCATCAAGGGAGCAAATGTGCTTTCACTCATGCGGACGGTAGCTGGAAGATTGTCCAGCTGCTTTCGCTCTGGCTATTAGTTTAGATTAGTGGTTTTAGTGCATGCAAGTATGCTATTCGGCCGGATGACGGAGTTTATTCTTTAAGTTTGTATTCCGACCTCCAATCCTCTTATTGTTCATCCATCTGGTTGTAGTCGAGGGAGCTTGAGCATAGATTTGTGCCGTCTCGTTGGGGAGACAAGGTGAAAATATTTTTTCATGTGTTCGCATCAGTTAGATTTTGTGTTAGCTGCTTCATATCTATTTGACGGTACACCGCCGACGACTGGGGCTCCATGGCGCTAGTCCAAAGGGGCACATGCATCAAGACTTCCCTGCTGTCATCAACAAGGTCAAGTCGGCTCTGGTAGGGAAGCGATGACAGCGGTGCGTCGGAGGCTCGTTCTGGCGGCGATAATTGTCATTCGGTGGTCTAGAGACCTTGATGGAACTTTCTAGAGATCATATGTGATGTTTGTTGCTGGCGATGATATGTGATGTTTGTTGCTGGAGATGTCTCAAAGAAAACTCAGAATCTTCTCCTACAAAACGTCTCATAAAAATTGAAGCTTTTTATTGTTTGTGTTTCAGTAGTAAATAAATATTTGTTTGCAACATGTGAACAAAATTTTCAGTTTATTTGGTCAAACTGTTAATCTAAATTCAAATCGTAGACAGTCTCACCTCCTGAGAGGTAGGCGGTAATTTAATCCTAACCATTGATTGGTCAAGGGCAATTTCGAGTATAGAAATATGGTACACCAAATAATAAGGAAAAACATATTCTTGCTTTATTTAGTGATTTCTTTTAAAGAATAGAGGGAAAATCTAAGTAACCGCGCCGCACCACCACGTACCCGTGCGGCTAAATCTGAGAATGGTTTCATACTTGAACCATACTTGAACCATACCCATACATGCATCTCTCAAAACCATACTTAAACCATACCCGTTTAATGTCATTTTTAGCCCAACCAAAACTAAACCCATTATTTTTCCATCCAAACCAATTTAAACCCAATTAATAACCATGGGTTTAAACCGAATACATAACTATGGGTTTGCAACAATGTATATATGATTTTCTAAATTAATATGTTAAGAAGCAAATAAGATAAACAAAAGGCATAAGTGCATCTACAACAGTTTGGAAACAAAGTTATCCTTAAAATACAGTCAATACACAGTAAAAGATAAAAAGACAATGTCCACAACTGAAAAACTGACTGACAAGTGTATTAAAACCAATTGCTTAGCCAAAACACATGCAAACACTTCCTATTTGCATGTGGTGTTTCCTCATAATACATAATTACATAGTGCATGCGGATTAAAGATACTCGTTGTCGATGCATCGTTGGTTATTGCACATAACCAATGTCCAAAAACCGGTTTGGACCCATAGTTTATAACCACTAATAACCAAGCCATTTGAAACCATAACCAACCATATCCAAACTGGTTTCTCCACATACCAAACCAAAAGCAAACTAAAAAAGGCTCAGCCCAATAAAACCTAAACCAATCAAACCCAAAGTAAAAAACCGAACCGTTTCACCCGGTTTTTTACTAACCATTCTCAGGTTTACGTGCGGCGGCCATGCGCATGTCCGATGTCATATAGACGTACGTGATTAAGTGCGGCGATTGTTTTCCCTTCCGCGGAGCGGTGCAGCCGTGCAGGGTGCGCATTACTAGTACTAGTAGTACTGTTTTGCTACAGTAGCAATACAGTGACGTTTTGGAACAGGTCACAGACAACTGTTTAACTTTTGTACTACTAGACCATGCTAAAGTAGAACGTTTTTTCTATGGACACATATTCCGTCTCTCTTATGATGTTATCTACGGCTCTAGAATAATTTTTTGGATAACAAAATGTTGGTTGTGCTATATCAAAATGCTAACAATGTAGAAGAAAGTTGGCATCTCCCAATGTACCAGAACAGTCCGGTAGCTGCACCAAAAAATTATCAATTTGCGTTTTGAAAATCTGGTAGATATGACGGAAAATTTGGCAGCTGTATCAAAAATTAGTGGAAACAGGTACAATGTCCCTATACAAGAAAATTTGTTGACTAGCACAACTCCTTTTTAATCTGTTAATAGTTGGTCCTTCGTATAATCTCTGGAAATCCGCTCAACAAATATACTTACATGGCAATTTAGTTAAATTATACCGACAACTAACTAGACAAGCGTTGACAAAAAACCATGGCAATTTGGTAAAGTTATACCGGCAACCAACTAGACAAGCGTTGAGAAAACACCCTGGCAACTGTTCACAAAAACGAACAATCTTTATGAAATAACTGGGCACTAAAGTAGAAATAAAATGGCAAGCGTGGCAAAATAATGGGACACCTAATTTTTACAATAAGTGACAAGCTTTTGTGAGACGACGCAGTAGAATTAAACTAAGAAGCACAATGAAACACCGGGACAACTAGGTTTCTAGAACAATCGACAAGCTTTATGAGACAACATAGCAACTATGTAGAATTAAATTGACAAGTACGGCAAAACACCGTGACAACTAGGTTTTGAGAACAATCAACAAGCTTTATGAGACAACATGGCAACTAGGTAGAATAAAAATGATAAGTAGATCAAAACAATGCGGCAACTATATTTTTGCAATAACCGATATGCTTTAGGAGACAACATGAAAACTAGGTAGAATTAAAATGACAGGTACATCAAAATATTTGCGGCAACTACATTTTTACAATAAATGACATGCTTTCGGAGACAACATGGCAACTAGGTAGAATTAAAATGACAAGTACATCAAAATATTTGTGGCAACTAAATTTCATTAAGCACTATCAAGCTTTCTGGGACAACATGGTAACTAGGTAGAATTAAAATGATAGGTACAACAAAATATTTGTGGCAACTAAATTTTATTAAGCACTAACAAGCTTTCTGGGACAACATGATAACTAGGTAGAATTAAAAATGACAGGTACAAGAAAATATTTGTGGCAACTAAATTTTATTAAGCACTAACAAGCTTTATGAGACAGTATGACAACTAGATAGAACTGAAATGACAAGAACGCAAAATATTTGTGGCAACTAGATTTTATAAACACACATTGCATAAAAACGTCAAACAATACAGAGGCCTCTTTTGTGAACAGTGACATTTACTGAAACTAGTTAGTAAATACTCCTTTTATTTTACAATGTAAGACGTTTTTGCAAGCAAAAAAAATGTCTTAAGACAAAAGTTATGCGAACAGTTAACTACAAATACATGAGTATTTAGACGGATCCACTAGTGGAAAAAGGCTCATTTGTCCCGGTTCTAAAGGCCCATCTATCCCGGTTCCGGACCCGGGACTAACGGGTCGGGACTAAAGCCCATGACCTTTAGTCCCGGTTCGCTTACGAACCGGAACAGATGGGGCTACACGTGGCCGCTCCGCCGACCCCAGGCAGGAGGGCCTTTGGTCCCGGTTGATAACACCAACCGAGACCAAAGATCGTCCATGCGTCAGCAGCTCAGGAGCTGTTTTTTAAGAGGGGGGTGAGGGTTTTGGAGGGTTATTTAGGGGTTTCATATATTTTGTTAGTTAGCTAATAGAGAGAAGTGACTTCTCTTATCTCCGTGCTTGGTCGCGACGCTACGTACTATACGTATAGAGAGAACATATAACACTATTTAATCATCATTTTCGTCAATGAGACATCATATAACAAGTTGGTCACTAGTCATAATCACAACCCCTCCTCATCATCATCAACTCTAACACATTGTGGCACATAATAACACATTGTACCTACGACGTAGTCCTCTCTCATAGGACCTACTATATCCTCTGTTAGGTACAATATCATAAAACAAGATAGACTCGGACTCTCCATTATGGAGAATGGAGATCATCCTATCTCCAATTCTTGGCCTACGCATAATGTTGCTTCCAAGTAGCTCTCTACGATTGACCATACATTTTTTCCAATCTTTGATTGTCATGTCTTCATCGGTTTTAGAAATCCGGTATGGACAGGAGTGATGCGTAGGCTGACCTGGCCGTGGTGACCCTAAGCTCATAACAACAACGCGTCTCTCGGAAACATCAGATGAGGCACACAATCCTTCGGTATTTTCTGTTGAAAAACATAGTAATAACTTTATAGTTAGCAATGTATTTTAGTTTTAGAAAAATTTATGCAAAAGATGCACGAATGTAGTTAGCAATGTAGGTTCTGTCTATCATCTTCCGTACATTTTTTGAAGAATGAAAATAAGCTGTCAATGCAAATAAGTTGTCAACTATTTCAAATAAACAATATAAATTACTTAATAAATATGGTTGAGAAACTCACATAATGGTAGAACTGAAGGCGTCTGCACATCGACCCAGATGTCGATATTACCTTCAATTTCATCTTCCGAACGAATATCAAAGGTGATAAGCATATTAGGCTCAAATGCATAAGCCTTGCATAGTGCTCTCCAACTTTTGCATTCAAAATAGCAGTAGGTGTCTGCATTGTATAATTTTACCGCAAATGTAAAATCATGCTAGGTCCTCAAGTGAACTATCTTTACCTCCATAGTTTTTTTAGTATTGAAACCAATCTTATCCAAGACAACAATTCTTGCATGGAAGGGGATACGCTAGTAGAATAGTAAAATAAAATAAAATTATAAGTTGAAGCAAAAGAAGCAGAAGTCATGCTTAGTTACGAAAAAAGACTTGTCGTTGTGACTTACTGTATCCACTTCGAAGGTCTCATCCACCATGATGCTGAAGCGCCTACCATCAACTAGAAAAGATTTGTCACACAGGCCGCGCTCGTCTTCGCAGTATTCGCACATAGCGAATTCCCTTTCGTCATCAGACATTTCCTATATTCATAGTTGAAACATTTAAAATCGATCGAAGGAAACTACGAGAAAACTGATCAACACACAAATCACTATTACTCAATACGCAACGGGTTGACTTTAGGTCGAGTCTTTCCTTCCTAAACTCTCATCTCACGTACATGGTGGACACTTCCTCTGATATTGCGACTGTCAGTGATGGTGGCTCCTCCATTCGTCCCAGAGTGCATTACACCAAAATGTCTAGCACACTAGAACGAAGGAGAAGCGACCTCCACGACAACAGTCGGGATTCTTCCTCTCTCATATTTCGACCGTCAGTGATGGTCGCTACTCCTCCTTTCCCTAGTGCATTACAAATATCTAGCACAAGGAAAAGAAGGAGAAGCGACCCCCACGACAACAGTCGGGATTCTTCCTCTCTCTCATATATATATATATACATATATATATATACATATATATATACACATACATTTTGTTGGAAATATGCCCTAGAGGCAACAATACATTGGTTATTATCATATTTCCTTGTTCATGATAATCGTTTATTATACATGCTATAGTTGTGTTGATCGGAAACTCAGATACATGTGTGGATACATAGACAACACCATGTCCCTAGTATGTCCCTAATAGACTAGCTCGTTTATCAAAGATGGCTATGGTTTCCTAGTCATGGACATGAGATGTCATTTGATAACGGGATCACGTCATTAGGAGAATGATGTGATGGACAAGACCCAAACTACAAACGTAACATATGATCGTGTCAGTTTATTGCCACTGTTTTCTGCATGTCAAGTATTTGTTCCTATGACCATGAGATCATGCAACTCACTGACATCGGAGGAGTACCTTGTGTGTATCAAACGTC
Source organism: Hordeum marinum (assembly GCA_022496015.1). Taxonomy (NCBI): domain Eukaryota; kingdom Viridiplantae; phylum Streptophyta; class Magnoliopsida; order Poales; family Poaceae; genus Hordeum; species Hordeum marinum. Next base: position 542,560,559 of record CM039674.1, read on the forward strand.
GCAACGTAATTGGGTGACTATAAAGGTGCTCTACAGGTATCTCCGAGGGTGTCTGTTGGATTGGCATGGATCAAGACTAGGATTTGTTACTCTGTGTAACGGAGAGGTATCTCAGGGCCCACTCAGTAATACAACATCACAATAAGCCTTGGAAGCAATGTGACTAAGTGTTAGTCACGGGATCTTGTATTACGGAACGAGTAAAGAGACTTGCCGGTAATGAGGTTGAACTAGGTATGGAGATACCGACGATCGAGTCTCGGGCAAGTAACACACCGAAGAACAAAAGGAACATCATACGGGATTAACTGAATCCTTGACATAGAGGTTCGACCGATAAAGATCTTCGTAGAATATGTAGGAATCATTATGGGCATCTAGTCCCTCTATTGGTTATTGACCGTAGAGGTGTCTCGGTCATGTCTACATGGTTCTCGAACCCGCAGGGTCTGCACACTTTAGGTTCGATGATGTTTCGGTAGTATAGAGTTATGTATGGTGGTTACCGAAGGTTGTTCGGAGTCCCGGATGAGATCCCGGACGTCACGAGGAGCTCAAGAACGGTCCGGAGGTAAAGATTAATATATAGGAAGTCCTGTTTTGGTTGCCGGAAAAGTTTCGGGCTCATCGATAGTGTACCGGGAGTGCCGGTACTGTACCGGGGGACCATCGGGAGAGGTATTTCGACCCAAGAGGCTACATGGGCTGTGGGAGGAGGTAAACCAGCCCCTGGTGGGCTGGCCGAAGCCTCCTCTAAGGGCCGATGTGTCTGAAGTGGTTTGAGAAGGAAAAAATCCAAAGGTGGAGAGGTGGAAAGAGTTTCCAAGTGGAAAGGAGGAATCCTACTCCTAATAGGATTGGAGTAGGACTCCTCCACCTCCAATTTCGACCAAACCTTGAGGGTTTGAGGCTGCCTCTTCCCCTCCCTCCCTCCTATATATATTAGAGGATTTAGAGAGAAAAACTAACCCTAATAGCCACGTGCTACCTCTCCTCTAGATCGCAGTTTCTCCTCTACATCGGTTTTCAGCGGTGCTTAGGCGAAGCCCTGCCGGAACAATTCCACCACCATCGCCAGAGCACCGTCACGCTGCCAGAGAACTCTTCTACCTCTCCGCTCCCTCTTGCTGGATCAAGAAGGCAGAGATCATCATCAAGCTGCACGTGTGCTGAACGCGGAGGTGTCGTCCGTTTGGCGCTAGATCGGAAGGACCGTGATCGAGATCACGGGACGGATCGTGATGAGTTCGCAGGACGGATCGTGATTGGATCGCGGGACGGATCGTGATTGGATTGCGGGACGCTCGGCAATTTGGATCGCGAAGACGTTCGACTACACCAACCGCGTTTCTTAACGCTTCCCGCTTAGCGATCTACAAGGGTACATAGATCCACTCTCCCTCTCGTAGATGCTCACCACCATGGATAGATCTTGCGTGTGCCTAGGAAAATTTTATTTTCCCATCCAACGTTCCCCAACACACACACACACACAGATTGTTGGAACTATGCCCTAGAGGCAATATATAAAGTGTTTATTATTATATTTCCTTGTTCATGATAATCGTTTATTATTCATGCTACAATTGCATTGATTGGAAACACATTGCATGTGTGGGTAAATAGACAACACTGTGTCCCTAGTATGCCTCTAGTGAACTAGCTCATTAATCAAAGATGGTCAGGGTTTCCTAGCCATTGACATGCGATGTCATTTGATAACGGGATCACATCATTAGGAGAATGATGTGATGGACAGGACCCAAACTACAAACGTAGCATATGATCGTGTCAGTTTATTGCTACTGTTTTCCGCATGTCAAGTATATGTTCCTTTGACCATGAGATCATGCAACTCACGAATATCAGAGGAGTGCCTTGTGTGTATCAAACGTCGCAACGTAACTGGGTGACTATAAAGGTGCTCTACAGGTATCTCTGATGGTGTCTGTTGAGTTGGCATGGATCGAGACTGGGATTTGTTACTCCGTGTGACGGAGAGGTGTCTCGGGGGCCACTCGGTAATGCAACATCACAATGAGCCTTGCAATCAATGTGACTAATTGTTAGTTGTGGGATCTTTTATTACGGAATGAGTAAAGAGACTTGCCTGTAACGAGGTTGAACAAGGTATGGAGATACCGACGATCGAATCTCGGGCAAGTAACATACCGAAGAACAAAGGGAACGTTGTACGGGATTAACTGAATCCTTGACATAGAGGTTTGACCGATGAAGATCTTCGTAGAATATGTAGGAACCAATGTGGAAATCCCGGTCCCGCCATTGGTTATTGACCGTAGAGGTTTCTCAGTCATGTCTACATAGTTCTCGAACCCGCAGGGTCTGCACACTTAAGGTTCGGTGACGTTTCGGTAGTGTAGAGTTATGTATGGTGGTGACCGAAGGTTGTTCGGAGTCCCGGATGAGCTCCCGGACATCACGAGGAGCTCCGGAATGGTCTGGAGGTAAAGATTCATATATAGGAAGTCCCAGTTTGGTCGCCGGAAAAGTTTCGGGCTCATCGGTAGTGTACCGGGAGTGCCGGTAGTGTACCGGGGGACCTCCGGGAGGGGTATTTCGACCCCAAGAGGTCCATGGGCTGTGGGAGAATAATAACCAGACCTTAATGGTCTGGGGAAACAGCCACAAAGTCCCATGGCGCAGGGAGAGGAAGTCCTAAAGGGAAAAGGGGAAAATCAGCCAATAGGAAGCAATCCTACTCCAACTAGGATTGGAGTAGGAGTAGGATTGCTCCTCCTTGGCCGGCCGAATCCCCTAGGGGGACTTGGTGCACCAGCCCCCCTCCTCCTCCTCTCCTCCTATATATACTGGTGGATTGGGGCTGTTTACACACAGAATTTCCGCCACGTGCTACCCAATCCACCGATGCATAGTTTCTCCTCTAGATCATAGTTCCGCAGTGCTTAGGCGAAGCCCTGCCGGAATTGCTCCACGACCATCGCCGGAGCACCGTCACGCTGCCGGCGAACTCTCTCTCCTCTCCACCTCCTCTTGCTGGATCAAGACGGTGGAGATCGTCATCAAGCTGCACGTGTGCTGAACGCGGAGGTGTTGTCCGTTCGGTACTAGATCGGAAGGATCGTGATCAAGGCCACGGTACGTTCATGATCGGATCGCGGGACGGATCCTGACGAGATAGCGGGACGGTTCGTGATTGGTTCGCGGGATGGTTCGTGATTAGATCGCGGGACGCTCTTCAATTTGGATCGCGAAGAAGTACGACTACACCAACCGCGTTTCTTAACGCTTCCCGCTTAGCGATCTACAAGGGTACGTAGATCCACTCTCCCTCTCATAGATGCTCATCACCATGGATAGGTTTGCGTGTGCGTAGGAAATTTTTTGTTTCCCATGCGACATTCCCCAACAGTGGCATCATGAGCTAGGTTGATGGTTCGATGAGATCTCGAGTAGAACACAAAAGGTTTGTGGGCGTTGATGCTTAGATTGCTTCCTCCCTTGGTCGGATTTTGGTTCAGCGGGGTTGTGAGATGAAGCGGCCCAGACCAACATTACTCGTACGCTTACGAGAGACCGATTCCCTCGACGCAACTTGTTGCTTAGATGGCTTGCGGGTGACAGTTTCTCTTACTTTAGTTGGATCGGATCCGACAAAGGCGGTCCTTGAGAAGGTTGAAAAGCAATCTATGTATCACCGTTGTGGTTTATGCGTAGGTGAGAATCGTTCTTGCTAGATACCCGTAGCAGCCACGTAAAACATGCAACAACAATTAGAGGACGTCTAACTTGTTTTTGAAGGGTATGTTGTGATGTGATATGGCCAATTACATGATGAGATATATGTGATGTATGTGATGATCATGTGATGTATAGATTTTCACGACTTGCACGTCGGTGAATACGGCAACCGGCAGGAGCCATAGGGTTGTCTTTAATTATTGTATGACCTGCGTGTCAATCATTAAAGCGCTATGTAATGCTTTACTTTATCGCTAAGCGGTAGCAATAGAAGTAGTAGCAGGGCTGGCGCCACAACCCCAATGGCAGCACATTGATGGAGATCAAGATAATGGAGATCATGGTGTTGTGCCGGTGACGATGGAGATCATGCCGGTGTTTCAAAGATGGAGATCTTAAACACAAGTTCATGGCCATATCATGTCACTTATGAATTGCATGTGATGTTAATCCTTTTATGCACCTTGTTTTGCTTAGTACAACGGTAGCATTATAAGGTGATCCCTCACTTAAATTTCAAGATAAAATTGTGTTCTCCCCGAGTGTGCACCATTGCGAAAGTCCGTCGTGTTGAGACACCACGTGATGATCGGGTGTGATAGACTCTATGTTCACATACAACGGGTACAAGCCAGATTTGCACACGCACAACACTCGGGTTAAACTTGACGAGCCTAGCATGTACAAACATGGCCTCGGAACACAAGAGACCAAAAGGTCGAGCATGAGTCATATAGTAGATATGATCAACATAATGATGTTCACCATTAAAACCACCTTAACTCACGTGATGATCGGACTTGAGTTGGTGAATTTGGATCATGTGACACTCAGATGACCTGAGGGATGTCAATTTGAGTGGGAGCTTTAGTAATTTGATTAACTAAACTCGTTATCTTCAACAATAGTCTAAGTAACCTTTGCATATTTATGTTGTAGATCAATGGCTCGCGCAGTAGCACCCCTGAATTTTAATGCGTTCCTAGAGAAAGCTAAATTGAAAGATGATGGAAGTAACTTTGTTGACTGGGCTCGTAATCTGAGGATTATCCTCACGACTTCCCAGAAGTCATATGTCCTTGATGCACCGCTTGGTGACCAACCAGAAGACATGACCTCCGAAGACATTAAGAACGCTTGGGAGGCTCGTGCTGGAGACTACTCAATAGTTCAGTGTGCAATATTGTATGGCTTAGACCGGGACTTCAGAGACGTTTTGAACGTCATGGAGCATATGAGATGTTCCAGGAGTTGAAGTTTATCTTTCAGAAGAATGCCCGGATCGAGAGGAATGAGACCTCCAATAAATTCTATGCTTGCAAGATGGAGGAGAACGGGTCTATTAGTGAGCACATACTCAAAATGTCTGGGTACTCAAACCGTCTAGCTGAGTTGGGAATTACCCTTCCACCGGAGGCAATCACTGATAGAGTTCTTCAATCGCTGCCACCTAGTTACAAGAGCTTTGTGATGAACTATAACATGCACGGGGTGAAGAAGTCAGTCGCCGAGCTGTTTGCGATGCTGAAAGTCGCTGAGTCTGAAATCCAGAAAGAACATCAAGTGTTGATGGTCAATAAAACCACTAGTTTCAAGAAAAATGGCAAAGGCAAAGGCAAGAAGGGTAAAACCAAGAAGGGTGGCAAAGCAGTTGCTACTCCTACAAAGAAGCCTAAGCATGGACCTAAGCCAGAAACTGAGTGCTTTCATTGCAAGGGAACTGGTCACTGGAAGCGGAACTGCCCCAAGTACGTGGCTGACAAGAAGGCGGCCAACGACAAACAAGGTATATATGATATACATGTTATTGATGTGTACCTTACTAGCTCTCATAGTAGTGCCTGGGTATTTGATACCGGTTCGGTTGCTCACATTTGCAACTCAAAGCAGGAACTACGGAATAAACGAAGGCTGGCAAAGGATGAAGTTCCGATGCGCGTGGGAAATGGTTCCAAGGTTGATGTGATCGCTGTCGGCACGCTCTCTCTTCTATTACCATCGAGATTAGTGATGAACCTGAATAATTGTTATTTAGTGCATGCGTTAAGCATGAACATTATATCTGGATCTTGTTTATTGCGAGACGGTTACTCATTTAAGTCAGAGAATAAAGGTTGTTCTATTTATATGAGTAATATCTTTGATGGTCATGCACCCAATGTTAGGGGTTTATTCATATTGAATCTTGATAGTGATGACACACATGTTCATAACATTGATGCCAAAAGATGTAGAGTTATTAATGATAGTACCACTTTCTTGTGGCTTGTGGCACTGCCGTTTAGGTCATATTGGTGTAAAACGCATGAGGAAGCTCCATGCTGATGGACTTTTGGAGTCACTTGATTTTGAATCACTTGACACATGTGAACCATGCCTGATGGGCAAGATGACTAAAACGCCGTTCTTTGGAACAATGGAACGGGCAAGTGACTTGTTGGAAATCATACATACTGATGTGTGCGGTCCAATGAATGTTGCAACGCGCGGTGGATATCGTTACTTTCTCACCTTCACCGATGACTTGAGTAGATATGGGTATATTTACTTGATGAAACACAAGTCTGAAACTTTTGAAAAGTTCAAGCAATTTCAGAGTGAGGTTGAGAACCATCGTAACAAGAACATTAAATTTCTGTGATCTGATCGAGGAGGTGAATATCTGAGTTATGAGTTTGGCAGTCACTTAAGACAATGTGGAATTGTTTCACAGTTGACACCGCCCGGAACACCAAAGCGTAATGGTGTGTCTGAACGTCGTAATCGAACCTTATTAGATATGGTGCGTTCTATGATGTCTCTTGCCGATTTGCCACTATCATTTTGGGGTTGTGCATTAGAGACGGCTGCATTCACTTTAAATAGGGCACCATCGAAATCCGTTGAGACGACGCCATATGAACTGTGGTTTGGCAAAAAGCCGAAGTTGTCGTTTCTTAAAGTTTGGGGATGTGATGCTTATGTCAAAAAGCTTCAGCCTGAAAAGCTGGAACCCAAAGCAGAAAAATGCGTCTTCATTGCATACCCGAAAGAGACAGTCGGGTATACCTTCTATCTCAGATCTGAAGGCAAAGTGTTTCTCGCTAAGAACGGAACATTTCTTGAGAAAGAGTTTCTCTCGAAAGAATTGAGTGGGAGGAAAATAGAGCTTGATGAGGTTATTGAACCTTTACTTCAACCAGAGAGTAGCGCAGCGCAGAAAGATGTTTATGTGGAACCTACGACGATAGAAGAGGAAGTTAATGATGATGATCATGAAGCTTCGTATCAAGCTACTATTGAACCTCGTAGGTCGACAAGGACGCGTACTACTCCCGAGTGGTACGGCAACCCTGTCTTAGAGGTCATGTTGTTAGACAACAATGAGCCTACGAGCTATGGAGGAGCAGTAATGGGCCCGAATTCCGAGAAATGGTTAGAGGCCATGAAATCTGAGATGGGATCCATGTATGAAAACAAAGTGTGGACTTTGGAAGTACTACTTGAAGGGCGAAAGGCCATTCAGAACAAATGGATCTATAAGAAGAAGACAGACGCGGACGGTAATGTCACCGTCTATAAAGCTCGACTTGTGGCAAGGGTTTTTCACAAGTTCAAGGAGTTGACTACGATGAGACTTTCTCACCCGTAGCGATGCTTAAGTCTGTTAGAATCATGTTGGCAATAGCTTCTTATTTCGACTATGAAATTTGGTAGATGGATGTCAAAATGGCGTTCCTCAATGGTTTCCTTGAGGAAGAGTTGTATATGATGCAACCCGAAGGTTTTGTCGATCCAGAGAATGCTGACAAAGTTTGCAAACTCCAGCGGTCCATTTATGGACTGGTGCAAGCATCTTGGAGTTGGTACAAGCGCTTTGATGAGGTGATCAAAGTGTTTGGGTTTATACAAGTTTATGGAGAAGCTTGTATTTACAAGAAAGTGAGTGGGAGCTCTATAGCGTTTCTAGTGTTATACGTGGATGACATATTGCTGATTGGAAACAATATAGAAATGCTAGAAAGCGTGAAGGAATATTTGAATAAGAGTTTTTCAATGAAGGACCTAGGAGAAGCTGCTTTCATATTAGGCATTAAGATCTATAGAGATAGATCGAGACGCTTAATAGCACTTTTACAGAGCACATACCTTGATAAAGTTTTGAAGAAGTTCAAAATGGAACAGGCCAAGAAGGGGTTCTTGCCTGTGTTCCAAGGTATGAAGTTGAGTAAGACTCAATGCCCAGTGACTGCAGAAGATAAAGAAAAGATGAGCGTCATCCCCTATGCTTCAGCCATAGGCTCTATCATGTATGCAATGTTGTGCACAAGACCCGATGTCAGCCTTGCCATAAGTATGGCTGGAAGGTTTCAAAGTGATCCTGGAATGGAGCACTGGCAAGCGGTCAAGAATATCCTTAAGTACCTTAACAGGACTAAGGACATGTTTCTCATTTATGGAGGTGATGAAGAGCTCGTCGTAAAGGGTTACGTCGATGCAAGCTTTGACACTGATCCGGACGACTCTAAGTCGCACACCGGATACGTATTTATTCTTAACGGGGGAGCGGTAAGCTGGTGCATTTCCAAGCAAAGCGTAGTAGCTGATTCTACGTGCGAAGCGGAGTACATCGCAGCCTTGGAGGCAGCGAAGGAAGGTGTCTGGATGAAGCAGTTCATGACAGATCTTGGAGTAGTGCCCAGTGCACTGAATCCAATAAACCTGTTCTGTGACAACACTGGTGCCATTGCTCTAGCCAAGGAACCAAGGTTTCACAAGAGGACCAGACACATAAAGCGACGCTTCAACTCCATCCGGTTCTACATCGAGGAGAGGACATAAATATTTGCAAAGTGCACACGGATCTGAATGTTGCAGACCCGTTGACTAAACCTCTTCCAAGGGCTAAACATGATCAACACCAGAACTGTATGGGTGTTCGATTCATTACCATGTAAATCACATGGTGATGTGAACTAGATTATTGACTCTAGTGCAAGTGGGAGACTGTTGGAAATATGCCCTAGAGGCAATATATAAAGTGTTTATTATTATATTTCCTTGTTCATGATAATCGTTTATTATCCATGCTACAATTGCATTGATTGGAAACACATTGCATGTGTGGGTAAATAGACAACACTGTGTCCTTAGTGTGCCTCTAGTGAACTAGCTCGTTAATCAAAGATGGTCAGGGTTTCCTAGCCATTGACATGTGATGTCATTTTATAACGGGATCACATCATTAGGAGAATGATGTGATGGACAGGACCCAAACTACAAACGTAGCATATGATCGTGTCATTTTATTGCTACTGTTTTCCGCATGTCAAGTATATGTTCCTTTGACCATGAGATCATGCAACTCACGAATATCAGAGGAGTACCTTGTGTGTATCAAACGTCGCAACGTAACTGGGTGACTATAAAGGTGCTCTACAGGTATCTCCGATGGTGTCTGTTGAGTTGGCATGGATTGAGACTGAGATTTGTTACTCCGTGTGACGGAGAGGTGTCTCAGGGCCCACTCGGTAATGCAACATCACAATGAGCCTTGCAAGCAATGTGACTAATTGTTAGTTGCGGGATCTTGTATCACGGAAGGAGTAAAGAGACTTGCCGGTAACAAGGTTGAACTAGGTATGGAGATACCGACGACCGAATCTCGGGCAAGTAACATACCGAAGAACAAAGGGAACATTGTACGGGATTAACTGAATCCTTGACATAGAGGTTCGACCGATGAAGATCTTCGTCGAATATGTAGGAACCAATGTGGACATCCTGGTCCCGCCATTGGTTATTGGCCGTAGAGGTGTCTCGGTCATGTCTACATAGTTCTCGAACCCGCAGGGTCTGCACACTTAAGGTTCGGTGATGTTTCGGTAGTGTAGAGTTATGTATGGTGGTGACTGAAGGTTGTTCGGAGTCCCGGATGAGATCCCGGACGTCACGAGGAGCTCCGGAATGGTCCGGAGGTAAAGATTCATATATAGGAAGTCCCAGTTTGGTCGCTGGAAAAGTTTCGGGCTCATCGGTAGTGTACCGGGAGTGCCGGTAGTGTACCGGGGGACCTCCGGGAGGGGTATTTCGACCCCAAGAGGTCCATGGGCTGTCGGAGAATAATAACCAGCCCTTAATGGGCTGGGGAAACAGCCACAAAGGCCCATGGCGCAGGGAGAGGAATTCCTAAAGGGAAAAGGGGAAAATCAGCCAATAGGAAGCAATCCTACTCCAACTAGGATTGGAGTAGGAGTAGGATTGCTCCTCCTTGGCCGGCCGAATCCCCTAGGGGGACTTGGTGCGCCAGCCCCCCTCCTCCTCCTCTCCTCCTATATATACTGGTGGATTGGGGCTGTTTACACACAGAATTTCCGCCACGTGCTACCCAATCCACCAATGCATAGTTTCTCCTCTAGATCGTAGTTCCGCAATGCTTAGGCGAAGCCCTACCGGAATTGCTCCACCACCATCGCCGGAGCGCCGTCACGCTGCCGGCGAACTCTCTCTCCTCGCCACCTCCTCTTGCTGGATCAAGACGGTGGAGATCGTCATCAAGCTGCACGTGTGCTGAACGCGGAGGTGTCGTCCGTTCGGTACTAGATCGGTAGGATCGTGATCAAGGCCACGGTACCTTCGTGATCGGATCGCGGGACGGATCGTGACGAGATCGCGGGACAGATCGTGACGAGATCGCGGGACGGTTCGTGATTGGTTCGCGGGATGGTTCGTGATTAGATCGCGGGACGCTCGGCGATTTGGATCGCGAAGAAGTACGACTACACCAACCGCGTTTCTTAACGCTTCCCGCTTAGCGATCTACAAGGGTACGTAGATCCACTCTCCCTCTCGTAGATGCTCATCACCATGGATAGGTTTGCGTGTGCGTAGGAAATTTTTTGTTTCCCATGCGACGTTCCCCAACAGATATATATATATATATATATATATATATACATATACGGTGGACACTCTTCCTCAGTGAAAGACACACAAGGAGCCGAAACAGAACTAAAGTCAACCCGTATCATATATCGAGCAATGACATAGAAAAATTTCCCTATGTTTTACCAGAATGACTTACAAATCACAAATACATTTATACTGAACTCGAATGTAATATCACTAATACATCATCCTGAATAATCCAGTTCAAGAATTACGGCACGCTTTGGACCCTAATGCGTGTGTGACTTTCGGTCCGTTGAAGCTTTTCTTAAATAACTCTCATATCTCATAGTGTTTTGGTGCGCTCTCTCTCACACTGATATGGTGGTGTATATATGTTGGGAGGCACTCTCTCACAGTAATAGTTCGACCGCCGATGATGGACGCCCCCCTCTTCTCTTCTTGCGCAATATATCGATGAGTATATCGCAAACAAGAGAAAAAAGAGGAGGCGCCCCCATGACAATAGTTGGGATTCCTCCATCAAGAACACACATGAAAGTCACACAAGGAGCAATGATAGACCGAAGGTCACACACGGATTATACCGATAAAATATCACAAATACATTTATATTTATAATGAACATGAATATAATATCACTAATACATCATCCCGAATAATCCAGTTAATGCATCATCAAATATTAACTAATACATATTGAATATTATCATATAAGATCACTAATACAGATCGAATATCCTAGAATCCAAAGTGGAGGATAGTGAACTCGGTTCACTAGCAGTCTCTGAGACACCCAAAGATAAGGAACCATCACGGGATCATAACTCGGGTGAGATCCCTGAAGGATCTGCTAGGTATTGTCGAACCGGGCGTCCAATGCCGCCATGTAGCGACGGACGTGCTCGTCCTCCTCCCTGACATGACGACGTACCACCTCCGCGGGGGTCCGCTCCCTCTGCACCGAAAGTGGCCCGCGTGACCGCCACCACAGAAGGTCCGGGTCGACGACGAGACCTGGATTCCTCACCAACCTCCGAGCCCGGGAAGGTAGCACCTCCCAGTGCCAGCCCGGCGGAGCCCAGTCTCGGACATGGCGCCTATCAAGCAGGCTCTCGCGGACTACTCGACGACGAGGATGCGGGCTGACCATCGTCGACGTCGAGACAAATTCCTATGAGAACATTTTCTTATCGTTTAATCACTAATTTTTCATAAAATACAAAAAATTTCTGTAATCTAACATACACATACTAATTTTTCCTAAGACTCCTAACAATTAAATAAAACATAAAACAACTAAAACATAAACATTCATCATATAAACATAAACATAAACATAAACATAAACATAAACATAAACATAAACATAAACATTCATCACATAAACATAAACATAAACATTTATCACATAAACATAAACATAAACATATATAAACATTCATTAAACAAAACTTAAATCCAGAGCAGCGGCGGAGGCGGCGGAGGCGATGTGGCGGCGATGCGGAGGCGACGGGGCGGCGACTGGGGCGGGGTGGCGACGGAGAGGCGATGGCGACAGGACAGCGATGGGGCCAGCGGGGGCGGCGACGGGGGAGGGGCGACAGGGGGCGGCGACGGGGGCGACGGGGGACAGCAGCCGCCGGCGGCAGCGACGGCGATGGAGGGCATGCGCGATTTGGGCAACCTGACGGTGTGGGTGGGGATCTGGCCTTCGGGGGAGATAATGGGTCAAAAATTGCTAAGTGTGGGGTTTTATATAGGGAGCATTGGTCCCGGTTGGTGCCACAAACCGAGACCAAAGCCCTGTTTTCAGCAGCCCAAAGGGTGGGAAACAGGCCACCAACCGGGACCAAAGGGGAGCATTGGTCCCGGTTGGTGCCACCAACCGGGAGCAATGGTCCCTTTTCGTTAGCCGGCGGGAAACAGGGACCTTTGGTCCCGGTTGGTGTAACCGGGACTAAAGGTTGGTGCTGCCCGGGGACAAATGTTTAGTCTCACCTCCCTAGCAGTGAGGGCTCAGGAGTGGTTTATAAGCGCTGTTGCGCCAACCCTCTCGAGCTCCTCTCAAATGTAGGCTTACGGGCCTAACCGCACACTCCACTGCCTGTGGGCCTACTTGTCCTTGTGTGGGCCTGAATCCTGGCCCAACTAGCTATTGGGTTTCTAGTCGTATTCAGGCCGTGGTGGCTAATAGGCGGCATTTTTTAAACTCTGTTTTTTGTTTTGTTTTTTACTTTATTTATTTTCTTTTGTTTCTACTTATAGTTTTTCAGTGATTCTTTTTGCTTTTAGGTCACGAAAATTATAAACTTTCTGTTAGTGCCATTAGTTTTCAAATTTGAATACTTTGAAATTTGTGCGAATCACTAGTTTGTGAATAACTTTACTATAAAAATAGATTTTTTGAGTATTTTTTTCCTTTTATTTAATATTACTCTTTTTTAACATTATATTCAATTTGGTTATATTTAGGTTATTTTAAATGGTTGTTTAAATCAAAAACAGATTTTGTTATTTTAGTTTGCTATTAAAGTTTCTAACAAAAAAATTCTTTATAAAAATTCTTTTTGCTATTGAAGAATATTATAGTTCAGAAAATAATATTTAAATTGATTATTTTTAGTTCATTGTTTTTGCTATTAGGGTTTCATAAAAGTTTTTTAGTTGATTCTTTTTGCTATTAGTTCACTATTTGAGCTAAATGACCCTGAAATTGAAAAGCACTACAAATGAACTGTGAAAAGGTTGAAAGTTGGCATGGTATCATCATTTCACCCACATAGAATGTGCTAAAAAGTTGAGAGGGTTACGGCAAAAGGTGGATGCACTTCATGTACAAAACGGACTGCCTCTTTGGAAGTATGAGGTTTCGGACGAAAACTCATCTGTTACAAACGGATTTCATTTTCTTGAACTTATTTGAACTCCAAATTTCTTGTGTGTTCACAATGCACCATTCAAAGCCACATCATCAATTTTCAACCCTTTCTGACTTCATTTGTTATTTTTCATGCAGTTATTGGTTTTTTTTTGAGCTAAATGACACTGAAATTGAAAAGCACTACAAATGAACTCTCAAAAGGTTGAAAGTTGGCATGTTATCATCATTTCACCCACATAGCATGTGCTAAAAAGTTGAGAGGGTTACGGGAAAAGCCGGATGCACTTCATGTACAAAACGGACAGTCTCTTTCAAAGTATTAGGGTTTCAGACGAAAACTCATCTGTTACAAACGGATTTCATTTTCTTGAACTTATTTGAACTCCAGACTTTTTGTGTATTCAAAGTGCACCATTCAAAGCCACATCATCAATTTTCAAGCATTTCTGACTTCATTTGTAATTTTTCAGGTAGTTATTGATTTTTTTTGAGCTAAATGACACTAAAATTGAAAAGCACTACAAATCAACTCTGAAAAGGTTGAAAGTTGGCATGTTATCATCATTTCACCCACATAGCATGTGATAAAAAGTTGAGAGGGTTACGACAAAAGCTGGATGCACTTCGTCTACAAAACAGACAGTCTCTTTCGAAGTATCAGGGTTTCGGACGGAAACTCATCTGTTACAAAAGGCATTTTATTTCTTCACATGTAACTGTAGTGATATTCTAGATCAAAGGCATCATCATAATAGTTGTGGAGAGAAAGTCTTCACTTTTTCTTCGCTTGTGTCCTTTGCTTATTGCGCCGTAACCATGGATAATCTTCATAGTTTAACAGAGTGCTTGGGTCATCCTTGACTTTGAAGGCAGGAATTTCCTGAAACTTTTCATAATCTTCAGACATGTCTGTCTTGCCCTCCAATCCCATGATGTCTCTTTTGCCTGAAAGAACTATGTGACGATTTGGCTCATCGTATGATGTATTCGCTTCCTTATCTTATCTTTTTCTCGGTTTAGTAGACATGTCCTTAATATAGAAAACATGTGCCACATCATTGGCTAGGACGAATGGTTCGTATGTGTACCCAAGATTGTTGAGATCCACTGTTGTCATTCCGTAATGCGGGTCTACCTGTACCCCGCCTCTTGTAAGATTGAACCATTTGCATCGAAACAAAGGGACCTTCAAATCATGTCCATAGTCAAGTTCCCATATCTCCTCTATGTAACCATAATATGTGTCGACCTTCCCATTGGTCGTTGCTGCATCAAAGCGGACACAGCTGTTTCGGTTGGTGCTCCTTTGTTTTTGCGCGATCATGTAAAATGTATTTCCATTTATCTCGTACCCTTTGTAAGTCAATAAAGTCAAAGATGGTCTCCTGGCCAACGAGTACAGATCATCAGAAACAATGTTGTCACACCTGAGACGTGTTTGCAACCATCTGCCGAAAGTCTTGATGTGTTCACATGCAATCCAGTCGTCACGCTGCTCTGGGTGTTTGGAGTGCAGAATGTTCTTGTGTTCATCGACATACAGGGTCACCGAGTTAGAATTCTATAGAACTGTGTAGTGTGCTTGAGACCAAGAATGTCCATCCGCACATATTATTGACTTCGCTCCTAGCGTGCCTTTTCCAGTCAGTCTCCCGTCATACCGCAATTGAGGGAGACCAATCTTCTTAAGGTCAGGAATGAAATCAACACAAAACTCAATGACATCCTCTGTTTGATGGCCCATGGAGATGCTTCCTTCTGGCCTAGCGCGGTTAGGGACATATTTCTTTAGGACTCCCATGAACCTCTCAAAGGGGAACATATTGTGTAGAAATACAGGGCCCAGAACGACAATCTCGTCGACTAGATGAACTAGGACGTGTGTCATGATATTGAAGAAGGATGGTGGGAACACCAGCTCGAAACTACCAAGACATTGCGCCACATCACTCCTTAACCTTGGTAGGTGATAACCCACAAGTATAGAGGATCGCAACAGTTTTCGAGGGTAGATTATTCAACCCAGATTTATTTGTTCGACACAAGGGGAGCCAAAGAATATCCTCGAGTATTAGCAGTTGAGTTGTCAATTCAACCACACCTGAAAGATTTAATATCTGCAGCAAAGTTTTTAGTAGCAAAGTAGTATGATAGTAACAGTAACAGTAGCAGCAGTAGCAGTAGTGATTTGTGTAGCAAGTGTAACAGTAGTAGCGGTAAAGTAACGTAACAAAGACCAGTATAGGAAAAGCTCGTAGGCATTGGATCGGTGATGGATAATTATGTTGGATGGCATTTATCATGTAACAGGTATAACATAAGGTGATATGTAACTAGCTCCAGTTCGTCAATGTAATGCAGGCGTGTATTCCGTATATAGTCATACGTGCTTATGGAAAAGAACTTGCATGACATCTTTTGTCCATCCCCCCCGTGGTAGCGGGGTCCTAATGGAAACTTAGGGATATTAAGGTCTCCTTTTAATAGAGAATTGGAACAAAGCATTAGCACATGGTGAATACATGGACTCCTCATACTATGGTCATCTCCGGGAGTGGTTCCGGCTATTGTCACTCCGGGGTTGCCGGGTCATAACACATAGTAGGTGACTACAACTTGCAAAATAGGATCAAGAACACACATATATTGATGAAAACATAACAGGTTCAGATCTGAAATCATGGCACTGGGCCCTAGTGACAAGCATTAAGCACAGCAAAGTAGTAGCAACATCAATCTTAGAACATAGTGGATACTAGGGATCAAACCCTATCAAAACTAACTCGATTACATGATAAATCTCATCCAAACCCTCACCGTCCAGCAAGCCTACAATGAGATTACTCACGAACGATGGGAAGCATCATGAAATTGGCGATGGAGGATGGTTGATGATGACGATGGCTTCGATTTCCCCTCTCCGGAGCCCAGAACGGACTCCAGATCTGCCCTCCCGAGGAAGAACAGGTGGTGGTGGCGGCTCTGTATAGTAAAACGCGATTATTTCTTCTCTCTGATTTTTTCTGGGACGAATAGGGTTATATGGAACTGGAGAGGAGGTCGGAGGGGCCACGTGGGCCCTACGAGCCCACCAGGTGCGGCCTAGGGGGGGCACGGCTCCTGGGCTCGTGGCCCACTAACTCCTCCCCTCCGGTTGATTCTTTCGCCAATATTTTTTATATATTCCACAAAAATTCCTCATCCATTTTCAGGTCATTCCGAGAACTTTTATTTCTGCACAAAAACAACACCATGGCAGTTCTGCTGAAAACAGCGTCAGTCCGGGTTAGTTTCATTCAAATCATGCAAATTAGAGTCCAAAACAAGGGCAAAAGAGTTCGGAAAAGTAGATACGTTGGAGACGTATCAACTCCCCCAAGCTTAAAGCCTTGCTTGTCCTCAAGCAATTCAGTTGATAAACTGAAAGAGACAAAAGAAAAACTTTTACGAACTCTGTTTGATCTTGTTGTTGCAATTATGTCTAACTCATATTCAGATTTTCAGCAAGATCATAAGCTAACCACATAAACAATGACATTTAGTTCTCATGCTATACTCATATCAATGGCACAACTAACTAGCGAGTCATAATAATAAGTTTCAAATGTCAACACTTCAATCAAAACACTCATGATATAATATGAATAGATGGTATCTCGCTAGCTCTTTCTGAGACCGCAGAACATAAATGTAGAGCACCTTCAAAGAACAAGGGCTGCTAGAAATTGTAATTCATGGCAAAGAAGATCCAGTCATAATCATACTCAATATCAATTAATAGCAAAGCATACAAATGACGGAGGTGCTCTCTAGCCGGTGCTTTTAATAAGAGGATGACTCAACATCAATGTAAATAGATAGGCCCTTCGCAGAGGGAAGCACTGATTTGCAGAGGTGCCAGAGCTCAGGCTTTTTTTTAACAGAGATGAATAATTTTGGGGGTGATATGCTTTCGTTGTCAATGCGATGACCAAGAGTTTTCAACATCTTCCATGCTACACATATTATAGGTGGTTCCCAAACAGAATAGTAAAGTTTTAACTCTCGAAACCACCAATGAATCACACTCCACGGCTAGCCGAATCCTCGGGTACCGTCCATACCAACAACAATCCTGGGGGAGTTTTTGTTTGCAATTATATTTTTATTTGATTTCAGCATGGAACTGGGCATTCCGATTACCGGCCCCTTTCTCGTGAGTGATAGTGAATAAACACATATCGAGGATAACACGCCTAGCATGGAAGGTATTGACCGCCCCTTGTCACCACATGAGCGGTTCAGGCATACAAAACAGATTATTATTTGAAGGTTTAGAGAGTGGCACATGCAAATTTACTTGGAACGGCAGGTAGATACCGTATATAGGTAGGTACGGTGGACTCATATGGAACAACTTTGGGTTGATGGAAGTGGATGCACAAGCAGTATTCCCGCTTAGTACAAGTGAAGGCTAGAAAGAGACTGGGAAGCGACCAACTAGAGAGCGATAACAGTCATCAACATGCATTGAGATTAACCAACATTGAGTACAAGTATGAGCAGGATATAAATCACCACGAACATGGATATCGTGGAGGCTATGTTGATTTTGTTTCAACTACATGCGTGAACATGTGCCAAGTCAAGCCACTTGAATCATTCAAAGGAGGATACCATCCTATCATACTACATCACAATCATTTTAAAATTCATGTTGGCATCCGAGACAAACCATTATAAGATCCTAGCTAATTAAGCATGGCATAAGAAACTATGATCTCTAAGTTGTCATTGCAAACATGTTTCTCTCATAACAATGCTGAATTAGGAACGATGAGCTAGTCATATTTACAAAAACAAAATAGATCGAGTTCATACCAGCTTTTCCAGGCTCAGTCACTTCATCATATATCATCATTATTGCCTTTCACTTGCACGACCGAATGATGTGAATAATAATAAGAGTGTTCGTGCATTGGACTAAGCTGGAATCTGCAAGCAAACTCAGAGGAGAAGACAAAGCAATATGGCTCTTTGACGAATAAACAATAATGCATATGAGAGCCACTAATCATTTTAATCATGGTCTTCTACCTCGACCCAAAGAAAAAGAAAATTATTTACACGGGAAAGCTCCCAACAAGCAAAAGAAGAACGACAAATATTTTTGGGTTTTCTTATCTTAATTACTACTAAGCATGCAAGAATGTAAAGTTACAACTATTTTTTTTGTTTTCTCGTTTTTTAAATTTTTTGGATTTTCTCAAGTTAACCAAACACAAGAAGAATGCGAGAAAAAAGAAATAAAATAAACTAGCATGGGTGATACAATGAAAAAGTGTGAACACCGACTATCAAAGTAAATGTGTGGACTGGAATATAAAGTCGGTGAGAAACATGTACTCCCCCAAGCTTAGGCTTTTGGCCTAAGTTGGTCTACTCCCAAGGAGGAAAGTAACCGGCTCCGGGGTACTCTGGAGCGTATCCAAAATCATAATGTGGGTTGTACTGGGACGCGGCAGCTACCGCCTGAATAGCTGCCTCACGGAGGCGAACGGCCTTCTCCTCCCTCTCATACTCCTCTGCCTCTTCTCAGGTTATGTAATATCTCCGTTTACTCTGAAAATCAAAGAAGGCAAGAGCAGGAAGGGTAATATGAAAAACATGCTGCCGGTTAAATATTAACCGGTATAGGAGGGACTCATTGCTCCTCTCGAGGAACTGGAAACGCATCATAGCAGCACGATCAAGGCAAGCAGTGTGAAGTGGGGGATCTCCAGTCGGAATGGGTATTCTAAAATAATTAGCAAGGCGAGTGGCATAGATACCACCAAAGAAATCTCCTTCATTAGCATTGTTATTTAGTCTCCTAGCAATTATAGCTCCCATGTTAAAAATTCTAGCACCTGTTACTGCACTCTTAAGTATACTGATGTCAGGTGCGCAGAGGTGGCTATGATCACGCTTACCATTAATGCATCTACCTACGAAGAGGGAAAAATAATGTAAAGCAGGAAAATGAATGCTCCCTATGATAGCCTGCGTAATATCTCTAGTCTCTCCGACTGTTATACTGGAAAGAAAATCTCTAACCGAGGACTTAGGAGGTTCATTGAGACTACCCCAATCAGGTATCTTACATATTCTATTAAAATCTTCTAAATCCATGGTATACGATTTATCATAAAGATCAAACAATATGGATGTGTTACGGCCAGATAAAAATTTAAATCTACGAACAAAGGAGGCAGTGAGGGAAGTATACTGTTCACATTTATCGGAGATGAATTCTTCGAGCCCGGCGTTACGGATAAATGTATCAAACTCGTCCTTGAAGCCTGCTTCAATCATGAATTCGTCAGAAGGCCATTCACATGGTTGCACCAGTGCGTCCCTTGGCTGATAATGATCGCGCTCCCGAACCGCGAGACGGGGACCCTTCTCGCTTGAGGAGCCACCATGATAGCTCTTCCTAAACATTTTCCTTTTTCTGAAATAATTCTGAAATTTTTAGTGACTCAAAATAAAAGTGAATAAAACTTAACAAAACTCATAGCAACTACTCCTATAAGTGCCTAGAGGTCATATCTTGCATCAAAACTACTTGGGACCAAATAAAAATTAACATGCAAAGCTCAAGAACAGGGTCACCATAGCAGCAATAATACGCAATGAATAAAGCACTAGAACAAAAACTAATTGGACCAATGGAGGAGTCACATACCAAGGAACAATTCCCTAAAATAGTTCGGTGAATGGAGCTTTACACAAGGAGATCAAAAAACGCAGCAAAATGAGCAAGAACTCGGGTTTGAGTTGTGGGACGATTTTTTCTGGAGGTAGAAGAAGAAGATGGGGGCTAGAATAAGTGGAGGGGGGCCACGTGGGTCCCACGAGCCTGCCAGGCGCGGCCAGGGGGGTGGCTGCGCCTCCTGGGCTCGTGGCCCACTGGTGCATCCCCCTGACAAGTTATTTGTTTCAAAAAAAATATTCCAGAAAAAATAATACTAAAATTTCAGGGCATTTGAAGAACTTTTATTTTCAGGTCATTTTTTATTGGACGGATAATGCAGAAAATAGGAAAATAATGCTATATTTATTATTTTTCTACTAAATAACAGAAAGTAAAAGTTGAAAACAGAAGGTTGTGACTTCTAGATTCATCCATCTCATGGTCATCAAAAGAAATCCATCAATGAGGTTGATCAAGTCTCCTTGACAAACTTTTTTCGAATCACATGAAACCGGAGAATTTTCGAAAAATCACTAAGTTACCTCAATGGGGATATGCATATCCCCAACAATAAGTATATCATATCTCATCTTGACAGTAGGTAAAGGAATTTCAAAGCTTCAAACAATAATGGATGAAGATCTTTCAATAGGATTTATGCAATGAATCCGATATTGTTTCTTCGGAAAGTGCATTGTGTGCTCATTACCATTGACATGGAAAGTGACACTGCCTTTGTTGCAATCAATAACAGTTCATGCAGTGTTTAAAAAGGGTCTTCCAAGGATGATTGCCATGGCATCATCCTCGGGAATATCAAGGATAACAAAGTCTGTTAAGATAGTAACGTTTGCAACCACAACAGGCACATCCTCGCAAATGCCGATAGGTAAAGCAGTTGATTTGTCGGCCATTTGCAAAGAAATTTCAATAGGTGTCAACTTATCTAATTCAAGTCTACGATATAAAGAGAGAGGCATAACACTAACACCGGCTCCAGGATCACATAAAGCAGTTCTAACATAATTTCCTTTAATGGAGCAAGGTATAGTGGGTACTCCGGGATCACCTAGTTTCTTAGGAGTCCCACCCTTAAAAGTGTAATTACCAAGAATGGTGGAAATCTCAATATGAGGTATCTTTCTTTTATTTGTCACAATATCTTTCATGTATTTAGCATAAGGGGACATTTTAAGCATATCAGTCAAACACATTTGCAAGAAGATAGGTCTAATCATTTCAACAAAGCGCTCAAAATCCTCACTATCCTTTTTCTTGGATGGTTTGGGAGGAAAGGGCATGGGTTTCTGAACCCATGGTTCTCTTTATTTACCGTGCTTTCTAGCAATAAAATCACTCTTGTCATATCTTTTATTCTTAGGTTGTGGGTTATCAGGATCAATATCAGGTTCAATTTCCACATCATTATCATTACTAGGTTGAGCATCAATACGAACATCATTATCAATATTATCACTAGGTTCATGTTCATCACCAGATTGTGTCTCAGCCTCAGAAATAGATATATCATTTTGATTCTCGGGGGTAATAGAAACAGGTTTACTAGCATGCAAGTTCCTATCATCTTTCTTTTTCTTATTACCAGGATGACTAGGTGCATCAGTATTAATTCCTTGAGAATCTTGTTCAATTCTTTTAGGATGGCCCTCAGGATACAAAGGTTCCTGAGTCATTTTATCACCTCTAGTAACAACTTTAACAGAATTATCATTCAATTCATTAAGCAAGTCATTTTGAGCCTTAAGTACTTGCTCTACTTGAGTAGTGACCATACAAGCATGTCTACTAATAAGCTTAAGATCATTGACATTTCTATCCACACAAGCACTTATATGATTAATCATGCGAGCATTTTGTTCCAGTTGTTTGCTAACATAATCATTAAAACTTTGTTGTTTGACAACAAAGTTATCAAATTCATCTAAACATAAGCTAGCAGGTTTATCATAAGGAATATCACTCTCATTGAATCTACGGAGAGAATTTACCTCTACTACCTGTGTCGGGTTATCAAGACCATGTATCTCTTCAATAGGTGGTAGATTCTTAACATCTTCAGATTTAATACCTTTCTCTCGCATAGATTTCTTTGCTTCTTGCATATCTTCAGGACTGAGGAATGGAATACCTCTTTTCTTCGGAGTTGCCTTCGGAGGTGGTTCGAGAATAGTCCAAGCATTATCATTGCTCAAGATATTATTTAATAGAATTTCAGCTTGTTCCACAGTTCGTTCCCCGAAAACACAACCAGCACAACTATCTAGGTGGTCCCTAGAAGCATTGGTTAGTCCATTATAAAAGATATCAAGTATTTCATTTTTCTTAAGAGGATGATCAGGCAAAGCATTAAGTAACTGGACAAGCCTCCCCCAAGCTTGTGGGAGACTTTCTTCTTCAATTTGCACAAAGTTATATATATCCTACAAGGCAGCTTGTTTCTTATGGGCAGGAAAATATTTCTCAGAGAAGTAGTATACCATATCCTGGGGACTACGCACACAACCAGGAGCAAGAGAGGTAAACCAAGTTTTAGCATCACCCTTTAGTGAGAAAGGAAACAACTTAAGGATATAGTAATAGCGAATTTTTTCCTCATTAGTGAATAGGGTGGCCATATCATTTAGTTTAGTAAGATGTGCTACAACAGTTTCAGATTCATAACCATGAAAAGGATCAGATTCAACCAAAGTGATTAACTCAGGATCAACAGAGAACTCATAATCCTTATCAGTAACAAAGATAGGTGAAGTAGCAAACTTAGGATCATATTTCATTCTAGCATTCAGAGATTTTTCTTTCCACTTGCGTAATAATTTCTCAAGATCATCGCTATCCTTACAAGCAAGAAAGTCTTCAGCTACCTCTCCTTCCATAACATAACCTTTAGGTATATTAGGCAATTCATATCTAGGAGGGCTAGGTCTAACAGGTGTAACAGCAGGTTCAGTTTCAATAATTTCATCAGTTTCAGAAGTATCATTTGATTCAGTAGTTACTCTAGCAATTTGTGTATCCAGGAATTCACCAAGTGGCATCTCATTGTAAAGAAAAGCATCATCATAATTATCATGTATAGCAGAAGTAGCATCATCAAGCACAGGTGACAAATCAGAGTTAATAGCAGGTGGCGGTATCGCAAATTTACTCATAACAGAAGGTGAATCAAGTGCAGAGCTAGATGGCAGTTCCTTACATGTCCTCGTAGTTGAGGGCAAAACTTTAGTTTTTGGATCTCGCAATTTCTTCATAGTGATCAACAGATATAAATCCCAAGTAACTCAGAGAATAGAGTTATGCTCCCCGGCAACGGCACCAGAAAAAGTTCTTGATAACCCACAAGTATAGGGGATCGCAACAGTTTTCGAGGGTAGAGTATTCAACCCAGATTTATTGATTCGACACAAGGGGAGCCAAAGAATATCCTCGAGTATTAGCAGTTGAGTTTTCAATTCAACCACACCTGAAAGATTTAATATCTACAGCAAAGTTTTTAGTAGCAAAGTAGTATGATAGTAATAGTAACAGTAGCAGCAGTAGCAGTAGTGATTTGTGTAGCAAGTGTAAGAGCAGTATCGCTAAAGTAACGTAGCAAAGACCAGTATAGGAAAAGCTCGTAGGCATTGGATCGGTGATGGATAATTATGTTGGATGGCATTTATCATGTAACAGGTATAACATAAGGTGATATGTAATTAGCTCTAGTTCGTCAATGTAATGTAGGCATGTATTCCGTATATAGTCATACGTGCTTATGGAAAAGAACTTGCATGACATCTTTTGTCCATCCCTCCCGTGGCAGCGTGGTCCTAATGGAAACTTAGGGATATTAAGGTCTCCTTTTAATAAAGAATCGGAACAAAGCATTAGCACATGGTGAATACATGGACTCCTCATACTATGGTCATCTCCGGGAGTGGTTCCGGCTATTGTCACTCCGGGGTTGCCGGGTCATAACACATAGTAGGTGACTATAACTTGCAAAATAGGATCAAGAACACACACATATTGATGAAAACATAATAGGTTCAGATCTGAAATCATGGCACTCGGACCCTAGTGACAAGCATTAAGCATAGCAAAGTAGTAGCAACATCAATCTTAGAACATAGTGGATACTAGGGATCAAACCCTATCAAAACTAACTCGATTACATGATAAATCTCATCCAAACCCTCATCGTCCAGCAAGACTATGATGAGATTACTCATGAACGATGGGAAGCATCATGAAATTGGCGATGGAGGATGGTTGATGATGACGATGGCTTCGATTTCCCCTCTCCGGAGCCCAGAATGGACTCCAGATCTGCCCTCCCGAGGAAGAACAGGTGGTGGCGGCTCTGTATCGTAAAACGCGATTATTTCTTCTCTCTGATTTTTTTTGGGACGAATAGGGTTATATGGAACTGGAGAGGAGGTCGGAGGGGCCACATGGGCCCCATGAGCCCGCCAGGCGCTGCCTAGGGGCGGTGCGGCTCCTGGGCTCGTGGCCCACTGGCTCCTCCCCTCCAGTTGATTCTTTCGCCAATATTTTATATATATTACACAAAAATTCCTCGTCCATTTTCAGGTCATTCCGAGAACTTTTATTTCTGCACAAAAACAACACCATGGCAGTTCTGCTAAAAACAACGTCAGTCCGGGTTAGTTTCATTCAAATCATGCAAATTAGAGTCCAAAATAAGGGCAAAAGTGTTCGGAAAAGTAGATACGTTGGAGACGTATCAGTAGGATTTCTGGATCGATCACCTTCTGAGAGATTGCATTGAGGAATGCACATAGCTTCACAATGGCTAATCGAACGTTTTCCGATAGAAGCCCCCTCAATGCAACCGGAAGCAGTTGCGTCATAATCATGTGGCGGTCATGAGACTTTAGGTTCTGGAACTTTTTCTCTGCCATATTTATTATTCCCTTTATATTCGACGAGAAGCCAGACGGGACCTTCATACTGAGCAGGCATTCAAAGAAGATTTCCTTCTCTTCTTTGAGCGTAGCTGGCAGGACCTTCATACTGCTTTGGAGGCATGTCGTCTTTTTCGTTAACACGTTGCTGGTCTTCCCGTGCCTCCGATGTATATTTTGTTTTCCCGTACACGCCCAAGAAGCCTAGCAGGTTCACGCAAATATTCTTCGTCACGTGCATCACATCGATTACAGAGCGGATCTCTAGGTCTTTCCAGTAGGGTAGGTCCCAAAATATAGATTTCTTCTTCCACATGGGTGCGCGTCCCTCAGCGTCATTAAGAACAGATAGTCCGTCGGGAGCCTTTACAAAGATTACATGTAAATCATTGACCATAGCGAGTATGTCATCACCGGTACGGATGGCGGGCTTCTTACGGTGATCTGCCTCGCCTTTGAAATGCTTGCCTTTCTTTCGACATTGATGGTTGGTTGGAAGAAATCGACGATGCCCTAGGTACACATTCTTCCTGCAATTGTCCAGTATATACTTTCAGTGTCATCTAAATAGTGCGTGCGTGCGTGGTATCCCTTGTTTGTCTGTCCTGAAAGGTTACTGAGAGCAGACCAATCATTGATGGTTACAAACAACAACGCATGCAGGTCAAAATCCTCCTATTTGTGCTCATCCCACACGCATACACCGTTTCCATTCCACAGTTATAAAAGTTCTTCAACTAATGGCCTTAGGTACAAATCAATGTCGTTGCCGGGTTGCTTAGGGCCTTGGATGAGAACTGGCATCATAATGAACTTTCGCTTCATGCACAGCCAAGGAGGAAGGTTATAGATACATAGAGTCTTGGGACAGGTGGTGTGATTGCTGCTCTATTCCCCAAAAGGATTAACGCCATCCGCGCTTCCAGTACTTTCTCTCGATTTTTCTCCACTGACCCGTCAGCGGGTGCTCTCAACTTTCCGTCTTTCTTACGGTCCTCTCTGTACCATCGCATATTCTTGGCATGCTCTTTGTTTCTGAATAGACGTTTCAACCATGGTATTATAGGAGCATACCACATCACCATGGCAGCAACCCTCTTCCTGGGGCGCTCGTCCTCAACATCACCAGGGTCATCGCGCCTGATCTTATAGCGCAATGCACCGCATACCGGGCATGCATTCAGTTCCTCGTACTCACCGCAGTACAGGATGCAGTCATTAGGGCATGCATGTATCTTCTGCACCTCCAATCCTATAGGGCATACAACCTTGTTTGCTGCATACGTACTATCGGGCAATTTGTTATCCTTTGAAAGCTTTTTCTTCAATATTTTCAGTAGCTTCTCAAATCCTTTGTCAGGTACACCATTCTCTGCCTTCCACTGCAGCAATTCCAGTGTGGTACCGAGCTTTGTGTTTCCATCTTCGCAATTGGGGTACAACCTTTTTTTGTGATCCTCTAACATGCGATCGAACTTCAGCTTCTCCTTTTCACTTTCGCACTGTCTCTTTGCATCGACAATGACCCGGCGAAGATCATCATCGGGCACATCGTCTGGTTCCTCTTGATCTTCAGCTTCCCCGGTTGCAGCATCACCGCATTCAGGGGGCACATAGTTGTCATCATCCTCTTCTTTTTCGCCGTCTTCCATCATAACCCTTATTTCCCCATGCTTGGTCCAAACATTATAGTGTGGCATGAAACCCTTCACAAACAGGTGGTTGTGAAGGATTTTTTGGTCAGAGTAAGACTTCAAATTCCCAGATGTAGGGCATGGATAACATATAAAACCATTCTGATTGTTTCCCTCGGCCACTTCGAGAAAATGATGCACCCCCTTAATGTACTCGTCGGTGCCTCTGTTACCGTACATCCATTGCCGGTTCATCTGCGTGCATTATATATAATTAAGTGTGTCAAAAACCATTACATAACATCAGGAATATATAAGTGACCAAATTAATAGAAGTTCATCTCATCACATTAAAACCAAACCATGGCACTATATAATAACAAACAATAATAAAAGTAAGAAAATCATACGAGTAAGTATATTTTCTTTTAGAAAGAAGATAAGATCAAGAGGCTCACCACACGCGGGCGATCGACGGCGGTTTCAGGACGGGGACGGGACAGGACGGACCGCCAAACCTAGACGAATCTTGACGAAAATGGAGTTTGGACAAGGAGCTTCGAGAAGAGAAGGCTTAAGTGGCTCGGACATTTCATCGGACACCTCATGTGCATAGGAGGTGAGCTAGAGCACCACAAAGCTCTAACACTACTGTCCTGGAAAAACATAGCATTCTACGGCTCTGCCAGCGGCGGATGAGGGTTTATATAGACAGCTCATTGGTCCCGGTTCGTGGCTGGAACCGGGACAAGAGGTCTCCTTTGGTCCCGGTTCCGTCCACGAACCGGGACCAATGGTCATGGGTCCCGGTTCGTGTCTGAAACCGGAAACAAAGGGGCCAGACGAACCGAAACCAATGACCCACGTGGCCCGGCCGGCCCCCTGAATTCACAAACCGAGATGGTTGCCACCTTTGATCCCGGTTCGTGAGCGAACTGAGATTAATGGAATTAGAAGGGCCGAACCAATGTCCTGTTATGTATATCTCTTGAATTTTCTCATCCGTGCCATGACGCAACGGCTTGCTACCGCTGCATCCTCTGCCACTAGCTAGTAAGTAGTACTACTCGAATTAGCGTGCTTGGACGAAATTGCTGCCAGATGCCACTGCATGCTCTGCCATTGCTATTTTTCCTGCGTTTCTAGCGCGCTGATGGCGACACGTATGGACGCTTGATTAGTACTCCATCCCTCCAAAATTATTTGTCACTCAAATGAATAAAAATGAATGTATCTAGAACAAAAATACATCTAGATACATTCATTCGTATGACAAATATTTCTGCACGGAGGAAGTACGTACGAAGTATAGTATATATATGAGCCACCGCACGGTAACGCCTGGGTGCGGCGCCGCTTTGTAGTTGTGTCCAAGAATAGATTTTTGCTCTAACAAACAAATATAATTTTATTTATAGTATGTGCATTCATTTAAAATAAAATATGGCACACATGTGCCTATTTTTGTAAGATACATCTGTATATGCACCTTGAAGTATGTCTTAATATTACGGCATGCCAAAAAATTAGAATAAAAAACATTTGATTTGTAATCACGCCAATGCCACAATGATACTTAAATATTATATTGTTTCTACTTAAGTATGCCTAATGATAATTTATATGTGCATCCTTCCTAATGTCAAAAATGGAATTTCTATAAATTAGCTACGCGGTTAACACATAATAAATCCATTTATGTATTTTCAAAAACAATATATATTCATGTGTATTTCTTACAACTCTTAAATAATTTGTACAGTAAGGTGTACAAATTAAAGTATGATTTCTTAATATTAGGACATCCCATGATTTTAGAAACAAAATCATGTGATATCTAATCACGTCAATGCCGCTTAAAATTTATATATTGTTATATTCATGATTAACTATGCCTAATGATAGTATATAACTGTATGTGTTTCTAATGTCAAGAATACAGTTTATCTAAATGACTGACGTGACAAATACATGTAGAAAGTCACATACAATATTTATATCTTTCCTTATAATAAGTAAAAATGAACTACACGAACACGATGTGAGGCTCCTACGACTCTGCCTTACAATCGAAAGAAGCCATATTAAACAGGCATTATTATTCTGACAAGTTGTTTCTCACACCCTCCTTTTGGGCAACTCCCTTGGTGTCCCCGAATGATTCAAGGAAAAATCAGTCGGCTCACCGATAGCATTGCTCTGCGCTCAACCGCCACCCCATGCACCGGTTTCTCCCTTATCTACCTTCTCCTTCAATGGCATTATTGGCATTTCCAGCACACAGCAAAAATGTGCCGATGACCCCCTATCAGCCGTTTAGGGCAGCAGTATGCAGCACTATTGGTGACGTATGCGGCGAGGATCGATACGTGGATGGCAGACCGGCCTGCAGCACTGGCAGATGCACTATGTCTGGCTTGCATGAGCCACCTTCATCCTCGCGGTAGTGGGCTGGCAAGCTTCGACGACGGATGATTGGAGAAAGACAAGAGAACACGAGGGATCTCTCGGAAGATGTTGCGTCGAAAGATAAACAGTGGGTGTGAGAGAGATGAGAGCATACAGATCAAGTAAGGGAGAAGACAACTTTAATCCAGATATTATGGGGTGTGAGGATAACGTTAGGGAAGGAAAGCGACGAGAGCGCCCTACTGAGTCAAATAGCTTTCAGAAAATGATTATCACAGTTTCAAGAAGATAGGTGTCTTAGATAAAAATTAGAGTGAATTCCACATTTTACCCCCTAGATATGGATTTGTAACAATAATTACCCATCGAGTGGAAATTCGTCTATAATAACCCTTGTAGAAGCTTTGGACCCTCGTTTTCTGATCGCATCCATTAGGCAATGTATAAGGTAATGCCCGGGGTTCAAAAATATCTGGACAATGATGAGGAATTTTTTTTTGAACACCACCTTATACTAATTAACCAACCACACACTCATACGTTACAATATTCACCACACAGGGCGGAACATCATTTACAAGAATACCATCCGATCTATTGTCAAAGATATACTTAGCAATTACATGTGCCACCATATTGGCTGAACGACTAATCTTAGCCAATTGAAAATTACTAATCGACTTCGAGATGCTCAACGCATTCATCTTGAGGTCACGCATAGCAGACCTGTCATAGACCCCTGGTGCAAGAGACGCAACCACAAAAGTACAATCAGTCTCTAAAATTATAGGTTTATGAAGAGAAATACCTATGTAGAGACCGGCAATGCAAGCCCTAATCTTCGCTTCCTCCACGCTCTGGCAGGCACCAATGAAATCCCATGACGAGACAACAACTTCCCCCTCCTCATCCCTGACCACCACTCCCACACCGGCTTCTCTAATGCTCTCCACGAAGCTAGCATTGACATTTATCTTAAACCAACCTGCAGGAGGCGGCGACCAGCCCTTACTCACCTCCAGAGAATTAGGAACTCCGCTAATCCAATCCCTCGGACTTTTTCCTTTAATTAAACAGTCCATCGGCATCGGAGAATGGTATGCAACAAATGACACCCAATAATTCTCCACAAAGCATGCAGAAACAGAAACTAATTCCTTGCCTTTACCAAAAATGAGATCGTTTCTCAAGTGCCAGGCCCTCCGAATATAATTTGATCTCGCATTACGGGGTTTAATTGACTCAGGAAAACAATAAACCAATCGTACCCCGTATATCTGAAAACCTCCTCAGCAGGTAGCGCCCAGATGTTCCTCATGGCCATGCAAAGCGGTCGCGCCTTCGGGCACACGACAACGCATGAAAGGTATTTGCGTCCTCCATTCCACAAATAGAACACGTACTAATAGAGGCTTGATGATGCGCCACTCTATTAACTTGTACAGCCAAGCTATTGGAAGCAACTGTCCATGCAAAAATACGAATCTTCTGAGGAATGTTGGCCTTCCAAATAATATCCCACATTTTCCTTTCTAAACGACGAGGAAAATTGGAAGATGATCGGGTAAAATCACATTATAAGTCTTCACAATCTGATATGTCGATAGAAGTTCCACTAAATGGGGTAATATGTGTCACAAATATACAACTACCCGGGTAAAAAGTGAAATTTACTCTAGAAATTACTATCATCTGCAAAAAAAAGATAAACAATACTATTTTAATTCTGTTAAAAAAATAAGAAAGTATGAATTTTATTGGACGGTGCCAGTGACCGGCCCATATAAGCCTTTCAGACGTTTTCTGACCTGGGACAATCTAACGCTGAAGTCGCTGGATCGTAGGACTCGTTGGAGCATGTATGCACACAGAAAGCAAGATCCTATCTGAAATACCACACGATGAAAGGCGAGAACGCTATCTATCGCGGTTACCAAAAGACAGATGTCAAACAGAACGACAAGGTCAGTTTAAATATGACCCCATGGAATCACTTCAAAATTAAATTGTTATTACAGATATTGTCAAAAAGAAGTTGTTATTACAGATTTTCCGTTGTAAATTATATATAGGCCGTGAAGCACTAGCTAGGCAAGGGTAAGCTACATAACGCAAGCACCTGACCTCATCACCGACCCTGCGATCCGTCGAACACGCGCGTGGCGTCCATGGAGGTGAAGGACGGCGGCGTCGTGGCGACAGAGCCCGACCGCGGCAATGCCTTCAGCCGCCGCGTGGGCTGGCTGCTGGCGACCTTGGGCGCCGCGTTGCTGGTCATCAGCGCCGTGTGCGCGCTGCTCATCTGCTGCACCTACCAGGGCAATACTAGCTGCCGGTGCAAACAGTTCCCGTGGGTTGTCGCCGTGGAGCTCGGGTTGTTCGCGGCCGTCGGGTTTGCCCTCTGGGCCTTCCTCGGGCTCCGCTTCTGCTGCTGCTGGTGGTGGTCTGGCTACCTCGACGAGCGGCCCGGCGACGTGATGGATGCTATTTAGTTTTGTTATGGGATGTCCGTATTTAGGTGGTTTGTTAATTAGAGCTATTATGCATTATTGTGTACGGAGTTTCTCACTTGAATGGGTTATAAATTTGTTGCACATCGAAATCTAGTAAGCACATATTTTGTAGATGAAACAATCACTCTAGATATGATATATTTTTGCAATTTGTTCCATGTCGATGATTGAGTCGAAGCAAATTTCACTAGCTAGGATATTATCCCGAGAGATCTTTTTTCTCACAGTTAACCTTCCTAAATGCATTGTCTTGGAGCCGGCTCAACAGTTGGGGGTTGGGGCCGGTGGCGGGGATGTCATAGTGGCTTTGGATCAAAAAGATTGTGTGGCAACTTGTTTGGCAACAATTTGGTGTTGAATTGATTAGGGTCAAAACAAAGAGTTTCGATAGTTGCTTTTACGGGCATGTACTAACAGTCGTAGTTGTGGCTCAGCGTGGACACGGTCCGGGCCGGTCCCTGACCGAGCCGTCGTTTGGACCGGCCGCCGGCGGACCGGACGTAGCAGCGCCGCGGTCGGCGATGGCGCATGGCAACGGCGAGCAGCGGCAGGAGGTTACGGAGCACGGGGAGGAGATGAAGTAGAGGGGAAACGACCGCGTACCCAACGTGAGAACGTTTAAGAGGACGGGGAGGGCAGGTATGCGACGACGGAGCCATGGAGGTGACGGCGTCGCAGGAGCTGGCGGCGGTTGGAGTTCTTCATCCGGGATGCGCCCGAGCGGATGGATTCCAAGGTCCAAGGGAGGGTCTGTTCCTCGCGACACTAGTGTTACGCAGCTAATCTCGTTGCCTCGTTATTTCCCATATCCTGTCACGTTATTTCTTTTTGTTTCTTGAAAGTATCACGTTAACACTGTTGCGTAGATAGGAGTCCTTGAAAAAGGATCGTTGCATGTGCCATAATTATCTTTTTTACATTTTGCATGTTGCAAATAAGTAGGGGCTGGAACGTGTATATATGCCCACGTAGAAATTCTCATCTGCCACTGATCGGTCTTCCGTTCGATGACACGGGATAATAGGATCGTGGGGAGGTGTAGCGTAACTATCGGCCATTACCTCCGAGATAACTGTCTCTCCAATCGACTTCGTTCAGTATTCCGTTCGATGACACAGGATACACGGAATAAAAGGAAAACTAAAGTTTTTAGGCAAGAAAATTCAGATAAAGCGGGTAAATCTTGAAGATAACTGTCTCTCCAATCGAGCTCGTTCGGTCCGATCGAGTTAACCGAGCTAAGACCGGACCGGACCGATGGATTTTCGGGCCGAAATTCCCAGCTCGGACCGGCCATTTTCTCCAGCGAGCCGGGACCGATCGGTCCGGTCCAAAGCGGTCCACGAGCGGGCCAAAAAGCCCGCTCGGTACGTCCAGCCTGACCCCACGGTAAGATCCTTGGCACTGAATCTGGAGAGGGGGGCGGAGAACACAGGGAATCAGAGCTGCAGTTCAGCTAGATTCTCAAAAAAAAAAAAGAGCTGCAGTTCAGCCATTGATGTTCGTGTGGATCAATTAGTTGTGATGGATAGAGGCCGTACAGAAAACGAATGCTCGGTATTAATTGTTGCACCTGAGCTAAATCTGAAGAAGTTAATAACGATAGAGGAAACAGAGCATACCTGGTGTTGCCGAAGGCAAGCGGGACCAAAACGGCGATGATATCCAAGACAGTGAACCTCAACCTCGATACCAGCATTCTCCCAAGCAACCAAACTTCAGAGATCTGCCGGGTGAACCAGAAAGATAATTTACAGTTTAAAGACTATAGTTAGCAAATGGCTGAACGGTCCAGTTAAGATCAGCCAATACACATGATTCACAGGATGTGAGAGATCCACCAGAGCAGACTAAGAAAGACAAAAACATTTACCAGGACATCCTTCACAATGGATGGCACTACCTCTGCTGTTGGAACGCTCAGAGCCAGCAACACAAGCAGAACACAGGGGAACACAATTATATTTCAGGGTGGAGAAGATAATGGTGGTGTGACAAAGCTAGACGTGCAGATGCATTTGCTTACGAGAAAAAATGGAAGCCAATGCGAGCATTGACTTTCTGGGGCTTGCATCAATTACCATGATACTTCTACCGAGGAGTAAAGCTTGATCTGCACGTTTTCAGCAAAAAATACAAGTCAATTGTCCAATCTTGCAACAGCTCGGTATTGGGTATTCTTTCTGGACAATTAGCTGAGCCTAACTAGGAACAAATTACTCACTTCAGCTGACAGCACCTGCTCCAGGGCATTGTTAATTTTCATTGGGACAGCTAACTGAACCTTCTGACATAGCACGTTAACAGTGTCTGAGTTATAATATAAGTCATGTATCCCTTTGTATTTCTCCTGTTGTATAAGAAGATTCCTGCATATGTTATATATATAAAGAGAGAGGGAAAATACATCCTATGACCGGGTCAGTGACATAGCCACCGCCTGCTGCCGCCCGCAGCCTCCGCCAGCAGCCGCCATCTGCCGCCGCCGCTAGCAGCTGCCTCCTGCCGCCGTTAGCAACGGCCGCCTGCAGCTACCAGCGAGACCGCCTGCCCCGTCCGGTCTCGTTCCCGATTGGAAGCTGCTGGTTGCCTCGCCCCGGGTGATCTCGTTGGATCTCCAAAAAAAATGTCTGCTGCATCGGGCTATGTTGCTATCCCTCGTTGTCCAGTGATCTTCGATGGTACTAACTACACCGAGTTCACTGGCTTCATGCGCATTCACATGCGTGGCATCCGTCTCTGGGGTGTTCTTTCTGGAGAGGTCCGATGTCCGCCACGTCCAGTTCCTCCTATGGCTCCCACTCCGTCGATCCCTCCGGCTCTTCCTGGGGATGCTAATCAGGCTGCGAAGGATGCAGCTAAGATTGCTGATGAGGCCGCTATCCGTGCTTATGATGAGCAGGTTGTGACTTATGAGGAGGCTCTTCAGGTGTATCATGGTGCTCTGTCTATTTACACCCAGTGGCTTGATGATGATGCTCGTGTTGCAGCTGTTCTCACTGCCAGTGTTCTGCCTCAGTTTGCTTCTAAGTTTCTGGGTCTTCCTACTGTCTTTGAGATGTGGACCCGTCTTCGTCAGCGCTATGAGCCCTTTGGTGATGCCTTATACCTCTCTATGGTTCGTCAGGAACATGCTCTTCAGCAGGGTGACTCTACTGTTGATGACTTCTATGCACAGAGTTCTGCTATCTGGCGCCAGCTTGATTCTCTCCGCAGTGCTGGTTGTCGTACTTGCCCCTGTTGCCAGGTTGTCCAAGCCAATTTGGAGTTTCATCGTGTCTACCAGTTCCTGTCTCGGCTCCGTAAGGATTTTGAGCCCCGGTGTGCTCAGTTGTTTGCTCGTGGCCGTATTTCTCTCATGGAGGCGCTTTCTGAGATTCGTGCTGAGGAGACTCGCTTACGTGGTGCTGGTTTACTGGAGGTTCCTTCTGTGCTCGCTGCTCGGACTCCTTCTACGCCACTTGCTGCACCGACCCCTTCCCGCTCGAGTGCTCCGCCGCTTTTGCCCACTCCCAGGTCGCCCCCGTCCACATTGCGGCTACTCTAACAATGATGGTCATATTGAGTCCCAATGCTACACAAAGAGGAAACATCTACGCAAGGCCTGATCATCTTCTTTAGAGACTTCGTCATCTACCTCGACAGCTTCAGCCATCGCTTTGACTGAGCAGGATATTCTACGACTTAAGCGCCTGCTCGCGGCTTCAAGTTCTTCCTCAACGGGTACTGCTGGTTCTGTGACTGATGCTTCCCGCACTGAGCAACCACCCTCTACACAGTCAGATACATCCCCATGGGTTTTGGACTCTGGAGCTTGCTTTCATATGTCTTCTCATTCTTCCACTCTGTCCTCTCTTCGATCGCTTGATTTTCCTGTTCAGGTCCTCACTGCTGATGGTACTCCTCTTTCTGTAGTTAGTAGAGGCAATCTTACCACTCCTTATTCTGTTCCAGATGTTGCTCATGTTCCTCGA
The DNA here is from genome assembly GCA_022496015.1 of Hordeum marinum. Taxonomy (NCBI): domain Eukaryota; kingdom Viridiplantae; phylum Streptophyta; class Magnoliopsida; order Poales; family Poaceae; genus Hordeum; species Hordeum marinum. The sequence continues at coordinate 542,596,224 of CM039674.1, forward strand.
CTTACCATGAATCTATTTTCTGCTGGTCAACTTACTGATTCTGGTTGTCGCGTCATCCTTGACGTTGACTCTTGTTCTGTCCAGGACCGTCGCACGCACACTCTAGTCGGAGCTAGCCCTCGCCGCCGTGATTCTCATGGTCTTTCGGAGTTGGATTGGCTTCATGTTCCTTCCGTTTCCACCACTATCGCCTGTTCCTCCGCTTCAGGTGCCTCGGCTACTGGCTCTTTCCAGCAGTGGCATCATCGACTTGGTCATCTGTGTGGTTCTCGTTTGTCATCTTTAGTTCGTCGAGGTCTTCTGGGGTCTGTCTCAGGAGATGTTGCTTTAGAGTGTCAAGGTTGTCATCTTGGCAAGCAGATTCAGTTACCATATTCACATAGTGAGTCAGTGTCTAAACGTCCTTTCGATTTAGTCCATTCTGATGTATGGGGTCCGTCTCCCTTCGCTTCGAAAGGTGGTCATAAATACTATATTATTTTCATAGATGACTTCTCTCATTACACATGGCTTTATTTCATGAATTCTCGTAGTGAGGTGTTGTCTATTTATAAGCATTTTGCTGCAATGGTTCATACTCAGTTCTCTTCACCCATTCGTGTGTTTCATGCTGACTCCGGTAGCGAGTATATCTCTAAGATGTTGCGTGGTGTTCTTGTTGAGCAAGGGACTCTCTCTCAATTCTCTTGTCCTCGTGCTCATGCTCAGAATGGTGTGACTGAGCGAAAGCATCGTCATCTTCTTGAGACGGCTCGTTCATTGATGATTGCTGCCTCTCTCCCGCCTCATTTTTGGGCTGAGGCCGTCTTCACCTCCACCTATCTCCTCAATCTACAGCCTTCCACTGCTCTACAGGGTGGTGTTCCTTTCGAGCGTCTTTTTGATCATTCTCTCGATTATTCGATGCTTCGCTTGTTTGGTTGTGTTTGATATGTTCTTCTTGCCCCTCGCGAACGCACCAAACTGACCGCTTAGTCTGTTGAGTGTGTCTTCTTAGGTTACAGTGATGAGCATAAGGGCTATCATTGTTGGGATCCTATTGGTCGTCGGATGCGTATCTCTCGAGATGTCACTTTTGATGAGTCTCGTCCCTTCTACCCACGCCCATCTTCCTCGACCTTTTCAGTGGAGGATATCTCTTTCCTCACTTTTCCTGACTCACCTATCACCCCCCTCGAGCCTTTGCCTATTCGTTCCGCTCCCTCTGCTTCTCCACCTCTAGTCAATTTGCCGCCACCATCTTCCCCGGTCTCCTCGCCTAGCATGTCACCAGATTCTACACCTTCATCTCCGGTGACTTCTTCGTCGCCACCCCCCGATTCTACCTTGGCGATTCCTCTTTCCATTGTTCCACCTTTTCCTCAGTGTTACACTCGTCGTTCACGTCCTGTGGATGCCTCTGTGGATGTGTCGTCATCCTCGTCTCAGCCTACTTATGGCTTGCGTTCTCGTCCTCGTCCTCGTCCGCCTATTGATCGCTTTGGATTTCCCACCGCTGGTGCTGCTGTTCTTGAGCCGACTTCTTATCGTCAGGATGTTGTTCATCCTGAATGGCAGTTTGCGATGGCAGAGGAGCTTGCTGCTCTTGAACGCACTGGTACGTGGGATCTTGTTTCCCTTCCTCCCGGAGTCCGTCCCATCACTTGTAAGTGGGTATACAAGGTTAAGACTCGCTCCGATGGTTCTCTTGAGCGTCACAAAGCTCGTCTTGTTGCTCGTGGTTTTCAGCAAGAGCATGGTCGTGATTATGACGAGACTTTTGCTCCTGTCGCCCATATGACCACTGTTCGTACACTTCTTGTCGTGGCCTCTACACGCCACTAGTCTATATCTCAACTTGATGTTAAGAATGCCTTTCTTAATGGTGAGCTGCGTGAGAGGTGTGCATGCAGCCACCACCTGGGTATTCTGTTCCAGATGGCATGGTATGTCGTCTTCGTCGCTCTCTCTATGGCCTTAAGCAAGCCCCCCGTGCCTGGTTTGAGCGTTTTGCCTCTGTGGTGACTGCCGCTGGTTTTTCAGCAAGTGCTCATGATCCAGCATTGTTTATTCACCTTTCTCCTCGTGGTCGGACTCTTCTTCTTTATGTTGATGACATGATCATCACTGGAGATGACTCCGAGTATATTGCCTTTGTAAAGGCCCGTCTTAGTGAGCAGTTTCTTATGTCTGATCTTGGACCTCTTCGCTACTTTCTTGGGATTGAAGTCTCTTCTACCTCTGATGGCTTTTTTATATCCTAGGAAAAGTATATCCAGGATATTCTTGCTCATGCTGCTCTTACTGAAGAGCGCATTGTTGAGACTCTTATGGAGCTCAATGTTCACCTCCGTGCTACTGATGGTGATCCCCTGCCTGACCCGACACGTTATCGTCATCTTGTTGGCAGTCTTGTCTATCTAGCTGTCACTCGTCCGGATATCTCTTATCCGGTTCATGTTTTGAGTCAGTTTTTCTCTGCTCCCACATCAGTTCACTATAGTCATCTCCTTCGTGTTCTTCGATATCTTCGGGGCACGATCTCTCATCGTCTATTCTTTCCTCGCTCCAGTTCTTTACAGCTTCAGGCCTATTCGGATGCTACGTGGGCTAGTGATCTTTCAAATCGCCGTTCACTTTCTGCTTACTGTGTTTTTTTTTGTGGTTCTCTCATTGCCTGAAAGACGAAGAAACAGATTGCAATTTCCCGTTCAAGTGCAGAGGTTGAGTTGCGAGCGATGGCTCTTTTGACGACAGAGGTGACTTGGTTACGATGGTTACTTTAGGATTTCGGTGTTTCTATTACTACACCGACTCTGCTCTTATCTGACAGTACAAGTGCTATTAGCATTGCGCGCGATCCTGTGAAGCATGAGCTCACCAAGCATATTGGTGTTGATGCTTTCTATGTGCGCGCTGGTGTGCAGGATCAGGTTATTGCTCTTCAGTATGCGCCTTCCGAGTTACAGTTGGCGGATTTCCTGACGAAGGCCCAGACTAGAGCAAAACATGGCTTTTATCTCTCCAAACCTAGTGTTGTTCATCCACCATGAGTTAGGGAGGGGGGGGTTTAGAGTTATAATATAAGTCATGTACCCCTTTGTATTTCTCTCGTTGTATAAAGGGTTTCCTGCATATGTTTCATACCTGTACATGTATATATATATCGGTCTATGGTCTCATGGGAATACAAGTTGCTTATTCCTAACAAACAGCTGGGGCATCCAATGCATTGATTGCGCAGCCAACGAAATATATTCCAAATAGCAGCCAAAATTGCTATTCCTACTAGCATTAAGCCTCAAACACCCGATTGATTCCGAAAATGCAATGTTTTTGAGGAATCGAAAATGCAATGTGTTCATAACTGTTGTCACAAAAGTGTTTCTTTGTTTTATTAGTTCTCTACATTTAACATTATTTGTTAGTTATGCACTATAAGTAGTTAATTCTGAAAACGGAATCAGATGCTAGTATTGACATGTCGTACTTATACCAAGGAGTAGAGCCTGATCTGCACTCCTTGAACCAATCACAAGTCAACTGTCCAATCTTGCAACAGCTCAGCACTGGGTATTCTTTAAAGACAATTAGCTGTGCCTAATTAAAAATAAACTACTTGCTTCAGCTGGCAGTACATCAGCATCGGACATTGTTTTCTGGTTGACGTATAATAAGCTAAGTGAGCCTCCTGACTTTGCACGTTAAGAGCTGGGGCATCTTTATTTCTTACCACAATATAAGAAATTTGATCATTTGCCCCGTTTTACTTCTCACTTTGATTGGGGCCTGGGGCCACCTGCTAGCCTGATCTGCACTTCTTCAACCAATCGGAATTCACAAGTAAATTACACAATCTTGCAACAGCTCAGCATTGGTTATTTTTCTAGGCAATTAGTTGAGCCTAACAAGAAACAAACAAGCTAGCAGCACCTCAGCAGGGCAATGTTAATTTGGGGGCTTGATGTATAATAATAGGGGATGGTTGAAGACAGAAATGCATTAGGCATCTTGATCAGCAAGAGCCTCAAGGATGGAGTGGTAAACGTCAAGAGACGTGGGGACCGGATTATCCTGGTCAAGCTGATAGTTGGGGACCTAGTTCTCAACGTTATCAGCGCGTATGCCCCGCAAGTAGGTCACAATGAGAACACCAAGAGGAAGTTCTGGGAAAGCCTGGAGGACATTGTTAGGAGCTACCAATTGGTGAGAGGTTCTTCATAGGAGGGGACCTCAATGGCCACGTGGGCACATCTAACACAGGTTTTGAAGGGGTGCATGGGGGATTTGGCTATGGCATCAGGAATCAAGAAGGAGAAGATGTCTTAAGCTTTGCGCTAGCCTATGACATGATCGTAGCTAACACCCTCTTTAAAAAAAGAGAATCACATCTAGTGACTTACAATAGTGGGCAACACTCTAGCCAGATTGATTTCATCCTCTCGAGAAGAAAAGACAGGCGTGCATGCCTAGACTGTAAGGTAATACCTAAAGAGAGTGTTGTCCCTCAGCATAAGCTTGTGGTTGCTGACCTCCGCTTTCGGATTCGTGTCCAGCGGGACAAGCGTGCCAAAGTTGCTAGAACGAAGTTGTGGAAGCTTAAGAGGGAGGTAGCTCGGGCGTTCAAGGAGAGGGTCATTAAGGAGGGCCCTTGGGAGGAAGGAGGTGATGTAGAAAACATGTGGATGAAGATGGCGACTTGCATTCGTAAGGTGGCCTTAGAGGAGTTTGGAGTGTTCGGGGGAAGTAAAAGAGAAGCTAAAGATACCTGGTGGTGGAACGATGATGTCCAAAAGGCAATTAAGGAGAAGAAAGATTGTTTCAGACACCTATATCTGGATAGGAGTGCAGACAACATAGAGAAGTACAAGATGTCAAAGAAGGCCGCAAAGCGAGCTGTGAGCGAAGCAAGGGGTCGGGCATATGAGGACCTCTACCAACGGTTAGACACGAAGGAAGGCGAAAGGGACATCTATAAGATGGCCAAGATCCGAGAGAGGAAGACAAGGTATGTTGACCAAATCAAGTGCATCAGATCAACTCCTGGTGAAGAACGAGGAGATTAAGCACAGATGGCGGGAGTACTTTGACAAGCTGTTCAATGGGGAGAGTGAGAGCTCTACCATTGATCTGGATGACTCTTTTGATGATACTAGCAGGCATTTTGTGCGGCGAATCCAGGAGTCGAAGGTCAAGGAGGCTTTAAAGAGGATAAAAGGAGGTAAGGCGATGGGCCCTGATTGTATCCCCATTGAGGTGTGGAGAGGCCTCAGGGACATAGCGATTGTATGGCTAACCAAACTTTTCAACCTCATTTTTCGGGCAAACAAGATGCCAGAAGAATGGAGACGGTGTATATTAGTACTAATCTTCAAGAACAAGGGAGATGTTTAGAGTTGTACTAATTACCGTGGAATCAAACTGATAAGCCATACAATGAAGCTATGGGAAAGAGTCATTGAGCACCGCTTAAGAAGAATGACAAGCGTAACCAAAAATCAGTTTGGTTTCATGCCTGGGAGGTCGACCATGGAAGCCATTTTCTTGGTATGACAACTTATGGAGAGATATAGAGAGCAAAAGAAGGACCTGCATATGGTGTTCATTGACTTGGAGAAGGCCTATGATAAGATACCGAGGAATGTTATGTGATGGGCCTTGGAGAAACACAAAGTCCCAACAAAGTACATTACCCTCATCAAGGACATGTACGATAATGTTGTGACAAGTGTTCGAACAAGTGATGGCGACATTGATGACTTCCCGATTAAGATAGGACTGCATCAAGGGTCAGCTTTGAGCCCTTATCTTTTTGCCTTGGTGATGGATGAGGTCACAAGGGATATACAAGGAGATATCCCATGGTGTATGCTCTTTGCGGACGATGTGGTGCTAGTCGATGAGAGTCGGACGGGGGTCAACAGGAAGGTGTAGTTATGGAGGCAAACTTTGGAATCGAAAGGTTTTAGGCTTAGTAGGACTAAAACCGAGTACATGAGGTGCGCTTTCAGTACTACTGGGCACGAGGAGGAGGAGGATGTTAGCCTTGATGGGCAGGTGGTGCCTCAGAAGGACACCTTTCGATATTTGAGGTCAATGTTGCAGAAGGATGGGGATATCGATGAAGATGTGAACCATCGAATTAAAGCCGGATGGATGAAGTGGTGCCAAGCTTCTGGCATTCTCTGTGACAAGAGGGTGCCACAAAAGCTAAAAGACAAGTTCTATAGGACGACGGTTCGACCCGCAATGTTGTATGGCGCTGAGTGTTGGCCGACTAAAAGGCAACATGTGCAACAATTAGGTGTGACGGAGATGCGCATGTTGAGATGGATGTGTGGCCACACAAGGAAGGACCGAATCCGGAATGATGATATACAAGATAGAGTTGGGGTAGCGCCAATTGAAGAGAAGCTTGTCCAACATCGTCTGAGATGGTTTGGACATATTCAGCGCAGGCCTCCAGAAGCCCTAGTGCATAGCAGACGGCTAAAGCATGCTGATAATGTCAAAAGAGGCCGGGATAGACCGAACTTGACATGGGAAGAGTCCGTAAAGAGAGATCTGAAGGATTGGAGCATCACCAAAGAACTAGCCATGGACAGGGATGCGTGGAAGCTTGCTATCCATGTGCCGGAACCATGAGTTGGTCGCGAGATCTTATGGGTTTCACCTCTAACCTACCCCAACTTGTTTGGGACTGAAGGCTTTGTTGTTGTTGTTTGTTGTTGATGTATAATAACAGGGACAACTAACAAAACCTTCTGGCATGTTAACAGATGGGGCATCTTTATTTTTAACTAGATGATTTCCACTTGTTGCACAAAAGGGCTCTCTTGCATTGATCAACAGTCCGTGACATATATGCATCCAATGAAATATATTCCAGATTGCAGTCAAAATTGCTATCATTAAGCATTAAGCCTCAAGCATCGATAGATTCTGAATATCCCATTTAATAGAAAGATGCCGATGTAATAACGTATGAGAGATAAACTGTAAATAGAAAAAAGAGAACAAAACAAATATCTTTTCTGACAACACAAGGATAACTGGATTCTCACCTTCCTAGTAGAAAACAGAGGTATTAGGTTCCACACATGGGAGTACACCGATGAGAGGAACGTCGCCTGCAGGGACCAAAAGACAAACTTGGAACAACCATACATTGGTTTCTATACATAAATGCAATGTGTTTGTTCTTGTTTTATTAGTATCTACTTCCTCCGTCCCATAATGTATGACGTTTTTTGACACTAGTGACAGCTAACTTTATTAGTATCTACTCCCTCCGTCCGGAGGGAGTATATGTTTTGCAATAGCATCTCCTTTATGTTAATTCTATGCTGTAAGTAGTTATAGTTAAAAAAGGCTAGACCCATATTATGATGCAATCCTTGTAGTCCAAAGTATTGGATGAGAAGTAGCCATACAACAGGATCTGGTCAAATACAACTGAATTCTTCAGTATGTGGCACCAAAATCAGAACATGGCAAGAACCAAAAAGAATACCTTCAGAGAAGACAAATAATCCTCTCCAGCGTTTGGTTTGGTCAAGCTTGGTATAACCTGGGCTACTACTTTGGCCTTGCAGTTGTGCTATATTTATCATCCATGCATGATGCTGCAGGACAAGTTTCGTGGCCGCTGCTGCGGTGATGCATATTGAAACTGAACTCGGTTAGAAAGTCAGTGTTATATTGGTCCAGGGGAGTGTTCTATTAGATGAAGTTGTACAAAAAAATTGTTCATGAATTTCTTGAGCCGTGTAAGCTGGCTGGGTTTTCAACCAACATTATCAATTTCAGGCCAAATCCTACGATAATCGATGTAAGGAAGCTAGATGTGCGGAAGCATGTTTCCAAGAAAACTGGAATCCAATGCGAGTATTGCATTCAATTTTGGGGGGCAAGTGGATGTGCTTGGTCCGCTGCATCGACTACCTCAATATAAATGGATAGCTGTAGTACTTACTAAAATAGCACTACTTTGCAAGAGTAGTGTTTTTTTTTAACATGCGTCCAAATGAGCATCATGTGTCTCACTGTAGGAGTAGAGCTTGATCCAAAACAACTTCCGTGCAATAGTGTGTATACTTTGTTTTATTAGTTCTCTACATTTTGCATTAGCATCATGCACTTGCTATATGAACACCATTGAATAAGTGACCGTAATACTCGACACCAGCAAAGTCATATCTTGCAGAAATTAGGCGTGAGTGAGTGTGTGACATTCCATCAAACAGCTTGAGCACACAGAGTTGGAGCCTATCGGTTTGCCTTTCAGTCACCTAAATTATCAGCCAAACCGGAAGATTTCATGGATCTGGTTGAAGAACCATCACTAGATGATATACTCGACTCAGTGTAGCACTAGTAGTAGTACAGTGTTGTAAGAAAATACTAGAGTTTAGTAACCTGATAGGTATTGCCCCCAACTCGGGGAGTTGCTGACGGGGGAGGTGAGCCCGTCGGCCCTGCCAAGGGGCAAGGGCTGCGTTGGTCCAGCGGCAGGGGTGGGTGCACTGATCGAGACTCAAGCCTCCGAATCCCATCCGCGCGCGCTGCGGCGTGCGGAGAGACGCATCGGCACTGTACTGTAGTACGGCAGGCAGCGGAGATGGGGCTCGATCCATCCCGCCCCGCGGTGGACGCCGGCGGGAGAAGGCCAAGCTGGCTGTCCGGAGGAGCCGGATCGGAGGGTGGTTGGGTCGATTGCGGCGGCGCGGCGCCTTCGCCGCCACGGCCCGCCGGTGTGGTTCAGTCAGTTCTAGCACGGTGCGGATTTTCTCCTTTTTCTTGGCACAACAAATCTGAGCATTCTAGTGGCGTTCGATCGCCATCGTACGGCAAAAAAAGAGGGGGAAATATACTAGAGGAATCTCTTATAGCTGAGCATCCTAGAAATAATTGTAATTACGAGTGTTATGTTGAGCGCAGTTTTTATGGACTGGTCTTCAATGCCTTAAAACACCTGCCTTTATGTCTATGACATATGGATCCAATATATGGCTGGCCCACATATCATGGATCCAAAGGCAGGTGTCTTTAAGGCACCGAAGGTGCGTCTAGTTTTTACTAGTGTCTGCACTGTTTGTTTATTTTTATGAGCTGGGCTCGGTGTGTTTCGTCATCTTTTGAATTTTTGTGAAATCAATTTTTTTTCATGAATTTAGAAAAATATGATGATTTTTAAAAAATGCTCATGATCTTTAATGTTCCTGAATTTTCTCTATTTGAAATTTATTCATCAATTTGAAAAAATGCCCAAAAACTTCAAAGGCGTTCACTTATTAAAAAATGTTAATCAATTTCAAAAATGCCCACAAGTATAAAAGGCGTTCATGAATTAAAAAAGTTCTTGTGAATTTAGAAAATACTCATGAATTTGAAAGATGTTCACAAATTTATTTTTTTATAGATTTGAAAACAAAAGTGTTGACGAATTCATAAATCTTCACAAAATTTGAAAAATGAAAAGAAAGAAACAGGAAAAACAAACATAAAAGGCTTAAGAGGATAACAGGAAAAGAAGAAGAAAAGAAAGCCAGGTAAGCCATAAAAAAAGGCCGGAGCTTCTACACGCTTCCCAAAACCAGTAGAAGATAGCCTATATGGTCCGGCCATCTAAAGAAACTAACGTTGCAGGGGGTATCCATTACGTTCCTAACTGATGAAACATGCGGCAATTACGGTTCAGCAGTCAACACTGGGTTCGTTTTGAGACATAACAATTCCTTGCTTGAAAAATTAGTCTTGCACGTTTTTTGTCCAAGGGATTTGTATCTCATTTTCTTAGCTTTGACCAATTTCCTCTCGCAAAAAAAAAAAGCTTTGACCAATTTCGTGGAGGAGAAAAATTGTCCTTGTAATACTAATACTTTGTTTGCAGGGGTTATTTTAGATGGTCTGGGCAACATTTTCTTAAGTGCATAGGTCGTCCAGCTGCTACCCCAGAGCTATTCTGGATTTTTTCGGGGAGCAACTAATCAACAAGTCTCCTTCGGGAGTCCCCGCAAGGATCACTTGGGGACGACTCGAAGCGCGCCACTCAGCCTCCGCCATACACCTCGCTTTGGACACTCCCTCCTTATTGTTTTTTATTTTTCTGCATGTTTTTCGGTCTTTACATGATTTTTTTTTCACCTTTCCCCGGCTTCACTTAGGATTTGGAGCAGAATAATTTAGAAGAAAAAATTGACTCGGAAAAACGTGTTTTTCCTTTAAGAGGTACGGATTTACTTCATGTGGAGGCACGAATTGTCTCTCTCGAGAGACATGGATTCCATGAGAGGCACGGATTTACTACTCATGGAGACATGAATTTACTTATGCGAGTGCCTCTCGCAAAAGGAAAAAATGTGCTTTCTTTTTTTCCTACCACGAGAGGCACACATTTACTTCTTGTGGAGCATGGATTTACTTCTCGTGAAGGTACGGATTTGGTTCTGCGAGAGTCATGACCGTGCCTCTCGGAAAGGGAAAAAACTTATTATTATTTTTTATGAGAGGCACCGATTTACTTCTCATGGAGGTACGGATTTGCTTAGACGAGTGACACAAACTTATTTTTCATGGAGGCATGAATTTGCTTCCTAACGGTGCCTCTTAGAAAGGGAAAAAACTCATTTCAGGTAAAGTTTTTTTCTTTTTTTATATAAAAAAAATCTCGTCGAAACTCATCAACATGAGATCTTGTTTTAAAGATCTTGGCACGAGGAATCTAATGATGAAAACGGTTCAAAATTTTGACGCGCGGTTTGACAGATAAAACGTTTTGAATAAATGAATCTATGAAAAAAGGAAAACTCCCAGGTTATAATAAATGTCACACATTTATCGCAAACGAGATGGAAGTGACCTTTGCAAAGAGTACTCTTTAATTATTGATTTTGATTTTTTCAAGATGAGAGCAGGTCTAGGTCATATCTATAGAGTAGACCGATGGGCCTCATCCCACCCAAGATTCTATGTCAGCCCACCCATGGATTCTACGTTGGCCCATGCAAAATAGAAGACCATCTACTGGCCTCGGGTCAGCATGAGTTCTCCTATTCGAGGGAGCAACGAGTGGACGAGCACCGCTTTTCAAGGGTCACGCTGGGGCACGTCATTTGGTCTGTGCTCAGCGTCCGCTACGTGTCGCGTTCTGGACATTTTTTTTATGGATTTTTTTTACGCTTTCTTGGCTGTATAGATGATTTTTTTCGGCTTTTTGGTTTTGCACCGGTCTTTCTTAACTTTTGGAAAAAAAAGATTTACGTGAAAAAACACGTTTTTTGCTTCCGCGAGAGGCACATATTAGCTGCCTCGAGAGGCACAGCATTACTTCCTAAAGGGAAAAAACCGTGTCTTTTTCCTTTCGCGAGAGACACGGATTTGTTTTCAAGGGAGGCACAACCGCGCTTCTCGGAAACGGAAAGAAAACCACTTTTTTTTTATTTTTCTTCTGTGAGAGGCACGGCTTTGCTTTCGCGGGAGGCACGGCCATGCCTCTCAGAAACGAAAAAAACACGTTTTCTTTTTTCCTTTCACAAGAGGCATGGTTTTGCTTTCACGGGAGGCACGGAAGAAAACCATGTTTTTTTTTTCCTTCCGTAAGAGGCATGGTTTTGTTTCCGTGAGGGGCGCGGATTTGCTTCCCCGAGAAGCACGGTCATGCCACTTTCGAAAGAGCGAAAAATATGCTCTCGGTTCGGGGTTTTCATCCGTTTGTTTTTTAACTATCAACATGGGACGTACGGTTTAAGACATACAACATTTTGAATAAACGGATATACGAAAAAAAGAAAAACCGATAGGTTGCAACAAGGGACGTACATGCAGCGCCACTTGTCGTAACCTGGGAAGATGGAATTGATCTTTAAATGGACTACTCCTCAGTTAGTAATTTTGCCTATTCGGTGCTCTTAGCACTAGTTTGCCAAACTATGCGTACCCACCATGCATTTTTGGGCTTGACCCATTTAATGAATTATAAATGTTCATGGATTTTAAAGTGTTTGTAAATTTGGGAACAAAATCATGAATGTAAACATATTAGTAAATTTAGAATATGTTTGGGATTTTTAAATGTTTGTAGATTTTTAAAAAAAATCATTAATTTGAAAATGTTCACAAAAATTGAAAAATGAAAAAGTAAAACAATCAGGAAAAGTGAAGAAAAAAATAACAAGAAAACAACACCAGGTAAACCATAAAAAACCGGGAGCAACTAGTTAGCGAACAGTCCCTCACATGCGTTCCAGCGATCACTCTCACGCGCCGCCACTTGGCGCGTTCCCAGTCGCCACCACGTGTCACGCTCTGAGTGTTTCCTTCGGATTTTGTTTTCTATATTTTTTCGCACGCGTTTTCGCTTTTTTAGAGTGGTTTTTTTGGAGTTCCGGTTTTTCACCGGTCTTTCGTAGCTTTTGGATGAAAAAATATTCATTTTTGCATGGAAAACTGCGTTTTGTGGTTTTTTTTACATGAAAAAAACGCGTTTTCTGTCTTTTTTTGCGAGAGACACGGTTTTGCTTTCGCAAGAGGCACGGTTTTGCCTTCGCGAGAGGCACGTCCGTGCCTCTCAGAAAGGAAAAAATGAGCTTTCTTTTTTTTCGAGAAGCACGGTTTTGCCTTTGTGAGAGGTACGACCCGTGCCTCTCGAAAAGGAAAAAAATGCATTTTCTGCTTTATTTTTTTCCGCGAGAGGCATGATTTTGCTTTCACGAGAGGCATGGTTTTGCGATCGCGAGAGGCATGGCCGTGCCTCTTCCGAAAGAAAAAAAACGTGTTTTCTACTATCTTTTTTTTTCCGCAAGAGGCACGGTTTTGCTTCCGCGAGAGGCACGAACCGTGCCTTTCGGAAAGGAAAAAAACGCGTTTTCTGTTTTTTTATCGTGTGAGGCATGGTTTTTTCGTCTGGTTTTTTTCGTGAAAAAAAAGTTAGTCAAAACCTATCAACATGGGATTTGGTTTTGAAGACCTCGACGCAAGAAAGCCAACGATAAAAACGGTTCGAGATTTGAACGCACGATTTAGGAGATAAAATGTTTTGAAAATACGGATCTACGAAAAAAGGGAAAACTCCCATGTTGCGACAAGTAGCACGGATGCAGTGCACCACTTTTCGCAACCTGGGGAGGTGAGAGTAATCGTTGAAAGGTGTACTCGCTAAATTTCGTAAAAAACCTGTCTTTTTTTACAAGTTTCCTAGCTTATATGGCCGGCCCATCTAAAGAAACTAACACTGTAGAGAGGGGTACGCGTTGCGTTCCTAACCAACACAACATGCTGAACTAGAAAAAAACAGGCTCAACCAAGAAAAAGAACGCACAGATTAAAAAAACACCGACACAACCGACTGAACTAACAAAACCGACGCAACACGCATCAAATAAGATTCATCTGTGAGCACTGGGTTGGTTTAGTTGGTTTTGAGATATAACGCTATCCTGCGTAAAAAAATGTCCTGCACATTTTTTCGCCATAGGTATTTGTATCTTATTTTCTTAGATTTGACCAATTTTGAGGAGGAGAAGAGTTGTCCTTGTAAATTCAAATATAGTTTTAGATGGTCTCGACAGCATTTTCTTACATGCCTGGGTTGTCTAACTAGTGCTACCGCAGAGCTATTCCGGTGATAAACAAGCCCGGAGAATATGAGAAAGTAGCTGTGAATAAGAAGGAAGGTACCCACGAGATAAGAGAAAAGTATAAACTAATAACGGCAATTTAACCAGAAGACATACATCTAGCATTAAAATACATCTAGATACATCCATTCTAGAGCAATGGGTCCTCCAGACTAGACTAACGTGATGATGTGTTACACCGAAAGAAAGAAAATAAAAGACCCTCCAGACTAGAGCAATGGATCCAGCTCAAGCGGTAGTTTGTCTATCTGAGCTCCGGAAGGATGGTTGTATTTTCTGCTAAAATGTGAGAAAGTAATATACAAGTTATAAATACATTCATCTTATTTATTTGTAGGACAAGTATTTCCGGACGAAGGGAGTAGAAGGGAACCGGACGCATGGTAGGCATGAGCATTCCTTTGATCCAGCTCTTGCCGTCGATGTCCACCACTTGATTCAAACATCGACGTGGAAGTTGTTTGGATTTCTTGACGATTGCGCAGTTTCAGATTAGTCACTCCACTCCAACTCCTCAACCATGAGTGTCTCACTCTCACAGCCAGCGACATACAGCTCCTCAACCTAAAGATTTCACTCTCTGCAATTGCAGCACTCCTCAAACAGTACGGAATACATGGACGTTGCAGCTTGCTCTGACTGAAACAGTACGGAATGAGGCACTCATACATGAATGCAGTTGAATACATCTAGGCGGTCATGATTCATCAATCAATTCAATCAAAGGAAATAATACAATGGAGGGAGGTAATACATCAATCAACATCAAAATACAAAAAATAGGAGGAGTTGAATACAGCTAGTCCTTCCCCACATAATTAAAATCCTCCCACCTCTTTAAAACGGGCCTGTTTATATTCTCTGCCAGCTGGCCTTGCAAGTGCTCCACGAACTCAGTCTTCTCCCAGTGCATCACATACAGCATAAATTCCGTGAGGCTTGGGAGATATGCTAACCCACGGAACAACCCAGCACTGGGATACTGCCAACCGTTAAAAAACAGCAGCAACTCAAGCTTAGGGACTGCTCCTCCTTCAAATTTCACCCACTTGATGTTTTTTATCCAATGCAACTCCAGCACCTTCAGACTCGGGAATGCATCCCCATGGAAACTAAAACAGACATCTTGACCAACGACCGAGTCACGCAATAGACGTAGGATGACCAGGTTTGGTAGACTCCCAAGGACCTGAATGGCCGCATCATGCTTCCATATCATTGACCTCCGTAGCTTCAGCTTCATGAGATTTTTTAGGCCCTGGATCCACTCTGGCAGTTTAACCAGCTTGCCATACAACTTGAGGCTCTGTAGGTTTTCTGGAGGTGAGGACAGGCCATCCAAGCAGCCTGATAAACCTGGCACTCCGCGTGATTGCAGTGACATTGACTCCATGCTGCTGAGACGACCAATTGTTGAACACAACTCTTGACTGTTTGTCTTGTTGATGCCTGTCAATCCTAATTTGCGCAATCGGTTCATCCTTTTTATAACTTGCAAAACAGTTGTCCCACCTGAGATGTCCACAACACATAATGTGTGCAGGGCCTTCAATTTCCAAATCCCTCTTGGCACTTGAACACCAACTGGAAGCTTTTGTATGCCACTAGCAAGAATGCGTTGCATCTTCACAAGCTTGATGATGGTCCTTGGTAGCTTTGTTATTCTCGTGCCCGAAATATCTAGTGTCTGGAGTTGTCTTAGGTTCCCCAATGAATTTGGCAGGTGAAATATATCAGCATGTCCCATTAGAGAAAGATATCTAAGATGTACAAGCTTCCCAATGTGCTCAAGATGATGATCAAGCAGATCCCACCTGCCTTCCAAATCCAGCACTCGTAGCAACCTCATCTTATCAGAAATGTAAAACGGCCTCCAATTTCCAAACACAGTCAACGATCGTACACGGGACAAGTCTACTGTGTTCTCAAACTCATACTGATCTCCCTTCCAATTGCTGCTTACAGCAAGATGACGCACCGTGCCTTGGTTATTTAAGTTGCATCCTTCCTCCAATGTGAAAACAAGATTTTCCTCCATAGACTTTGAGATGGCAATTTCACGAATGAGATCATGGACATGACAGGAGTCAATTCCTTTTCTATTGTAAATTGACTGTTGAGATGGCAGGATCATGCTCCTGCTTATGAGTTCCATGAAGTAACCGTCCAATATTTCCTCCACGGTCTTGCCACGCATCTCACTTGAGTAGCCCTCTGCAAGCCAACGACGAACTAAGCGTCTCCGTGCAATCTGTTGGTCTTCAGGAAAGATGGCCAGGTACAAGAAACAAGCTTTGAGGTGATAGGGTAAACCATCATAGCTTTTCATAAGGACTGCTTTTATGAGCTCAAGTTCTGGATTCATCTCCAACTCAGCACTGATATGCTCATTCAATTTTCTCCATTCAAAAGCAGTATTTGGTTGTCTTGCCAAGAAGCCACCTATGGTGACTAGTGCAAGGGGAAGTCCTCTGCACTTCTTCAATACCAATTTTGCTTGTTCAACCAACTCTGGATATTGCTCATCCAAATTTACGGTCTCCTGAAATACCTGAAATCCGTATCAATCAAGCCATTTAGCACTACAAGAAATCATATAAGCCCTACTATGTTTGTCTAACACATTTTTACCCTGAGAATTTAATATACTAGATGTAGAAGTGAGACACTTCTACTTTTTGTTAGTTAATAGGTTTATCCGTCGTCCATCTTTTTCACTTGGTATATCATCATTTTTCTTCCTAAAGATATTTCCCTCCCACATAGCAACGTACGGATGCTGCAGTGTGATTTACTTCATGCAATCCTACTCTGTCATTGGGGCCTTCATCAATATAAAGCAAGACAACATGCCTACTATCTTGAAAAAGAAAGTAAAACCACCGAAAACTCCTTTGCTCTTTGGACTCCTTGAAAATCAAAATTCCAGGTGTAAAAAATAAATGTAATATATTCGAGACAAACTAACTGTATCTATATTTGTCAACTGCATTTGCTGGATGCAAAACCTGCCTTAGCTTTCTTAAAGGTATGCCTGCAGCGCTTGAATTTCAAAGGAGCTTCACATAAAACATTTTCATTTATATAAAGTACAAGAAAAATTATCCCACATATGTATGCATGCCGAAGTATGCCAATGTTTTGGATGATATATTTGAGCTTGTCAGCTATTCATGAATTTCAAAGGGAAGAATGTTTTTTTCTTCCATCTAATCAGATGTATTGCCCTGTTACTACAATTCTTAGGCCCGATCAAATAGATTGTCTCATTATATATTATGATATTCTGTTCCAACAGCACTCTTGTAGTAAACTAGGAATATATGGTGTTCGATAAAATTAATAACAGTGTTGCCATGCTACAAGCAGAATGTTATTACTCCCTCCGTTCGATAATATAAGAGTGTTTTATATTATGGGTTTTATGTTATGGGACGGAGGGAGTACATTATAAATTATCATACTATCAGGCTTCTGTTTCTCTGTTGATTAAAAGCGTACTTCGGTTAACGGTTCTTTCAATCCATCCATTGTTAGCATGGCAGGGGATATAGAAATATGCTCGATTTCAAGAAATGGAAATATCAAGATGCTCAAAATCATCAATTTATACTTTAAAGATGTATGGTTTCCTTTGATGTAAATATATAAATACAATACATTTATTATAACATATACCATTTACGGATTTTCTATAAACTCCCATATTAATGTGAGAAAAAGAAAAATCGTGAACCGTGATTAAGACAGTGACTGAGCCAAATACAGCCGATGAGACACTGACTAAAGATTCTTACAAGCAGATCAAGTAATCTTCCATGATTACAGAAGCATGTGTTTTTATTGCGGTAGATCCGAGTGGATGAAATTGTTGAGACTATATCCATAAGAAAAAGGATGAACCTTTATTTGTACCTCTACTGCCTGAATTCTCTGTTGTTCGCCAGGGAAACAGGGATATCCTACTTCACTTTGACAGCTCAAAAATCTAAAAATAATTTTGTTGGGCCTAACTAAATTATACAAATTATCATGTCCCCACCTTGCTGTAATTGTAGTTTATGTATTCCAAAGCCTTTTGTATTTATATGTATTATTCTAGGCATTGCATACGATTTCTAATGAATGGAAGTTTCAAATTTCTAGTGGACATAAAGACACTGTTTGTGAAGTCTAAAGCAATTTAGCTTTCAGTAAACAAATTGGCCATTTAAAAAACGAAATAAACAAATTGACAACATTTATTGCATAACTGTAATAGAAATAAGAGGGAGAGACACTGAGTATGACACTGCTTCATCTGTACCTTTTTGGTGAAGAGAGCACATGCGTCATCAGGGCCCAGATGATTGAGCTTGTATATGTTTCTTTCATCCTTTGAGCAGTGCTTGGCAATATTCTCTTCCCTTGTTGTGACTATTATGCAGCTTGCTGCAGTTTCTGGCAAATACACTTTTATAGCATCCCACTCTACTCTGGACCACAGATCATCAAGAACAAGCAAATATCTCTTTCGTTCTAAACATCTCCTTAAATCTGTCTCATTTTTCTCTTCATTCTTATCTCTGAATTGCATAATTAAGCTCTCAAGGACTGCTGCTGAGTTGAAAGGGCGCATTACTGTGACACAAGCACGCTTATCAAACATCCTACTAATCTCTTGGCTTTGATAAATATCTGTCACTAATGTTGTTTTCCCAATACCACCCATCCCACACAAGGAAATCACATGAAAATGCTGGAGATCTTTATTTGAGATTAGTTTGATGATTTCCACTTTTTCATTCCCTCTCCCGATGAGACGAGATTCCTCTAGAGTAGCCATTGTCCCCGTGTGAGTGAGGATGTTCTTGTGTGCAGAGTTGTTAACACGAGTAGAGACTACGTGTGAGATGGATCCTTCTTCTGCTGAATTCCTACCCTCCTGATATACCTAAACACAAGCACACAATTAATGCTTGAACATGCAAAATATTGAGCAAAAATATTATGGCAAACAAGATAAGTTTACACATAAAACATGTGCTAGGATTTTCCATCAGTGCTGCTGTTAAGAGTTCTAGTTGTTGGAACCTTTCCAAAATTCATGAAACAAATTAGAGGATGATGATGAGTACATAATGATCCCTTTGCTAAATTATTTTTTTGGACCATTTACTAGTTGTCAGTCACATATATGTCAGAACTTCCTCTGGGGAGGTTTGGCTCAATAGTTTACTTGCTTTTATCATATGTAGTAGTTCTTGATGAGGTTTGATCCATAGTTGGCTCCAGTGTGTTTGACCAGATTTTGTACTACATATAGTATGAAAAATCTAAAGAAATAGAGAGAGAAAGGAGTTGTTTGATGATAATTTGCATAGATAATATAATTTTACACTTGAAGCAAGGAGTGCTCAACTAAGTAAATGCTTAAATTTCAAAGAACATGCATATGCACGTGCTACCACACATGCATGTAACAAGACTTGGTGCAGCTACGTAAATATGCATCAGGGCTTGGTGCATGCATGCGGTATGTCTTGATCCAGTGCTGCAGTGCCAAGTAATTCTAATACACATGTTTCCTGGAGTATGTACACATACCCGAAATGTCTCCACCTCGCCGCGCCGGTATGTACATACGCATGCCAAATACCTGTGTACCGTACGATATGTATGCACATGCGGCAGAATACCCGATTGAGGACGTGCCGTACACTGCATGTATACACGCGTGCTAGGGATTGAAAGATAAGCATCACCGTGTTTATCTCAAGATATTTCGTCCAGAAAATCGGAACGGCCGAACGGCCAACGCTGCATTCACCTCCTATTTACCTTGCCCTATAAATACACAAGTCACGTCCGGAGCAAAAGGGTAGGAGACAGCGAGGGGAAAAACAGAGTATTTTCATCAGGAAAACAGAGGATTTTCAGAAGAATGAAGATTAACATGACATGGTGCAGAACTGCGGATCCATAGTGCTCCTGAAGACTGAGCATGGTGACCTACTTCGGTACTTGCTATCAAGCATGGACAGAGGCGGCATGCGTGCACCTAGAGGGAGAGAAGGGAACGGGGGGATAGAGAGGCTAGGTTTCTGGAGAGAAGAGAATGGAGGATAGAGACACAGCCACAACCTTTCCAGGCTTGGGCCGAGACGTTTGGGCCTCTCAGTTTGGGCGTCCAGCGAACTTCCCACGAACGCTATGCCAGATCGCGCCGTGCGTGGCGGATCGCTTAATTATGTGCATCGCGTCGCGTGGGGCCTCTTGAGCGGTGACTATGCGGCCGCCTTGATTTTAATCTTTGGTTATTACTAATGGATATGACCACTTCTTCCCTGTATCTACCCCAGCGTTCTTCAGTACCCGACCGCGCCGGCCGAAGTTGTTGCGGGCGCATGAGGGCAGTGCCAATGCCCTCATCTCCCATCTGCCGAGGACGGTGCCATGGGCACGCTGGGGCTCAAGAGACGGGGACGTGCCGGGGCTGCCGCCTATGCGCGACCCCCCGCGCACCCTCCACGCAAGACAACGATGTACCGGGGACGTCGTCCCTATGCGGTCCCCGGTGCACCCTCCACCCTCGAGTTCGTCGGCAACATCATCATGCCGGGACTCAGCAAAACACGCGGTTCGACTCGGCACAATCTGGTGCGCCACCCATTCTACCTACACCATCGGCGGTGCTTGGGCAAGGCTCTGCCGCATGACAAGGTCTTACTCGACGCCGTCACGCCAGTCCATGGAGGCGCCAACACGGTCATTTCGACGCGCTGGCGGCGGTGCGGTGCTCGATGAGTCACGACGGCATCATGATGTCCGGCTGGGGTTGGGACACGCTTAGGCGTATCTCGTGGCCTCCCTCTTCTTCGTCACGGACACACACGGTCCGCTTATGTGTAGTGGCTCCCGGTCCATATGCATTCGCTTTGGATGCAAACTCAAAGTGACCGTTGGCACCCCCGTGTCAACGGTGCATGCTCATTGGCATGTGTCTTATCCGATGGCGGCCGATGTAAGGTGGCAATGAAACTGCCACTAGAGGCGACACTCCAGGCCGCTTTGATACACAAGGTGTCCACTTCCTCCACAAGTGGTGGCGACGCAATGGCAGAGCTATTGGCCAAATAGTTGGGCGGGCCGGCTAAAGGAAATAAGCATTGGGCTTGTTTTTTCTGGCCCAATAGTAGGTATACAGTACAAAAAAGTCATGGGTTGGGCGGGCCACAGTCCACTCGGCCTTGTTGTAGCTCGGCCACTAATGTATGGATGTGTGCACATCTTGCGCGACCGCCTTTTCTTCGGCACGCACACGTGTCACACACCGGTGTCTGCTCACATGTAGATGTTCCCGGTCCTGGTGCCTCCATCCCGACGACGGGCTCGACATCGATCACCGTGGGCACTTCATGTCGACGGTTCGTGCTCATTGGCGTGCGGCCTATCCAACGGCGGCTGCCACACCAAGCGGCGCGAGGTGGCGGCTTCCTCCGCTATTGGCTGTGGTGTATGCGGTCACGGTCGAACATGTGCACTCCATGTGTCGCCTGCCCGTCCATTCCTTTTTCTCCTACCAACATCTACTCCCGCGAGGCATCACATCCGACCAAGGTACAAAGCCATCAAGCCAAGCCCAACCATGCATGCTACACCAACTCCAACAACATCGACGCTGCTCAAGGCCAACGAGGCAAGACGGCATAGGCGGGCCTGGCCGGAGCAAAGGCCACATTCTCGACGACACGTGTACCACTTTGAACACGGACTCTGCCACTGCCACACACACCACAACTACCATTCATGGAGAACACGAGATCAAAGACGACGACTGTGCTGCTTAATCGGGGGTGTCCCGCGATACCTTCCACGAGAGTAATTAATCGGGGGCTTTTCGAGGCCCCCGAGAACCAGGAGACGACGATCGCTTAATCATCCATCGCGTTAGCAGGCCCCGCCTCTTTCTTTTATTCTTGTATTTGTGTACTTTATGCACTGGCACGCCCACAACATTCTGTACCCAATGCAAGGGAGAACCTGATGCGAACCCTCTATTATTTTTGTATGAGAGTTCTTTCCTTTTTCGTGTCAAACACAATGCTACATAGTTGGCTTGCTTTAATCAAATGTAGTAATTTTTGCACATTTGCCATGATACATGCTAAATATCTCAGTAGCATAAGTGAAATGTATATAAATCATACAAATTCTTTCTGACTAAGATGAGGAAATATATAAATATTTTGTAATTAAATAATGTAGAATGGTTATTAATCTACAACTTTCATGACAACACAAGTTGAAGTATAGTCTATGGAAGAAGTATGTGGTTGCTGACAGTGGCCCCCTAGATCTATGTTTTTAAGGCGCCCAGGCACTTTAAGGCGCTGGGGGGCGCCTCAACGCCTAGGCGCTCAAAGCGTGAGGCGAGGCGACGCCTTAGTCAAGCGATGGGGGCCGCCTCAACGCCTAGGCGCTCAAAGCGTGAGGCGAGGCGACGCCTTAGTCAATTTCTATTAGGCGCTATGGGGACTAATATGGCAGCCATGAGTAGACATGGGAGAGGGCTGCCGGCGGAGGAGGAGCTTGGCCGGAGAGGGGGAGGGCCAGCGAAGGAGGATCTTGGCCGGAGAGGGGAAGGGCCCGCAGAGGAGGAGCGCATCTGGGCCGGCGGCGTGGGAGGAGAGAGCTCCTCTCTTTTTCCCCTCGATTGGTGTCCTACTTGTGTTTCCCTCTCTCTCCCGCCTTGTTTACCCTCTCTTTCCCGCCCAATTTCTCTTCCATCCCCGCCAATTTCTCTTTCTCCGCCGCCAGTTTCTGATTCCTGCTCGACCTGCCCGCACATGTCCAGGGCGTCCAGAATCGGCCAAAGCGACGACTTCTCCGCCTAGGCGACGCCCTGAATGCCTCAACAACCCAAGGCAGACGTCTTGGAGAGGAAACTAAGGCGAGAACGACGCCTTGCCATTGCCGAGCGCTCTGACGCCTAGGGACGCCTTTAAAACATAGCCCTAGATAAGTATAAGAAACCAAATAACTCCATGCAAGAGTTGAGGACTTGAGCTACACAACAAATGGAGTATGAAGTTGTAGCCACTAGAATTATTTGCATAGTCAAGATTGAATCTAAGGCCGAGGGCCTAAGGCAGAGGAGAAACAACTGGATAATGGGTAAGGGAGTGGTGTAGAAACAACAAATGGGGTCAATTTTGCACATAGGCCTTGATATATTATTACTTAATTAAACTATGTAACTGAAATGTATAAAGGGAATGGTGTTTAACCTAAAACTTGCATGACAACACAAGTCCAAGTCTAGCTATTTATGTCAACTATTAGTTGAGACAGTGAACAAAAATTAACAACAAGAGGAGAATTTCTTAGAACAATTTATGAACTTCAAAAATTACCTTACAGTAGAAAGCATAAAGGGACTGGTTAACAAATAACTTCCTGCGCACAAGAGATGCATCCTCTGCTCCGATGCATAAGCTTGCAACTTCAACTTGCTCAGTTGATATTATGATTCGGCTTCCTTTCTTGTTGTTTGGGAAATATGTTTTAATGCAATCCCACTCTTCAATAGTGTGAATGTCATTGAGTACAATTAGGTAACTCTTGTCACTCAAATATCTCTTGAACTCATAAGCCAAGCCATCTTCCACAGTCCCCTGCATCAAGAATCTCTTGAACACATGAGCCAAACCATCTTGTTTCTTCATCGCCATCATCTTCAAAACTTGGGCTCCAATAGTTGTTTTCCCTTCTTCTCCTGTCTCTTGAAAAGAATTCATATAGATTTGCCTAACAATGCTTCGAATGAAATCCGTCTGATTGAAAGGACACATCAGTGTGATACAAGCACAACAATCAAAATTCTTGTGTATCATGGGATCTTCATAGGCACTTTTGATGATGGATATCCCCCCCGGATCACTACTACTTTTGCCCCATAATGATATCACTCGAAGTGCATCATCCTTGCAATTGATCAACCCGGTGAGATCCATTTTAGCTTTATGCCGCCGCAGCCTTGCATCATCAGCAGCAGACATTGTTGCACTGGAGTTGACAGGCTGTCCAACAACAGAGGTAGGGTTGGAGCTAGAGCCCTTGATGAGGTGGTACCGTTGGCTCCGCTGGCTGACCTCCTCCACCTTGGCTCTGAGCTCCTTCATCTGCATCACCATATAACGCCGGGCTAGCACCTTGCGAGAGAGACACCACCAGGATTGCTTATCAAGACGGACAGCAAAATCCAGGAGACAGTCCTCGACTGAGTAGGACACGTCGCGGACTTGTTTGACCCAAGTCCTGACCACCCTATTGTCGTCTCTCTCGTCGTGTGCAGCCATCAGGAATGACTGCATCATCCCGAGCTCATCAGAAATGAAGGAGTGGTCTCTCTGGACACCAAGCTGCAGAGCCACCTCCTGGGCCACAGCCGACTGGGCATAGTTGAGCGCCCCGCTCAACACGGACTTGCCGATGCTGATGGCCGTCGCCTCCATGTTTTTACCGGATAGAGGCTGTACTGCAAACAAGATCAATTGGATGGGTCAGCGTTAATGGCTGCGCTCAGTGGCGGACTGCGCTTGAGCTAAATCTGAAGAGTAAAATAATGAGAGGAAACAGAGCATATACTTGGTGACAGCAACCTCGTGAGGGATCAAAACAGGCCGTGAAATCCAAGACCGTGAAACGCAGCCTCAACACCAAGAGACCAAACTTGAGAGATCTGCCGGGCGAAGCAGAAAGATAATTTACAAACTAATTAGCAAATTACCAAATTATCCACTAGAGCAGAGTAAGAAGGAGAAAAGATGATTTACGATACACAGACAATAACTAGCAGATGGCCAAATGCTCCGGTAAAGATGGGCGGGGACACGTGATTCAGAGGGTGTGATAGATCCAGCACCAGAGCAGACTAACAACAAGAAGAACAAATTACCAGGAAGAAAGGATGCCGTCGAATTCGCCTCCGCCGTGGCCTGAGATGGGGAAGGAAGCCGGCACGATGGGGAAAGAAGTGGACAGAGATAAGTAAACCCGGGCCATGGACTGAGATTCTTTTCTTCTTGCCCCCGCCTCCGTCCTCCGGGGAAGAGGAGTGGGGAACGAATAAGCTTCTTTTCTTGTTGCTGCAGCAGCATACCCATCATTCATGGTGGCTTTGCGTCGCTTGGCAACCGGTAAAGAGGCATTCGCTGTGGGGGTGGGGAGAGGGATTGGATTCGGTTGCACTTGCAGGGGAAGCTCGCCAATGGCGGAGGCGTGGAGCAGCAGAATCGCCGGCGGCGGAGGCACAGGCGAAGGGAAGGAAGAAGTTAGGGTGGACATGCTGTACGGTACGGTCCATTGGGCTGGGTTGGGTTGGGCTTGACAGAAGAAAAGAGTCCGTCTATATACACACACAATGAGGCCACCGGGCCCCCAAAAAACACACACACGATGAGGCCAGCACCAATGTGTGCTCGGTTGGGCAGTTGACTACTTGGGCACCGTGGTACAAAATTCATGAATCCCTAAAAAAACAGATCATGACATTTAAGAAATGTTGACACGGTTAAATGTATGTTTTCCTGACATTTAAAAAACATCCATGAAATGACAAAAAGAAATGTTCTTGCAATTTTTTAAATATTAATAACTTACAGAAAATGTTCTTGCATTTAGTTTGCAGTACAAGTGTTGTCCCTCTAAACCAATTGACCATTGTAATAGAACATGAATATGTCTTATACATGAATATGTCCCATACATAAAATAAACATATGTCTTATACATAATTAGATAGTCATGTCTCATACATAGATAACTATATATCATTGCTGGGGACGGTGACGAATCTTGGGCTTCCTCGGACGAGGACCGGAAGGCAATAAGCGCTGAGGCGGTGGACGAGTCTCACGCTGACCATGACCATAGACCACCTCGTTCATCAGTGTATATGTCTCCTGCGTCGATGGTGGTGGTGGAGTGACAAGAACTGTCTCCAAGAAATCATAGGTGTTTGCACCTCGGTCATCGTCATCGCCGTCGCTGGGTATGTACGAACCAGGACCAGTAAACACAGGTGACTGGACTGAAGTCATGAACGGTTGCGACTGGCTGCCGACTACGGTAAAGTAAAACATGTAAAATTAATTTACGAGCCTACAATTTTTAAAAGAATGTATAAAGTAGTGTTACCTAGGTCCATCTGATTAAGCCAAGAAGAGCCCCCGAGATGTGAAGGAGGTGGCTGTTGGTAGAAATAGCTTCCTGGTTGTGAAGGAGGTGTCTGCTACAAGGAGGAGCTCCCTGGTTGTGAAGGAGGTGTCTGCTGCTAGGAAGAGATCCCTGGTTGCGAAGGAGGTGCCTGCTGCCAGGAGGAGATCCCTGGTTGCGAAGGAGGTGCTTGCTGCCAAGAAAAGCTCCCAGATGGCGCATGCACCACCGGCTTTACAAGTCCTTCCAAGGTGTTGGCTCGTCAGCTGTTGGATTACTTAGTGTCTTCACGACCTTCAATATACCAGGATATCTGTCATGAATGACACACACGTTTGGTCGGTCCTTCATGATCGCAATTTTAACTTGTCGGAAGAACCATACCCAGCTTGGAAAGTTCTCACCCTCCACAAATGCCATGGCTAGTGGGATGATTTGGTTGTTCCTGTCCACACCAATAGCAGTCGGGATTTGCCCTTTGTATTGACCAGTCAGGAATGTACCATCCACAAACATCACAGGAGGACAATGCCGGAAAGCTTCAATGCACAAATCGAAAGAGAAGAATACTCATTTCAACACCTTGTAATCTGGTATAATCTCCAACCTGGTGTGTTGTATGTTAACATAAGTGTCGGGATTCCTCTCCTTCAGTATGTCAAGGAGACGGACAACATTATCATATGAGTCGAAGAACGTCCCAAACCTTTCCTCCATAGCCTTCTGCTTAGCCCTCCAAGCCTTCCCATATGGAATGTCATAATTCCATCTGACCTTTATTGCTTTCTGAACATGTTTTGCTTTCATATCTTTCTTCTCAACTATCTCAGTATACATGAGTTGTGCTATGAGAGTTGAAGTCAGGTTTGGACGACGAACCAACAAGTTTTTCCTCACACAATTATGTGGGACCACATTGGTGACAACCCAGTGGATGTTATACTTCGGCACGTGCCCGTGCACCTTCGCAGGACAACCTGTTTCAACACACTTCACGGTATATTTTATTGGACTCGATATGTGCGTCTGGAAAACCCTCTACATAGACATAGCCTAGTTTATCACCGCATACTTCATTTTTTCTTTGTGCCAAACATAGCCCCGATCTGGACTTGGTTCAGATTATATTGCCATGGAGTCTCATGGTCATCGTTGACAGTAATGCCGGTGGATATGTCATGATCCCATGTAGAAGGAATCGGTACCTCCACTTCATCCATGGAATTTTCAGAATCCAGATCCTCCGCAAACCCATCCTCGTCCTCTTCCTCCATCACCCTCTGCATTTCATCGCCTTCCTCATTCCCATCAGCAACACCAGAGCCAGCTAATACTATCGAATGCATACTTTGTCCAGTATCATGACCACTAACATTGTGTGGCACATAATCTGACTCTTTCTCGGCTTGGCTGGCATCCACATCTGGTGGTTGTGATCCAGATACATAAATCTCGTTAGCCACTTGACTACCTGGCCTGGTTCATACCCCCACGTTGAGTTGTATCATATTCTTCTCCTTCGCCACTGGTTGCACTAGGACATATGGGTGGATTTTTCGGTCTCTGAAATGACTTAACAGGGACAACCAATGCTGGCTCCTATCTATCGGCATCAACTCCCACTTGACATTTTTACAGGATTTGGTCCACAATGCATGAATACCGACGGAACAAACTTCAGAATCCAGCCCAAAACTAGTAGTCAACCAGTGCTTCAACTGCCTAATGTCCAGTCTGTCCGGGTCTGAAAGTGTCATGACGCCTTTTTTAAACTCGCTAAGATCAACTCCCAACTCATTATATCGAACATTACCAGGGCCGTAATAAACAGTCAAATTTACGGATTCAGACATTTTCACCTGTGAGACATTGTCAGCTTCTCATTATTCACAACGAACAATTTACACTAAAATAAACCTACACTAAAATAAACCTACGTACACTAAATAAACCTACACTAAATAAACCTATACTAAAATAAACCTACGTACACTAAATAAACGTACACTAAAAATGACTACGCTAAATAAACTAAATAAACTTACACTACCAACACGTATACTAAAATGACTACACTACATAAACTAATTTTACGTACAATAAAAAAACTAACCGAAACTAAAAAAATCGGTATACCTTCGACGCGTGTGTTCCCTTCTTCTTTCTCTTCACCTTCTTCTTCCCCTTCACCACACCACCTCCTCACCATCCACACCTCCATCACCCCACCATGGCTCCTCCAAACGAACAAAATACTACCCCATGACACAAAATGAGACCGTAGGCCAGCGGAGATGGGTATGATCTATTGTTTCAGCGGATTGAATAGGAAAATGGGTGGAGGATGGAGGAGATCGGAGGGGGTGGGGGTGGGGGCAAAATGGCAGCAGAAAACGAGGCAGAGAGGATGAACGAGCGAGAGGAGGAAGAAGGTCCCGGCCGGTCAGGCCTTATCTAGGGGCTCTTCGACCACCAGTGGGTCAACGGCAGGCTCTTCGGCTACCCATGGGCCGACGGGCCCTCTTCGACCTCCCGCCGGCCGACAGGCACCTCTTCGGCCCACCAGAAGCCAAAGGGGTGCTATTTTTGAATTTTTTTCCAATTTCGACATAAGCTTTTTGAATTTGGTACAAAATAGGTACTAATTTTGAAAAAAAATCCTTTTCTTTACAATTTGCCATGATGTTATTTTGTGCACAATGGCAAGGTTTAGAACATTTTTTATTTCTCAAAAAAACATGACAACAATTTTTTCTAAACAATATCTTTGGTAATGCTCATATGTTGCCATGGCAAAAACTTATGTTAGGAAATTGCCATGGCAAATGTCATAGAAAAATAGAAATGAACACTACAAACATAAAATTATGAACAAAAATAGCATAGCATATTCATATTGAAAACATGCCATAGTATTTTAATTAGAAGTGTCCTATTTGGTATGAATTTTTTTCATGTATGTGAAATTACAATGTTAAGGATATCGCTTATCGTTAGTGTCTCGATGAGCTGGGGATTAGAGATTAATCAGAAGTCAGTCGATTAATCGGTTTTATCGGTCGACTATTAATCGGCCATTTTTTGTAAATCCCAGGTTCCCAACAGTAAAACATGTTATATTCAACACCAAAAATATATTGGACAGAAGTATTACCTTGATTCCTAGCCTTTGAATCCTTTTATAGTGATAAACAAAATAGGATAACAGTACATATTGTGTAACAAGATCCACAAAACGCAAATAAACATAGGTTTTTGCAAACATGGTGCTATGAATAGGCCCGATTTATCGCTAGATTCCTGATAAATCGTTTGTCATAGTGATAAATCGGCCAAAACGATAAATGGTGAAGATAAGGCATAATCTTATCGGTCACTCCAAGAACAGCAATAAATCATACGATAAATCGCTGAATCGGGAGATTTTTTTAACAATGTCAAAATTACAAAAAAATGACATGGCAGATTCATACTAAAATTGCATAAACTACATGGGTTTGGGTACCAAAAATAGACAAATTTTGCCTTGATCCCACTATTTTGTCATGGCAACAAACTTTCAGAATATGCCATGGATTAGAATTCATCTATAGGGGCCGGATTTGCAACTTTCGGCTGTAGATGCTCTAGCTCTCTATTTCGAACTGGTTACAACTCGCGAGCGATGCATGCACACCGTCACGCGCACGATTGCATTTTTTTCCTTTTTTTGGCCAACGAATAAACATCCTCCCTCTCAATATCGAAAAATAAAAAGGAACGACAATCCGGTACGGCACCAATGCCATGCATGCGTCCCCTAGCAAAAAAATTAACTATCTACTTCTTTCTTGAAACAAATTACTACCTTCGTCCTGATTTACTAGTCTTCATCATAGTTTGGGTCAAAGTTTAACCACATATTAAACTAGCAAAATACTAATGCAGACCATAGAAGATTATACTGGTTGCTTCATATTTGAACGTAGTTTTCAGTGGTACTATTTTTATTATGTATAACTCATATTTTATTAGTTAAAATATGACATGAAATATGAGGGGACTAGTACACTAGTACACCATACCTGTTGGGGAACGTCGCATGGGAAACAAAAATTTTCCTACGCACACGCAAACCTATCCATGGTGATGAGCATCTACGAGAGGGAGAGTGGATCTACGTACCCTTGTAGATCGCTAAGCGGGAAGTGTTAAGAAACGCGGTTGGTGTAGTCGAACATCTTCGCGATCCAAATCGCCGAGCGTCCCGCGATCCAATCACGAACTGTCCCGCGAACACATCATGATCCGTCCCGCGAACTCATCACGATCCAACTCACGATCTTGATCACGATCTGTCCCGCGAACTCATCACGATCCGTTCCGTGATCACATCACGAACCGTCTCGCGATCTCGATCACGGTCCTTCCGATCTAGCGCCGAACGGACGGCACCTCCACGTTCAGCACACGTGCAGCTTGATGACGATCTCCACCATCTTGATCCAGCAAGAGGAGGTGGAGTGGAGAGAGAGTTCACCGGCAGCGTGACGGCGCTCCGGTGATGGTGGTGGAGCAATTCCGACAGGGCTTCGCCTAAGCGCTGCAGAAAACCGATCTAGAGGAGAAACTATGCACCGGTGGAACGGGTAGCACGTGGCCGGAAATTCTATTCAAAAACCACCCAATCCACTAGTATATATAGGAGGAGAGGATAGGAGAGGCAGCCAAGGCCTTTGGGTCGGCCAAAATAGGAAGTGGGAAGCAATCCTACTTCACCTCCAATCCTAGTTGGAGTAGGATTGCCTCCTATTAGCTGATTTTCCACTTTTTGCTTTAGGACTTTCTCTCCTGCGCCATGGACCTTTGTGGCTGTTTACCCAGCCCACTAAGGGCTGGTTATTATTCTCCCACAGCCCATGGACCTCTTGGGGTCGAAATACCCCTCCCGGAGGCCTCCCGGTACACTACCGATGAGCCCGAAACTTTTCCGGAAACCAAACTGGGACTTCCTATATATGAATCTTTACCTCCGAACCATTATGGAGCTCCTCTTGACGTCCGGGATCTCATCCGGGACTCCGAACAAACTTCGGTCACCACCATACATAACTCTACACTACCGAACGTCACCGAACCTTAAGTGTGCAGACCCTGCGGGTTCGAGAACTATGTAGACATGACCGAGACACCTCTACGGTCAATAACCAATGGCGGCACCTGGACGTCCACATTGGTTCCTACATATTCTACGAAGATCTTTATCGGTCGAACCTCTATGTCAAGGATTCAGTTAATCCCGTATAACGTTCCCTTTGTTCTTCGGTATGTTACTTGCCCGAGATTCGATCGTCGATATCTCCATACCTAGTTCAAACTCGTTACTGGCAAGTCTCTTTACTCGTTCCGTAATACAAGATCCCGTGACTAACACTTAGCCACATTGCTTGCAAGGCTTGTTGTGATGTTGTATTACCGAGTGGGCCCTGAGATACCTCTCCGTCACACGGAGTAACAAATCCCAGTCTCGATCCATGCCAACTCAACAGACACCATCGGAGATACCTGTAGAGCACCTTTATAGTCACCCAATTACGTTGTGACGTTTGATACACACAAGGCACTCCTCCGATATCCGTGAGTTGCATGATCTCATGGTCATAGGAACATATACTTGACATGCAGAAAACAGTAGCAATAAACTGACACGATCATATGCTATGTTTGTAGTTTGGGTCTTATCCATCACATCATTCTCCTAATGATGTGATCCCGTTATCAAATGACATCTCATGTCCATGGCTAGGAAACCTTAACCATCCTTTGATCAACGAGCTAGTCCATTAGAGGCATACTAGGGACATGGTTTTGTCTATGTATCCACACATGCATTTAAGTCTCCGATCAATACAATTATAGCATGGATAATAAACGATTATCATGAACAAGGAAATATGATAATAACTAATTTATTATTGCCTCTAGGGCATATTTCCAACAGTCTCCCACTTGCACTAGAGTCAATAATCTAGTTCACATCACCATGTGATTCGCATTGTTATGAATCTAACACCCAATGAGTTTTGGGGCTCGATCATGCTTTGCATGTGAGAGAGGTCTTATAGTCAACGGGTATGCGATATTCAGATCCGTGTGTACTTTGCAAATCTCTATGTCAAACCGTAAACACCGCTACCACACTCCACTTGGTACTATTTCCAAATGGCTGCTCCACTATACGTATCTAGATTGCTACTACTAGTCATCCGGATGGGTGTTAAAGCTTGCATCGACGTAACTCTTTACGATGAACTGTTTATCACCTCCATAATCAAGAAACATTTTCTTAGTCCTCTGGTTACTAAGGATAATTCCGACTGCTGTCCAGTGATCCACTCCTGGACCACTCTTGTACCCCTTGACAGACTCATGGCAAGGCACACACAGGTGCGGTACACAGCATGGCATAATATAGAGCCTATGGATAAGGCATAGGGGACAACGTTCGTCCTTTCTCTTTCTTCTGCCGTTGTCGAGCTTTGAGTCTCACTCAACTTCACACCTTACAAATCAGACGAGAACTATTTCTCTGGTTGATCCGTTTTGAACTCTTTCAAAATCTTGTCAAGGTATGCACTCATTGAAAGTCTCATCAAGCATCTTGATCTATCTCTATAGATTTTGATGCTCAACAATTAGGTAGCTTTATCCAGGTCTTCCTTTGAAAAACACTTTTCAAACAACCTTTTATGCCTTCCAGAAATTCTACATTATTTCCGATCAACAATATGTCAACCACATATACTTATCAGAAACTCTACAATGCTCCCACTCACTTTATTGCAAATACAAGTTTCTCGTAAACTTTGTATAAACTACAGAAACTTTGATCACCTCATCAAAGTGTATATTCCAACTCCGAGATGCTTGCTTCAGTCCATAGAAGGATCACTGAAGCTTGCTCATCTTTTAGCATCCTTAGGACTGACAAAACCTTCTGGTTGTATCACATACAACCTTTCCTTAAGTAAACCGTTAAGGAAACGATGTTTTGACATCCATCTGCCAGATTTCATAATTGAAAATGCAGCAACTGCTAACATAATTCCAACAGACTTTTAGCATCGCTACGAGTGAGAAAGCCTCATCGCAGTCAACTCCTTGAACTTGTCACAAACAACTTTGCAACAAGTCTTTACAAATGGTGACATTCACCATCAGTGTCTGTCTTCATTCTAAAGGTCCATTTGTACTCAACGACCTGCCGTCTAACGAGCAAGTCTACCAAAGTCTATACTTGGTTTTCATACATGGATCCTATCTCGGATTTCATGGCCTCTAACCATTCGTCGGAATCCGGGCCCATCATCGCTTCTCCATAGCTCGTAGGTTCATCGTTATCCAACAACATGATCTCCAAGACAGAGTTGTCGTACCACTTAGGAGCAGTACACATCCTTCTCGACCCACGAAGTTCGATAGTAACTTGATCGTGAAGCTTCATGATCATCATCATTAACTTCCTCTTCAACTAACGTAGGCTTCACAGAAACATCTTTCTGGGCTGCGCTACTCTCTGGTTGAACAAAGGTTTAACAACCTCATCAAGTTCTATCTTCCTCCCACTCAATTCTTTCGAGAGAAACATTTCCTCGAGAAAGGATCCGTTTAAACAACAAACACTTTGCACTAGGATCTGAGATTGAAGGTTCACCCAACTGATCTTAGGGTATTCTATGAAGATGCATTTGTCCGCCTTGGGTTCGACCTCATTAGGTGAAAACATTTTCCACACAAGTGTCACAGCCCCAAATATTAAGAAATGACAGCTTAGGTTGCTATCAAACCATAATTCACACGGTGTCATCTCAACGGATTTAGATGATGCCCTATTTAAAGTGAATGTAGTTGTCTCTAATGCATAACCCCAAAAATTATAGTAGTAAAATGATAAGAGACATCACAGTATGCACTATATCAATAGAGCATGACTATGATGTTCAGACACACCATCACACCATGGTGTTCCAGG
Source organism: Hordeum marinum (assembly GCA_022496015.1). NCBI lineage: Eukaryota > Viridiplantae > Streptophyta > Magnoliopsida > Poales > Poaceae > Hordeum > Hordeum marinum. The sequence goes on from CM039674.1 coordinate 542,630,049, forward strand.
TGGCGTTAGTTGTGAAACAAATTTCACATTGTCTTAAGTTGTATGCCAAACTCGTAACTCAGATATTCACCTCCACGATCATATCGCGGTCATTTTTATCTTCTTGTCATGATGATCTTTAAACTTCACTCTAAATTTGCTTGAACCTTTCAAACGATTCAGACTTGTGTTTCATTAAGTAAATATACACTATATCTACTCAAATCATCAGTGAAGGTAAGAAAATAACGATATCCACTTCACGCTACAAGACTCACTAGATTGCATACATCAATATGTATCATTTCCAATGAATCACTTGCCCGCTCCATCCAACAGGGTCTTTTAGTCATCTTGCCCAAGAGGCATGGTTCGCATGTCTCAACCGATTCGAAATCGGATGAGTCCAAATATCCATCAGCATGGAGTTTCTACATGCGCTTTATACCAATATGACATTTAGTGGCAGTGCCACAAGTATGTGGTACTATCATTATTAACTTTGTATCTTTTGACATCAATGTTATGAACATGTGTACCACTACGATCAAGATTTCAACAAACCATTCTCACTGGGTGCATGACCATTGAAGGTATTATTCATGTAAACAGAATAACCATTATTCTCTAACTTAAATGAATAACCGTATTGCAATAAACATGATCTATTCATGTTCATGCTCAACGCAAAACACCAAATAACATTTATTTAGGTTCGTCACTAATCCTGAAGGTAGAGAGAGCGTGTGATGTTGATCACATCAACCTTGGAAACACTTCCAACACATATCGTCACCTCACCCTTAGCTAGTTCTCCGTTTATTCCGTAGCTTTTATTTCGAGTTACTAACATTTAGCAACCGAACCGGTTTCCAATACCCAGGTGCTACTAAGAGTACTAGCAAGGTACACATTAATAACTCGTGTATCAAATATACTTCTATCAATGTTGCCAGCCTTCTTATCTACCAAGTATCTAGGGTTTGTTCCGCTTCAGCGACCGCTCACCTCATAACAGAAGCACTTAGTCTCGGGTTTGAGTTCAACTTTGGGTTGCTTCAGTGGAGCAGCAACTGACTTGCTATCCATGAAGTTTCCCTCCTTGCTCTTGCCCTTCTTGAAACTAGTGGTTTGATTAACCATCAACACTTGATGCTCCTTCTTGATTTCTACCTTCGCGGTGTAAAACATCGCGAACAGCTCAGGGATCAACATTTCTTTCCCTGGCATTTTATAGTTCATCACCAAGTTCTAGTAGCTCAGTGACAGTGACTTGGAGAACTACATCAATCACTATCTTATCTGGAAGATCAACTCCCACTCGATTCAAGCGATTGTAGTACCCAGAAAGTTTGAGCACATGCTCAATGATTGAGCTATTCTCTTTCATCTTGTAGGCAAAGAATCTCGTTGGAGATCCTATATCTCGCAACTCGGGCACGAGCCTGAGATCACAATCTCAGCTCTTAGAACATCTCATATGTGCCGTGACGTTCAAAATGTTTCGGAGGCTCAATTCTAAGCCGTAACGCATGACGCACTAAACTATGAAGTAGTCACCAAAACGTGCCTGTCAGATGTTCACAACATCTACAGACGACGCTAGAGGGGTTGGCGCACCGAGCGGTGCATTAAGGACATAAGCCTTCTGTGCAGCAATGAGGACAATCCTCAGATCACGGACCCAGTCCACAATATTACTACCATCATCTTTTCAATTCTATTTCTCTAGGAACATATAAAAATACAAGGGAGCTACAGCGTGAGCTAGTAATCTACAACATAATTTGCAAAGACACTTTGACTATGTTCATGATAATGAGTTCAATTAATCATATTACTTAGAACTCCCACTCAAATTGACATCCCTCCGATCATTCGAGTGATACAAGATCCAAATTCACCAACTCAAGTCCGATCATCACGTGAGTTGAGGTGGCTGCAATGGTGAACATCATCATGTTGATCATATCTACTATATGACTCATGTTCGACCTTTCGGTCTCTTGTGTTCTGAGGCCATGTCTGTACATGCTAGGCTCGTCAAGTTTAACCCGAGTGTTCTGCATGTGCAACACTGGCTTGCACCCGTTGTATGTGAACGTAGAGTCTATCACACCCGATCATCACGTGGTGTCTCAACACGACGAACTTTCGCAACGGTGCACACTCGGGGAGAACACAATTTATCTTGAAATTAAGTGAGGGATCACCTTATAATGATACCGTCGTCCTAAGCAAAACAAGGTGCATAAAAAGGATTAACATCACATGCAAATTATAAGTGACATGATATGGCCATGAACTTGTGCTTTTAATCTCCATCTAGAAAGCACCGGCATAATCTCCATCGTCACCGGCACGACACCATGATCTCCATCATCTTGATCTTCATCAACGTGTCACCATCGGGGTTGTCACGCCCTGCATGCTTCTACTACTATTGCTACCGTAGCGATAAAGTAAATCATTACATAGCGCTTAATGATTGACACGCAGGTCATACAATAATTAAAGACAACCCTATGGCTCCTGCCGGTTGTCGTATTCAACGACATGCAAGTCATGAAATTCTATACATCACATGATCATCTCATACATCACATATATCTCATCATGCAATTGGCCATATCACATCACAACATACCCTGCAAAAACAAGTTAGACGTCCTCTAATTGTTGTTGCATGTTTTACGTGGCTGCTACGGGTATCTAGCAAGAATGATTCTCACCTACGCATAAACCACAACGGTGATACATAGATTGCTTTTCAACCTTCTCAAGGACCGCCTTTGTCGGATCCGATCCAACTAAAGTGAGAGAAACTGTCACCCGCAAGCCATCTAAGCAACAAGTTGCGTCGAGGGAACCGGTCTCTCGTAAGCGTACGAGTAATGTTGGTCCGGGCCGCTTCATCTCACAATCCCGCTGAACCAAAATCTGACCAAGGGAGGAAGCAATCTAAGCATCAACGCCCACAAACCTTTTGTGTTCTACTCGAGATCTCATCGAACCATCAACCTAGCTCATGATGCCACTGTTGGGGAACGTCGCATGGGAAACAAAAAATTTCCTACGCACACGCAAACCTATCCATGGTGATGAGAATCTACGAGAGGGAGAGTGGATCTACGTACCCTTGTAGATCGCTAAGCGGGAAGCGTTAAGAAACGCGGTTGGTGTAGTCGAACATCTTCGCGATCCAAATCACCGAGCGTCCCGCGATCCAATCACGAACCGTCCCGCGAACACATCATGATCCGTCCCGCGAACTCATCATGATCCATCTCACGATCTTGATCACGATCTGTCCCGCGAACTCATCACGATCCGTTCCGTGATCACATCACGAACCGTCTCGCGATCTCGATCATGGTCCTTCCGATCTAGCGCCAAACGGACGGCACCTCCGCGTTCAGCACACGTGCAGCTTGATGACGATCTCCACCATCTTGATCCAGCAAGAGGAGGTGGAGTGGAGAGAGAGTTCACCGGCAGCGTGACGGCACTCCGGTGATGGTGGTGGAGCAATTCCGGCAGGGCTTCGCCTAAGCGCTGTAGAAAACCGATCTAGAGGAGAAACTATGCACCGGTGGAACGGGTAGCACGTGGCCGGAAATTCTATTCAAAAACCACCCAATCCACTAGTATATATAGGAGGAGAGGATAGGATAGGCAGCCAAGGCCTTTGGGTCGACCAAAATAGGAGGTGGGAAGCAATCCTACTTCACCTCCAATCCTAGTTGGAGTAGGATTGCCTCCTATTGGCTGATTTTCCACTTTTTGATTTAGGACTTTCTATCCTGCGCCATGGGCCTTTGTGGCTGTTTACCCAGCCCACAAAGGGCTGGTTATTATTATCCCACAGCCCATGGACCTCTTGGGGTCGAAATACCCCTCCCGGAGGCCTCCTGGTACACTACCGGCACTCCCGGTACACTACCGATACTCTCGATACACTACCGATGAGCCCGAAACTTTTCCGGAAACCAAACTGGGACCTCCTATATATGAATCTTTACCTCCGAACCATTCTGGAGCTCCTCTTGAGGTCCGGGATCTCATCCGGGACTCCGAACAAATTTCGGTCACCACCATACATAACTCTACACTACCGAAACGTCACCGAACCTTAAGTGTGCAGACCCTGCGGGTTCGAGAACTATGTAGACATGACCGAGACACCTCTACGGTCAATAACCAATGGCGGGACCTGGACGTCCACATTGGTTCCTACATATTCTACGAAGATCTTTATCGGTCGAACCTCTATGTCAAGGATTCAGTTAATCCCGTATAACGTTCCCTTTATTATTCGGTATGTTACTTGCCCGAGATTCGATCGTCGGTATCTCCATACCTAGTTCAACCTTGTTACTGGCAAGTCTCTTTACTCGTTCCGTAAGACAAGATCCCGTGACTAACACTTAGCCACATTGCTTGCAAGGCTTGTTGTGATGTTGTATTACCGAGTGGGCCCTGAGATACCTCTCCGTCACACGGAGTAACAAATCCTTGTCTCGATCCATGCCAACTCAACAGACACCATCGGAGATACCTGTAGAGCACCTTTATAGTCACCCAATTACGTTGTGACGTTTGATACACACAAGACACTCCTCCGATATCCGTGAGTTGCATGATCTCATGGTCATAGGAACATATACTTGACATGCAGAAAACAGTAGCAATAAACTGACACGATCATATGCTATGTTTGTAGTTTGGGTCTTATCCATCACATCATTCTCCTAATGATGTGATCCCGTTATCAAATGACATCTCATGTCCATGGCTAGGAAACCTTAACCATCCTTTGATCAATGAGCTAGTCCATTAGAGGCATACTAGGGACATGGTTTTGTCTATGTATCCACACATGCATTTAAGTCTCCGATCAATACAATTATAGCATGGATAATAAACGATTATCATGAACAAGGAAATATGATAATAACTAATTTATTATTGCCTCTAGGGCATATTTCCAACAATACCGACCATGAGTAGCAGGGAATGGGGGTTGGGCCGGTGGAGTGCGGGTCGATGGATGCAGAGGGCGGGTCAACAGTGGTGAGGGCTGCGGGCAATGGGAGACATGAGAAAATCAACCAGTGCAAAATAAAAGTATTTTTGGAAGTTTTTCCCTCTCGTTAGGGTTTCCTTCTCCCGAGGCGAATCTGTCGCCGTCGTCGAGTTCTTACCCTTCCCTCCCCCGATCTGTCTTACTAGAGGTTGACTCGGGCTGATTACGGGGGGATCCTGTATCCCTGCCCGGCCTTGATTGATACCGGTAGAGGCAAGGGGAGTTCTGGGTCAGCTTCAACTAGCCCGATCGATGTTCAACTCGGGCTAGGGTTCACGATGGCATCGCTGGGGAAAGAACAAACGGAGGCGTCTGGATCTTTGTCTGTAGCGGATGTAGAGCAACTGATGGCAGAACTAGGGCTTCGAGAAGAAGACCTAGGTGACGTTGTTTTTTTATGAGAAGGAAGCTCCACCTGAGGCGGCAAGATGGATGGCAGTCTTTAGGGTTCATATCACTAAACCCTATAGCCAGTACTGGTTTTACAAGAACATGCGATCAGCTTGGGATCTTGCGCATGCTGTGAAGTTCCGTCCCTTGGAGGAAAATCGCTACACTCTGCAGTTTTTCTGCCTTGGCGATTGGGAACGGGTGATGAACGATGGACCCTGGAACTTTAGGGGCAACGCCGTGATACTGGAGCCTTATGATGGAATCACCAAGTCCACTATGGTCAACCTGGACTACATCAATATTTGGGTACAGATCCATGATGTGCCGGATCTGTATGCCCATCCTATACCTGCGCTAGCTGCGAAGGTTGGTAAGGTTCTGTTTACTGAACCCTTGACATAAGAATTTGCCGGAAACTTCTATAGAGTCTGGGTGAGAATCAATGTGCATAAACCTCTGAAGAATGCGGTGTCTATGATCTGTGACTCTAAGAGGCAGATTTATCGGGTGAGGTATGAACGTATACCAAATTGGTGTGCTGTCTGTGGCCACCTCGGGCATACTACAAGGAACACAGTGATGGGGTGCATCCCCCGTCTACTCTATACTTCAAGGATCTCCGCGCAAGCTGGTAGATGAGGACAGGGACATGCCTAGGAGGAGGGCGTGGACGTGGCAGAAGGGGTGGCCGCCGCGGCGGTGGCATGGCTGGCCGGACATAGGTGCCAACAAGCAATGCGGCTGAGGAAGACATAGATCCTGCATCATGCAGTGATGGATGAGGCTGACGACAAAAGGAAAAGGTCGTCTGACCAGCGAACTCCTTCGGGTGTATCGGCTCTGCCTACGGCTCAGAAAGCTTTGTTGGCGCTCCCTCCCAGTACGTCATTTCCAGAGAGCCCATCCTCTAAGAAAGAGCAAAAGAGGCTGCGAACCAATACAGAAAAGAGCAGAGAGAAGAAGGGAACTGCTCCCGAAAAACCCAATGATGCAAAATCGGCGACCTCCCGCGTGGAGGATCGTCGGGCAAAATGAATCTACTATGTTGGAATTGTCGTGGTGCGGGCAAAGCCGCGGCAATTTTAGAGCTTCGTGATTTAGCGAAGCAATTTGCCCCGACAATGCTATGTATAGTGGAAACACAAATCTCAAAAGCACGTGTCAAAAGTCTTGCTGCTACTTTTGGTTTTAATCATACTTATGCAGTTAGTAGTATTGGCCGCAGTGGCAGTATCGGTTTGTTTTGGAATGATGGAATAAAACTTGAGGTGTTTGGTTACTCGGATTACCATGTTGATGCAACCGTATCTGTCCCGAATCATGAAGAATGGCGCCTCACTTGCGTATACGATGAAGCACAAGTGGCAGACAGATATAAGACTTGGGACCTTCTCAAGTCGCTGGTGTCTACGGGCTCTCTACCATGGCTATGCATTGGAGAATTCAATGAAGTTCTTCATCCTCACCAGCATGTAGGACGGGACAATGAAGACGATCGCAAATCCAAGGGTTTCAGGATGACGTTGATGTTTGTGCACTTACTGATCTCGGATACCACGTGAAACAATGGACTTTTGAGAAGAAGACGGCTGGTGGCGGTTACTGTCGGGTACGTCTGGATCGAGCCTTGGCCAATAAGGATTGGACCACGATTTTCCCACATGTGATACTAGGCCACGAAACCGGGGCGTCGTCGGATCACTGCCCGATCAGGCTACAACTGGAGCCTACCACCCCGGCACAAGCATCGTCAAAATTGTTCTGTTATGAGGTATACTGGGAGAGGCATGAGGACTTCGGTTCTCCTCTCGAGGCTATGTGGAGTGGCGCACCCGATGGCCAGACAGTCGAGCAAATGAGCAGGAAACTCAGCTGACCTGTCGGCTTCATTAAAACAGTGGAGCAGGGCAACTATTGGTTGTGTGGCGAAGGAGGTAAAAGAAGCTGAAGAAGGAGTTATCTGTTTTGCAGAATGACCCCCAAAGAGTCTCGCCATCACATGCAGAGATGAAATCTATAGACTGCCTCGTCGAGCTCTATCACATGGAGGAGATGATACAGCGGCAGCGATCCTGGGTGGACTGGCTCAAGGATGGGGATAAGAATACTATTTTTTTTAGAGACGAGCTAGCATGCGCTGGTGCAAGAATACCATCATCCCTCGAGCGCTCGCATGGGTTAGTAACAAACGACCAAGCTGAGATGGCTGCACTCACTAATGAGTTTTACAAAAAATTGTTCAGGTCGGGGGCACAACAGGTATGGATACAGTGCTTAATTCTTTCCCGGTGAAGGTTACACATGCAATGAACGCAGGTCTTAAAGCTCCTTATACAAGGGAAGAGGTTAAAATAGCTCTCTTCCAGATGTACCCCACTAAGGCCCCGGGTCCAATACTCGACGCATTTTTTCCAAAGGCATTGGGAGCTATGTGGAACAGAAGTAACCAATGTTGTGCTTCCTATACTTTGAGGAGAGAAGAGTCCCGAGGTAATTAATGAGACCATCCTCGTTTTAATTACAAAGGTGAATGACCCCACTAACCTCGCTCAATTCAGACCTATTAGCCTATGCAATGTACTTTACAACATTGCTTCCAAGGTTTTATCTAATAGGCTGAAACAAATCCTTCCTTACATTATCTCTGAAGAGCAGTCGGCCTTTGTCCCTGGGTGCTTGATTACTGACAACATCATTACTGCTTATGAATGCTTGCATTTTATGAAGAGAAAGAAAGCTCAGAGGAACAAATTTTGTGCTGTTAAACTGGACATGATGATGGCGTATGATCGTGTTGAGTGGAATTATTTGGAAGCTATTATGATCAAGATGGGTTTTGCACTATCCTGGGTTGCTTCGGTTATGAGGATGGTAACATCAGTAAAGTTTTATGTTATGTTCAATGGTGGTAAGCTTGAGCAATTTTCACCCACATGGGGAATCCGTCAAGGAGACCCAATTTCTCCATACTTGTTTTTGCTTGCAGCACAGGGCCTTTCGTGCCTCTTAAAAACCCAAGATGAATCATCGCACCTCACTGGAATTCGAGTAGCACCGACGGCTCCGACGGTAAGCCACTTGTTATTTGCTGATGATAGCCTGTTGTTTGTCAAAGCCAGTTCTGTTGGAGCAAATGAGTTGTCTGCCTTAATGGAAAAATATTCCAATGCTTTGTGCCAAACGATAAATCTTGCAAAATCCTCGGTTTTCTTCAGTAAGGGTTGCCCATCCTCTTTAAAAACCGAGGTAAAGAATGCTTTGAATATTGCAAATGAGTCTCTTTCTGATAGATATCTGGGAATGCCATCTGATGTGGGAAACTGTAAGATTGGTGCTTTCAAGTTTCTAAAGGACACGTGTATGGAACAAGGTCAAGGGATGGATGGAAAAGCTTTTGTCAGTGGGAGGAAAGGAAGTTATCATAAAGTCGGTGGCACACGCAATTCCAGTCTACTCCATGTCATGTTTCATACTGCCCCGTGGTCTCTGCGAACACATTAACTCGTTGATTAGAAAGTTCTGGTGGGGCAGCTGTTGGAAATATGCCCTAGAGGCAATAATAAATTAGTTATTATCATATTTCCTTGTTCATAATAATCGTTTATTATCCATGCTATAATTGTATTGATCGGAAACTCAGATACATGTGTGGATACATAGACAACACCATGTCCCTAGTATGCCTCTGATGGACTAGCTCGTTGATCAAAGATGGTTAAGGTTTCCTAGCCATGGACATGAGATGTCATTTGATAATGGGATCACATCATTAGGAGAATGATGTGATGGACAAGACCCAAACTATAAACGTAGCATATGATCGTCTCAGTTTATTGCTACAGTTTCTGCATGTCAAGTATCTGTTCCTATGACCATGAGATCATGCAACTCACTGACACTGGAGGAGTACCTTGTGTGTATCAAACGTCGCAACGTAACTAGGTGACTATAAAGGTGCTCTATAGGTATCTCCGAGGGTGTCTGTTGGGTTGGCATGGATCAAGACTGGGATTTGTTACTCCGTGTGACGGAGAGGTATCTCAGGGCCCACTCGGTAATACAACATCACAACAAGCCTTGGAAGCAATGTGACTAAAGTGTTAGCCACGAGATCTTGTATTACGTAACGAGTAAAGAGACTTGCCGGTAACGAGATTGAACTAGGTATGGAGATGCCGACTATCGAATCTCGGGCAAGTAACATACCTAAGAACAAAGGGAACAACATACGGGATTAACTGAATCCTTGACATAGAGGTTCAACCGATAAAGATCTTCATAGAATATGTAGGAACCAATATGGGCATCCAGGTCCCGCTATTGGTTATTGACCGTAGAGGTGTCTCGGTGATGTCTACATAGTTCTCGAACTTGCAGGGTCTGCACACTTAAGGTTCGGTGACGTTTCGGTAGTATAGAGTTATGTATGGTGGTGACCGAAGGATTTTCGGAGTCCCGAATGAGATCCGGATGTCACGAGGACCTCCGGAATGGTCCGGAGGTCAAGATTGATATATAGGAAGTCCTGTTTTGGTCGCTGAAAAAGTTTCGGGCTCATCGGTAGTGTACCGAGAGTGCCGGGAGGGTACCGAGGGACCATCGGGAGGGGTGTCTCGAACCAAGAGGCTACATGGGCTGTGGGAGAAGGTAAACCAGCCCCTGGTGGGCTGGCTAAAGCCTCCCCTAAGGGCCCATGTGGCTGGAGTGGTTTGAGAGGGAAGAAAACTCAAGGTGGAAAGAGTTTCCAAGTGGGAAGGAGGAGTCCTAATCCTACTAGGATTGGAGGAGGACTCCTCCTCCCCTCCTTGCGCCAAGCCAAGGGCTGTCCCCTTGTGCGCCAAGACTCCTCCCTCCCTCCTCCTATATATACTAGAGGTTTTGAGGGTTTTGAGACACAGAAAACAGCCATGTGCTACCTCTCATCTAGATCGTAGTTTCTCCTCTAGATCGTTTCAGCGGTGCTTAGGCAAAGCCCTGCTCGAATTGTTCCACCACCATCGCCGCCATGCCGTCGTGCTGCCGGAGAACTCATCTACCTCTCCGCTCCCTCTTGATGGATCAAGAAGGCGGAGATCGTCATCGAGCTGTACGTGTGCTGAACGCGAAGGTGCCGTCCATTCGGTGCTAGATCAGAAGGACTGCGACTGGATCGCGGGACGGATCGTGATTGGATTGCGGGACAGATCGTGATGGGATCGCAGGACAAAACGTGATTGGATCGGGGGACGTATCGTGATGGGATCGCGGGACGCTCGGTGATTTGGATCGCGAAGACGTTCGACTACATCAACCGTGTTTCTTAACGCTTCCCACTTAGCGATCTACAAGGGTATGTTGATCCACTCTCCCTCTCATAGATGCTCATCACCATGGATAGATCTTGCGTGTGCATAGGAATTTTTTTGTTTCCCATGCAACATTCCCAAACAATGGTATTAGAGCTAGGTCTATGTGTAGATGAGATCTCGAGTAGAACACAAAAGAGTTTGTGGGTGTTGATGCTTAGATTGCTTTCTCCCTTTGTTGCATTTTGGTTCAGCGGTATTGTGGGATGAAGCTTCCCGGACCAACCTTACTCGTACGCTTATGAGAGACCGGTTCCATCGACTGACGTGTAACTTCGTTGCACAAAGATGGCTGGCGGGTGTCTGTTGATCCTACTTTAGTTGGACTGGATTTGACAAAGGCGGTCCTTGAGAAGGTTGAAAAGCAACTTATGTATCACCGTTGTGGTTTTTGCATAGGTGAGAATTGTTCTTGCTAGATACCCATAGCAGCCACGTAAAAATTGCAACAACAATTAGAGGACGTCTAACTTGTTTTTGCAGGGTATGTTGTGATGTGATATGACCAATTACATGATAAGATATATGTGATGTATGAGATGATCATGTATTGTATAGAATATCACGACTTGCATGTCGATGATTACGGCAACCGGCAGGAGCCATAGGGTTGTCTTTAATTATTGTATGACCTGCGTGTCAATCATTATGCGCTATGTAATGCTTTACTTTATCGCTAAGCGGTAGCAATAGTAGTAGAAGCATGGTGGGCGTGACAACCCCGATGGCGTCACGTTGATGGAGATCATGGTGTCATGCCGGTGATGATGGAGATCATGCCAGTGCTTTTAAGATGGAGACCAAAAGCACAAGTTCATGGTCATATCATGTCACTTATGATTTGCATGTGATGTTAATCCTTTTATGTACCTTGTTTTGCTTAGGAAAACTGTAGCATTATAAGGTGATCCCTCATTTAAATTTCAAGATAAATTGTGTTCTCCCCGAATGTGCACCGTTACGAAAGTTCATCATGTCGAGGCACCACATGATGATCGGGTGTTATAGACTCTATGTTCCCATACAACAGGCGCAAGCCAGTGTTGCATGTGCAGAACACTCGGGTTAAACTTGACGAGCCTAACATGTACAAACATGGCCTCGGAACACAAGAGACCGAAAGGTCGAACATGAGTCATATAGTAGATATGATCAACATGATGATGTTCACCATTGAAACCACCTCAACTCACATGATGATCAGACTTGAGTTGGTGAATTTGGATCATGTATCACTCAAATGACCGAAGGGATGTCAATTTGAGTGGGAGTTCTTAAGTAATATGATTAATTGAACTCATATCATGAACATAGTCAGTAGTGTCTTTGCAAATTATGTTGTAGATTACTAGCACATGCTGTAGCTCCCTTGAATTATATCTGTTCCTAGATAAATACAGTTGAAAGATGTTGGTAGCAATATTGCGGACTGGGTCCGTGGTCTGAGGATTGTCCTCATTGCTGCACAGAAGGCTTATGTCCTTAATACACCGCTCGGTGCGCCACCCCCTCTAGCGTCGTCTATAAATGTTGTGAACATCTGACAGGCACGTTCCGATGACTACTTGATAGTTAAGTGCGTCATGCATTACGGCTTAGAATTGAGGCTCCAAAATGTTTTGAACATCACGGAACATATGAGATGTTCTAAGAGCTGAAATTTGGATCTTAGGCTTGTGCCCGTGTTGTGAGATATGATATCTCCAACAAGATTCTTTGCCTACAAGACGAAGGAGAATATCTCAATCGTTGAGCATGTGCTCAGATTGTCTGGGTGCTACAATCGCTTGAATCAAGTGAGAGTTGATCTTCCAGATAAGATAGTGATTGATATAGTTCTCCAAGTCACTATCACTAAGCTACTAGAACTTCGTGATGAACTATAATTATGCTAGAGATGGAAATGATGATCCGTGAGCTATTCGCGATGTTTGACACCGCGAAGGTAGATATCAAGAAGGAGCATCAAGTGGTGATGGTTAGTAAAACCACTAGTTTCGAAAAGGGAAAGGGTAAGGAGGGAAACTTCATGATGACAAGTGAGTTGCTGCTCTAGTGAAGCAACCCAAAGTTGAACCCAAACCCGAGACTAAGTGCTTCTATTATGAGGAGAGCGGTCGCTGAAGCGGAACAACCCTAGATACCTGGTAGTTAAGAAGGCTGACAACGTCGACAGAAGTATATTTGGTATACGTGTTATTGATGTGTACCTTGCTAGTACTCCTAGTAGCACCTGGGTATTGGATACATGTTCGATTGCTAAATCTTAGTAACTCGAAATAAAAGCTACGGAATAAACGGAGACTAGCTAAGGGTGAGGTGACGCTGTGTGTTGGAAATGTTTCCAAGGTTGATGTGATCAACATCGCACGCTCTCTCTACCTTCGGGATTAGTGAAGAACCTAAATAAATGTTATTTAGTATTTGCATTGAGCATGAACATGATTATATCGTGTTTATTGTAATACAGTTATTCATTTAAGTCAGAGAATAATGGTTATTCTGTTTACATGAATAATACCTTCAATGGTCATGCACCCAATGAATGGTTTTTTGAATCTTGATCGTAGTAGTACACATGTTCATAACATAGATGCCAAAAGATACAAAGTTAATAATGATAGTACCACATACTTGTGGCACTGCCGCTAAATGTCATATTGGCTTAAAACGCATGAAGAAAACTCCATGCCGATGGATCTTTGGACTCATTCAATTTTGAATCAGTTGAGACATGCGGACCATGCCTCTTGGGCAAGATGACTAAAACCCTGTTTTCCGGCTTGATGGAACGGGCAAGTGACTTATTGGAAATTATACATGTTGATGTATACGGTCCAATAAGTGTTGTAGCGTGTGGTGGACATCGTTATTCTTACCTTCACCGATGATTTGAGTAGATAGAGTGTATATTTACTTAATGAAACACAAGTTTGAATCGTTTGAAAAGTTCAAGCAGAATCAGAGTGAAGTTTGAGATCATCGTGACGAGAAGATAAAATGTTTACGATATGAGGTGAATATCTGAGTAACAAGTTTGGTATACAACCTAATACAATGTGAAATTTGTTTCACACATCACGCCACCTGGGACACCATAGTGTGATGGTGTGTCCGAACGTCGTAGTTGTGCTCTATTGGATATGGTGCAAATTATGATGTCTCTTATCATTTTGCCACTATCATTTTTGGGGTTATGCATTAGAGACAACTACATTCACTTTTAAAAGGGCACCATCTAAATCCGTTGAGATGACACCATATGGTTTGGTAGAAACCTAAGTTGTCATTTCTTAGAGTTTGGGAATGCGACACTTATGTGTGATAAGCTTGAACCCAAAGCGGAAAAATGCATATTCATAGAATACCCTAAGAACTGTAGGGTATACCTTCTATCTCAGATCTAAGTACAAAGTGTTTGTTGCTAAAACTGGGTCCTTTCTCAAGAAAGAGTTTCTCTCGAAAGAATTGAGTGGGAGGAAGATAGAACTTGATGAGGTTGTTGAACCTTTGTTTCAGCCATAGAGTATCACAGCACAGAAAGATGTTTCTATGGAGCCTACGTCAGTTGAAGAGGAAGTTAATGATGATGATCATGAAGCTTCGTATGAAGTTACTATCGAATCTCGTAGGTCGACAAGGACATGTACTACTCCTGAGTGGTATGGCAACCCTGTCTTAGAGGTCATGTTGTTGGATAACGATGAATCTACGAACTATGGAGAAGCGATATGGGGCCGTATTCCGACAAATGATTAGAGGCTATGAAATCCGAGAAAGGATCCATGTATGAAAACCAAGTATAGACTTTGGTATACTTGCTCGTTGGACAGCAGGTCGTTGAGTACAAATGGACCTTTAAGATGAAGACAGACACTAATGATGAATGTCACCATTTATAAAGCTCGACTTGTCGCAAAGAAGTTTCCGCCAAGTTCAAGCAGTTGACTACGATGAGACTTTCTCACTCGTAGCGATGCTAAAGTCTGTTGGAATTATGTTAGCAGTTGCTGCATTTTTTAATTATGAAATCTGGCAGATAGATGTCAAAACATTGTTTCCTTCCTTGAGGAAAGGTTGTATGAGATACAACCAGAAGGTTTTGTCAGTCCTAAGGATGCTAAAAGGTGTGCAAGCTTCAGTGATCCTTCTATGGACTGAAGCAAGCATCTCAGAGTTGGAATATACACTTTGATGAGGTAATCAAAGTTTTTGAGTCTATGCAAAGTTTATGAGAAACTTGTATTTACAATAAAGTGAGTGGGAGCACTATAGAGTTTCTAATAAGCATATGTGGATGACATATTGTTGATCAAAAATGATGTAGAATTTCTGGAAAGCATAAAGGGTTGTTTGAAAAGAGTTTTTCAAAGGAAGACCTGGATAAAGCTACTTAATTGTTGGGCATCGAGATCTATAGAGATAGATCAAGACGTCTGGTAAGACTTTCAATGAGTACATACCTTGACAAGATTTTGAAAGAGTTCAAAATGGATCAGTCAAAGAAAGAGTTCTTGCCTGATTTGTAAGGTGTGAAGTTGAGTGAGACTCAAAGCTCGACCACGGCAGAAGAAAGAGAAAGGATGAACGTCGTCCCCTATGCCTTAGCCATAGGCTCTATATAGTATGCCGTGTTGTGTACCGCGCCTGTGTGCGCCTTGCCATGAGTCTGTCAAGGGGTACAAGAGTGATCCAGGAGTGGATCACTTGACATGGGTCAAAATTGTCCTTAGTAACTAGAGGACTAAGGAAATATTTCTTGATTATGGAGGTGATAAAGAGTTCGTCATAAAGAGTTACGTCGATGCAAGCTTTAACACCGATCCGGATGACTTTTAGTAGCAATCTGGATACGTATAGTGGAGTAGCCATTTGGAATAGCTCCAAGTGGAGCGTGGTAGCAGTGTCTACAGTATGACATAGAGATTTGCAAAGTACACACGGATCTGAATGTCGCAGACCCATTGACTAAAACCTCTTTCACATGCAAAAAATGACCGAACCCCAGAACTCATTGGGTGTGAGATTCATAACAAATCACATGGCGATGTGAGCAAGATTATTGACTCTAGTGCAAGTTGGAGACTGGTGGAAATATGCCCTAGTGGCAATAATAAATTAGTTATTATCATATTTCCTTGTTCATAATAATCGTTTGTTATCCATGCTAGAATTGTATTGATTGGAAACTCAGATACATGTGTGGATACATAGAAAACACCATGTCCCTAGTATGCCTCCGATGGACTAGCTCGTTGATCAAAGATGGTTAAGGTTTCCTAGCCATGGACATGAGATGTCATTTGATAATGGGATCACATCATTAGGAGAATGATGTGATGGACAATAGCCAAACTATAAACGTAGAATATGATCGTGTTAGTTTATTGCTACAATTTTCTCCATGTCAAGTATCTATTCCTATGACCATGAGATCATGCAACTCACTGTTATCGGAGGAGTACCTCGTGTGTATCAAACGTCGCAATGTAACTGGGTGACTATAAAGGTGCTCTACAGGTATCTCCGAGGGTGTCTGTTGGGTTGGCATGTACCAAGACTCGGATTTGTTACTCCGTGTGACGGAGAGGTATCTCAGGGCCCACTCGGTAATACAACATCACAACAAGCCTTGCAAGCAATGTGACTAAAGTGTTAGCCACGCGATCTTGTATTATGTAACGAGTAAAGAGACTTGCCGTTAACGAGATTGAACTAGGTATGGAGATGCCGACGATCGAATCTCGGGCAAGTAACATACCGAAGAACAAAGGGAACAACATACGGGATTAACTGAATCCTTGACATATAGGTTCAACCGATAAAGATCTTCGTAGAATATGTAGGAACCAATATGGGCATCCAGGTCCCTCTATTGGTTATTGACCGTAGAGGTGTCTCGGTCATGTCTACATAGTTCTCGAACCCGCATGGTCTGCACACTTAAGGTTCAGTGACGTTTCGGTAGTATAGAGTTATGTATGGTGGTGAATGAAGGTTGTTCGGAGTCCTGGATGAGATCCTGGACATCACAAGGATCTCCGGAATGATCCTGCGATAAAGATTGATATATAGGAAGTCCTGTTTTGGTCGCCGGAAAAGTTTCGGGCTCATCGGTAGTGTATCGGGAGTGCCGGGAGGGTACCGGGGGTCCATCGGGAGGGGTGTCTCGACCCAAGAGGCTACATGGTCTGTGGGAGAAGGTAAACCAGCCCCTAGTGGGCTAGCCGAAGCCTCCCCTAAGGTCCCATGCGACTGGAGTGGTTTGAGAGGTAAAAAAACTCAAGGTGGAAAGAGTTTCCAAGTGGGAAGGAGGAGTCCTAATCCTACTAGGATTGGAGGACTCCTCCTCCTCTCCTCCTTGCACCAAGCCAAGGGCTGGCCCCTTGTGCGCCAAGACTCCTCCCTCCCTCCTCCTATATATACTAGAGGTTTTGAGGGTTTTGAGACACAGAAAACAGCCACGTGCTACCTCTCCTCTAGATCTTAGTTTCTCCTCTAGATCATTTCGGCAGTGCTTAGACGAAGCCCTGCTGGAATTGTTCCACCACCATCGCCGCCACGCCGTCGCACTGCCGGAGAACTTATCTACCTCTCCGCTCCCTCTTGCTGGATCAAGAAGGCGGAGATCGTCATCGAGTTGTACGTGTGCTGAACGCGGAGGTGCCGTCCGTTCGGCGCTAGATCGGAAGGACTGCGACTGGATGGCGGGGCGGGTCGTGATTGGATCGCGGGACGGATCGTGATGGGATCGCGGGACGGAACGTGATTGGATCGCGGGACGGATCGTGATGGGATCGTGGGACGCTCGGCGATTTGGATCGAGAAGACGTTCGACTACATCAACCATGTTTCTTAATTCTTCCCGCTTAGCAATCTACAAGGGTATGTAGATCCAGTCTCCCTCTCGTAGATGCTCATCACTATGGATAGATCTTGCATGTGCGTAGGATTTTTTGGTATCCCATGCAACTTTCCCAAACAGCATCAAGGAGGGAAACAAAAGCCTAGTTGGGTCTCTTGGAGCACGATGACACAACTGAAATACTGTGGAGGCTTGGGGTTTCGAGATATTGAACTGTTTAATCTTTCTCTCCTGGCAAGATAGGGATGGCGAATCCTGATCGACCCTGAGTCACTCAGTGCACGCACACTGAAGGCCAAGTATTACCCTACGGGGGAATTTTTGCATGTTGAACTAGGCTCAGCCCCCTCCCAGATATGGCGAGCCATCATTGATGGCCGCGAGGTGCTCACGCGGGGGCTGATCCGGAGGATAGGTAATGGCCAATCGACGAGCATCTGGCAACACAACTGGCTGCCGAGGCCCTCGAACATGAGGCCATTTGTGAGTAGAGTGGTGAATCCTCTTCAGATGGTGAGCAAGCTAATTTTGCCTAGTGCAGAATGGAACCGGATCTTGATCGACGAAGTATTCCTGCCAACAGATGCCGCAGCGATATATTTTATCCCTCTGTGTACACGGAATATTGAGGATTTCTGGTCATGGGTGCATGAAAGACGAGGTGTGTTCTCAGTTCGGTCTTCTTACCGCATGCTAGTAGAAACTAAGATGAGGAGAGAGGCTTGGTTGGAAGGGAGAGCTGATACTTCGAATATGGAAAGACAAAAACTGTCATGGGATATGATGTGGAAGGTGGATGTCCCCTCAAAGATGAAAATATTTTTATGGAGATTGGCTCAGCAATCTATCCCAACAGTGGACGTGCTGCATCATCAGAACATGTCCACTACTACATGTTGTTGCCTATGTGAAGCCGAGGATTCTTGGCAACATTCTTTGCTTCACTGCACGGTACCCAGATGCATATGGGCACTTCACGACCAGGATCTTGTGGAGGCGTTGAACACTGAGGCGTTGAACACCACTACGGAACCGGATGCAAAACGGTGGTTATTCACGATCCTGGACATGCTTTCTTCACAAGAATTCATCTTGGTAATTGTAACCATATGGGCACTTTGGTATGCGAGCCGTTAGGCGCTCCATGAACACATTTTTCAGAGCCCTCTATCTACATACAATTTCTTCTTGAAGTACATTCGGGAGCTAGAGGAGTGCAATCCGAGGAAAGCTACGAGGGGATCTCCAACGGTAGCACCAGTGCAGCTAAGATGGATCCCTCCACCAGAAGGAATTGCAAAAATACAAGTCGATGGGGCTATCTCCAGAGATGGTAATTTTGGTTCTTTCAGTGCAGATTGCAGAAACTCTTCAGGAACATACTTGGGCGCTTCAGTTATCAAGATCAATGGAGTTACGGATCCGGCGACGCTGGAAGCATTGGCGTGTCATGAGGCACTTGCTCTCGCTACTGACCTAGACCTTGCTCGTATCCTTGTCACGAGTGACAGCCAAGGAGTAGTCAATGACATCAAGAACCGCACCGGGGTTGCCTACGCTAGTACCACCAGGGAGATCGTGGAGACAATGGATAGTTTTGATATTTGCACCTTCATCTTTGAAGGTAGGGCCACTAATGTTGAGGCACATAGCCTCGCTAAGCATGCTTTCAGTTTGGATTATGAGCGTCATGTGTGGCTGTTAAAGCCTCCAAACATTTCTTGTATCCCTATGAACATTATTGAGCAATAAATGAAGCGTGTTTAGACTAAAAAAAAACTAGTGCAAAAAAAACCAGGTAACATGCAAATAGCAAGCCCCATATTTTCTACTAGCATACTTGGTCAAAGTAGCTGGTACTGGAATACAAGAGATCCTGGCCATTGAAACATAAACATAACGTAGTTACGTGATGGACATATGCATGGGGCCAGCACGCTAAACTGGTACGAACGACTACACTAGTCGGATTACGACTAGTACCATGACAGTCAAATCGATTTGAAGATCAGTTCTTTTTTAGCACGATTTGCAGATTAGGTTTTAAAACATGATTTGCAGATTTTCTTTTTTTGAAGATGAAAGATCATCATGGCTAGTTTTATCTGTCCCTAATATGAAAGGAAGGAGTGTTTCTCCACTTTTTTGTTCTCATAAATGTTTTGTACGTCGTCACGAAATAGTCCGTGCAAATAAAAATTTGAACCGTGGTCTACTAAAATGAGCACAAACACACAACCAACAGGAAAAGCTAATTCCTTTGATTGAGCAACGGAAGTTTTCCTCTTATTAAGACCGATGAAAGCTCGCCTCGCTGCAGGCAGCAGGTTCATGGGCCAACCCATTTGTAAGGATGACGTCTCATATATTTGTTTTCTTTTGTTTGTACTTTCTGTTTCATTTCTTTCTCTCTTTTTTTCCTTTTTCTTTCTACATTTTCGAAGTATCCAATGCCTTTTTTAAAAACGTAATCATGTATTTTATAAAAGTAAAACATGTATAATTTTTTTGATGCACAAGATAAATATACAATGTACTTTAGAAATAATAATGATCAAAACAGGTATTGGAAAAAATGTTAATTATGTATTTAAATAATCTATATCTATACCTACTAATAAAGAGACTATTGCTTCTTATGATCATAATTTTCGTCCGTGTTTACGATTTTCGTCCGTCCACGAACACACAAGCAATCCAGGTTTTTTCGTTCTAATTCTCAGCGCGAGCCTACGCTGTGGCCCATCTAAGGCAATCGAGATTTTCGTCCAAATTTTCAGCACGCCTGGGCTGTGGCCCATCTCAGCCGGCCCATCTACCATGGGAAAGGCCGCAAAACAAGTGCGAGTACGTGGGATCGAACTCACCTCCTCTTGCTGATAAAAGAAGGCTATGACCAGATGAGCTAACAAATATTATTTTGAAATTGTCCCACCTCGCTACCCCCCCCCCCCAAGGGGCCTTCTTCGCCTTCCACCTAAGCTGCACAGGAAAGGCCAAAACCCAATCCCAGGAACAGTAAAGCTTCATAGGGAAGAGCTAGGAGCTATGGAGCAATAATAATGGAGATTAGGCAACGCTTATTACCATTCAATTTTAATATTACTTTCGAAGGCAGAGCTACTAATAGTGATGCCCATAGGTTAGCCAAGTTCGCACATTTGGATCGGGGTCGTCATCTTTGGTTGGCCGAGCCCCATGATCCCTTTTGTATCCCACTCAATGTGGCCTTTGAGCAATAAAATTTTGGTTTAACCACTAAAAAAAGTAAAGCTTCATAGGGTCTTTATGTCCAGGTGCAGGTAGTCCGCATCTTCACAGACATGTCTATTTCACCAAGCCTCTCTCCAAGACGGTGCCCAGACCATTACGCCTTTCGTGCGGGTCGGAACTTACTCGACAAGAAATTTCGCTACCTTAGGACACAATGTTGTCTATGTACCCACACGTGTATTTGAGTTTCCAATCAAGACAATTATAATACGGATAATAAACGATTATCATGAACAAGAAAAATATATAATAACCATTTTATTATTGCCTCTAGGGCATATTTTCAACTGTGACTCTATGTCACATATTCATAAACAGACTTCTATCCCATGTAATAACGCAGCCTCGCATGTTTGTCACGCATGTCAAGTTGGCAAACACGTGAGCTTGCCCTTCGCTAGGTCTACTTCTAGCAGTGTCGAACCCTTTCAATTAGTACATTGTGATCTTTGGACATCACCTATCTTAAGCAATTCTAGTCTGAAATATTATCTTGTTATGATGGATGATTTCTCGCACTACATGTGGACGTTTTCACTAGTAGAAAATAGGGCTTTGGTCTAGGTCGGATCAGAGCTTTAGTCCCGGTCATGTTACGAACCGGGACTAATGTGAGCGGCTAGGACGTCGGCCGGTGTTCGTCATGCATCAGTCCCGGTTCGAATGGGACCTTTAGTCCCGGTTGGTGACACCAACCGGGACTAAAGGGGCGGTGGCAACCTTTTGTCTGGCGTGGGCCCTTTTAGTTCCGGTTCCTGGCTCAAACAGGGACTAAAGGTCCCAACCGTTCAAATCCTGCGCTTGGAAGTTGTTCCACGCGAGATCATATACATCGGAAATGCTACAATAATGCGACCGGCCTTCATTTATGTTCGTCTTCCTCTCCTCTCTTCTTCCCCCATCCTTCGCCATGAATCCAATCACTCGCTACGGGAAGGTGCTCGCGCATGGCACGACCGATCTCCATGTCATTTACACGAACGACAGCACCAAAGTGAAGGTTTTTCTTTCCATGTTTGAGGAATGGCTTCAAGAGGAGGAACACAAGTTCATGGGCCTCAATCTCGAGTACACGGCCGATGGTCGTGATGTTGTCGTCGTCCAACTTTGTTCCAAGCAACGTGTCATGGTCTTCCAGTGGGAAAGGTAACACGAAACTTGTCATAGTTTTAATTGGGGATTTTCTTTGATTCATAGGATAGGAAAATTGTATTGGAATAGGAGGATTGGGAATGTCGAGAACATGTCATAGTTTCCTTGGTTCATAGAAAAAATGCATAGGAAAATTGGGGATTTTCTTTGATTCATAGGAAAATTACATAGGAATTGAAAATTGGATAGGAATAGGAGGATTAGGAAAAATTGCATGGGAATAGGAATAGGAGGATAGGAATATATATAGGATAGGAAAATTGCATAAGAATTTTCCTCGTAGTTATATTGGCCATCATGGGAGAACATGTCATATATAGTTTAGGGGCTTCTTTTGATTCATAGGATAGGAAATGCATGAAACTTGCTATGATTCTTATTATACTTGTTAATTATGATTCTTATTATACTTGTTCCGAATCATACTTGTTATGATTCTTATTATACTTGGTTCTAAATATACTTGTTGCAGCAGCATTTAACACATTTGTTCCATTCCGTTGTTGCAGTAGTGACAAGCACTGTCCAAAACTCATGGAGTTCCTTTGCAGCGGCATATTTTTTGCTAGCGTTGATTTAACGAATGACAAGATCAACATGAGGCGCAACTAGGGTATTGAGATACCAGCTGAATGCCACATTGATCTTCAGGGCAGGTTCAGGCTTAAGCATGACAAGACTTCAATGGCTGATATGGCAGTCGCCCTGATCGACGAGGAGTACGCTGATATGAAGACAAAATTTCCCAAGTTAGGGCATGAACATTGGGAGAAGACCCCACTTGACCCTATCAACATTGAGTATGCAGCAAAAGATGGGTATGTTGCATACGAGTTGTACCGCAAGATTAGAATCTTCAATTATAGGCAGCGTCACCTCGTACTGCTAGTACCACCACAAGTGCCCCATGGGTCTCTTGCAGCTTGGGGGTATTCTGATCCGGACGACGAGTACTAGTGTTTGCAATGGCGAACACTTTTATCTCTATTATGTAGTGCTTGGGGGTCTCCTGATTTGGACGAGTAGGTTTGCAATCCGGAAGAGTGGGATTGGTATCTTCAATTATGCAGTACTTTCTGTAATGGATATTTGAACTATTATTTCTATTATGTCCCTTTTTAACTACGATTTGTGTGTAAGAATATTTAGTTTGATGTGAGCAAGCTTTCTGAAGCATTGTGATGTATGTGATGAAGATTGTCCATGGTTACAGCGCAATAAGCAAGGGACACACGCGAAGAAAAAGTGACCTGGGGTGAAATTATGATATCATGCCAATTTTCAACCATTTCACAGTTCATTTGCAGTGCTTTTCAATATCATGGTCATCTTAGCTCAAAATAAATCATGAAATACATGAAAAATAGAAAATGATGTCAGAAAAGGGTTGAAAAGTTATGATGTGGCTTTGAATGGTGCATATTGAATGTAGAAAAAGTCTTGAGTTCAAATATGTTTAAAAAATTGAAGTCCTTTTGTAACAGATGAGTTTTCTTCCAAAATCGTGAAACTTCAAAAGAGATTGTCCAGTTCATACATGAAGTGCATCCAGTTTTTGCCGTAAGCCTCTCAAAATTTTAGCACATGCTACGTGGGTGAAATTATGATAGCATGCCAATTTTCAACCATTTCAGAGTTCATTTGCAGTGCTTTTCAATCTCAGGGCGATCTTAGCTCAAAATAAATCATGAAATGTATGAAAAGTAGCAAACGAAGTCAGCAAAGGGTTGAAAAGTGATGATGTGGCTTTAAATGGTGCATATTGAATGCAGAAAAATTCTTGAGTTCAAATATGTTTAGAAAATTGAAATTCTTCTGTAACAGATGGGTTTTCGTCCAAAACCCTAACACGTCGAAAAAGATTGTCCCGTTTGTACACGAAGTGCATCCAGTTTTTGCCATAAATCCTCTCAACTTTTTAGCACATGTTATGTGGGAGAAATGATGATACCATGCCATCTTTCAACCATTTCAGAGTTCATTTGCAGTGCTTGTCAATTCAGGGTCATTTTAGCTCAAAATAAATTATGAAAGGCATGAAAAATAGCAAATGAAGTCAGAAAAGGTTTGAAAAGTGATGATGTGGCTTTGAATGGTGCATATTGAATGCAGAAAAAGTCTTGAGTTCAAATATGTTTAAAAAATTGAAATCCTTTTGTAACAGATGAGTTTTCGTCTAAAACCCTGACACTTCGAAAGAGATTGTCGAGTTCGTACACGAAGTGCATCCAGTTTTTGCCGTAAGCCTCTCAACTTTCTAGCACATGCTAAGTGGGTGAAATTATGATACCATGCCAACTTTCAACCATTTCAGAGTTCATTTGCAGTGCTTTTCAATCTCAGGGTCATCTTAGCTCAAACTAAATCATGAAATGCATGAAAAATAGCAAATAAAGTTCGAAAAGGGTTGAAAAGTGATGATGTGGCTTTGAATGGT
Source organism: Hordeum marinum (assembly GCA_022496015.1). Classification (NCBI taxonomy): domain Eukaryota; kingdom Viridiplantae; phylum Streptophyta; class Magnoliopsida; order Poales; family Poaceae; genus Hordeum; species Hordeum marinum. Next base: position 542,654,579 of record CM039674.1, read on the forward strand.
GCATATTGAATGCAGAAAAAATATTTAGATAAAAACTTTAATAGTAAAATGAATTTTCATAAAGTATATTTTGTTACAAGCTTTAATAGAAACTAAAAAAGCTTTTATAAAACTCTAATAGCAAAAGGAATCAACTAAAAAGAACAAATAAAAAATAAAACTTGTGCAACTTAAATTATATAACTAAAAATAACATTAAAAATCATAATATATACAAAAAAAGGCCCACCTACTAGGCACAACGGCCTGCATACGACTAAAATCCCTACAAATGGGCCAGGATGCAGGCCCAACAGGGCGTCAAATAGGCACGTAATGCCCACTTTAGAGAGGAGCTCGAGAGAGCACTGGCTGCAACACTTATAAACCACCCCGAGCCCCTCTCGACTAGCGAGGTGGGACTAAAATTTTGGTACGGGAAGAACAACCCTTCAGTCCCGGTTGGTGGCTCCAACCGAGACAAAATGCCCCCCTTCAGTCTCGGTTGGAGCCACCAACCGGGACTAAACTTCCCTGCTTCCCGCCCTTTGTGCTGCTAAAAATGGACCTTTAGTCCCGGTTGGTGGCTCCAACCGGGACTAAAGGGGGCATTAGTCCCGGTTGGATCCACCAACCGGGACAAATGAGGGGGGGCTATATAAGCGGGACTTAGCAGTTTTTCCAATCCATTGTAGCTTCTTCTCTCCTCGGCGTCGTCGACGACATCGACGCCGCCAGGCTGCCGGATTTTGCCGTCGCCCTATCGTCCCCGAGCCCGCTGACCATCGCCGGTGCCGGACCTCCTCGCACACCCTCCTCCCCGTCACCGTCGCCGCGCCCTACGTCACCGTCGCCGTCGCCTCGCCCTGCCCCGCCATCGCCGTCGTCGTCGCCATCGCCACGCCCTGCCCCTATGTCATCGTCGTTGTTGCCTCGCCCTGCCCCGTTATCGCCGTCGCCTAGCCCTGACCCACTGTCATCACACCCTGCCCCTACGTCGCCATCGCCTCGCCCTGCCCTGCCGTCGCTGTCGACATCGCCTCGCCCTTCCTCGCCGTCGCCGTGCCCCTACCGGCCTCAACGTTGTCACGTCGGCCCCGACCCCCACAGTGAGCCCATTGAACATGGATTGCATATGTTTACTCTGTCGTATTCCCCATAGTGAGATTTTAAAATGAGACAGTCCATGTCATTTTTTTTGGGAAACGCAGCTGAAAACAAAAATTTCTGACCTACGCACCAGCCCAGGACCACTATGGAGACTGCATACAAGGTTTGATCATTTCGTTACTGACTCGTAGCGCAGTGGAAGTAGAGTCGATGACGAACGGCGGTGCAGATCCCCGCAGCCAGGATTTACAACCTCCCAACTGCGAGGATGTATACCCTAATCAAACATGTTTCCTTGTCCATGGTGTTCCCCCATGGGGCCCCACCTTCCTCCCAACACTTTCCACAATTTGTGGAGGCTGCCCCCACCATGGGGGGGGGGCAACACCTTTTGTCCAGCCACAAGGGGCTGCCCCCCAAAAGGGAGGCGCCCCAAAACAGCCCCACGAAACGTGGGATCTTGTCCCCTCACGCTGGGACAAGATGTTTTCCGTGACTATTACTTCGGAAAAATTCTGGAAGGTCCCAGAACATTTCCGGCACCCTCTAAAACTATCTAGACACGCTCCAGAAAATTTCCGGTATGGTGGTTTAATTTAAAACCATCTTCGTTTACCCGGTAAACAATTCCGGTAGCTCCGAAAACCCTTTCCGGTTTTTTGTCCAAAAAATTCCAGAAATTACCAGACCAATCTGGCAATCTCCAAAATATTCCCGGTGTTTGCCGAAACCTTTTTGGATCAATGGTTTTATCCGAAACAACTTTTCAGTTTTACCGAAAAATTTTCGGTGTTCTCTCCAGAACTTTTCCGCTGTCTTCGAAACTATTTCAGTGACTTTCTCTCGAACTCCTTGTCTAGTATTCAGCAGATAGATGACCCTTAAGCGTGTGACCCTATAGGTTTGGTGAAGCATAGACATGACCCGGAACCCCTTCCGATCAATGATCAACATCGGAGCCGTGGACACCCATATTGACCCCTATACCCACACGAATGAATATTCGAGTGAACCTCTAGTTGCCGTGTGCTATTCCTGTTGCTTCGCGATATGTTACAAATACCCGAGGTGAGACATGTTGGCATCCCCGTGGTTCAACAACTTGTCCACTATGCCAGTTACCTTGTTACCGGTGTTGTTCTCTTTTCCCGTTCCCGTGTTCCGGCATCCCCGTGATCAAATCACAAAGTGTCTGGCCAGACGATGATGGATACCGTAACACCGAGAGGGCCCAGAGATATCTCTCCACCGTCGGAGGAGCAAATCCCAATCTAGAGCTATCAAGTCACTTGACATACTTTTCCATGAACCCGTAAGCCGCCGTAATAGCCACCCATTTACGGATAACGTTTAACAAACCCCAAAGTTCATGAAGCAAGCATGAAGAAACTCGATACTCTCATGGTCTAAGGAATTATGCAAACATTAACTCCTTTGAGTTATTAACCATTAACTTATGACGAATGTATCTCATAGCATAACATCAATTCAGGTCGATTCAACACAAATGTTCTTCTAACATTGTGCCCTCAAAATTGCCGGCATAGCCATGCCCATGATCAGGAAAATAGGATCATCATACAATACTTGAGCCAGTCTTAGAGGCCAGACTAGGAATACAATTTACCGTTTATTTTTCCACACGTGCATATGAGTCTTACTTCAAGCCTCATGGTTATTGTAGACTCGAGAACCATAGCAGTTATAGCATGGAACATAAACCTAATTATGAACAGGGAGATAATCAATAACATTTATTATTGCCTCTAGGGCATATCTCCTATATACTCCCACTTGCACTAGAGTCAATAATCTAGTCAATGCTAATGCCCTTTACACCTATGGCATATTGGTGTAAAATATGCTTCGCTTGTGGTATAGCCTGATGTCCAACGGATCTGACATCTTCAGCTCCGTGTGTAAATATGCATATCCTCGCGTTTTCACGCTATCACAAAATTCGTATTTTGTGTGAACTTGGCTTTGCATATGTGTGAATCATTGATCGAAACCTGATTCCTTAGACTGAGCTATGGAGCAACTATCTGCAATAGTGTCTCATAGACCAAAGCCATCTTGGAAACATACTAAGTTCATGAATGAACTATATGATTCAACAACTTCTTTGTCGCTTCCAAAGCGTTAACATACGCCTTTGTTACAGAATTCGCCACAGTATCTTGTTTGGAACTATTTCCAACTACCGTGCCACCATATTGTGTATTACACAAAACCCTTAACTTAAATCAAAAATCGCATGGAGCATTGATCGAGACTGTATCGATGCAATTACTTACAACGAGCACTTCATCATCTTTGCTTGCGAGAAAACATGTCATCAACACTACTCTAGTACTTAATGAAATCTTTCACTGTTGTCCCATGATCAGTGCTTTGATCACTTTGGTATCTGTACACGCAACATCCTGGGAGTATCGGACATATCTGCTTGTTTTTACATACCATGGAATACATGATTAATCCAAACACTAGAGTGTGTGGAATCTCCATCATGTATTTTACTCGTCAGTGTTTTGGGACACTGAGTCTTGCAAAAACTCTTTCCATGTGACTTCGGCAAGAATCACTCCTTGGCGTTTTTAAATGCTAAAAGGTTTTAGCACCTTGTCAATATGTATTAATTTCTTAGCCCCATTAGCTAAATCTATCTCCATAGATCATCATGCCTAATATTGAGTCTATTTAGCCTAAGCACTTCATCAAAAAACTATTTTCAAATGAAGTCCTAATTCGTGTCAAGAAATATATTTCCAATTAACAATGTGTCAAGCACACAATGTTTTTAGAAATATTATTATGCTCCCACTTACTTTCTTGAATCACAAGCATCTTCGTTACCATTGATGAAGTCAAAAACCCTTTTGACCATTTCATCAAACCACGAAGATTCCAACTCCATTTTGCTCTCTTCTGTCCAGTGCTTGAACTCTAAAGTTTGCATACTTACTAGCATCCTCTGGATCGACAAATTACTTTGGACTGTATCACATACAAGTCCCAGGTTTCATTTCGATCAGATGGAAATCCTTTTGTCATCCATGTTTCATATCTCATGATTGATATATGTATTAATTGCTAGTTCAACCCGAACCGACCTTAAGCATCGCTACGATGAAACAACCTCATCGTAGTCAACTCCTTGAGCTTGTTATTTCAACAAGTCAAGCTTTATGGATAAAACATTTTTATCCGTATCAGTTTTTAGTTCCACAAATATTTGTTAGACTCTAAGTCCTCTGAAAGGTGTATCAAGGTTTTAATCTTGAATCACTTATATGGAAACTATCTCAGATTGTATTGGCATTTAGCCAATTCTGGAGTCAGGGCCCATCAATGCTTCCTTGTGTATTGTAGGTATACTGTTGTCTAACAACAATATCTCGTTTGCGCACCTGATAGGTTTGCACGAGCTTTGCCTACGTGGTTCAGCTGCACGTTCGACCGAAGTCCATACATTTTATTGTAGATACTTCCGTATCAGTCGTAGTAGGAAAACAACGGAATCACTTCCAGGCTTTCTTTCCTTTGAACTGATGACGAAGATACTGTTTATCTCATCGAGTTGCACTGTCCTCCCACTCACCTTTTGTAAGAACCATTCTCTTTAAAAGCATACCATTTTGTGGCAAAACCCTTTTCCTCGGTATAGTGGTGGGGGAATACCCAATGACTTGGGATAACCATACAAAGTAGCACTTGTCTGATTTGGAATAGGTTTGTAACCTTTTACACAAGCCCCATATTCCAAATGTTAAGAAAAGATATATCATGGTTGGGCGTACCATACCATGGCGTCATTTCAACAGACCTGATGGGTCTCTTTTTAGTGTAAAAGCCACAGTCTCTAAAGCATCACTCTATAAAAGGGATAATGGCAAATCTATTTATGTCATCTTTGATATTACCATGTCATAAATGGTTTGATTACATCTTCACGGACTTTCCACTTGCAGTGGTGTTCCGGGAGGTGTAAGTTATGAAACTCTTTTCACAACTCAGCAGACATTCGCTAAACTTGTAACTCAAATATTCCGTTCCGCAATCAAATTGCAGAAACATAATTTTATTGGTACAATAACTTCTACTTCATTTTTGAAAACCTTTTGAATGATTTCAAAAGATCCAGACTTACGTCTCATCAAGTAAATATCCATATATCTACTTGAATCATTTTTGAAGGTAGACAAATCCACTGTTTGCAACAACATTTATCGGACTACATACATCAAATGTATGATCACCAATAAGTTCTTTGCTCGTTCCTTATGGCCTGTGAACGGTATTTTAGTTAGTTCACCTTTTGGAGGAAAGTTGCAAGTGTCAGATGATTCAAAATCAAACGACTTCAAAATCCATCATAATGAAATTTTCCATGCGGGTTTCTCCAATGTGACCAAATGCAGTGCCACACATATGTGCTATTCTTTTAGTCTTGCGACATTTAGCGTCAGTGTTATGGATGTACCATATTTCCATCAATATTCATAACATACATCCCATCTAGGATGGAAGCATGGCCCTTCATGTTATTCATAATACTGAACAACAATTGTTGTTTTTATGAACAACTCTTTTGCAACAAACATTATGCAATGGGCTAGAGTGTATGAAACTCTAAAATGAATTATAAAAGTAAACCCAGAGGTAATGTATTATTATCAATATTCATAACATACGTCTCATTCATAATGAAAGTATGGCCCTTATGTTATTCATAACACCGAACATGAAAAGTTCTCTTATGAACAACCTTCTTGCAAGATACCTTATGCAAAGGTCTAGAGTGTGAAACTATAAAATAAATTATGAAACTTAATACATAGGGAATACACCAATGGAAGGCATAGTAACATTTACTATGTTCCATGCGTGTATCTAAACCTCATCCCTGGCTAGTCTTTTAGGCCATAGTAGTTCTTACATCGAGTTACAACAGAGCACAATCGAGCGGGTATCTTTGTGACCAACTCACAATACCCAAGAATTAGTGATTAACATGTTTAACCATAATTCCCAAGAACTATATCTTTGACCAACCTTCTATACATCAAAAACCTGTATGACATTCATACATGAGCTGGATATTCCAGTCTTCTTTTCTATTGCCATTATACATCTAACATTTTAACTTTCAGTATTTCTCCTACTCTCAGAAGAAGCACCCAACTTAAGAGTGGCGTTAGCCCCGGACTTCCTAGGCGTGAAAGTCTTACTAACACCCTTCGGACACTTCCTTTCTCTTTAAGTTGTTGTTTTATTCACATTTCATCATATGACAGGTGTTCTCCTGGATCCCTCTCTTATCAGTCTAATGCATAGTAAACTCCTTTACTAATAGTTTTCAAACAAACATTGCTTTGGATATCTCATATCTTTTAGATTTTGTCTGTCTCTAAAAATGATTTTCAGATTCCATGAATATCACATAACTATCCAAACTTTCGAAGTTCCGGTCTCATGGAAGCAAACATATTGCACTTTGACCGAAAAGGAATTCTAGCTTTTGGATCGAAGGATGAGAGTCATATGATCCATAGCATTAGCGGGAGAATACCGAAAGCATGCGATAGGACAAAGTCCTTCTCGACACTCTTGAGGAAAATCCTTACATTACGTTACCAACCGTAAAGTTTTGACCAGATATTAAACAGCTTATTCAATTTTAACAGGGAAGGTGGAAATGCAAGCCATTTATTCTACAACTATTAGGCAATCTACACTTAGACAAAGTTCACAATTAATTGCACTGAGAATTAAGAGAATTAATTCTATAGTGCGCTCCCACTCAAATCAATATCTCTCATAATTGTTTGTGAGTGATAAAAGATCCGCATTTAAATTGTTCGCCATTGGTGTAACACCACTGATGACGAAAAATCTCAACCGGTAGGCCAACTTGCCAATCATATCTCTATGTGAATCTTGTTCATCTTTCGATGCATGTGTTCCGATCTCATGACGGTCATGCCTGAACGTCAAGACAACCAAGTGATCTCACTGCGAGGTCTCAACTCACCTGCCTCGCACTTCTCTAATCGTTCGTACCCGTGTGACACGGTGCACCTCGAAAAGATAGGTGCCGTGACGGTGCTACACTTGGGAGAACACTAACTACTTGATATTTTTGTGAGAGATCACCCTAATAAAAAGCGACTACCGCGCAATCAAGAAGGGTGCATCATAAGGGATAAACATCTCAGGCAATTCATAATAGCATGATATGCTAGAGCCCTTTCTGACGGAGAAGTATTGTATTTCTTCGTCTTCAGCATTCGCGTCGGTGTTCACCTTTGCGAAGATTGCCACCACCTTGTCGATGCACCAGATAATATTGCTATCTCTATAGCAAATAAAATAAGTGCATTACATAAGGTTGACACACAGGTCATTAAAGTGCAATCATATGGCTCTAGCCATCATGCCGAATCATGACACACAGGTCATGTTAATCAAATTACATCATATAGTCATCTCATACATAATCAAATTTATATGAGCACTGCTATACCACATCACATGCACATGCAAACCATCCTGCAAAACCAAGTTAGATGCCTCTAATCAGTTCATGCAAAAACTTGTTTTACGTGGCTTCTAAGGTTTTGAAACAAACCGAATCTACCAACGTCCATCATCAAGTATGATAATTCAAGTCGCTAGATTAACTTTCGAGGGTGTATGAAACACGAGATAATAAAATCTCGAGCCCCATACTAAACTTCGTCATACGCGTGACCCCCGTGCAGATCGCATCTACATTGCCCTTTTGTCTGCGAAACATCCATCTTTCTTAACTATGGTGGAACCCAAAGAACTGTTAGCACTTCGTTGATCTGTCAATCAGCATACTCAGGAGCAGCATGAAAGGATCGCGGATTGCCAGAACTTTGTGAGATTCCACCATGCCAGTAAGATCAGGACTACGCAAATTCCAGGGAAGCAACAAGAACATCGGGTTACAGATTTCATCTGCTACCCGCACAAATAATTTTCAGTAATAGATCTCATCTACTACCTAATTATATTGTGCAACTCCCATACATATCTATGTATTCTAGATTGTAACATGCATCTACACATTGTAGGAGATATGCTCTAGAGGCAATAATAAATGTTATTGATTATCTCCCTGTTCATAATTAGGTTTATGTTCCATGCTATAACTGCTATGGTTCTCAAGTCTGCAATAACCACGAGGCTTGAAGGAAGACTCATATGCACGTATGGAATAATAAACCGTAAAATGTATTCCTAGTCTAGCCTCTAAGACTGGCTCAAGTATTGCATGATGATCCTGTTTTCCTGATCATGGGCATGGCTATGCCGGCAATTTTGAGGGCACAATGTTAGAAGAACATTTGTGTTGAATCGACCCGAATTGATGTTATGCTATGAGATACATTCGTCATAAGTTAATGGTAAATAACACAAAGAAGTTAATGTTTGCATAATTCCTTAGACCATGAGAGTATCGAGTTTCTTCATGCTTGCTTCATGAACTTTGGGGTTTGTTAAACGTCATCCGTAAATGGGTGGCTATTACGGCGGCTTACGGGTTCATGGAAAAGTATGTCAAGTAACTTGATAGCTCAAGATTGGGATTTGCTCCTCCGGCGATGGAGAGATATCTCTGGGCCCTCTTGGTGTTACGGCATCCATCATCGTCTGGCCAGACCCTTTGTGATTTGATCACGGGGATGCCTGAATACGGGAACGAGAAAAGAGAACAATACCGGTAACGAGGTAACTGGCATAGTGGAAAAGTTGTTGATCCATGGGGATGCCAACATGTCTCACCTCAGGTATTTGTAACATATCGCGAAGCAACAGGAATAGCACACGGTAACTGGAGGTTCACTCGAATATTCATTCGTGTGGGTATAGGGGTCAATATGGGTGTCCACGGCTCCGATGTTGATCATTGATCGGAAGGGGTTCCGGGTTATGTCTATGCTTCACCGAACCTATAGGGTCACACGCTTAAGGGTCACCTATCTGCTGAATACTAGACAGGGAGTCTAAGAGAAAATTACTGGAAAAGTTTCGGACAGCGGAAAAGTTCCGCAGAGAGAACACCGGAATAGTTCCGATGAAACTGAAAAGTTGTTTCAGGGGATACCATAAAGTCAAATTGGTTTCGGCACATGCCTGATAATTCTTGGAGGGTACCAGAATCGTTCTGGAAACTTTCTAGAATTTTTCGGAAGAAAAACCGGAAATGTTTTGGAGCTGCCGGAACCACATCAGTTGCTTTTCACAGATGCAAATCACTAATCGGGAATTGTTCCGGATCGCATTGAAAATTATTTTAGTGGGAGTTGGAAATGTTCTAAGTCCACATAAATATTTTTAGTTTGAACGGACGCTGAAAAATGTCGTCATGAATAGTGAAAACACTATTTGTGAATAGTGAAAGTGCTTTTTGGATACTTTATTGGAAACACTGTTGCAAATAGGGGAAACACTATTTGTGAATAGTGGAAATACTATTAGGGGATGATGCAGGCATGGTGATGCAGGCATAGTGATGCAGGCAACACTATTTGGAGGCTTTCCCTTTATGCCCTTGTGGTGTGCTCACCTCATGGGCATTTTGGTAATTCCAAGACCCATCCTCCCCCTTGGTTTTCCTATAAATAGAGGTGAATGGGCTGCCCACAAACTCACTATTTCTCACATGCAAGTGCCATTGCAATGATCTGGCTTCTTCTCTCCCTCCCGGGGAAATAGTTTCGTAGAGCCGAAAGGCTGTGTGGGTTCCGGTAGGAACTAGTTCTGGACGGCAAAGCCCTGCCGGATAGATGACACTGTATGTGTGCAACTCTGTAGAAAGATCGTAGTTTCGGTCTTAGTTCGAGAGTGCCTCCCGAAGGGCTGTCCGTGTGACCGTCCGAGTTTCGAAGGTCCTCCCGAAGGGCTGTCCGAGTGACAGTCCAAGTTTTGGAGGTCCTCCCGAAGGGCTGTCCGTGACATCGTCCGGGGGACTGTCTGACCGCCTCCCGGAGGGCTGTTTGAGGGGCAGATGAGGGTATACATCCTTGCGGTTTGGAGGTTGTAAATCCTAGCTGCGGGGATCTGCACCGCCGATCGTCATCGACTCTACTTCCGCTGCGCTATGAGTCGGTAACGAAAATGATCAAACCTTGTATGCAGTCTCCATAGTGGTCCTGGGATGGTGCGTAGGTTGGTAAATTTTTGTTTTCTGCTGTGTTACCCTACAGTGGCATCAAGAGCCGTGCTATGCATAGATGCAGGTTGCGATCTAGAATACATAGAGATGTATGGGTGTTGCACAATATAATTAGGTAGTAGATGAGATCTATTGCTGAAAATTATTTGTGCGGGTAGCAGATGAATTCTGTTACCCGATGTTCTTGTTGCTTCCCTGGAATTTGCGTAGTCCTAATCTTAATGGCATGTTGGAATCTCACAAAGTTCTGGCAATTTCCGATCCTTTCATGCTGCTCCTGAGTATGCTGATTGACAGATCAATGAAGTGCTAACAGTTCTTTGGGTTCCACCATAGTTGAGAAAGATGGATGTTTTGCAGACGAAAGGGCAATGCAGATATGATCTGCATGGGGGTCATGCGTATGACGAAGTTTAGTATGGGGCTCGAGATTTTATTATCTCGTGTTTCATACACCCTGGAAAGTTAATCTAGCAACTTGGATTATCATGCTTGATGATGAACATTGGTAGCTTCGGTTTGTTTCGAAACCTTAGAAGCCACATAAAACAAGTTTTTGCATGAACCTATTAGAGGTGTCTAACTTGGTTTTGCAGGATGGTTTGATGTGCATATGATGTGTTATAGCAAGTCTCATATTAATTTGATTATGTATGAGATGACTATATGATGTAATTTGATTAACATGACCTGTGTGTCATGATTCGGCGTGATGGTTGGAGCCATATGATTGCACTTTAATGACCTGCGTGTCAACCTTATGTAATACACTTATTTTATTAGCTATAGAGATAGCAATATTATTTGGTGCATCGACAAGGTGGTGGCAATCTTCGCGAAGGTGAACACCGACACGAATGCTGAAGACAAAGAAATGAAAGACTTCTCCGTCAGAAAGGGCTATACCATATCATGCTATTATAAATTGCTTGAGATGTTTATCCCTTATGCACCCTTCTTGATTGCGCAGTAGTCGCTTTTATTAGGGTGATCTCTCACAAAAATATCAAGTAGTTAGTGTTCTCCCAAGTGTAGCACCGTCACGGCACCTAACTTTTTGGGGTGCGCCATGGATGCATGGGTACGAACGATTAGGGATGTGTGAGGCGGGTGAGTATAGACCTTGTAGCGTGATCACATGGTTGTCTTGATGTTCAGGCATGAAAGTCATGAGCTCGAACGCACGCATCGAAAGATGAACAAGAGTCACATGGAGATGTGATCGGCAAGTTGGCCTACCGATTAAAATTCCCGTCATGGGATGATGATTCTATGACGATAAATTTAAGTCTAGATCTTGTATCACTCAAAATCAATTATGAGAGATATTGATTTGAGTGGGAGCGCACTGTTGAATTAACTTGTTTAATTCTTAGTGCAATCAATTTTGAACATTGTCTAAGTGTGTTTTGCATAATAGTTGTAGAATAATGGCTCGCGTTTCCACCTTCCCTATTAAAATTGAATAGCTGTTATATATGTGGTTATAACTTTATGGTTGGTTACGTAATGTGAGGATTGTCCTCAATAGTGTCGAGAAGGACTTTGTCCTATCGCATACTTTCGGTATCCTCCCGCTAATGCTATGGATCATGTGCCTCTCGTCCTTCGATCCAAAAGCTAGAATTTTGTTTCAGTCAACTGCAATACATTTGCTTCCATGAGACCCGAACTTCGAAAGTTTGGATAGTTATGTGATATTCATGGAATCTAAAAATCATTTTCAGAGACAGACAAAGGCTAAAAGATATGAGATATCCAAAGCAATGCTTGTTTGCAAACTATTAGTAAAGGAGTTTACTATGCATTAGACTGATAAGAGAGGGATCCAGGAGAACGCCTATCATATGATGAAAGGTGAATAAAACAATAACTTAAAGAGAAAGGAAGTGTTCAAAGGGTGTTAGTGAGACTTTCGTACCTAGGAAGTCCAGGGCTAATGCCACTCTTAAGTTGGATGCTTCTTCTGAGAGTAGGAGAAATACTGAAAGTTAAACTTTTAGAAGTATAATGGCAATAGAAAAGAAGACTGGAATATCCAGCTCATGTATGAATGTCATACAGGTTTTTGATGTATAGAAGGCTGGTCAAAGATATAGTTCTTGGGAATTATGGTTAAACATGTTAATCACTAATTCTTGGGTATTGTGAGTTGGTCACAAAGATACCCGCTCGATTGCATTCTATTGCAACTCGATGTAAGAACTACTATGGCCTGAAAGACTAGCCAGGGATGAGGTTTAGATACACGGAGGGAACATAGTAAATGTTACTATGCCTTCCATCGGTGTATTCCCTATGTATCAAGTTTCATAATTCATTTTAGAGTTTCACACTCTAGCCCTTTGCATAAGGTATCTTGCAAGAAGGTTGTTCATAAGAGAACTTTTCATGTTCGGTGTTATGAATAACATAAGGGCCATACTTTCATTATGAATGAGACGTATGTTATGAATATTGATAATAATACATTACCTCTGGGTTCACTTTTATAATTCATTTTAGAGTTTCATAGACTCTAGCCCATTGGACAATGTTTGTTGCAAAAGAGTTGTTCATAAAGACAACAATTGTTGTTCAGTATTATGAATAACATGAAGGGCCATGCTTCCATCCTAGATGGGATGTATGTTATGAATATTGATGGAAATATGATACATCCATAACACTGACGCTAAATGTCGCAAGACTACAAGAATGCCACATATGTGTGGCACTGCATTTGGTCACATTGGAGAAACCCGCATGAAAAATTCCATTATGATGGATTTTGAAGTCGTTTGATTTTGAATCATCTGACACTTGCAACTTTCCTCCAAAAGGTGAACTAACTAAAATACCGTTCACAGGCCATAAGGAACGAGCAAAGAACTTATTGTAGTCCGATAAATGTTGTTGCAAACAGTGGATTTGTCTACCTTCAAAAATGACTCAAGTAGATATATGGATATTTACTTGATGAGACATAAGTCTGGATCTTTTGAAATCATTCGAAAGGTTTTCAAAAATGAAGTAGAAGTTATTGTACCGATAAAATTATGTTTCTGCAATTTGATTGCGGAAAGGAATATTTGAGTTACAAGTTTAGCGAATGTCTGCTGAGTTGTGAAAAGAGTTTCATAACTTACACCTCCCGGAACACCACTGCAAGTGGAAAGTCCGTGAAGATGTAATCAAACCATTTATGACATGGTAAGATCAAGGATGACATAAATAGATTTGCCATTATCCCTTTTATAGAGTGATGCTTTAGAGACTGTGGCTTTTACACTTAAAAGAAATCCATCAGGTCTGTTGAAATGACGCCATGGTATGGTATGCCCAACCATGTTATATCTTTTCTTAACATTTGGAATATGGGGCTTGTGTAAAAGGTTACAAACCTATTCCAAATCAGACAAGTGCTACTTTGTATGGTTATCCCAAGTCATGGTATTCCCCCACCACTATACCGAGACAAAGGGTTTTGCCACAAAATGGTATGCTTTTAAAGAGAATGGTTCTTACAAAGGTGAGTGGGAGGACAGTGCAACTCGACGAGATAAACAGTATCTTCATTATCAGTTCAAAGGAAAGAAACCCTGGAAGTGATTCCGTTGTTTTCCTACTACGACTGATACGGAAGTATCTACAATAAAATGTATGGACTTCGGTCGAACGTGCAGCTGAACCACGTAGGCAAAGCTCGTGCAAACCTATCAGGTGCGCAAACGAGATATTGTTGTTAGACAACATTATACCTACAATACACAAGGAAGCATTGATGGGCCCTGACTCCGGAATTGGCTAAATGCCAATACAATCCGAGATAGTTTACATATAAGTGATTCAAGATTAAAACCTTGATACACCTTTCAGAGGACTTAGAGTCTAACGAATATTTATGGAACTAAAAACTGATACGGATAAAAATGTTTTATCCATAAAGATCGACTTGTTGAAATAACAATCTCAAGGAGTTGACTACGATGAGGTTGTTTCACCGTAGAGATGCTTAAGGTCCATTTGGGTTGAACTAGCAATTAATACATATATCAATCATGAGATATGAAACATGGATGACAAAAGGGTTTCCATCTAATGGAAATGAAACTTGGGACTTGTATGTGATACAGTCCAAAGTAATTTGTCGATCCAGAGGATGCTAGTAAGTATGCAAACTTCAGAGTTCAAGCAATGGACAGAAGAGAGCAAAATGGAGTTGGAATCTTCGTGGTTTGATGAAATGGTCAAAAAGGGTTTTTGACTTCATCAATGGGTAACGAAGATGCTTGTGATTCAAGAAAGTAAGTGGGAGCATAATAATATTTCTAAAAACATTGTGTGCTTGACACATTGTTAATTGGAAATGAATTTCTTGACATGAATTAGGACTTCATTTGAAAATAGTTTTTCGATGAAGTGCTTAGGCTAAATAGCCTCAATATTAGGCATGATGATCTATGTAGATAGATTTACCTAATGGGGCTAAGCTATGAATACATATTGACAAGATGCTAAAACTTTTTAGCATTTAAAACGCCAAGGAGTGATTCTTGCCGAAGTCACATGGAAAGAGTTTTTGCAAGACTCAGTGTCCTAAAACACTGATGAGTAAAATACATGATGGAGATTCCACACACTCTTGTGTTTGAATTAATCATGTATTCCATCGATACTGTCTTCATCAATGCTCCATGCGATTTTTGATTTAAGTTAAGGGTTTTGTGTAATACACAATATGGTGGCACGGTAGTTGGAAATTGCTCCAAACAAGATACGGTGGCGAATTCTGTAACAAAGGCCAAGTATGTTGACGCTTTGGAAGCGACAAAGAAGTTTTTGAATCATATAGTTCATTCATGAACTTAGTATGGTTCCAAGATGGCTTTGGTCTATGACACACTATTGCAGATAGTTGCTCCATAGCTCAGTCTGAGGAATCAAGTTTCGACCAATGATTCACACATATGCAAAGCCAAGTTCACAAAAAATACGAATTTTGTGATGGCGTGAAAACGCGAGGATATGCAAAGTTACACACGGAGCTGAAGTTGTCAGATCCGTTGGACATCAGGCTATACCACAAGCGAAGCATATTTTACACCAGTATGCCATAGGTGTAAAGTGCATTAGCATTGACTAGATTATTGAATCTAGTGCAAGTGGGAGTCTGTAGGAGATATGCCCTAGAGGCAATAATAAATGTTATTGATTATCTCCCTGTTCATAATTAGGTTTATGTTCCATGCCATAACTGCTATGGTTCTCGAGTCTGCAATAACCACGAGGCTTGAAGGAAGACTCATATGCACATGTGGAATAATAAACGGTAAAATGTATTCCTAGTCTGGCCTCTAAGACTGGCTCAAGTATTGCATGATGATCCTATTTTCCTGATCATGGGCATGGCTATGCCGACAATTTTGAGGGCACAATGTTAGAAGAACATTTGTGTTGAATCGACCCGAATTGATGTTATGCTATGAGATACATTCGTCATAATTTAATGGTAAATAACACAAAGAAGTTAATGTTTGCATAATTCCTTAGACCATGAGAGTATCGAGTTTCTTCATGCTTTCTTCATGAACTTTGGGGTTTGTTAAACGTCATCCGTAAATGGGTGGCTATTACGGCGGCTTACGGGTTCATGGAAAAGTATGTCAAGTAACTTGATAGCTCAAGATTGGGATTTGCTCCTCCGACGATGGAGAGATATCTCTGGGCCCTCTCAGTGTTACGGCATCCATCATCGTCTGGCCAGACCCTTTGTGATTTGATCACGGGGATGCCGGAACACGGGAACGAGAAAAGAGAACAATACCGGTAAGGAGGTAACTGGCATAGTGGACAAGTTGTTGATCCACGGGGATGCCAACATGTCTCACCTCAGGTATTTGTAACATATCGCGAAGCAACAGGAATAGCACACGGTAACTGGAGGTTCACTCAAATATTCATTTGTGTAGGTATAGGGGTCAATATGGGTGTCCACGGCTCCGATGTTGATCATCGATCGGAAGGGGTTCCGGGTCATGTCTATCCTTCACCGAACCTATAGGGTCACACGCTTAAGGGTCATCTATCTGCTGAATACTAGACAGGGAGTGAGAGAAAATCACCCCGGAAAGTTTCGGACAGCGGAAAAGTTCCGCAGAGAGAACACCGGAATAGTTCCGGTGAAACTGAGAAGTTGTTTCAGGGGATACCATAAAGTCAAATTGGTTTCGGCACATGCCTGATAATTCCTGGAGGGTACCAGAATAGTTCTGAAAACTTTCTAGAATTTTCCGGAAGAAAAACCGGAAATTTTCTGGAGCTGCCGGAACCACATCAGTTGCTTTTCACAGATGAAAATCACTAATCCGGAATTGTTCCGGATCGCATTGAAAATTATTTTAGTGGGTGCTGGAAATGTTCTAAGCTTACATAAATATTTTCAGTTTGAACGGACGCTGAAAAATGTCGTCATGAATAGTGGAAACACTATTTGTGAATAGTGAAAGTGCTTTTTGGATTACTTTATTGGAAACAGTATTGCAAAATAGTGGAAACACTATTTGTGAATAGTGGAAATACTATTAGGGGATGATGCAGGCATGGTGATGCAGGCATAGTGATGCAGGCATGGTGATGTAGGGAACACCATTTGGAGGCTTTCCCTTTATACCCTTGTGGTGTGCTCACCTCATGGGCATTTTGGTAATTCCAAGTCCCATCCTCCCCCTTGGTTTTCCTATAAATAGAGATGAATGGGCTGCCCACAAACTCACTCCTTCTCACATACAAGTGCCATTGCAATGATCTGGCTTCTTCTCTCCCTCCTAGCGAAATAGTTTCGTAGAGCCGAAAGGTTGTCTAGGTTCCGGTAGGAAATAGTTCTGGACGGCAAAGCCCTGCCGGATAGATGACACCTTATGTGTGCAACTCTGTAGAGAGATTGTAGTTTCGGTCTTAGTTCGAGAGTGCCTCCCGGAGGGCTGTCCATGTGACCGTCCGAGTTTCGAAGGTCCTCCCGAAGGGCTGTCCGAGTGATAGTCCAAGTTTTGGAGGTCCTCCCGAAGGGCTGTCCATGACACCGTCCGGGGGACTGTCTGACCGCCTCTTGGAGGGCTGTTCGAGGGGCAGATGAGGGTATACATCCTCGCGGTTGGGAGGTTGTAAATCCAAGCAGCCACAAAACAAGGAAGCATGTTCCCACCAAACATGGAGAAAACATGTTCCCTTGTCCATGGTGTTCCCCCATGGGGCCCCACCTTCCTCCCAACACTTTCCACCATTTGTGGAGGCTGCCCCCACCATGGGGGGCCATACACCTTTTGTCCAGCCACAAGGGGCTGCCCCCCAAAAAGGAGGCGCCCCAAAACAGCCCCACAAAATGTGGGATCTTGTCCCCTCACGCTGGGACAAGATGTTTTCCGCGACTATTACTTCGGAAAAATTCTGGAAGGTCCCAGAACATTTCTGGCACCCTCTAAAATTATCTGGACACGCTCCAGAACATTTCCGGTATGGTGGTTTAATTTAAAACCATCTTCGTTTACCCGGTAAACAATTCCGGCGGCTTCGAAAACCCTTTCCGGATTTTTCTCCGAAAAATTCCATAAATTACCAGACCGATCTGGCAACCTCCAAAACATTCCCGGTGCTTGCCGAAACCTTTTTGGATCAATGGTTTTATCCGAAACAACTTTTCGGTTTTACCGAAACTTTTTCGGTGTTCTCTTTGGAACTTTTCCGCTGTCTCCGAAACTATTTCAGTGACTTTCTCTCGGACTCCTTGTCTAGTATTCAGCAGATAGATGACCCTTAAGCGTGTGACCCTATAGGTTATGTGAATCATATACATGACCCGGAACCCCTTCCGATCAATGATCAACATCGGAGTCGTGGACACCCATATTGACCCCTATACCCACACGAATGAATATTCGAGTGAACCTCCAGTTGCCGTGTGCTATTCCTGTTCCTTCGTGATATGTTACAAATACCCGAGGTGAGACATGTTGGCATCCCCGTGGATCAACAACTTGTCCACTATGCCAGTTACCTTGTTACCGGTGTTGTTCTCTTTTCTCGTTCCCGTGTTCCGGCATCCCCGTGATCAAATCACAAAGTGTCTAGCCAGACGATGATGGATATCGTAACACCGAGAGGGCCCAGAGATATCTCTCCATTGTCAGAGGAGCTAATCCCAATCTTGATCTATCAAGTTACTTGATATACATTTCCATGAACCCGTAAGCCGCCGTAATAGCCACCCATTCACGGATGACGTTTAACAAACCCCAAAGTTCATGAAGCAAGCATGAAGAAACTCGATACTCTCATGGTCTAAGGAATTATGCAAACATTAACTTCTCTATGTTATTAACCATTAACTTATGACGAATGTATCTCATAGCATAACATAATTTCGGGCCGATTCAACACAAATGTTCTTCTAACATTGTGCCCTCAAAATTGTCGGCATAGCCATGCCCATGATTAGGAAAACAGGATCATCATACAATACTTGAGCCA
The DNA here is from genome assembly GCA_022496015.1 of Hordeum marinum. Taxonomy (NCBI): domain Eukaryota; kingdom Viridiplantae; phylum Streptophyta; class Magnoliopsida; order Poales; family Poaceae; genus Hordeum; species Hordeum marinum. Next base: position 542,673,384 of record CM039674.1, read on the forward strand.
GTCTTAGAGGCCAGACTAGGAATACAATTTACCGTTTATTTTCCACACGTGCATATGAGTCTTCCTTCAAGCCTCGTGGTTATTGTAGACTCGAGAACCATAGCAGTTATAGCGTGGAACATAAACCTAATTATGAACAGGGAGATAATCAATAACATTTATTATTGCCTCTAGGGCATATCTCCTACAATTTTATTATTACTTATATATGTGTGGACATGAATGTTTGGTGAGTCATGTGTGTCGGGCCACGTGTCGGGGCCTCCAACTTTGCTAGGATTGGTTGCGCGCAAAAATGATGCTCAAATTTTTTGTTTGAGGGAAAAATGATGCTCAACTTGAAGGACGTGTTCGATTAGTTGCCAGGATTTTGAGCCTCTCGGCGAGTGGCAAGATTAAGCTTAATGTTGACGCTCAAAAATGACACAATTGTAAAAGTAGCTAAAATAATGTCAAGATCAAACGTATGATTGGAAGTCATCATTGGATGGCTCTCTTCGAAAATATCAAGATGGATACGAGGATGGTCCAACAAGGAGCTCGAATGTTAAAAATTATGATGATTTCAGAGATGCTCATGCTGACATCGGACTATAAAACTTATGAACTTTGCATGAAGTTCCCACTAATCCATCCCTCATGGTTGTATATTGCCACGTTGTAATATTTGCAGAAACTATGGCCGACAGATACTTAGAAAAAGAAAAGGTGTTGGGGGATATAATCAGCGATGGAGGTGATATCGATCTCACCAGCTTGTCATTTCTCAACGAGACCGATGGTGAGGAAAGAGAGGATGGCGGCTCCGGTGAGGAGTAAGGCGATCATGACTGCTCCGGTGATCGAACTGGGGATGAAGGATATCATGATGGCTTCGATGATCGAATTGGGGACGAAGGAGATCATGACGGCTCCGGTGATCAAATGGAGAAGGGAGCCATAAATGCTTCAAAGTCCGGCGAGGTATATATTAATTAATCCTCTAATGACTAGATGCATTAATTGTATGTACATATATTAATGCAAGTTTCTTCTTTTAATTAGCCATCCGGATCGAGCTCCACTTCGGTAAGGAGACGAGGCCCAATGAAAAGGTTGGACTCGCAAGAAAGGTTCACGATCGAAGAAGTCTCTCCAGAAGGCCAACCAATTGCTCCCTACCGGACCAAGAACAAACTTATACATCAGTGCGGAGTTATTGTTAGGGACATCGTCCCGATTAGCTGCCAACAATGGAATAAGAAGAAGGACGGCCCTCAAGTTCCTTATGTCAACGATAGACTGAAAGATGATCTTTGGACCAATCTGATGAGAAATTTCAGCCTACCGCCAGAGGAGGATCCGAATAACCCAGTATGGAGCAAAAGGTCAAGGCGTTTGCTCTTAAGAAGATGGTAGAACTATTCAAGAACTGGAAGAAAGAATTGCACATGAAGTTTGTCGAGAAAGACACAACTCTAGAATTCAAAGGTAAATATGAGAAGATGAAAGATCACTGGCCCGCATTTGTGGCCTACAAGAAATCAGAGAAGGCTAAGAGCAGGTCACTTACAAATAAGAAAAATGCCGCAAGGAAGGAGTATCACCATGTTACGGGGTCAGGTGGCTACAGAAAAGCCCGGCCTACGTGAGGCAAAGCTGAGCAAGACCTGCTTGCTACAGATGTCCAACCAGCGACATTGCACTGGCCAGATCGGGCAAGGACTTGGTTCTTCGTGGTTGGGGGAACTTTGGACCCAGAAACAGGGAAGTGTGTCTGGACGAAATCTCAACTTTCAATACCATTCAAAAAGCTTGAGGAAACAATCAAGAAATCGCTGGAAGGGACGTTCGTTCCCGACAGAGAGAAGGACGAGCTGACACAGGCCCTCGGGAATCTTGAAGACCCTAGACGAACACGAGGCACATCAGGCTCCGTTCCATGGAATGTTGGGTTTCCCGACAGCGCTGGTTACAGAAGCCGACAGAGAAAGAAGAAATAGGAAGCAAGCGAAATGCAGAAGTTGAATAAAAAATTAGAGAAACTAGAGGCACTTGAGAGCCAGCGAGCTACCGGCCAACCATCTCAGCAGCACGAAGATCCTTCATTGGAGACTACCCACGATGCTACCCCACCATCTCAGTGGAGAAGCAGCGTAGCTTCCACTGAGCTCGTTCATCCTGATAGCACGGATCCTCGCTACCCCGTGGATGGTATCATGCAAAATGAACAGTGTGCTAATGGCGAAATGTCATAACCTGACCTTCTAGGTGGCGGTCGGCCATGTCTTACCTCCTCGACCTGATGCAACTTTCCATTGCACTCTGGTTCCAGCTGGCTTTGCTATTGTTAGGGTGGATGAAATAATGGACGGATTTGATGGGCTGGAGCTTGAGTACACTATAGGTGAAGGGGGGCTTCTTCTTCGATATGCCTTAAGGACTACCTGTCTATGGAGAACGGAACACATCGTGCTTTCATACTGGACGCCACCTCAGCAGACTCAGGCGGAGGAGGCCCCGGTGCCTGAGTCGTCTCTGGTTCGTCAGCCGTCTCTGGTGCGTCAGCCATCTTCGCTGCCTCAGCAGACTCCGACGGAGGAGGCCCCTTAGCAGAATCCTCCTACGCCTCAGTTGTCTCCACCACGTCATCAGACTCCCCCTCCTCCGCCGCGTAAGCAATAGCGAAAGAGAGTTAGCGCTGCTCCAGCTGCTAGTATTAGTACGAAACACAGGAGATTCAGATATGGACCAAGCCTGAAGCCTCTTCCGAAGTTACCCTACGAGAGGTGTGAGGAGGAACTCAACGAGATCGTGGATGCCGAAGTGAAACGTCAGCTCGCACCAAAACGCCCACCTGAAGAGAAAAAAAATAGATCCGGTGAAAGTGAAGCGAACTCTAGATCCCCTTAGGCGACCACCACCGCCTTCGCTGCCATCAAAATATGACTGTTGTATTGAAAAGACACATGATCAAGCGAGGTAGTCGGGAAGCTTAAGTAGAACTGGCTCAAGAAGTGGGAAAACAATTCCCCAGCTCGGCGAACAAGAACTGTAATCGTGCCCTCCGCTCAAGGTGGTTACCGATATCGCTAATGATCCAGAGAAAGCGGTCGATGGTCTTGCTATCACTGATGATGATTACTTACCCGATTCGGTACAGTTCGAAACGGCTGAGGTAGTACCATCCTTAAGCTACGAGCACGGGAAGCCTCTCACCACACGTGAGGAGCTCAAGGGTCTACCAACGAGGATGCGACATTTGCATGAATCGTACTTGGAAGCCTGCAAGGAGGGGAACAAGAATATCTTGGTGGGAATAAAAAATGAGCACTTCTTCAATGGAAAGCAGATGTTGATCGTTGAATTTGAACAATTTTTCCAGTTATACAACCAGAAGGAGCTCGACAAAACTATCGTCAATTCTTATTGTCTATAAGTATTTTTTTCTATAATTAAGTCTCTAGCTCAGCTCGTTCATTGCATGTATTAATTATCCTCACACTATATTATGCAGAATGAAGATCCTTGAATGCAAACAACTACAAATCAATGACATTGGGTTCATTGACCCAAATTTCATAAATGAACATACGTTAAAAGATTTTCCCGCTGATACAGAGAAAAATTTGCTAGATGCGTTACTAAGACAACAAACCAGAAAGGAAATACTATTTCCTTACAAATTCAAGTGAGTGTTACTATCTTGTGCACACTCTATTTTGCTTACTCGAGGTTAAGTGCAATTAATGTTGGGGAACGTTGCATGGGAAACAAAAAATTTCCTACGCGTCACCAAGATCAATCTAGGATATGAGCATCTACGAGAGGTTGAGTGGATCTACATACCCTTGTAGATCGCTAAGAGGGAAGCGTTAAGAAACGCGGTTGATGTTGTCGAACGTCTTCGCGGTCCAAATCGCCAAGCGTCCCGCGATCCAATCACGATCCGTCTCGATCTAGCACCGAACGGACGACACCTCCGCGTTCAGCACATGTACGGCTTGATGATGATCTCCGCCTTCTTGATCCAGCAAGAGGGAGCGGAGAGGTAGAAGAGTTCTCCAGCAGCGCGACGGTGTTGCGGTGATGGTGGTGGAGCTATTCCGGCAGGGCTTCACCTAAGCACTGCAGGAAACCGATCTAGAGGAGAAACTATGCACTAGAGGAGAGGGTAGCACGTGGCTGAAAATCTAGTGCAAAAACCCTAAAACCTCTAGTATATATAAGAGGAAGAGAGGAGGGGGCTGGCGCACAAGGGCCAACCCACTTGCCTCTTGCGCAAGGAGGATAGGAGGAATCCTCCTCCAGTCCTAGTAGGACTAGGATTCCTCCTTTCCCACTTGGAAACTCTATCCACCTTGTTTTTTTCTTGTCTTTCAACTCCAGCCGCATGGGCCTCTTGTGGGACTTCCACCAGCCCACTAAGGGCTGGTATTCATCCTCTCACAGGCCATGTAGCCTCTTGGGTCGAAATACCCCTCCCGATGGTCCCCCGGTACACTACCGGCACTCCCGGTACACTACCGATGAGCCCGAAACTTTTCCGGTGACCAAAATAGGACTTCCTATATATCAATCTTTACCTCCAGACCATTCTGGAGCTCCTCATGATGTCTGGGATCTCATCCGGGACTCCGAACAACCTTCGGTCACCACCATACATAACTCTATACTACCGAAACGTCACCGAACCTTAAGTGTGCAGACCCTGCGGGTTCGAGAACTATGTAGACATGACCGAGACACCTCTACGATCAATAACCAATAGCGGGACATGGATGCCCATATTGGTTCCTACATATTCTACGAAGATCTTTATCGGTCGAACCTCTATGTCAAAGATTCATTGAATCCCGTATAATGTTCCCTTTGTTTATCGGTATGTTACCTGCCCGAGATTCGATCGTCGGTATCTGTATACCTAGTTCAACCTTGTTACCGGCAAGTCTCTTTACTCGTTCTGTAACACAAGATCCCGTGACCAACATTTAGTCACATTGCTTGCAAGGCTTATTGTGATGTTGTATTACCGAGTGGGCCCTGAGATACCTCTCCATCACACGGAGTAACAAATCCCAGTGTTGATCCATGCCAACCCAACAGACACCCTTGGAGATACCTGTAGAGTACCTTTACAGTCATCCAGTTACGTTGCGATGTTTGATACACACAAGGCACTCCTCAGGTGTCCGTAAGATGCATGATATCATGGTCATAGGAACATATACTTGACATGCAGAAAACTGTAGAAATAAACTGACACGATCATATGCTACGTTTATAGTTTGGGTCTTGTCCATCCCATCATTCTCCTAATGATGTGATCCCGTTATCAAATGACATCTCATGTCAATGGCTAGGAAACCTTGACCATCTTTGATCAACGAGCTAGTCTACTAGAGGCATACTAGGGACATAGTTGTGTCTATGTATCCACACATGCAACGTGTTTCCATTCAATACAATTATAGCATGGATAATAAACGATTATCATGAACAAGGAAATATAATAATAACTATTTTAGTATTGCCTCTAGGGCATGTTTCCAACAGTCTCCCACTTTCACTAGAGTCAATAATCTAGCTCACATCACTATGTGATTTACATTGTAATGAATCAAACACCCATACAGTTCTGGTGTTGATCATGTTTAGCCATTGGAAGAGGTTTAGTCAATGGGTCTGCAACATTCAGATCCGTGTGCACTTTGCAAATATTTATGTCCTCCTCCTTGATATACTCGCAGACTGAATTGAAGCGTCGCTTTATGTGTCTGGTTCTCTTGTGAAACCTTGGTTCCTTGGCTAGTGCAATGGCACCAATGTTATCACAGAACAGACCCACTAGGTTTAGTGCACTAGGCACTACTCCAAGATCTGTCGTGAACTCTTTCATCCAGACACCTTCCTTCGCTGCCTCCGAGGCTGCGATGTACTCTGCTTCGCATGTAGAATCGGCTACCACGCTCTGCTTGGAACTGCACCAGCTTACCGCACCTCCATTAAGAATAAATGTGTATCCGGTTTGTGACTTAGAGTCATCCGGATCAGTGTCAAAGCTTGCATCGACATAACCCTTTACGACGAGCTCTCGATCACCTCCATAAACGAGAAACATTTCCTTAGTCCTTTTCAGGTACTTAAGGATATTCTTGATCGCTGTCTAGTGCTCCATTCTAGGATTACTTTGAAACCTTCCAGCCATACTTATGGCAAGGCTGACATCAGGTCTGGTGCATAGCATTGCATACATGATAGAGCCTATGGCTGAAGCATAGGGGATGACACTCATCGTCTCTCTATCTTCTGCAGTTATCGGGCATTGAGTCTTACTCAACTTCACACCTTGTAACACAGGCAAGAACCCCTTCTTGGACTGATCCATTTTGAACTTCTTCAAAACTTTATCGAGGAATGTGCTCTGTGAAAGTCTTATTAAGCGTCTTGATCTATCTCTATAGATCTTAATGCCTAATATGAAAGAAGCTTCTCCTAGGTCCTTCATTGAATTTTTTTTGTTAAAATATTCCTTCACACTTTCTAGAATTTATATATTGTTTCCAATCAGTAATATGTCATCTACATATAATATTAGAAACGCTATAGAGCTCCTACTCACTTTCTTGTAAATACAAGCTTCTCCGTAAACTTGTATAAACCCGAACGCTTTGATCACCTCATCAAAACGCAGATTCCAACTCCGAGATGCTTGCACCAGTCCATAAATGGATCGGTGGAGTTTGCAAACTTTGTCAGCATTCTCTGGATCGACAAAACCTTCTGGCTGCAACATATACAACTCTTCCTTAAGGAAACCGTTAAGCAACGCTGTTTTGACATTCATCTGCCAAATTTCATAGTCGAAGTATGCAGCTATTGCCAACATGATTCTGACGGACTTAAGCATCGCTACGGGTGAGAAGGTCTCATCGTAGTCAACTCCTTGAACTTGTGAAAAACCCTTTGCCACAAGTCGAGCTTTATAGACGGTGACATTACCGTCCGCGTCCGTATTTCTCTTAAAGATCCATTTGTTCCGAATGGCCTTTCGCCCTTCAGGTAATACTTCCAAAGTCCATACTTTCTTTTCATACATGGATCCCATCTCGGATTTCATGGCCTCTAACCATTTCTCGGAATCCGGGCCCATCATCGCTTCTCCATAGCTCGTAGGTTCATCGTTGTCTAACAACATGACCTTCAAGATAGGGTTGTCGTAACACTCAGGAGCAGTACGCGCCCTTGTCGACCTCCAAGGTTCAATAGTAACTTGATCCGAAGTTTCATGATCATCATCATTAACTTCCTCCTCAACTTTTGTAGGCTCCACAGAAACATCTTTCTGCGCTGCGCTACTCTCAGGCTGAAGTAAAGGTTCAATAACCTCATCAAGTTCTATTTTCCTCCCACTCAATTCTTTCGAGAGAAACTCTTTCTCAAGAAATGTTCCGTTCTTTGCGACAAAAACTTTTCCTACGGATCTGAGATAGAAGGTATACCCAACTGTCTCTTTTGGATATCCTATGAAGATCTCCGCTTTGGGTTCCAGCTTTTCAAGCTGAAGCTTTTTGACATAAGCATCACATCCCCAAACTTTAATAAACAACAACTTTGGCTTCTTGCCAAACCACGGTTCATATGGCGTCATCTCAACGGATTCCGATGGTGCCCTATTTAAAGTGAATGTGGCTGTCTCTAATGCATAACCCCAAAATGATAGTGGCAAATCGGTAAGAGACATCATAGAACGCGCCATATCTAATAAGGTTCGATTACGACGTTCGGACACACCATTACGCTGTGGTGTTCCAGGCGGTGTCAACTGTGAAAAAATTCCACATTGTCTTAAGTGACTGCCAAACTCATAACTCAGATATTCACCTCCTCGATCAGATCGCAGGAATTTAATCTTCTTGTTACGATGATTCTCAACTTCACTCTGAAATTGCTTGAACTTTTCAAACATTTCAGACTTGTGCTTCATTAAGTAAATATACCCATATCTACTTAAGTCATCAGTGAAGGTGAGAAAATAACGATATCCACCATGCGCCTCAATGCTCATCGGACCGCACACATCAGTATGTATGATTTCCAATAAGTCACTCGCCCGTTCCATTGTTCCAGAGAACGGCGTTTTAGTCATCTTGCCCATGAGGCATGATTCACATGTGTCAAGTGATTCAAAATCAAGTGACTCTAAAAGTCCATCAGCATGGAGCTTCCTCATGCGTTTTACACCAATATGACCCAAACGGCAGTGCCACAAAAAAGTGGTACTATCACTATCAACTCTACATCTTTTAGCGTCAATGTTATGAACATGTGTATCATCACTATCAAGATTCAACATGAATAAACCCCTCACATTGGGTGCATGACCATAAAAGATATCACTCATATAAATAGAACAACCATTATTCTCAGATTTAAATGAGTAACCGTCTCGCAATAAACAAGATCCAGACATAATGTTCATGCTTAACGCAAGCACTAAATAACAATTATTCAGGCTCATCACTAATCCCGATGGTAATCGAAGAGAGAGCGTGCCGACGGTGATCACATCAACCTTGGAACCATTTCCCACGCGCATCGTCACTTCGTCCTTTGCCAGCCTTCGTCTATTCCGTAGTTCCTTCTTTGAGTTGCAAATGTGAGCAACCGAACCGGTATCAAATACCCAGTCACTACAACGAGAGTTGGTAAGGTACACATCAATAACATGTATATCATATATACCTTGTTTGTTGTCGGCCGACTTCTTGTCAGCCAGATACTTGGGGCAGTTCCGCTTCCAGTGACCAGTTCCCTTGCAATGAAAGCACTCAGTTTCTGGCTTGGGTCCAACCTTGGGTTTCTTCACTGGAGCAGCAACTGCTGTGCCACCCTTCTTGGATTTACCCTTCTTGCACGTGCCATTCTTCTTGAAACTAGTGGCTTTATTGACCATCAACACTTGATGTTCTTTCTGGATTTTAGACTCAGCGACTTTTAACATCGCAAATAGCTCGGCGACTGACTTGTTCATCCCGTGCATGTTATAGTTCATTACAAAGCTCTTGTAGCTAGGTGGCAATGATTGAAGAACTCTGCTAGTGATCACCTCCGGCGGAAGGGGCATCCCTAACTCCGCCAGACGGGTCGAATACCCAGACATTCTGAGTATATGTTCACTAATAGACCTGTTCTCCTCCATGTTGCAAGCATAGAATTTATCGGAGGTCTCATACCTCTCGATCAAGGCATTCTTCTTAAAGATAAATTCCAATCCTTGGAACATCTCATATGCTCCATGACGTTCAAAACGTCTTTGAAGTCCCGGTTCTAAGCCATACAACATTGCACATTGAACTATTGAGTAATCTCCAAAACGTGCCTCCCAAGCATTCTTAACATCTTCGGACGACATGTCTTCGGGTTGATCACCAAGCGGTGCATTAAGGACATAAGCCTTCTGGGAAGCCGTGAGGATAATCCTCAGATTACGGGCCCAGTACACAAAGTTACTTCCATCATCTTTCAACTTAGCTTTCTCTAGGAACGCATTAAAATTCAGGGGTGCTACTGAGCGAGCCATTGATCTACAACATAAATATACAAAGTTTACTTAGACTATTGTTCAAGATAATTAGCTTCTTAATAAAATTACTAAAGCTCCCACTCAAATTGACATCCCTCCGGTCATTCGAGTGATACATGATCCAAATTCACCAACTCAAGACCGATCATCACGTGAGTTGAGGTGGTTGCAATGGTGAATATCATCATGTTGTTCATATCTACTATATGACTCATGTTCGACCTTTCGGTCCCTTGTGTTCCGAGGCCATGTCTGTACATGCTAGGCTCGTCAAGTTTAACCCGAGTGTTCTGCATGTGCAACACTGGCTTCCACCCATTGTATGTGAACGTAGAGTCTATCACACCCGATCATCACGTGGTGTCTCGACACGACAAACTTTCGCAACGGTGCACACTCGGGGAGAACACAATTTTATCTTGAAATTTAAGTGAGGGATCACCTTATAATGCTACCGTCGTCCTAAGCAAATCAAGGTGCATAAAAGGATTAACATCACATGCAAATCATAAATGACATGATATGGCCATGAACTTGTGCTTCTGATCTCCATTTTGAAAGCACTCGCATGATCTCCATTGTCACCGGCATGACACCATGATCTCCATCGTCTTGATCCCCATCAACGTGTCGCCATCGAGGTTGTCGCGCCCACCATGATCATACTACTATAGCTACCGTTTAGCGATAAAGTAAAGCATTACATAGCGCTTAATGATTGACACGCAGGTCATACAATAATTAAAGACAACCCTATGGCTCCTGCCGATTGCCGTACTCATCGACATGCAAGTCATGAAATTCTATACATCACATGATTATCTCATACATCACATATATCTCATCATGTAATTGGCCATATCATATCACAACATACCCTGCAAAAACAAGTTAGACGTCCTCTAATTGTTGTTGCAAGTTTTACGTGGCTGCTACGGGTTGTAGGAGATATGCCCTAGAGGGCAGTAATAACAGTTACTTTTGTATCTCCAAGTATGTAATGAATGTTTATGATCCATGCTATAATTGCAATGATTCTCGAGTCTGCAATATCCACGCGGCTTGGAGGGAAAATCATGTGCACGTGTGGTATAATAAACGGTAAATTGTATTCCTAGTCTTGCCTCTAAGACAGGCTCAAGTATTGCATGATGATCCGGTTTTCCTGATCATGGGCATGGCTATGCCGGCAATTTTGAGGGCACGATGTTGGTAGAACACTTGTGTTGAATCGATCCGAATTGATGTTATGCTATGAGATACATTCGTCACAAGTTAATGGTTAATAACACAGAGATGGTTTACGTTTGCATGATTCCTTAGACCATGAGAGTGTCGAGTTTCTTCATGCTTGCTTCATGAACTTTGAGGTTTGTTAAACGTCATCCGTAAATGGGTGGCTATTACGGCGGCTTATGGGTTCATGGAAAAGTATGTCAAGTAAATTGATAGCTCAAGAATGGGATTTGCTCCTCCGACGATGGAGAGATATCTCTGGGCCCTCTCGGTGTTACGGCATCCATCATCGTCTGGCCAGACCTTTTGTGATTTGATCACGGGGATGCTGGAACACGGGAACGAGAAAAGAGAACAATACCGGTAACGAGGTAACTGGCATAGTGGACAAGTTGTTGATCCACGGGGATGCCAACATGTCTCACCTTGGGTATTGGTAACATATCATGAAGCAACAGGAATAGCACACGGCAACTGGAGGTTCACTCGAATATTCATTCGTGTGGGTATAGGGGTCAATATGGGTGTCCACGGCTCCGATGTTGATCATTGATCGGAAGGGGTTCCGGGTCATGTCTATGCTTCACCGAACCTATAGGGTCACATGCTTAAGGGTCATCTATCTGCTGAATACTAGACAGGGAGTCTGAGAGAAAATCACCGAAAAAGTTTCGGACACCGGAAAAGTTTCGGACAGCGGAAAAGTTCCGTAGAGAGAACACCGGAACAGTTTCGGTAAAACTGAAAAGTTATTTCAGGGGATACCATCAAGTCAACTTGGTTTCGGCACATGCCTGATAATTCTTGGAGGGTGCCAGAATCATTCTGGAAACTTCTGGGAATTTTTCGGAAGAAAAACGGGAGATGTTCCGGAGCTGCCGGAACTACTTCAGATGCATTTCGCAGATGAAAATCACTAATCCGGAATTGTTCCGGATCGCATTGAAAATTATTTTAGTGGGTGCTGGAAATGTTCTAAGCCCACATAAATATTTTCAGTTCGAACGGACGCTGAAAAATGTCGTCGTGAATAGTGGAAACACTATTATGAATAGTGGGAAACACTATTGGGAGAAAATATCTCATGACTAGTGAAAACACTATTACGAAATAGTGGAAAACACTATTGTGAATAGTGGGAAACACTATTTATGAATAGTGGATCACTATTATGAATAGTGAAAATATCTGAGGGCATTTTGGTATTTTCACCATAGTCTCTCACCCTATAAATAGGGGTGAGGAGGCAGCCCAAAAACTCATTCCTTCTCACATACAAGTGCCATTGCAATGATCTGGCTTCTTCTCTCCCTCCCAGCGAAATAGTTTCGTAGAGCCGAAAGGCTATCTGGGTTCCGGCAGGAACTAGTTCTCGACGGCGAAGCCCTGCCGGATAGATCACACCATATGTGTGCAACCCCGTAGAGAGGTCATAGTTTCGATCTTTTGCCCAAGGGGCTATTTGTGTGTCCTCCCGAAGGGCTGTCTGAGTCTCCGTTCGAGTTTCGAGTGTCCTCCCGAAGGGCTGTCCGAGTCTCCGTTCGAGTTTCGAGGGTCCTCCCAAAGGGCTGTCCGCGACATCGTCCGGGGAACTATCCGACCGCCTCCCGAAGGGCTGTCCGACGAGGGAGTACATCCTCGCGGTTGGGAGGTTGTAAAATCCTAGCTGCGGGGATCTGCACCAACGATCTCCACCGACTCTTCTACCGCTGCGCTTCGAGTCGGTACGGATCAGATCAAACCTTGTATGCAGTCTCCATAGTGGTCCTGGGCGTGCTCGCTATACTGGAATTTTTTTTTCTGTCGCGTTCCCCAACAGTGGCGTCAAGAGCCAGGCTATGAGTAGATGCATGTTATCATCTAGAATACATGAGATGTATGGGTATTGCATAATATAATTTTGTAGTAGATGAGATCTATTGCTGAAAATTATTTGTGCGGGTAGCAGATGAAATCTGTTACCCGATGTTCCTGTTGCTTCCCGTGAATTTGCGTAGTCCATATCTTGACGGAATGGTGGAATCTTACAAAGTTCTCGCAATCCGCAATCCTTTCATGTTGCTCCTGAGTATGCTGATTGACAGATCAACAAAGTGCTAACAGTTCTTTGGGTTCCACCATAGTCAAAAGAAAGATGGATGTTTCGCAGACGAAAGGGCAATGCAGATATGATCTGCACGGGGGTCACGCGTATGACGAAGTTTAGTATGGGGCTCGATATTTTATCATCTCGTGTTTTATACACCCTGGAAAGTTAATCTAGCAACTTGAATTATCATACTTGATGATAAACGTTGGTAGCTGCGGTTTGAGTCAAAACCTTAGAAGCCACGTAAAATAAAATTTTGTATAAACCGATTAGAGGCGTCTAACTTGGTTTTGCAGGATGGTTTGCATGTGATGTGGTATAGCAAAGCTCATAGTCAATTTTGATTATGTATGAGATGGCTATATGGTGTAATTAACATGACCTGCATGTCATGATTCGGCATGATGGCTGGAGCCATATGATTGCACTTTAATGACTTGCGTGTCAACCTTATGTAATGCACTTATTTTATTAGCTATAGAGATAGCAATATTATCTGGTGCATCGACAAGGTGGTGGCAATCTTCGCAAAGGTGAACACCGACGCGAATGCCGAAGACGAAGAAATACTTGACTTCTCCGTCAGAAGGGGCTATACCATATCATGCTAATTATGAATTGCCTGAGATGTTTATCCCTTATGTTGCACCCTTCTTGATTGCGTGGTAGTCACTTTTTATTAGGGTGATCTCTCACAAAAATATCAAGTAGTTAGTGTTCTCCCAAGTGTAGCACCGTCACGGCACCTAACTTTTCGGGGTGCGCCATGGATGCATGGGTACGAACGATTAGGGATGTGTGAGGCGGGTGAGTAAAGACCTCGCAGCAATATCACTTGGTTGTCTTGACGTTCAGGCATGAAAGTCATGAGCTCGGAACACACGCATCGAAAGATGAACAAGAGTCACATGGAAATGTGATCGGCAAGTTAGCCTACCGATTAAAATTCCTGTCATGGGATGATGATTATATGACGATGAATTGAAGTCTGGGTCTTGAATCACTCATAATCAATTTTGAGAGATATTGATTTGAGTGGGAGCGCACCTTGGAATAAAAACGTTTTATTCACTAGTGCTAATATCATTATGAACAAAGTCTAAGTGAATTTGTGTTTTCCGTTGTAGATCAAATGGCTCGCAATAGCGCGTTCAACTTAGGCCCGATGTTAGAGAAAGAGAAGTGAGCTGCGAATGGAAACAACTATGCGGACTGGGTCCGCACCCTGAGGATTGTCCTTAGGGGTGCTAAGAAAGTGTACATGTTTGACGGACCTCTTCCTCCTAAACCGGCAGCAACTGTTGCGGCAGACATACAAAATGTCTAGGTCACTAAGGATGATGATTACAACTTAGTGCAGTGCCTCATGTTGTCTTGCATGAGTTCAGAGCTTCAAAAACGTTTTGAATTCCATAACTCCTTTGATATGATCAAAGATCTGGATGCTCTTTACAAGTTTAATGCACGGTCTGAACGTTTTGACATCATGAAAATGATGGCGGAGACCAAGATGGCTGAGGGCAGTTCAGTTGGTGAACACGTAGTCAATATGATTGGCTACGCTGAAAGGCTTAAAATCCTGGAATTCCCACTTCCAGAAGAGCATGTTATGGACTTGTTGCTAGGTTCACTCCCCCCGTCTTATGGCGGTTTTATCATGAACTACAACATGAATGGGATGGACAAAACAGCAAATGAGGTGCTTGCCATGCTGAAAACTGCTGAAGGAGGACTGCAGAAAAATCGCAAGCAAGTGTTGCTTGTGAATAAAACTGCCAGTTTCAAAAAGAAAGGCAAGCCAAAGAAGGGCAAGGGTGCCGGTAAGACCGGTTTCCAACGCAAATCTAAGGGCGTAGCCAAGAATGAAACTGAGTGCTTCTACTGCAAGAGCACAGGTCACTGGAAGAGAAACTGCAAGAAGTATCTGGAAGATAAGAAGTCCGGGAAAACCGGAAAAGGTATAGTTGTTATACAAGTTAATGTCAGTGACGTTTTGCTTGCTAGCAAAAATTCTAAGTCTTGGGTATCTGATACCGGATCCGTTGCTCACATTTGCAACTCGATACAGGGGCTTCAGAAGGTGCGCAAGCTGGGAAAGAATGAAGTCGTGATGCGTGTCGGGAACGGCGCTGGGATCGCCGCTCAAGCCATCGGAATTATGCCTCTACGTCTCCCTTCAGGATTTATTTTGGAACTTAGTAACTGTTATTTTGTTCTGTTGTTGTGTACAAACATTATCTCTGGATCATGTTTAGTACACGATGGGTACTCCTACAAGTCTGAGAACAATGGTTGTTCACTTTATTGTAAGGATATGTTTTATGGATTTGCACCCATTGTTGGGGGCCTTTTCATACTAAATCTTGAAAGTAAAAATGATGTTTTTAACGTGAATGCTAAAAGCCTTAAAAAGGCTGATACCACTACCACTTTCATGTGGCACTGTCGGCTTGGCCACATCGGAAAGAAACGCATGCAAAGACTCCATAAAGATGGAGTTTTACCGTCTTTTGATTTTGAATCATTTGACACATGTGAAGCTTGCTTGATGGGAAAAATGACCAAGACGCCGTTCACGGGTCATCCTGAACGGGCGAGTGAATTATTGGAAATAATACATAGTGATGTATGTGGTCCAATGAGCACAGTCGCACGGGGTGGGTATTTCTACTTCGTAACTTTTACTGATGATTTAAGTAGGTATGGATATATCTACTTGATGAAGCATAAGTCGGAAACATTTGAAAAGTTCAAAGAATTTCAAAATGAGGTAGAAAATCATCATAACAAAAAGATTAAGTTTCTGCGGTTTGATCGCGGAGCCGAATATCTTAGTCACGAGTTTGGCCAACATCTGAGTGATCGTGGAATCGTTTCACAGCTTACGCCTCCCGGAACTCCACAGAGAAACGGAGTGTCGGAACGACGTAACCAAACCCTGTTAGACATGGTAAGGTCGATGATGTCTCTTACAGATCTACCGATGTCTTTTTGGGGTCATGCACTAGAAACTGCCGCTCACACACTAAACAAAGCACCGTCTAAGTCTGTTAAAACGACACCACATGAGATGTGGCATGGGAAGAAGCCTTGTGTGTCGCATCTTAAAATTTGGGGTTGTGAGGCATACGTAAAGCGTTTACAGCCTAGCAAACTCGATCCCAGATCAGACAAATGTTACTTTGTAGGTTATCCAACAAGCACTTTTGGGTATTCCTTCTACCTACCCTCCGAGCAAAAAGTGTTTGTCGCTAAAGGCGAAGTCTTTCTTGAGAAAGAGTTTCTCGCTAAAGAAGCTAGTGGGAGGATAGTACAACTTAATGAGATTAGTGAATCTTCGGCCACAGTTGATGTGGCTAAGGAACCAGAAGTAATTCCGCAAATTATCCCTACAAGTGGGCCAGAAGTTGTCACATGTGATGCGGAAACTTCAGACAATGTTGTAACTGAACCGCGCAGATCAGGTAGGGCTATCCAGCCACCTGAGTGGTTTCATAACGAAATTTTCATTCTTGAAGACGATGAACCTGCGCACTACACGGAAGCGATGGCCTAGCTCAAGGGAATGGCACAAGGCCATCAGATCCGAAATGGAATCCATGTACGAAAACCAAGTTTGGAACTTGGAAGAACTTCCAGATGGCGTATAACCCATTGGTTGTAAATGGATTTTCAAAATAAAGACGGACGCGGATGGTAACATTACTATCCACAAAGCTAGACTTGCCGCGAAAGGGTTCATGCAAGTTCCAGGAGTGGACTACGACGAGACTTTCTCGCCCGTAGCTATGCTTAGGTCTGTTCGGATATTACTAGCAATTGCTGCTTATTTCGATTATGAAATATGGCAGATGGATGTCAAAACGGCTTTCCAAAATGGAAACCTTGAACAGGATGTATACATGATACAGCCAGAAGGTTTTGTCGATCCTAAGAATGCTGGAAAGGTATGTAAGCTTTAGAAAGCCATTTATGGTCTGAAGCAAGCATCAAGGAGCTGGAACATTCGTTTTGATGAAGTGGTCAAAGAGTTTGGCTTCATCAGGAACGATGAAGAATTTTGTGTTTACAAGAAGTTTAGTGGGAGCGCAAAAGCATTTCTAATCTTGTATGTGGATGACATATTGTTGATTGGAAATTATGTGAATTTTCTTACCGAAATAAAAGACTCATTGAAAAGGAGTTTTTCAATGAAAGACTTAGGTGAAGCGGCATATGTATTGGGCATCAGGATCTATAGAGATAGATCAAGACGCCTAATAGCGCTTAGCCAAAGCACGTACATTGACAAGGTGTTGAAAAGGTTCAACATGGAGAACTCCAAGAAAGGCCTACTCCCCATGTCACCTGGCATAGTGCTTTGCAAGAATCAGAGTCCTCGGACCCTCGATGAGCGAGTACAAATGAATGATATTCCATATGCTTCGGCAGTTGGTTCTATTATGTATGCCATGCTATGTACAAGACCGGATGTTTCCTATGCGCTAAGTGTTAGCAGCCGGTACCAAGGTGATCCAGGATTTGAACACTGGGCCGCAGTCAAGGGTATTCTTAAGTACCTCAGAAGGACCAAGGATTTACTCCTTCTGTACGGAGGTAATGAAGAGCTCATTGTAAGTTGTTACACTGATGCAGGCTTCATGACTGACCCAGATGACTTCAAATCTCAATCTGGCTATGTTTTCATATTGAATGGCGGCGCAGTTGATTGGAAAAGTTCCAAACAAAAGACTGTGGCGGATTCTACGACGGAGGCAGAATATGTTGCTGCTTCTGAAGCCTCCAAGCAAGTTGTTGGTATCAAGCAATTTCTTGAAGACCTTGGTGTGGTTCCAAGTGCTCTGGACCCGGTGGAGATCTATTGTGATAATAGTGGCGCCGTGGCTCAGGCGAGGGAGCCATGTTCGCACCATAAGACAATGCATATTCAACGCAAATATAAACTCATTCGACATCATGTCGAAGAAGGTTTAGTGAAAGTACGCAAAGTTCACACGGATCTGAATGTGTCAGACCCGATGACAAAGCCTCTACCACGAGCAAAGCATGAGCAACACCGGATAGCCATTGGTGTTAGGGAAGCCATGTAACTGGATTATGACTCTAGTGCAAGTGGGAGTCTGTAGGAGATATGCCCTAGAGGCAGTAATAACAGTTACTTTTGTATCTCCAAGTATGTAATGAATGTTTATGATCCATGCTATAACTGCAATGATTCTCGAGTCTGCAATATCCACGAGGCTTGGAGGGAAACTCATGTGCACATGTCGTATAATAAACGGTAAATTGTATTCCTAGTCTTGCCTCTAAGACTGGCTCAAGTATTGCATGATGATCCTGTTTTCCTGATCATGGGCATGGCTATGCCGGCAATTTTGAGGGCACGATGTTGGTAGAACACTTGTGTTGAATCGATCCGAATTGATGTTATGCTATGAGATACATTCGTCACAAGTTAATGGTTAATAACACAGAGATGGTTTACGTTTGCATGATTCCTTAGACCATGAGAGTGTCGAGTTTCTTCATGCTTGCTTCATGAACTTTGAGGTTTGTTAAACGTCATCCGTAAATGGGTGGCTATTACGGCGGCTTATGGGTTCATGGAAAAGTATGTCAAGTAAATTGATAGCTCAAGAATGGGATTTGCTCCTCCGACGATGGAGAGATATCTCTGGGCCCTCTCGGTGTTACGGCATCCATCATCGTCTGGCCAGACCTTTTGTGATTTGATCACGGGGATGCTGGAACACGGGAACGAGAAAAGAGAACAATACCGGTAACGAGGTAACTGGCATAGTGGACAAGTTGTTGATCCACGGGGATGCCAACATGTCTCACCTTGGGTATTGGTAACATATCATGAAGCAACAGGAATAGCACACGGCAACTGGAGGTTCACTCGAATATTCATTCGTGTGGGTATAGGGGTCAATATGGGTGTCCACGGCTCCGATGTTGATCATTGATCGGAAGGGGTTCCGGGTCATGTCTATGCTTCACCGAACCTATAGGGTCACATGCTTAAGGGTCATCTATCTGCTGAATACTAGACAGGGAGTCTGAGAGAAAATCACCAAAAAAGTTTCGGACACCGGAAAAGTTTCGGACACCGGAAAAGTTTCGGACACCGGAAAAGTTCTGCAGAGAGAACACCGGAACAATTTCGGTAAAACTAAAAGGTTGTTTCTGGGGATACCATCAAGTCAAATTGGTTTCGGCACATGCCTGATAATTCTTGAAGGGTGCCAGAATCATTCTGGAAACTTCTGGGAGTTTTTCGGAAGAAAAACGGGAGATGTTCCGGAGCTGCCGGAACTGCTTCAGATGCATTTCACAGATGAAAATCACTAATCCGGAATTGTTCCGGATCGCATTGAAAATTATTTTAGTGGGTGCTGGAAATGTTCTAAGCCCACATAAATATTTTCAGTTCGAACGGACGCTGAAAAATGTCGTCGTGAATAGTGAAAGTGTTTTTTGGAGAAAATATCTCGTCAATAGTGGAAACACTATTATGAATAGTGGGAAACACTATTGGGAGAAAATATCTCATGACTAGTGAAAACACTATTACGAAATAGTGGAAAACACTATTGTGGATAGTGGGAAACACTATTTATGAATAGTGGAATCACTATTATGAATAGTGAAAATATCTGAGGGCATTTTGGTATTTTCACCATAGTCTCTCACCCTATAAATAGGGGTGAGGAGGCAGCCCAAAAACTCACTCCTTCTCACATACAAGTGCCATTGCAATGATCTGGCTTCTTCTCTCCCTCCCAGCGAAATAGTTTCGTAGAGCCGAAAGGCTGTCTGGGTTCCGACAGGAACTAGTTCTGGACGGCGAAGCCCTGCCGGATAGATCACACCGTATGTGTGCAACCCCGTAGAGAGGTTGTAGTTTCGATCTTTTTCCCAAGGGGCTGTTCTTGTGTCCTCCCGAAGGGCTGTCCGAGTCTCCGTTCGAGTTTCGAGTGTCCTCCCGAAGGGCTGTCTGAGTCTCCGTTCGAGTTTTGAGGGTCCTCTCGAAGGGTTGTCCGTGACATTGTCCGGGGGACTATCCGACCGCCTCCCGGAGGGCTGTCCGACAAGGGAGTACATCCTCGCGGTTGGGAGGTTGTAAAATCCTAGCTGCGGGGATCTGCACCAACGATCTCCACCGACTCTTCTACCGTTGCGCTTCGAGTCGGTACGGATCAGATCAAACCTTGTATGCAGTCTCCATAGTGGTCCTGGGCGTGCTCGCTATACCGGAAATTTTTGTTTTCTGTCACGTTCCCCAACACGGGTATTCCAATAGAAGAGTTGTCCGGCTGCGCGACGGCGTTGCGGTGATGGTGGTGGAGCTATTCTGGCAGGGCATCGCCTAAGCACTGTAGAAAACCGATCTAGAGGAGAAACTATGCACTAGAGGAGAGGGTAGCACGTGGCTGAAAATCTAGTGCAAGAACCCTACAACCTTTAGTATATATAAGAGGAAGAGAGGAGGGGGCTGGCGCACAAGGGCCAGCCCACTTGCCTCTTGAGCAAGGAGGAGAGGAGGAATCCTCCTCCAATCCTAGTAGGACTAGGATTCCTCCTTTCCCACTTGGAAACTCTTTCCACCTTAGTTTTCTTTCTTCTCTTTCAACTCCAGCCGCATGGGCCTATTGTGGGACTTACACCAGCCCACTAAGGGCTGGTATTCATCCTCTCACATCCCATGTAGCCTCTTGGGTCGAAATACCCCTCCCGATGGTCCCCCGGTACACTACCGGCATTCCCGGTACACTACCGATGAGCCCGAAACTTTTCCGATGACCAAAATAGGACTTCCTATATATCAACATTTATCTCCGGACCATTCCGGAGCTCCTCGTGGCATCCGGGATCTCATCCGGGACTCCGAACAACCTTTGGTCACCACCATACATAACCCTATACTATCGAAACGTCACCGAACCTTAAGTGTGCAGACCCTGCGGGTTCGAGAACTATGTAGACATGACCGAGACACCTCTACGGTCAATAACCAATAGCGGGACATGGATGCCCATATTGGTTCCTACATATTCTATGAAGATCTTTATCGGTCGAACCTCTATGTCAAAGATTCAGTTAATCCCGTATAATGTTCCCTTTGTTTATCGGTATGTTACCTGCGCGAGATTCGATTGTCGGTATCTGTATACCTAGTTCAACCTTGTTACCGGCAAGTCTCTTTACTCGTTCCGTAACACAAGATCCCATGACCAACACTTAGTCACATTGCTTGCTAGGCTTATTGTGATGTTGTATTACTGAGTGGGCCCTGAGATACCTCTCCGTCACAAGGAGTAACAAATCCCAGTGTTGATCCATGCCAACCCAGCAGACACCCTCGGAGATACCTGTAGAGTACCTTTATAGTCACCCAGTTACGTTGCGACATTTGATACACACAAGGCACTCCTCCGGTGTTCGTGAGTTGCATGATCTCATGGTCATAGGAACATATACTTGACATGCAGAAAACTGTAGCAATAAACTGATACGATCATATGCTACGTTTATAGTTTGGGTCTTGTCCATCCCATCATTCTCCTAATGATGTGACCCCGTTATCAAATGACATCTCATGTCAATGGCTAGAAAACCTTGACCATCTTTGATCAACGAGCTAGTCTACTAGAGGCATACTAGGGACATATTTGTGTCTATGTATCCACACATGCAACGTGTTTCCATTCAATACAATTATAGCATGGATAATAAACAATTATCATGAACAAGGAAATATAATAATAACTATTTTAGTATTGCCTCTAGGGCATATTTCCAACAATTAATGAGTTATGTGTGCGCAGTTTCCACTTTATTCTGCTAGACATTCATCTTGAAGAGGGAAAAGTAATTGTCTTGGACTCGAGACGTAAAGAACCTAAGGAGTGGACGGACATGAGTCGAATGCTTTAGAAGTAAGTTCAATCATTATAGCAGCATATCGGCAAGTTTTGTTCATTTCCTGATATCAAGTGATCATTTTCTTTGCCGGGCAGGGTTTGAAAAAAGTTCACCAAACAGGTTAAGGGTGTCAAGTGGAAAAAATAGCTGCAATTTTTACACCCCAAAGTAAGTACTACTCTAGTACCGCGAATCTCTCATTGATTCTACTTTCAATACCATTATCATGTTTTTTTATCATTTTGATTGAACTCTATTCTCGTAAAGTGCTTGTGGCACGCACCCGGGACTAATTTATGTGCTTACTATGTTTGCGAGTTCATTCGCCGCTTGACCATTGAGCAGGGCCGGGGCATATCTGACGAACAATTTGAAGTACGTAAACAATATTCACAATTTTATTTTATTACCATCAATTGTGTTGAGTTTTATTGACACCCTTCTTTAAATTAGATCTGGAAGATGTGGGACGAACTCCTACCAACTGATTGCGTACGAGCAATTCAAGAGGAATTGGCGGGATTCTTTGTTGAGCAGGTCATACCTAAAGATGGAGAATGCCATCAGGATTGGTAATAGAAGTTAGGATCGTAAGAGATGTTATGTTGTATATATGCATGAACATGTACTATATGTAATAGCGTCAAATAGATTTACGAAAACGTGTTGCATATAGTTCGACCAAGCACGGAGAAAGAGAGGTCACTTCTCTCAATATATTGGTCATGACGATGTTGTGTAATGGTTGGGATAGCAAAGGTAGCTACCGCTGCGACTCACCTCGTCAATATTCGCCCATCTCAGTTCATCGAGTTTGCAATACCATACATCCATCTCCATAACTCCCTCCCCAACTATAGCATGCTCCGTGTTTTCATCTACCTTTGCTATCCCAACCAGTCCGCCGTCGCCAAGTATAAGCTCACGCCTCGCTCCCTTGCGTGTGTCTTTCTTGGTTACCCCGCAAACCACAAAGGATACCGGTGTCTTGACCCTTTGAACTGTCGCGTCATTATTTCACGGAATGTGGCCTTCGACGAGACGGTCTTTCCCTTTTACCACTCACCGGATCAGCCTTCCAAACCCCTTGCATCCCTTGACTTCCTTATGCACCTTGCAGCTACCGAACCTGCATCCTCCCAACCCACTATGCATGTGCCCGCTATGCATGGCGCCCCACATATTTCCACTACCGGACCTGCACCCACCCAACTGTTATGCATGCACCTGCTATGCATGGCACCCCGCGACACTCCCCCATCTCGCGGTCCCCACCCACCCCGTCGGGCCCCTCTGGCCAGGCCAGGCCATCGAGCCCTGTTAGGTCTGCCTCTCCACCCACTACCCCGGGTCTACCCACTCCTCCCTCCGCGTCTTTGATGCTCCCCGCCTCGACCACCACCTCGCCACCCCCGTCTCCTAACTCAAGTGTGCCCTCGCCTCCTGTAGTTGTCCACCGGCCACCATCATCTAGCAACACACACTATGCACACTCGCACCAAACGCGGGCTCTTCCAACTCATCAAGCGACTAAACCTCATGGCTTCCGACTCCCCTCCCTCTCATATCCCAAAAACATACCGGGGTGCTCTCAATGACCCACACTGGCGTTGTGCCATGCACAAAGAGTTCGAGGCTCTTGTTACTAACAACACGTGGTCCCTTGTTCAGCGACCACCTCGTGCTAATGTTGTTTCAGGTAAATGGATCTTCAAGCATAAATTTCACTCCGATGGCCGCCTCGCTCGCTACAAAGCCAGGTGGGTGGTGCGCGGCTACTCTCAGCAGCTGGGCATCGACTTCGATGAGACGTTCAGCCCAATTATCAAGTCGGCTACCATCTGCATCGTTCTCAGTCTTGCCATCTCGCGGGCCTGGCCGATCCACCAGCTTGATGTCAAGAATGCCTTTCTCCATGGCAGTCTTGACGAGGAGGTCTACTGCCAGCAGCCGCCTGGTTTCATCTACGTCCGGTGTCCCGACTATGTGTGCCGCCTTCAAAGTCGTTGTATGGACTCAAACAGGCACCCCGAGCATGGTACCGGCGGTTCGCTCTCTTCGCGCAGAGTCTCGGCTTTGTTGCGTCGAAGTCAAATGTTTCACTCTTCATGTACCAGCACGGCCACGCCCTCGCGTACATCCTTCTATATGTCAATGACATTGTCATCACTGCCTCCTGAGTCGAGCTCCTCTAGCACATGACTCGGCGGTTGCACTCAGAGTTTGCCATGACGGATCTCGGAGCCCTGTCCTTCTTTCTTAGCATCTCTCTCACACAGACATCTACTGGTATGGTTTTGTCCCAGCGACATTATGCTTTGGATCTTCTTCATCGTGCTGGCATGACCAATGGTCATCCCACGACCACTCCGATTGACGCCAAGGTCAAACTCCCAACTCACGACGGTCCTCTTCTCGATGATGCGACTGCTTATCGGAGTTATGATGGCGCCTTGCAGTATCTCACGCTCACTCATCCGGACATCGTGTATGCAATGCAGCAGGCATCTCTTTACATGCATGCCCCACGGGAGCCCTCACTAGTAGAAAATAGGGCATCATTCCTGGTTCCAAAGGGCCTTTAGTCCCGATTCTGCAGCCGGGACAAAACAATCGGACTAAAGGCCTCCGCTTTTAGTCCTGGTTGGATTACGAACCGGGACTAAAGGGGCTCCGCGTGGCAGCTTTCTGGAGCGGGGGCTGGAGGACCTTTAGTCACGGTTGGTGATATTTTTAAATAAAAATTAAAAAAATGACAATTTTTTTGATTTTCAAATATTAGAATTATTTGACAATTTAATCTCTAATCACCCCTCCTCACTGTAGGAGATATGCCCTAGAGGCAATAATAAATGTTATTGATTATCTCCCTGTTCATAATTAGGTTTAAGTTCCATGCTATAATTGCTATGGTTCTCGAGTCTGCTATAACCACGAGGCTCGGAGGAAGACTCATATGCACGTGTGGAATAATAAACGGTAAACTGTATTCCTAGTCTGGCCTCTAAGACTAGCTCAAGTGTTGCATGATGGTTCTGTTTTCCTGATCATGGGCATGTCTATGCCAGCAACTTTGAGGGCACAATGTTGGAAGAACATTTGCGTTGAATCGACCCGAATTGATGTTATGCTATGAGATACATTCATCACAAGTTAATGGTTAATAACACAAAGATGGTTTATGTTTGCATGATTCCTTAGACCATGAGAGTATCGAGTTTCTTCATGCTTGCTTCATGAACTTTGGGGTTTGTTAAATGTCATCCGTAAATGGATGGCTATTACGGCGGCTTACGGGTTCATGGAAAAGTATGTCAAGTAACTTGATAGCTCAAGAATGAGATTTGCTCCTCCGGCGATGGAGAGATATCTCTGGGCCCTCTCGGTGTTACGGTATCCATCATCGTCTGGCCAGACATTTTTTGATTTGATCACAGGGATGCCGGAACACGGGAACGAAAAAAGAAAACAATACCGGTAACGAGGTAACTGGCATAGTGGACAAGTTGTTGATCCACGGGGATGCCAACATGTCTCACCTCGGGTATTTGTAACATATCGCGAAGCAACAGGAATAGCACACGACAACTGGAGGTTCACTCGAATATTCCTTTGTGTGGGTATAGGGGTCAATATGGGTGTCCACGGCTCTGATGTTGATCATTGATCGGAAGGGGTTCCGGGTCATGTCTATACTTCACTGAATCTATAGGGTCACATGCTTAAGGGTCATCTATCTGCTGAATACTAGACAGGAGTCTGAGAGAAATTCACTGAAAAGGTTTCGGAGACAACGGAAGAGTTCCGGAGAGAGAGAACACCGGAAGAGTTTCGGTAAAACCAAAAAGTTGTTTCGGAGTGTACCATAAAGTCAAATTGCTTTCGGCACATGCCTGGAAATTATTGGAAGGTACCAGAATTGTTTCGGTAAGTTCTGAGATTTTTCAGAGATGAAAACCGGAAATGTTCCGGGACTGCCGAAACCACTTTGGTTGCTTTTTACGGATGAAAATCACTAAACCAAAAAGTTGTTTCGAAGTACACCATAAAGTCAAATTGGTTTCGGCACATGTCTGATAATTCTTGGAGGGTGCCAGAATCGTTCTGGAGACTTTCTAGAATATTTCGGATGAAAACCGAAAATGTCCCGGAGCTGCCGGAACCGCTTCAGATGCTTTTCGCAGATGAAAATCACTAAACCGGAATTGTTTCGGAATGCGTTGAAAATTATTTTAGTGGGTACTGGAAATGTTCTAAGCCCACATAAATATTTTCAGTTCGAATGGACGCTGAAATATGCCGTCATGAATAGTGAAAGTGCTTTTTGGATTACTTTATGGAAAGCCACTTTTTGGGGCTTTACTCAAAAATATCTCTAGGGATGACATGGAAGGATAAGGGCTGCCCACTTGCTATTACCTTTGTGCCCTTGTGAAGGGCATTTTGGGTATTTCAAGTGTCACCCTACCCCTTGGGTTTTCCTATAAATAGAGATGGAGATGCACTTTCCACACTCACTCTTTCTCACATACACATGCCATCTGATGTTATCTGGCTTCTTTCTCCCTCCCAGCGAAATAGTTTCGTAGAGCCGAAAGGCTGTCTGGGTTCCGGTGCGAACTAGTTCTGGACGGCGAAGCCCTGCCGGATAGATGAAATCGTATGTGTGCAACTTTGTAGAGAGATCGTAGTTTCGGTCTTAGTTCGTGAGTGCCTCCCGAAGGGTTGTCCGAGTTTCGTGGGCCTCCCGAAGGGCAGTCCAAGTGACTGTCTGAGTTTCGATGGTCCTCCCGAAGGGCTGTCCGTGACACCGTCCGGGGGACTGTCCGACCGCCTCCCGGAGGGCTGTCCAAAGGGTAGATGAGGGTATACATCCTCACGGTTGGGAGGTTGTAAATCCTAGCAGCGGGGATCTGCACCGTCGATCGTCATCGACTCTACTTCCGCTGCGCTATGAGTCGGTAACAAAAAATGATCAAACCTTGTATGCAGTCTCCATAGTGGTCCTGAGCTGGTGCGTAGGTCTAAATTTTTTGTTTTCTGCTGCGTTACCCTACACTCACTACTTTAATTATTTGACAATTTAATCTCTAATCACCCCTCCTCACTACTCCAGCATGGAGCACTCATTTCAAATCGTCTAACTCCCGACCGGTCACCCATCCTCTCACTGCTCCAACCTCAGCATGCTTAACTTTCAAGTTCTATCTTCCCTAGTTTCCAAGTCTGCACTAGTTGTTTTCTTGACAATAGTAAGCTATCAATCCTATTAACCCTAAGGTCTTGATGTCACATGATTTAATTTTTTGAATTCCCAACAATTATTAAAATAAAAAACAATGATTAAGAAACAACAATAATTAATTTAAAAACTCCAAAAAATTTCAAAAAACTCAAAAATTCTCAAAAAAACATAAAAACCAAAATAATAAAAATTTCAAAATAAAATAATTAATAGTAATATTGAATTTCAATGAAAATAAAATAAGTAATAATATTATCTTATTCATTTTTTGCCATTTATTCATTTAATATGCTAATATCTTTAAATCTGTAAATCGAAATTCGACAAATACTATATCCATTATTATCAGAAAAATGTGAGGAAACCTAATATGACATCATTTATTTATTCTTAAAATCTGAATTTTAATTCTTTTCGAATTTGAAAAATCTAAAAGAATTAAAAACGTTTCAAAAAAACAAACTACTTATTCAATTAATTTATGTTATCAATCCTGTTAAGCCGTTGAGTATGATGTCACACGTTTCACCATTTGAGTTTGAAACTATTATTCTAAAAAACAATAATTATTTAGTAACACTAATATTTATTGAATAAGTAGTTTGACCAAAAATTCAAAATAAATAAATTTGAGGATAACTTTTTTTTCTTTCGGAATTTGAGGATTTTAAATTTTTACAAAGAAGCCTATGGCGGTTGCCATCGAAACCGGTTTCTTGTGCTGAACAGTTTGATATATTAAACTTTTTTTTGACATCGTATGCAAAAGTTATATCCGTTTTACTTTTTCATAAAACTTTTTTTGAACTTGTTTCAACTTCATACTTTTTGTGCGTTCAACATGCACCATTCAGAGCTACATCATCAATTTTTAACCCTTTCGTACTTCATTCGTTAGTTTTCATGCATTTTTTTGAGCTAAATCATCCTGAAATTGAAAAGTACTACAAATGAACTCTGAAAAGGTTGAAGCTTGGCATGGTATCATCATTTCGCCCACATAGCATGTGCTAAAAAATTGAAAGGGTTACAGCAAAAACTGGATGCATTTTGTGTACAAACTAGACAATCCCCTTCGAAGTATTAGGGTTTCGAACGAAAATTCATCTGTTACAAAGGCATTTCATTTTTTTAACTTATTTCAACTCCATATTTTTTGTACGTTCAACATGCATCATTCAAAGTCACATCATCAATTTTCAACCATTTCTCACTTCATTCGCTATTTTTCATGCATTTATTGATTTTTTTTAACTAAATGACCCTGAAATTGAAAAGCACTACAAATGAACTCTGGAAAGATGAAACTTGGCATGGTATTATCATTTCACCCACATAGCATGTGCTAAAAAATTGACATGGTTATGAAAAAAACTGGATGCACTTTGTGTACAAATTGGACAACCTCTTTCGAAGTATCTGGGTTTCGGACGAAAACTCATCTGTTACAAAGACATTTCATTTTTTTAACTTATTTCAACTCCATACTTTTTGTGCATTCAACATGCACCATTAAAAACCACATCATTAATTTTCAACCCTTTCCTACTATATTCGCTATTTTTCATGCATTTATTGATTTTTTGAGTTATAAAACTAAATGAGAGCTAAAAAATCTGTTTTGATTAAAACACCTATTTTAAATAACCTAAAAGTTACCAAATTGAATATAATGATAAAACACACTAATATTAAACATCGGGAAAAAGAATCACTCAAAAATCTATTTTCAAAGTAAAGTTATTCGCAAATTAATAATTCACACAATTTCGCTCAAAAACTCTAAATATTTCACTGTAAGTACAAACAAAAATAAATAAATAAAGCAAAAAACAAAACAAAACTGGAAAAATACCTTTAGTAATTAAACTAGTTTCTCGTGCTGAACATTTTGATATATTAAAGTTTTTTTCGTCATCGTATGCAAAAGTTATAGCCGTTTTACTTTTCCATAACACTTTAGTCTCGGTTTGTATCTCTAACCGGGACTAAAGGTCCCATTCGAACCAGGACTGATGCCTGCTCACATTAGTCCCGGTTCGTGACGCGACTAGGACTATTGCTCCGATCTGGTTAGGACGAAAGCCTTGTTTTCTACTAGTGCCCATCTCCACTTGGTAAAGTGCATCTTGCGCTATATCAAAGGGACTCTTGACTTCAGTCTGCACATTCCAGGTTCACCAGCCGCGACTCTCACGGCTTACTCCGACGCCGATTGGGCTGGCTACCCGGACACCCGCCGCTCTACCTCTGGTTACTGCGTATATCCTTGTGACAGCCTGGTTTCTTGGCCATCCAAACGTCAAACCATGGTTTCCCGTTCCAGTGCTGAGGCGGAGTATCGTGCCGTGGCTCATGTCGTTACGGAGTGTTGCTGGATCCGCCAACTTCTCTCGATGAGCTACATCACCCCTTGACATCCGCTACGGTTGCTTTTTGTGATAATGTCAGCACAATCTACATGGCCTCCAACCCCGTTCAACACCGCCACACCAAGCACATCGAGATCGACATCCACTTTGTTCGCGAGATAACGAGAAAAGAGGAAGGATATTGGCCATAATGATTAATGACTAATAATTAATGTGATGTCCCTTGTGGCTGCCATCCAATGGATAATTAAAGGACGAGTTTGCTTGATTAAAGGGAAGGAAATTGTTTGTGGGTCTAATATCAAGGAGTATGAGGCGGATTGTGGGCTGGCACCTCCATAAATAAAGGAGGACGCAGGCACTCAAGGGCTGTTTGGATGGCAACCAACACCCACCTTACCAAAATATGTGCATTGACCGAACGCACGGGCGCTTGTTTGGTTGGCCGCCAAAACTCGTGACCGACGCTAATATTTTGATACGTAGTGCAGTTTTCACGTCAACACGAGGGCGAACTGGCGACGGCGAATTCCATCGCCAATTATTTGGCATGCCCGCTGTTGGCGTGGCTGGCCTGGGCGCCATCCAAACGGCCCCTCAATGCGCCACTTGATCCGGTTTCTATGCCGCTAAGCCTATCGCGTCAGCTGCAAATTTCTGTTGCCTCTAGAGGTGTGTTCTTCATGGAGAAAATACATTTGTTTTCCCTAATTATTAGTTGATCTATTTGTCAACCTGGCATTGTGTACAATTCTTGCAAGATCGGATCATAATATGAAAGATGGGAAAGCGTACCCCGACGTGTAACATATTTATCAGATTAATGATTAAGTGTAATGAAATATTGGAGTGTGATTGTCTAATTCAGTGATCTGCATATTTGAAGTACTAATTAAGCGTAGCAAATAGCAAGGGAATACATGTAATAAATAGATGTATGGATAAATTCCTTGCTGCATTTTCCTATCAAAAACTTATTATAGGATCGATATACTTCGAGAGCAGTATTTAGCAAACAGCTCAATTAAGAATCTTCTTTGAACTTAAAGGCCAATCCATCTAAATATCTTTCTTTAAATAAGTGAAGAGACTTCCAAATTGTTTGCATGCTAGCATGTTATTAGAAATCTAAATAATGGTATTCTTCTAATAATCAGACGGACTAAATCATTGTCTATTTATTTGTGCATAATCTCTTTGGTACTATGTAGATCAATTCTCCTTGAAAGATTGAGAGAACCATGCAAAAGAAAGTAGCAGGGATATCATTCCCACTCTGCATAACGTTTAGTAACTCGGGACAAAATAAACAATCATGTCGCTGCGATTTACTTTGTCACTAGGCATCTACAACGTCGTACTGAATTCGGACAAAAAACCTCATATGTATACAAGTGCTCTTACTTCAAATAATGTATGAAAATCTTTTGAATTAGTAATTGAATGCCCAAAAAATGCTTCAGAGTCAAGGAAAAGGCACCCTCCATGTGCCCCTCCTGATCTACGCCCATTTGGCCCAAATGATAACTAGACTTTGACTAAATTCTCATCAAAAAAATTTCAATCAAATCTCCTTTTAGCCGAATAAAGTTGGATCTACTACATAGCTAGGATAAGAGAAAAATTGAGAAAGCGGCCGTAGCAACGCACGGACATATTTACTAGCGTTACTCATATATAAATATGTTTCAGATGTATATGAAAATTATACAATGTGTATGAAAAAAGTGGACATCAAATCGTATGCTTCATGAAATGTTAACCATGTATTTAAAAATAATTAACTTGTCTAATCAAATATTTCATATGTAAACAAAAAAAATATGCAATATGTAGAAAAAAATAGACACCAAAATATATATTAAAAGAAGTGAATCATATATAAGAAAAATGTTAAACATGTATAAACATATGTACAATATTTATTAAAAAATGTATAAATGTGTTGAAAAATTATCTATCAAATATTTATTTGAAAAAATAAATAAAAATGTATAAATAAAATTTCCTCATATAAAGAAAATATCAAATCTGTAAGAAAAACATCGACAATAAAAAACTATATTAACATAATGTTACCATCTATTTAAAATTGTTAAACATATGCAAGGAAAATGTCGCTTATCTAAGTGAAAAATGTACATTATGCGTGAAAAAAGTATAATAGTGTTGAAGAAAAATGAAAACGAAAATACTAAATAAAATTAAAAACAACTGATGAAAACCTGAAAGGAAAAAGTGAAGGAAATCATACAAAACAAGGAAACAAGAAAACACCTGAAAATGGAAAAAGGAAAATAGGAAAAAGGAAAACTGAAAAAACTGAAGAAAAACAGGCTGCAAGCATGTGAAAAAACAAAACAAAAAAAAAGACATAAAAAAAATTAAGGTACAGTGTTGGGCCAGTCCACTATTTCCTGCCCACTGAACTGGTACATGGTAAATAGGAATCTGTATGGGCGAGAAATAGGCATTTCCCGTGCATTTCTGTTAACTGGCGCCTGTGGCGTTCGTAAACAGGCCGGCTCATCTAGGCGCCAGTTGAAGATTTTTAAAATTGTTAAAAAAATTCAAAATTAATGAACCTTTTCCAAAATTTTACGGGCAAGAAGACTTTTTTTCAAATTGATGAACTTTTTTCAAAATTAATGAACCTTTTTTAAAGATATGAACTTTTTTTCAAAGGGATGAACCTTTTTTCTTTCAATGTATAAAAATATTTTTATTTCATACTTTTATTTTCGTAACAAAAGAAATCAAAAAAATGGGCATCATGCTAGTGGGCTGGCCCATTCTAGCAATGCTGCAGGCGCCGGGTCGTTAACGGACGCCTGCAGCGCTGCATAGGAGCTCCTCGAGAAATAGGCCCGTGATCTTAATGTGGAAGAGAGTTTTCTTTAAAGGACAACGCTACACAGCGCCCGCGCGTTATACGGGCAAATCCAGTGGCCGCCAGATTTGGAAAGCCCCTGTCCCTGTCGGTCCCACCATTTGTTAAAAGAAGGCATGTCCAACTCCCCTTCGTTGGCACGCCCTGAAAAGGCCAGCACTGATCTCGCCCCTCCCCTGCTTCTTGCCTTCACATGATCTCGCCCCCTCCCACCGCTGATAAGGATGGCAATGGGTTGGGTTCGGCTCGCGTTGGACAATATTAAATCCATAGCCAAACCCACGAATACATTCCTTACCCATCCACGAAAAAACCAACGGGCATAAAATTGTATCCATGTCCAAACCCGATGGATATCCATCGGGTCCTGCAAAGACATGTCATTATAGCTCAAAAAATAGCATGGCATTGGCATAAGCTCTCAAAGTATCACAAACGGCACAAGATCACAACAACAAATAAGTTGTGAAATTCTCACATATGAGAAATAATCGTATAAGACAAGCTATCTGATTATGAAAAAATGACATAGCACAACATCTGATGATCACAATTATAGATCAGTCCTAAATTCTCACAATACATACACTCAGCTTTGAATTCCCCATTGATAAAATGTTCCTCAAAATTCGCTTCCCATAGAACTGATGCGAGCTTTCCCTTAATACCGAGTCCAACATATCCATCACCATGGCCTTGTGTGTTGTGATGCTCCCGCACTAGTAGCTTGATAATTAGATGATGTGGGTACTGGTCGAATTAAAATTTCCAATGCTAACCAGAACGAATCCTTGTGCTCCATCATGAGAGGCCATTAAGCTAGACATGCAAAAAAGGTCATTAGTTTCAGTATTGTGAATCAAGGTACATAAAGCCTGAACTGTAGAAATTCGAAATTGTGATCCCTGAGTTGCAGTCGTTACAGTCACACTAACTAATAACTACTTATTCATTATTTTACCATACATGAACACTTCAATGCTTACAGGGATTAACTAAATAATCAAACATAACAAAAGTAGCTGACAATATGGGATCTCTTATTCAGCATGAATTCACATGAAACAGACCAAGTTTAACAAATGCTTTAATTAGGCGAGCTCAATGGTAAGCATCACATTTGCCTGGTCTATCCACTACCAACGTCACTTCATTTTCTATCTTTCTTATTTTGGGGAATAAGGGCAGACATGCTCAAATTATCAGTCTGATTCTAATGAAAGTTAATCATTCATAACGGTCTTGACTGAAAGTTCAAAATGAAATCTGACTAGTTTGGTAAAAAAAATGCATATCTACAGATGTGTGTCCAAAATTAAAATCTGACTGATTTGACTGCAAATCCCAGGAATACTTTGCACGAAGTGATAAACAAGCACGTTTTGATCATCCACTTACAGGAACAGAAGATGTACAGGAGCAGGAACAAGAATATTACCCCGAACATCGTTATTTAGAGAGGTCCTGCCTCCTTGGCGTGGTCTTGTAGATCGTCATGGCCATGCTGCTTGTCATGGTCTGCAGCGGCCGCCTCGCTGCACTCCCTTGCCACCGTGCTCCTGATCATGTGTGCTGCAACGCTCTTGTACGCCGCTTCGCTATGCATCAGTGTGCTCCACCTCGCAGGTGGTAGCCTTGTGTCGACGCGTGCACTGCTGATCTGTTGCTTGCTTGAAGAAGCAGAGAGGAAGAGAAACTACACTAACGCTTTCCATAGGCGCTGGCTAGTGCAGGGGTGCAACATATGTGGAGGCGATGAGGCACGATGACTGGAGGCGCCAGTTATATCGGGGCTCGTGCGCAGAATAACTCGAGGAGATGAGGTCATCCTTAATGAAGCGTTCAACGAAGAGACGGGACAATAGGAAGGGGCGGTGGAGTAAATTACAGTGGGCATTGCACAATTTCCTACGCTTTTTTTATTATAGATAAAAATTTACAATGGGTGATAAAATACGGGACAACAAAATATTTGCTTGCTAATCATATTATTGCCTCGGGTTTGGATATACCCATGGATACATAATTATATCTGTGCCCTAACATTATTAGCCGGGTTGGCTTTAGACACTATACATGGATATAAAAATGTATCCAAACCCTACCCATTGGGGTCGGGTATCCATGCTCATGGATAAAATTACCATCCTTAGCCGGGGCGCGTCCAGCATGAGGATGAGCAGGAGGCCAAGGTGTTGTGTCGCGGGTGCGCCCACCTACTCATGGTCGTTGTCCGCCACCACGTCACTCTGGGGACGCGCTGGCCGGCTCGCTCCTTTCCATCTCCTCCTCGCACCACCTTCTTCTCGTCTCCCGTCACTACTGCAGGATGGTTCAAAGACAACACATCAATCAGAGATCCTTCGACAAAACTGTGTGCGATCCACAAATCATTAACGGTATAGTTCAAACTCCATCGCTAATAACATGAACTGTGTGCGATGCGGATTCATACTATATCATTGCACACAGTTATTATAATGTAACCGTGTGTGATGCCATGCACATAAAAAAATGTGTGTGTGATATAGCATATCATTGCACACGGTGTTAAAAATGCAAACATGTGTGATGACTTGTACATGTTTTTATACATTGTGTGTGCAATGTAGTCTGTCATCGCACACACTTTCACAAATGAAATCATGTGTGATGCCTGCAATTATTATTTTTTGAAATAATACTGGTTTACGCGATATGTTTGAAGGTGAACTGGCATTTTTCCTTCGTCGTTGGACTTGAATTTTTTTCTACACTTAACATGCACCATAGAATCCTCCCTATTAAAAGTTGACACTTTTCAGAGCTCATTTGCTATATTTGAGTCATTAACTGCATTTCCAGTTATTTAATGAATATAATTCAAATTTAAACTATGAATGCAAGAAATAGTATGCAAAAATGATTTGAAAATCATATTTAGGTTATTGAGTATATTTGTATGCCTCGTTAAAGAAATGAATATAAATTTATTAGATATAGGTGGCAGGAATCAACCGTGAACATGGAGTTTATTGGTATTGAAATGATAAAAAAATTATAAATGAAGTCCGAAAATTATGAAACTTGGCATAGTGTCATGATATGCCCTCACCACAATGTGGTAAAATTTTGAGAAGGTTTCATTTTTTTTATGTACATCCTTTATAAATCTGACAACCTCCAAGGATAGATCATGGTTTCCAGAGTGAAGGTACCAAATTGGTGGTGAACTTATGTTTTTCTTTATCATTTGACCTTGAATTTTTTTTCTACAGCTAAGATACATCATAGAATCCTCCACATTAAAATTTGGCACTTTTCGAAGCTCATTTGCTATATTTAAATCATTAACTACATTTCTAGTCATTTAACGGATGCATTCAAATTTGTACTACGAGTACAGAAAAAAGTATTCAAAAATGATTTGAAAAATCATATTTAGGACAATGAGTATATGTGTATGCCTAATACAAGAAATAAATGTAAAATTGAAATATCTATGTGGCAAGAATCAACTGTGAACATGAAGTTTATTGGTATTTTAATTCTAGAAAATATGATACTAATCCAAATTGCAAGCAGTTTTATTATTGAACTGTGTGGGATGTATAGCGTGTGCAATGAACCCCCTATCGTCCACACTAGCAAGATGACGGTTTAAAACTACATCGCTGAAAGGGGTTAAAAACCGTTTACATAACACGTGGCTGCACCAGTGCGTCCACCTGCCGGGGCTCACGCTCCCAACCGCGGCCAAAAGCATCGACCACACTGACCTGCTTGTGGTCGCCATTTGCCATCGCGACGCGCACACCATGCTCGCCGGCTCGCTCCTGTGCATCTCCTCCTCCTCTCCACTCCCCGCCACGGCAAAACCGTTGGAGCACGTAGGAGCAATGCGAGCCCGCGTTGGAGAGAGTCTACTTCGGCTCCTCCGAACCGGCGGGTGGGAGTGCAACAGTGCTCGCAGAGAGCCGGTAGATGGCTGAGGCGTGGCCACGGCATCCAGGCGGACTACAGTGCCAGGGCGCCGCCGTGCGGGCCGATCTCAGGACTTTGGTAGTAGCACTGCTCCACGCGCTGGAGAGAGGGGGGGTTGTATTTTTGGTTTAGATTCACGTGTGTGTGTCAGTTTGTTGCCAAGTCGCTCTCGACGGGCTGGCCCCACCGGTCGAAAACATGGTCAAACGTGGCTAAGCGAGCGATCCGTGTTTTCTGCAAATTATTTACTGAAAACATGGTGGCTTTCGAAAAACAAAATTGGTAGTTTTCTGCTTTTAACTCCGAGCGGAAGCATATTTTCAAACTGACCCTATCTATATATATACCTATATATCTATCAATAAAGCAAGATGATATTTTTGGTTTCGTCCCGCGATTAGATTTTTTTTCTTTTTTTTTCCATACGAGCGGACATCACGTACGGTAGCTAGATGACATACGATGGTTGGACTAGTAATATTGGGCTGATTTTCCTTATTGGGCTGATTTGATTTTCCTTTAACTCTTGCGTGTCTGTTTGCTGCATATACGAGAACAACTCAAATACGGACTCAGAGTGTCCCGATCGGGATTCCACACAAAATCGGCTCCTATAAGATCAAAGGCTCGATCGAAACTTCACGTAATTGCATCAACAATTCAGCTCAAGTTTACACAATGTCACCTCCACCGACTTCCACTTCGCCGGAAAGCAATACGATGGCCGACGGAATCAATTCGCCTTCGCCAGTACTCCGCACACTGTTGCCTCCGCCAACTTTGCCGGAAAGCAAGACGCCGTCCGACAGAATCAGCCTGCCTTCGCCGATACTCCGCCAATTGTCGCCTCAACCGACTTCGCCGGAAAATAACATGTCGCCCGACGGAATCAGTTCGCCTTCGCCAGTAGTCCGCACACTGTTGCCTCTGCCAACTTCGCCGGAAAGCAAGACGCCGTCCGACAGAATCAGTCCGCCTTCGCCGATAATCCACCAACTGTCGACTCAACCGACATCACCAGAAAATAACACGCCGCCCGACGAAATCTGTTCAATGTCGTCTCAGCCTACTTTGCCGGAAGACCGTCCAATGTTGCCTCCTCAGACTTCGTCGGCCAATTCTATGCTCGAGGTACGTGTAGAAAGAATTGAAATAAGAGTTTTTGGTTATCCAACAACCCGCGCTTCATTGCATCAAATATGTCTTCCCCGCCGTGCCGGCCCTACTCCCCTGCACCCAACAGCCAGCTGCGGCCGATCACCTGACCCGTTAACGCTTGGCTGCTAGCTATTTTTCTTGCCGCCCTGCCTCGCCCCAGCACCACAACTAAAAGCACGTGTAGCCATCACCGCTCCACCACGCCGCCTGCTAGAAGAGCTCTTCCGTGCCTATCATGTTTGCATGCGTCCCAGAAGCCACGCCGTGCTCTGTATGTGCTATAATACGAGAGCCTACCAATTAT
The DNA here is from genome assembly GCA_022496015.1 of Hordeum marinum. Taxonomy (NCBI): domain Eukaryota; kingdom Viridiplantae; phylum Streptophyta; class Magnoliopsida; order Poales; family Poaceae; genus Hordeum; species Hordeum marinum. The sequence continues at coordinate 542,711,134 of CM039674.1, forward strand.
AGATTCCTGCATGTAACTATAATTGCAGCCCATGCCAAGCAAAATATCCTCCGATAAAAAGATTTAAGGTCCTGAATTATAGTGTTATGCATTAGAGATATGTGCATGTATATTATACATTGGTAGACAGAATATGCAATCTAGCAGTGATGTATGCAGCCTATAATTAGCTTTTCAATATTGTTATATGATTTCAAAATTGGACGTTTAACTTCAATTTTGTTGTTATTGCAGAAAAATGATGGCATCACTGAATTGACCATTGTAGACGATTTTGATAAATTTGATAACCGCCCTTCAAAAAAAGCAAAAATTTCCGATTCAGGTGTTGAGGAGCCAACACCTATGTCAACATCTACTTCAGTTTCTGAATGTTTTGAATCAATTGTGCCCAAATCGGATAATAACATAGATCATGATACATTGCCATCACCTCCATGCACAACTAGCTCGACAGTGACATCGGTTTTATATCATTATCTCCCACAAGGTATTTGTTTGATTTATTATGTCTATTTTCATATTTAATATATTCTAGAAACTTTCATATTCAATATATTCTTAAATTATTTGACTTTTTTGTAGATTATGCATTGACCGACAATGATGAATGTGCTCATCTAACAATAGAATCATCTTTCAGAAAAGAATTACTTGTTAAGATAGATGGAAGTTCTGTCTTACAAAATCAATTGATGTGCCTACTAGATGAAAAAGAGTGGGTAAATGATGATGTAAGTGCCCTTGCTCAAACATGAAATAAAATTCCAATCACTAATATTTATTAGTAATGTATTTTCTGAAAATTTTAATTATAGGTGATCAACGCATATATATGTTGTATAAAGGACCAAATACAAGTCTAGAATGATAGTACAGTATATTTTGAAAGTCCTTTTGTTACCTCACTGTTAAGACGGGATGGCAACCTTGGAATACAAGAAGATAGTAAGTTTATGACGGATATTGTCCAAAAATATATGAGGCATGACATGGTAATGTCCATATCCATAATTTTCATATTCTAGGTTTCATACATTTTTTATTTTCCTAATTATTTTTTTATAGATTGAACTTCCAATAAATACGGGCAATACACATTGGTATTTAGCTGTTGTGAATACAAAAAAGCAAGAGATTCAAGTACTTGACTCATTGTGTTAGAAGTTTGACCGTGATAATCTTTTTATTACGGTTAGTTACTATAGCAATTTTAGTCCTACATGTAAATGGCATAAATTCATACTTTGTTAATGTGTACAATTTCTGAGCACTAATTGTTTTTTAGCTACGAGGAATACAATTTCATTTGGACCTTCTTAAAAGTCAAAACTTGATTAGCGACAATTGGAAAGACATTGATCTTACTGAATGGAAGATCACAGAACAATTACAAAAGCCAATTCAAAAAGACAGTTCTTCATGTGGTTTGTTTATGATCAAATTTATGGAATATTTCACCGGATGTGCACTATCCAACTCAATTACACAGGTACATATCTTTTTTGTTTATTAATAGAAAGTATGTTTTTCTAATATATACTAATATATGTTTATGTTGCACAGGAAATGATTACTTCTTTGAGGTTTAAGTTAGCTAGCATACTATTATGTTGGAAAACAAACACTGCGGCGATGACTACAATCATTGAAAAAAGTGACGATGACACTAAGGGAGATCCCGATGATGTTCAAATATTGGAAAATCCAGATGATAAAATAAAATCAAAACCAATAATCCCATTATCTATTGAAAATAAATACAGATCACTAATATATGTTCTTTCTAATATGAGCTCAGATGAGTTAATAGGTGAACTTTGCAGCTTCATTGAATTAATCAATTACACAGAGATTTTAGAGTAAGTCATTTCAAATTAGTTCAATTGAACAATATCTTATTTTCTTAATGGTATTTTATGTTATTTTCTTAATTCCCATCACTATCAGGAATGTATGGGTGCACAGTTCGAAGCCATATCCAATTAGCTTGTCTCTCAGAAAATTACAAGGAATGCTAAAGGATGATTTACCCATGGACCGGGATTGCTTTAATTTGGTTGTACAAAAGATTATGTTTGACGACATCCAAACGACGTAAAAAAGGAAACAATTGATAGCAAAGCATTATCTAGACATGAAATTTTGGGTATGTTTCTATATTCATTACATACCTTTTTGTGTATATTCTAATTTTTTGTGCACCTTTCTAACCAATTATTTTTTATACTAGATCACTACTGATTTTGGACGCCACCCAGAATTTCGTAAAAAGCTAGATGTGGAACAACTAGCAAATTATGTTCGTAGTTGGCCCGGTATCAAATATGATCTTTCAACATGCAAATCGGTAAGCGCTCTTCTGTGTACCATTAAACAAAATGTTTTTTACATCTAATCTTTATCCCTGTTTCAGATTCATATTCCAATACAAACCAATGGTGATTTCATTCTATTCACACTAGACAAAAATACCATAATTGTCTACATTTTGGACCCAACTCCTATTGATTCTATTTACCGATACAACCCAAGCTCAAAATATGTGCGCAAACTTATATGGATTGCCGAACACTTGCCAAAAGCCATGTCAAAGGCATGCCCTGGGTCTAGATGGAACAGGAATATTCTCCTATGGCATCAAAAAATCCTAGATGATATTCCAGTTTACAATAGGTAACATTTTTGAAGAGATGTGATGACTATACTAAGTATTTGTTATATTAAATATCTATACAATATATATTTTTTGACATCGCTCACTAATATCTTAAATCAGGGATCTATCTGGTTATATTGTTCCCCTATTCATGTCCACATGGGAAGACGAAAAACCTCATTTACCATTTATTAAGGTAAATATAGTAACTACTTTAATCATCAATCTTATTTTAAACATGCGATACAAATCTTATTGGTTTCACTAATATGGATGTAAAGGATGGATATGAGCTCAGAAAACAATTTTTGGGACAAGGTCTAACATTCAACGACAATGAATGTGAAAACAACATACCTGCTGGTGTACTGGAATTCATCAGCTGTATCAAGAGAATCCAAAGTATAACCGGTAAGTTAAATGCCCATGTATTTGTGCAAAATTATTCTTAAGATCATTTGGAAACTTTATTCTTTTTTCAAGATTGATTTACTTGATGGTGCTAACTTCCAATTTCACTCAACAGGAAAAGTGCGATTCTGAAAAAGGAGCTTCTCTGTTGGCTGGCAGCCCATGATGATAGTTTTAGATATGTAGCTAAGGAAAGCACGACTGATAATTCATTGGGTGTAAAGTCAAATAGATATTGTTGGCTGTAAATGACTTGAGTTTTTATCTTTTATAAAAGTCATGCACTCTTTAACAATCTATGCTGCGGATGAGGGTGGTCCTGAATGTGTTGGTTGAATTTATCAATGTTGGATAATATTTCTTTTATGGTCAATGCTCTACAGTGAGTTTCCTTGGCGTGGCTCTTGGCACACATGTATACTTTAGATTCAGTTTAATACATAATAACTAGAGCTAGCCGTATTGGTTCAGCACCGCGCACGCCACCAGGAGGTCTGGTGTTCGTTTCTAGCATCGGCGCTCTTATTTTTTATTATTTGTTTCTTTGATTTAAAACTAAGCACACATCGCCGCTGGACCAGGACTCCAGGAGTTCGTTTGGGCCGCCACACTGTGCTGCGTATTTCGGCCCAGCAATCCCTATAGTATTTCTTTTTATACACGGGAGCTAGAAAGTGGAATCCGAAACCTACTAAGATACCTACAATAGTCTGAAACCTACTTGAGATAGGTACGGTTGATTTGTATACAGTAACTAGAGCTAGCCGAATTGGTCTAGTACCAAGAACGCCACCAGGAGGCCTCGGGTCTCTTTTTTTAATTTCGCGCCTCTTTTTTTAATTTCCTTATATAGGCAGATCTAAACCTTGTTCCACTCAACATCAAAATAACACCAAAAAGGTAACACACGGGAGCTGGAAACTGGAATCCCAATCCTACTAAGATAGCTACAAGAGTCTGAAACCTACTTGAGATAGGACTTGAGATAGGTACAGTTGGTACTACAAATACACACCTATGTCCACGCTTATTCTTACACAATCCCAAGTCTTTGGTTCAATTAACTAGAGTCAGCTTCACACGTGCCTTGTGAGTTACCTTCAGTTGAAGTATAAGTTGTTGGGCGAGGAAGTAAGTTGTTTGGCAAGCAAGTTTATATCAGGTACTTTTCTTATCTGTTTCCAAGTACGACAAATTTGCATCCAGCAGAAACATCCACCCTACTGTGTACTCAGTAAAGGAACCTGCTTCATTCTTCTATCTATATTGTTTCTGTACCTTATATACTTCAGGTTTTCAGTCCATCTGGGTTGTTTGCTCTGTCCGTGCGCGCTGCTCAACTCACCTGTATGCCACTACACCCTGATCACACATGTGCAACAGATCATTGGTCAATCATACTGAAAATACCAATTCAGACATGTAGAGCATTCTATATCTGCTATTGAAAAGGGAGTACAAACAATATCAATACAATATGAACAGCCTCAAAGATTTTTCCCACAAGAAATTTATAATTTCTTTGTTTGCATTTCACTTGATAAGATCAGAGTTGTTTGAAATATAAATAAATAATAATTTCTTATACTTGAAAACTATCATGCAGGCAGACATTTCCGACAGTCTTTGGTAATGGATGCTAAAGAACAAAGAAGGAAAAGAGACAGAGAGCATTATGCACAGACGAATAAAGAAAAGAAGCAAGAAAAGAAGCAGGAGACACTCAAAAAACGCCGTGAAGCCTATCAAAAACAGAAAGAAAAATTAGCAGAGCAGAATGCACAGATGACCGGTGAAAAAAAACAGGAAAAACTCAAAAAGCGCCGTGAAGCCTATCAACAAAAGAAAGAAAAAATATGTGCCCAACAAAGGCAAATATATGCAAATATGCAGCCAGCACAAAAGAAAGCTAGAATAGAAAGTATAAATGAGCTGAAGCGCAATACAGCAAGCAAAGACTCAATAGCGATGGAGAACCCTGCATATATCGCAACCGAACAGGAAGTTAGTACTTCTTCCTTTCCTGTAGAACACAAAAAACATGTGGCGCCAGGAAAAAGACAAAGATTGCTACATCGTCGTAACAAAGAATTCTCGACAAGACAGAGGAAAACTGCTTCTGAAAACGCATCCATGTCGGAAAACGACGACAATGACACAAAACATCTACAGCAAGCAGAAGACACGATTTACGATAATACTCTACTCTCATTCAAAATAGATATACATACGTCTGTACAACTAACCATATTTTCTAGACAGACATCCCATCATTAATGTTTTCAAGCATCAAAGAAACGGATGCCCCAACACAAACATTCTATGATAACGATTCATACTAATGTAGCTTCGTGGCAAGATATCCCCTCTTCAATGTTGCCAACAATCAAAGAAGTAAATGCACGAATACAGTCATTATATAATGATGATCACGGTAAGATGATCAATATCGTATATACTATTATACAATAGAAAAATTATATCTATGTGTGTGTGTATAACAATCAAAAATCCCTACACAGGTAATGATGAGCTAGATGCAATCATCAAAGTGGTAGATGCACCAACACAATCAATTTACAATGAGGATGACGGTAATGATAAAGTCATATTTGAAGAAGACACAAACGAGTATGAATACATGTTCTCGGGACAAGGTATGCTCAATACAATTTAAATATATTTGCATCATTATATTACCTCTTTATTAAAAAAATTATGCTACAAATCAAACCAGAATTGGAAAGAGAAGACGAAATCGAAATCACAGAAGATGATGAATTTCACAACCCTGACCCATATGATTTCGTCTATAGCAACATACCAAAGAAGACACACGTGCTCAAAACAGTACCAAATTGCTGTTGGGGAACGTAGTAGTAAATCAAAAAAATTCTACGACCACCAAGATCAATCTATGGAGAAACCAACAAACGAGCAAGAGGAGAGTGCATCTTCATACCTTTGAAGATCGCTAAGCGGAAGCGTTACAAGAACGCGGTTGGTGGAGTCGTACTCGCAGTGATTCAGATCGCGGTGGATTTCGATCTAACCGCCGAACAACAGCGCCTTCGCATTCAACACACGTGCAGCCCGGTGACGTCTCCTACACCTTGATCCAGCAAGGAGGGAGGAGGGGTTGAGGAAGAGCTCCGGCAGCACCACGGCGTGGTGGCGGTGGAGCTACGTGGCACTCCGGCAGGGCTTCGCCAAGTACTACGGGGAACGAGGAAGAGGAAGGGTAGGGCTGCGCCGAGAGAGAAGGAAACTCGTGTGTTGGCAGCCCCAAAACGCACCACTATATATAGGAGGAGGGGAGGGGAAGGGCTGCACCCTAGGGTTCCCCTTAGGGGGCCGACGGCAGCCCCAGATCCCATCTGGGCGGCGGCCAGAGGGAGGGAGAGAGGGGGCGCGCCCTAGGGTTAGCCCCCTCTCCTCCCTGCCGCGCCTTGGGCTGGGGTGGGATGCGCACCAGCCCACCTAGGGGCTGGTTCCCTCCCACTCTTGGCCCATGAAGCCTTCCGGGACCGGTGGCCCCTCCCAGTGGACCCCCGGAACCCTTCCGGTGGTCCCGGTACGTTACCGGTGATGCCCGGAACACTTCCGGTGACCAAATCCTCACTTCCTATATATGAATATATACCTCCGGACCATTTCGGAACTCCTCGTGACGTCCGGGATCTCATCCGGGACTCCGAACAACCTTCGGTAACCACGTACACTATTTCCCTATAATCCTAGCGTCATCGAACCTTAAGTGTGTAGACCCTACGGGTTCGGGAGGCACATAGACATGACCGAGACACCTCTCTGGTCAATAACCAACATTGGGATCTGGATACCCATGTTGGCTCCCACATGCTCCACGATGATCTCATCGGATGAACCACAATGTCGGGGATTCAATTAATCCTGTATACAATTCCCTTTGTCTACCGGTATGATACTTGCCCGAGATTCGATCGTCGGTATCCCTATACCTTGTTCAATCTCGTTACCGGCAAGTCTCTTTACTCGTTCCGTAACACATCATCCCGTGGCTAACTTCTTAGTTACACTGAGCTCATTATGATGATGTCTTACCGAGTGGGCCCAGAGATACCTCTCCGCCACACGGAGTGACAAATCCCAGTCTCGATTCGTGCCAACCCAACAGACACTTCTGGAGATACCCGTAGTGCATATTTATAGCCACCCAGTTACGTTGTGACGTTTGGCACACCCAAAGCATTCCTACGGTATCCGGGAGTTGCACAATCTCATGGTCTAAGGAAACGATACTTGACACTAGAAAAGCTTTAGCAGACGAACTAACGATCGTGTGCTATGCTTAGGATTGGGTCTTGTCCATCACATCATTCTCCTAATGATGTGATCCCGTTATCAACGACATCAAATGTCCATGGTCATGAAACTGTGACCATCTATTGATCAGCGAGCTAGTCAACTAGAGGCTCACTAGGGACATGTTGTGGTCTATGTATTCACACATGCATTACGATTTCCGGTTAATACAATTATAGCATGAACAATAGACAATTATCATAAATAAGGAAATACAATAATAACCATTTTATTATTGCCTCTAGGGCATATTTCCAACAATCTCCCACTTGCACTAGAGTCAATAATCTAGTTACATTGTGATGAATCGAACACCCATAGAGTTCTGGTGTTGATCATGTTTTGCTCGTGAGAGAGGTTTAGTCAACGGATTTGCGACATTCGAGTCCGTATGTACATTACAAATATCTATATCTCCTTCCTGAATGTAATCACGAATGGAGTTTAAGCGGCGCTTGATGTGTCTTGTCTTCTTGTGAAACCTGGGCTCCTTCGCAAGGGCAATAGCTCCAGTGCTGTCACGGAATAGAGTCATCGGGCCCGACACGCTGGGAATCACTCCTAGGTCGGTGATGAACTCCTTCATCGAGACTCCTTCCTTTGCTGCTTCCGAAACAACTATGTACTCCGCTTCACATGTAGATGCCGCCACAACGCTTTGCTTGCTGCTGCACCAGCTGTCTGCCCCTCCATTCAAAATATACACGTATCCGGTTTGCGACTTGGAGTCATCCGAATCTGTGTCGAAGCTAGCATCGACGTAACCCTTTACGACGAGCTCTTCGGCACCTCCATATACGAGAAACATGTCCTTGGTCCTTTTCAGGTACTTCAGGATATTCTTGACCGTTGTCCAGTGTTCCGCTCCGGGATCACTTTGGTACCTCCCTACCAAACTTATGGCAAGGTTCACATCAGGTCTGGTACACAACATGGCATGCATGATAGAGCCTATGGCTGAAGCATAGGGGATGACACTCATCTTTTCTCTATCCTCTGTCGTGGTCGGGCATTGAGTCGTACTCAATCTCACACCCTGCAACACAGGAAAGAACCCCTTCTTGGACTGATCCATATTGAACTTCTTCAATATCTTGTCAAGGTATGTGCTTTGTGAAAGACTTATGAGGCGTCTCGATCTATCTCTATAGATCTTGATGCCTAATATATAAGCAGCTTCTCCAAGGTCCTTCATTGAAAAACTCCTGTTCAAGTAGGCCTTTATGCTTTCCAAAAGTTCTATATCATTTACCATTAACAATATGTCATCCACATATAATATGAGAAATGCTACAGAGCTCCCACTCACTTTCTTGTAAATACAGGGTTCTCCATAAACCTGTATAAATCCAAACGCTTTAATCACCTCATTAAAGTGAATGTTCCAGCTCCGAGATGCTTGCACCAGCCCATAGATGGAGCGATGGCGCTTGCATACTTTGTTAGCGCCCTTAGGATCGACAAAACCTTCCAGCTGCATCATATATAGTTCTTCCTTAAGGAAGCCATTAAGGAATGCCATTTTGACGTCCATTTGCCAGATCTCATAATCATAAAATGTGGTAATTGCTAACATGATTCGGACGGACTTCAGCATCGCTACGGGTGAGAAAGTCTCATCGTAGTCAACTCCTTGAACTTGTCGATAACCCTTAGCGACAAGCCGAGCCTTATAGACGGACACATTACCATCTGCGTCAGTCTTCTTCTTAAAGATCCATTTATGGCTCGCCAATCATCAGGCAAGTCCACCAAAGTCCATACTTTGTTCTCATACATGGATCCTATCTCGGATTTCATGGCTTCAAGCCATTTGTTCGAGTCCGGGCCCGACATCGCTTCTTCATAGTTCGGAGGTTCACTGTTGTCCAACAACATGATCTCCAGGAAAGGGTTGTCGTACCACTCTGGTGCGGAACGTGTCCTTGTGGACCTTCGAGTTTCAACAACAACTTGATCTGAAGTTTCATGATCATCATCATTAAATTCCTCTCCTGCCGGTGCAGGCTCCACAAAAACAACTTCTCGTGTTTCTCTACTCTCCGGTTCGAGTGAAGGTACAGTTACCTCATCAAGTTCTATTTTCCTCCCACTTACTTCTTTCGAGAGAAACTCTTTCTCTAGAAAGGATCCATTCTTGGCAACAAAGACTTTGCCTTCGGATCTGAGGTAGAAGGTACACCCAACAGTTTCTTTGGGGTATCCTATGAAGATGCACTTTTCCGCTTTGGGTTCGAGCTTCTCAGGTTGAAGTTTCTTCACATAAGCATCGCATCCCCAAACTTTTAGAAACGACAGCTTAGGTTTCTTTCCAAACCATAATTCATACGGTATCATTTCAACGGACTTTGATGGTGCCCTATTTAAAGTGAATGCGGCAGTCTCTAATGCATATCCCCAAAATGATAGCGGTAAGTCGGTAAGAGACATCATAGATCGCACCATATCCAATAGAGTGCGTTTACGACATTCAGACACATCATTTCGCTGAGGTGTGCCAGGCGGCGTGAGTTGTGAAACAATTCCACATTTCCTTAGGTGCATGCCAAACTTGTGACTCAAATATTCTCCGCCCCGATCAGATTGTAGGCACTTGATTTTCCTGTCACGTTGATTCTCTACCTCACTCTGAAATTATTTGAAAATTTTAAAGGTTTCAGACTTGTGTTTCATTAAGTAGACATATCCATATCTGCTCAAGTCATCAGTGAGAGTGAGAACATAAAGATAGCCACCGCGAGCCTCGACGCTCATTGGACCGCACACATCAGTATGTATTATCTTCAATAAGTCGGTCGCTCGCTCCATTGTTCCGAAGAACGGAGTCTTGGTCATCTTGCCCATGAGGCATGGTTCGCACGTGTCAAATGATTCAAAATCAAGAGACTCCAAAAGTTCATCAACATGGAGCTTCTTCATACGTTTGACACCAATATGACCAAGGTGGCAATGCCACTTGTAAGTGGGACTATCGTTATCAACCTTACATCTTTTGGTACTCACACTATGGACATGTGTAACATCACGTTCGAGATTCATCAAAAATAAACCATTTACCAGCGAGGCATGACCATAAAACATTTCTCTCATATAAATAGAACAACCATTATTCTCAGATTTAAATGAGTAACCATCTCACATCAAGCGAGATCCAGATACAATGTTCATGCTCAAAACTGGTACTAAAGAACAATTATTGAGGTTTAAAACTAATCCTGAAGGTAGATGTAGAGGTAGCATGCCGACGGCGATCACATCGACCTTGGAACCATTCCCGACGCGCATCGTCACCTCGTCCTTTGCCAGTCTCCGCTTATTCCGCAACTCCTGCTTGGAGTTACAAATGTGAGCAACTGCATCGGTATCGAATACCCAGGAGCTACTACGAGCACTGGTTAGGTACACATCAATAACAAGTATATCATATATACCTTTAACGTTGTCGGCCTTCTTATCTGCTAAGCACTTGGGGCAGTTCCGCTTCCAGTGACCGGTACCCTTGCAATAAAAACACTCAGTCTCAGGCTTGGGTCCATTCTTGCTCTTCTTCCCGGCAACTTGCTTACCGGGCGCGGCAACAGCTTTGCCGTCCTTCTTGAAGTTCTTCTTACCCTTGCCTTTCTTGAAACTAGTGGCCTTATTTACCATCAACACTTGATGCTCCTTTTTGATCTCGACATCCGCTGATTTCAGTATCGAGTACAACTCAGGAATGGACTTCTCCATACCTTGCATGTTATAGTTCATCACAAAGCTCTCGTAGCTAGGTGGAAGCGACTGGAGGATTCTGTCAATGACCGAGTCATCCGGGAGATTAACTCCCAGCTGAGTCAAGCGGTTCTGCAACCCAGACATTTTGAGTATGTGCTCACTGACAGAACTATTTTCCTCCATCTTACAACTGAAGAACTTGTCGAAGACATCATATCTCTCGACCTGGGCATGAGCTTGGAAAACCAGTTTCAGCTCTTGGAACATATCATATGCTCCGTGTTGCTCAAAACGCTTTTGGAGCCCCAGTTCTAAATTGTAAAGCATGCCGCACTGAACCAGGGAGTAATCATCAAAGCGCGTCTGCCAAGCGTTCATAATGTCTTGTTCCGCTGGAAGAATAGGTGCGTCACCTAGTGGTGCATCAAGGACATACAATCTTTTGGAAGCTATGAGGATGATCCTCAAGCTATGGACCCAGTCCGCATAGTTGCTTCCATCATCTTTCAGCTTGGTTTTCTCTAGGAACGCGTTGAAGTTGAGGGTGACATTAGCATTGGCCATTGGATCTACAATATAGTTTGTAAAGACAATTGTAGACTAAGTTCATGATAATTAAGCTCACATAATCAAATTATTTAATGAACTCCCACTTAGATAGACATCTCTCTAGTCATCCAAGTGACACATGATCCACGTCAACTAGCACGTGTCCGATCATCACGTGAGACGGACTAGTCATCCATGGTGAACATCTCCATGTTGATCGTATCTTCTATACGACTCATGCTCGACCTTTCGGTCTTCCGTATTCCGAGGCCATGTATGTACATGCTAGACTCGTCAAGTCAACCTAAGTGTATCGCGTGTGTAAATCTGACTTACACCCGTTGTATGCGAACGTTAGAACCTATTACACCCGATCATCACGTGGTGCTTCGGAACAACGATCCTTAGCAACGGTGCACAGTTAGGGTGAACACTTTTCTTGAAATTTTATTGAGAGATCATCTTATTTAGCTATCGTCTTTCTAAGAAAATAAGATGTAAACATGATAAACATCACATGCAATCAATATAGTGACATCATATGGCCAATATCATCTTGCTCCTTTGATCTTCATCTTCGGGGCACCATGATCATCACTGTCACCGGCACGACACCATGATCTCCATCATCGTGTCTTCATGAAGTTGTCTAGCCAACTATTACTACTACTATGGCTAACGTTTAGCAATAAAGTAAAGTAATTACATGACGATCTTGATTGACACGCAGGTCATACAATAAATTAAGACAACTCCTATGGCTCCTGTCGGTTGTCATACTCATCGACATGCAAGTCGTGAACTATTACAAGAACATGATCAATCTCATACATCACAATGCATCACATCACATTCTTTGGCCATATCACATCACACGGCATATGCTGCAAAAACAAGTTAGGCGTCCTCTAATTTGTTGTTGCAAGTTTTTACGTGGCTGCTATAGGTTTCTAGCAAGAATGTTTCTTTACCTACACCAAAACCACAACGTGATATGCCAATTGTTATTTACCCTTCATAAGGACCCTTTTCACCGAATCTGATCCGACTAAGGTGGGAGAGGCAGACACCCGCTAGCCACCTTATGCAACAAGTGCATGTCAGGCGGTGGAACCGGTCTCACGTAAGTGTACGTGTAAAGTTGGTCCGGGCCGCTTCATCCCACAATACCGCCGAATCAAGATAAGACTAGTAACGGCAAGCAAATTAACAAGATCGACGCCCACAACAACTTGTGTTCTACTCGTGCATAGATTCTACGCATAGACCTAGCTCATGATGCCACTGTTGGGGAACGTAGTAGTAAATCAAAATTTTCCTACAACCACCAAGATCAATCTATGAAGAAACCAGCAAACGAGCAAGGAGAGAGTGCATCTTCATAGCTTTGAACATTTCTAAGCGGAAGCGTTATAAGAACGCGGTTGGTGGAGTCGTACTCGCAGCGATTCAGATCGCGGTGGATTCCGATCTAAGCGCCGAACAACGGAGCCTCCGCATTCAACACACATCCAGCCCGGTGAGAAGCCAGACGGGACCTTCATACTAACCAGGCATTCGAAGAAGATTTCGTTCTCTTCTTTGGTAAGCGCGTAGCTGGCATGACCCTCAAACTGCTTCGGATCCATGCCATCTTCTCCGTACATACGTTGTTGTTCTTCCCGTGCCTCCGATGTATCTTTTGTCTTCCCATACACGCCCAAGAATGCTAGCAGGTTCACGCAAAGATTCTTCGTCACGTGCATCATGTCGATTGTAGAGCGGACCTCTAGGTCTTTCCAATAGGGTAGGTCCCAAAATATAGATTTCTTCTTCCACATGGGTGCGCCTCCCGCATCGTCAGTCGGAACAGATAGTCCGCCATGACCCTTTCCAAAGATTACTTGTAAATCTTTGACCATATCAAGTATGTGATCACCAGTACGGAGGGCGGGCTTCTTTCGCTGATCTGCCTCACCTTTGAAATGCTTTCCTTTTTCTCGACATTGATGGTTGGTCGGAAAAAATCGACGATGCCCCAGGTACATATTCTTACTGCATTTATCCAAATATATATTGTTGGTGTCATGTAAACAGTGTATGGATGTGTGGTATTCCTTGTTTGCCTGTCCTGAAAGGTTACTGAGAGCAGGCCAATCATTGATTGTTACAAACAGCAACACATGTAGGTCAAATTCCTCCTGTTCTTTCTCATCCCACACACGTACACCTCTTTCATTCCATAGTTGTAAAAGTTCATCAACCAATGGCCTTAGGTACACATCAATGTCATTGCCGGGTTGTCTAGGTCCTTGGATGAGCATTGGCATCATAATAAACTTCCGCTTCACGCACAACCAAGGAGGAAGGTTATACATACATAGAGTCACAGGCCATGTGCTATGCTTGCTGCTCTGATCTCCAAAAGGATTAACGCCATCTGCACTTAAACCAAACCATACGTTCCTTGGGTCAACTGTAAAGTCGCTCCACTTTCTCTCGATCTTTCTCCACTGCGACCCGTCAGTGAGTGCTCTCAACTTTCCATCTTTCTTACGGTCCTCTTTGTGCCATCGCGTCGACTTGGCATGCTCTTTGTTTCTGAACAGACATTTCAACCGTGGTATTATAGGAGCATACCACATCACCTTGGCAGGAACCCTCTTCCTGGAGCGCTCGTCGTCAACATCACCAGGGGCATCTCGTCTGATCTTATACCGCAATGCACCGCATACCGGGCATGCATCCAAATCCTCGTACGCACCGCGGTAGAGGATGCAGTCATTAGGGCATGCATGTATCTTCTGCACCTCCAATCCTAGAGGGCATACAACCTTCTTTGTTGCGTACGTACTATTGGGCAATTCGTTATCCTTTGGAAGCTTCTTCTTCAATATTTTCAGTAGCTTCTCAAATCCTTTGTTAGGTATACCATTCTCTACCTTCCACTGCAGCAATTCCAGTGTGGTATCGAGCTTTGTGTTGCCATCTTCGCAATTGGGGTACAACCCTTTTTTGTGATCCTCTGACATGCGATCAAACTTCAACTTCTCCTTTTTCACTTTCGCATTGTCTCTTTGCATCAACAATGACCCGGCGAAGATCATCATCGGGCACATCGTCTGGTTCCTCTTATTCTTAATCTTCCCCCGTTGCAGCACCATCGTATCCATGAGGCACATAGTTGTCATCATCCTCTTCTTCTTCGTTGTCTTCCATTATGACCCCTCTTTCTCCGTGCTTCGTCCAAACATTATAGTGTGGCATAAAACCCTTCTCAAGAAGGTGGAAGTGTAGGGTTTTTGAGTTGGAGAAAGCCTTCATATTCTCACAGACAGTACATGGACAATTCATAAAACCATTCTGCTTGTTTGCCTCGGACGCTTCGAGAAAATTATGCAGGCCCTTAATATACTCGGAGGTGCGTCGGTCACCGTACATCCATTGCCGGTTCATCTGTGTGCGCTGTATAATAAAGTATATTAATAGACAGGATGACAGCCGACGGAGGCAGATACCAAAACCATCGCACTATATAATAACAAACAATAATAAAAGTAAGAAAATTACACAAGTATCTATCTAAATCATAAAAGCAAGAACTTTTTTCTTTTAGAAAGAAGATAAGAAGAAGAGGCTAACCACGGTGGTGCCGGCGCCGAGATGGGCGCGGGCGATCGACGGCGGTTAGGACGGGAACGAGACAGGACGGACCGCCAAACCTAAACAAATCTTGAGGAAAATGGAGCTTGGACAAGGAGCTTCGAGAGGAGAAAGCTTAAGTGTGGCTCGGGCATTTCGTTGAACACCTCATGTGCATAGGAGGTGAGCTAGAGCACCACAAAGCTCTCCCACGGCCGGCCAAAAAAATAGAGCAGTGCACTGCTCTGCTCGCGGGCAAGGGGTATATATAGGCCAGCCAATGGTCCCGGTTTGTGGCTGGAACCGGGACCCCTTTAGTCCCGGTTCCAGCCACAAACCGGGACCAATGGTTGTGGGCCAGGAGCGAACCCCATTGGTCCCGGTTCGTGTCTGGAACCGAGACCAAAGGGGTCAGACGAACCGGGACCAATGGCCCACGAGGCCCGACTGGCGCCCTGGCCTCACGAATCGGGACCGATGCCTCCATAGGTCCCGGTTCGTGAGTGAACCGGAATTAATGCGATTTCAGGCCTGGACCAAAGCCCTGTTTTCTACTAGTGATAGGTCGAATTCAGGAAAATTACGCGGTACTGACAGGTACCAACACCGCTCCAGCCAGTCAGCTAGCACCGCTAACACCATATATTGTGTCTTATGTTGTGTATAGTTTTTCCCCATGTTTAAGGAACATTTCTATTTCATTAGCTGCCCCCCACCACTGTACTTCACATGCATGCATGACAGCAATATGACAGCACACTCCCTCTCTTCTCCCACAAAATAAATCCAACCATTTCTTTCACCTTGTCTAATTTACAACATCCATATCTTTTAAGCCATATTTTTCTTTTTGAATTTTTTTTATATTTGAACTTCTTGCTCTAAAACCTTTAAAATGAGATCAATCTTGGATAGTTTTCAACCACATTTAAATTCGAATGCATATTTCACATTTTGAAATAATTAGTTTCACAATGATACATTACAATTTCACTTTTTGTAGTTGCTACTTCACAAAAAAGATCCTACATTTCACTTTTCACTAGCTTGTTTCACAAAAAAAAACTATTGCAGTTACAAAAATTTGAAACGACATATTTCACAATTTTGAAATAAACTATTACACATTTCCAAATAATCAGTTTCACATATTGACATTTCAGTTTCATATTGGTTTTCACTTTCGGAACATGCATTTCACTTTTCACTTGGCTTGTTTCACAAAAATTTAATTCAATTGCACATTTTTTGAAATAATATATTTCACTTTTGAAATAAACTGTTACACATTTTCAATTAACCAGATTCACATGTTGACATTTCAGTTTTATTTTTTTCACTTTCAGAAACTACATTTCACTTTCCATTGACTTGTTTCACAAAAAATCACTTCTATTTCAATTGCACATGTTTTGAAATAATATATTTGATAATTTTGAAATAAACTGTTACACATTTCCAAATAATCAATTTCACTAATTGGCATTTCAGTTTCTATTGGTTTTCACGCACACTTTTGAATAACATAGTCCACTCTATTGAAATAAAGTGTTAACACATTTCAAAATAGTCAGTTTTATCATGTTAAAAATTTTCATCTGAAATAGGCTTGTTCTATATATGCAATGTGAAACGTTAAAATTTAAACGCGTTTGAAATGTATCCAAAATTGGTCAGGTTCTAAAGGTCTTGGCACCCCAAGAATTCAAATATATAAATTATTTCCAAAATGGACTGTTTAAAATATATGGACGATTTAATAGAAAAGATGTAATGAAAAGTTGAGATTATTGTGAGGGAGAAGAGAGCGTGGGTTGTCAATTTTTTGCCACCACTGCCATACATGCCATGTGAAGGACAGCAGTGGCAGAAAAGTATGAGTAAATAGCTAGCAAACATACCATCTTATGTCAGGTTGGATGGTGGATCTGTTACCGGTAGGGTAACATTAATGCGCAAAATGTCTTTCTGGGAGGGACGGAGTACTACCTAGCTATATACTCCCTCCATTCAATAATATGGTGCATCCTTGGTTTTCGAGTTTCAAGTTTGATCATGAATTTAACCAACGAGACCGATTGCTGCGGAAGTACAAATTGTACGATCGAAAACATCACTCGAATAAGAAATTAATAATATAATTTTTACTTCTACCGCAATCGATCTCGTTGATTAAAAATATGGTCAAACTTTAATTTAGGGAAACGCGGACGCACTACATTGTGGAATGAAGGAAGTATGGACAGATCTTTTTGGAAGAAAAAAGCACGTGTGATGGACGGATGCATGCATGCATATATGGCGCCAGAACTCTAAACTGGAACGGATAACAACACAAGTCGGATTATGACCAAACTCCTCTCTACCCACGTACGTACGCAACGCTGCGACAGGCTCCGGCCCCTATTTCTCTCGTGCTACTTAACACGTACGTACGCAACAACTTGATTAATTTGCATCTAGCTGTGTCGCAAGATCTCAGCGACCCGTTTCGATGACGAAGATTTTCCGGTACAGGTCGATTGATCAATCGAAACAATCTTCCGCCCTTTCCTTGCCATGAAAGAAACCAGATCAATCGAGCCATCCATGAAGCTTCAAGCTTCAAAGGTCCGCCATCGATGATCCAATCCAAAAGCTTTTTCCTTCTTTGCAGGTGCAGCTACTACCGGTCGAAGCAACCCGACGAGGAGGTCGAAGAATCTGCGGCGGGGGAGTACATGGATCTCGAGGACGGCCAAGGCAAGCATGGAGGCGGCGGCGAGAAGCCGGAATCCGGCGGCGCCGTGGACTCTGGTGGGCCGCTCACGACCGACTTCGTCGCTCTCATCGGCATCTACTGCATAACGGTAGGCTGCTTCTTCCTGGGTCGCTCCTACCTCGAGACCGGTCTGGCGGGGCCGGACGTCGCCTTCTTCATGGTCATCGCTGGCGCCTTTTTGCTTGCCCTCGGGGTCGCCGCTTTGGCTTCTCTCGCCTTGCGAGGCTACACTGTCTCCTCGTGGTATAGGGTTTCTGACTGAGATATATTCATCATTTGCTTACTTTATTGTCTCCATTGGATCCAATGTGAATTGATCTGTTATTATCATCTTTGTAGTTAATTGTGTTAGCTACCGGCTGTTTTATTCAAATTTACTAGTTGTGGATTTGAACTATTCTAAGTGATTGAAGTGATGAAATATGCGTTGAAATGCTCCGACTTATGAATGTGTGATTGCTGATATCTCAACGTTACCATGAATGAATGTGCGATTGCTGTGAATGATATATCAAAGCTATCATGAATGAAAGTGTGATTGCTACCACCATGAGATCCAAATGAGCCCGTCACAAGGAGTAAGTTGGTCTATCATCATCAAAGTCAGAGCTATTTTATACACCAAGTGGTCATCTTGGTAAGCTATCAACAAAAATTGCAATAAAAAAAGTCAGAGCTATTTCTTCACCGTCTCTCGTGGCCAACTATTTGGCATAGGGCAATGCAACCTTCTTGCAATTGACGCGTTAAGGCCCCCGTCGATGGTTGTTTGCGGTGAAGCCGGAGTCTCCTTCGGAGGAGTTGTGATAATAAGGCGCGTGCACTCAACCTTCACGTGTGTCTGCTGTTTGTGTTCACAACCAGCTCAGCAAGGGGTGCCCACTCGCCAATTATATTCTTCTTTATTAATTAGTGATATGAGGCCCGGATGGACATATCCAGGAGTCCACATTCTTCTTTATTAAGTATTAGTAGTAAGTGATATGAGGAAAATCTTTTACCACCGCTTAGGGGGGAATTGTTGATTACCACCGCTTATGTCCATTTTCAAGCATATTTGAGCTAAATTTGGACAGTGTTGCATGGCTAGGCCAGGCTAATCAACCCTTATCCATGGAGTAAATTACAAAAAAACCACCACAACTGGGGATCCTAATTCAAAAAACCACCACCATTTGTTTTATTTTATGGAAGGGCCTACGACGTCGCCAATTGGGAGAGGATCAAGGAGGTGAGCTAGGACAACTCTGGCGACCTGGGAGCGCCTTCTGCTCCATTGCGCCATCACCCCAAGCAGAAGATGCCTCACGGCTCGCTGGCTACTGCCCCCGACGGTGGACGCCGGATCTCGGCCGTGGCACTAGAGCCAGCCCGTGTGCAGGAGGCGGATGGCGCAGATGGGGCGGCGTCACACCCCGGCTGTGGGTTCGTCTGATGCGTCTCGTGAGTGACGCACGGTAGGGTTTTTTGACCTCGTCCTGGATTCGGGCTGGATCCAGCAATCTTGGCGCTCGCCGGAGCTTGAGCGGCGCTGCTAACCGTTGACCTCGCCTGCCTCCCTTGTCGGGCACTATAGTCGAGGCCGTGATAAACTTCATACACTAACGAGTGGCCCCCTTCTTCCGGTTTAACGTGCAGGTGAAACGGTGTCATGTCATTTTTGCCACGTCAACATTTGCTGTGGCCCCATCTGTCAGATGATTCAACATATGTTTAGTGACATATCAATGTTTTTTGAAAACGGACAGCACAATGTCGGTGGTTTTTTGAAAATAAAATGAATGGTGGTGGTTTTCTGAATTAGGGTCGTCAATTGTGATGGGTTTTTTTTTTGCAGTTTACTCTTATCCATGGCACTATGCCCCCTTCCGAGACATCCACCCATACAAACCCTTTCGCGGACGGTCTATACCCAAGAAAGTTCTCTTATGGGAAACCACATTGGTAAGGTGGCTATCGGAGATGGTACTGAAACCACCTTCAAAATGCACCATCAATTCATGGCCAATGTCATCGATGATGGTCCTTGGATGGGCTATCTGTGACCACCTCGGAAAGGCTATTATATACTACTAATTGGGGCTCTTTCAATCGTGTACTCTGTACGTCTTAGCCTTGTTTTTCTTTCCAGAAAGTTTATCATGTCAAGGGTTTTTGCTACCGAATTGATATATATTTTACCGGGGTGGCCACAATTTATGGATACCGCGGACAATTTCTGCACCAAATTTTGAAAACAAAACTTGAATTTAAAACCGTTGGATTCGGTCGGCGGCGGCAGCGGCATTACGCACCGCCACAAAGCCATCCCAGCGCCTTCCATGCACACAGAAGCATATAACTTTTGGGGTGTTTTGAGAATGGCTGGATGAGATCCCATTTTGTTTTGCAAGCGTAGGCAGATTTCCTCCGACCCTCCGACTTTGTTTCTTTCTTTCTCTATCGCGCGCGTACGTAGTGTGAGCCACGTCATCTCCACGCTCGCTAGCTATCTCTGTGATGGATGGATGCGATCGGGCTACGACCCTGAAAAAACCCTAAAAAACTGGCACGGTTACAGATCGAATTTGCTGCAGATTAGTCGGGAGGTTGTTACAGATTTGTTCCGTGCATAATTAAAACTCCTCGAACCCCAAGTTCAAAAAAAAAATTCCTCGATCCCCTCTTTCCTCCCATATTCCCAACACTCACGAACACGATGACGAAGATTATCAGGTACTACAGATCGTCGATCCACCGATCAATCGACTCACCATGCATGCATGCAATCTAAGGCTCTTCAGCGACCAATCCACAGCTTAACTAACTTCCTTTGCCGGTGCAGCTTCTCCCGGTCGAAGCGGGCCGGTCTGGCGGCGGCAATGGCGGCTGCAGGGGAATACAGGGACCTCGAGGGCGGCGGCGGAAGGAGGGACGATGGGGCCCCGGCGGGCTCCGGCGATGGCGGCGCGGACCGTGGCGACGTCGGGCTGTTCCTCGCCGGCCTCGCGGCCTACTTCGTGTCCTTCATCGGCATCTACTACATAGTGATTGGCAACTTCTACCTCCCGCCCGAGGCGGGGGAGGACGGCGGCGGGACGGTCGTCACCGCCGGCGTCGCCTTCCTGGCCATCGCCGGTGCCACGGTGGGCGTGATCTCCATCCTGTGCCGCTGCCGCCGCCGTGACGGCGACGGCTCCTCGTACTCGCCGCCAGCTGATGATGAGCCAGCGTTACTTAGTTGATTGAGTTAGCATTCGTGTCCCTGAAGCCTGGCGAATATGGGTCACAATTTCATGTGTTCATTTATTTCAATTTTTATGTCATCTATAGTAAACGAGTAAAATTGGCAATTAAGGGCGGCAATTTTAATGTATGGTGCGGATATAATAATCTCATATCAATACGCATGTTTCTCATGGGAGTAAAATCATATCCATAACCTACCCGTCGGGCAGATATTCGTGCTCATACCATACAGCCATATTCCTCATGGAGTATGGAGTGTGCAGTGCTCGCACAATAATTTCATATCGGTATCCATGTTCCTCATGGAGTAAAATCCTACCCATACGCTACCCATCGGACAGATGTTCATATTGACACCCATACTCATATCCATGCTAGAGGCAGAAAATGAAATGAGCATCCTAAGGGCCAGTTCTTTTCCAACTTATTTCAGCTTATTGTCAAAATAAGCTAGAAACCCAAAAGAACTCGTTTTTGATAAGCTAGCTTAGCTTATTTTCACCGGAGTCCCCTTTGCAATGGAAAAAAGCTGGGGGTGAGCAGTTTCGCGCAGAAACTCACTTAGAATCGAGCCCAACCCCTCGTCCCACCATCGAGCCCAACTTTTCACTAATCATACCATATATAAGCTGAAAAAAGGCACCGAAAAGAACTGGCTAGCTTATTATCTGGAGCTTATTTTCACAGGAGCTTATTTCCACAAGAGGGGTCAAAAGAACTGGCCCTAAGGGTGGTAGCGTGATTGCTAGTTCCATCTGTAGCGGAGGTGCTACCAACCAAGAGGTTTGTATGGTTGATGAATTGGTTACTGGGATGAGGATGGAGTGGGGTATGAGCCTATGAGGCTTAAACACATGGACTCGGTATCTTCCGGTTTATAACAAACGTTGAAAGATAATTGGGTAGGGTATGGTCATACCCATGGACACAAAAATGAATCCATACCGTACTCATGACTAACCGGATAGAGTTTATGCACTACCTATGGACACAAAAATGTGCCTTTACCCTACCCATGCGGGTTGGGTGCCTCGTGTACCCATACCCATAAATAAAATTGTCATCCTTACTCGCAATATTGGACCAATGCATTTACTGCCTGAAGAAATAATGTGTGGAGTTATATGTGATTCGTGCTGGAAAAACATGCATGGTTTTTCTCGGGCACTCCATAGCTAGTTGACTCACCACACATCAGCCACATAGTATTTAGTAGCAGCACAGATTTCATAAACAAGGAACCAACAGTACGTACGATTGGAAGCACACACGCCGCTTTCTGCGAATCCATACATTATCCGGTTATACACAGCGACAACGGTGGGAGGAAAACCTCTCATCACATGGATATAGCGATGATGTAACGCCGTCAGCTCGCCGCCACCACCGTCGCTACCCGTGAGAGGAAGTTCGGCGACGTTCATCTACTTTGCTGCAACTAACAGCAATGATTCAGACCGGAAGCGCAGCCTGGTCCCTGCAGTGGCAGGAGATAAACCTAGGATGAAGCAGCCGGCGGCGGCAACTGGCCATCTGCGGAGTCGTCTCGGTCCTTGCTCTCCTTCCACTTGGCCCAGCCCCATCGCGCCACGAGGAATGCTCCCAGAGCATACACCTGCAAAGTTAACGAGGTGAATGAATGACGGCTTGGTCTGGAACCCAAAAATCTGAGGATATGCTTGTGCTGGTTTCTCTGAAGAGCAAATGACCACGAGACGGCCATATACTGCAGCAATATATTTGCTGGTAGATCACAGGAAACTAGAGGCATAGAGGTTATCTGAGGGAATGCCCAGATTTCACTGAACTTAATTAAGACAGTAAACAGCAACTGACAAATAAACAGGAATATGCTCTGCATCAACTAGATGAACCAAATCAGGCCTTCTTACTGAATTTAAAATCATCGCTGTCTCTGTAAGTTGACAGACATAACAAATGATGTGTCACAGAACCTTTAGAGATACGTAATCGCTTCAAACCCCAGTGGCTTCAATGCGGTCAGTTGTTACTAAATCCAGTGGTCAAGTAAACATAGAATTGCTACATCCACATGACATTATACTCGCCATGCACGATTTTGGAAGCAGTGATGGTTTGAAAGCGACATACTATAAAGTAGTTTACGTGTGTACCCCGTAACAAACGCCTTAACAAAACTACACGGGATAAGCTGTGATGATTAGTTATGGTAGCACCATTTTCATCTAAGAAGCACAAAACAGAGGATATGTGTGCTGATTTCTCTGAAGACCAATGGGCAGAAATACGCAGTACTATCTAACAGGGATGAATGAATGACCACGTGATCGCATACTGCAGCGAAATATTCGCCGGCAGATCACAGGAAGCTACAGGTATATACATGTGGGTTCTATGATGGAATGTCCGGGTTTATCTGAACTTAAGACAGTAAACACCAGCTGACAGAAAACAGTAAGATGCTCTGCATCAACTAGATGAACCAAATAAGAGCTTCCTACTGAACTTAGAATCATCACTGTCTCTGTATGCGGACAAAGGCATGACAAATGATGTCTCACAGGACCTTCAGAGATACATAATCACTCCAAACCCCAATAGCGAAAACTGAGGCTTGATTCCTAATCTAGCGCATGTTCATAGTGCAGTAGTATAACACCAGGAAACCACTGGAAACTAAAGATAGGGGTTCTCTGAAGGAATGTGTTGATTTTCTTAACACTAGAGACCCCCAATCGGCAGCAAACGATATATTTGTGCATCAACTAGATGAACCAAATTAAAGCATCTTACGGAACTTAAAACCATCATGGTCACCATGTTAAGCGGTAACCGGACGACATAACAGAGGTGTCTCACAAAGCCTTCAGAGAGATAGGCAATCGCTTCAAACCCCACTGGCCTAAAAAGTGATTAATGGCTACAAAATCCCACATTATAAAGTACTACTTTTCATGCTCAACTCTGGAAGCAAGCAGAGATGGTAAAATCCTCCCGTTCTGAAGTTGAAAAGCAACACGCTGCTAGCCCACGGTTGAGGTCAGCGCCGCATAATCCCCGAAAACAAGGAGAGCCTGCGGTATAGCTCTACACAAGCGAGGCAGGGCGCGGGCGAGGACGGTGATGCATTCATACCTGCCACAGGTTGCGGGGGGCGGCCATGTCCTCCTCCACGCCCTCGCCGGCGGTGGTGGTGGGCGGCGGCAGGTCCTCCTCATCCAGCTTAATCGCCGGCGACTGCCTGGCCGTGTGCTGCGCGGCGGCGGGGAAGAACCGCACCGTGGACGGCGGGGCCCCGCCCCCGCCCCCGCCGTCGGCCTCCTCCGGCTTCTTCGCCTGCTCCGGCGCGCCCGCGCTCCCGGCGTTGCCCATCTCCTGCCGGCGTCCCCCAACCCCAAACCCACAGGCTTTCCTCCTCCTCCTCTCTCTCGGCGATAAGATTCGTGACGCGGTGGTGCGGCTCGGGTCAGACTTTGGGCCGGTTTGATTAAGGCCCCGTTTATTTACAATATAATACTATAGTATTCATAATATATGCTGCTACTTGTGTCAAAGAAAAAACTTAACGTTCTCATATTTCTTTACCAAAGGGAGTACATTTTATTTCAAAATAAATCTAGTCATGCCATGCTTTGCAAAAGGATAAATTTGTTCGTATGTCTACAAGTGTCATCCGTATGGCACAAACACATGGCAATTTTGAACATTTTTTATGATAAGTTTAGTGACGTCTGGATGGTAATTTTATCTGTCAAGCATGACAACTTTTTTTTCAGATGGCAAGTTTTAATAGTTTTTTTTTAACTTTCAAATGGCAACTTTGGTTGTAAAAAAACACCAGGACCGAAGTGCTTCGTGCCACACGTATGAGACTTATCATTTGGATAAAAAAAATAGCGGGTTGTGGATTTTATGGGACATGGTTCGTTGCACTGCATAAGCATTTTATGGCAAACATGGTCTTGTGTTCTACTCGTGTATAAAGTTTACGCGAAGAACTAAGTTCAGAAGAGTTGAATAGTAACCTTTATATAGTGCTTCTGTGTTCTTATGTACAAAAGCAAAGCAAAATAGACTGCTCGTGCATCAATATATGGATGGCCATGATGGCTTTTACGGAGCTCATATGTCCCTTCTCTACTTTTGCTTTTGTCTTTTTTCTCTTCATAGATTGATTTGGAACCACAAAGTATATCTTGCCCACATTTGCTTCTTTTCCAAGGCTAACCAAACTAGGCTCTTATAGAAGACTAGCACAATTAGCATGCTTTAGTTTCAGACAAACAATACAACTTTATCGAGGAATTAACCATAGACAAACTGGAACAGAACACGGACAATGCTCAAAACATAAATGAGAAACGTTTATGAAAAACAGGCTAATAATTAGGCACACATCGGGCGTCTCTGCAACCCGTCAGATCCAATTTTGATCTAACGGTGTGCAGTGTATCCATGCCGTGCATAGAGAGAGCAAAGGTTTGCAACATGGACCAAGTTGCAAACACGAGCCCTCAACTAAGAAGTTGTTGCAGCCCCCTCCATACTTAATACGTGTACACCCTTCTCCTTTCCTATCTCCCGTGAGATCGCGAGAGCCACTGTTTTTCCTCTTCTTTTTTTCGAGACCCTCTTTCGTGTCCCACCTCTTGTCATGACCTACCCTTTCCGGCATGGATGCACACTTTGAGAGCTCGGCAAGTCCCATGTGCTGCTAACAAAAGGTCGCAAACCAAGTAACGCGCTTCCCAACGCAGTTGCATGCCACCACACCACATTGGTTGATGCAAGGGATGCCCCCACTGTGTCGTCCCTGGCTTTCTCACATGACTGTTGCAGTCGCAACATGGGTTATGTTGCAAAAGGGTCGTTTTGCCCGTGATTGCAACATGTGCACTATAACACTAGTCTTTGTTGCAGAGAAAAAACATTTCAAAGAAAATTTGAAGAGGGCCAAGCACACCAAGGATCATGTTGCAGACATCAGACGGGCTATCCAAGGCTCCCTCCATTCAACGACTGCGGAGGCGGTGGATCTTTCCAGATTATCACCCGGTGCACTCATAGCGGTGCCCATACTAAATCGAAAGTTACAGCAAAGTTCTTTGTAGTCTCTAGATTCACTTGTTTGCATCATCACGGCTCAGATGGTTTAAGGCACACAATGATGTATTGCTGTGCACTGGCAGCCTGAAGAACCAGGTTCACAACAATCAGGAAAACTGCTAGCTTGCACACCATGTAGCATTATTGTTCATATTACCACTGTGACTGAATGAAGCTTAATACTCAACATTAACTCTGCTGAAAACTAGTACAGTTTTCCAGACCGTAAACTCACATCATCATCAACTATGCCGAACAAGAATATATATCTCACTAACAGCAAAAGAATAGCACGGGAGGTGCAACCAACCAAACGTAACAAACACTGCCACCACAGGTATGATAGATACTCAGATACTCTGTCCCTTTTGCCCGATATAGGGTTACACATTGACGATTCTAGGTAGGTAAGAAGATTGGTGGGATCTAGAGGCACGACAAAAACGACAGTGGTTTCACTACGATATCCGTATCCGGCTTCCAAAAGATCAAGAGCAACATGGCCGTCTAGCTTGAAGGCGTCGCCGTGGCCAGACACATCTGCGTCTTGACGGCTTCCTTGTAGGTCTTGTGCTGGTAGGTCAGCGTCGTCTCCAGCAGGTCCTTGAGAGGGGTCTTGGGGTTCCACCCTGCAGTTTGTTTAACCAGCGTGTGTTTGGAGATCAGACATTAGGTACTAGTAAATCTGGAGGATAACGAAAGACGGAACGAACACGCTGTTGCGGAGAGCGATATACGTACCTAGCTGCTTGTTGATCAGGGTCATGTCAGGGATCCTCTTGTCACTGTCGTCGTACCCTTCGCCGTAGAATTCTTTCGCGCTCACGTCGATCACAGGCTCCTCCAGCGGGGGCTCTCCTGAGACCTTAGCATAGACCTGGAGATGAATGCAAAAGAAATATTCAGAAAAGACAGAGTAACAGAACATACAGTTGCCATTGCTGTGTTGATGGCAATACCTCGGTCATCATTTCAGCCAACTCCCTAACAGTGACTTCATTGTCGGGGTTCCCAACGTTGAAGATATGACCATTGGCTCGAGCAGGGTTTTCCTTTGGCACAAGAAAACAGAGATTTAAGTTCCACTGATGCGGTACATACTGAGGAGCATCAGATAAACAGATCGGAGATAAACAGAGAAGACATACAATCATCAAAAGAACAGCTTCAATGGCATCCTTAATGTAAACAAAAGTTCTCTGGGACTCGCCGCCATCGACAAGCTTCAGGGGCTCTCTGCGGAGGAGATTCTGCACATCCATTGGCAAGGTATATCTTGTAAGAAAAAAGACTGAACACAGTGCAGTGAAGGTATCCATCCAAAGCAAGGGATAAGTTTACATACGTTGCTGAAGCAAGCCAAAACCCGAGGAACACCCTCGCTAGGACCATCAACGCCAGGAATGAAGTCCATCCTTGGCCCAATCCAATTGAAAGGTCTCACAATCGTGAATTCAAGGCCATTTTCTGCGCCTTCAGCTGCGGGAAACTCAAATGTACATGGTCAGAAAAAGTTTAAGGGTGCTACTAATGGCACAATCAACAAGTTGTAAGTTCTTCCACTCACCAAAAACAAGCCTCTCGATAAGCTGCTTTGCGCACGCATAGGACCATCTCTGTTTCACGATTGGACCAAAGATGCAGGGTGACTCATCTTCTGTCAGCACATAAAATTCAGCTTCCTGTTTGAAAGGTAAAAGGCACACAGAGCATCAGCTGAACAGCCAGGTGTGATCATATGAATATGTGACTGTTACATGGGAAAAACACATTACTGACAACCAAACAAATTATTGTTACTACTAGGCTGAGTATAGTATTGCTACGAAGATAAGAATCTAAAGACAAGAATAGCAAAATGATTGTAACTCAGGGTCTGGTTAATTGAGTCTTTAAATGATGAAGCTCCAACTCAACAATTCAATAAGAAAAGGGGAGTTCCTTGTGGCAGCACTTTTTCCAAACTACTAATCCACTTGCAGAGCAATATACGGTGACAGGCATAAGCATGACATGGTTGAGCCAAATTTTTTTTTATTTCAAGCTAAAAGAGAGCCGACAATGTGAAATGACAGTATCCTTGCTTACAACTAGTCCCTAAAAAAGTAATCTGACTATGTCAAATGACAGCATCCTCTCATACAACTAGCCCTCTAAGTTACAACAAATGGTACTAGACAGATTAACCAATTAGCAACTTAAAGCAGGCCATCGCAAAAATGTAAAAATCAATGTATGCAGTCAAACTCTGTTCTTCCTCTGAAGTCAAGACATGCCATAACCTTCACACCAAACAACAATTCCAAGACATCATCCCAGTGCCAACCAACAACCAACAAGGATTTTCAACTAGAATAATTCCACTCCCAACCAACACCAAATCCAGGCCAACCTTTTCTTTAACGACTGTGCTAAAAGAACAGGACAATTTAGGACTGTACTATAAAAAGGTACTCCCCCTGTTTCTTCAAAGTTTGACCAGGTTTATATAAAATAGTAGCATTGGCAATCACCGTACAAAAACAATATCATTAGATCCATCATGAAATATATTTTCATATTATATATTTATTTGCTATTGTAGATGTTGATATTTTTTAACATAATAAACTCGGTCAAAGTTTACGAAGTATGACTTTGAACAAATCTAATATGCAGAGTAAAAAGAAACAGAGGAAGTACTAGACAGATTAATCAATGAGCAACTCCTTTTACTAAGAAAGAACACCCCTAAAATGTAAAATCAACGTATACATTTGCAGTCAAACTCTACTCTTCCTTAAAGGCAAGACATTCCATAAGCTTCACGTCAAACCGCCATTACAAGACATTATCCCAGTGTCAACCAACAACCAACAAGGCTTCAACTAGAATAATTCCACTCCCAACCAACACCTAATCCAGGCCAACCTTTTATTTAAGGACTGTACTAAAAGAAGACAATAATTACAGGTGAGCATCGCAATCTATCTAGCAACGTGCGCCAGATCCAATCATCCAATCAATTCCACCCCAATCCAATCCAGTCCAATCGAATCAAATCAAATCAAATCCGTTTGCTTATTCAACCAACCAAAAAAAGGTTCAACCTACTACTTCAGAGCTCAGTCAGATACCACCACATTATCCACTGATGTCACTCGGTGAGTGACACTCACGGATACAGCAAGTGCAGACAGATGGTGCGAGCAGGGCAATGGGGATGTCATGTTCATCACCTTGCGGAGGGGGTGGTCCTTGGGGAGGAAGCTGCCGATGGTCTTGCCGTAGACCTCGCACGTGGAGAAGTGGATCAGACGCTTGCCGTTCTCCGAGCAGTACTTAACCTGCGCACGCAGCACCGACACGTGAGTACGTGACGGTCAGACATTCTTTGCTTGGCAACGCCCAAAGCGCCGACGAGAATATAATCTTGGGTGGAGCGAGAGGTGTGAGCACGTACCACCGGGAGCGCGTCGATGAAGTTGCTGTAGATGGTGTCGAGCGGCCGCGTGTTGTAGTCCGCCGGCGTGCAGATTGCCGCCAGGTTTATCGTCTTCGCGGAGCAGATCCAACCGGCCAGCCACCGACACGCAAGAACAAAATCGTCAGCGGCTTTCCAGAATCTCAGGGGACGCGGATATTATTATTTTTCAAGCGACGAGCGCGCGACTGGCAACCGAATCAAGAAACTAAATCCCAGGAAAATCGTTCCATTTTTTCGCAAGCCAATCCGCCATTAGAGGCACCACGAGAGGAAGGGAGGGACGGGTGGGGAGGGGGGACGGAAGTACCAGATCGGCCATCTTGATGAGGCCTTCGAGGCGGGGGTCGTTCTTGATGTTGAGGCGGTGGAAGGAGATGCGTCCGGCGAGGTGCGGCGGGGGCGGGTCGACGAGGTGGCGGATCTTGTCGCAGTAGACGTCGACGGCGAGGACGACGTGCGGGGTCTCGGCCATGAGCTTCTCGCAGAGGTGCGAGCCGATGAAGCCGCCGGCGCCGATCACGCAGATGGTGAGCGGCGCCACGGCGCCGCCGTCCAGATCCACCCTGCCCCCGCTCGCCATGCCTCTCGCTCCCTCCCTAGCTCCCCCGGCGGTCGCGCGGTGCGGTCGGGTGGACGGTCGGATCCGGGTGGGGGAATGCGCGTGGGGATCGGGTCTGGTTGGATTTGGGCTGGGATTATCTATCCGGCGGCGATGTCGGTGGTACGGCGTCGATGATGGGGTGGCGGTATTTAACGGAGGTGGGGCGAGAGTGGAGTGGCCGAAGACCGAAGGAAGGAATAGGGGTGCGGGGGCGGGCGGGCCCACCGGCCAGATCGAGATCCACACTGCTCCGTGGGCCCGAGTCTCTCCCCCCTTCCTATCTCGATTGATTCTCTCTTTTTCTTTCTTCTTGGTCACAAGTTTCCTAAGCTTCTCTTTGGATACCTTCTTCCTTGGTGTTTATGATGATGATTATGAGTTGATTCAATTTGGTTGTAATGTGGAGACACGTTGGCTTCTACCTTCGGTTTCTCTCGACTCCCAACGAATTATTTATAGATTTATTTCAGGCCTTTCAAATATGTGCATTCGATGGGATGAGATGTCCCGTCAAGTATGAACGTGTCTGCGTCGACTTCGTCAATCTCAAAATGATGTGTCGGTCCAGTCTTTCAAAGATGCTCATAGGAGGCAGTGTGTGCGTACGTGCGTTCATTGAGGGAGTGTATGTACGTATGTATATACTATGTTTAGGAAAATGAGACGTCCTAGATTACTGACCAATTCACACTCAAGTACACGCGACAGAACAACTCCTCTCGTGAAACGAAACAAGAGACGGCGGCGGAGGATCTAGACCCATGATGCCCATCGGGGACTCGGCCACTCCCCTTCCTCGTTGATCGTCGTCTTGGCGTCGCGGGGAAGAGGAACCCTGGTTCTCGATCGGGCATGTAGTAGTCCTAGATTTTTTTTAGCTTTTTCGAGTTTCCTTTGTCAGTGTCATAGTGTGGTTGATGCCGACGGTGCTCGTAATAAAAATGGCCTTTCAGCCCATGCTCCTGTTCGTCAGAGGTGTTGTTGGAGCCAACGAGAGGCTCGTGGAGTCCAAGTTGTTCGAGTGGCTTCGATCTGGTGTTGCTCTTGGAGCATCGTGGTGACGACAGATACGGATATGCGGAAGACGATGGTGGATCCAACGGGTTGGCGTTAGCCCAGGATACAGGGTTGAAGAGGCTCGGAAGGCTCCTCCAGTTGATGTTTCTTATTGGGTTAGATCCAGCCTTCTGGGTTGTTGGTGGCTATCGCGTCTCATAGACGCCTCGTGGCAAGGGGTTTCTTCAGCGTCAAGATGTGGACCAGCTTCTGGTGCTCTTCTTCTCTGGTGATGACGAATATCATGGATGCTTGGTAGTTGCGGCGAAGGCAGTATGCAACAGTGCAACCATTTGTATTTTCCTTGTTTTTGTTGCTTGTATGCGTTTCACCTTTGTATCGTTACTACTATGAACACAAGTAATGTATGTCTATGGTTGTACATCCTTTAAAGAATGGCATGTTGTAAAGAAAAAAAGTTGTAATGTGTTGTGTCAACATATCGGTTTCTACCTTATATTTCTTTCGAGCCCAAGCGACTCCCCACTAGTAGAAAAGAGGGATTTCGTCCTAGGCAGATCAGAACATTAGTCCCGGACGAGTTACGAACCGGGACCACTAGCAGCATCAGTCCCGGTTTGAGAGGCTAGGACGCCGGTCGGGCCTCGGTAGGCATCAGTCCCGGTTCGGCTGGGACTTGTAGTCCCGGTTCCAACCTCCATCCGGGACTAAAGGGGTTGCTGCCCATTAGTCCCGATTGGTGTCTGGAACCAGGACTCAACGTGTGGCCATTAATCCCAGTTTTAGGCACAAACCGGGTCTAAATCTTTTGCCTATATATATTCGCGCCCCCTCCCCATCTCCTTTGTTTTTGGCCGTGGAAGGTTGTGGGAGGTGTGTGCTACTCTGTTCTCACCTCCTATGCACATGAGGTGTTTGATGAGATGCCCGATCCACACTTAAGCTTTCTACTCTCTAAGCTCGACCTCAAAGCTACATTTTCCTTAAGATTTGTGTAGGTTTGGCGGTGCACCAACTACACAAGTGTTCTAAAAGGTTAGTAACTTCATCCTTTCATCTCTCACTGCTAGTTTAGCCTCATTTCAAATGCTCTAGAAGTAGAGTGGTTTGTGGGTTCTAGTGGAGGAGTGTATTAATTTGGTCACTTATATATTCATGATGTTCTGTAATGGTTTTTATATACTTAATTATATAATGCACGCAGATGAACCGACAATGGATGTACGGTGACCGACGCACCTCTGACTGTTGGGGAATGTTGCATGGGAAACAAAAATTTCCTACGCACATGCAAGATCTATCCATGGTGATGAGCATCTACGAGAGAGAGAGAGAGAGAGAGGATCTACATACCCTTGTAGATCGCTAAGCGGAAGCGTTAAGAAACGCGGTTGATGTAGTCGAACATCTTTGCGATCCAATCACGAGTCGTCCCACGATCTCATCACGAGCCGTCCCGCGATTCCATCATGTTCCTTCCGATCTGGTGCCGAATGGATGGTACCTCCGCGTTCAACACACGTGCAGCTTGATGTCGCCTTCACCTCCTTGATCCAGTGAGCGATGGCGAAGTAGTAGATGACTTCCGACAGCATAGCGGCATGGTGACAGTGGTGGTGAAGAACAATCTCCACGAGGCTTCGCCAAGCACAACGAAAACTATGACGGAGGATAAACTAGAGGGACTGGGTTGCCGGCACACGGCTTGGGAAAACTTGATGTGTTCCGGATGCTAGCCCCGCCCCTTTATTTATATGTTGAGCCCTGGCGTCGAAACTGTAGGGGAACATTGCATGGAAACAAAAAAAATCCTACACACGCGCAAGATCTATCCACGGTAATGAGCATCTATGAGAGGGAGAGTGGATCTACATACCCTCGTAGATCGCTAAGCGGGAAGCGTTAAGAAACGCAGTTGATGTAGTCGAACGTCTTCGCGATCCAAATCGTCGAGCGTCCCGCGATCCCATCACGATCCATCTCGCGATCGAATCACAATCTGTCCTGCAATCCCAACACGATCCGTCCCATGATCAAATCACGAGCAATCTTGATCATGGTCCTTCCGATCTAGCGCCGAACGGACGGCACCTCCGCGTTCAGCACACGTACAGCTCGATAACGATCTCCGCCTTCTTGATCCAGCAAGAGGGAGCGGAGAGGTAGATGAGTTCTCCGGAAGAGCGACGGTGTGGCGGCGGTGGTGGTGGAACTATTCCGACAGGGCTTCGCCTAAGCACCGCCGAACTAGACTAGAGGAGAAAACCGATCTAGATGAATTAGAGGGAGCACGTGGCAATTAGGGTTAGCTCTTCCCTCTAAATCCTCTAGTATATATAGGAGGGAGGGAGGGGAAGAGGCAGCCTCAAACCCTCAAGGTTTGGTCAAATTTGGAGGTGGAGGAGTCCTACTCCAATCCTATTAGGAGTAGGAGTCCTCCTTTCCACTTGGAAACTCTTTCCACCTCTCCACCTTTGGGTTTTTCCCACCCCTAGCCGCATAGGCCTTAGTGGGGGGGGGGGGCTCGGCCAGCCACCTAAGGGCTGGCTTGACTCCTCCCACAGCCCATGAGGCCCTTTGGGTCGAGACACCCCTCCCGATGATCCCCGGCACCCCTCCCGACACTCCCGGTACACTACCGATGAGCCCAAAACTTTTCCGGTGACCAAAACAGGACTTCCTATATATCAATCTTTACCTCCGGACCATTCTGGAGCTCCTCGTGACGTCTAGAATCTCATCTGGGACTCCGAACAACCTTCGGTCACCACCATACATAACTCTATACTACCGAAACGTCACCGAACCTTAAGTGTGCAGACCCTCCGGGTTCGAGAACTATGTAGACATGACCGAGACACCTCTACGGCCAATAACCAATAGCGGGACCTAGATGCCCATATTGGTTCCTACATATTCTACGAAGATCTTTATCGGTTGAACCTCCATGTCAAGGATTCAGTTAATCCCGTATGTTGCTCCCTTTGTCCTTCGATATGTTACTTGCCCGAGATTCGATCGTCGGTATCTCTATACCTAGTTCAATATCGTTACCAGCAAGTGTCTTTACTCGTTCCATAATACAAGATCCCATGGCTAACTCTTTAGTCACATTGCTTGCAAGGCTTATAGTGATGTTGTATTACCGAGTGGGCCCTGAGATACCTCTCCATCACACAGAGTAACAAATCCTAGTCTTGATCCATGCCAACCCAACAGACACCCTCGGGGATACCTGTAGAGCACCTTTATAGTCACCCAGTTACGTTGCGATGTTTGATACACACAAGGTACTCCTCCGGTGTCAGTGAGTTGCATGATCTCATGGTCATAGAAAAGTATACTTGACATGTAGAAAACTATAGAATTAAACTGACACGATCATATGCTATGTTTATAGTTTGAGTCTTGTCCATCACATCATTCTCCTAATGATGTGATCCCATTTATCAAATGACATCCCATGTCCATGGCTAGGAAACCTTGACCATCTTTGATTAACGAGCTAGTCTATTAGAGGCATACTAGGGACATGGTGTTGTATATGTATCCACACATGTATCTGAGTTTCCGATTAATACAATTCTAGGATGGATAATAAACGATTATCATGAATAAGGAAATATGATAATAACTAATTTATTATTGCCTCTAGGGCATATTTCCAACAGTCTCGCACTTGCACTAGAGTCAATAATCTAGCTCACATCGCTATGTGATTTGTTATGAATCTCACACCGAATGAGTTATGGGGTTCGATCATGTTTATGCATGTGAAAGATGTTTTAGTCAACTGGTCTGCGACATTCAGATCCGTGTGTACTTTGTAAATGTCTATATTATACTGTAGACACTACTACCACGCTCCACTTGGAGCTATTCCAAATGGCTACTCCACTATGCGTATCCAGATTGCTACTAAGAGTCATCCGGATCGGTGTTAAAGCTTGCATCGACGTAACTCTTTATGATGAACTCTTTATCACCTCCATAATTAAGAAACATCTCCTTAGTTCTCTGGTTACTAAGGATAATTTTGACCGCTGTCAAGTGATTCACTCCTGGATCACTCTTGTACCCCTTGACAGACTCATGGCAAGGCACACACCAGGTGCGGTACACAGCATGACATAATATAGAGCCTATGGCCAAGGCATAGGGGACAATCTTCGTCCTTTCTCTTTCTTCTGTCGTGGTCGAGCTTTGAGTCTCACTCAACTTCACACCTTACAAATCAGGCAAGAACTCTTTCTTTGACTGATCCATTTTGATCTCTTTCAAAATCTTGTCAAGATATGTACTCATTGAAAGTCTCATCTGGCGTATTGATCTATCTCTATAGATCTCGATGCCCAACAATTAAGTAGCTTTATCTAGGTCTTCCTTTGAAAACTCTTTTCAAACAACCCTTTATGTTTTCCAAAAACTCTACATCATTTCCAATCAACAATATGTCCTCCACATATTCTTATTAGAAATTCTATAGTGCTCCCACTCACTTTATTATAAATACAAGTTTCTCATAAACTTTGTGCAGACTCAAAAACTTTGATCACCTCATCAAAGCGTATATTCCAACTCCGAGATGCTTTCTCCAGTCCATAGAAGGATCACTAGAGCTTGCACACCTTTTAGCATCCTTAGGACTAACAAAACCTTCTAGTTGTATCTCATACAACCTTTCCTCAAGGAAGGAAATGATGTTTTGACATCCATGTGCCAGATTTCATAATTGAAAAAACGCAACAACTGCTAACATAATTCGAACAGACTTTAGCATCGCTACGAGTGAGAAAGTCTCATTGTAGTCAACTCCTTGAACTTGTCGGGAACTTCTTTGCGACAAGTTGAGCTTTATAATTGGTGACATTCACCATCAGCGTCTGTCTTCATCTTAAAGGTCCATTTGTACTCAAAGACCTGGCGTTCAACGGGCAAGTCTAACAAAGTCCATACTTGGTTTTCATACATGGATCCTTTCTTAGATTTCATGGCCTCTAACCATTTATCGGAATCCGGTCCCATCATCGCTTCTCCATAGCTCGTAGGTTCATCGTTGTCTAACAACATGACCTCTAAGACAGGGTTGTCGTACCACTCAGGAGCAGTATGCGTCCTTGTCGACCTACGAGGTTCGATAGTAACTTGATCTGAAGCTTCATGATCATCATCATTAACTTCCTATTCAACTAACGTAGGCTCCATAGAAACATCTTTATGCGATGCGCTACTCTCTGGTTGAAACAAAGGTTCAACAACCTCATCAAGTTCTATCTTCCTCCCACTCAATTCTTTTGAGAGAAACTTTTTCTCGAGAAAGGACCCGTTTTTAGCAACAACACACTTTGCAATCGGATCTGAGATAGAAGGTATACCCAACTGTTCTTATGGTATCCTATGAAGTTCCATTTGTCCGCTTTGGGTTCAAGCTCATTAGGTGAAAACCCTTTTTCACATAAGCGTCACAGCCCCAAACATTAAGAAATGACAGCTTAGGTTTCCGCCAAACCAAAATTCATACGGTGTCATCTCAACGGACTTAGATGGTGCCCCTTTTAAAGTGAATGTAGTTGTCTCTAATGCATACCCCCAAAACGATAGTGGTAAATTGATAAGAGACATCAGAGTTCGGACCATATTCAATAGAGCACGACTATGATGTTCGGACACACCATCACACTATGGTGTTCCAGGTGACGTGAGCTGTTAAACAACTTCCACTTTGTCTTAAGTTATATACCAAACTCGTAACTCAGATATTGACCTCCACGATCATATCCTAGACATTTTATCTTCTTGTCACGATGATCTTAAACTTCACTCTGAATTTGTTTGAACTTTTCAAATGATTCAGACCTGTGTTTCATTAAGTAAATATACACTATATCTACTCAAATCATTAGTGAAGGTAAAAAAATAACGATATCCACCGCACGCTACAACACTCATTGGACCGTATACAATAACATGTATCATTTCCAATAAGTCACTTGTTTGTTCCATCAAGACGGAAAATGGGGTATTAGTCATCTTGCCCAAGAGGCATGGTCCGGATGTCTCAACCGATTCAAAATCGAATGAGTCCAAAGATCCATTAGCATGAAGTTTCTTCATGCGATTTATACCAATATGACATTTAGCGGCAGTGCCACAAGTATGTGGTACTATCATTATTAACTTTGTATCTTTTGGTATCAATGTTATGAACATGTGTATTACTACGATCAAGATTCAACAAACCAATCTCATTGGGTGCATGACCATTGAAGGTATTATTCATGTAAACAGAATAACCATTATTCTCTC
Organism: Hordeum marinum; assembly: GCA_022496015.1. NCBI lineage: Eukaryota > Viridiplantae > Streptophyta > Magnoliopsida > Poales > Poaceae > Hordeum > Hordeum marinum. Next base: position 542,748,896 of record CM039674.1, read on the forward strand.
ACTTAAATGAATAACCGTATTGTAATAAACACGACCTAATCATGTTCATGCTTAACACAAACACCAAAAAATATTTATTTAGGTTCGTCATTAATCCCGAAGGTAGAGAGAGCGTGCGATGTTGATCACATCAACCTTGGAGACATTTCCAACACACATCATCACCTCACCCTTAGCTAGTCTCCGTTTATTCCGTAGCTTCTATTTTGAGTTACTAACATTTAGCAATCAAACCGGTATCCAATACGCAGGTGCTACTAAGAGTGCTAGCAAGGTACACATCAATAATACGTATATCAAATATACTTTTGCCGACGTTGCCAGCCTTCTTAACTATCAAGTATCTAGGGTTGTTCCGCTTCAGCGACCGCTCTCCTCATAATAGAAGCACTTAGTCTCGGGTTTGGGTTCAACTTTGGGTTGCTTCACTGGAGCAACAACTGACTAGCCATCCATGAAGTTTCCCTCCTTACCCTTTCCCTTTTCGAAACTAGTTGTTTTACTAACCATCAACAGTTGATGCTCCTTCTTGATATCTACCTTTGCGGTGTCCAACATCGCGAATAGCTCAGGGATCATCATTTCCATCCCTGGCATAATTATAGTTTAGCACGAAGTTCTAGTAGCTTAGTGACAGTGACTTGGAGAACTATATCAATCACTATCTTATCTGGAAGATCAGCTGTTACTTTCAAGCGATTGTACCACCCAGACAATCTGAGCACATGCTCAACGATTGATCTATTCTATCTTGCAAGCAAAGAATCTTGTTTGAGATCTCATATCCCAAAACATGGGCATGAGCCTGAGATCCCAATTTCAGCTCTTAGAACATCTCATATGTTCCATGATGTTCAAGACGTTTTGCAGCCTCAATTCTAAGTCATAATGCATGACGCACTGAACTATCAAGTAGTCATCAAAACGTGCATGTCAGATGTTCACAACATCTACAGACGACGCTAGAGGGGGTGGCACACCGAGCGGTGCATCAAGGACATAAGCCTTCTGTGCAGCAATGAGGACAATCCTCAGATCACGGACCCAGTCCGCAATATTGCTACCAGCATCTTTCAACTATATTTCTCTAGGAACATATAAAAATTCAAGGGAGCTACAGCATGAGCTAGTATTGTACAACATAATTTGCAAAGAAACTACTATCTATGTTCATGATAATGAGTTCAATTAATCATATTTCTTAAGAACTCCCACTCAAATTGACATCCCTCCGGTCATTCGAGTGATACATGATCCAAATTCACCAACTCATGTCCGATCATCACGTGAGTTGAGGTGGTTTCAATGGTGAACATCATCATGTTAATCATATCTACTATATGACTCATGTTTGACCTTTCGGTCTCTTGTGTTCCGAGACCATGTCTGTACTGTTGAATGTATAATTTGGCTGCTAGGTATTTTATAAGCCAAATTAATTTATATGACTGAACCTAGATTATTGGTTGGCATATATGTTTAAACTTGCTGTTTAGCTCACACTGCAGGCTAGATGAAACGCAAGTACAGATACTATGCCGGTAGCTTAGGCGTACCAAGCCATCGACTGAAGGAATATATGAAGTTTATCATGGAGTCGTAGCAAGCTAGGACAAGTCCTTCAGATTCTAGGATAGGTCGAGCTATTGCCGATGCCTAGGACAAGTCCTAAACAGTTTCAGATGTCAACTGGAATTTCAGTTCTGCACAAGCTAAGGACAAGTCCTGGCCGGATTCAGAAATAAGAGCACACTAGCGGGTACGCGACAAGTCCTGATCGGATCGGCAAGTCCTGATCGGATGCCTAGTCAAGGGCGTGTGGATTACAGGTCACGTATGGGAAGTGCACAAAGATTTTTTTGGTACATGGTACGTACTAGTGCTAATTAGAATTAAAGGCCGGATCAATAAGAGGTAGGAATATTTTATTTGGCTTGCATGCCAAGGAAAAGATCTGTGTCGTGTACGTACGCCGAAGACCAGGCTACCTATATAACAGGTATGCGGCCGATTGAAGAGACCCCCCAATCGTTACACAACAAAAATACATCTATTTTTCCATGTACTTTTTCTTTCTATGTTTATTCCTGCCGAGCCCTAGTAGCCCTAGGGTTTAGCAAATCTTTGCCGTTTTGCGCTAAAAAGCGGCCGTATTTCCTCTCCAAAATTGAGGAATTCTTTGTTGCTTTGCCTGTAAAGCATCTGTTCGTCATCACATAAGCACGACGGTTATCTTGGTGTTGCGCGGTGATCTCGCGTGCAACCACAATTGGCGACTCCGCTGGGGACGAGAAGAACAAGAACATGGACAAGAACGGGAGCGACATCGACCCGGAGAACATCATCGCCGTCACACTCGATGATCTGTCGGAAGATGATCGGCATGAGCTTGAACAAGAGCTTGAGAGAGAGAAAGCTGAAAATATGAAACTGAAGTTGGCTGGATACCAGAAGACAAGAAACGGCGTCGTCAAAAAGGTAGTTGCGCCGAGTCCTTCCGTTCTACTCGGTGCTGAGGTAAAAAAAGCCAACCGAAGAAATTGCTCATTTAATTGATGTGTTCGTAGCTAGTAAATATGGTTTGGACATAACAGACATGTCACGCACAATTACTCGAGCTGTAGTTAATAAATTTGAAGAATTTAAGGAGCAGCTTGAAGATAGTATACCTCATCATGTGCGTTCAGTAGTGCTACAAATTAATGATGAAAATTTTGGTAAGAAGCCGATGCCTAATGAAAGTAGCATATTATTTAGTCTTTCTGGTCATACGCACACACCAGGTGCATCGGTTACTGCTGCGTAGCATATTCACGTTCCTTTAAGTAATAATCAAGGTGGTCGAAACTATGCTAGCAGTTCGGCTAATGATATTGTTTCGGGTGTTGCTCCTCCTATTGTTTTAACTTCGGTTGCACAAAATTACAACAGCCATAACCGAAGTGGCATTTTAAATTCTAATTTGCAGCAACCTTTTTATCAAACAGTAGCATATAATACACCATTGCTGCCGCTATCGGTACCGGGATTCCATATGGCCGGTACCCGATTCATATTTTAGTGGGCCTTCATTGCAAACTTCGCATGCTCAAATCTCTACGCCGGAGTTTTCATCGCGTGCTGGCGTTCCGCCTGCTCCATAAACAAATTCTCCACAACCGAATGATAGTTGTAAAGATCAACTTGCTAGTATACTTAGAGAATTTGGTTTAGAACCTAAGGGTAGAGCACGTGCATATCAAAAACCATACCCTGAGTATTTTGACTCGACACCATTTCCTCGTGGTTTTAGAATTCCAGATTTTGTTAAATTTATGGGGGAAGATGGTAGAACAACTTTTGAGCATGTGGGGCAGTTTTTAGCACAATGTAGTGAGATCGGCACATCGGATAGTGAGGATGATGTTGATATATGTGTAGCCGAATGGGTTCAAGCACCAAAGTCAAAACCTTTTGCATGTTCTGCTTTGAAACCTACACCTGCTAGAAGAGACGAAATTAAATACACTTTCGATGTTAGCAAGTGTGATAGAATTTTTCATATGTTACTGCAAAATAAATTAATTAGAGTGAGAGAAGGTCATGTAATTCCACCACTAGAAGAATTGGGTAGAAGAGCTTATTGTAAATGGCACAATTCTTTTTCTCATGTTACTAATGATTGTAATGTATTTCGTCGACAGGTGCAATCGGCCATTAATAAAGGACGATTGACGTTTACAGAAGGTTTGAAGATGAAGCTCGATAGCGGCCCTTTTCTTATCAATGTGATCAAGCTTGAGAGTAAGAAAATGCTTATTCGGTCGGATCAGACCGAATCTGCTAGAGAGAAAAATGTTGTTGATGACAGTGCTCCTCCAAGGATGATCAAACCCAAGAATCCAGAAGTAGGAGTGTGAAAAGTCAATGGAAGAAGGAGACAAGCTCCGAGATCAAAGCTGACGGTTAACATGTTGTTGGAGAAATATACTTCACGCAAGGCCAACAATGTGTTTAATCGGCTTGGAGGTAATAAGCGTCCTAGATCTCCTCCTGGCGGTCATGAGCAGTGGCAAGGAGGTTCATATGACCAGCAACCATATTTTGTAATGGGCCCACCATATTGGGGTTGTGCACCTCCTATGTACCCACAATTTCCTCCATGGGGTTTTAATCCATGGGCGCCATATTGTACGGGACCAGCAGGTTATTGTCAGCCGGAGTGGACTCCATCGGGTCCAGTTTACAGAGAACCAATGCGTGACAAAAGAGCTCGTTTTAATCAGGATCGTCGACCTTGTGATGCAATTGTCGTTCAAGGGAACCGACCGCCAGTGCATAATACAGACAACGTGAATTATAGTGGTGGCCGTAAACTCACTTGGATGCCTAAGCTTGTCAAAGGTTTGGATGGTTTAAATGCAAGTCATGATCTAACAGCTGGGCGGAAGCAGTTTGCCAAAAGTGTTCAAAATGATGCAGAAATAAGAAATGGCCTGGCTCACAACAGAGATGCTAATGTAGAAGGGAGAAGTTTTGATGATACAATCATCGCATCCTCTAAGACGAGTCAGAATAATGGATCGGTTAGCCTGCATGCCAATGTGGTCATCGAGAAAGGCAGATCAGGAAGGTCCACGAGTTGTTCTCCTCATATTGTTTTTGGCACATTTAACCAACACTTGCCGAACGTCGATGCATCCAATTTAGAGCCTGTGTACACGCGTTCAGAGGAGGCTGCATTACGTACCAATACTAGTGAATCGGCTGCTGTACCTGCCGATCTACATGCAAGACGTGATAGGCTTGATCAACGGAATATTTCTTCGGCCAGAGACAGATTATTTGTACCAAAAAATTTAGTACATCACTACAGGCCGAGAGACTCGAGGGGTAGCAGAATTAAGTGAGTCGCTCCTGGAACTAAACCGGGACCTCGCTGGTGCCCGACGGGATTAACACACATGCAGAAACGCCGAGTGCAGCGGCTGCGAGCACTGGAGATCTGGGAAGAGATAGCTGAGAAGAAACACGATGAACTGTTTAATCAAGAAAGACCAATGGTTCCTAACAAAACTTGGAAGGAGAAGCGCATCGTGGCGGAGGAGAACAGGGTCGCCGGTGACACAACGAGCGACATTGCAGATGACACATCGGATGACCTCGCGGATGACATGGTTGACATCGAGAACACAGAAAATAGTGATGATATACTTAGTGACATGGATGTTAACATGGTGTTCGCTTTACCTGCTGAATTTCGTGCGTCCAAGGCTGAAGTTGCAGAACTTGTTCTTGGTGCGAAAAATATTACGTTTGAGAAACCCGAGAAGCCAGAGCAACACTTGAAACCATTGTTCATCAGGGGTCACATTGACGGTAAGCCTATTGGTCGCATGCTTGTTGATGGAGGTGCTGAAGTCAATATTATGCCTTTTTCGGTTTTTTCTAAATTGGGCCGAAAAGAGAGCGAATTAATGAAGACGAATATGGGTCTTAGTGGTTTATCCGGAGAGTTGTCTGAAGCCAAGGGTGTTATTTCTATGGAGCTTAGGTAGGTAGCAAAACATTGTCGACTGCATTTTTTGTTGTTGAAGTCAAAGGTCGGTATAATGTCCTTTTGGGACGCGACTGGATTCATGCAAATTGTTGCATCCCATCTACTCTACATCAGTGCTTAATTCAGTGGGTCAATGATGATGTGCAGGTGATTAAGGCGGACAATTCTTCTTGTATTGCTTTGACATATGCGCCGGTTGATTGACAACACGGTGAGATGCGATGTTTGACCGGTAAGGATTTATCGGATTATGATTATATCAGTATTGGTAGAGATGGTTTTGTACCCATAAATGCACAGCCGGCTGGCATAGCTCGGCTTAATGATTTATCTATATAAATGATGAATAAAGATGATAGTATTAAGTGTCTGCAAAGACGCACGGAGGAATATCGTTCCGGAAAGAGCGATTTGCATGAAACAATTGAAGACTTTGATGACATGGAAAAGCTTGGACAAGGATTCTCATTGGATCCACTTGAAGAAATTGATATTCGTGATGTAAGTATTCCGAGGCCTATATTTATCAAAGCTAGCTTGAAAGCCGATCAGAAAAGCAAGGAACGTTTATTACTTAAAGAGTTCGTTGATTGCTTTGCTTGGAGTTATACTGAGATGCCTGGGCCTGAGTAGGGATTTAGTAGAACATAGACTACCTATTAATCCTGATTTTAGGCCGCATAAACAACCTCGTAGAAGTTTCAATCCTAATTTGTATGACCGCATCAAAGAAGAAGTTGATCGGTTGTTAAAAGCTAAGTTTATTCGGCCGTCTAGATATGCAGATTGGGTTTCTAATATTGTGCCAGTGGAAAAGAAAAATACCGGTAATATTAGAATATGTGTTGATTTTAGAGATCTAAATAAGGCTACTCCAAAAGATGAATATCCTATGCCTATACCCAACATGCTTATTAATGATGCCTCGGGACATAAAGTAATAAGCTTTTTAGATGGTAATGCATGGTATAATCAAATATTTATGGCCAAACAAGATATGTCTAAGACTGCTTTTCGTTGCCCAGGTTTTGTTGGTTTATTTGAGTGGGTCGTTATGACGTTTGGGTTGAAAAATGCCGGTGCTACATACCAACGAGCTATGAATTTGATTTTTCATGATCTTCTAGGTATTGTACTAGAAATATATATTGATGATATAGTTGTTAAATCGGACAGTTTTGATCATCATTTGACCGATTTACGATTAGCTTTTGAAAGGATGCATCGGTATGGGTTAAAAATGAATCCACTCAAAGGTGCTTTTGGTGTGTTGGCTGGTAAGTTTTTAGGCTTCATAATTCATGAACATGGCATAGAGATTGACCCTAACAAGGTAGAGGCAATCAGAAATTTGAAGGAACCCACGTGCAAGAAGGATGTGCAAAAATTGCTAGGGAGAGTTAATTACTTGAGACGATTCATATCTAACCTTGCAGATAAAATTGAATCGTTTGTTTCATTGCTTCGGCTAAAGAATGAAGCCAAATTTACTTGGGGGGCAGAACAACAGGAGGCTTTTAATAATATAAGAGATATTTGTCGAGTCCTCCGGTATTGCGAGCGCCCAAGTCCGGTGTGCCATTCAGGTTATACATTGCTACACAAGATAGGGTGATCGGCGCGGTGTTGGCGTAGGAAGACGGCGGGAAAGAGTACATTATTGCATACTTAAGACACTGTTTGCTGGATGCCGAGACTCGGTACGTGTTTATTGAAAAGTTATGCTTATCTTTATATCATGCATATACCAGGTTTCGACCGTATTTACTTTCTAGCACATGTGTAGTAGCCTGTCAAGCCGACGTGATTAAATATATGTTGCAATAGCCGATTCTTAGTGGTAGAATTGGAAAGTGGGCTTATGCATTAATAGAATATGATTTAGAATATGAATCGTTACGTGCTATGCGAGGTCAAGTTATCGCCGATTTTATTGTTGATCATATGATTGAGGATGAAGGGGATATTAATTATGTTAGTGTATGCCCATGAAAACTTTATTTTGATGGGTCGGTTTGTAGAGAAGGACAAGGCGTCAGTTATGTTTTAATTTCTCCTAACAATGTTAGTGTTCTTGTAACCTGAACATTTTGGGAAACATTCGAAACTCTTTTCGGTGAATTTCGGAACCCTTCCGGAGACCAAACACTATTATCCCATATATCAATCTTTACCTCCGGACTATTCTGGAGCTCGTCATCATTTCCGATCTCATCCGGGAGTCCGAACAACTTTCGGTCACCAACATAACAACTCAACTATACTTATATCGTCACCAAACGGTAAGTGTGCAGACCCTGCGGGTTCGAGAACTATGCAGACATGACCAAGATACCTTTATGGTCAATAACCAATAGCGGGACCTGGATGCCCATATTGGTTCCTACATATTCAATGAAGATCTTTATCGGTTGAACCTCTATGTCAAGGATTCAGTTAATCCCGTATGCTGTTCCCTTTGTTCTTCGGTACGTTACTTGCCCGAAAGTGGATCGTCGGTATCTCTATACCTAGTTCAATCTCGTTATCGACAAGTCTCTTTACTCGTTCCATAATACAAGATCCCGTGGCTAACTCTTTAGTCACTTTTCTTGCAAGGCTCATAGTGATGTTGTATTACCGAGTGGGCCCTGAGATACCTCTCTGTCACACAGAGCAACAAATCCTAGTCTTGATCCATGCCAACCCTACAGACACCCTCGGAGATACGTGTAGAGCCCCTTTATAGTCACCCAGTTACGTTGCGACGTTTGATACACACAAGGTACTCCTCCGGTGTTAGAGAGTTGCATGATCTCATGGTCATAGGAACAGATACTTGACATGCAGAAAACTATAGCAATAAACTGACACGATCATATGCTATGTTTATAGTTTGGGTCTTGTCGATCACATCAATCTCCTAATGATGTGACCCCGTTATCAAATGACATATCATGTCTATGACCAGGAAAACTTGACCATCTTTGATCAACGAACTAGTTAACTAGAGGCATCCTAGGGAGACATTGTTGTCTATGTACCCACACATGTATTTGAGTTTCCAATCAATACAATTATAGCATGGATAATAAACGATTATCATGAACAAGGAAATATGATAATAACTAATTTATTATTGCCTCTAGGGCATATTTCCAACAGTCTCCCAGTTGCACTAGAGTCAATAATCTAGCTCACATCACTATGTGATTTGTTATGAATCTCACACCCAATGAGTTCTGGGATTCGATCATGTTTTGCATGTGAAAGAGGTTTTAGTCAACGGGCCTATGACATTCAGATCCGTATGTACTTTGAAAATCTCTATGTCATACTGTAGAAACTGCTACCATGCTCCACTTGCAGCTATTCCGAATGGCTACTCCACTATACGTATCCGGATTGCTACTAAGAGTCATCCAGATTGGTGTTAAAGCTTGCATCGACTTAACCCTTTACGATGAACTCTTTATCACATCCATAATCGTGAACTATTTCCTTAGTCCTCTAGTTACAAAGGTTAATTTTGACCGCTGTCCAATGATCCACTCCTGGATCACTCTTGTACCCCTTGACAGACTCATGGCAAGGCACACAGAGGCGCTGTATGCAACATGACATACTATACAGAGCCTATGGATAAGGCATAGGGGACGACCTTCGTCCTCTCTCTTTCTTTTGCCGTGGTTGAGCTTTGAGTTTCACTCAACTCCACACCTTACAAATCAGGCAAGAACTCTTTCTTTGACTGATCCATGTTGAACTCTTTCAAAATCTTGTCAAGGTATGTACTCATTGAAAGTTTTATCAGACGTCTTGATCTACCTCTATAGATCAAGATGCCCAATATTTAAGTAGCTTCATTCCAGGTTTTCCATTGAAAAACTCCTTTTCAACAAACGCTTTATGCTTTCCAGAAATTCTACATCATTTTCGATCAACAATATGTCATCCACATATACTTATCAGAAATTCTATAGTGCTCCCACTCACTTTATTGTAAATACAAGTTTCTCATAAACTTTGTATAGACTCAAAAACTTTGATCAGCTCATCAAAGCGTATATTCCAACTCCGAGATGCTTGCTCGAGCCCATAGAAGGATCACTGGAGTTTTCACACCTTTTAGCGTCCTTAGGACTGACAAAACCTTCTGGTTATATCTCATACAACCTTTCCTCAAGGAAGGAAACGATGTTTTGACATCCATCTGCCAGATTTCATAATTGAAAAACGCAACAACTACTAACATAATTCCAATAGACTCTAGCATCGCTACGGATGAGAAAGTCTCATCATAGTCAACTCCTTGAACTTTGTCGGAAACTTCTTTGCGACAAGTCGAGCATTATAAATGGTGACATTCACCATCAGCGTCTGTCTTCATCTTAAAGGTCCATTTGTACTCAACGACCAACCATTCAATGGGCAAGTCTACCAAAGACTATACTTGTATTCATAAATGGGTCCTTTCTAAGATCTCATAGCATCTAACCATTTGTTGGAATCCAGGCCCATCATCGTTCTCCATAGTTCGTAGGTTCGTCATTGTCCAACAACATGACCTGCAAGACAGGGTTTCCGTACCACTCAGGAGCAGTACGTGTCCTTGTCGACCTACGAGGTTTGATAGTAACTTTATCCGAAGCTTCATGATCATCATCATTAACTTCCTCTTCAACTGACGTAGGTTCCATAGAAACATTTTTCTGCGCTGCGCTACTCTCTGGTTGAAACAAAGGTTTAACAACGTCATCAAGTTCTATCTTCCACCCACTCAATTCTTTCGAGAGAAACTCTTTCTCGAGAAAGGACCCATTTTAGCAACAAACACTTTGTTCTTGGATCTAAGATAGAAGGTTTACCCGTCTGATCTTAGGGTATTCTATGAAGATGCACTTTTCTGCTTTGGGTTTGAGCTTATCAGACATAAGTGTCGCATTCTTAAACTCTGAGAAATGACAGCTTAGGTTTCTGCCAAATTCATACGGTGTCATCTCAACGGATTTAGATGGATCCCTAATTAAAGTGAATGAAGTTGTCTCTAATGAATAACCCCAAGACGATAGTGGCAAAACGATAAGAGATATCATAGTACGCACCATAACCAATAGAGCATGACTACGACGTTCGGACACACCATAATACTATGGTGTTCTAGGTGACGTGAGCTATGAAACAAATTCCACATTATCTTAAGTTGCATACCAAACTCGTAACTTAGATATTCACCTCCATGATCATATCGTAGACATTTTTTTATCTTCTTGTCACGATGATCTAAAACTTCACTCTGAGTTTGCTTGAACTTTTCAAACGTTTCAGACTTGTGTTTCATTAAGTAAATATACCCATATCTACTCAAATCATCAGTGAAGGTAAGAAAATAATGATATCCACCGCCCGCTACAACACTCACTGGATCGCATACATCAACATGTATCATTTCCAATAAGTTACTTGCATGCTCCATCATACCGGAAAATGGGGTCCTTAGTCATGTTACCCAAGAGGCATGGTTCGCATGTCTCAACCAATTCGAAATGGAATGAGTCCAAAGATCCATCAACATGGAGTTTCTGCATGCGCTTTACACCAATATGACATTTAACGGTAGTGCCACAAGTATGTGGTACTATCATTATTAACTTTGTATCTTTTGGCATCAATATTATGAACATGTGTATCACTACGATCAAGATTCAATGAACCATTCTCATTGGGTGCATGACCATTGAAGGAATTATTCATGTAAATAGAGTAACCATTATTCTCTAACTTAAATGAATAACCGTATTGCAATAAACACGATCTAATCACGTTCATTCTCAATGGAAACACCAAATAACATTTAGGTTCATTACTAATCCCGAGGGTAGAGAGAGCGTGTGATGGTGATCACATCAACCTTGGAAAAACATTTCCAACACACATCGTCACCTCAACCTTAGCTAGCCTCCGTTTATTTCGTGGCTTTTATTTCGAGTTACCAACATTTAGCAACCGAACCGGTATCCAATACCTAGGTGCTACTAGGAGTACTAGCAAGGTACATATCAATAACACTTATATCAAATATACTTCTGTTGACGTTGCCAGTCTTCTTATCTACCAAGTATCTAGGGTTGTTCCGCTTCAGCGACTGTTCTCCACATAATAGAAGCACATAGTCTCGGGTTTGGGTTCAACCTTAGGTTTCTTCACTGGAGCAGCGACCGAATTGCCATCCATGAAGTTTCCTTCCTAACCCTTGCCCTTCTCGAAACTAGTGGTTTCACTAACCATCAACACTTGACGCTCCTTCTTGATTTCTACCTTCGCAGTGTCAAACATCGCGAATAGCTCAAGGATCATTATTTCCATCCCTAGCATTTTATAGTTCATCACGAAGGTCTAGTAGCTTAGTGACAGTGACTTGGAGAACTATATCAATCACTATCTTATCTGGAAGATTAACTCCCACTTGATTCAACCGAGTGTAGTACCTAGACAATCTGAGCACATGCTCAACTATTGAGCTATTTTCCTTCATCCTGCAGGCAAGGAATCTTGTTGGAGGTCTCATACCTCTCAACACGGGCACGGGCCTGAGATCCCAAATTTATCTCTTAGAACTTCTCATATGTTCCGTGACGTTCAAAACATTTTGGAGCCTCAATTCGAAGCCGTAATGCACGACGCACTAAACTATCAAGTAGTCATCAGAACGTGCCTGTCAGATGTTCACAACATCTACAAATGACGCTTGAGGGGGGTGGCGCATCAAGTGGTGCATTAAGGACATAAGCCTACTGTGCAACAATGAGGAAAATCCTCAGATCATGGACCCAGTCCGCATTATTGCTTCCATCATCTTTCAACTCTATTTCTCTAGGAACGTATAAAAATTCAAGGGAGCTACAGCGTGAGCTAGTAATCTACAACACAGTTTGCAAAGACACTACTGACTATGTTCATGATAATGAGTCAATTAATCATATTACTTAAGAACTCCCACTCAAATTGACATCCCTGCAGTCATTCGAGTGATACATGATCCAAATTCACCAACTCAAGTCCGATCATCACGTGAGTTGAAGTGGTTTCAATGGTGAACATCATCATGTTGATCATATCTATTATATGACTCATGTTCGACCTTTCGGTATCTTGTGTTCCGAGGCCATGTCTCTACATGCTAGGCTCGTCAAGTTTAACCCAAGTGTTCCGCACGTGCAACACTGGCTTGCACCCATTGTATGTGAACATAGAGTCTATCACACCCGATCATCACGTGGTGTCTCGACACGACGAACTTTTGCAACGGTGCACACTCGGGGAGAACACAATTTATCTTGAAATTTAAGCGAGGGATCACCTTATAATGCTAGCATCGTCCTAGGTGCATAAAAGGATTAACATCACATGCAAATCATAAGTGACATGATATGGCCATGAACTTGTGCTTTTGATCTTCATCCTTAAAGCACCGACATGATCTCCATCGTCACCGGCATGACACTATGATCTCCATCATCTTGATCTCCATCAACGTGTCGCCATCGGGGTTTTCGCACATCCACCATGCTTCTACTACTATTTCTACCGCTTAGCGATAAAGTAAAGCATTACAAGGCGCTTATTGATTGACACGCAGGTCATACAATAATTAAAGACAACCCTATGGCTCGTGCCGATTGCCATAAATTGGACATATCACATCACAACAACCCTGCAAAAATAGGGAAACAAAAAATTCCTACGCACATGCAAGATCTATCCATGTGATGAGCATCTACGAGAGGGAGAGTGGATCTACATACCCTTGTAAATCGCTAAGCGGAAGCGTTAAGAAACGCAGTTGACGTAGTAAAACATCTTCAGGATCCAATCACGAGCCGTCCTGTGATCTCATCACGAGCCGTCCCGCGATCCCATCATGTTCCTTCCGATCTAGCGCCGAACAGACGACACCTCCGCGTTCAACACACGTGCAGATTGATGACTCCTTCAACTCCTCGATCCAGCAAGCGATGGTGAAGCAGTAGATGAGTTCCGGAAACACAATGGCATGGTGACGGTGGTGGTGAAGAACAATCTCCGTAGGGCTTCGCCAAGCTCAACAGAAACTATGACGGAGGATAAACTAGAGGGACGGGGTTGCCGGCACATGGCTTGGGAAAACTTGATGTGTTCCGGGTTCTAGCCCCACCCCTTTATTTATATGTTGAGCCCTGGGGTCGAAACTTGAAGGAAAATCCTCCTTAAGGTCGGTTTGGCATGCAAGTAAGGGTCCTCCTCGGACTCTAGGACCAGATGCCAGGGTCCTCGGCGTCTGGCCACAAACGCTAGAGTCCCTGGCATCTGGACCCTGGCATCTGGCCCCTGGCATCTGCAAAACTCCTTTTGCACCTTCCTAAAGCCTCATGGGTTTTATCCCTTGGCCCAAATAAAGTGTTCTTGTACCCCGAATATTTCGGGAAACATCCGAAACTCTTTCCGGTGAATTCCGGAACCCTTCCAGAGAACAAACATTATTATCCCATATATCAATCTTTACCTCCGGACTATTCCTGAGCTCCTCGTCATGTCCGGGATCTCATCTGGGACTCCGAACAACTTTCGGTCACCAACGTAACAACTCAACTATACTTATATCGTCAGCAAACGTTAAGTGTGTAGACCCTGCGGGTTCGAGAACTATGTAGACATGACCGAGATACCTCTTTGGTCAATAACCAATAGCGGGACCTAGATGCCCCTATGAAGATCTTTATAGGTTGAACCTCTATGTCAAGGATTCAGTTAATACCGTATGTTGTTCCCTTTGTTCTTCGGTATGTTACTTGCCCGAGATTTGATCGTCGGTATCTCTATACCTAGTTCAATCTCATGACCAGCAAGTCTCTTTACTCGTTTCGTAATACAAGATCATGTGGCTAAAACATTAGTCACTTTGCTTTCAAGGCTTGTTGTGATGTTGTATTACCGAGTGGGCCCCAAGATACCTCTCCATCACACAGAGTAACAAATCCCAGTCTTGATCCATGCCAACCCAACAGACACCCTCGGAGATACCTATAGAGCACCTTTATAGTCACCCAGTTACGTTGCGACGTTTGATACACACAAGGTACTCCTCCGGTGTTAGTGAGTTGCATGATCTCATGGTCATAGGAAAAGATACTTGACATGTAGAAAACTATAGCAATAAACTGACATGATCATATGCTTTGATTATAGTTTGGGTCTTGTCCATCACATCATTCTCCTAATGATGTGATCCCGTTATCAAATGATAGCTCATGTCTATGGCTAGGAAACCTTGACCATCTTTGATCAACGAACTAGTTAACTAGAGGCATACTAGGGACACAATATTGCCTATGTACCCACACATGTATTTGAGTTTCCAATCAATACAATTATAGCATGGATAATAAACGATTATCATGAACAAGGAAATATGATAATAACTAATTTGTTATTGCCTCTAGGGCATATTTCCAACACCGACTACATTGAGGGCCTGCATAATTTCTCGAAGTGGCTGAGGCAAACAAGCTGAATGGTTTTATGTATTGTCCATGTACTGTCTGTGGTAATACAGAGGATTACTCTTCCCCGATAACCCTTCACTTGCACCTGCTTGAGAAGGGTTTCATGCCACACTATAATGTTTGGACCAAGCATGGAGAAAAAGAGGAGTTATGATGGAAGACAATGAAGAGGATGATGACAACTATCGTCCTATGTAGCCTAAATACGGTGATACTGCAACGGGGGAGGCTGAAGATCAAGAGGCACCCAATGTGCCCGTGATGATCTTCACCAGGTCATTGTTGATGCGCAGAGAGAATGTGAAAGTGAAAGGGAGAAGTTGAAGTTCGATCGCATGTTAGAGGATCACAAAAAAGGGTTGTATCCAAATTGCGAAGATGGCAACACAAAGCTCGTTACCACAATGGAATTGCTACAATGGAAGGCATAGAATGGTTTATCTCACAAGGGGTTTGAAAAGTTACAAAAAATAATGAAGAATAAGCTTACAAAGGATAACTAATTGCCTGACAGTACGTACGAAGCAAAGAAGGTTCTCTGCCATCTAGGATTAGAGGTTCATAAGATACATGCATGCCCTAATGATTGCATCCTCTACTGTAGTGAGTACGAGAATTTGAATGCATGCCCCATATGCGATGCATTGCGGTATAAGATCAGACGAGATGACCCTGGTGATGTTGAGGGCGAGCGCCCCAGGAAGAGGGTTCCTGCTAAGGTGATGTGGTATGCTCCTATAATACCACGGTTGAATCGTCTATTCAGAAATAGAAAGCATGCCAAGTTGTTGCAATGCATGCAGAAGACCGTAAGAAAGACGAGAAGTTGAGAGTACCCACTAACGGGTCACAGTGGAGAAAAATCAAGAGAAAGTGGTGGGACTTTGCAGATGATGTAAGGAACGCATGGTTTGGTTTAAGTGCAGATGACAATAATCCTTTTGGGGAGCAGAGCAATAATCATAGCACCTAGCCCGTGACTCTACGTATCTATAACCTTCCTCCTTGGTTGTGCATGAAGCGGAAGTTCATTATGATGCCAATGCTTATCCAAGTCCCTAAGCAACCCGGCAACGACATTGATGTGTACCTAAGACCATTAGTTGAAGAACTTTTACAGCTGTGGGATAAAAAAGTGTACGTGTGTGGGATGAGCACAAACAGCAGGAATTTGACCTACAAGCATTGTTGTTCGTAACCATCAATGATTGGCCTGCTCTTAGTAACCATTTAGGACAAACAAACAAGGGATACAACACACGCACACACACTGTTTAGATGATACCAAAAGTATATATTTGGACAAATGCAAGTAGATTGTGTACATGGGACATCATCGATTTCTTCCGACCAAGCATGCCTTAAGAAAGAAAGGCAAGCATTTCAAAGGTGAGGCAGATCACCGAAAGAAGTCCGTCCACCATGCTGGTGATGATATACTTGATATGCTCAAGGATTTACAAGTAATCTTTGGAAAGGGTCCTGGCGGACAATCTGTTCCGAATGACGCCGAGGGACACACAGCCATGTGGAAGAACAAATCTATATTTTGGGACCTACCCTATTGGAAAGACCTAGAGGTCCACTCTACAATCAACATCATGCACGTGACGAAGAATGTTTACGTGAACCTGCTAGGATTCTTGGGCATGTATGGGAATACAAAACATACACCGGAGGCACGAGAGGACCAACAACATGTGAATGAAAAATATGGATTGCATCCAAAGCAGTATGAAGGTCATGCCAGCTACGCTCTTACCTTGAAAGTTAAGGCTGACCCAAGCATCATGTTAAACGATGAAGACTATCCATGGTTACGACGCAATAAGCAAGGGACACACGCGAAGCAAAAGTGAAGACTTTCTAGTGAAGACAACATATCAGATGGTACGATTGTTCAAGTAATTGTAGTTACATGTCAAAAAGGAAATCTCTTTATAGTAGTTGATTTTTCGTCCGAAACCCTGATACTTCGAAAGAGATTGTCCAATTTGTAAACGAAGTGCATTCAGTTTTTGCTGTAACCCTCTAAACTTTTTAGCACATGTTATGTGGGTGAATTTATGACACCATGTCATGATTTAACCATTTTAGAGTTCATTGGTAGTGCTTTTCAAATTCAGGGTCATTTTAGCTCAAAATAAATCTTGAAATGCATGAAAAATAGCAAATGAAGTCAGAAAAGGGTTAAAAATTGATGATGTGGCTTTGAATGATGTATATTGAATGCAGAAAAAGTTTGGAGTTAAAATATGTTAAAAAATGAAATCCCTCTATAATAGATGAGTTTTCGTCTGAAACCCCGATACTTCGAAATAGATTGTCCAGTTTGTACACGAAGTGCATCCAGTTTTTGCCGTAACCTTTTAAACTTTTTACCACATGCTATGTGGGTGAAACTATGATACCATGCCAAATTTCAACATTTTCAGAGTTCATTTGCAGTGCTTTTCAAATTCAGGGTCATTTTAGCTCAAAATAAATCATGAAATGCATGAAAAATAGCAAATGGAGTCAGAAAAGGGTTGAAAATTGATGATATGTCTTTGAATGGTGCATATTGAACGCAAAAAAAGTCTGGAGTTAAAATATGTAAAAAATTAAAATCCCTTTGTAATAGATGAATTTTTGTTCGAAACCCTCATACTTCGAAAGAGACGGTCAACTAAAAAGAATCAATTTAATTTTTTTGTTATGATCAACTAAAACAAAACTATAATATTCTTCAATAGCAAAAAGAATCAATTAAAAATCTTTTATAAACCTCTAGTTATGATCAAAATAATATTAAATTAATATTATGCAACTAAAATTATCAAAGTTATTTTTGTTAAAAACTTTAATAGCAAAAAGAATATTCATAATGTATTTTTTGTTAAAAAAATTAATAGCAAAAAATTTCAAAAATTATTTTTTGTTAAGAACTTTTAATACGCAAAAAAATAACATAAAAAGCCCGCCTAATAGGCCACCATGGCCTGCATACTACTAGTAACCCAATATACATGGTCCAGGACGCAGGCCCACGGGGCAAGTAGGCCCAACATGGCAGAGAGAGTTAGGCATGCAATGCGTGCAATAGAGAGTAGCTCGAGAGGTAAGGTGCATCTGTGCTTATAAACCACTACGTGCGCGCCTCGCTCGGCGAGCTGGGACTACACTTCCACCATGCCAGGAACTGGGCTTTAGTCCCGGTTAGCGGCTCCAACCGGGACTAAAGGCCCTGATATGTCTCCAACATATCTTTAATTTTTGCTTGTTCCATGCTGTTATATTATCATTCTTGGATGTTTTACTATCATTTTATTACCACTTTATATCATTTTTTGGGACTAACCTATTGACATAGTGCCAAAGGGCCAGTTGCTGTTTTTGCTTGTTTTTTACTTCGCAGAAAATCAATACCAAACGGAGTCCAATAGCAACGAATTTTTTTGGAGATTTGTTTTGGACCAAAAGACACCCGGTGGACCAAAGAAGTGCTGGAGAAGTAGGCCGAGGAGGCCACAACCCACCAGGCCGCGCTAGGGGGGCCTGCCCGTGCCCTGGTGAGTTGTGCCCTCCTCGGGACCCCTCTCCACCACCTTTGATGCCTATAAATTCCCAAATATTCCAAAAACCCTAGGAGAGTTGACGAAACACAATTCTAGCCGCTGCAAGTTCCAGAACCTCGAGATCCAATCTAGACACCATCACGGAGGGGTTCATCTTCATCATAGGTGCCTCTCCGATGATGCATGAGTAGTCCACCATAGACCTACAGGTCCGTAGGCAGTAGCTATATGGTTTCCTCTCTCTCTCTCTCTCTCTCTTATGATTCTCAATACGATGGTCTATTGGAGATCTATTTGATGTAGACTTTTACGGTGTGTTTATTGGGATCCGATGAATTTTGAGTTCATGATCAGTTTCTATCCATGAATATTATTTGATTCTTCTTTGATCTTTTATATGCATGATTGCTTATAGCCCCGTATTTCTTCTTCGAATATTTGGTTTAGTTAGGCCAACTAGATCGATTTTTCTTGCCATGGGAAGTAGTGCGTTGTGATGAGTTCGATCTTGCGGTGTTCTTTCCGAGTGACAGAAGGGGTAGCAAGACACGCATGCATCGTTGCTATTAAGGTTAACAAGATGGGGTCTATTCCTACATGAATAGATCTTGTCTACATAATGTCATCATTCTTATTGCATTACTCCATTTTCCCATGAACTTAATACACTACATGCATGCTGCATGGCGGTCGATGTGTGGAGTAATAGTGATAGATGCAGGCAGGAGTCGGTCTACTTATCTTGGACGTGATGCCTATATAATTAATGAGTATTGCCTTGGATATCGTCGTGACTATTCAATTTTCTATCAATTTCCAATAGTAATTTGTTCACCCACCGTGCGCTATACTCATGAGAGATGCCACTAGTGAACCATACGCCCCCGGGGTCTACTTTTCAATCATATTGCTTTCCGATCTATGTTTTTGCAATCTTTGTTTTCAGATCTACAAAACCAAAAACCCAAAAATACCTTGCTGCAATTTTTGTTTATTTTTTTTTCTTGCGACATCTATTTTCCAAAACTATCACAAACCAATCTATCATATTACCGTAGAGAGTGTGACAACCTCTCTTTTGCATTGGGTTGCAAGTATTTGTTGTTTGTGTGTAAGTGCCGTTTACGTGGGTGCGTGATCTTCCTCTACAGATTGATACCTTGGTTTTATAACTGAGGAAAATACTTATCGTCGCTGTGCTGCATCATCCCTTCCTCTTTGGGGAAATACCGACCCAGTCTCAAGCCACGCTAGGCCCCCCTTTAGTCCCGGTTGGGGCCAGCAACCAGGACTAAAGCCCTGGGCTTCCCGCCCTTTCGCGTGGTGAAAATTCACCTTTAGTCCCATTTGGTATATCCAACCGGGACTAAAGGGGGTCCTTTAGTCCTGGTTGGTGGTATCAACCGGGACTAAAGGGGGAATATAATGAGGACCAAAAGCCATCTGCAGTTTTCGATCTCACTGTCCCCCGATAACGCCGAAGACCACCTTGACGCCGTCAGGCTGCCGAACCTCGTCGTCGCTGCCCCTGTCACCGCCCCCGACACCATCTCCGTCCCCGCCCCAAGCCCGCTCCCCTCCTCCTCCTAGGTGAGACACCGGCCACACCGCCATTCCCCTCCTTCTATCCCCCACCCCCACGGTCATCGTCGTCGCCCGTGTCCATCGCCGACCGAAGCAGTGGCAGTGGGATCCAATCCATGTAGTTCATAGCATAGGATTATCATAGGAATTATCATAGAAAGTTTTATAGATATATTGGACAAAAACAAAAAAAATATACCTTAGGCCTCCTTTGGTTCATAGGATAGGATTATCATAGAAATAAGAAAGTTGTAGGAAATGAGATGACATGCATCTCAAATCTATGAGTAGGATTAGAAAAAGATATGTCATTTTGGTTCACATCATAGGAATTTTTCCATTGAGTCTAGGCGCTTTTTTATTTTCCTTTGAAATGTGGAGGATAGGAATCAATCCTATGTAGGAATAGGAATGCATTCCTATGAACCAAAAAAAATCATACCTTAGGCCTCCTTTTGGTTCATAGGATAGGATTATCATAGCGATAGGAAATTTGTAGGAAATGAGATGACATGCATCTCAAATCCGATGAGTAGGATTAGGAAAAGATATGTCATTTTGGTTCACATCATAGGAATTTTTCCATTGAATCTAGGCTCTTTTTTATTTTCCTTTGAAATGTGGATGATAGGAATCAATCCTATGTAGGCATAGGAATGCATTCCTATGAACCAAAAAAATCATACCTTAGGCCTCCTTTTGGTTCATAGGATATGATTATCATAGGAATAGGAAATTTGTAGGAAATGAGATGACATGCATCTCAATTCCTATGAGTAGGATTAAAAAAAGATATGTCATTTTAGTTCACATCATAAGAATTTTTCCATTGAGGCTAGGCTCTTTTTTGTTTTCCTTTGAACTGTGGAGGATAGGAATACATCCTATGTAGGGATAGGAATGCATTCCTATGAACCAAAGGGCTCTAAAGGAAAAATTCCTATTTTTCTTCGGGAGAGAAGAAAACTAGAAGAGGCGGAAGGTAGAACTTACAAGATGAACGGTCTCATCCTAATGTTGGATCAAATGATGATTGACAGCGCATCACACGTTACTTTTGTAGTTAAACATGCATATACCATATGGAAACCTCTCTCTTTTGCCACAAGAATTAAATATGGTATTGTTTTTACTAGCCATGGACATGAGATGTCATTTGATAAACGGGATCACATCATTAGGAGAATGGTGTGATGGACAAGACCCAAACTACAAACGTAGCATATGATCGTGTCAGTTTATTGCTACTGTTTTCTGCATGTCAAGTATATGTTCCTATGACCATGAGATCATGCAACTCACGGATACCGGAGGAGTGCCTTGTGTGTATCAAACGTTGCAACATAACTGGGTGACTATAAAGGTGCTCTACAGGTATCTCCGAGGGTGTCTGTTGAGTTGGCATGAATCAAGCCTGGAATTTGTTACTCCGTGTGACGGAGAGGTATCTCAGGGCCCACTCGGTAATACAACATCACAATAAGCCTTGCAAGCAATGTGAATAAGTGTTAGTCATGGGATCTTGTATTACGAAACAAGTAAAGAGACTTGCCGGTAACGAGGTTGAACTAGGTATGGAGATACCGACGATCGAATCTCGGGCAAGTAACATACCGAAGAACAAAGGGAACATCATACGGGATTAACTGAATCCTTGACATAGAGGTTCGACCGATAAAGATCTTCATACAATATGTAGGAACCAATATGGGCATCCAGGTCCCGCTATTGGTTATTGACCGTAGAGGTGTCTCGGTCATGTCTACATAGTTCTCGAACCCACAGGGTCTGCACACTTAAGGTTTGGTGACGTTTTGGTAGTATAGATTTATGTATGGTGGTGACCGAAGGTAGTTTGGAGTCCCGTATGAGATCCCGGACGTCACAAGGAGCTCCGGAATGGTCCGGAGGTAAAGATTCATATATAGGAAGTCCTGTTTTGGTCGTCGGAAAAGTTTCGGGCTCATCGGTAGTGTACCGGGAGTGTCGTTAGTGTATCGGGAGACCACCGGGAGGGGTATTTCGACCCAAGAGGCTTCATGGGCTGTGGGAGAGTGAATACCAGCCCTTAGTGGGATGGTGGAAGTCCCACACAAGGCCCATGCAGCTGGGAAGAAAAACCCAAAAGGAAAAAGGTGGAAAAAGGCAAAATAAGGAAGGAGTCCTAATCCTACTAGGAGTGGAGGCGGTGGACTCCTCCCTCCTGGTTCGGCTGAGCCTCCTAGGCTTGGAAGCCAAGGCTGCCTCCTCTCCTCCTCTCCTCCTATATATACTAGAGGGTTTTAGGGTTTTTGGACAAGATTTTCAGCCACGTACAACACTACCCTCTAGTCCATAGTTTCTCCTCTAGATCGGATTTCTGCAGTGCTTAGGCGAAGCCCTGCCGGAATAGCTCCACCACCATCGCCGGAGCGCCATCACTCTACCAAAGAACTCTTCTTCCTCTCCGCTCCTTCTTGCTGGATCAAGACGGCGGAGATCGTCATCAAGCTGTACGTGCGCTGAACGCGGAGGTGTCGTTCGTTCGACGCTAGATCGAAAGGATCGTGATCAAGTTCGTTGGACGGATCGTGATCAAGTTCGCGGGACGGATCGTGATTGGATAGCAGGACGGATCATGATTGGATCGCGGGACACACGGCGATTTGGATCGCGAAGACATTCGACTACACCAACCGCGTTTCTTAACGTTTCTCACTTAGCGATCTACAAGGGTACGTAGATCCACTCTCCCTCTCGTAGATGCTCATCACCATGGATACATCTGCGTGTGCGTAGGAAATTTTTTGTTTCTCATGCAACGTTCCCCAACAGTGGCATCATAAGCTAGCTCTATGTGTAGATGAGATCTCGAGTAGAACACAAAAGGTTTGTGGGCGTTGATGCTTAGATTGCTTCCTCCCTTGGTCGGATTTGGTTCAGCGGTATTGTGAGATGAAGTGGCCCGGACCAACATTACTCATACGCTTATGAGAGACTGGTTCCTTCGACCGCAACTTGTTGCATAGATGGCTTGCGGGTGCCAGTTTCTCTCACTTTAGTTGTGTCGGATTCGAGAAAGGCGGTCCTTGAGAAGGTTGAAAAGAAACTAGTGTATCACCGTTGTGGTTTTTGCATAGATGAGAATTGTTCTTGCTAGATACCCGTAGCAGCCACGTAAAACATGCAACAACAATTAGAGGACGTCTAACTTGTTTTTGCAGGGTATGTTGTGATGTGATATGGCCAATTACATGATGTGATATATGTGATGTATGAGATGATCATGTGATGTATAGATTATCACGACTTGCATGTCGATGAGTACGGCAACCGGCATGAGCCATAGGGTTGTCTTTAATTATTGTATGACCAGCGTGTCAATCATTAAGAGCTATGTAATGCTTTACTTTATCGCTAAACGATAGCAATAGTAGGACAAGCATGATGGGCGCGACAACCCCAATGGCGACACATTGATGGAGATCAAGATGATGGAGATCATGGTGTGGTGCCGGTGATAATGGAGATCATGCCAGTGCTTTCAAGATGGAGATCAAAAGCACAAGTTCATGGCCATATCATGTCACTTATGATTTGCATGTGATGTTAATCCTTTTATGCACCTTGTTTTGCTTAGGACGACGGTAGCATTATAAGGTGATCCCTCACTTAAATTTCAAGATGAATTGTGTTCTCCCCGAGTGTGCACCGTTGCGAAAGTTCGTCGTGCTGAGACACCACGTGATGATCGGGTGTGATAGACTCTACGTTCACATACAACGGGTGCAAGCCAGTGTTGCACATGCAGAACACTCGGGTTAAACTTGACGAGCCTAGCATGTACAAACATGGCCTCGGAACACAATAGACCGAAAGGTCGAACATGAGTCATATAGTAGATATGATCAACATGATGATGTTCACCATTGAGACCACCTCAACTCACATGATGATCGGACTTGAGTTGGTGAATTTGGATCATGTATCTCTCGAATGACTGCAGGGATTTCAATTGGAGTGGGAGTTCTTAAGTAATATGATTAATTGAACTCATTATCATGAACATAGTCAGTAGTGTCTTTGCAAATTGTGTTGTAGATTACTAGCTCACGCTGTAGCTCCCTTGAATTTTTATTCCTAGAGAAATAGAGTTGAAAGATGATGGTAGCAATATTGCTGACTGGCACCATGATGTGAGGATTGTCCTCATTGCTGCACAGAAGGCTTATGTCCTTAATGCACCGCTCGGTGCGCCAACCCCTCTAGCGTTGTTTGTAGATGTTGTGAACATCTGACAGGCACGTTCTGATTACTACTTGATAGTTTAGTGCGTCATGCATTACAACTTATAATTGAGGCTCCGAAACGTTTTGAACGTCATGGAACATATGAGATGTTCTAAGAGATGAAATTAGGATCTCAGGCTCGTGCCCGTGTTGCAAGATATGAGATCTCCAACAAGATTCTTTGCTTGTAAGATGAAGGAGAATAGCTCAATCGTTGAGCATGTGCTCAGATCGTCTGGGTGCTACAATCGCTTGAATCGAGTGGGAGTTGATCTTCCAGATAAGATAGTGATTGATATTGTTCTCCAAGTCACTGCCACTAAGCTACTAGAACTTGGTGATGAACTATAAACGCCAGGGATTGAAATAATGATCCCTGAGCTGTTCGCGATGTTTGACACCGCGAAGGTAGAAATCAAGAAGGAGCATCAAGTGCTGATGGTTAGTAAAGCCACTAGTTTCGAGAAGGGCAAGGGCAAGGAGGGAAACTTCATGGATAGCAAGTCAGTTGCTGCTCCGGTGAAGCAACCCAAAGTTGAGCCCAAACCCGAGACTAAGTGCTTCGATTATGAGGAGAGCAGTCGCTGAAGCGGAACAACCCTAGATACTTGGTAGATAAGAAGGCTGGCAACGTCGACAGAAGTATATTTGATATACGTGTTATTTATGTGTACCTTGCAAGTACTCCTAGTAGCACCTGGGTATTTGATACCGGTTCGGTTGCTAAATGTTAGTAACTCGAAATAAAAGCTACGGAATAAATGGAGAACTAGCTCAAGGTGAGGTGACGATGTGTGTTGGAAATGTTTCCAAGGTTCATGTGATCAACATCGCACGCTCTCTCTACCTTCGGGATTAGTGACAAACCTAAATAAATGTTATTTGGTGTTTTGCGTTGAGTATGAACGTGATTGGATCGTGTTTATTGCAACACGGTTATTCATTTAAGTTGGAGAATAATGGTTATTCAGTTTACATGAATAATACCTTCAATGGTCAAGCACCCAGTGAGAATGGTTTGTTGAATCTTGATCATAGTAATACCCATGTTCATAACATTGATGCCAAAAGATACAAAGTTAATAATAATAGTACCACATACTTGTAGCACTGCCGCTAAATGTCATATTGGTATAAAACGCATGAAGAAACTCCATGCTGATGGATCTTTGGACTCATTCGATTTCGAATCGGTTGAGACATGCGAACCATGCCTCTTGGTCAAGATGACTAAGGACCCCGTTTTCTGGTTTTTGGAGCGGGCAAAGTGACTTATTGGAAATGATACATGTTGATGGATGCAATCCAATGAGTCTTATAGCCTGCGGTGGATATCGTTATTTTCTTACCTTCACTGATGATTTGAGTTGATATAGTGTATATTTGCTTAATGAAACACAAGTTTGAATCGTTTGAAAGGTTCAAGCAAATTCAGAGTGAAGTTTAAGATCATCGTGACAAGAAGATAAAAATGTCTATGATATGATCATCGAGATGAATATCTGAGTTGTGAGTTTGGCATACAACTTTAGACAATGTGAAAATTGTTTCACAACTCACGCCACCTGGAACACCATAGTGTGATGGTGTGTCCGAACGTCATAGTCGTGCTCCATTGGATATGGTGCATGCTATGATGTCTCTTATCGTTTTGTTACTATAATTTTGGGATTATGCATTCGAGACAACTACATTCACTTTAAATAGGGCACCATCTAAATCCGTTGAGATGACACCGTGTGAATTATGGTTTGATAGAAACCTAAGCTGTCATTTCTTAATGTTTGGGGCTGCGACGCTTGTGTGAAAAATGTTTTCACCTAATGAGCTCGAACCCAAAGTGGACAAATGCATCTTCATAGAATACCCTAAGAACATGGGTGAACCTTCTATCTTAGATCCAAGCATAAAATGTTTGTTGTTAAAACTGGGTCCTTTCTCGAGAAAAAGTTTCTCTTGAAAGAATTGAGTGGGAGGAGGATAGAACTTGATGAGGTTATTGAACCTCTATTTCAACCAGAGAGTAGCGCAGCGCAGGAAGTTGTTTTTGTGAAGCCTGCGTTAGTTGAAGAGGAAGTTAATGATGATGATCATGAAGCTTCAGATCAAGTTACTATCAAACCTCGTAGGTCTACAAGGACGTGTACTGCTCCTGAGTGGTGTGGCAACCCTGTCTTAGAGGTCAAGTTGTTGGACAACGATGAACCTACGGACTATGGAGAAGCGATGATGGGCCTGGAAACCAACAAATGGTTAGAGGCAATGAAATCCGAGAAAGGATCCATGTATGAAAACCAAGTATAGACTTTGGTGGACTTGCTCATTGGACGGCAGGTCGTTAAGTACAAATGGATCTTTGAAATAAAGACAGACGCTGATGATAAATGTCACCATTTGTAAAGCTCGACTTGTTGCAAAGAAGTTTACGACAAGTTCAAGGAGTTGACTGTGATGAGACTTTCTCACTCGTAGCGATGCTAAAGTTTGTTGAAATTATGTTAGCAGTTGCTGCACTTTCAATTATGAAATCTGGCAAGTGGATGTCAAAACATCGTTTCCTTAACGGTTTACTTGAGGAAAGGTTGTATGTGATACAACCAGAAGGTTTTGTCAGTCCTAAGGATGCTAAAAGGTGTGCAAGCTTTAGTGAGCCTTTTATAGACTGAAGCAAGCATCTCGGAGTTGGAATGTACACTTTGATGAGGTGATCAAAGTTTTTGAGTCTATACAAAGTTTATGAGAAACTTGTATTTGCAATAAAGTGAGTGGGAGCACCATGGAGTTTCTGATAAGTATATGTGGATGACATATTGCTATTCGAAAATAATGTGGAATTTTTGGAAAGCATAAAAGGTTGTTTGAAAAGTAATTTTCAAAGGAAGACCTGAATAAAGCTACCTAATTGTTGAGCATCAAGATCTATAAAGATAGATCAAGATGTTTGATAAGACTTTCAATGAGTACATACCTTGACAAGATTTTGAAAGAGTTCAAAATGGATTAGTCAGAGAGAAGTGTTCTCGCCTGCTTTGTAAGGTGTGAAGTTGAGTGAGACTCAAAGCTCGACCACGGTAGAAGAAAGAGAAAGGACAAATATCGTCCCCTATGCCTTAGCCATAGGCTCTGTATAGTATGCCATGCTGTGTACCGCACCTGTGTGTGCCTTGCCATGAGTCCATCAAGGGGTACAAGAGTGATTCAGGAGTGGATCACTGGCAGCGGTCAAGATTATCCTTAGTAACTAAAAGACTAAGGAGATGTTTCTCGATTATGGAGGTGATAAAGAGTTCATCGTAAAGAGTTACATCGATGCAAACTTTGGCACCAATCCGGATGACCCGTAGTAGCAATCTAGATACATACAGTGGAGCAGCCATTTGGAATAGTGCCAAGTGGAGTGTGGTGGCAGTGTTTACGGTTAGGCATAGAGATTTGCAAAGTACACACAGATCTGAATGTCGCATACCCGTTGACTATAAGACCTTTCTCACATGCAAAGCATGATCGATCCCCAGAACTCATTGGGTGTTAGATTCATAACAATGCGAATCACATGGTGATGTGAACTAGATTATTGACTCTAGTGCAAGTGGGAGACTGTTGGAAATATGCCCTAGAGGCAATAATAAATTAGTTATTATCATATTTCCTTGTTCATGATAATCGTTTATTATCCATGCTATAATTGTATTGATCGGAGACTTAGATGCATGTGTGGATACATAGACAAAACCATGTCCCTAGTATGCCTCTAATAGACTAGCTCGTTGATCAAAGATGGTTAAGGTTTCCTAGCCATGGACATGAGATGTCATTTTATAAACGGGATCACATCATTAGGAGAATGGTGTGATGGACAAGACCCAAACTACAAACGTAGCATATGATCGTGTCAGTTTATTGCTACTGTTTTCTGCATGTCAAGTATATGTTCCTATGACCATGAGATCATGCAACTCACGGATACCGGAGGAGTGCCTTGTGTGTATCAAACGTCGCAACGTAACTGGGTGACTATAAAGGTGCTCTACGGGTATCTCCGAGGGTGTCTGTTGAGTTGGCATGCATCAAGACTGGAATTTGTTACTCCGTGTGACGGAGAGGTATCTCAGGGCCCACTCGGTAGTACAACATCACAATAAGCCTTGCAAGCAATGTGACTAAGTGTTAGTCACGGGATCTTGTATTACGGAACGAGTAAAGATACTTGCCGGTAACGAGGTTGAACTAGGTATGGAGATACCGACGATTAAATCTCGGGCAAGTAACTTACCGAAGAACAAAGGGAACATCATACAGGATTAACTGAATCCTTGACATAGAGGTTCGACCGATAAAGATCTTCATAGAATATGTAGGAACCAATATGGGCATCCAGGTCCAGCTATTGGTTATTGACCGTAGAGGTGTCTTGGTCATGTCTACATAGTTCTCGAACCCGCAGGGTCTGCACACTTAAGGTTTGGTAACGTTTCGGTAGTATAGAGTTATGTATGGTGGTGACCGAAGGTTTTTTGGAGTCCCGGATGAGATCCCGAACGTCACGAGGAGCTCCAGAATGGTCCAGAGGTAAAGATTCATATATTGGAAGTCCTGTTTTGGTCGGTGGAAAAGTTTCGGGCTCATCGGTAGTGTACCGGGAGTGCCGGTAGTGTACCGGGAGACCACCGGGAGGGGTATTTCGACCCAAGAGGCTTCATGGGATGTGGTAGAGTAAATACCAGCCCTTAGTGGGCTGGTGGAAGTCCCACACAAGGCCCATGGGGTTGGGAAGAAAAACCCAAAAGGAAAAAGGTGGAAAAAGACAAAAAAGGCAAAATAAGGAAGGAGTCCTAATCCTACTAGGAGTGGAGGAGGTGGACTCCTCCCTCCTGGTTCGGCCGAGCCTCCTAGGCTTGGAAGCCAAGGCTGCCTCCTTTCCTCCTATATATACTAGAGGGTTTTACGGTTTTTGGACAAGATTTACAGCCACGTACAACGCTACCCTCTAGTCCATAGTTTCTCCTCTAAATCGGATTTCTGCAGTGCTTAGACGAAGCCCTGCCAGAATAGCTCCACCACCATCGCCGGAGAACTCTTCTTCCTCTCCAATCCTTCTTGCTGGATCAAGACGGTGGAGATCGTCATCAAGCTATACGTGTGCTGAACGCGGAGGTGCCGACCGTTCGGCGCTAGATCGAAACGATCGTGATCAAGTTCGTGGGACGGATCGTGATTGGATCGCGGGACGGATCGTGATTGGATCGCGGGACGCACGGCGATTTGGATCGCGAAGACGTTCGACTACACCAACCGCGTTTCTTAACGTTTCCCGCTTAGCGATCTACAAGGGTACATAGATCCACTCTCCCTCTCGTAGATGCTCATCACGATGGATAGATCTGCGTGTGCATAGGAAAATTTTTGTTTCCCATGCAACGTTCCCCAACATTAGTGATATTATATGATGATCTTGTTTAAAAAAATTTGCCATCAATTTTTAATCTTAGAATCGTGAACACAAGAAATGTTGACGACGATATGATCCCTCAGTGCCCCTTGTGCTAGGATGACACGGGTATATGCGACCTTTATTCTCACCTGGACAATGATAGGTCGTTCACCATCAAGCTAACAGAAGAATTTAGTATTATTATGGTACGTAAAGACGACATGTATTTTTTGTTAATGAAGTATGATGTGTGCTTTTTTCTTTAATTAACCTTTAATTTTATTTTATACAATTCGACTAGTGTGTTTCCTTGTCATGCAAGATTCGCTGCCTTGGACAAGTTTCGTTTCAAAGAGAAAGATAGTATAGAGCCTAAGATAGCTCACCTAAGAACGAAGCATTAAACTTTTGTAGTTAAGGTGAAAAATAATGAAGATTGCACATATTTTGGTTGTTCTAATTGGAGAGCATTTTGCAAGGCGTATGGGTTGGATGACGACATGAACATTACCTTCGATCTTGGTAATGACGATGTCCGTGATAATAATATAGATATTTGGATGCATGCGGAGGATGACCAGTAATACCTCCAGGTGCGTTTGCCAACATATTTGTTAGGTAATTTATATTGATTATTAAAAAGTATTTGGTACTCATCCGGACTAAATTTCTTTATTTTAGTTATCAGCTTATTTTCGTGCTACAATAACTACTTGTTTTGAGAAAAACCATCTCATCTCATTTATTCATAATGTTAAGGATCATGCTAAAGATTACAGGACTGACAACATTTATCATGGATATGTGCCACCAGTGCACAAGTTGAACCATTATAATATCACTTCAAACAACTTTGTAGGACTTTTTTTACCATTGCATCACTAGTCCATCTTTTTCATATATATACATTGTTCTTAAGCAAAACTAATTTGCTAACTATGTTATTATTACTAATGTTCTTCAATAGATACTTCCCAGAGATCGTGCCTAAATGGATTTTCAAATATGGTGATTTGCAAATGGTTAGCTTACGGCCACTCCCGATTAATTACAGTGGTAAATACAAGATATCTCAAAGTGAAGAAACTCTGAAAATAACAGAATGGAGAAATGCAATACAAACATTCACGCTACCACTTGGAGAGGAATACTTGCGCATCCCACAAGTTGGAGATAGGTTGATATGTGTTCTTCAATCGGGAAATGACGGAGTTTGCCCTTTATTATTCTTTTTTACCTAAGAGAGAGCACTAGTTAGTGTTTCAACCTTGTGATAACTACAATAATGAGGATCGTTGATTAAGATGATGATGAGTTGTTGGATGTTGAATGATGAAGAGTTCATTAAGATGATGATGACGACTTGTTATATGACATATACGAGTACATATTAAATGGATGCAATAAACCAAGTTGAATTAGAGGAAAAATATGATGTTGCGCATCGTATTTTCCCTCTAATTCAACTTGGTCTATTGCATCCATCTAATTTGTACTGATGTTGGATGTTTTTTCATAATTTGTACTGATGTTGGATGTTTTTTCATAATTTGTACTAATGATGTTGTATATTAATATGTGTAACCGCATGAAAATACAATATAAATATAAAATAATATGAAAATAAAAAATAAAACATGGTCCTTTCCAAAAAGAAAACCCAGCACCTTATTGTCCCACTTCGTGTTAAGAACGAGGACTAAAGGTCCTCCTGCCTCGGCGCCACGCAGCAGCCACGTGGAGTACCTTTAGTCCCGGTTCGTAACACGACCGGGCGTAAAAGTGAAGGGCATTAATCCTGATCGTTTAATCCCGGTTGCTGAACCGGAACTAAAGGGTCTCTAAAACCGGGACTAATGACCCATTTTCTACTAGTGTCCAAAGAAAGTTTTTTTTGCCCTCTAAGCCTTGCAGTTTATATGAGGGCCCTCATATTGCGCAGTGAAGTTCCCTTGGTGAGGTCACCAGGCGAACAATCGTTCCCTGAGGGAGACCATCCGAGCGGACACCGCGATCTGGAAAATGCCTCAACATAACCTTATTCAGCGAGTGCCCGAGAGTTGCCATCGTGCAATGAATATATTTGTCATGCTGTTGCATAAAGATTTGCCATGTTGTGAAGAAAAAAAGCACCATGTTAGCATAAAAGATCGTTAGGAATTTGTCGTGATGCAGTAGAGTAATTGCCATGCGTCTTCAAGGATCTGCTATGATACAACATGGATAGTTCCGAGAAAAAATAATTAAATTTCCAACTTGTTCAGGATTCGCAATGTTGGCAAAGAAAATTACAATTCTACATCAAAGGGAACCGGTGAAAATTGGCAATGCTCTAAAAATAAAACTTGTCATTGTTGGAGGTGTTTGCTCATGTTGCCATCATGAGCAATCCGTTTGGTGTTGTCAGCTTGTAGTTCGCTCAGAGAGGTGTGTGTAAGCGCATAGTGATCACCACATGTATTGGTTGATATTTGTACACGAGAATTAAGCATGTCACACCCCACAAAGAGGGAGAGCGAGAGAGAGAATTAAGCGTGTCACAACATTTTAAGTAATATAATTCACTTGTGTGGCTCAATCAGCCTCCATCTCCCTCTCTCTCACTCGACGTCACATTCCCTGTTCATCGTCAACTGACCACCTTGTTTTCAAATCCTAGCTCCACCACTGATTTCACTCGGCATGACATTACTTGTTCATCCTCATTGACCATCCTGTTTTCAAATCCTAACTCTGCCACTAATTTCACTTGACGTGACATTACTTGCTCATTGTCTCACCACCCGCGAATTCCGGACGCCACTCACGGTAGAGCTAAGTCACTCCTTGTTCCGATGGAGCAGTGGAGAAGAAACCTCTTGGTCCGCCTTTGATTTGATTTGGCTGGGCCGGATTATAATTCGAGTGGCCATCCACCCAGCGTGTGGAGAGAATCACAATGCTATCCTGCAACCTCAGCTCCTCACCCATCCAGGCAACTTAAACAAAAAACAAGACAAACTAACGCAACTTGTGCTAGCGGCAACAACATGCTACTAAGGCTGGTTTCAATGGACTGATGCTTAAAGAAGGTGCCAAGTATATTAAAAAAAATTAGCAACTAGTCTTTTCAATACATAAGTGCTTAGCTTTTGTTGTTAAGCTTTTCTCGTGGAATTGCTAATTTAAAGTCACGTGTGGATGTGCACCCCAACCCAGCTCCTCGAGTAGTGCCCTACTGAATGCTAACGCATTACTATTATTCAGCTGATCCTTTCCTTCGGGGGGTTATTTTAGTTTTCAGTTACATGGTCGGCACACCAACCATTCATTGGGAAGTTGAAAACATTACCACATGTATCGAAGAACTTTGAAGAAAGATTTTACTTTTTTCTTTGACACAATATAATCGTAGATACTCACATACAGTAATTCTTAAACACACAAGCATGATACTAAGCTGGCACAAAGTTTTGAAATAGACAAAAAATTATAGACGCGTCATACTCGAACGAGCATCAATGAAAAACCTATAATAAATTCAGAAAAAACACAAGAACCAGTATCAAGTTTAGGACTTGAACCTGATGGGCTAATTCCACCACAAGGAATCTAATCAGATCTCTGAGGCATCCTCAGAAACAAGATCCCACTTACTCCAATAAGATTCTATATAGTTTACCAATGACTGTACCTTCGTCAGTATTCTAATGTAATTGATTCAAATGATCAACGCCTCGCGCCACACACCCGTCGCCTGCACCCTAGACCATCTCCTCAACTAAAGGAGTCAGTCTCAGATTCTTTCCTTGTGGGGATTAATTTAGTTTTGATTGCCTCGTGTCCATGAATGTCATGCATGCATTGTCGGCACACACACACACCACACCAACCATCGTCCATTTGGAGTAACCAGAAAGGGACGCTTTGAGGAAGAATACGAATTTACGGACGGTATTTTGATCATTTATTTTCTCTACTGATGTGAGGGTAGGGAAGGATCTTAAAAAATAAGATCCTACTAAACATCATTGCCTTGTCCATTAATAATCTTACTGAACCGAACCGAGAGGGAGCACAAATATAGCTTTTCTAAGATAAATTTCCCTGATGAATGGACACACGCAGCAATGAGCGATCCTGATCATGAGCGACGGCTACCAACTCCCCAAGAAATCCGTCTTTCAATAGAACTGAATAATTAACTATTAAAAAAAATCAGGTAATTCCCTGAGCGGGCATGTGCAGTGGAAATGTGTAATGCGTGAATAAAAGGATCCAGGGATGAATTTCCTATGAATAGATGGCCCTTTGCGCACTATTGGAAGTGAGTCAAACTATTGGAAGGACAGCCATGCGAACCATAACCTGAACTTATACCTGACAATACAAAAAAATTGTAGCCCATTTGAAAGCACGAGGCAGATTGAGGAGGGCTCGAACTATTTTCAAAAATGTTGATAATTCACATTTGTAAATAAACATCATAGATTTTTTTCCGGTGCTTACATGTAAGGAAATAAAATTGCAATGCATGCTAAGGGCTGTCCAGTATTAACAAAGATACATACGACCAACACACCGACTTAACAAATATACATACGGCCAACACACCGACTTAACGCAAATACAATAAGAATTACTCCTTGAAATTAAACTGACACACCATTTCAACATAGACATTGGAGACGTGGGATAACCGCAAATGCCAAACACAGAAATCGGGAAGCTAGATAAAACCGTATCGAACACATTGTATGGCAATCTGTAACATGCACTAGTAGAAAACAGGGCATTGGTTCGGGCCGGGCCAGCATATTAGTCCCGGTTCAGTCACGAACCGGGACCAATGGGGCAACAGTCCCGGTTCGTGAGGCCAGGGGGCCGGGCGGGCCACGTGGGGCATTGGTCCCGGTTCGTCTGGAACCTTTGGTCCCGGTTCCAAACACGAACCGGGACCAATGTGCCTCGCTCCTGCCCCACAACCATTGGTCAGGGGCCGGGCGGGCCACGTGGGGCATTGGCCCCAGTTCGTCTGGAACCTTTGGTCCCGGTTCCAAACACGAACCGGGACCAATGTGCCTCGCTCCTGCCCCACAACCATTGGTCCCGGTTCGTGGATGGATCCGGGACCAAAGGGGGTCCTTTAGTCCCGTTTCCAGCCACGAACCGGGACCAATGAGATGCCTATATATACCCCCTCGCCAG
Source organism: Hordeum marinum (assembly GCA_022496015.1). Taxonomy (NCBI): domain Eukaryota; kingdom Viridiplantae; phylum Streptophyta; class Magnoliopsida; order Poales; family Poaceae; genus Hordeum; species Hordeum marinum. The sequence goes on from CM039674.1 coordinate 542,783,983, forward strand.
CGAGCAGAGCACTCCACATTGCTCTGTTTTTCAGGCCGGTGAGGAGAGAGCTTTGTGGTGCTCTAGCTCACCTCCTATGCAGATGAGGTGTTTGATGAAATGCCCAAGCCAAACTTAAGCTTTCTCCTCTTAAAGCTCCTTGTCCAAACTTCATTTTCATCAAGATTTGTCTAGGTTTGACGGTCCGTCCTGTCCCGTCTTTGTCCTGAAACCGCCATCGATCGCCCGCGCATGGTGAGCCTCTTGATCTTATCTTCTTGATCAAAGAAAATATACTTACTCGTATGATTTTCTTACTTTTATTATTGTTTGTTATTATATAGTGCCATGGTTATGGTATCCGCCCACGTCGGCCCTTGTCCAGTCTATGATTCAGATGTGGTATATTATCTTTTATATAACTATTTCACATATCTAATGTCTATGACAATTGATTATGCCACCAACTTGACGTAGATGCTTTTATCTATAGGAAGTAGCTGAACCAGAAATTCCAACCGACTATGCAATTCTGCTCGAGAAGTTAACAAAAGCTGAAATAGAAATCGATCATTTGAAAGAAAAATTGAAAAGAACTGAAGATGACTAGATGGGATTGGAGTTGCATGTTGCCGATATCGTCGACGATCACAAGACCAAGATGGATGCAATGCGCTTGATGCTTAGAAAGATTAGAAAATATGTCATCATATTGAGGCTTGGTATCATTATGCCGTTGGATCAATTGATGTCTTAGTAGCGGTTATGATTGCATTTGTTGTTGCATTTAAATTTTTTACGTAGTTTCGTTGTATGTTTTAATTAGATGCTCTAGATAGCTATATGTTGTTCAATAATGATAACTATATATGAATTGTACGTATTTATTTTGGTCATTATTGTACTTTGGCTTTAATGTGATGATGAATTTCTATTAATTTGATCACTTCTCTATTCATGATATGTTGTAATGGTTTTTAATACACTTTATTATATAACGCACGCAGATGAACCGGCAATGGATGTACTGTGACCGACGCACCTCCGAGTATATTAAGGGCCTGCATAATTTTGAACACAAAAAAAAATCTGGAGTTCAAATAAGTTCATGAAAATGAAATGCCTTTTGTAACCGATGAGTTTCCGTCCGGAACCCTGATACTTCGAAAGAGACTGTCTGTTTTGTATACGAAGTGCATACAACTTTTGTCGTAACCCTCTCAACTTTTTAGCACATGCTATGTGGGTGAAATGATGATACCATGCCAAGTTTCAACCTTTTTAGAGTTCATTTGCAGTGATTTTCAATTTCAAGGTCATTTAGCTCAAAAAAATCAATAACTGCATGAAAAATAACAAATGATGTCGGAAGGGTTGAAAATTGATGATGTGGCTTTGAATGGTGCATTTTGAACACACAAAAAGCCAGGAGTTCAAGTAAGTTCAAGAAAATGAAATGCCTTTTGTAACCGATGAGTTTCCGTTCGGAACCCTGATACTTCGAAAGAGACTATCCATTTTGTACACGAAGTGCATCTAGCTTTTGCTGTAACCCTCTCAAACTTTTAACACATGCTATGTGGGTGAAATGATGCTACCATGCCAAGTTTCAACCTTTTCAGAGTTCATTTGTAGTGCTTTTCAATTTCAGGGTCATTTAGCTAAAAAAATCAATAACTGCATGAAAAATAAGAAATGATGTCGGGAACGGTTGAAAATTGATGATGTGGCTTTGAATGGTGCATTTTGAACACAAAAAAAGCCTGGAGTTCAAGTAAGTTCACGAAAATGAAATGCCTTTTGTAACCGATGAGTTTCTGTCCGAAACCCTGATACTTCGAAAGAGACTGTCCGTTTTGTACACGAAGTGCATCTAGCTTTTGCCGTAACCCTCTCAACTTTTTAACACATGCTATGTGGGTGAAATAATGATACCATGCCAACTTTCAACCTTTTCCGAGTTCATTTGTAGTGATTTTCAATTTCAGGGTCATTTAGCTCAAAAAATCAATAACTGCATGAAAAATAACAAATGATGTCGGGAAGGGTTGAAAATTGATGATGTGGCTTTGAACGGTGCATTTTGAACACACAAAAAGCCTGGAGTTCAAATAAGTTCAAAAAAATGAAATGCCTTTTGTAATTGATGAGTTTCCGTCCGGAACCCTGATACTTCGAAAGAGACTATCCGTTTTGTACACGAAGTGCATCTAGCTTTTGCCGTAACCCTCTCAACTTTTTATCAAATGCTATGTGGGTGAAATGATGATACCATGCCAAGTTTCAACCTTTTCAGAGTTCATTTGTAGTGCTTCCCAATTTCAGGGTCATTTAGCTAAAAAAACATCAATAACTGCATGAAAAATAACAAATGATGTCGGGAAGGGTTGAAAATTGATGATGTGGCTTTGAATGGTGCATTTTGAACACACAAAAAGTCTGGAGTTCAAATAAGTTCAAGAAAATGAAATTCCTTTTGTAACCGATGAGTTTCCGTCCGGAACCCTGATACTTCGAAAGAGACTGTCCGTTTTGTACACGAAGTGCATCCAGCTTTGCCATAACCCTCTCAACTTTTTAGCACATGCTGTGTGGGTGAAATGATGATACCAAGCCAACTTTCAACCTTTTCAAAGTTTATTTGTAGTCTTTCTCAATTTCAGGGTCATTTAGCTCAAAAAAATCAATAACTGCATGAAAAATACCAAATGAAGTCAGAAGGGGTTGAAAATGATGATGTGGCTTTGAATGGTGCATTTTGAACACACAAAAATCATGGAGTTCAAATAAGTTCAAGAAAATGAAATGCCTTTTGTAACCGACAAGTTTCCGTCCGGAACCCTGATACTTCGAAAGAGACTATACGTTTTGTGCACGAAATGCATCCAGCTTTTGCCGTAACCCTCTCAACTTTTTAGCACATGTTATGTGGGTGAAATAATGACACCATGCCAACTTTCAACCTTTTCAGAGTTCATTTGTAGTGCTTTTCAATTTCAGGGTCATTTAGCTCAAAAAATCAATAACTGCATGAAAAATACCAAATGAAGTCCGAAAGGGTTGAAAATTGATGACGTGGCTTTGAATGGTGCATTTTGAACACACAAAAAGCCTGGAGTTCAAACAAGTTCAAGAAAATGAAATGCCTTTTGTAACCGATGAGTTTCCGTTCGGAACCCTGATACTTCGAAAGAGACTGTCCGTTTTGTACACGAAGTGCATCCAACTTTTGCCGTAACCCTCTCAAATTTTTAGCACATGCTGTGTAGGTGAAATAATGATATAATGCCAACTTTCAACCTTTACAGAGTTCATTTATAGTGCTTTTCATTTTCAGGGTCATTTAGCTCGAAAAAATCAATAACTAAAATTATAAACCTCTAGTATTTTTGAAACTAAAATTATATAAAACCTAAAAATTACCAAATTTAATATAATGTTAAAACAAAGTAATATTAAATAGCAGGAAAAATAGCAAAGAAATAACATAAAAGATAGAAAAAGTGAAAATAGATGCGCTTACACTAAAATTCAACCTAAATTCAAGGTTCTAGTTAGGCACCTAACTAGCACTTTGAATTTAGGTCTATTTTTACTATGAGAGGAGCTTGACAGATCAATCGCATCGGGGCTTATAAACAGTTGTTGTCTCCCCTCAACTAGCGAGGTGGGACTAAACATCTGCTGCTTCCCCGCCGACCGACGAAAAGGGACCAGTGGTCCCGGTTGGTGCCACCAACAGGGACCAATGCCCCCCTTTCGTCCCGGTTGGTGCCACCAACCGGGACCAAAGGTCCCTGTTTCCCGCCCTTTGGGCTGCTGAAAAGAGGGCTTTGGTCCCGATTGGTGGCACCAATCGGGACTAAAGGTCTACATTGGTCCCGGTTTGTGCCACCAACCGGGACCAAAGGTCCCTGTTTTCCGCCCTTTGGGCTGCTGAAAACAGGGCTTTGGTCCCGGTTGGTGGCACCAACCAGGACTAAAGGTGGGCATTGGTCCCGGTTGGTGCCACGAACCGGGACCAATGCTTCTTCTATATAAGTAGTACATAGGAAACCTCGCAGTTTTCATTGCCCTTCTCGTCTTTCCGTCGCCGTCCCCATCGCCCCCATCGCCTCCCCGTCGCCGCCCCCGTCGCCTCCCCGTCACCGCCCCCGCCATCGTCATCCCCCTCCTCGTCGCCGCCCTCGCCGCCCCCGTCGCCGCCTCTCCCCCGTCGCCGCCTCCCCGTCGCCCATGTCGCCACCCCGCCCTCGTCGCCGCCCCCGCCGCCTCTCCCTCGCCGCCCCCGCTGCCCCCGTCGCCGCCCCGCTCCCGTCATCGCCCCTCCCCCATCGCCTCCCCTGCCGCCCCCGTCGTCGCCCCGTCCCCATCGCCGCCCCGCCCCGTTGCCGCCCCGTCGCCGCCCCTGCTGTGAGCCGCCGCCGCCCCGGCTCCTTGCAATTTTTTAAAAAATATATGTTGATTTTTTATATGATGAATGTTTATGTTAGATTAGTATGTGTATGTTAGATTACAGAATTTTTTTATGATGAATGTTTATGTTAGATTAGTATGTTTATGATGAATGTTTATGTTAGATTAGTATGTTTATGATGAATGTTTATGTTAGATTAGTATGTTAATGATGAATTTTTTTGGGTTTTATGAAAAATTAGTGATTAAACGATAAGAAAACGTTCTCATAGGAATTTGTCGACGATGCCCGGCCCGCATCCTCCTCGTCGAGTAGTCCGCGAGAGCCTGCTTGATAGGCGCCATGTCCGGGACTAGGATCCACCGGGCTGGCACTAGGAGGTGCTACCTTCCCGGGCTCGGAGGTTGGTGAGGAATGCAGGTATCATCGTCGACCCGGACCTTCTGTGGTGGCGGTCACGCGAGCCACTTTTGGTGCGGAGGGAGCGGGCACCCACGGGGGTGGTACGTCGCCGTATCAGGGAGGAGGACGAGCACGTCCGTCGCTACATGGCGGCGTTGGACGCCCGGTTCGACAATACCTAGCAGATCCTTTAGGGATCTCACCCGAGTTATGATCCCGTGATGGTTCCTTATCTTTGGGTGTCCACCGCCGACGACTCAGAGACCGCTAGTGAACCGAGTTCACCGTCCTCCACTTTGGATTCTAGGATATTCGATCTGTATTAGTGATCTTATATGATAATATTCGAGATGTATTAGTTAATATTTTATAATGCATTAACTGGATTATTCGGGATGATGTATTAGTGATATTATATTCGAGTTCATTATAAATATTAATGTATTTGTGATATTTTATCAGTATAATGCGTGTATGACTTTCGGTCTGTCATTGCTCCTTGTGTGACTTTCATGTGTGTTCTTGATGGAGGAATCCCGACTGTTGTCGTGGGGGGCGCATCGTCTTTCTTCTCTTCTTTGCGATATACTCGTCGGTATAATGTGCAAGAAGAGAAGAGGCAGGGCGTCCATCACCGATGGTCAACTATTACCGTGAGAGATTGCCTACCAACATATATACACCATCATATCAGTGAGAGAGAGAGCGCACCAACACATCATGAGATATGAGAGTAACTTAAGGAAAGCATCGACGGACCGAAAGTCACACACACATTATGATCCAAAAAGTGTCATAATTCTTGAACTGGATTATTCGGGATGATGTATTAGTGATATTATATTCGAGTTCATTATAAATGTATTTGTGATTTTGCAAGTCATTCCGGTAAAACACAGGGAATTTTTTCTATGTCATTGCACGATATATGAAACGGGTTGACTTTAGGTCTGTTTCGGCTCATTGTGTGTCTTTCAATGAGGGAGAGTGAGAGAGGAAGAATCCCGACTATTGTCGTGAGGGTCGCTTCTCCTTCATTCCCGTGTGCTAGACATTTTGGTGTAATGCACTCGGGGACGAATGGAGGAGCCACCATCACCGACGGTCGCAATATCAGAGGGAGTGCCCACCATATACGTGAGATGAGAGTTTAGGAAGGAAAGACTCGGCAGACCTAAAGTCAACCCGTTGCATATTGAGTAATAGTGATCTGTGCGTTGATCAGTTTTCTCGTAGTTTCCTTCGATCGATTTTAAATGTTTCAACTATGAACATAGGAAATGTCTGACGACGAAAGTGAATTCGGTATGTGCAAATACTGCGAAGACGAGCGCGGCCTGTGTGACAAGACTTTTCTAGTTGATGATAGACGCTTCAGCATCATGCTGGAGGAGACCTTCGAAGTGGATACAGTAAGTTAGAATGACAAGTCTTTTTCATAATTAAGCATGACTTCTACCTCTTTTGCTTCAACTTATAATTAATTTTAATTTTTTACTGTTATACTAACATATCCCCTGCCATGCAAGAATTGCTGTCTTGGATAAGATTGGTTTCAATACTAAAAAAGATATGGAGGTAAAGATAGTTCACTTGAGGACCGAACATGGTTTTACTTTTGCGGTAAAATTGTACCATGCAGACACCTATTGCTATTTTGAATGCAAAAATTAGCAAGCATTATGCAAGGCTTATGCATTCGAGCCTAATATGCTTATCACCTTTGATATTCGTCCGGAATATGAAATTGAAGGTAATATCAACATCTGGGTCGATGTGTAGACGCCTCCGGTTCTACCATTATGTGTGTTTCTCAACCATATTTATTAAGTAATTTATATTATTTATTTAAAAATGGTTGACAACTTATTTGCATTGACAGCTTATTTTCATTCTTCAAAAAATATACGGAAGATGGTAGACAAAACCTATTACTACAGTGATGAAGCAGAATTAAATTAAAAGGAGAAAGATCTGTTGGAAATATGCCCTAGAGGCAATGATAAATTAGTTATTACCATATTTCCTTTTCATGATAATCATTTATTATCCATGCTATAATTGTATTGATCGGAGACTTAGATGCATGTGTGGATACATAGACAAAACCATGTCCCTAGTATGCCTCTAATGGACTGGCTCGTTGATCAAAGATGGTTAAGGTTTCCTAGCCATGGACATGAGATGTCATTTGATAATGGGATCACATCATTAGGAGAATGGTGTGATGGACAAGACCCAAACTACAAACGTAGCATATGATCGTGTCAGTTTATTGCTACTGTTTTCTGCATGTCAAGTATATGTTCCTATGACCATGAGATCATGCAACTCACTGACACCGGAGGAGTGCCTTGTGTGTATCAAACGTCGCAACGTAATTGGGTGACTATAAAGGTACTCTACAGGTATCTCCGAGGGTGTCTGTTGAGTTGGCATAGATGAAGACTAGGATTTGTTACTCCGTGTGACGGAGAGGTATCTCAGGGCCCACTCGGTAATACAACATCACAAAAAGCCTTGCAAGCAATGTGACTAAGTGTTAGTCACAAGATCTTGTATTACGGAACGAGTAAAGAGACTTGCCAATAACAAGGTTGAACTAGGTATGGAGATACCGACAATCGAATCTCGGCCAAGTAACATACCGAAGAACAAAGGGAACATCATACGGGATTAACTGAATCCTTGACATAGAGGTTCGACCGATAAAGATCTTCGTAGAATATGTAGGAACCAATATGGGCATCCACGTCCTGCTATTGGTTATTGACCGTAGAGGTGTCTCGGTCATGTCTACATAGTTCTCGAACCCGCAGGGTCTGCACACTTAAGGTTTGGTGACGTTTCGGTAGTATAGAGTTATGCATGGTGGTGACCGAAGGTTGTCCGGAGTCCCGGATGAGATCCCGTACATCACGAGGAGCTCCAGAATGGTCCGGAGGTAAAGATTGATATATAGGAAGTCCTATTTTGGTTGCCAGAAAAGTTTCGGGTTTATCGGTAGTATACCGGGAGACCATCGGGAGGGTTATTTCGACCCAAGAGGCTACATGGGCTGTGGGAGAGTAAATACCAGCCCTTTGTGGGCTGGTGGAAGTCCCACACAAGGCCCATGCGACTGGGAAGAAAAGCCCAAAGAGAAAAAGGTGGAAAAAGGCAAAAAGGCAAAAATAAGGAGGAGTCCTAGTCCTACTAGGATTGGAGGAGGAATCCTCCAATCCCACTAGGTTCGGCCGACCCAAGGGTTGCCTCTTTGGCAGCCAAGCCTCCTCCTTCTCTCCTACTATATATACTAGTGGATTTTAGGGTTTTGGCACATAATTTTCAGCCACGTACTGTCCGTTCATCTAGTGCATAGTTTTTCCTCTAGATCGGATTTCTACAGTGCTTAGGTGAAGCCCTGTCGGAATAGCTCCACCACCATCTCCGGAGCGCCGTCACGCTGCCAGAGAAATCTTCTACCTCTCCTCTCCCTCTTGCTGGATCAAGAAGGCGGAGATCGTCATCGAGCTGTACATGTGCTGAACGCGGAGGTGCCGTCCGTTCGGAGCTAGATCGGAAGGACCGTGATCAAGATCGTGAGACGAATCATGATGAGTGTGTGGGACGGATCGTGATGAGTTCGCGGGACGGATCGTGGTCAAGATCATGAGACGGATCGTGATGAGTTCACGGGACGGATCGTGATTGGATTGCGGGACGGATCGTGATGAGATCGCGGGACGCTCGGCGATTTGGATCGCAAAGACGTTCAACTACACGAACCGCGTTTCTTAACACTTCCCGCTTAGCGATCTACAAGGGTACATAGATCCACTCTCCCTCTCATAGATGCTCATCACCATGGATAGATATTGCGTGTGCGTAGGAAATTTTTTGTTTCCCATGCAACATTCCCCAACAGTGGTATCAGAGCTAGATCTATGTATAGATGAGATCTCGAGTAGAACACAAAGAGTTTGTGGGCGTTGATGCTTAGATTTCTTCCTCCCTTGGTCGGATTTTGGTTCAGGGGTATTGTGAGATGAAGCGGCCCGTACCAACATTACTCGTACGCTTACGAGATACTGGTTCCCTTGACCGCAACTTGTTGGATAGATGGCTTGCGGGTGCCAGTTTCTCTCACTTTAGTTGTGTCGGATTCGACAAAGGCGGTCCTTGAGAAGGTTGAAAAGAAACTAGTGTATCACCGTTGTGTTTTTTGCGTAGATGAGAATTGCTCTTGCTAGATACCCGTAGCAGCCACGTAAAACATGCAACAACAATTAGAGGACGTCTAACTTGTTTTTGCAGGGTATGTTGTGATGTGATATGGCCAATTACATGATGTGATATATGTGATGTATGAGATGATCATGTGATGTATAGATTATCACGACTTGCATGTCGATGAGTACGGCAACCGACATGAGCCATAGGGTTGTCTTTATTTATTGTATGACCTACGTGTCAATCATTAAGCGCTATGTAATGCTTTACTTTATCGCTAAACGGTAGCAATAGTAGTAGAAGCATGTTGGGCGCGACAACCCCGATGGCGACACGTTGATGAAGATCAAGATGATGAAGATCATGGTGTCATGCCGGTGACGATGGAGATCATGCCGGTGCTTTCTAGATGGAGATAAAAAGCACAAGTTCATGGCCATATCATGTCACTTATGATTTGCATGTGATGTTAATCCTTTTATGCACCTTGTTTTGCTTAAGATGACGGTAGCATTATAAGGTGATCCCTCACTTAATTTCAAGATAAATTGTGTTCTCCCCGAGTGTGCATCATTGCGAAAGTTCGTCGTGTTGAGACACCACGTGATCGTTAAACTTGACGAGCCTAGCATGTACAAACATGGCCTCGGAACACAATAGACCGAAAGGTCGAACATGAGTCATATAGTAGATATGATCAACATGATGATGTTCACCATTGAAACCACCTCAACTCACGTGATGATCGGACTTGAGTTGGTGAATTTGGATCATGTTTCACTCAAATGACCGGAGGGATGTCAATTTGAGTGGGAGTTCTTAAGTAATATGATTAATTGAACTCATTATCATGAACATAGTCAGTAGTGACTTTGCAAAATTATGTTGTAGATTACTTGCTCACGTTGTTGCTCCCTTGAATTTTTATATGTTCCTAGAGAAATAGAGTTGAAAGATGATGGTAGCAATATTGCGGACTGGGTCCGTGATCTGAGGATTGTCCTCATTGCTGCACAGAAGGCTTATGTCCTTAATGCACCGCTCGGTGCGCCAACCCCTCTAGCGTCGTCTGTAGATGTTGTGAACATGTGACAGGCACGTTCTGATGACTACTTGATAGTTTAGTGCGTCATGCATTACGGCTTAGAACTGAGGCTCCGAGACGTTTTGAACGTCACAGATCATATGAGATGTTCTAAGAGCTGAAATTAGGATCTCAGGCTCATGCCCGTGTTGATGAGATCTTCAACAAGATTCTTTGCCTGCAAGATGAAGGAGAATAGCTCAATCGTTGAGCATGTGCTCAGATTGTCTGGGTGCTACAATCGCTTGAATCGAGTGGGAGTTGATCTTCCAGATAGGATAGTGATTGATATAGTTCTCCAAGTCACTGTCACTAAGCTACTAGAACTTGGTGATGAACTACAAAACGCCAGGGATAGAAATAATGATCCCTGAGCTGTTCGCGATGTTTGACGCCGCGAAGGTAGAAATCGAGAAGGAGTGTCAAGTGTTGATGGTTAGTCAAAACCACTAGTTTCGAGAAGGGCAAGAGCAAGGAGGTAAACTTCATGGATAGCAAGTCAGTTGCAGCTCCAGTGAAGCAACCCAAAGTCTAACCCAAACCCGAGACTAAGTGCTTCGATTATGAGGAGAACAGTCGCTGAAGCGGAACAATCCTAGATACTTGGTAGATCAGAAGGCTGGCAAAGTCGACAGAACTATATTTGATATACGTGTTATTAATGTGTACCTTGCTAGTACTCCTAGTAGCACCTGGGTATTGGATACCGGTTTGGTTGCTAAATATTAGTAACTCAAAGTAAAAGCTACGAAATAAACGGATACTAGCTAAGTGTGAGGTGACGATGTGTGTTGGAAATGTTTCCATGGTTGATGTGATCAACATCGCATGCTCGCTCTACCTTCGGGATTAGTGAAAAACCAAAATAAATGTTATTTGGTGTTTTGCGTTGAGCATGAACGTGACTGGATCGTATTTATTGCAACGCGGTTATTCATTTAAGGAAAGAATAATGGTTATTCTATTTACATGAATAATACCTTCAATGGTCATGCACCCAGTGAGAATGGTTTGTTGAATCTTGATCGTAGTAATACTCATGTTCATAACATTGATGCCAAAAGATACAAAGTTAATAATGATGGTACCACATACTTGTGGCACTACCGCTAAATGTCATATTGGTATAAAGCGCATGAAGAAACTCCATGCTGATGGATCTTCGGACTCATTCGATTTTGAATCGGTTGAGACATGCGAACCATGCCTCTTGGGCAAGATGACTAAGGACCCCATTTTCTGGTTTGATGGAGCGGGCAAGTGATTTATTGGAAATGATACATGTTGATGTATGCAATCCAATGAGTCCTGTAGCATGCGGTGGATATCGTTATTTTCTTACCTTCACTGATGATTTGAGTAGATATAGTGTATATTTGCTTATTGAAACACAAGTCTAAATCGTTTGAAAGGTTCAAGCAAATTCAGAGTGAAGTTTAAGATCATCGTGACAAGAAGATAAAAATGTCTACGATATGATTGTTGAGATGAATATCTGAGTTGCGAGTTTGGCATACTACTTTAGACAATGTGAAAATTGTTTCACAACTCACGCCATCTGGAACACCATAGTGTGATGGTGTGTCCGAACATCATAGTCGTGCTCTATTGGATATGGTGCATGCTATGATGTCTCTTATCGTTTTGTTACTATAATTTTAGGGGTTATGCATTAGAGACAACTACATTCACTTTAAATAGGGCACCAGGTAAATCCGTTGAGATGACACCGTGTGAATTATGGTTTGATAGAAACCTAAGCTGTCATTTCTTAATGTTTGGGTCTGCGACGCTTGTGTGGAAAATGTTTTCACCTAATGAGCTCGAACCCAAAGCAGACAAATGCATCTTCATAGAATATCCTAAGAATAGTTGGGTGAACCTTCTACCTCAGATCCAAGCATAAAATGTTTGTTGCTAAAACTGGGTCCTTTTTCGAGGAAAAGTTTCTCTTGAAAGAATTGAGTGGGAGGAAGATACAACTTGATGAGGTTATTGAACCTCTGTTTCAACCAGAGAGTAGCGCAGCGCAGGAAGTTGTTTCTGTGAAGCCTACGTTAGTTGAAGATGAAGTTAATGATGATGATCATGAAGCTTCGGATCAAGTTACTATCGAACTTCGTAGGTCGACAAGGACGTGTACTGATCCTGAGCGGTACGACAACCCTGTCTTGGAGGTCATGTTGTTGGACAACGATGAACCTACGAACTATGGAGAAGCGATGATGGGCCCGAAAACCAACAAATGGTTAGAGGCCATGAAATCCGAGAAAGGATCCATGTATGAAAACCAAGTATAGACTTTGGTGGACTTGCTCATTGGACGGCAGGTCGTTAAGTACAAAGGGATCTTTAAAATGAAGACAGACGCTGATGGTAAATGTCACCATTTGTAAAGCTTGACTTGTTGCAAAGAAGTTTACGACAAGTTCAAGGAGTTGACTGCGATGAGACTTCCTCACTTGTAGCGATGCTAAAGTCTGTTGAAACTATGTTAGCAGTTGATGCACTTTCAATTATGAAATCTGGCAGATGGATGTCAAAACATCGTTTCCTTAACGGTTTACTTGAGGAAAGGTTGTATGTGATACAACCAGAAGGTTTTGTCAGTCCTAAGGATGCTAAAAGGTATGCAAGCTTCAGTGATTCTTCTATGAATTGAAGCAAGCATCTCGGAGTTGGAATATACACTTTGATGAGGTGATCAAAGTTTTTGAGTCTATACAAAGTTTACGAGAAACTTGTATTTGCAATAAAGTGAGTGGGAGCACTGTAGAGTTTCTGATAAGTATATGTGGACGACATATTGCTATTCGGAAATGATGTAGAATTTCTAGAGAGCATAAATGGTTGTTTGAAAATAGTTTTTCAAAGGAAGACCTGCATAAAGCTACCTAATTGTTGAGCATCAAGATCTATAAAGATAGATCAAGATGTTTGATAAGACTTTCAATGAGTACATACCTTGACAAGATTTTGAAAGAGTTTAAAATGGGTTAGTAAGAGAGAAGTGTTCTCGCCTGCTTTGTAAGGTGTGAAGTTGAGTGAGACTCAAAGCTCGAGAACGGCAGAAGAAAGAGAAAGGACGAATGTCGTCCCCTATGCCTTAGCCATAGGCTCTGTATACTATGCCATGCTGTGTACCGCACCTGTGTGTGCCTTGCCATGAGTCCGTCAAGGGGTACTGGAGTGATCCAGGAGTGGATCACTGGACAACGGTCAAGATTATCCTTAGTAACTAAAAAAGGACTAAGGAGATGTTTCTCGATTATGGAGGTGATAAAGAGTTCATCGTAAAGAGTTACGTCGATGCAAGCTTTAACACCAATCTGGATGACCCGTAGTAGCAATCTGGATACATATAGTGGAGCAGCCATTTGGAATAGTACCAAGTGGAGCGTGGTAGCAATGTTTACAGTTTGACATAGAGATTTGCAAAGTACATATGGATCTGAATGTCCCAGACCCGTTGACTATAAGACCTCTCTCACATGCAAAGAATGATCGAGCCCCAGAACTCATTGGGTGTTAGATTCATAACAATGCGTATCACATGGTGATGTGAACTAGATTATTGACTCTAGTGCAAGTGGGAGACTGTTGGAAATATGCCCTAGAGGCAATGATAAATTAGTTATTACCATATTTCCTTGTTCATGATAATCGTTTATTATCCATGCTATAATTGTATTGATCGGAGACTTAGATGCATGTGTGGAAACATAGACAAAACCATGTCCCTAGTATGCCTCTAATGGATTGGCTCGTTGATGAAAGATGGTTAAGGTTTCCTAGCCATGGACATGAGATGTCATTTGATAATGGGATCACATCATTAGGAGAATGGTGTGATGGACAAGACCCAAACTACAAACGTAGCATATGATCGTGTTAGTTTATTGCTACTGTTTTCTGCATGTCAAGTATATGTTCCTATGACCATGAGATCATGCAACTCACTGACACCGGAGGAGTGCCTTGTGTGTATCAAACGTCGCAACGTAATTGGGTGACTATAAAGGTACTCTACAGGTATCTCCGAGGGTGTCTGTTGAGTTGGCATAGATCAAGACTGGGATTTGTTACTCCGTGTGACGGAGAGGTATCTCAGGGCCCACTCGGTAATACAACATCACAACAAGCCTTGCAAGCAATGTGACTAACTGTTAGTCACGAGATCTTGTATTACGGAACGAGTAAAGAGACTTGCCGGTAACAAGGTTGAACTAGGTATGGAGATACCGACGATCGAATCTCGGCCAAGTAACATACCGAAGAACAAAGGAAACATCATACGGGATTAACTGAATCCTTGACATAGAGGTTCGACCGATAAAGATCTTCGTAGAATATGTAGGAACCAATATGGTCATCCAGGTCCTGCTATTGGTTATTGACCATAGAGGTGTCTTGGTCATGTCTACATAGTTCTCGAACCCGCAGGGTCTGCACACTTAAGGTTTGGTGACGTTTCGGTAGTATAGAGTTATGCATGGTGGTGACCGAAGGTTGTTCAGAGTACCGGATGAGATCCCGGACATCACGAGGAGCTCCGGAATGGTCCGGAGGTAAAGATTTATATATAGGAAGTCCTATTTTGGTTGCCGGAAAAGTTTCGGGTTTATTGGTAGTGTATCGGGAGTGCCGGTAGTGTACCGGGAGACCATCGGGAGGGTTATTTCGACCCAAGAGGCTACATGGGCTGTGGGAGAGTAAATACCAGCCCTTTCTGGGCTGATGGAAGTCCCACACAAGGCCCATGCGGCTGGGAAGAAAAGCCCAAAGAGAAAATGGTGGAAAAAGGCAAAAAAAGGCAAAATTAAGGAGGAGTCCTAGTCCTACTAGGGTTGGAGGAGGAATCCTGCAATCCCACTAGGTTTGGCCGACCCAAGGGCTGCCTCTTTGCCAGCCAAGCCTCCTCCTCCTCTCCTCCTATATATACTAGAGGATTTTAGGGTTTTGGCACATAATTTTCAGCCACATGCTGCCCGTTCCTCTAGTGCATAGTTTCTCCTCTAGATTGGATTTCTGCAGTGCTTAGGTGAAGCCCTGCCGAAATAGCTCCACCACCATCTCCGGAGCACCGTCACGCTGCCGGAGAAGTCTTCTACCTCTCTGCTCCCTCTTGCTGGATCAAGAAGGCGGAGATCGTCATCGAGCTGTACGTGTGCTGAACGCGGAGGTGCCGTCCGTTCAGCGCTAGATCAGAAGGACCGTGATCAAGATCGTGAGACGGATCATGATGAGTTCGTGGGATGGATCGTGATGAGTTCGCGGGACGGATCGTGATCAAGATCGTGAGACGGATCGTGATGAGTTCGCGGGACGGATCGTGATGAGTTCACGGGACGGATCGTGATTGGATTGCGGGACGGATCGTGATGAGATCGCGGGATGCTCGGCGATTTGGATCGCGAAGACGTTCGACTACACCAACCGCGTTTCTTAACGCTTCCCGCTTAGCGATCTTCAAGGGAACGTAGATCCACTCTCCCTCTCGGAGATGCTCATCACCATGGATAGATCTTGCGTGTGCATAGGAAATTTTTTGTTTCCCATGCAACGTTCCCCAACAAGATCATCTTACCGCATTTATTAGTCATCTTGAGAGTTACAATAGCTATTATCAAACTCCTGCACGTTATGGTCAATACGTGCCACTAGTGCACGTGGTGAACTACGGTAACATCCATGGAGATTGCATGGTAAGATTTTAATTCTACTATTACGACAGCCGTACATATTTTGCATAAATTCTTCTAAAACTAAACTACATTGCTAACTACAAAGTTATTACTATGTTTTTCAACAGAAAATCCCGGAAGATTGTTTGCCTCATCTGATGTTTCCGAGAGGTCGCGTTGTTGTTACGAGCTTAGGGCCACCACGGCCAGGTCAGCCTACGCATCACTACATACTGGATTTCTAAAACCGATGGAGTCATGACAATCAAAGATTGGAAAAAATGTATGCTCAATCGTAGAGAGCTACTTGGAAGCAACATTGTGCGTAGGCCAAGAATGGGAGACAGGATGATCTCCGTTCTCCATAATGGAGAGTCAGGACCTATCTTGTTTTATGATATTGTACCTAAGAGAGGGTAGAGTAGGTCCTACGAGATAGGAGTACGTAGGTCCTAGGTACAATGTGTTATTATGTGCTACAATGTGTTAGAGTTGATGATCATGACGAGGAGGAGGAGTTGTGATTATGACTAGTGACCAACTTGTTATATGATGTCTCATTGACGAAAATGATGATTAAATTGTGTTATATGTTCTATCTATAAGTATAGTACGTAGCGTCGTGACCAAGCATGGAGATAAGAGAGATCACTTCTCTCTATTAGCTATCTAACAAAATATATGAAACCCCAAATTAACCCTCGAAAACCCTCAACCCCACCTCTTTAAAAAAACAGCTCCTGAGCTGCTGACGCGTGGAAGACCAAAGACCCTCCTGCCTGGGCTCGACTGAGCGGCCACGTGTAGCCCCATCTGTCCCGGTTCGTAAGCGAACCGGGACTAAAGGTTGTGGGTTTTAGTCCCGACCCTTTAGTCCCGGTTTCAGAACCGGAACAAATGGGCCTTACGAACTGGGACAAATGAGCATTTTTCCACTAGTGATGATCAAAGTCTTCTCGGTCTCAGCCATTGGTTTTTATCTTGCGTAGATCTGAGTCCCGGGTCATTCGTCTCGCTTTGGTGGCATCCAGCCAAACTCCTCACCCATCCCGATAACGCAATTTACTCATCAAAGTACGAATAATAATAGGCTACAAGACAATTTTAACTATGTGAACGAGAGAGACATAAAAAAATATAGGGGGTGGACTTTCATACAAGAGCCTATATACATGTTTCTAGATAGATACAATAAATGCGAAAAAAGAGATAAAAAAAATAAAAAAATATTAATCTTACAGCTAACCTTGTTATATGAATGACTGTATTTATTAACTATAAATGATATGACAACATCTTATAGCCAACCGTTGGATATATTAAAAAAACATGCTCTCAAATGAAAACAAGAGAAGGCAACGTGTGCTACTGTAGCGGCTACGCAAACGCATGCTGAAGTCGCCTGTGCACCCCGGACCGCTCCTCGAATAAAGCAGTCAGTCTCGGATCCTTTCCTTGTGGAGATTAATTTAGTTTTTGATTGTCTCGTGTCCATCAACTCAAAAACAAGAAATTTTGTCCCGTGTCCATGAATGACATGCGTAGTTGGCACACAACAACCATCCATTGGAGTGCGAGTTTACTGGATCATTTATTTTCTATAATTGACGTTGGAAGGATAGAAAAATATTATAGCTTGGAAACAAAAGAGAATCCTTCGCGAAGCGTGCGCGGTGGTCAAGCTCGTCCCATCGAGCCAGCATATCGTCAAAATAGCCATACTCCTCGATCCGGAGCGCTTTAAACAAAACACAAAATGGCAAGAGAATCCATTGTAACTTGAGCTATGCAACTTACTCAGGTCACATGCGTGTATGGAGTTGTCTCCCAGCCTATTCTTCTTTTCAAGAAAAATATCAACCCGTTACAAAAAGGTAACTAGAAGTACTCCTTCGATTTTATTTACTCCGCCTGTTATTTGATCGAGTTTGTAGCAAACAATCTGAAAGTTTGACCAAGTTTATAGAAAACAATCTGAATATTTACAGTAACATATTTATATGATTGTTGTGAAAATATATGCAATGATGAATTCCATGGTATTGATTTATTGGTGTACATGTTAATATATTTTTTATAAACTTATTGAAAGTATTTAAGATTTGACTTTATACCGTCGTCAAAACGAGCCGTCGCTCCCTTATCGTAGCCGACTTGACCTTGTCGACGACAGCCGAAAAGTATTCCTGCATGTGCCCCTAAGGACCAGCCCTAGAGTCGCAGTTGTCGCCGTCGAACCCTTTTGCATATATATGAAGCACCTGACACAAAATCACGCCACATGACGAGAAATCCTAATCTTACCGTCCCAAGGATACGACAGGATCAACGCCGGAGCTGCGTCGACTACGTCCAGACAGACAAACTCGAGAAGTATCAGAGACCAAAACACAAACTGGAAGAAGAAGCGTCGCACCTGTGAGGACTCAAAAACCCTAACCTAAACTACTAACCGGAGCAAAGGTACATGGATTCTCCTCGGGGCCACCGGCTGCCAGAGTGACGGGTTGAGAAGAGGCGAATCCATAGGTTCGTCGCTAAAATCTGAAGGAAAGAGTTTGTCCTAGCCGTCTAGGTTAGGGGAAAAAAACTGGAGAAAGTCACAAGTACTTCGAGCCTTTTATTAGTACACTTTTTATTAGTACTTCGAGCCTTTTATTAGTACACTTTTTATTTACAAACAAAAACTCCTATGCGTATATTTAACACATGCATTTTTCGTTTGTTCTCAAAAACATGGATAACTTTTATGCTTTTCAAGAAGATTAGTTTTCTATGTTGGTATTGCCTGAAACAGATATATCCTTGACGATGCAGCTTCCGGGAGACGATGGGGGTCCTCGAGAGGCGCGACACTAGCGGCTGCAGGGTCCCTTGAGGAACGGCGGGGGGCTCTTGAGGAGCGCCCTCGGCGGGCGCCGTTGTGTCTTGTGTAGCCCCCTGCGATGCCATCTCGGGCGCAGCAACCTTTCGTTTGACGTAAACTTGTTCTTCTCGCTCCACCATGAGGGCCGCGCTGGCCGTTTGAGGGGTGGCCGCTAGCTACAACAACAAGCGCTCACAGGGGCGCGGCACGACCATGATGCGAGGGCTCATGAGGTACCTCTTGAGATCTTCGAAACCTGCGTCCGCCTCGGGGGTCCATGAAAATGGGCCGCTCCTTTTCATAAGCTTGCAGAACAGCAAAGTTCGCTCGTCGTACCTGGATATGAAGTGCCCGAGGGAGTCCAAACATCCCGTCAACTTCTGCATTTTTTAGGGTCTAGGGGGTGCATCCGCTCGATGGCCTTTACCTTTTCCGGGTTGGCCTCAATTCCTCGATGAGAGACAAGGAAGCCGAGGAGTTTGCCCGAAGGGACTCCGAAAATGCACTTGTCAGAGTTGAGCTTCAAGTTGACTTTGCGCAAGCTGGCGAATGTCTTCTCCAGATCTTCGATGAGGGTTCTGGCCTCGCGTGACTTGACCACGATATCGTCGATGTAAAGTGTATAAAATGTTGTTTCTGACATACACAAAATAAATGTTACTAATTTATATGAAAAAATGTACAATATCTATGAAATAAAGTACCAATGTAGGGCACAAGCTGGAAGCGAGACAGAACTCAGCGGGCCACATATAGCTATAGGGAACCTCCTCTTTGAGGCTAACTGTGTCAAATTGGACGAGATTCGCACAGAGGCTCACGACTGGGCCGGCCGTTGAGGCCGAACCCCTGAACATTATGGAACATGCAACCTGCAATTGGTAACTGAGAGTTGCTAGTCACTCGAGTTGATAATGGTTAGTGAATAGTGACGGATTCAGAGCGTAAATTAGTGAGAACAAACTGTGGCGAGTAGATAGCATTTTTTAAATCTTCTCATCATTTTTTAATATGGTGAGTAAATTTTTGTAAAAATAACATTTTTGGACAACATCCTTTTTTTCAAAATTTGTGAACATTTCTTTAATTCTGAACAACTTTTGGAAATTCAAACATTTATTGAAATTGTAAATAATTCTTTTAAAAATAAAAATTCTAGTACTCTTGAGCATTTTAGAAAAAAATAGATCTCTTGCCAGGGGAGCGCGATGGCGTGAGATCAATGGGAGGGGGCGAGCGACGGCAACTTGAGAGCTCCGATAGGGCCAAACAGAGGCAGGAGCCCGGCGGCTGGTGCCGAGGCGCTGAGGGGCGGCGACACTAGCTGCTCATTTATTTCTTCTTTTTATGGAGCTGCGTGTCACAAAGAGGTAAAATAATATACCCCCTTCGTTCCAAAATAACTGTCTTAAGCTTAGTACAACTTTATATTAGAGCTAGTACAAAATTGAGACAGTTATTTGAGGACAAAGGGAGTACATCAGTCCTGCTATACGACCAATGTTCATTTACGAATTGAATACAACCTGGCATAGCAGCCGTCCATTCCATTCGCTGGATGCTTTAGATGGCGTTCTGTGAAAATTGTACGTAGAGCAATACACAGTATACACAAATGAACATTATAGAGGGGATGATTAAGGTGACAATCAAATGACAAAGTATTGTTCAAAGTTTAGTACAGCTAATTTTAATATCTATCTGAGTTAAGAAAAATACGAGTATTCATTTTTTTCTTAAGTCGTTCCTAGAACAGAGTTGCACATTAAAACGTCTCAAAAATCGTCTACAAGAATAAAGTCGCACATTAAAACATCTCATAAATCGTCTCTAAAAATAGAGTCACACATTAAAACGTCTCACAAATCGTCTCTAAGTTAATTAAAATTAAATATTTATTTTTTTGAAGGCTAATTGCAATAAAAAGATTGTGGCGCTATGTAAATGTCTTAAGAAGCATCTTTAGGTTGCTAGTGTTCAAGGGTATAGAGACGATGAAAAAAACGACCCAGAAAAAGCGGCCATACATGGTATTTTTGTTGTAGTGTGCGCAACACACTACATTGCTCGACCCCGACCAACCACCGTAACCGGGAACTTCCAAAAGTTTCCTCACCCTCACTTCTACCATTGCTTTGTACATTGTGGACGGCCCAAAAAATGTCACGCAGGTGCATCTCCGGCCCGTTCAGGACGAAAAGCCAATTTTATGTCGGAGATGGAGATGGTGACGTTCAATAGGAGAATAAATAGGCAGCCATCATACCTCATCACCGGTAGATTCATAGTGATGGCAGGAGTTGAAGGGGTGACATGGCGTTCTGGAGGCCATGTAATTAAATGGTGGGCCACGGGAAAGGAGTGAAACAAACATATGGGAACTGCAGGTACCGTTACTGTAGTTATTACTCAAAAATAAAGATTGGTATGTTGCTAAAAGATAAAAGAAAGAAATGCTGCATGGGATGGAAAATAGACTTAGTGGGGATCATCATAGGTGATGAGGTGGATAGTTTGCATGTCAAGAGAAATCAAGTAGTGAGGATGAACTTCTTAGGTATATAGGATTGAAATTAAAACTAGCTAGACGTTAGGATAAACATTGATGAGACACATTAATATCTCACGAAATAATTGTTCAACATTGGCATTTGGCTATATATACAGAGATAGTCACGCACCCATCAGTTTCATTAGGAAAAAACAGCACGCATTACCTCTTCGATATGGCATCGTACATGAAGATCGCTTCTAAAGGACTACTCGAAACCAGCAAGGCTTTCATATGCCCGTCCGTGGTGATGTTGCTTCTCCTGTCATCTGGTAGGAAGACCATCCCCCCACAGAACTCCGGATCGATCTGATCCAAATTAATTTAGTTGATGGCTAATTCGTATTCTCTGTGGATGGATGCAGAAAAAATGGGGACACATGGCTGCGAAAAGCAGCAGAGCAGGATGTGGAGCTTAGGCGTTTGCATCGCGGTAGGCAGCTTCAACAGGCCCTGCAGGATCGAGGGCTTCGACAATGGCCAATGCCACAACGTCTATCTATGCATATGCTATAAGAACTGCACCAAGCCGTCCATTTAGCCCCACTCGCTCCGTTCCTAAATATTTGTTTTTTTAGAAAATTAACTATCGACTATATATAAAATAAAATGAATGAATCTATACTCTAAACTATATTTATATACATCCGTATGTAATTCATAGTGAAATATCTAAAAAAACAAGTATATAGGAACGGAGGGAGTATATGCCACTGCATGTGTGCTCCATCGGCATGCATTCCGGCTGAAATAAATCAAGTTCTCTTCATGGCATAATAAAGGAACAAAATTTGCGAGTTTGAGAGGGCAGTAACCATCAGCTGCAATCTTTTGCTTGATATTGGTTATGATTAATATTGCTCATCCCAGCCATAATCTTTTCGTTCTTATCACTATTATCTCTATGGTTTGTTCTCTTGCCGGATAGTGTCATTCGATAGGCTCACCGCTTATCCCTATAATTTTACGGCCTTTTTGGTTCGTGGAACTAAAAAAAACACAAAAATAGAAGAAAAAGAAAACACATGCTTGAAATGTCGTGCCCATGCGAATCCTACATGAGTTTTGTTCGTTGGATTGTCACAATAAAAGCTAAGTATTCTTTCAACGAAGTTGGAGTGGATGCTTAGTTTTCAATGAAATGTAGTGCAAAGTAATTCTTAGGATTTTTTTTGAAAGATCCAGAAAATTGCTGGCTTCAGTTAGATTTAGCAGAAAGCAGCGGGAAAAACAACATGGGAAGGATCCGAAGATCAAAGAAAAAGAAAACGGCAACCCTATTGGTTGCAGAACGACACTACACCTACAAGGTGGAACGCCATCCACCCACATCATAGAAATGCAGCTCCGACTTCGACGGAGTACTACAGAGAACAAAGCAAGGTTGGCGTTGTGAGAAATGGCCAAACAGACCACCTGTCACCCGTCATCTTACACCAGCGGGCCCCGCACCGCAGCTTCGACTTCACAACAACAAGGCGTCGAGGTAATCTCGCGGACATGTCGGAGAAGAGCCGACTACCATGACCAAAGCCACATCTCCGACATTGTTCACCGCCGTCACCGTTGCTACAGTAGCCAAAACCGCCCCCAAAGCCGGACGAACAATACCAAGCAGCACGAGCAAAACTGGTCCCTCTGGCCGGCAAGGGGCTTCTGAAAAGATGCCCGAAGAGGGGGACCTCGTCGCCATCATCGTCCGATCCCATGGGATCAAGGGTTTCTCCCGAGCCACCTTGCATAGTGGAGCGAGCAGGAACGCCTCAGCAACACCTTCAAGAAAGAAGCGGCGCCTACAGGCGTCGCCGTCGTCTGCCCCGACTCAAAGACCGGCAACAAGGTCTTCACCCGGCTCTGCTCCTCCAACCATGAACCCGAGCCAGACCACCACCGCACACCCACGCTCGGTGGACCCTCCCCCCCCCCCCCCCCCCCCCCCCCCCGCGCGCTCAATGTCTGCCGCAACCACCTATAGATCTGGACGCCGGGGCCTAGGTCCCATCGTTGCCACCCGTCCGCACTGGGTGACCACCAGCCCCATGCGCCCGATGATCAACGCGACCACCTCGCAGAATAGGACACCGGGGCCCGAATTGCCTCGCTCTGCCCCTAGAGTCCATCGAGCCGACGATCGCCGAACCCCATAGGCGCTAATGTCATCGAGAAACTCGCTCCCGACTGACCCCAACCATCTGCCCTTGCGCTGATAACGAGCCTGCCTAGTGGTGGCCACCAAATCTAGCTCGGGCACGCTCTGGTATGGTGCCCCGTGCCCCAGGCGACCACACATGCCCCACGTCGCCTTCCGCCTCGCCATGGCGCCCACGCCGCTTGACAACGTAGCACCTGAGCGGACGAGCTCCACCTTCGCGACCTTTTGCCAGATCCACCCCACGCGCCAGATCCGCCCCGCACATGCCGGATCCACGCCGCACACCTCAATACGCTGCCTCACTACCCAGCCGTGCCGTCCCGAGCGCACACAGCCGCTCGAGCCTCCGCCGAAGCCACAGGTCCGCGTCAGCAACCTCCGGATGGAAGGAGAAGGGCCCCGCCGCCGCCGGCCACGCGGTCTTTGCCCGGCGACCGTTGTCGGCGGCATCAAGGGGGAGGGGGGATGGTGGTTGGGTTGTTCGCGGCGGCGGCTAGGGTTTGCTCCCGAGCCGCCCGTGGGAGTCATGGATGATTCAATCCTATGAATCAAGTTACCTATACAATAAAAATTTCCAGGGATTTCAATCCTCCAAAATTTCTTTTGAGAATCATCGGAATGTAAGTGGTCCTTAGAGTGCACCCTAAAAGACGCCTCTTGTATGTTTATCTGAGGACAACCACGGAAAAAAAATATACAATGCACTACATCGACAGAAATTTGGTGGGTTAGTAGTGCCCCATCCTAGTGTGACCACCCAACCGCGACTAACTTCTGCATGCCACCTTTTCCTCCCACTCCACTCACCCAACGAATGTCGCCAATGGCCTCATCTCACTATGGTGACCTTTCACACTTCTTTTCGGCTTTGTGCACCGCTCATACACCCAACACCGCAGCCGCCAAGCACCAACCATGGTGCATGATAATGCGACAGTTGCTCAAATCCCCTTAACCTAAAGGTGTCACCGACCTCAAAAAATACCAAGCACCTGTCAAGGCAACGAACCTGACAATGAGTATTAGGGGTACGAACGAGGGCTGATCCTAGCTATGGCACAGGTGTGACACTCGGATTTTACGAGTTCGGACCCCTCATGGAGAGGTAATAACCCTACGTCTTGAGCCCAGCTGATTGTATTTCTCTGGTGTCAGGTAATTACAAAGATGCGAACTCCTGCCTCAGTGCTACGGGGCGGCTTATATAGAGTTTGCCGCCCCTTATTATGTCTACGTTACAAGGGGAGATGAAGGATGGGGTTTATTACACGAGTTACTGGGAACTGTCGCTTTAACTACACTTAATGCCATGCATCATGCTCGTTGGACACTCTAGATCCTGCATGGTCTCGTCATCTCCCTTGCCCGAGTGCGAGTGACCATGGCCGAGTGATTGTAGTTTGTTCAGGTGGATGAAAGGTATCTATGTGAATACCTGAAGGGGCTAACAGAATGTGTTGATGGCTCAGGAGCCTAATAATTTGCTGACGTGGGATCCTAGGTGGGCCTAGAATGTCAGCTTATTTAGTGACCCCACCCTTAGTATGTGATCCCACCGAATTGGTTGAGGTTTTACTGGACGCATCAGTTGAACGCTTGCTCTTTACCGAGTGCCAAATGGGCACTCAGAATTTGTCGTTAAGTGATAGTAACCTAGGCAAAACCGCAATGGATCCTGGACTAGGTGTTTTCCCGAACGATCGTGGTATGTTGACCACTGGGAAAAACTTGGGGCACTCCTATGTCTCTCCAAAGGTATAGGCTACTGGTCCGAATGCAGACATGCCATTCAACTCAAGTGACGATGCTAGTGCATCGACTGATTCCCCGCCGGAGATGCCACATCTATCCCAGAGGAACACCAGCACGGGCCATCTCAGTCGAGGTACAACAATCTATGGGACTGGTAAGGTTCCTTGTGGCTCGACTTTGAGAACCATCATGCACAAATAACGGATTTGACAGCCACACACACATGGGGTTTATCCACGTTTGGGTCACCGATGCGGTGTAATACTGATACGTCTTCAACGTATCTATAATTTATAAAGTATTCATGCCATGTTACAATAATTCTATATGATTTTGGTATGATTTTATTAGAACTAACCCGGGCTGAAGTTGTTTTCAGCAGAACTATCATGGTGTCGTTTTTTGTGTAGAAATAAAAGTTCTCGGAATGGGCTGAAAATTTACGGAGAATATTTTTGGAAAACATAAAAAACACTGGAGCAAAAAGATACCGGTGAGGAGTCCCGAGGGAAGCCACAAGCCTAGGGGGTGCCCCCCTAGGACGCGCCCCCTGGCTTGTGGGCCCCTTGGGAGTGCCCTTTACGTGAGACCGACGCCGAAAATTCCTATAAATACCAAAACCCCGAGAAATAAACCTAGATCGGGACTTCCGCCACCGCAAGCCTCTGTAGCCATGAAAAACCAATCGGGAGCCCGTTTCGGCAGCCTGCCAGAGAGGGAAATCATCACCGGAGGCCATCTTCATCATCCCGGTGCTCTCCATGATGATGAGGGACTAGTTCACCCTCGGGGTTGAGGGTATGCACCAGTAGCTATGTGTTTGATCTCTCTCTCTCTCATGTTCTTGAGATGGCACGATCTTGATGTATCGCGAGCTTTATTAATATAGATGAATCATATGGAGTTTTCCCCTCTCTATCTTCTTGTGATGAATTGAGTTTTCCCTTTGAAGTTTACTTATCGGATTGAGTCTTTAAGGATTTGAGAACACTTGATGTATGTCTTGCGATGGGATATCCATGGTGACAATGGGATGTTCTATTGATCCACTTGATGAATGTTTTGGTGATCAACTTGCGGGTTCCGTGACATTGGGAATCTATGCATAGGGGTTGGCACATGTTTTCGTCTTGACTCTCCGCTGGAAACTTTGGGGCACTCTTTGAAGTTCTTTGTGTTGGATTGAACATGACGAATCTGAAATTGTGTGATGCATATCGTATAATCAAGCCCATGGGTACTCATGGTGACATTGGATTATCTAGGTGACATTAGGGTTTTGGTTGATGTGTATCTTAAGGTGTTATTTTGGTACGAACTCTAGGGCTGTTCGTGACACGTATATGGATAGCTCATAAGATTGATCGGAAAAGATAACTTTGAGGTGGTTTCGTACCCTAGAATAATTTCTTCATTTGTTCTCCGCTATTTGTAAATTTGGAGTGAACTCTTTGCAGCACGTGAGGTATTTACATACGATTCAACTATGTCAGTATTGTTGAGAGAACATGCACTAGTGAAAGTATGAACCCTAGTCCTTGTTTCCAAGTATTGCAATACCGTTTGTGATCACTTTTATCATTAGTTACCTAGCTGATTTTATATTTTCAGATTATAAAAACCTATATCTACCATCCATATTACACTTGTATCACCATCTCTTTGCCGAACTAGTGCACCTATACAATTTACCATTTTATTGGGTGTGTTGGGGACATAAGAGACTCTTTGTTATTTGGTTGCAGGGTTGTTTGAGAGAGAACATCTTCATCCTATGCCTCCCACGGATTGATAAACCTTAGGTCATCCACTTGAGGGAAATTTGTTACTGTCGTACAAAACTCTGCGCTTGGATGCCCAACACGAGTCTACAAGAAAAAGGTTGCGTAGTAGACATCAAGCTCTTTTCTGGCGCCGTTGCCGGGGAGGTGAGTGCTTGAAGGTATATCTTTAGATCTTGCAATTGAATCTTTTAGTTTCTTGTTTATTCACTAGTTTGGTTTTCTAAAAGAAAACTACAAAAATAAAATGGAATTGAGGTTGCCTCACATCTTTATAATGTCTTTCGTGAAAATGATGGTTTGGAAAATTGTGCTCAATTGGTAGAGGAAGAATTTTTGAAAATACTTGATGAGAATTCCTTGAATGATGAGCATGATTGCAATATTCCTAGTATGAATTATCTGAATATCCATGATGCTAATGATTTGCAAAGCCACAAGCTTGGGGATGCTATGTTTGATGAAGATGATTTTTAGTCCCCCAAGTTTTGATGAGCAAATTTGTTATGATAATGACATGCCTTCTAGCTATGATGATTATGATGATGACATGTATGCTATAAAGAGTGATAGTAACCATGAAACTTTTCATCATGATTTTAATATTCAATGTGGTTATGTCAATCAAGTATCTCATGATAGCTATTTTGTTGAGTTTGCTCACACTATTATGAATGAAAAGAAAATTGCTTATGTGGAGAGTGACAAAATTTCTATGCTTGTGGATCATGAAGATAATGATTTATGTGATAGTTATATTGTGGCATTCCTTCATGATGCTACTGTAAATTATTATGAGGGAGGAACATATGCTTGTAGTAATTGCAATAATATCAAGTTTCCTCTCTATGTGTTCGAAGTTTTGAAGTTATGCTTGTTTTGCCTTCCTATGGTAGATGATTCTTGTGCCCATAAATTGGTTGCTCACAAAATACCTATGCATAGGAAGTGGGTTAGAATTAAATATGATTGTCATGAGATTCATGATGCTCTCTTACATGTTTCAAATATTATTCTCATACGAGCATCATTGAAATCATCATGCCTAGCTAAGAGGCATTAAAGAAAAGCGCTTGTTGGGAGACAACCCAACACTTTTACTTTCTGTTTTTGTGTGTTCACATAATTAAGCTATGGTAGTAATCATTTTTCGTGTCTTTTATTTCAATAAAGTGCCAAGTAAAGCCTTTGGGATGACTCACAAGATGAGTAGAATTGATGTTCGACCAAAACAGAAACTTTTGACTCCAGTACAAGAATTTTCATTTTTTATTGGAGCGTAATAATGATCTGAAATTTTTACACAGTCTTTATATACAAATTCTTCAGGTTTTCCTCATTTTTATAATTTTATAGACAGGAAGTATGGTTATATTGCAGATCTTCACACACTATTTTGTTTTAGACAGATTCTGTTTTGCATGCATAGTTTGCTTGTTTTAGTGTTCTCATAGCTTATATTCAGTGATATAAATTATGAGAATGATAGAATACAGTAGGTATTATGTGAGAACAATTACGAATCTTGTCTTGAAAGTACCTAAGTGAATGATCTTTATTTATTACACTAACCCTTCTCACAAAGTTTCGTTAAGTTTTGTGTGATTGAAGTTTTCAAGTTTTGGGTGAGACACCGATATGAGGAGAACAAGTACTGACAAGGACCTAAGATTGGTGATGACCAAGGCACCCCAAGGTAATATCCAAGGAATACTCAAGCGCCTAAGCTTGGGGATGCCCCGGAAGGCATCCCCTCTTTCGTCTTCAACAGTACCGATATATCTTACTTAGAGCTATATTTTTATTCATCACATAATATGTGTTTTGCTTGGAGCGTTATTATAGTTTGTTATTTTATGTTAGGTGTTATTTATAATTTTGTTTTTCAATAAAATTTCCAAGAATTGCCTTTAGGATGCTTGAATTGCCTGTCTGATATGTGCTTTGTGAAAACAGAAACTTTTGCTGTAGTATTTGAATTTTCAAATTTATTGGAACGTGGAAAGTTTCTGAATTTTTTACAAAGTATTTTCATATAATTTTTTTAGTATGTCCTAAATTTTCATAATTGTTTGAGTTACAACAGTACACTGGTTTAATAGATTGCTACAGACTATTCTGTTTGGACAGATTGCTGTCATAGTTTTGTTATCTACTTATCCTATAGTTTCCATAGCCTATATTGGTAGATATAAATTGTAGAAATGATAGTATACATTACCTAATGTTTGAAAATTATTGTGAAACTTGTCTTGGCAGTACATAAAGAGTTGATTTATTATTATGTGTACTAACCTATCTCACGAGTTCTTTTCGAGTTTTGTGTGGATGAAGTTTTTGAGAATAGGTGAAACCATGATATGAGAGGATTGAACGAGATAAAAAAGCTCAAGATTGGGGATGCCCAAGGCACCCCAAGTAAATATTTCAAGAAGTCTCAAGCATCTAAGCTTGGGGATGCTACACATCCCACCTCTCTTCAACAATTATCGGTTAGCCTCATCCCACCTCTCTTCAACAATTATCAGTTAGCCTATGTTGAGCCTAAATTTTAATTCGTTCACATGATGCTATTTTTCTTTTTCTTGATGTTGAATAAAATACTCATATCTGAAAATATTTATTGAGAGAGAGATCCCTCACATAGCTACTTGGTTGTTTACCTACTCATTGATCACTTATATCTATTTGGAGTAGTTTGTCAATTTGCTCTAGTGCTTCACTTATATCTTTGTAGAGCACGGCGGTGCTTTCATTTTATATAAATTGATTAACTCTCATGCTTCACTTATATTATTTTGAGAGTCTCTAAACAACATGGTAATTTTCTTAGGTTATGAATAGTCCTAATATAATGGGCACCCAAGAGGGATATAATAAAAACTTTCATATAAAGAGCATTGAATACTATGAGAAGTTTAATTCCTTATGATTGTTTTAAGATATAAAGATGGTAATATCAGAGACATGCTAGTGAGTAATTGTGGATTGGTAGAAATACTTGTGTTAAAGTTTGTGATTCCCGTAGCATGCACGTATGGTGAACCGTGATACGTCCATTTTGCATCATGCTTTTATATTGATATTTATTGCATTATGGGTTGTTATTACACGTTATGGGTTAGTACTTATGCCTTTTCTCTCTTATTTTACATGGTTTACATGAAGAGGGAGAATGTCGGCAGCTGGAATTCTGGACTGGAAAAGGAGCATATCTAAGATACCTATTCTGCACAACTCCAAAAGTCCAAAAAATTTATGGATTATATTTTTTGATTTAATAAAAAATACTGGCGAAAGAATCACCAGAGGGGGGCCACCTGCAGGCCACAAGCCTGCTAGGCGTGGCCACCCCCTGGCCACACCCATGAGGCTTGTGGGGCCCCTGTGGCTCCCCCGATGCCCATCTTCTCCTATATGAAGCCTTTTGACCTAAAAAATAACAAGAGAGCTTTAAGGATAAAGAGCCGCCGTCTCGAGGCGGAAGTTGGACAGAACCAATCTAGAGCTCCGGCAGAGCTGTTCTGCTGGAGAAACTTCCCTCCTGGAGGGGGAAATCGAAGCCATCCTCATCACCAATGATCCTCTCATCGAGAGGGGGTCAATATCCATCAACATGTTCACCAGCACCATCTCCTCGCCAAACCCTAGTTCATGTCTTGTATCCGATCTTTGTCTCAACACCTCAGATTGGTACCTATGGGTTGCTAGTAGTGTTGATTACTCCTTGTAGTTGATGTTAGTTGGTTTACTTGGTGGAACATCATATGTTCAGATCCTTTATGATAATTAATACTCCTCTAATCTTGAACATGAACATGTTTCGTGAGTAGTTACGTTTGTTCCTGCGGACATGGGATAAGTCTTGTTATAACTAATCATGTGAATTTTGTATTCGTTCGATATTTTGATGAGATGTATGTTGTCTCTCCTCTAGTGGTGTTACGTGAACGTCGACTACATAGAACTTCACCATTATTTGGGCCTAGGGGAAGGCATTGGGAAGTAATAAGTAGATGATGGTTTGCTAGAGTGACAGAAGCTTAAACTCTAGTTTATGTGTTGCTTAGTAAGGGGCTGATTTGGATCCATATGTTTCATGCTATGGTTAGGTTCACCTTAATTATTCTTTCATAGTTGCGGATGCTTGTGATAGGGGTTAATCATAAGTGGGAGGCTTTTCCAAGTAAAGGCAGCACCCAAGCACCGGTCCACTCACATATCAAATTATCAAAATAACAAACACGAATCAAATGAGCATGATGAAAACTAGCTTGACAGAAATTCCCATGTGTCCTCGGGAGCGCTTTGCTTTATATAAGAGATTGTCCAGGCCTATCCTTTGCTACAAAAAGGGTTGGGCTACCTTGATGCACCTTTGCTACACTTGTTACTTGCTACTCGTTACAAACTATCTTATCACCAAATTATCTATTACCGATAATTTCAGTGCTTGGAGAGAATGCCTTACTGGAAACCGCTTGTCATTTCCTTCTGCTGCTCGTTGGGTTCGACACTCTTACTTATCGAAAGGACTACGATAGATCCCCTATACTTGTGGGTCATCAAGACTCTTTTATGGCGCCGTTGCGAGGGAGTGAAGCGCCTTTGGTAAGTGGAACCTGGTAAGGAAAAATTTATATAGTGTGCTGAAATTTACTTTCACTTGTCACTATGGAAAGTAATCCTTTGTGGGGCTTGTTCGGGGTATCTTCACCTCGACCAGAAACACAAAGAGTTGTCCCTCAACTTACTAAACCTACTGAAAATATTTATTATGAAATTCCTTCGGGTATGATAGAGAAATTCCTAGCTAATCCTTATGCAGGAGATGGAACACTACATCCTGATTTGCATTTAATCCATGTGGATGAAGTTTGTGGATTATTTAAGCTTGCAGGTTTGCCCGAGGATCACGTCAAGAAGAAGGTATTTCCTTTATATTTTAAGGAAAAGGCATTGACATGGTATAGGCTATGTGATGATATTGGGTCATGGAGCTATAATCGACTGAAGATGGAATTTCATCAAAAGTTCTATCCTATGCATCTAGTTCATCGTGATCGCAATTATATTTATAATTTTTGGCCTCATGAAGGAGAAAAAATCGCCAAGCTTGGGGGAGGCTTAAGTCAATGTTATATTCATGCCCCAATCATGAGCTCTCGAGAGAAATTATTATTCAGAATTTCTATGCTCGGCTTTCCCGTAATGATTAATCCATGCTCGATACTTCTTGTGTTGGTTCCTATATGAAGAACGATATTGACTTCAAATGGGACTTATTGGAAAGAAGTAAACACAACTCTATAGATTGGGAACTCGACGAAGGTAAGGAGTCAGGTATGAACCTTAAGTTTGATTGTGTTAAATCTTTCGTAGACACCAATGTTTTTTGTGAATTTAGTAGTAAATATGGAGTTGACTCTGAGATAGTAGCTTCTTTTTGTGAATCTTTTGCTGCTCATGTTGATCTTCCCAAGGAGAAGTGGTTTAAATATCATCCTCCGATTGAAGTGAAAGTAGTTGAACCTATTAAAGTTGAAGAGCAAACTATTACTTATAATGTTGTTCCTTTTATTCCCACTGCATATATTGAGAAACCACCTTTTCCTGTGAGAATAAAGGAACATGCTAAAGCTTGAACTATGGTTTGTGAGATATGTGCTAGAACACCTACACCCCCTGAGCAAATTAAAGTTGAGCCTAGTATTTCTATGGTTAAGGATCTCTTGGTTGATAAAATTGAGGGGCATGTTATTCAATTCTGTGATGAAGCTGCTAGAATTGCTAAACCTGATGCTAAAGATAAACATAGACCCATTGTTGGCACGCCTGTTGTTTTTGTTATTATAGGAGATCATTGTTATCATGGCTTATGTGATATGGGTGCTAGTGTGAGTGCAATTCCCTTTTCCTTATATAAAGAGATTATGAATGATATTGCACCAGGTGAGTTAGAAGAAATTGATGTTACAATTAAGCTTGCTAATAGAGACACTATATCACTAGTTGGGATTATTAGAGATGTTGAAGTCTTGTGTGGGAAAATAAAATATCCTACTAATTTTCTTGTTCTTGGTTCCGCACAAGATGATTTTTGTCCCATTATATTTTGTAGACTCTTCTTGAATACCGTTAATGCCAAGATAGATTGTGAGAAGGAAACGGTTACCGTAAGTTTTGGGGATACGTCGGATGAGTTTAATTTCTCTAAATTTTGTAGACAACCCCATGATAAAGAATTGCCTAGTAAGGATGAAATTATTGGTATTGCCTCTATTGCTGTACCTCCTACTGACCCTTTAGAGCAATATTTGCTAAACCATGAAAATTACCTGCATATGAATGAAAGGAATGAAATAGATAGGATTTTATTTGATCAACATGCTATTCTGAAACACAACTTGCCTGTTGAAATACTTGGGGATCCTCCTCCACCCAAGGGTGATCCCGTGTTTGAGCTTAAACAATTACCAGATACTTTGAAATATGCTTATCTTTATGAAAAGAAGATATATCCTGTTATTATTAGTACTAACCTTTCAGAGCATGAAGAACAGATATTATTGAAAACTCTGAAGAAGCACCGTGCTGCTATTGGATATACTCTTGATGATCTTAAGGGCATTAGTCCCACTCTATGTGAGCACAAAATTAAAGTGGGGCCTAATGCTAAACCGGTTGTTGATCATCAACGACGGTTGAATCCTAAAATGAAGGAAGTGGTAAGAAATGAAATATTAAAGCTTCTAGAGGCAGGTATGATCTATCCTATTGCTGATAGTAGATGGGTTAGTCCCGTTCATTGTGTCCCTAAGAAAGGATGTATTACCGTAGTCCCTAATGATAAAAGTGAGTTGATCCCGCAAAGAATTGTTACAGGTTATAGAATGGTAATTGATTTTTGGAAATTGAATAAAGCTACTAGAAAAGATCATTACCCTCTACCTTTCATCGATCGAATGCTAGAAAGATTATCCAAACACACACATTTCTGCTTTCTAGATGGTTATTCCAGTTGCTCTCAAATACCTATGTCAAAAGAGGACCAAGAGAAGACCACCTTTACCTACCCTTTTGGTACCTTTGCTTATATACGTATGCGTTTTGGTTTATGCAATGCACCTGCTACCTTTCAAAGATGCATGACTGCTATACTCTCTGATTTTTGTGAAAGGATTGTTGAGGTTTTCATGGATGATTTTTCTATTTACAAAACTTCTTTTGATGATTTTTTGAGCAACCTTGATGGAGTTTTGTAGAGATGTGAAGAAACTAATCTTGTCCTGAATTGGGAGAAGTGCCACTTTACGGTGAATGAAGGCATTGTCTTGGGACATAAAATTTCTGAAAGAGGTATTGAAGTTGACAAGGCTAAAGTTGATGCTATTGAAAAATGTCGTGTCCTATGGATATTAGAGGTATAAGAAGTTTCCTTGGTCATGTTGGTTTCTATAGGAGATTTATTAAAGACGTCTCTAAGATCTCTAGGCCTCTCACCAATCTTTTGCAAAAAGATGTTCCATTCGTTTTTGATGATGATTGTGTAGAAGCATTTGAAATTGTCAAGAATGCTTTAATTTCTGCAACTGTTGTTTAACCACATGATTGTAACCTACCCTTTGAAATTATGTGTGATGCTAGTGATTATACCGTTGGTGCTATTCTAGAATAAACAGTTGATAAGAAATTAAATGCTATTCATTATGCTAGCAAAACTATCGATAGTGCTCAAAGAAACTATGCTACCACTGAAAAAGAATTTTTAGCAGTTGTGTTCGCTTGTGATAAGTTTAGACCCTATATTGTTGATTCTAAAGAAACTGTTCACACTAATCATGCTGTATTAAATATCTCATGGAAAACAAAGATGCTAAACCTGGACTTATCAGGTGGGTTCTTCTGTTACAGGAATTTGATTTGCATATTGTTGATAGAAAGGGTGCTGCTAACCCCGTAGCAGATCACTTGTCTAGGTTAGAGAATGTTCTTGATGACCCACTACCTATTGATGATAGCTTTCCTGATGAAAAATTGGCTATCATAAATGCTTCTCCTAATGCTCATTGGTATGCTGATTATGCTAATTACATTGTCGCTAAATTTATACCGCCTAGTTTCACATACCAACAAAAGAATTTTTTTATGATTTAAGACATTACTTCTCGGATGACCCACACCTTTATAATTAAAGAACGAGTAGATGGTGTTATTAGACATTGTGTACCTAAACATGAATAGGAACAGATCCTACAGAAGTATGATACGTCTCCAACGTATCTATAATTTATGAAATATTCATGCCATGTTTACAATAATTCTATATAATTTTGGTATGATTTTATTAGAAGTAACCCGGACTGACGCTGTTTTCATCAGAACTACCTTGGTGTCGTTCTTTATGCAGAAATAAAAGTTCTCGGAATGGGCTGAAAATTTACGGAGAATATTTTTGGAAAATATAAAAATATTGGAGCGAAGAGTTGGGCCAGGAAGTGCTCAAGGAGGCCACAAGCCTGCTGGCCACAGCCACCCCCCTGGCGCGCCTAGCAAGCTTGTGGGCCCCACGAGCACTCCCCTGACGTGATTCCGATGCCAAGACCTCCTATAAATTAAGAAAACTTCAGAAATAAGCCTAGATCGGGAGTTCCGCCGCCACACACCTCCAGAGCCACGAAAAACCAATCTTGGCCCTCTCCGGCAACCTACTGGAGGGGGTCACCATCACCGAAGGCCATCTTCATCGTCCTAGAGGGGCCATCAAACCCATGGAGGCCAAGGACCAGAGGGAGAACCTCTCCCCACAGAGGGGGGAGGCCATGGAGGAGGAAGAACGAGGGGGAAAACCTCTCCCCCTCTGTCCCGATGGTGTCAGAGTGCCATCGGGGGAACCATCGCCACGATGATCGTCTTCATCAACATCACCCTCTTCATCACCATCATCATCTCCTTTTAGCGGTCCACTCTCCCGCACCCCCTCTAATCACCTACTGGAACATGGTGCTTTATGCTACATATTATGATCCAATGATGTGTTGCCATCCTATGATGTTTTGAGTAGATTACTTTTTTTCCTTTGGGTCGATTGATGATATAGATTGGTTTGAGTGCATGTTTTATTATTGGTGCTGTCCTATGGTGTCCGTGTCGCGCAAGCGTGAGGGATCCTCGCTATAGGGTGTTGCAATATGCTTATGATTCGCTTATGGTGGGTGTCATGAGTGATAGAAACACAAACCCGAGTAAGTAGGTTGTTTGCGTATGGGAATAAAGGGTACTTGATGCTTTAATGCTATGGTTGGGTTTTACCTTAATGATCATTAGTAGTTGCGGATGCTTGCTAGAGTTCTAATCATAAGTGAATATGATCCAAGTAGAGAAAGTATGTTAGCTTATGCCTCTCCCTCATATAAAATTGCAATAATGATTTCCGATCTTTTTAACAATTGCCTAGGATAATTCCGCACACCGACCCATCATTATTCCACACTCGCTATTTGTAATATATTGTAATATTATGATAACATCACCTATTTTTATATTTTAGTTCTCCAATATCATGCAAAGCTATCCTCTTCATACCCACACCGTAGTTTTATTTCTCGTTTCTAGTTGGAAGCAAACGTTCGCTGTACGTAGAGTCGTATCGGTGGTAGATAGGACTTGAGAGAATATTGATCTTACCTTTATCTCCTTGTGGGTTTGACACTCCATACTTATCACTTCCACCTTTGGAAATTTCTACGATAATTCGCTGCACTTGGGGATTATCAAGCTCTTTTCTGGTGCCGTTGCCGGGGAGCAATAGCGTGGGGTTGATATTCTTGTGTATGCTTGTTTGCTTCCTTCACTAAATATATTTTGTTTTCCCTTTTTATTTTATTTATTTGTGGGTGAAAAAAAGTAAAAAAAAATACAAAAAGAGTTACTTGCCCCTTTTGCCTAAGAAGTTTTTTGAAACGAGAAGTGATTGGAAGGTTGTGCATTGGAGAAGTGAGGGTCGACCTTGAACACTTGTGTTCATGCTCATGGAAACAATGTAGAATTTTTCATGGAAGCTTATGAAAAATAAATATAACCTTGTATATATCCATTGTATTATAAAAATAATGTGCTAAATTTACTTTTAGGATGATTAGATTTCTTGTTTGGTGTGTGCAGTGCAAAAACAGAAACTTTGGCTGTAGTACGTGAATTTAATTTTTTTACTAAAACGTCAAAAGATTATGATTTTTTTTACATAGTACTGATATGAAGTTTTTTAATTGTTACTAAATTTTAAGAATTGTTTGAGTTACAGAAGTATACGAAGTTTCTAGATTACTACAGACTGTCCTGTTTTTAACAGATTCCGTTTTCTATGCATTGTTCTCTTATTTTGATGAATCTATGGCTTGTATCGGGGGGTATGAACCATGGTGAAGCGGGAATACAATAGATATAATGATAATATGAATTTGGAATGAGTTCACAACAGTACTTAAAGTATTAATTTGCTTTATTATACTAACGGATCTCACGAGGGTTTTTGTTATGTTTTGTGTGAATGTAATGTTCGAAGATCGTGGAGGTATCGATATAAGAAGAATACGGAGAGACAAGAATTAAATATTGGGGATTCCAAAGGCACCCCAAGTAAATATTTCAAGGAGACTCAAGCACCTAAGCTTGGGGATGCCCCGTAAGGCATCCCATCTTTATTCTTCAACGATTATCGATATACCTCGGTTTTTGTTTTATTCACATGACATGTGTCTTTAATGTTTGTATTTTACTTTATGATCCCTTCTATTATGATATAGTACTTGATGGATTTGTAGAATGCTCTTTGTTCGTCACTTAAATATTTTGAGTATGGCTTTGTAGAATGCTCTTTGTGCTTCACTTAAACCTTTTGAGTATGGCTTTATAGAATGATTCATGTGCTTCACTTATATATTTTGAGTTTGGATATTGGTTAATATATATTAATTAGTAATGCTATATGAACTTCACTTATATCTTTGAGAGTATGAATATAATGATCATTGGAATTTGGCTTGGAAGAGTATCATTGTACTATCATGCCTAGATAAAAAGGCATTAAAGAAAAGCGCTTGTTGGGAGACAACCCAATACTTTTACTTTCTGTTTTGATGTGTTAACATGATTAATATACCATATTAATCATGTTATGTTCCTTTAATTTCAATAAAGTGCCAAGTAAAGCCTTTGGGATAGTGCGGATACTTGCTTGTTTGATTCTGTGCAAAAACAGAATGTTTTGCATCTAGTATTTGAATTGTCTGATTTTACTGGAGAGTCAAAAAATTCTAAATTTTTTACACAACATTTATATGCAAATTATGTGAGATTTAATAATGTTTCATAATTGTTAGAGGCAGGGAAGTATGGTGATCATTCTGATCTTTACAGGCCGTTCTATTTTTGGCAGATTCTGTTTTGCATGCATAGTTTGCTTGTTTCAAGTGTTCCTATAGCTTATATTGATTAATATAAATTATGGGAATTATATAATAGAGTATTTATCTTGGGGTAACAATTATGAATCTTGTTTTGACAATACCTAACTGAGTGATTTATCTTTATTACACTAACCCTTCTCACGAAGTTCCGTTAAGTTTTGTGTGATTGAAGTTTTCAAGTTTTGGGTGAGATACCGATATGAGGGGAATAAAGAGTGACAAGAACCCAATATTGGGGATTCACAAGGTACCCCCAAGGTAATATTAAAGGAACACTCAAGCGTATAAGCTTGGGGATGCCCCGGAAGGCATCCCCTCTTTCGTCTTCAACACTATCGGTATATCTTACTTGGAGCTATATTTTTATTTGTCACGTATTATGAGTTTTGCTTGGAGCATCATTTTAGTTTTGTTGCTATCTATTAGGTTTTATTTTTAATCTTGTTTTTCAATAAAAAGTTCGAAGAATTTCCTTAGGACGCTTGCATTGCATGTTTTATGTGTGCTGTGTAAAAAAACAGAAACTTTTGCTGTAGTGTTTAAATTTTCATATTTTACTGGAACGTAGAAAGTTTATGAAATTTTTACAAAGTATTTTAATATAAATTCCTTATCATTTCCTAATTTTTCATAATTTTTATAGTTCCATAGGTACACTGGTTTAATAAATTACTACAGATTGTTCTTTTTGGACAGATTGCTGTCATAGTTTTGCTATCTACTTATCCTATAGTTTCCATAGCCTATATTGGTAGAGATAAATTGTAGAAATAATAGTATAAATTACCTAATGTTTG
Source organism: Hordeum marinum (assembly GCA_022496015.1). Lineage (NCBI taxonomy): Eukaryota > Viridiplantae > Streptophyta > Magnoliopsida > Poales > Poaceae > Hordeum > Hordeum marinum. The sequence goes on from CM039674.1 coordinate 542,823,128, forward strand.
AAAATTATTGTGCAACTTTTCTTGGCAGTACATGAAGTGTTGATTTGTTCTTATGTGTACTAACCTATCTCACAAGTTCTTTTTGAGTTTTGTGTGGATGAAGTTTTTGAGAATAGGTGAAACCGGGATATGAGATGATTGAACAAGATACAAAATCTCAATCTTGGGGATGCCCAAGGCACCCCAATAAAATATTTCAAGAACTCTCAAAGTATCTAAGCTTGGGGATGCTACGCATCCCACCTCTCTTCATCGACAATTATCGGTTAGCCTATGTTGAGGCTAAATTTTTTATTCGTTCACATGATGCATTCTATTCTTGGGGTGCCTATTTTATTTTGTTTGCTGTTTCAATAAAATCATTGGATCTGAAATTTTGAATAAGAGAGAGTCCCCACATGGATATTTATCTAATTAACTACACGTTGATCTTCACTTATATGTTTTTGGAGTAGTTTGTCATTCACTCTCGTGCTTCACTCATATCCTATGAGTAAATGGTTGAGTGAATTTAATATCATAAATCTGAAATAAAAAATGCTTCATATACTTATCCCATGGGGAGTAGTGACTTCACAAATAATAGTTATAGGTGGTGAAATTTATTAAAAGTTAGCAAACACCGCATTGGTCACTTGAACAATTCATGAAGGAATATTGAAGGAAGAGAGATTTCACATATAAATGTACTATCATGGACATCTTCTATGATTGTGATTACCCATCAATTATTTTCAAAGTTGAGCAAATTAGTTGAAGTTGGACAAGGAAGGCAACATGATGAGTTATGGTTGAGTATATTTGTATAGAAGTTATATTGTATGGATCCTCCAACATGTGGTGCTTGCTTCCACCTCATACTAGCCAAAACTTCCGCACCAAGTAGAAATACTACTTGTGCATCCAAACACCATTAAACTAGTTTTGCCATAAGAGTCCACTATACCTACCTATGGATTGAATAAGATGCTTCAAGTAAGTTGTCATCGGTGCAAAAAGCAATAAAAATTGCTCCTAAATATGTAAGATCTTTTATTGTAAGGGAAAATAAGTGTTGTACGAATTTGTGATGTCAAAGAAATAAAAGTGACGGACTGCATAATAAAGGTTGTTATCACAAAGGGCAATAAAACATGACGTTCCTTTGCATTAAGAGTTTGCACATCCAAAAACAAAAAACGCATGACAACCTCTGCTTCCCTCTGCGAAGGGCCTATCTTTTATTTTCTAGTACTTACCTTTATACAAGAGTCAAGGTGATCTCCACTACTTCCTATATTTCGCCTTTTTCTCTTGGCAAGTTTCATGTGGTGGGTAAAGATCCAAGCATATGGCCATCCAAATATATTTGATCTTGAATTATTATTGTTGACAATTATCTATATGATAAATAAGTTGGGAGGCAAAACATTAAGCCCCTATCTTTCTTTGTGTTCAATGGATGTTATTTGTTCTAAAGATATGCTTTGAGTGCTAGCAATCATGGAAGACTATATGATAGTTGAGTATGTGGAATTTGCTAAATAAAAGCTCTTACATGGACCCTTCCTGAAAATAAGATGAATTGCAATTGTTCAATGACTAGGAATATGGTTTGTTGGTTTTCAAGAACTTTTCTGTTCTATACTTTGAACATGTGAATAGCTTGTTACTTGATCACAAGAAGTTTTATGAGATGAGCTACTGTTGATGATACATATGGATGCTGATAAAAGTGATTGGAGCTGTCATTGATCAAACTTGTGCACTTGCTAGCATTCACACTTCATAAATTATTTCTTTTATCATTTACCTACTCGATGGCGAGAAGGAATTAAGCTTGGGGATGCTGATACGTCTCCGACGTATCTATAATTTATAAAGTATATATGCCATGTTTACAATAATTCTATATGATTTTGGTATGATTTTATTTGAACTAACCCGGATAGAACTACCTTGGTGTCGTTTTTTTGTGCAAAAATAAAAATTATCGGAATGGGCTGAAAATTTATGGAGAATATTTTTGGAAAATATAAAAAATATTGGAGCAAAGAGCTGGGCCAGGAAGTGCTCGAGGAGGCCACAAGCCTGCTGGGCGCGGCCACCCTGGCCACGCCTAGCGAGCTTGTGGGCCCCTCGAGCACTCCCCTGACGTGATTCCGACACCAAGACCTTCTATAAATCAAGAAACCTTCAGAAATAAACCTAGATCAGGAGTTCCACCACCGCACACCTCCAGAGCCACAAAAAACTAATCTTGGCCCTCTCCCGCACCCTGCCGGAGGGGGTCACCAGCACCGCAGGCCATCTTCATCGTCCTGGAGGGGCCATCAACACCATGGAGGCCAAGGACCAAAGGGAGAACCTCTCCCCACAGAGGGGGGAGGCCATGGAGGAGGAAACATGAGGGGTAAAACCTCTCCCCGTCTCTCCCGGTGGTGCCGGAGTGCCATCGGGGGAACCATTGCCACGGTGATCGTTTTCATCAACATCACCTTCTTCATCACCATCATCATCTCCTTTTAGCGATCCACTCTCCCGCACCCTGGTGTAATCACCTACTTGAACATGGTGCCTTATGCTACATATTATGATCCAATGATGTGTTGCCATCCGATGATGTTTTGAGTAGATTACTTTTGTCCTTTTGGTTGATTGATGATATAGATTGGTTTGAGTGCATGTTTTATTATTGGTGCTGTCCTATGGTGCCCTTCGTGTCGCGCAAGCATGAGGTATCCTCGCTGTAGGGTGTTGTAATATTCTTATGATTCGCTTATGGTGGGTGGCGTGAGTGATAGAAACACAGACCCGAGTAAGTAGGTTGTTTGCGTATGGGAATAAAGGGGACTTGATGCTTTAATGCAATGGTTGGGTATTACCTTAATGATCTTTAGTAGTTGCGGATGCTTGCTAGCGTTCCAATCAGAAGTGCATATGATCCAAGTAGAGAAAGTATGTGAGTTTATGCCTCTCCCTCATATAAAATCGCAATAATGATTTCCAGTCTTGTTAACAATTGCTTAGGATAATTCCGCACACTGACCCATCATTATTCCACACTTGCTATTTGTAATATATTGTAATATTATGATAACAACACCTATTTTTATATTTTAGTTCTCCGATATCATGGAAAGCTATCCTCTTCATACCCACAACGTAGTTTTATTTCTCGTTTCTAGTTGGAAGCAAACGTTCGGTGTACGTAGAGTCGTATCGGTGGTAGATAGGACTTGAGAGAATATTGATCTTACCTTTAGCTCCTTGTGGGTTCGACACTCCATACTTATCACTTCCACCTTTGGAAATTGCTATGATGATTCCTTGCACTTGGGGATTATCAAAGTGTCATTCCGAGGCCTATGGGGGACACCACGCTGGAGATAGAACTGCACATATGGTATTACAATTTGGTTTTTATTGGACTACTCTATTCAAGGACGCTCGTAAGTTTGTCTTTTCATCTGAGGAATGTCAAAGAATTGGCAATATTAGTAGACGCTAGGAAATGCCTATGGATTACTCTCTTGCTATTGAACCATTTGATGTTTGGTGCTTTGATTATATGGGACCTTTTCCAACATCCAACGGGTATACTCATATATTAGTTGTTGTTGATTATGTTACAAAGTGGTTAGAAGCTATTCCAACTAGTAGTGATGATCATACAACCACTATTAAGATTCTTAAAGAAGTTATATTCCCTAGATTTGGAGTCCCTAGATATTTAATGACCGATGGTGGTTCACACTTTATTCATGGAGCTTTCCATAAATTGCTTGCTAAATATGATGTTAATCATAGAATTGCATCTCCTTATCATCCTCAGTCTAGTGGTCAAGTAGAATTAAGCAATAGAGAAATTAAATTGATCTTACAAAAGACGGTTAATAGATCTAGGAAGAACTAGTCTAAGAAGCTTGACGATGCATTATGGGCTTATAGAACTGCTTACAAAAATCCTATGGGTATGTCTCTGTGTAAACTGGTTTATGGTAAAGCATGTCACTTACCTCTAGAGCTAGAGTATAAGGCTTATTGGGCAATTAAAGAGCTTATTGGGCAATTTCAAACTTGCTGGTGAGAAGAGGCTATTTGACATTAGCTCACTTGATGAATGGAGAACCTAGGCCTATGAGAATGCCAAGATGTTTAAATAGAAAGTTAAGAGATGGCATGATACAAGGATACAAAAGCGTGAATTCAATGTAGGTGACCATGTCTTGCTATACAATTCTCGTTTAAGATTTTTTGTAGGAAAACTTCTCTCTAAATGGGAAGGACCATACATTGTCGAGGAAGTATATCGTTCCAGTGCCATCAAGATCAACAATGTCGGATGCAGAAATCTGAAGGTGGTGAATGGGCAAAGAATCAAACATTATACCTCAGGTACCCCCATTAATGTTGAAACCAATGTTATCAATACCATAACTCCGGAAGAGCATATTAGGGAGACCTACCGGAACATTCTAGACTCCAAAAAGGAATAGGTATGTGGTATGGTAAGTAAACCGACTCCAAAACTTTCCCAATAGCGATTTTATTCAGTTTTGGAACATTTAAAAAATTAGGAAAATAAAAAGTAGTCTGAAGGATGCACGGGGAGGCGACAACCCTGCTAGATGCGGCCACTCCCCTGGCCACGCCTAGGGGGCTTGTCACCGCACCGTGCGCCTCCCAGACTCTGTTTTCTTGTGGAATACTCCTTTGAGTTGGCAAAAAATCATTATATAATCTCCCGAAGGTTTAGACTTTCGTATCACGACAATACGTCCTATTTTCGTTTTGAGCTGTTTCTGTAGCTGATTTAGATCGTCATGGCTTCCCCCTGTGCTCCGAAGGACAAGTTTTTCAAGAAGGTCATCAACCCTTATCTTGCGGAGGTGCTGCAACACCCTCAAACCATTGAGATGCGTGACGGGGTGTTGCACATCCATGATGTTGAGGGGCCAAATAAGACCTGAAGCATGGAAACAAGGCTCGAAGCAATGGAGCAACAAGTCTTCAAGTGCCAATGGATGGTGGAACGTGGACTCAATGCCAATCATATGATGATCTTGGAGTTTACCCATAAACACAAGATGGACACCAAGAACATTGGGGAGCACATCTTCAAGCTTTACGAGAAAATTGAGCATCTCCAAGTCCAGATCTATGATCTGCAAAACCAAAACCGTGAGTATGAAGACATATTTAAGAGAATGAGTTTGGCTGCAGATTTGAGGATTTCGGAGACCTGGTCATGTTTTTACGATGGTGAGCCTATGCTTTGGAAGATGAAGGACAAGTCTCCATCTTCAGCAGCAACTCCACCACCATCACCTCCGAAGAAGGGCACCTGAGCACATGGGTATGGGCACTCCCCTTGGCTTATGCCAAGCTTGGGGGAGGTGCCTGTTGGGAGACGTAGTAGTAAATATTTTTTTTCCTACGATCACCAAGATCTATCCATGGAGAAACCAACAACGAGTGAGGAGAGATTGCATCTTCATACCTTTCAAGATTGCTAAGCAGAAGCGTTACAAGAACACGGTTGGTGGAGTCGTACTCGCAGCGATTCAGATCGCGGTGGATTCCGATCTCAGCGCCGAACAACGGCGCCTCCGCGTTCAACATACATGCAGCCCGATGATGTCTCCTACGCCTTGATCCAGCAAGGAGGAAGGAGAGGTTGAGGGACAGATCCGGCAGCACGACGGCATGGTGACGGTGGAGCTACGTGAACTCCGGCAGGGCTTCGCCAAGCACTACAGAGAACGAGGAAGAGGAAGGGTAGGGCTGCACCGAGAGAGAGAGAAGTCGTGTCTCAAATCACCCCAAACCCTTGCATATATATAGGAGGAAGGAGAGGGAGGGCTGCCTTGGCCCCTCCTCCAAGGAGGAGGGCTTTGGCCGAACTAGGGGGAGAGTCCACCTCCCACAAGGGAGGTGGATCTCCTCCTTTTAAATCTTTTCACCCTTTATCTCTTGAGCCCAGCCGCATGGGCCTTTCTAGAAGGTCTTGGCCCGCCCACTAAGGGCTGGCACACCTCCTATAAGGGCCCACAAAGTCCTATGGTCGTCACACCCCTCCCGGGGGTCCTCTGACACCCTCCCAGCACTCCCGGTACACTACCGATGAGCCCGAAAACTTTCCGGTGACCAAAACTGGACTTCCTATATATCAATATTTACCTCCGGACTATTCCGGAGCTCCTCGTGACATACAGGATCTCATCCGGGACTCTGAACAACCTTCGGTAACCACGTACAACATTTCCCTATAACCCTAGCGTCATTGAACCTTTAGTGCGTAGACCCTACGGGTTCGAGAGACATGTAGACATGACCGAGACACTTCTCCGGTCAATAACCAACAGCGGGATCTTGATACCCATGTTGGCTCCCAAATGCTCCATGATGATTTCATTGGATGAACCACGATGTCGGGGATTCAATCAATCCCGTATACAATTCCCTTTGTCTATCAGTATGATACTTGCCCGAGATTCGATCATCAGTATCTCTATACCTTGTTCAATCTCGTTACCGGCAAGTCTCTTTACTCGTTCCGTAATACATCATCCTGTGACTAACTCCTTAGTCACACTGAGCTCATTATGATGATGTCTTACCGAGTGGGCCAAGAGACACCTCTCCGTCACACAGAGTGACAAATCCCAGTCTCGATTCGTGCTAACCCAACAGAAACTTTTGGAGATACCCGTAGTGCACCTTTATAGCCACCCAGTTATGTTGTGATGTTTGGCACACCTAAAGCATTCCTACGGTATCCGGGTGTTGCGGAATCTCATGGTCTAAGGAAACGATACTTGACATTGAAAAGCTTTAGAAAACGAACTACACGATCTTGTGCTATGCTTAGGATTGGGTCTTGTCCATCACATCATTGTCCTAATGATGTGATCCCATTATCAACGACATCCAATGTCCATAGTCATGAAACTGTGACCATCTATTGATCAACGAGCTAGTCAACTAGAGGCTCACTAGGGACATGTTTTGGTCTATGTATTCACACATGTATTATGGTTTCTGGTTAACACAATTATAGCATGAACAATAGATAATTATCATGAACTAGGAAATACAATAATAACCATTTTATTATTGCCTCTAGGGCATATTTCCAATAGTCTCCCACTTGCACTAGAGTCAATAATGTAGTTACATTGTGATGAATCGAACACCCATAGCAATCTGGTGTTGATCATGTTTTGCTCGTGAGAGAGGTTTAGTCAACGGATCTGCGACATTCAGATCCATATGCACTTTACAAATATCTATATCTCCTTCCCGAATGTAATCACGGATGGAGTTGAGGCGGCGCTTGATGTGTCTTGTCTTCTTGTGAAACCTGGGCTCCTTCGCAAGGGCAATAGCTCCAGTGTTGTCACAGAATAGAGTCGTCGGGCCTGACGCACTTGGAATTACTCCTAGGTCAGTGATGAATTCCTTCATCCAGACTCCCTCCTTTGCTGCTTCCGAAGCAGCTATGTACTCCGCTTCACATGTAGATGCCGCCACGACGCTTTGCTTGCTGCTGCACCAGCTGACTACCCCTCCGTTCAAAATATACACGTATCCGGTTTGTGACTTGGAGTCGTCCGGATCTGTGTCGAAGCTAGCATCGACGTAACCCTTTACGACGAGCTCTTCAGCACCTCCATATACGAGAAACATGTCCTTTGTCCTTTTCAGGTACTTCAGGATATTCTTGACCGCTGTCCAGTGCTCCGCTCCGGGATTACTTTGGTACCTCCCTACCAAACTTATGGCAAGGTTCACATCAGGTCTGGTACACAGCATGGCATACATAATAGAGCCTATGGCTGAAGTATAGGGGATGACACTCATCCCTTCTGTATCCTTTGCCGTGGTCGGGCATTGAGTCATACTCAATCTCACACCCTGTAACACAGGCAAGAACCCCTTCTTGGACCGATCCATATTGAACTTCTTCAATATCTTTTCAAGGTATGTGCTTTGTGAAAGACCTATGAGGCATCTCGATCTATCTCTATAGATCTTAATACCTAATATGTAAGTAGCTTCTCCAAGGTCCTTCACTGAAAAACACTTATTCAAGTAGGCCTTTACACTTTCCAAGAGTTCTATATCATTTCCCGTTATCAGTATGTCATCCATATATAATACGAGAAATGCTACAAAGCTCCCACTCACTTTCTTGTAAATACACGGTTCTCCATAAACCTGTACAAATCCAAACACTTTAATCACTTCATTAAAGCGAATGTTCCAACTCCGAGATGCTTGCACCAGCCCATAGATGGAGCGCTGGAGCTTGCATACCTTGTTAGCATCTTTAGGATCGACAAAACCTTCCGGCCGAATCATATACTGTTCTTCCTTAAGGAAACCATTAAGGAATGCCGTTTTGACGTCCATTTGCCAGATCTCATAATCATAAAATGCGGCAATTGCTAACATGATTCAGACAGACTTCAGCATCGCTACGGGTGAGAAAGTCTCATCATAGTCAACTCCTTGAACTTGTCGATAACCCTTAGCGACAAGCAGAGCCTTATAGATGGTCACATTACCATCCGCGTCAGTCTTGTTCTTAAAGATCCCTTTATTTTCAATGGCTCGCTTATCATCAGGCAAGTCCACCAAAGTCCACACTTTGTTCTCATACATGGATCCTATCTCGGATTTCATGGCTTCAAGCCATTTGTTGGAATCCGGGCCCACCATCGCTTCTTCATAGTTCGAAGGTTCACCGTTGTCTAACAACATGATCTCCAGGACAGGGTTGCCGTACCACTCTGGTGCAGAACGTGTCCTAGTGGACATTCGACGTTCAATATTAACTTGATCTGAAGTTTCATGATCATCATCATTAACTTCCTCTCCATCCGGTGTAGGCTACACAGAAACAATTTCCTGTGCTGTGCTAGTCTCCGGTTCGAGTGGAGGTACAATTACCTCATCAAGTTATATTTTCCTCCCACTTACTTCTTTCGAGAGAAACTCTTTCTCGAGAAAGGATCCATTCTTGGCAACAAAGACTTTGCCTTCGGATCTGAGGTAGAAGGTATACCCAATAGTCTCTTTGGGATATCCTATGAAGACGCACTTTTCTGCTTTGGTTCGAGCTTCTTAGGTTGAAGTTTCTTCACATAAGCATCGCATCCCCAAACTTTTAGAAACGACAGCTTAGGTTTCTTTCCAAACCATAGTTCATACGGTGTCGTCTCAACAGATTTTGATGGTGCCCTATTTAAAGTGAATGCGGTAGTCTCTAATGCATATCCCCAAAATGATAGCGGTAAGTCGGTAAGAGACATCATAGATCGTACCATATATAATAGAGTGCGACTATGACGTTCAGACACACCGTTTCGCTGAGGTGTGCCAGGCGGCGTGAGTTGTGAAACAATTCCACATTTCCTTAGGTGCGTGCCAAACTCGTGACTTAAATATTCTCCGCCTCGATCAGATCGTAGGCACTTTATTTTCCTGTCACGTTGATTCTCTACCTCACTCTAAAATTCCTTGAACCTTTCAAAAGTTTTAGACTTATGTTTCATTAAGTAGACATACCCATATCTACTAAGTCATCAGTGAGGGTGAGAACATAACGGTAGCCACCACGAGCCTCGACACTCATTGGACCGCATACATCGGTATGTGTTATTTCCAACAAGTTGGGTGCTCGCTCCATTTTTCCGGAGAACGGACTCTTGGTCATCTTGCCCATGAGGCATGGTTCGCACGTGTCAAATGATTCGAAATCAAGAGACTCCAAATGTCCATCAGTATGGAGCTTCTTCATGCGTTTGACACCAATATGACCAAGGCGGCAGTGCCACATGTAAGTGGGACTATCGTTATCAACCTTACACTTTTTGGTACTCACACTATGGACATGTGTAACATCACGTTCGAGATTCATCAAAAATAAACCATTGACCAGCGGGGCATGACCATAAAACATTTCTCTCATATAAATAGAACAACCATTATTCTCAGGTTTAAATGAGTAGCCATCTCGCATCAAGTGAGATCCAGATACAATGTTCATGCTCAAAGCTAGTACTAAATAACAATTATTAAGGTTTAAAACTAACCTCGAAGGTAGATGTTGAGGCAGCGTGCCGACGGCGATCACATCGACCTTGGAACCATTCCCGACGCGCATCGTCACCTCGTCCTTTGCCAGCCTCTGCTTATTCCGCAGCTCCTGCTTGGAGTTACAAATGTGAGCAACTACACTGGTATCAAATACCCAGGAGCTACTACGAGCGCTGGTTAGGTACACATCAATAACAAGTATATCACATATACCTTTAATGTTTCCGTCCTTCTTATCCGCTAAGTACTTGGGGCAGTTCCGCTTCCAGTGACCGGTACCCTTGCAATAAAAGCACTCAATCTCAGGCTTGGGTCCATGCTTGTTCTTGTTCTTCCCGGCAACAGCTTTGCCGTCCTTCTTGAAGTTCTTCTTACCCTTGCCTTTCTTGAAACTAGTGGTCTTATTCACCATCAACACTTGATGCTCCTTTTTGATCTCGACCTCTGCTGATTTCAGCATCGAGTACAACTCAGGAATGGACTTCTCCATCCCTTGCATGTTGTAGTTCATCACAAAGCTGTTGTAGCTAGGTGGCAGCGACTGGAGGATTCTTTCAATGGACGAGTCATCCGGGAGATTAACTCCCAGCTGAGTCAAGCGGTTGTGTAGCCCAGACATCTTGAGGATGTGCTCACTGACAGAACTATTCTCCTCCATCTTACAGCTGAAGAACTTGTCGGAGACGTCATATCTCTTGACCCGGGCATGAGCTTGGAAAACCAGTTTCAGCTCTTGGAACATCTCATATGCTCCGTGTTGCTCAAAACGCTTTTGGAGCCACGGTTCTAAACTGTAAAGCATGCCGCACTGAACAAGGGAGTAATCATCGTAGCGAGAATGCCAAGCATTCGCAACGTCTTGCTCTGCTGGGAGAAGGGGTGGGTCACCTAGTGGTGCATCAAGGACATACAATTTCTTGGATGCTATGAGGATGATCCTCAAGCCATGGACCCAGTCCGCATAGTTGCTTCCATCATCTTTCAGCTTGGTTTTCTCTAGGAACGCGTTGAAATTGAGGGTGACATTCGCGTTGGCCATTGGATCTACAATATACATTGTAAAGATAATTTTAGACTAAGTTCATGATAATTAAGTTCACATAATCAAATTATTTAATGAACTCCCACTTAGATAGACATCTCTCTAGTCATCCATGTGACACATGATCCATGTCAACTAGCCCGTGTCCGATCATCATGTGAGACGGATTAGTCATCCATGGTGAACATCTCCATGTTGATCGTATCTTCTATACGACTCATGTTCGACCTTTCGGTCTTCCGTGTTCCGAGGCCATGTCTGTACATGCTAGGCTCGTCAAGTCAACCTAAGTGTTCTGTGTGTGTAAATCTGGCTTACACCCATTGTATGCGAACATTAGAACCTATCACACCTGATCATCACGTGGTGCTTCGAAACGACGATCCTTAGCAACGGTGCACAATTAGGGTGAACACTTCTCTTGAAATTTTATTGAGAGATCATCTTATTTACTACCGTCGTTCTAAGCAAATAAGATGTAAACATGATAAACATCACATGCAATCAATATAGTGACATGATATGGCCAATATCATCTTGCTCCTTTGATCTCCATCTTCGGGGCACCATGATCATCACTGTCACCGGCACGACACCATGATCTCCATCATTGTGTCTTCATGAAGTTGTCTCGCCAACTATTACCTCTACTACTCTGGCTAGCGTTTAGCAATAAAGTAAAGTAATTACATGGCGTTTATGATTGACATGCAGGTCATACAATAAATAAGACAACTCCTATGGCTCCTGCCGATTGTCATACTCATCGACATGCAAGTCGTGAAACCTATTACAAGAACATGATCAATCTCATACATCACAATGCATCACATCACATTCTTTGGCCATATCACATCACAAGGCATATGCTGCAAAAACAAGTTAGACGTCCTCTAATTTGCAGTTGCAAGTTTTTACGTGGCTGCTATAGGTTTCTAGCAAGAACGTTTCTTACCTACGCCAAAACCACAACGTGATATCCCAATTGCTATTTACCCTTCATAAGGACCCTTTTGATCGAATCCAATCCGACTAAGGTGGGAGAGACAGACACCCGCTAGCCACCTTATGCAACAAGTGCATGTCAGGCGGTGGAACCAGTCTCACGTAAGCGTACGTGTAAAGTCGGTCGGGGCCGCTTCATCCCGCAATACCACCGAATCAAGATAAGACTAGTAGTGGTAAGCATATTAACAAAATCGACGCCCACAACAACTTGTGTTCTACCCATGCATAGATTCTACACATAGACCTAGCTCATGATGCCACTGTTGGGAGACGTAGTAGTAAATCAAAAAAATTTCTATGATCACCAAGCTCTATCCATGGAGAAACCAGCAACGAGTGGGGAGAGATTGCATCTTCATACCTTTGAAGATTGCTAAGCAGAAGCGTTACAAGAACGCGGTTGGTGGAGTCGTACTCGCAGCGATTCAGATCGCGGTGGATTCTGATCTCAGCGCCGAACAACGGCGCCTCCGCGTTCAATAAACGTGCGTCCTGATGACGTCTCCTATGCCTTGATCTATCAAGGAGGAAGGGGAGGAAGGAGAGGTTGAGGCAGAGCTCCGGCAGCACGATGGCGTGGTGACAGTGGAGCTACGTGAACTCCGGCAGGGCTTCTCCAAGTGCTACGGAGAACGAGGAAGAGGAAGGGTAGGGCTGCACCGAGAGAGAGAGAAGTCGTGTCTCAAATCAGCCCAAACCCTTGCATATATATAGGAGGAGGGAGAGGGAGGTCTGCCTTGGCCCCTCCTCCAAGGAGGAGTGCTTCGGCCGAACTAGGGGGAGAGTCCACCTCCCACAAGGGAGGTGGATCTCCTCCTTTTAAATCTTTTCACCCTTTATCTCTTGATCCCAGCCGCATGGGCCTTTCTAGAAGGTCTTTGACAGCACACTAAGGGCTGGCACACCTCCTCTAAGGTCCCACAAAGTCCTATGGTCGTCACACCCCTCCCGGGGGTCCTCTGGCACCCTCCCGGCACTCCCGGTACACTACCGATGAGCCCGAAAACTTTCCTGTGACCAAAACTGGACTTCCTATATATCAATCTTTACCTCCGGACCATTCCGGAGCTCCTCGTAATGTCCGAGATCTCATCCGGGACTCCGAACAACCTTCGGTAACCATGTACAACATTTCCCTATAACCCTAGCGTCATCGAACCTTAAGTGTGTAGACCCTACGGGTTCGGGAGACATGTAGACATGACCGAGACACTTCTCCGGTCAATAACCAACAACGGGATCTGGATACCCATGTTGTCTCCCACATGCTCCATGATGTTTTCATCGGATGAACCACGATGTGGGGGATTCAATCAATCCCGTATACAATTCCCTTTGTCTATCAGTATGATACTTGCCCGAGATTCGATCGTCGATATCTGTATACCTTGTTCAATCTCATTACCGGCAAGTCTTTTTACTCGTTCCGTAATACATCATCCTGTGACTAACTCCTTAGTCACATTGAGCTCATTATGATGATGTCTTACCGAGTGGGCCCAGAGATACCTCTCCGTCACACGGAGTGACAAATCCCAGTCTCGATTCATGCCAACCCAACAGACACTTTCAGAGATACCCGTAGTGCACCTTTATAGCCACCCAGTTACGTTGTGACGTTTGGCACACCCAAAGCATTCCTACGGTATCCGGGAGTTGCACAATCTCATGGTCTAAGGAAACGATACTTGACATTGAAAAGCTTTAGCAAACGAACTACACGATCTTGTGCTATGCTTAGGATTGGGTCTTGTCCATCACATCATTCTCCTAATGATGTGATCCCGTTATCAAAGACATCCAATGTCCATGGTCATGAAACTGTGACCATATATTGATCAACGAGCTAGTCAACTAGAGGCTCACTAGGGACATGTTGTGGTCTATGTATTCACACATGTATTACGGTTTCTGGTTAACACAATTATAGCATGAACAATAGACAATTATCATGAACTAGGAAATACAATAATAACCATTTTATTATTGCCTCTAGGGCATATTTCCAACAGTGCCCCGGTATCGTATCACACCACACCTTTTTCCTTTTTATTACCTTTCCTAGTTCGATCCTTTTTATTTTGTTTTGATCTAGTAGAATAAAAGTTTTAGTATGATGTACCTTTTTGGTTTTTTTATTTTTGCTCCCCTTATGTAAGCAAGTCCGAGAGTTATATAATAAAAAGTAGTTTTGATGAGAGGGATTTGCTAGATCACTATGCTCTTGATAGTAATGAATAAAGAATAATAGAACAAAAGCAAATAGTATACATAATGAGTTATGGGGAGTGATGACTTCACATATAAAAAGTATGTTGATTGAAATTTGTTGGGAGTTAACAAATATAGTAATTAGTCATTGGTGCAACTGCAAGGAAGTGATAAAGAAAGAGAGATTCACATATAGATATATTATCTTGGGCATCTTTTATGATTGTGACCACTCATTAAAATATTACATTCCAAGAAGTTGATGTTGGACAAGGAAGACAACATAATAGGTTATGTTTGCTTGTCTCCGGAGAGAAGTTATATGGTTTTAGACCTTCCAACATGTAGTGCTTGCTTCCACTTCATAATAGCCAAAACCTCCACAGTAAGTAGAGATACTACTTGTGCATCCAAACACCTCAACCCAGTTTTGCCATGAAAGTCCACCATACCTACCTATGGACTGAATAAGATTCTTCAAGTAAGTTTTCATTGGTGCAAAAGGGCAATAAACATTGCTTTTAAATATGTGATCTTTATTGCAAGGGAAATAAGCGTTGTACGAACTTTTGATAGTGAAGAAATAAAAGCGACAGACTGCATAATAAAGGTTGCTATCACAAAGGGAAATACAACGTGACATTCCTCTGCACTAAGAGTTTGTGCATCCAAAAACAAAAAGCGCATGACAACCTCTGCTTCCCTCTACGAAGGGCCTATCTATTACTTTTACCTTTTAGAACTTACCTTTATGCAAGAGTCATGGTGGTCTTCACCAATTCCCATATTTCGTCTCTCTTGGCAAACATTATGTGTTGGGGAATGATCTATACTTATATATCCACTCGGATGTGGGTGATCACGAGCTATTATTGTTGGAAATATGCCCTAGAGGCAATAATAAATTATTTATTATCATATTTCCTTGTTCATGATAATCATTTATTATCCATGCTATAATTGTATTGATCGGAGACTTAAATGCATGTGTGGATACATAGACAAAACCATGTCCCTAGTATGCCTCTAATGGACTAGCTCGTTGATCAAAGGATGGTTAAGGTTTCCTAGCCATGGACATGAGATGTCATTTGATAACAGGATCACATCATTAGGAGAATGATGTGATGGATAGGACCCAAACTACACACATAGCATATGATCATGTCAGTTTATTGCTACTGTTTTCTACATGTCAAGTATATGTTCCTATGACCATGAGATCATGCAACTCACGAATATCGGAGGAGTGCCTTGTGTGTATCAAACGTCGCAACGTAACTGGGTGACTATAAAGGTGCTCTACAGGTATCTCCGATGGTGTCTGTTGAGTTGGTATGGATCGAGACTGGGATTTGTTACTCCGTGTAACAAAGAGGTATCTCGGGGCCCACTCGGTAATGCAACATCACAATAAGCCTTGCAAGCAATGTGACTAATTGTTAGTTGCGGGATCTTGTATTATGGAACGAGTAAAGAGACTTGCCGGTAACGAGGTTGAACTAGGTATGGAGATACCGACGATCGAATCTCGGGCAAGTAACATACCGAAGAACAAAGGGAACGTTATATGGGATTAACTGAATCCTTGACATAGAGGTTCAACCGATAAAGATCTTCGTAGAATATGTAGGAACCAATGTGGACGTCTAGGTCCCGCCATTGGTTATTGACCGTAGAGGTGTCTCGGTCATGTCTACATAGTTCTCGAACCCGGAGGGTCTTGCACACTTAAGGTTCGGTGACGTTTCGGTAGTGTAGAGTTATGTATGGTGGTGACCGAAGTTTGTTCGGAGTCCCGGATGAGATCCCGGACGTCACGAGGAGCTCCGGAATGGTACGGAGGTAAAGATTCATATATAGGAAGTCCTGTTTTGGTCGGTGGAAAAGTTTTGGGCTCATCGGTAGTGTACCGGGAGTGCCGGTAGTGTACCGGGAGACCACCGGGAGGGGTATTTCGACCCAAGAGGCTTCATGGGCTGTGGTAGAGTACATACCAGCCCTTAGTGGGCTGGTGGAAGTCCCACACAAGGCCAACCCAAAGGCCTTGGCTGCCTCTCCTCTCCTCTCCTCCTATATATACTAGTGGATTGGGTGGTTTTTGGACAGAATTTCCGGCCACGTGCTACCCGTTTCACCGGTGCACAGTTTCTCCTCTAGATCGGTTTTCCGCGGCGCTTAGGCGAAGCCCTGTCGGAATCACTCCACCACCATCACCGGAGCACCGTCACGCTGCCGGTGAACTCTCTCTCCTCTCCACCTCCTCTTGCTGGATCAAGACGGTGGAGATCGTCATCAAGCTGCACGTGTGCTGAACGCGGAGGTGCCGTCCGTTCAGCGCTAGATCGGAAGGACCGTGATCGAGATCGCGAGACAGTTCGTGATGAGATTGCGGAACGGATCATGATGAGTTTGCGGGACAGACCGTGATCGAGATTGCGAGACAATTCGTGATGAGATCGCGAAACGGATCGTGATGAGTTCGTGGGACAGACCGTGATCAAGATCGTGAGACGGATCGTGATGAGATCGCGGGACGGATCGTGATGAGTTCACAGGACGGATCGTGATTGGATCGCGGGACGGATCGTGATGAGATCGCGGGACGCTCGGCGATTTGGATCGCGAAGATGTTCGACTACACCAACCGCGTTTCTTAACGCTTCCCGCTTAGCGATCTACAAGGGTATGTAGATCCACTCTCCCTCTCGTAGATGCTCATCACCATGGATAGGTTTGCGTGTGCGTAGGAAAATTTTTGTTTCCCATGCGACGTTCCCCAACAATTATTGTTGACATGACCCTTGAGGTGAATAGTTGGGAGGCAAAACTATAAGCCCCTATCTTTCTCTGTGTTCGCTTAAAGCTTTGATCTCGTGGGTACCGCGTGAGTGCTAGCAATTGTGAAAGACTAAAATATGATTGAGTATGTGGATTTGCTTTACAATCTCTTATATTGACTCTTTTCAATGTTATGATAAATTGTCAATTGCTTCAATGACTGAGATCATAGTTTGTTAGTTGTCAATAGAGTTCTTGGTTCATACTTTATCTTGTGAATGAATTGTTACTCTAGTATAAAGAATGTCATACAATGAGTATTTCTGTTGTAAAGTTGATCATGATGTCCTCATGTCCGTATTTTATTTTATCGACACCTCTATCTCTAAACATGTGGACATATTCATCGATCTCGGCTTTCGCTTGAGGGAAAGCAAGGTCTAAGCTTGGGGGAGTTGATACGTCCATTTTGCATCATGCTTTTATATTGATATTTATTGCATTATGGGATGTTATTACACGTTATGGTACAATACTTATGCCTTTTCTCTCTTATTTTACAAGGTTTACATGAAGAGGGAGAATGCCGGCAGCTGGAATTCTAGACTGGAAAAGGAGCATATCTGAGATACCTATTCTGCACAACTCCAAAAGTCCAGAAAATTTACGGAGAATATTTTTGGATTTAATAAATAATACTTACGCAAGAATCAACCAGAGGGGGGGCACCTGCAGGCCACAAGCCTGCTAGGCGCGGCCACCCCCTGGCCACGCCCAGCAGGCTTGTGGGGCCCCTGTGGCTCCCCCGATGCCCATCTTCTCCTATATGAAGCATTTTGACCTAAAATATCATAAGAGAGCTTTCCGGACAAAGCGCTGCCGTCTCGAGGCGGAACTTGGACATAACCAATCTAGAGCTCCGGCAGAGCTGTTCTGCCGGGGAAACTCCCCCCCCCCCCGGAGGGGGAAATTGAAGCCATCGTCATCACCAACGATCCTCTCATGGAGAGGGGTTCAGTCTTTATCAACATCTTCACCAGCACCATCTCCTCTCGAGACCCTAGTTCATCTCTTGTATCTGATCTTTGTCTCAACGCCTCAGATTAGTACCTGTGGGTTGCTAGTAGTGTTGATTACTCCTTGTAGTTTATGTTAGTTGGTTTACTTGGTGGAAGATCATATGTTCAGATCCTTTATGATAATTAATACTCCTCCGATCTTGAACATGAACATGTTTCGTGAGTAGTTATGTTTGTTCCTGAGGACATGGGATAAGTCTTGTTATAAGTAATCATGTGAATTTGGTATTCGTTCGATATTTTGATGAGATGTATGTTGTCTCTCCTCTAGTGGTATTATGTGAACGTCGACTACATAGCACTTCACCATTATTTGGGCCTAGGGGAAGGCATTGGGAAGTAATAAGTAGATGATGGGTTGCTAGAGTGACAGAAGCTTAAACCATAGTTTATGCATTGCTTCGTAAGGGGCTGATTTGGATCCACACGTTTCATGCTATGGTTAGATTTATCTTAATTCTTCTTTCATAGTTGTGGATGCTTGCGAGGGGGGTTAATCATAAGTGGGAGGCTTGTCCAAGTAAAGGCAGAACCCAAGCACCGGTCCACCCACATATCAAATTATCAAAGTAACGGACGCGAATCAAATGAGCATGATGAAAACTAGCTTGACAGAAATTCCCATGTGTCCTCGGGAGCGCTTTGCTTTATAAAAGAGTTTGTCCAGGCCCATCATTTGCTACAAAAAGGATTGGTATACCTTGTTGCACCTTTTCTACACTTGTTATTTGTTACTCGTTACGAACTATATATCTTATCACCAAACTATCTGTTACCGATAATTTCAGTGCTTGCAGAGAATACCTTAGTGGAAACCGCTTGACATTTCCTTCTGCTGCTCGTTGGGTTTGACACTCTTACTTATCAAAAGGACTACGATAGATCCCCTATACTTGTGGGTCATCCAACCATTATGTGACGAAGTGGGAACATGATTTATTTATTGATTATCTTCCTTTGTGCGGTGGTCGGGATCGACGATGGTTACCTCCTACCAACCCTTCCCCTAGGAGCATGCGTGTAGTACTTTGTTTTGATGACTAATAGACTTTTGCAATAAGTATGTGAGTTATTTATGACTAACGTTGAGTCCATGGACTATACGCACTCTCACCCTTCCACCCTTGCTAGCCTCTCTAGTACCGCATAAATTCGCCGGTGCATTAAACCCACCATATACCTTCCTCAAAATAGCCACCATACCTACCTATTATGGCATTTCCATAGCCATTCCGAGATATATTGCCATCCAACTTTCACCATTCCGTTTATGACACGCATCATCATTGTCATATTGCTTTGCATGATCATGTAGTTGACATCGTATTTGTGGAAAAGCCACCATTCATATTCTTTATACATGTCACTCTTGACTCACTGCACATCCTGGTAAACCGCCGGAGGCATTCATATAGAGTCATATTTTGTTCTAAGTATCGAGTTGTAATTCTTGAGTTGTAAGTAAATAAAAGTGTGATGATCATCATTATTAGAGCATTGTCCCATGTGAGGAAAGGATGATGGAAGCTATGATTCTCTCACAAGTTCGGACGAGTCTCCGGACTTTACAAAAAATAAAAGAGGCCAAAGATGCCCACCAAAAAAGAAAATAAATGAAAAAAAGAAATAAAAATGAGAGAAAAGAGAGAAGGGGAAATGCTACTATCCTTTACCACACTTGTGCTTCAGAGTAGCACCATGTTTTTCATATAGAGAGTCTCCTATATTGTCACTTTCATATACTAGTGGGAATTTTCCATTATAGAACTTGGCTTGTATATTACAATGATGGGCTTCCTCAAATTGCCCAAGGTCTACGTGAGAAAGCGAGTTGAATGCACACCCACTTAGTTTCTTTTTGAGCTTTCATACACTTATATCTCTAGTGCATCCGTTGCATGGCAATCCCTACTCACTCACATTGATATCTATTGATGGGCATCTTCATAGCCCGTTGATACGCCTAGTTGGTGTGAGACTATCTCCTTCTTTTTGTCTTCTCCACAACCACCATATTCTATTCCACCTATAGTGCTATGTCCATGGCTCATGCTCATGTATTGCGTGAAAGTTGAAAAAGTTTGAGAACACTAAAGTATGAAACAATTGCTTGGCTAAAACCGGGGTGGTGCATGATTTAATACTTTGTGTGATGAAGATGGAGCATATCGAGGCTATATGATTTTGTAGGGATAACTTTCTTTGGCCATGTTATTTTGAGAAGACATGATTGCTTTATTAGTATGCTTGAAGTATTATTGTTTTTATGTCAATATTAAACTCTTGTTTTGAATCTTATGGATCTGAACATTCTTGCCACAATAAAGAAGATTGCATTGATAAATATGTTAGGTAGCATCACACTTCATAAATTATTTCTTTTATCATTTACCTACTCGAGGACGAGCAGGAATTAAGCTTAGGGATGCTGATACATCTCCAACGTATCTATAATTTATGAAGTATTCATGCCATGTTTACAATAATTCTATATGATTTTGGTATGATTTTATTAGAACTATCTCGAACTGACGCTGTTTTCAGCAGAACTACCATGGTGTCTTTTTTTGTGCAGAAATAAAAGTTCTCAGAATGGGCTAAAAATTTACGTAGAATATTTTTGGAAAATATAAAAGATACTGCAGCAAAAAGATACCGAAGGGGAGTCCCGAGGCAGCCACCAGCCTAGGGGCACCCCCTAGGTCGCGCCCCCATGGCTTGTGGGCCCCTCGGGAGTCCCCTTGACGTGAGACCGCCGCCAAAAATTCCTATAAATACCAAAAACCCCAGAAAGAAACCTAGATCGGTTGCTCCGCCGCCGCAAGCCTCTGTAGCCATGAAAAACCAATCGGGAGCCCGTTCCGACACCCTGCCGGAGGGGGAAACCATCACCGGAGGCCATCTTCATCATTCGGGCAGTCTCCTTGACGAGGAGGGAGTAGTTCACCCTTGGGGCTAAGGGTATGTACCAGTAGCTATGTGTTGGATCTCTCTCTCTCTTGTGTTCTTGAGATGGCACGATCTGGATGTATCACGAGCTTTATTAATATAGATGAATCATATGGAGTTTTCCCCTCTCTATCTTCTTTTGATGAATTGAGTTTTCCCTTTGAAGTTTACTTATCGGATTGAGTCTTTAAGGATTTGAGAACACTTGATGTATGTCTTGCGATGGGATATCCATGGTGACAATGGGATGTTCTATTGATCCACTTGATGTATGTTTTGGTGATCAACTTGCGGGTTCCGTGACCTTGGGAATCTATGCATAGGGGTTGTCACATGTTTTTGTCTTGACTCTCCGGTAGAAACTTTTCGGGCATTCTTTGAAGTTCTTTGTGTTGGATTGAACATGATGAATCTGAAATTGTGTGATGCATATAGTATAGACATGCCCATGGGTACTCGTGGTGACATTGGAGTATCTAGGTGACATTAGGGTTTTCGTTGATGTGTATCTTAAGGTGTTATTTTTGTACAAACTCTAGGAATGTTCGTGACACTTATTGGGATAGCTCATAAGATTGATCGAAAAAGATAACTTTGAGGTGGTTTCGTACCCTACAATAATTTCTTCGTTTGTTCTCCGCTATTTGTGACTTTGGAGTGAACTCTTTGCTGCACGTGAGGGATTTACATA
Organism: Hordeum marinum; assembly: GCA_022496015.1. Taxonomy (NCBI): domain Eukaryota; kingdom Viridiplantae; phylum Streptophyta; class Magnoliopsida; order Poales; family Poaceae; genus Hordeum; species Hordeum marinum. The sequence goes on from CM039674.1 coordinate 542,844,975, forward strand.
TGATTCAACTATGTCAGTATTGTTGAGAGAACTTTTGCTAGTGAAAGTATGAACTCTAGGCCTTGTTTCCAAGCATTGCAATACCATTTGTGCTCACTTTTATCATTAATTACCTTGTTGTTTTTATATTTTCAGATTATAAAAACCTATATCTACCATCCATATTACACTTGTATCACCATCTCTTCGCCCAACTAGTGCACCTATACAACTTACCATTGTATTGGGTGTGTTGGGAACACAAGGTTGTTGGGGACACAAGAGACTCTTCGTTATTTGGTTGCAAGGTTGTTTGAGAGAGACCATCTTCATCATACGCCTCCCATGGATTGATAAATATTAGGTCATCCACCTGAGGGAAATTTGCTACTGTCCTACAAAAATCTGCGCTTGGAGGCCCAACACGATTCTACAAGAAAAAGGTTGCGTAGTAGACATAAAATACCATATGTCCTGCTTTGATGGATTATATGTGGATATGTCCAAGTGCAAGAGGGCAACTTGTCGGCGAGGTGCGGGAAGTGCAGCTACTATGTGTGAATGGAAAGGGTTTCGACCCTTGTAAAGGTAGCCTTGGACCTCTTTTTATAGGCAAAGAGGTTACCACAGTTGCAAAACACTCATTACATAGGATAAATAGTGGCTACAGTGCCAAATACCTAACCTTGAAAGATTAGGATAATGGCATTAAATTCGCCGTGAGGTCTCGCGCTGGAGACTTTTTCCGACAAGGAGCGCCTCTCGTTCCGTGTCATTTGCCCAACTACCTTCTATTCCTTTGCCACACCACTAGGAGGGTGTCACTAAAGCTGCTCTTCTCGCGATGGGCCGATATGTGCCCCGACAAGCCTCACCAAACTTCTTGCCTACTCGACACCTGACTGACAATTGACTAGCGTGCTAATGAGGTGGAGCAGTGGGCAGTTAGTGAGGAGCATGCAGGTTTGGAGCTTGCCCGGCCTTCGCATGCCGGCAAGTAGCTTACAACTTGTCGGCGCCCTCGTCCTCGCCTCCCAGTCATTGACGGATGGGCCCCATGCCATTTTGGCGTGCCACATCAGCACTTTGTACGTCTTTGAGCGTGATTAGAACCGTAGATGCGCGCCCAAGCCAAGTTCTGTCACCAGTTTAATGTATGCCGCAAATTTTAGCACCAAACTAACTTTTCATGCCAAGTTCAGATACTTACGGTGTAATTGATTCTTCTATTTTACAGTTCTGCAGTGCTATTTGTTGAACATGTGTTTTTTAGACGGGCTCCAATGATGTGTGTCCATTTAAAATTAGTACCACCAATTATTAACATAATACGAAGGGATTTTTTTTGTTTTATAGAATTATATGGTTAGGTTAGTCTCGACTCTCGAGTAAAACATGACCTTTGCAAAAAGGCTCTTAAAAATCCAAAGGGGTAAAAACAGTCGATTGTTACTAAATGGGATAATCTGGATGAAATTTTGTTAGATGGGATAACTAATGTCAAAACTGCTAAATTAGGGGGTAAAAACCGGAATTCACTCAAAATAGAATTATTTGGAAGTTCCTTTAAAACGAGCATAGCTCACCCGTACGCCTAGGATTATTGGTCTGCGAGGGGAGGGGCTCTTCATCTTACTACAGGAGGGGACCCCCCCCCCCCCCCCCCTCTAGCCGCAAGGAAGCGTCTTGATCTAGTATTTCACTTGATTGCTCCGATTCATTTCCCGCTTCCCATCAGTTGTTGGCATTGTGTAGTGGAATGCTATTTATTTGTTTTTGGCATTACATTTCTGCCAGAAGTGTGCGGGGATAGATAGTGGATTAGTGGTAGGTGGTCCCGTTATGTTTGTATGGTTCAGTAGCATGTTCGGTACTCAAGGATCTGCCGAATTTTCAGAGTTAATAGTGCTCGCTTCAGTTATTTACAAATCATGACAGGTTAATTCCCTTTCTGATCAGGCTGACTCTTTGGTATTCTTCAATGCAATCGAAAAAGAGTATCTCTACACTGAAATGGATTTTAAAAGTTGGCACTGTCTCCAGGACCATTCTTCACTAGCACCCCCTGTGTTCAGAATTCATAGTTCGTTCAGTGCAGGCTTTTATAGATCATCAAAAGTTTGTTCCTTGTCCTAAGGGAATTTCTGAATCGGGAGCCAAACGTAATATCTGGGTCACCATTTACTAACACTGGATATAGTAATTCGAAAGTGGGTAGATCATTCCTGATTTCGTACATTGTCGCCAGAGATTTTACCGTATTTACCGGTTGAAAGGAATCTCAAGAATCATTGTAATCCCAAAGGCAGGCCTGTTAATGTCTTCACTAGACATTTTCGGTTGGTTCCCCGAAATAATAAACAAAAATTTTGAGATTAGGCACAAAAAGATGATAGACGGTCAACAAGTGGTGTAACAAACTAGAAATGTCATAAATCTTGCGAAAGCCACCATGTATGTCACGGAAATTCAAATCCGATTTTGATCCACTCATTAAGAAACAATGATTGCATAAAAGTGCAAGAATTGGCATCTCGAATCTAATATTATAAATCAAGCTAGGGTATAAACCATAACAGAAAATAGTGTTTCCATAATAAATCATACAAACGAAAATCTAGAACAACCATCCAATGCACTCAGTAGAGCCATATAAGCATTGTTTCTTCTTGATGTTACCTTTAGAGTCATGGACCCCGTCTATGGTATAATTATAGTCATATGATAGTGGTTCAAGGGGCTTAATATCCTCACAAGCAAAGAGCATGATGTGAGGCATACTCTTATTGTCATGGTCATAAATGATATTTTGTGTGAAAAGGTTAGGGGTGCTGCTATGGTTGATGAACCTTGCAATGTTCCCGCATTTAAGTGCATCCACCGAAAAGAAATTATCTTCCTGTTCCCCAGGACCATTCCTGAGCGAGGGGATAGTCTGTTGTAAGTTGTCCCATCGGGACACATCGTAATAGTTGTCTCCAACAAGGAACAAGTACTCGCCACTATCTCTCTGCTGAGCATCCTCGTTATCCAACAACTCTCCTATATATTCACAGACAAAACTTCCCATAGGTATGAAATCAAGGCTACGTACTCCCCAACCCATTGATTTTCTCTTGAAGACTTGAAGGAGACACTCAATTCCATGTTGGCTCGCTCTATCGCGACAAGTTGGAGGGCACTTGCAGGAAGGTCCACACTCATAAATAAGAGGCTTTTCCTCTAGGAGACCACCTGTATTTCTAAAAGGGATCATCCCTCCATTTTTCATCGCACATGCACACTTTTGCGAGTTCGAACATCGACCAACGCAATCACAACTTGATGGAGGATCTATCTGGTACTTTATCGGGAATTGTACGTGTGAAATGTAGCCAAATGGAGCCGGGTACCCATTAGATATTGAGTTAATCGCTGATATAGGGATCTTCTCGAGTCCCATCGATATATCTACAATGAAAGTTCCATTGGATGGTTCAGCCATTCTTTTTTCCACAAGTTCTTGAATGTTGATGGGTGGTTGCCCTGACAATCTTCTGAAAGGAAAAATGCTAACATGTTTGTCTTCCCTCGGCTTCTCTCTGCAAAATTTCTCAACTAAATATAAACCACCATAAACATAATATACAAGCTCCTTGGACTGAGAGTGTCCACCTAGAGGGCCGGTCACAAACCTATAAATGACACGGACATGTATTTTGGTATCCATACTTTGCTTCATCGCCAGGTCAGTACATTCCATCTTCTGACCAGTGATGGCAGCCACAGACCCAACATGTAACAAGAAATCCAGATTATCATCTTGGGCAAAATGTTTTGCATATGACGACACAATGCTAACGGCTAGACATGTCCTGCTGCCGTTCCTGCTAATGTAATCAACATGCGACTCCTGTGAACAATGGAGACCAAACAACGGAAAGCTCGATGTTGGAATCAAACACGTCGCCAACATGAACTCCAGGAACGGTGGCGACATACCTCCTGTCATCGTATTCATCACAGAACCTCTGCCTGAATACTTGAAAAGCTGCAAGATCATGTCTATGTCCATCTTCTAGTTTACTGCACTTGGCCTTCTCTGCCAACAGAAGCTGCCTGTAAATTATCCGGAATTCCTGTAAAGAATCCACGAGACTTTCTCGGCTAATGGCGACTTTGTTCTTTGGCATTGCACGGTGACGATCATCCTTGTTAGCTTTCCTCTTTTTTGGTGCAGAAGCAGCAGCTCCTGTATGACTGGACCAATCTTTGGACACTGAAGTTCCAGTTGCGGGAAGTCCATCAGATCTGTCAACCTGGCTTAAACCCTGTGACCGCAGCCGCTTGTAGCCAATCTGAAATCTCCATGGCAATACGGCCTTGCGCCCCTTGCGGCAACCGTCCGTACCGAATCTCGTCGTCGAACTGTTCTCCCACGTAGCACCGTTGCAATGAGAGCCATGCTGGGTGCTAGGTTTGACTGCTATGTTTGGTTCCCCGTTGTCTCCATGGCCATATAGAACCTCTTCCAAGTTGCAGACGTTTGAGGTTGCCATGGTCGCCTCCATCAGTCAAGATCAAGCCAACATCCCTAGAGACCTGCACTGGACAGATTAAGGCGTCATCGAAAAACGAAATAGAGGGGAACGGACGAGCCTCTCTAGGGAGCAGAGGAGGAGCCGTGCCTGAAGGAAACGGAGGAGGACGAGACGAGATCCGCGTCTAGGGTTGCCGGCATCGTCAGACTCGTGGTGAATTGGAATTGCTGGCTGTGGCTCCTAAACTTATGGGAGATTTTGTTAGCATGCAGCCCCGTGCGAGATAAGTTTGTTTAACCCCAGAAACTTACATCAGGTATGGTATATGTACGTGCGCGTCCCCGAATCCCGAGCGTTCGGTGCACTTACAACCTTGCCCAATTTATGTATCTGTTCAAAGCCGCATCGGACGGAGATTGATCGTGCCAATCCATTACGATCCAATCCAGCCCACCGTCCGCGCCGTAAACGATCGAGGAGGAGGAGCTATCAATGGCATGTGGGGGCGGCGGCGGCCTGCGGCGGTGGTCGGACCTCCCCGAGGACATGCTCAACAAGATCTACCGATGAGACCGTGCTCGCTTCGCCGCCGTCTGTGCGTCATGGCGCGCCGTCGCGTCGTGGCACCCCGCGCTGCCAGCTCTCCCCCTCCTGCTACCCTCGACGGGCGACGCCGAGCGTGATCGAAAGGCGTGAGCAGGCAGCCTCCAGGACGACAGAGTCCTACGTTCCCCTCTTCGGGGGTTCCCGTGGGGCAAGCGGCTCGTCGGATCCCACGACGGTGGCTGGATCGCCGCCGCTACCGGCACTCATGTCGTCATCGTCAATCTCTTCTCCGGCGTTTAGGTGGAGCTCTCCGCCAAACAAAGCATCATTAGATGCAAAAAATGCCCAACCAAACGTCTGCTGGATCGGAGACCCAATCTTGTTTCCGTTCCCAAAATCATCTTCTCGGAGGAACCGTCCTCAAGCGATTGCATCCTTGCTGCGGTAACCACAAGATGCAATATAGCGGTATGCAGAATCCGCAGTCCGAATCGTGGGTGGACGACAAGAGGATGTGGCGCTTCCGAATACGAGGAGATCACGGACATCGCCTTCTGCAACGGCATGATCTATGCCCTTATGTCCCGCAGTTTGTTCAGGTTCACCATTGGCACAAATGAAAAGGGTGCTCTGATTGAAATGAAAGAGGAGTTGCATGTGCGCGTTTCTGCATCCGACAAATCTTCGAGCTACGAGGCAAGCTAGCAATGGCCAAGGAGGAGTTCTCTTGGTGGGCTCAAACTTCTAGGGTTTTTGAGCTTGACGATGGGGGCACGACGCCGCCAGTATACCGCAGGTTTGAATGGATAGAGGTGACGAGTTTGGGTGACCATGCTTTATTCTTGGGGCCAGCATGCAGCAAGGCGGTGCATGTGTCCCTGACTGCTGGACGCAACATGGTGAAAAGGAATCACATTTACTACTCCAAGCAACACTTACTCATGGTGCCACCGCGAGGTCTTGAGGGTAAGAGCGACGAGATCAGGTCCTATGTCCAGATCATGGCATCGCTGCTGCTAGAGACAGAGCACACCCGAGTAACCTGTGGCCATAGCTCTTGCCGCCCACACAGCCAAGAGATACAATCCCCACTGTCGTCATGGTGCACGCCGGAAGGCCAACCATGTGAACCACCTCCCAGGGCGCCACCCCGACATCCAAACCCTAAGACCCCACCAACTGCCCGCTTCACGTAGCACAAACCATGATTGGGAAAGCCCGACATCAGCCACTGACTTAGGGTCGGCACCACCACCATAGGGGCACCCACGCCTATAGTCCCCCCAATCCCGGTGTATGGGGGGGACATAACCTAGTGACTGCTGATGGCCATCGCGGAGAACCAGCTCAGACAACACCCAAGTCCATGGTTCGACGCAATGATCCGATGAATGATGTTATGGGCTTCCAAGGAGCCATGCAAAATCCACTCCTCACTAAATCCTGATCTCATTCCCATTTGATCTCATGCCATGAGTAGCTAAGGTATGAGCTACCTAGCCTATTACATCATTTCTTTATGTTGTGGCGCCACTGCACATCCACGACACGATCACATGCACGTTTAATATCTGAAAACACGGGGAACGGGGGTCCGAGACCTCGTATACTTTCACAAACCACGTATCAGTTCCACGTGATCCGATTCAGTGATGCTGAATTTATATCTTGCTATGATGTGTATCCGATCAAGCTACACAAAATATCGAGTTTTCAACAAAACAACTGATGCTAATCATGGAAATTACGTAGGTCTATCTAATCTGACAAGGTTGATCTCTGAAAAGTTCGATATGGAAATGTCCCCACAATTATGGGACACGGCAACATCATTCTCATGTGTCAGTACAACTTAGGGGTGCAATCGGGTTGACCCAAAATTTTGGTTTGGTTTCTCCGGTTTACACATATATATTTTGGTATAAGAAATAAGTCTGTCTAAGCCTTATCTAGATGAGACATAATTATCTCTCATCTAATTTGTGACATCAGCTATAGTCGTTCCCTTATTTGTTTCTTTATTAGTTTTTCCTCCTTCGATCCCATTCCACTACACGCATAGCAGTCTTGACCGCCGTTGGAGAAGCAGGCGGGCGATCATGTCCTCCTTAGGATGGCCCAAGCGGAACGGCTGTCTAGGAGGCCCAATTATATGCTCGTTCTTTTCAACACATATACGTGTACTTGTACATTTATCTAAAATAAAACGTGTACTCGACCATGCATGATAACTAAAAAACAAATGTACGTGTATACTCGTTATCCTCAAAAGAATAAGGTACGTACACTCGCTCACTTAGAATTCTAGACGTAGCAGCTAGCTTCGTATATTCGACGAGCATGCTACATCACATAGCTAATTACCTCCTCTTGTAATTAGGCATCCTACATCTCTCACTCACCTATTAATCAACGAGACAACGAGCAACTACCCCATGTAGATGTAGCCGGACACGCCGTAATTCTTGCCAAAACAAATTCCTTGCCCTAGTCCGTTGTTATTTCCACTTTGTGTTTTCTTGCTGTCCATCAGTCAGATACAACTACAAAGGGTAAAATATAACATTCTATTAATTTTGAATTTTCTAGTGAAATAAAAATGGTTGCAAATTTTTATTAAATCCTGAATTAGAAAGGACACCGAAAATTAAAAAAATCTTTACAAATTCAAAAAAGGTTGGTGAATACAAAACAATGTTCTGGAAATTTAAAATGTGTTCAAATTTAGAAAAATTTCATGCTTTTTTTAAAGTAATTAAAAACATGAATTTGAAATCATGATTTCAAGATTTTTTGCTGACTTTTACAAAGAAGGTGAAAACAAAAAACCATGATTTTTGTAAAAGTGTGGATATACAACTGCACGATAACTCTCCTCTTGCCACCTAATTGAAGTCTCGTTGCGGGCATGCAATTCCATGTCAAGGGTGTACTTACAACTGGGACAAAAATGGATCGAGTCCAGTTGTGTGTCAAAGATGGACTTCCAACTGAGGAAGAAATAGGTCGGGCCTCTAGTTGCGCATCGAGGAAGGAGTTGCAAGTGGCACAAAAAGGCCACCCCTTCCTCATAATTTTGTGTCGAGGGTGGACCTCCAATTGTGACAAAAAAATTGGCCGTGCCTCAGTTGCATGTGGAGGGTGGACATGCAAGAGGGACAAAAAATTGGTTGGTCCCGGTTGCGTCTCGTGGGTGAACTTGCAACCGGGACAAAAAGGCAGACCCCCAACTTGTATATCAAGGGTGTATTTGGACTTGAAACTAGGGAAAAATGGGGTGGCAACAGTTGCGTGTCGAGGGTAAATTTGTAACTACGACAAGAAAAAAGGCATGTTGGGGAACGTTGCATGGGAAACAAAATTTTTCCTATGCACACGCAAGATCTATCCATGGTGATGAGCATCTACGAGAGGGAGAGTGGATCTACATACCCTTGTAGATCGCTAAGCGGGAAGCGTTAAGAAACGCAGTTGGTGTAGTCGAACATCTTCGCGATCCAAATCGCCGAGCATCCTGCGATCACATCACGATCCGTCCCGCAATCCAATCACGATCCGTCCCGCGAACTCATCACGATCCGTCCCGTGATCTCATCGCGATCCGTCCCGCGATCTCATCACGATCCGTCCCGTGAACTCATCACGAAACGTCTCGCGATCTTGTTCACGGTCCTTCCGATCTAGCGCCGAACAGACGACACCTCCGCGTTCAGCACACGTGCAGCTTGATGATGATCTCCACCGTCTTGATCCAGCAAGAGGAAGTGGAGAGGGAGAAGAGTTCACCGGCAGCGTGACGACGCTCCGGTGATGGTGGTGGAGCAATTCCGGCAGGGCTTCGCCTAAGCACTGCGGAAATCCAATCTAGAGGAGCACCGGTGGAGCGGGTAGCACGTGGTCGTAAAATCTGTACAAAAACCCTCTATTCCACCAGTATATATAGGAGGAGAGGAGAGGCAGCCTTGGCGCAAGGGCAAGGCCCTTTAGGAGTTGGCCGAGCCAAAGGAGGAGGAGTCCTACTCCTCCTCCACTCCTAGTAGGAGTAGGACTCTTCCTTTTTTGCCTTTTTTCCACTCTTTTTTCTTTGGGATTCTTCCTCTAGCCGCATGGGCCTGTTGTGGCTATTTCACCAGCCCACTAAGGGCTGATTAATACTTTTCCACAGCCCATGAAACCTCTTGGGTCAAAATACCCCCCCCCCCCGGAGGTCTCCCGGTACACTACCGGCACTCCCGGTACACTACCGATGAGCCCGAAACTTTTCCGGCGACCAAAATAGGACTTCCTATATATGAATCTTTACCTCCGGGCCATTCCGGAGCTCCTCGTGATGTCCGGGACTCCGAACAACCTTCGGTCACCACCATACATAACTCTATACTACCGAAACGTCACCAAACCTTAAGTGTGCAAACCCTGCGGCTTCGAGAACTATGTAGACATGACCGAGACACCTCTACGGTCAATAAGCAATGGCGGGACCTTGATGTCCACATTGGTTCCTACATATTCTACGAAAATCTTTATCGGTCGAACCTCTGTGTCAAGGATTCAGTTAATCCCGTATGTTACTTGCCCGAGATTCGATCGTCGGTATCTCCATACCTAGTTCAACCTCGTTACCGGCAAGTCTCTTTACTCGTTACGTAATACAAGATCCCGTGAGTAACACTTAGTCACATTGCTTGCAAGGCTTGTTGTGATGTTGTATTACCGAGTGGGCCCTGAGATACCTCTCCGTCACACGGAGTAACAAATCCCAGTCTTGATCCATGCCAACTCAACAGACACCCTCGAAGATACCTGTAGAGCACCTTTATAGTCACCCAGTTACGTTGCGATGTTTGATACACACAAGGCACTCCTCCGATGTCAGTGAGTTGCATGATCTCTTGGTCATAGGAACACATACTTTGACATGCAGAAAATAGTAGCAACAAACTGACACGATCATATGCTACGTTTGTAGTTTGGGTCTTGTCCATCACATCATTCTCCTAATGATGTGATCCCGTTATCAAATGACATCACATGTCAATGGCTAGGAAACCTTAACCATCTTTGATCAACGAGCTAGTCCATTAGAGGCATACTAGGGACATGGTTTTGTGTATGTATCCACACATGCATCTAAGTCTCCGATCAATACAATTATAGCATGGATAATAAACGATTATCATGAACAAGGAAATATGATAATAACTAATTTATTATTGCCTCTAGGGCATATTTCCAATAGTCTCTCACTTGCACTAGAGTCAATAATCTAGTTCACATCACCATGTGATTTGCATTGTTATGAATCTAACACCCAATGAGTTCTGGGGCTCGATCATGCTTTGCATGTGAGAGAGGTCTTATAGTCAACGGGTCTGCGACATTCAGATCCGTGTGTACTTTGCAAATTTCTATGTCAAACTGTAAACACCGCTACCACACTCCACTTGGTACTATTCCAAATGGCTGCTCCACTATACGTATCCAGACTGCTAGTTCAAGTCATCCGGATTGGTGTTAAAGTTTGCATCGACGTAACTCTTTACGACGAACTCTTTATCACCTCCATAATCGAGAAACATCTCCTTAGTCTTATAGTTACTAAGGACAATCTTGATCGCTGTCCAGTGCTCCATTCCAGGATCACTTTGAAACCTTCTGGCCATACTTATGGCAAGGCTGACATTGGGTCTTGTGCACAACATTTGCATACATGATAGAGCCTATGGCTGAAGCATAGGTGATGACACTCAACTTTATACCTTACAAATTAGGCGAAAACTCTTTCTCTGACTGATCCATTTTGAACTCTTTCAAAATCTTGTTAAGGTATGTACTCATTGAAACTCTCATCAAGTATCTTGGTCTGTCTGTATAGATCTTGATGCTCAACAATTAGGTAGATTTATCCAGGTCTTCCTTTGAAAAACTCTTTTCAAACAACCGTTTATGCTTTCCAGAAATTCTACATCATTTCCGAATAGCAATATGTCATCCACGTATACTTATCAGAAACTCTATAATGCTCCCACTCACTTTATTGCAAATACAAGTTTCTCGTAAATTTTGTATAGACTCAAAAACTTTGATCACCTCATCAAAGTGTATATTCCAACTCCGAGATGCTTGCTTCAGTTCATAGAAGAATCACTGAAGCTCACTCACCTTTTAGCAGCCTTAGGACTGACAAAACCTTATGGTTGCATCTCATACAACCTTTCCTTAAGGAAGGAAACGATGTTTTGGCATCCATCTGCCAGATTTCATAATTGAAAAATGCAGCAACTGCTAACATAATTCCAACAGACTTTAGCATCGCTACGAGTGAGAAAGTCTCATCGCAGTCAACTCCTTGAACTTGTTGTAAACTACTTTGCAACAAATCGAGCTTTACAAATGGTAACATTTACCATCAGCGTCTGTCTTCATTTTAAAGATCCATTTGTACTTTAACGACCAGCCGTCCAACGAGCAAGTCCACCAAAGTCTATACTTGGTTTTCATACATGGATCCTTTCTCGGATTTCATGGCCTCTAACCATTTGTTGGTTTCCGGGCCCATCATCGCTTCTCCATAGTTCGTAGGTTCATCGTTGTCCAACAACATGACCTTCAAGACAGGGTTGTCATACCGCTCAGTAGCAGTACACGTCCTTGTCGACCTACGAAGTTCGATAGTAACTTGATCCGAAGCTCCATGATCATCATCATTAACTTCCTCTTCATCTGACGTAGGCTTCATAGAAACATCTTTCTGCGCTGCGCTACTTTCTGGTTGAAACAGAGGTTCAATAACCTCATCAAGTTCTATCCTCCTCCCACTCAATTCTTTCAAGAGAAACGCTTTCTCGAGAAAGGACCTAGTTTTAGCAACAAACATTTTATGCTTGGATCCGAGATAGAAGGTTCACCCAACTGTTCTTAGGGTATTCTATGAAGATGCATTTGTCCGCTTTGGGTTCGAGCTCATTAGGTGAAAACATTTTCCACACAAGCGTCGCAGCCCCAAACATTAAGAAATGACAGCTTAGGTTTCTATCAAACCATAGTTCACATGGTGTCATCTCAACGGATTTAGATGGTGCCCTATTTAAAGTGAATGCAGTTGTCTCTAATGCATAACCCCAAAATTATAGTAACAAAACGATAATAAACATCATAGCACGCACCATATCCAATAGAGCACGACTATGACGTTCGGACACACCATCACACTATGGTGCTCCAGGTGGCGTGAGTTGTGAAACAACTTTCACATTATCTAAAGTTGTATGCCAAACTTGTAACTCAGATATTCACCTCCATGATCATATCGCAAACATTTTTTATCTTCTTGTCACGATGATCTTAAACTTCACTCTGAATTTGCTTGAACCTTTCAAACGATTCAGACTTGTGTTCATTATGTAAATATACACTATATCTACTTAAATCATCAGTGAAGGTAAGAAAAATAATGATATCCACCGCTCGCTACAAGACTCATTGGATTGCATACATCAACATGCATCATTTCCAACAAATCACTTGCCCGCTCCATCAAACCAGAAAACGGGGTCCTTTAGTCATCTTGCCCAAGAGGCATGGTTAGCACGTCTCAACCGATTCGAAATCGAATGAGTCCAAAGATCCATCAGCATGGAGTTTCTTCATGCGTTTTATACTAATATGACATTTAGCGGCAGTACCACAAGTATGTGGTACTATTATTATTAACTTTGTATCCTTTTGACATCAATGTTATGAACATGTGTATTACCACGATCAAGTTTTAACAAACCATTCTTATTGGGTGCATGACCGTTGAAGGTATTATTCATGTAAATAGAATAACCATTATTCTCTAATTTAAATTAATAACCGTGTTGCAATGAACATGATCTAATCACGTTCATGCTCAACGCAAAAACACCAAATAACATTTATTTAGGTTCGTCACTAATCTCGAAGGTAGAGAGAGCGTGCGATGTTGATCACATCAACCATGGAAACATTTCCAACACACATCGTCACCTCACACTTAGCTAGTTCTCCGTTCATTCCGTAGCCTTTATTTCGAGTTACTAACATTTAGCAACCGAACCGGTATCCAATACCCAGCTGCTACTAGGAGTACAAGCAAGGTACACATCAATAACACGTATATCAAATATACTTCTATCGACGTTTCCAGCCTTCTTATCTACCAAGTATCTAGGGTTGTTCCGCTTCAGCGACCTCTCTCCTCATAATTGAAGCACTTAGTCTCGAGTTTGGGTTCAACTTTGGGTTGCTTCACTGGAGCAGCAACTGACTTGCCATCCATAAAGTTTCCACCTTTCCCTTGCCCTTCTCGAAACTAGTGGTTATACTAACCATCAACACTTGATGCTCCTTCTTGATTTCTACCTTCGCGGTGTCAAACATCGCGAACAGCTCAGGGATTATTAATTCTATCCCTGGCATTTTATAGTTCATCACCAAGTTCTAGTAGCTTAGTGAAAGTGACTTGGAGAACTATATCAATCACTATCTTATCTGGAAGATAAACTCCCACTCGATTCAAGCGAATGTAGCACCCAGACAATCTGAGTACATGCTCAACGATTGAGCTATTCTCGTTCATCTTGCAGGCAAAGAATCTTGTTGGAGATCTCATATCTCGCAACACGGGCATGAGCCTGAGATCCTAATTTCAGCTCTTAGAACATCTCATATGTTCCGTGACGTTCAAAACGTTTCGGAGCCTCAATTCTAAGCCGTAATGCATGACGCACTAAACTATCAAGTAGTCATCAGAACGTGCCTGTCAGATGTTCACAACATCTACAAATGATGCTAGAGGGGTTGGTGCACCGAGCGGTGCATTAAGGACATAAGCCTTCTGTGTAGCAACTAGGACAATCCTCAGATCACGGAGCCAGTCCGCAATATTGCTACCATCATCTTTCAACTCTACTTCTCTAGGAACATATAAAAATTCAAGGGAGCTACAGCGCGAGCAAGTGATCTACAACATAATTTGCGAAGACACTACTGACTATGTTCATGATAATTAGTTCAATTAATCATATTACTTAAGAACTCCCACTCAAATTGACATCCCTCCGGTCATTCGAGTGATACATGATCCAAATTCACCTACTCAAGTCCGATCATCACGTGAGTTGAGGTGGTTACAATGGTGAACATAATTATGTTGATCATATCTACTATATGACTCATGTTTGACCTTTCGGTCTCTTGTGTTCCGAGGCCATGTCTGTACATGCTAGGCTCGTCAAGTTTAACCCGAGTGTTCCGCATGTGCAACACTGGCTTGCACCCGTTGTATGTGAAGGTAGAGTCTATCACACCCGATCATCACGTGGTGTCTCAACACGACGAACTTTCGCAACGGTGCACACTCGGGGAGAACACAATTTATCTTGAAATTTAAGTGAGGGATCACCTTATAATGCTACTGTCGTCCTAAGCAAAACAAGGTGCATAAAAGGATTAACATCACATGCAAATCATAAGTGACATCAGATGGCCATGAACTTGTGCTTTTGATCTTCATCTTGAAAGCACCGGCATGATCTCCATCGTCACCGGCACGACACCATGATCTCCATCATCTTGATCTCCATAAACGTGTCGCCATCGGGGTTGTCACGCCCTGCATGCTTCTACTACTATTGCTAATGTTTAGCGATAAAGTAAAGCATTACATAGCGCTTAATGATTGACACGCAGGTCATAGAATAAATAAAAACAACCCTATGGCTCCTGCCGGTTGCCGTACTCATCAACATGCAAGTCGTGAAATTCTATACATCACATGATCATCTCATACATCACATATATCACATCATGTAATTGGCCATATCACATCACAACATACCCTGCAAAAACAAGTTAGACGTCCTTTAATTATTGTTACTTGTTTTACGTGGCTGCTACAGGTATCTAGCAAGAACAATTCTCATCTATGCAAAAACCACAACGGTGATACACTAGTTGCTTTTCAACCTTCTCAAGGACCACCTTTGTCGAATCCGATCCAACTAAAGTGAGAGAAACTGCCACCCGCAAGCCATCTAGGCAACAAGTTGCGTCGAGGGAACCGGTCTCTCGTAAGCGTACGAGTAATGTTGGTCCGGACCGCTTCATCTCACAATACCGTTGAACCATAATCCGATCAAGGGAGGCAGCAATCTAAGAATCAACGCCCACAAACCTTTTGTGTTCTACTCGAGATCTCATCTACACATAAACCTAGCTCTAATACCACTTTTGGGGAACATTGCATGGGAAACAAAAAAATTCCTACGCACATGCAAGATCTATCCATGGTGATGAGCATCTACGAGAGGGAGAGTGGATCTACATACCCTTGTAGATCGCTAAGCGGGAAGCGTTAAGAAACGCGGTTGGTGTAGTCGAACATCTTCGTGATCCAAATCGCCGAGCGTCCCGTGATCACATCACGATCCGTCCCGCGATCCAATCACGATCCGTCCCGCGAACTCATCACGATCCGTCCCGTGATCTCATCACGATCCGTCCCGCGATCTCATCACGATCCGTCCCGTGAACTCAACACGAAATGTCTCGCGATCTTGTTCACGGTCCTTCCGATCTAGCGTCGAACAGACGACACCTCCGCGTTCAGCACACGTGTAGCTTGATGACGATCTCCACCGTCTTGATCCAGCAAGAGGAAGTGGAGAGGGAGAAGAGTTCACCGGCAGCGTGACGGCGCTCCGGTGATGGTGGTGGAGCAATTCCGGTAGGGTTTCGCCTAAGCACTGCGGAAATCCGACCTAGAGGAGCACTGGTGGAACGGGTAGCACGTGTTCGTAAAATCTTTCCAAAAACCCTCTATTCCACCAGTATATATAGGAGGATAGGAGAGGCAGCCTTGGCGCAAGGGCAAGGCCCTCTAGGAGTCGGCCGAGCCAAAGGAGGAGAAGTCCTACTCCTCCTCCACTCCTAGTAGGAGTAGGACTCTTCCTTTTTTGCCTTTTTTCCACACTTTTCTCTTTGGGATTCTTCCCCTAGCCACATGGGCCAGTTGTGTCTATTTCACCAGCCCACTAAGGGCTGGTTAATACTTTCCCACAGACCATGAAGCCTCTTGGGTCGAAATACCCCTCCCGGAGGTTTCCCGGTACACTACCGGCACTCCCGGTACACTACCGATGAGCCCGAAACTTTTCTGGCGACTAAAATAGGACTTCCTATATATGAATCTTTACCTCCAGACCATTCCGGAGATCCTCGTGATGTCCGGGATCTCATCCGGGACTCCGAAAAACCTTCGGTCACCACCATACATAACTCTATACTACTGAAACGTCACCAAACCTTAAGTGTGCAGACCCTGCGGGTTCGAGAACTATGTAGACATGACCGAGACACCTCTACGGTCAATAACCAATGGCGGGACCTGGATGTCCACATTGGTTCCTACATATTCTACGAAGATCTTTATCGGTCGAACCTCTATGTCAAGGATTCAGTTAATCCCGTATGATATTCCCTTTGTTCTTCGGTATGTTACTTGCCCGAGATTCGATCGTCGATATCTCCATACCTAGTTCAACCTCGTTACCGTCAAGTCTCTTTACTCGTTACGTAATACAAGATCCCGTGACTAACACTTAGTCACATTGCTTGCAAGGCTTGTTGTGATGTTGTATTACCGAGTGGGCCCTGAGATACCTCTCCCTCACACGGAGTAACAAATCCCAGTCTTGATCCATGCCAACTCAACAGACACCCTCGGAGATACTTGTAGAGCACCTTTATAATCACCCACTTACCTTGCGATGTTTGATACACACAAGGTACTCCTCCGATGTCAGTGAGTTGCATGATCTCTTGGTCATAGGAACACATACTTTGACATGCAGAAAACAGTAGCAACAAACTGACACGATCATATGCTACGTTTGTAGTTTGGGTCTTGTAGAATGATGTGATCCCGTTATCAAATGACATCACATGTCAATGGCTAGGAAACCTTGACCATCTTTGATCAACGAGCTAGTCCATTAGAGGCATACTAGGGACATGGTTTTGTGTATGTATCCACACATGCATCTAAGTCTCCGATCAATACAATTATAGCATCGATAATAAACGATTATCATGAACAAGGAAATATGATAATAACTAATTTATTATTGCCTCTAGGGCATATTTCCAACAAGGCATCCCCCAATTGCATGTCTAGGTGGACTTGCAACTGGGACAAAAAGCCAACCCCAATGGGTGTGGTAGATGGACTAGTAACTCGGACAAAAATGTGTCTAGCCTAGTTGCGTTTGGAGGATGGACGTGCAACTGGGACAAAAAAAAGGATGACCTTACCAGTCGCTTGTTGGCATGTAGATGCAATTGGGACAAAAGAGGCCCCATAGTTGCTTGTCGATGGTGGACTTGCAACTAGGGAAAATAGGGTTTGGGCTCAATTACGTAGGAGGATGGACGTGCAACTAGGGGGAAATGGGGTTTGAGCTCAGCTACTTAGGAGGATGGACGTGCAACTGATACAAGAAAGAGGACAACCCTCTCAGTTGAATGTCGGCGGTGGAGTTGTAATTGGGGCAAAAAAATGTCCCCGCACTTGCATGTCGATGGTGGAATTGCAACTAGGAAAATTTTGGTTTTGGCCCAGTAGTGTATCGAGGGTGGACTCTTAACTTCTATATAAAATATGGCCCCCTACGGTTGCATGTTGGCGGTTGAGTTGCAACTCGAACAGAATTTTTTTAACCTGGGTTGCGTGTCAAGGGTGGACATGCAACTACAAGAAAATCGGCTAAGCACCCGGTTGCGTGATGAGGATGGACTTGCAACTGGTACAAAAAAGCTGGGGCCCCTAGTTGCATGTCGGGGTTGGAGTTACAACTAGGACAAAAAGGGTTGGGCACCCTAGTTTCGTGTTGAGGGTAAAAAATGGTTGGGTCAACTGCGTATTGAGGATGGACATGCAACCAGGAAAAAAGATGGACCCACAGTTGCATGTCGGGGGTGGAGCTACAACTTGGACAAAAAAGCTTCGGCCCCAATTGCGTATTGAGGGGTGGACATGTAATGGGATAAAAATAAGTTCATCCTAGTTGCATGTTGAGGGTGAACTTGCAACCTGGAAAAAATGGGTCGAGTCTTTAGTTGCGTATCGAGGATGGACGCGCAACTGGGACAAAAAAAGGACGACCCTCCCAGTTGCACATCAGCGATGAAGTTGCAATTGGTACAAAAAAGGGCTATGTAGTTGTGTGTTGAAGGTGAACTTGCAACGAGAAAAGGGGGGTTCGGGCCTAGTAGCGTATTGATGATGGACTTTTGACTAGGAAAAACGACAGTGTCCCTTGTTGCAAGTCGGGGGAGAAGTTGCAACTAGGACAAAAAGCCTCCACCTCGGGCTGCGTGTCGGAGGCTGGACATGCAACTACTAGAAAATGACTAGGACCCCGGTTTGTGTATCGAGGATGGACTTGCCACTGGTACAAAAAGGTCGGCCCGTAGTTGCATGTTGGGGTTGTAGTTGCAACTAGGATAAAATGGGTTCGGTCCTCCAGTTTTGTGTCGAGGGCGAACTTGCAGGTGGGACTAAAAATGGCTGGGCCTAGTTGCATATCAAGGATGGACATGCAACTGTGACAAAAAAGGCGGGACCCTAGTCGCATGTCGGGAGAGGAGTTGGAACACGGACAAAAAATGTTATCCCTCCAATTGCGTGTCGAGGGGTGGACATGTAACTGAGACAAAAATGAGTTGCCCCCAGTTGCATGTCGAGGGTGGACTTGCAACTAGGACAAATAAATGACAACCCTCCTAGTTGCATGCCGGCGATGGAGTTGTAACCGGGACAAAAAAATGGGCCCTCAAGTTGTGTGTCGAGTGGACTTGCAACTAGGGAAAAAAAGACCGATTCCCTAGTTGCATGTAGGGCGTGAAGTTGCTGTCCGGCGAATTGTCCGGTTACAAAGAATTTTGGTGGAAGAAAAAAGAAGAAAAAAATATCAAAACCGTTCACAAATAACTTTGTTGTAATGAACGGACCACAAATGATAGAAAAGAAAACTGACATTCAAAAAGAAAAAAATTGTCCAGATACATGAACCAAAAAATGAACACACACAAGTTGCTGTCCGGTAGGAACATCTCAAACGCACATCGCGTAGGTCAAAAAGAACGAAGCAAAGTTTAAAAAAAGCAAAAAAAAAAGCGGCCAGCACCTTCCTCCACGACAGCAATAATGGGCCAACATAAAAAAATAAAAACAGGCCGAAAGAAAAAAAAAACAGCGATACAAGAAGCGACACCGGCAAGAAAAAGGAATAGAGATAAAAAAAGAACAGAGATCAAATGTTGCACGAGAATTACAGTAAACACATCCAAATGCCAAGGACTTAGATGTGGCATCCTTAAAAGAACGTCAATTCTCGTAAGAAATTTACATATCACTGATTCGGTTCGGGTTCTGGTTAAAATTCAAACACGACCATCCGCTGCACGTACATCCTTTCCCTATTTGTGTATATATCTTCTTCTTCTGTATAATTAATAATATAAAGGCATATCCGATGGAGATTGATCGTGCCAATCCATTACGATCCAATCCAGCCCACCGTCTTGCCGTAAACGATCGAGGACCTATCGCTGGCATGTGCCAGCGGCCGGCGGCTGTGGTCTGAGATCCCTGAGGACCTCCTTGGCAAAATCAACCGTGGTTGCGTCTCCCCTCTGTATGACCGTGCTCGATTCGCCGCCGTCTCTGCACTGCCAACTCTCCCCCTCCTGCTACCATGACGGGCGATGCCAAGCGAGACCTGGAGGGGCGAGCATACAACCTTGAGGATAGTAGGGCCCTACGCTCCCCGCTACGGAGGTTCCCGTGGGGCAAGCGGCTGGCCAGATCCCACGATGGTGGCTGGATTTCCGCCACCACTGGCACTCATGTCCTCATCATGGATCTCTTATCCGTTGCTCAGGTGGGCCTTTGCGCCAAACCAATCATCATTGGATGCAAATGTCCAACCAAACACCTGACATTCAATGAGAGAGGCAATCTTGTTTTAGTTCTAAAAATCATATTCTCGGAGGAAGCCTTCTCAAGTGAATGCATCCCTGCTGCGTTAACCACAAGATGCAAGATAATGGTATGCAAAATTGGTACACCGAATCGTGGCCTGACAACCAGAAGATGTGGCTGTCGGCGTAAAGAAAACGAAGATAGTGACACCCTGACTTTCAAAGACTGACACTCAGCGGGTTTTGCCTGCCCCGGAAGGGTGGCCCCGGACGAACCGCCGGGCGAGCACCCGCATCTCTTCGTGGGATTCGCCCGAGAGAATGCGGAAGCTGCCGACACAGGTAGTAAGCTGGTCCTACCTCTCCAGGTCGGATCCTTGCGGACGAGGTCATCCACAGCGGCTACAGTAAGATTCACGTGCTGCTTATCACCCGTAGAAAACAGGTCTTTGGTCTAGGGCAGATAAGTGTGTTAGTCCTGGTCGTGTTACGAACCGGAACTAATGGATGCATCAGTCTCGGTTCGTGAGATCAGGACGTCGGCTTGGCCTCGACGGGCATCATGTTGGAAATATGCCCTAGAGGCAATAATAAATTAGTTATTATCATATTTCGTTGTTCGTGATAATCGTTTATTATCCATGCTATAATTATATTGATCGGAAACTCAGATACATGTGTGGATACATAGACAACACCATGTCCCTAGTATGCCTCTAATAGACTAGCTCGTTGATCAAAAGATGGTTAAGGTTTCCTAGGCATGGACATGAGATGTCATTTGATAACGGGATCACATCATTAGGAGAATGATGTGATGGACAAGACCCAAACTACAAACATAGCATATGATCGTGTCAGTTTATTGCTACTGTTTTCTACATGTCAAGTATATGTTCCTATGACCATGAGATCATGCAACTCACGGATATCGGAGGAGTGCCTTGTGTATATCAAACGTCGCAACGTAACTGGGTGACTATAAAGGTGCTCTACAGGTATCTCCGAGGGTGTCTGTTGAGTTGGCATGGATCGAGACTGGGATTTATTACTCCGTGTGACGGAGAGGTATCTCAGGGCCCACTCGGTAATACAACATCACAATGAGCCTTGCAAGCAATGTGACTAATTGTTAGTTGCGGCATTTTGTATTATGGAACGAGTAAAGAGACTTGCCGGTAACGAGGTTGAACCAGGTATGGAGATACCGACGATCGAATCTCGGGCAAGTAACATACCGAAGAACAAAGAGACCGTTATACGGGATTAACTGAATCCTTGACATAGAGGTTCGACCGATAAAGATCTTCGTAGAATATGTAGGAACCAATGTGGACGTCCAGGTCCCGCCATTGGTTATTGACCGTAGAGGTGTCTCGGTCATGTCTATATAGTTCTCGAACCCGCAGGGTCTGCACACTTAAGGTTCGGTGACGTCTCGGTAGTGTAGAGTTATGTATGGCGGTGACCGAAGGTTATTCGGAGTCCCGGATGAGATCCCGGATGTCACAAGGAGCTCCGGAATAGTCCGGAGGTAAAGATTCATATATAGGATGTCCCAGTTTGGTCGCCGAAAAAGTTTCGGGATCATCGGTAGTGTACCGGGAGTGTCAGTAGTGTACTGGGAGACCTCCGGGAGGGGTATTTCGACCCCAGAGGGTCCATGGGCTGTGGGAGAGTAATAACCAGCCCTTAGTGGGCTGGTGGACCAGCCACAAAAGGCCCATGGTGCCAGGAGGAAAAGGCCTAAAGAAAAAGGTGGAAAAAAGGCAAAAAGGAAGAGTCCTACTCGTACTAGGAGTGGAGGAAGGAGTAGGACTCCTCCTCTTTTGGCTCGGCCGAACCAGCTGGCCTTGGAGGCCAAGGCTGCGTCCTCCTCTCCCTCCCTCCTATATATACTGGTGGAATAGAGGGTTTTTGCACAGATTTGACGGCCACGTGCTACCCGTTCCACCGGTGCTCCTCTAGATCGGTTTTCTGCAGTGCTTAGGCGAAGCCCTGCCGGAATTGCTACACCACCATCACCGGAGCGCCGTCACGCTGCCGGTGAACTCTCTCTCCTCTCCACCTCCTCTTGCTGGATCAAGATGGCGGAGATCGTCATCAAGCTGCACGTGTGCTGAACGCGGAGGTGCCGTCCGTTCGGCGCTAGATCGGAAGGACCGTGATCGAGATCGCGAGACGGTTCGTGATGAGATCGTGAGACGGATCGTGATGAGATCGCGGGACGGATCGTGATGAGTTCACGAGACGGATCATGATGGGATCGCGAGACGGATCGTGATGAGATCGCGGGACGCTCGTTGATTTGGATCGCAAAAATGTTCGACTACACCAACCGCGTTTCTTAACGCTTCCCGCTTAGCGATCTACAAGGGTACTTAGATCCACTCTCCCTCTCGTAGATGCTCATCACCATGGATAGGTTTGCGTGTGCGTAGGAAATTTTTTGTTTCCCATGCGACGTTCCTCAACAGTGGCATCATGAGCTGGGTTGATGGTTCGATGAGATCTCGAGTAGAACACAAAAGGGTTGTGGGCGTTGATGCTTAGATTGCTTCCTCCCTTGGTCGGATTTTGGTTCAGCGGTATTGTGAGATGAAGCGGCCTGGACCAACATTACTCGTACGCTTACGAGAGACCGGTTCCCTCAACCGCAACTTGTTGCATGGATGGCTTGTGGGTGCCAGTTTCTCTCACTTTAGTTGGATCGGATTCGACAAAGGCGGTCATTGAGAAGGTTGAAAAGCAAACTAGTGTATCACCGTTGTGGTTTTTGCGTAGGTGAGAATTGTTCTTGCTAGATACCCATAGCAGCCATGTAAAATATGCAACAACAATTAGAGGACGTCTAACTTGTTTTTGCAGGGTATGTTGTGATATGATATGGCCAATTACATGATGTGATATATGTGATGTATGAGATGATCATGTGATGTATAGATTATCACGACTTGCATGTAGATGAATACGGCAACCGGCAGGAGCCATAGGGTTTTCTTTAATTATTGTATGACCTGCGTGTCAATCATTAAGCGCTATGTAATGCTTTAGTTTATCGCTAAATGGTAGCAATAGTAGTAGAAGCATGCAGGGCGTGACAACCCCGATGGCGACACGTTGATGGAGATCAAGATGATGGAGATCATGGTGTCATGCCGGTGACGATGGAGATCATGCTGGTGCTTTCTAGATGGAGATCAAAAGCACAAGTTCATGGCCATATCATGTCACTTATGATTTGCATGTGATGTTCTTTTATGCATCTTGTTTTGCTTAGGACGACGGTAGCATTATAAGGTGATCCCTCACTTAATTTCAAGATAAATTGTGTTCTCCCCGAGTGTGCACCGTTGCGAAAGTTCGTCGTGTTGAGACACCACGTGATGATCGGGTGTGATAGACTCTACATTCACATACAACGGGTGCAAGCCAGTGTTGCACACGCAGAACACTCGGGTTAAACTTGACGAGCCTAGCATGTACAGACATGGCCTCGGAACACAAGAGACCGAAAGGTCAAACATGAGTCATATAGTAGATATGATCAACATGATGATGTTCACCATTGCAGCCACCTCAACTCAAGTGATGATCGGACTTGAGTTGGTGAATTTTGGATCATGTATCACTCGAATGACCGGAGGGATGTCAATTTGAGTGGGAGTTCTTAAGTAATATGATTAATTGAACTCATTATAATGAACATAGTCAATAGTGTCTTTGCAAATTATGTTGTAGATTACTAGCTCGCGCTGTAGCTCCCTTAATTTTTATATATTCCTAGAGAAATAGAGTTGAAAGATGATGGTAGGAATATTGCGGACTGGGCCGTGATCTGAGGATTGTCCTTATTGCTGCACAAAAGGCTTATGTCCTTTATGCACCGCTCGGTGCGCCAACCCCTCTAGCGTCGTCTTTAGATGTTGTGAACATCTGACAGGCACGTTCTGATGACTACTTGATACTTTAGTGCATCATGCATTACGGCTTATAATTGAGGCTCCAAAACGTTTTGAAAGTCATGGAACATATGAGATGTTTTAAGAGCTGAAATTAGGATCTCAGGCTTGTGCCCGTGTTGCGAGATATGAGATCTCCAACAAGATTCTTTGCTTTCAAGATGATGGAGAATAGCTCAATAGTTGAGCATGTGCTCAGATTGTCTGGGTGCTACAATCGCTTGAATCGAGTGGGAGTTGATCTTCCAAATAGGATAGTGATTGATACAGTTCTCCAAGTCACTGTCACTAAAGCTACTAGAACTTGGTGACGAACTATAAAACGCCAGGGATAGAAATAATGACCCCTGAGCTGTTCGCGATGTTTGACACCGCGAAGGTAGAAATCAAGAAGGAGCGTCAAGTGTTGATGGTTAATCAAACCACTAGTTTTGAGAAGGGCAAGAGCAAGGAGGGAAACTTCATGGATAGCAAGTCAGTTGCTGCTGAAGTGAAGCAACCTAAAGTTTAAACTCAAACCCGAGACTAAGTGCTTCTATTATGAGGTGAGCGGTCGCTAAAGCGGAACAACCCTAAATACTTGGTAGATAAGAAGGCTGGCAACATTGACAGAAGTATATTTGATATACATGTTATTGATGTGTACCTTGCTAGTACTCCTAGTAGCACCTGAGTATTGGATACTGGTTCAGTTGCTAAATGTTAGTAACTCAAAGTAAAAGCTACAGAATAAACGGAGAACTAACTAAGGGTGAGGTGACGATGTATGTTGGAAATGTTTCCTAGGTTGATGTGATCAACATCGCACACTCTCTCTACCTTCGGATTAGTGACGAACCTAAATAAATGTTATTTGGTGTTTTGCGTTGAGCATGAACATGATTGGATCATGTTTATTGCAATACGGTTATTCATTTAAGTTAGAGAATAATTGTTATTCTGTTTACATGAATGATACCTTCAATGGTCATGCACCCAGTGAGAATGGTTTTTTGAAATCTTGATCGTAGTAATACACATGTTCATAACATTGATGTCAAAAAGATACAAAGTTAATAATGATAGTACCACATACTTGTGGCACTGCTGCAAAATGTCATATTGGTATAAAGCGCATGAAGAAACTCCATGCTGATGGATCTTTGGACTCATTCGATTTCTAATCGGTTGAGACATGCGAACCATGCCTCTTGGGCAAGATGACTAAAGGACCTCGTTGGCTGGAGCGGGCAAGTGATTCATTGGAAATGATACATGTAGATGTATGCAATCCAGTGAGTCTTGTAGCATGCAGTGGATATCGTTATTTTCTTACGTTCACTGATGATTTGAGTAGATATAGTGTAAATTTACTTAATGAAACACAAGTGTGAATCGTTTGAAAGGTTCAAGCAAATTCAGAGTGAAGTTTAAGATCATCGTGACAAGAAGATAAAAATGACTGCGATATGATCGTGGAGGTGAATATCTGAGTTACGAGTTTGGCATACAACTTAAGAAAATGTGAAATTTGTTTTACAACTAACGCCACCTGGAACACCATAGTGTGATAGTGTGTGCGAACATCATAGTCATGCTCTATTGGGTATGGTGCGTGTTGTGATGTCTCTTATCGTTTTACTACTATAATTTTGGGGTTATGCATTAGAGACAACTACATTCACTTTTAATAGGGCACCATCTAAATCCGTTGAGTTGACACCGTGTGAATTATGGTTGGATGGACAAAGCTGTCATTTCTTAATGTTTTGGGCTGCGACACATGTGTGCAAAATGTTTTCACCTAATGAGGTCAAACCCAAGGCGGACAAATGCATCTTCATAGAATACCCTAAGATCAGTTGGGTGAACCTTCTATCTCAGATCCAAGTGCAAAGTGTTTGTTGCTTAAACGGATCCTTTCTCGAGGAAATGTTTCTCTCGAAAGAATTGAGTGGGAGGAAGATAGAAGTTCATGAGGTTGTTGAACCTTTGTTCAACAAGATAGTAGCGCAGCGCAGGAAGTTGTTTCTGTGAAGCCTACGTTAGTTGAACAGGAAGTCAATGATGATGATCATGAAGCTTCAGATCAAGTTACTATCGAACCTCGTAGGTCAACAAGGATGTGTACTGCTCCTGAGTGGTACGATAACCCTGTCTTGGAGGTCATGTTGTTGGACAACGATGAACCTACGAGCTATGGAGAAGCGATGATGGGCCCGGATTCCAACGAATGTTTGGAGGCCATGAAATCCGAGATAGGATCCATGTATGAAAACCAAGTATAGACTTTGGTAGACTTGCTCGTTGGACAGCAGGTCGTTGAGTACAAATGGATCTTTAAAATGAAGATAGACGCTGATGGTAATTGTCACCATTTGTAATGCTCGACTTGTTGCAAAGATGTTTGTGACAAGTTCAAGGGGTTGACTGCGATGAGACTTTCTCACTTGTAGCGATGCTAAAGTCTGTTGGAATTATGTTAGTAGTTGCTGCGTTTTCAATTATGAAATCTAGCAGATGGATGTCAAAACATCGTTTCCTTAACGGTTTACTTGAGGAAAGGTTGTATGTGATACAACCAGAAGGTTTTGTCAGTCCTAAGGATGCTAAAAGGTGTGCAAGCTTCGGTGATCCTTCCATGGACTGAAGCAAGCATCTCGGAGTTGGAATATACGCTTTGATGAGTTGATCAAAGTTTTTGAGTTTATACAAAGTTTACGAGAAACTTGTATTTGCAACAAAGTGAGTGGGAGCACTATAGAATTTCTGATAAGTATATGTGGATGATATATTGTTGATCAGAAATAATGTAGGATTTCTGGAAAGCAAAAATGGTTGTTTAGAAAGTGATTTTCAAAGGAAGACCTGGATAAACCTACCAAATTGTTGAGCATCAAGATCTATAGAGATAGATCAAGATGACTTGATGAGACTTTCAATGAGTACATACCTTGACAAAGATTTTGAAAGAGTTCAAAATGGATCAGTCAGAGAAAGAGTTCTCGCCTGATTTGTAAGGTGTGAAGTTGAGTGAGACTCAAAGCTCGACCATGGCAGAAGGAAGAGAAAGGACGAACGTCGTCCCCTATGCCTTAGCCATAGGCTCTGTATAGTATGCCATGCTGTGTACCACACTTGTGTGTGCCTTGCCATGAGTCCGTCAAGGGGTACGATGTTGATCCAGGAGAGGATCACTGGACCGCGGTCAACATTGTCCTTAGTGACTAAAATACTAAAGGAATTGTTTCTCGATTATGGATGTGATGAAGGGTTCGTCGTAAGGAGTTACGTCGATGCAAGCTTTAACACTAATCCAGATGACTCGTGGTAGCAATCTGGATACGTATAGTGGAGCAGCTATTTGGAAGTAGTACCAAGTGGAGTGTGGTAGCAGTGTTTAAAGTTTGACATAAGAATTTGCAAAGTACACACGGATCTGAATATGCAGACCCGTTGACTATAAGACCTTTCTCACATGCAAAGCATGATCGAGCCCCAGAACTCATTGGGTGTTAGATTCATAGCAATGCGAATCACATGGTGATGTGAACTAGATTATTGACTCTAGTGCAAGTGGGAGACTGTTGGAAATATGCCCTACAGGCAATAATAAATTAGTTATTATCATATTTCCTTGTTCGTGATAATCGTTTATTATCCATGCTATAATTATATTGATCGGAAACTCAGATACATGTGTGGATACATAGACAACACCATGTCCCTAGTATGCCTCTAATAGACTAGCTCGTTGATCAAAAGATGGTTAAGGTTTCCTAGCCATGTACATGAGATGTCATTTGATAACGGGATCACATCATTAGGAGAATGATGTGATGGACAAGACCCAAACTACAAACGTAGCATATGATCGTGTCAGTTTATTGCTACTGTTTTCTGCATGTCAAGTATATGTTCCTATGACCATGAGATGATGCAACTCACGGATATCGGAGGAGTGCCTTGTGTGTATCAAACATCGCAACGTAACTGGGTGACTATAAAGGTGCTCTACAGGTATCTCCGTGGGTGTCTGTTGAGTTGGCATGGATCGAGACTGGGATCTGTTACTCTGTGTGACGGACAGGTATCTCAGGGCCCACTCGGTAATACAACATCACAATGAGCCTTGCAAGCAATGTGACTAATTGTTAGTTGCGGGATCTTGTATTACGGAACGAGTAAAGAGACTTGCCAGTAACGAGATTGAACTAGGTATGGAGATACCGACGATCGAATCTCGGGCAAGTAACATACCGAAGAACAAAGGGAACGTTATACGGGATTAACTGAATCCTTGACATAGAGGTTCGACCGATAAAGATCTTTGTAGAATATGTAGGAACCAATGTGGACGTCCAGGTCCCGCCATTGGTTATTGACCGTAGAGGTGTCTCGGTCATGTCTACATAGTTCTCGAACCCGCAGGGTCTGCACACTTAAGGTTCGGTGACGTTTCGGTAGTGTAGAGTTATGTATGGCGGTGACCGAAGGTTGTTCGGAGTCCCGGATGAGATCCCGGACGTCACGAGGAGCTCCGGAATAGTCCGATGGTAAAGATTCATATATAGGATGTCCCAGTTTGGTCGCCGGAAAAGTTTCGGGCTCATCGGTAGTGTACCGGGAGTGCCGGTAGGGTACCAGGAGACCTCCGGGAGGGGTATTTCGACCCCAGAGGGTCCATGGGCTGTGGGAGAGTAATAACCAGCCCTTAGTGGGCTGGTGTAACAGCTACAAAAGGCCCATGGAGCCAGGAGGAAAAAGGCCTAAAGAAAAAGGTGGAAAAAAGGCAAAAAGGAAGAGTCCTACTCCTACTAGGAGTGGAGGAAGGAGTAGGACTCCTCCTCTTTTGGCTGGGTCAAACAAGCTGGCCTTGGAGGCCAAGGCTGCGTCCTCCTCTCCCTCCCTCCTATATATACTGGTGGAATAGAGGGTTTTTGCACAGATTTTACGGCCACGTGCTACCCGTTCCACCGGTGCTCCTCTAGATCGATTTTCTGCAGTGCTTAGGCGAAGCCCTACCGGAATTGCTACACCACCATCACTGAAGCACCGTCACGCTGCCATTGAACTCTCTCTCCTCTCCACCTCCTCTTGTTGGATCAAGACAGTGGAGATCATCATCAAGCTGCACGTGTGCTGAACGCGGAGGTGCCGTCCGTTCGGCGCTAGATCGGAAGGACCGTGATCGAGATCGCGAGACGGTTCGTGATGAGATCGTGAGACGGATCGTGATGAGATCGCGGGACGGATCGTGATGAGTTCACGAGACGGATCGTGATTGGATCGTGAGACGTATCGTGATGAGATCCCGGGAACGCTCAGCGATTTGGATCGCAAAGATGTTCGACTACACCAACCGCGTTTCTTAACGCTTCCCGCTTAGTGATCTACAAGGGTACGTAGATCCACTCTCCCTCTCGTAGATGCTCATCACCATGGATAGGTTTGCGTGTGCGTAGGAAATTTTTTGTTTCCCATGCGATGTTCCCCAACACATCAGTCCTGGTTCGTCTTACCCCTTTAGTCCTGGTTACGGACAAGAACCGGGACTAAAGGTCCTCGCTCCTGGCGCAACCCTTTAGTCCCGGTTGGTGGCTGGAACCGGGACTAAAAATATGCCTATGTATATGCTTGTCCCTGCCTGCTTACTCCTCTGTTTTTTGGCCGGCCGACGTGTGGGAGGTGTGTCCTGCTCTTCTCTCACCTCCTATGCACACGAGGTGTTCGATGAAATGCCCGAGCCGTACTTAAGCTTTCACCTCTCCAAGCTCAACCTCCAAGCTTGACCTCCAAGCTGCATTTTCCCGAAGATTTGTCTAGGTTTGGCGGTCTGTGCCGTCCCGTCCCCATCCTCACCGTCGTTGATCACCGGCTCCGATCTTGTCGCCGGTACCACCGTGGTGAGCCTATTGTTCTTATCTTCTTTTTAAAAGAAAAAAATTCTTACTTGTATGATTTATATAGATACTTGTATAACTTTCTTAATTTTATTATTTTTTGTTATTATATAGTGCCATGGTTTTGGTATTCGCCCCCGCCGGCCCTCGTTTGGTCTTTGATTCAGATGTGGTATATTATCTCTTATAACTATTTGTTTAATTTAGTGTTTATGACAATTGTGCCGAGCAACGTGACATAGATGTTTTTATCTAGGAGGTATGTGAACTGGAAATTCCAACTGACCCTCTTGTCGAAAGGTTAAATTTAGTTCAAAAGGAAAACGAGTATTTGAAAGAAAAAATGAAAAGAATTGGGGAGGAGAAGATGAAATTGGAGTTGCATGTTGCCGATGTCGTTGATGACCACAAGATGAAGATGGATGCAATGCGCTTGAAGATTAGAAACATAAGAAAATATGCCATTGATAATATGGCTTGGTATCATTATGTTGCTGGATCAATTGTTACCTTAGTTGCGATTATGATCGCATTTGTTGTTGCATTTAAATGTTTTATATAGTTGTATGTTAGTTTCAATTTATGTTTTAATTAGATGCTCTGGAGAGCTGTATATTTTTCTATGAGAACTATATATGAACTTTATGTATTTATTTTTTCCAGTAATAACATTTGATCACTACTGTACTTTGGTTTTAATGTGATGATAACTTGCATTAATTTGGACACTTCTCTATTCATTCATGATGCTCTGTAATGGTTTTAGATACACTTAATTATATAATGCATGCAGATGAACCGGCAACAGATGTACGGTGACCGACGCACATCCGAGTGCATTGAGGGCCTGCATAAAATTTTCAAAGTGGCTGAGGCAAACAAGCAGAATAGTTTTATGTATTGTCCATGTACTGTCTGTAAGAATACGAAGGGCTACTCTAACTCGAAAACCCTTCACTCCCACGTGCTTGGGAAGGGTTTCATGCCACACTATAATGTTTGGACCAAGCACAGAGAAAGAGGAGTTATGATAGAAGACAACGAAGAAGAAGAGAATGATGATAGCTATCCTATGTTCCCTGAATACAATGATACTGCAACGAGGGGAGCTGAAGATCAAGAGACACCAGATGATGTGCCCGATGATGATCTTTGCCAGGTCATTGTTGATGCACAGAGAGAATGTGAAAGTGAAAGGGAGAAGTTGAAGGTCGAACGCATGTTAGAGGACCACAAAAAGGGTTGTACCCAAACTGCGAAGATGACAAAACACAAAGCTCAGTACCACACTCGAATTGGTGCAATGGAAGGTAGACAATGGTGTATCTGACAAGGGATTTCGTTCGCTACTGAAAATAATGAAAAACAAGCTTCCAAAGGATAACGAATTGCCCGACAGTACGTACAAAGCAAAGAAGGTTCTTTGCCCGATAGGATTGGAGGTGACGAAGATACATGCATGCCCTAATGACTGCATCCTCTACCGCGGTGAGTATGAGTAATTGAGCACATGCTCGGTATACGGTTCATTGCGGTATAAGATCAGACGAGATGACCCTGGTGATGTTGAGGGAGAGCATCCCAGGAAGAGGGTTCCTGCCAAGGTGATGTGGTATGCTCCTATACTACCACTGTTGAAACGTCTGTTCAGAAACAAAGAGCATGCCAAGTTGTTGTGATGTCACAAAGAAGATCGTAAGAAAGAAGGGAAGTTGAGAGCACCCGCTGGCGGGTCGCAGTGGAGAAAAATCGAGAGAAACTGGGGGGGCTTTGCAGGTGATGCAAGGAACGTATGGTTTGGTTTAAGTGCAGATGGCATTAATCCTTTTGGGGAGCATGTTGGGAGACGTAGTTGTAAATCAAAAATTTCCTACGCGTTCACCAAGATCCATCTATGGAGAAACCAGAAACGAGCAAGGGGAGAGTGGATCTTCATACCTTTGAAGATCGCTAAGCGGAAGCGTTACAAGAACGCGGTTGATGGAGTCGTACTCGCAGCGATTCAGATCGCGGTAGATCCGATCAAGTGCCGAACGGACGGCACCTCCGCGTTCAACACACGTGCAGCCCGGTGACGTCTCCAACACCTTGATCCAGCAAGGAGGAAGGAGAGGTTGGGGAAGGGCTCCAACAGCAGCACGACGGCGTGGTGGTGGTGGAGTAGCAAGGTATTCCGACAGGGCTTCGCCTAAGCGCTGCGGAGGAGGAAGAAGAGAGGTAGGGCTTTGCCGTGAGAGAGAGAGATCAAATCCTCTCTCTCTAAACATCCAAAACCTCAAGTATATATAGGAGGAGGGACGTGGGAGGGCTGGCTTGGCCCCTCCTCCAAGGAGGAGAGGTTCGGCCGAGCTAGGGATAGAGTCCACCTCCCACAAGGGAGGTGGATCTCCTCCTTTTTAAACTCTTTAGCCCTTATCTCTAGTTCCCAGCCGCATGGGCCTTTCTAGGAGGTCTTGGCCGACCCAATATGGGCTGGCACACCTCCTCTAAGGGCCCATGTAGTCCTCTGGTCGTCACACCCCTCCCGGGGGTCCTCCGGCACCCTCCCGGCACTCCCGGTACACTACCGATGAGCCCGAAAACTTTCCGGTGACCAAAACTGGACTTCCTATATATCAATCTTTACCTCCGGACCATTCCGGAGCTCCTCGTGACGTCCGGGATCTCATCCGGGACTCCGAACAACCTTCGGTAATCACGTATACCATTTCCCTATAACCCTAGCGTCATCGAACCTTAAGTGTGTAGACCCTACGGGTTCGGGAGACACGTAGACATGACCGAGACACTTCTCCGGCCAATAACCAACAGCGGGATCTGGATACCCATGTTGGCTCCCACGTACTCCACGATGATCTCATCGGATGAACCACGATGTCGGGGATTCAATCAATCCCGTATTCAATTCCCTTTGTCTATCGGTATGATACTTGCCCGAGATTCGATCGTCGGTATCCCCATACCTTGTTCAATCTCGTTACTGGCAAGTCTCTTTACTCGTTCCGTAATACATCATCCCGTGGCTAACTCCTTAGTCACATTGAGCTCATTATCATGATGTCTTACCGAGTGGGCCCAGAGATACCTCTCCGTCACACGGAGTGACAAATCCCAGTCTCGATTCGTGCCAACCCAACAGATACTTTCAGAGATACCCGTAGTGCACCTTTATAGCCACCCAGTTACGTTGTGACGTTTGGCACACCCAAAGCATTCCTATGGTATCCGGGAGTTGCACAATCTC
Source organism: Hordeum marinum (assembly GCA_022496015.1). Classification (NCBI taxonomy): domain Eukaryota; kingdom Viridiplantae; phylum Streptophyta; class Magnoliopsida; order Poales; family Poaceae; genus Hordeum; species Hordeum marinum. The sequence goes on from CM039674.1 coordinate 542,878,114, forward strand.
ATGGTCTAAGGAAACGATACTTGACATTGAAAAGCTTTAGCAAACGAACTACACGATCTTGTGCTATGCTTAGGATTGGGTCTTGTCCATCACATCATTCTCCTAATGATGTGATCCCGTTATCAACGACATCCAATGTCCATGGTCATGAAACCGTGACCATCTATTGATCAACGAGCTAGCCAACTAGAGGCTTACTAGGGACATGTTGTGGTCTATGTATTCACACATGTATTACGGTTTCCGGTTAACACAATTATAGCATGAACAATAGACAATTATCATGAACAAGGAAATACAATAATAACCATTTTATTATTGCCTCTAGGGCATATTTCCAACAGTCTCCCACTTGCACTAGAGTCAATAATCTAGTTCACATCACCATGTGATTAACACTTACATCACCATATGATCATATCATCATGTGATTAACACCCAATAAGTTCTGGGGTTTGTTCATGTTCTGCTCGTGAAAGAGGTTTTTAGTCAACGGGTCTGCGACATTTAGATCCGTGTGTACCTTGCAAACTTTCCATGTCATATTTGTAGGTACTACTCCCATGCTCCACTTGGAGCTATTCCAAATGGCTGCTCCACTATACGTAGCTGGATTTCTACTAAGAGTCATCCGGATTGGTTTTAAAGCTTGCATCATCGTAACACTTTACGATGAACTCTTTATCACCTCCATAATCGAGAAATATTTCCTTAGTTCTCAAGTTACTAAGGCTAACTTTGACCGCTGTCCAGTGATCCACTCTTGGATTACTCTTGTACCCCTTGACAGACTCATGGCAAGGCACACACAGGTGCGGTACACAGCATGGCATACTATATAGAGCCTATGGCTAAAGCATAGGAGATGACACTCATCTTTTCTTTATCTTCTGCCGTGGTCGGGTATTGAGTCTTACTCAATTTCACACCTTACAATACAGTCAAGAACTCCTTCTTTGACCCATCTATTTTGAACTCCTTCAAAAACTTGTCAAGGTATGTCTTCGTCGAAAAAACTTATCAAGCGAATTGATCTATCCCTATAGATCTTGATGCTCAATAAAATAGTAGCTTTATCTGGGTCTTCCTTTGAAAAAACTCTTTTCAAACAACCCTTCATGCTCTTCCAGAAATTCTACATCATTTCCGATCAATAATATGTCAACTACATATTCTTATAAGAAATTCTATAGTGCTCCCACTCACTTTCTTGCAAATACAAGTTTCTCATAAACTTTGTATAAACTTAAACACTTTGATCACCTCATCAAAGCATATATTCCAACTCCGAGATTCTTGCTCCAGTCCATAGAAGGATCGCTGGAGTTTGCATATTATTAGCATCCTTAGGATTGACAAAACCTTCTGGTTGTATCACATACAACTCTTCCTCACAGAAACCATTACGGAAACCTTGTTTTGTCATCCATCTTCTAGATTTCCTAATCGAAAAATGCAGCAACTGCTAACAAAATTTTAATAGACTTTTAGCATCGCTACAGATGAGACAATCTCATCGCAGTCAACTCTTTGAACTTGGCGGAAACTTCTTTGTGACAAGTCGAGTTTTATAAACGGTGACAATTCACCATTAGCGTCTATGTTTATCTCAAAGGTCCATTTGTACTCAATGACCCGCCATTCAACAGGCAAGGCTACCAAAGTCCATACTTGGTTTTCATACATGGATCCTTTCTCGGATTTCATGGCTCCTAGCCATTTGTTGGAATCCGGGCCCACCATCGCTTCTCCATAGTTCGTAGGTTCATCGTTGTCCGACAACATGATTTCCAAGACAGGGTTGTCGTACTACTCAGGAGCAGTACGCGTCCTTGTCGACCTACGAGGTTCGATAGTGACTTGATCCGAAGCTTCATGATCATCATCATTAACTTCCTTTTCAACTGAGTAGGCTCCACAGAAACATCTTTCTGTGTTGCGCTATTCTCTGGTTGAAACAAAGGTTCAACAACCTTATCAAGTTCTATCTTCCTCCCACTCAATTCTTTCGAGAGAAACTCTTTCTCAAGAAAGGACCCATTCTTAGCAACAAACACATTTTGCGCTTGGATCTGAAATAGAAGGTATACCCAATGTCTCATTAAGGTATTCTATGGAAATACATTTGTCTGCTTTGGGTTCGAGCTCGCTAGCTGAAAAACCCATTTTCACATAAGCGTCGCAGCCCCAAACATTAAGAAATGACAGCTTAGGCTTCTGTCAAACCATAATTCTCATGGTGTCATCTCAACAGACTTAGATGGTTCCCTATTAAAGTGAATGGATTTGTCTTTAATGCATAACCCCATAATGATAGTGGTAAAACGATAAGAGACATCATAGTACTCACTATATCCAATAGAGCACGACTACGACGTTCGAACACACCATCACACTATGGTGTTCCAGGAGGCGTGAGCTGTGAAACAATTTCCACATTGTCTAAAATTGCATACCAAACTCGTAACTTAGATATTCACCTCCATGATCATATCATAGACATTTATCTTCTTGTCACGATGATCTTTAACTTCACTCTGAAACTCCTTGAACCTTTCAAACATTTCAGATTCGTGTTTCATTAAGTAAATATCCCCATATTTACTCAAATCATCAGTGAAGGTAAAGAAAAACAACGATATCCACTGTGTGTTTCAACACTCATTGGACCACATACATCAACATGTATTATTTCCAATAAGCCACTTGCCCGCTCCATCATATTGGATGACGGGGTCTCAGTCATCTTGCCCAAGAGGCATGGCTCGCATGTCTCAACCGATTCGAAATCGAGTGAGTCAAAAATCCATCATCATGGAGTTTCTTCATGCGATTTATACCAATATGACATTTAGCGGCAGTGCCACAAGTATGTGGTACTATCATTATTAACTTTATATCTTTTGGTACCAATGTTATGAATATGTGTACTACTACGATCATGATTCGATAAACCATTTCGAGTGGGTGCATGACCATTGAAGGCATTATCCATGTAAACAGAATAACCATTATTCTCTAACTTATATGAATAACCGTATCGCACTAATCATGATCTAATCACGTTCATGCTCAACGCAAACACCAAATAACATTTATTTAGGTTTATCACAAATCCTGAAGGTAGAGAGAGCGTGCGATGGTGATCACATCAATCTTGGAAATACTTCCAACACACATCGTCACCTTTCACCTAGCTAGTCTCCATTTACTCCGTAGCTTTTATTTCGAGTTGCTAACACTTAGCAACCGAACCGGTATCCAATACCCAGGTGCTACTAGGAGTACCAGCAAGGTACACATCACTAACACGTATATCAAATATACTTCCATTGACATTACCAGCCTTCTTATCTACCAAGCATCTAGGGGTTTTCCGCTTCAGCGAACATTCTCCTCATAACAGAAGCACTTAGTCTCGGGTTCGGGCTCAACCTTGGGTTTCTTCACTAGAGCAACAACTGGCTTGTCATTCCTGAAGTTTTCCGTTCTTGCCCTTGCCCCTTTTGAAACTAGTGGTTTCACTTAACCATCAACACTTGATGCTCCTTCTTGATTTCTACCTTCGTGGTGTCAAACATCACGAACAACTCAGGGATCATCTTATCCATCCCTGGCATGTTATAGTTCATCACGAAGCTCTAGTAGCTTGGTGGCAGAGACTTGGAGAACTGCATTAATCACTATCTCATCTGGAAGATTAACTCCCACTTGATTCAAGTGATTGTAGCACCCAGACAATCTGAGCACACGCTCAGCGATTGAGCTATTCTCCTTTATCTTGCAGACAAAGAATCTTGTTGGAGGTCTCATACCTCTCAACATAGGCACGAGCCTGAGATCACAATCTCAGCTCCTAGAACATCTCATATGTTCCGTGACGTTCAAAACGTTTTGGAGCCTCAATTCTAAGCCGTAATGCATGACGCATTGAACTATCACGTAGTCACCAAAAAGTGCCTGTCATATGTTCACAACATCTACAGACAACGCTTGAGGGAGTGATGCAGTTAGCGGTACATCAAAAACATAAGCTTTCTGTGTAGCAATGAGGACAATCCTCAGATCACGGACCCAGTCCGCATTATTGCTACCATCAACTTTCAACTTACTTTTCTCTAGGATTGTATCAATAAAACTGTGGAGCTACAGCGCGAGCTATCTACGACATAATTTGCAAGGACATTTTTAGACTAAGTTCATGATAATTAAGTTCACTTAATCAAATTATTAATGAACTCCCACTTAGATAGACATCTCTCTAGTCTTCCAAGTGATACATGATCCATGTCAACTAGCCCGTGTCCGATCATCACGTGAGACGGACTAGTCATCCATCGTGAACATCTCTATGTTGATCGTATCTTCTATACGACTCATGTTCGACCTTTCGGTCTTCCGTGTTCCGAGGCCATGTCTGTACATGCTAGGCTCGTCAAGTCAACCTAAGTGTTTCGCATGTGTAAATCTGGCTTACACCCGTTGTATGCGAACGTTAGAACCTATCACACCCGATCATCACGTGGTGCTTCGGAACGACGATCCTTAGCAACGGTGCACAGTTAGGGTGAACACCTTTCTTGAAATTTTATTGAGAGATCATCTTATTTACTACCGTCGTTCTATGCAAATAAGATGTAAACATGATAAACATCACATGCAATCAATATAGTGACATGATATGGCCAATATCATCTTGCTCCTTTGATCTCCATCTTCGGGGCACCATGATCATCACTGTCACCGGCACGACACCATGATCTCCATCATCATGATCTCCATCATTGTGTCTTCATGAAGTTGTCTCGCCAAATATTACTTCTACTACTACAGCTAACGTTTAGCAATAAAGTAAAGTAATTACATGGCGTTTATGATTGAGACGCAGGTCATACAATAATATAAGACAACTCCTATGGCTCCTGCCGGTTGTCATAGTCATCGACATGCAAGTCGTGAACCCTATTACAAGAACATGATCAATCTCATACATCACAATGCATCACATCACATCCTTTTGGCCATATCACATCACACGGCATATGCTGCAAAAACAAGTTAGACGTCCTCTAATTTGTAGTTGCAAGTTTTTACGTGGTTGCTATAGGTTTCTAGCAAGAACGTTTCTTACCTACGTCAAAACCACAACGTGATATGCCAATTGCTATTTACCCTTCATAAGGACCCTTTTCATCGAACCCAATCCGACTAAGGTGGGAGAGACAGACACCCGCTAGCCACCTTATGCAACTAGTGCATGTCAGGCGGTGGAACCGGTCTCACGTAAGCGTACGTGTAAGGTTGGTCCGGGCCGCTTCATCCCACAATACCATCGAATCAAGATAAGACTAGTAACGGCAAGCATATTAACAAAATCGACGCCCACAACTACTTTGTGTTCTACTCGTGCATAGATTCTACGCATAGACCTAGCTCATGATGCCACTGTTGGGAGACGTAGTAGTAAATCAAAAATTTCCTACGCGTTCACCAAGATCCATCTATGGAGAAACCAGAAACGAGCAAGGGGAGAGTGGATCTTCATACCTTTGAAGATCGCTAAGCGGAAGCGTTACAAGAACGCGGTTGATGGAGTCGTACTCGCAGCGATTCAGATCGCGGTAGATCCGATCAAGTGCCGAACGGACGGCACCTCCGCGTTCAACACACGTGCAGCCCGGTGACGTCTCCAACACCTTGATCCAGCAAGGAGGAAGGAGAGGTTGGGGAAGGGCTCCAACAGCAGCACGACGGCGTGGTGGTGGTGGAGTAGCAAGGTATTCCGATAGGGCTTCGCCTAAGCGCTGCGGAGGAGGAAGAAGAGAGGTAGGGCTTTGCCGTGAGAGAGAGAGATCAAATCCTCTCTCTCTAAACATCCAAAACCTCAAGTATATATAGGAGGAGGGACGTGGGAGGGCTGGCTTGGCCCCTCCTCCAAGGAGGAGAGGTTCGGCCGAGCTAGGGATAGAGTCCACCTCCCACAAGGGAGGTGGATCTCCTCCTTTTTAAACTCTTTAGCCCTTATCTCTAGTTCCCAGCCGCATGGGCCTTTCTAGGAGGTCTTGGCCGACCCAATATGGGCTGGCACACCTCCTCTAAGGGCCCATGTAGTCCTCTGGTCGTCACACCCCTCCCGGGGTCCTCCGGCACCCTCCCGGCACTCCCGGTACACTACCGATGAGCCCGAAAACTTTCCGGTGACCAAAACTGGACTTCCTATATATCAATCTTTACCTCCGGACCATTCCGGAGCTCCTCGTGACGTCCGGGATCTCATCCGGGACTCCGAACAACCTTCGGTAATCACGTATACCATTTCCCTATAACCCTAGCGTCATCGAACCTTAAGTGTGTAGACCCTACGGGTTCGGGAGACACGTAGACATGACCGAGACACTTCTCCGGCCAATAACCAACAGCGGGATCTGGATACCCATGTTGGATCCCACGTACTCCACGATGATCTCATCGGATGAACCACGATGTCGGGGATTCAATCAATCCCGTATTCAATTCCCTTTGTCTATCGGTATGATACTTGCCCGAGATTCGATCGTCGGTATCCCCATACCTTGTTCAATCTCGTTACTGGCAAGTCTCTTTACTCGTTCCGTAATACATCATCCCGTGGCTAACTCCTTAGTCACATTGAGCTCATTATCATGATGTCTTACCGAGTGGGCCCAGAGATACCTCTCCGTCACACGGAGTGACAAATCCCAGTCTCGATTCGTGCCAACCCAACAGATACTTTCAGAGATACCCGTAGTGCACCTTTATAGCCACCCAGTTACGTTGTGACGTTTGGCACACCCAAAGCATTCCTATGGTATCCGGGAGTTGCACAATCTCATGGTCTAAGGAAACGATACTTGACATTGAAAAGCTTTAGCAAACGAACTACACGATCTTGTGCTATGCTTAGGATTGGGTCTTGTCCATCACATCATTCTCCTAATGATGTGATCCCGTTATCAACGACATCCAATGTCCATGGTCATGAAACCGTGACCATCTATTGATCAACGAGCTAGCCAACTAGAGGCTTACTAGGGACATGTTGTGGTCTATGTATTCACACATGTATTACGGTTTCCGGTTAACACAATTATAGCATGAACAATAGACAATTATCATGAACAAGGAAATACAATAATAACCATTTTATTATTGCCTCTAGGGCATATTTCCAACAGAGCAGAGCAGCAAACATAGCACATGGTCCGTGACTCTATGTATCTATAACCTTCCTCCTTGGTTGTGCATGAAGCGGAAATTCATTATGATGCCAATGCTCATCCAAGGCCCTAAGCAACCCGGCAACAACATTGATGTGTACCTAAGGCCATTAGTTGAAGAGTTTTTACAGTTGTGGATTGGAAAAGGTGTACGTGTGTGGGATGAGCATTAACAAGAGGAATTTGACCTATGAGCATTGTTGTTTGCAACCATCAATGATTGGCCTACTCTTAGTAACCTTTCAGGACAGACAAACAAGGGATACAATGTATGCAAACACTGTTTAGATGACACCCAAAGTATATATTTGGACAAATCCAAGAAGAATGTGTACCTGAGACATCGTCGATTTCTTCCGACCAAGCATGCCTTAAGAAAGAAAGGCAAACATTTCAAAGATGAGGCAGATGAGCAGAAGAAGCCCGTCCTCTATACTGGTGATGATATACTTGACATGGTCAAGGATTTACAAGTAATCTTTGGAAAGGGTCCTGGTGGACAATTCGTTCCGAATGATGCTGAGGGACACATACACATGTGGAAGAAGAAATCTATATTTTGGGACCTATCCTATTGGAAAGATCTAGAGATCCGCTCTGCAATCTACGTGATGCAAGTGACGAAGAGTGTTTGTGTGAACGTGCTAGGCTTCATGGGCGTGTATGGGAAGACAAAAGATACACCGGAGGCACGGGAGGACCAGTAACATGTGAACGAAAAAGACGACATGCATCCAAAGCAGTATCAAGGTCCGACCAGCTATGCTCTAACCGAAGCGGAGAAGGAACCTTCGTTGAATGTATTCTCGGTATCAAGGTCCCATCTGGTTTCTCATCAAATATAAAGGGAATAATAAACATAGCAGAGTTTTTTTTTCCAGAACATAAAGTCTCATGACCGCCAGATGATTATGTCGCAACTGCTTCCGGTTGCATTGAGGGGGCTTCTACCAGAAAATGTTCGATTGACCATTGTGAAGCTATGTGCATTCCTCAACGCAATTTCTCAGAAGGTAATTGATCCAGAAATCCTACCAAGGTTACTGAATGATTTGGTCCAATGTCTTGTCAGCTTCGAGTTGGTGTTCCCACCATCCTTCTTTAATATTATGACGCACGTCCTAGTTCACCTAGTCGACGAGATTGCCATTCTCAGTCATATATTTCTACACAATATGTTCCCCTTTGAGAGGTTCATGGGAGTTTTGAAGAAATATGTTGATAATTATGCTAGGCTAGAAGGAAGCGTCTCCGCGGGCCATCAAACAGAGGAGGTCATTGGGTTTTGTGTTAAGAAATCGCGATATGAGGGGAGATTGAGTGGAAAAGGCACGCTGGGAGCGGATTCAATAATATGTAGGGATGGTCATTCCTGGGCGCAAGCACACTACACATTTCTACATAATTCTACCTTGGTGGCCCTGTATATCAATGAACACAAGAATATACTATGCTACAAACACCCGGAGCAGTCTGGCGACTGGATTACGCGTGAACACATCGGAGCTTTCGGCAGTTGGTTGCAAATGCATCTCGTGCGTAATTACACTGTTGGAGATGACTTGTACTTGTTGGGCAGGACACCATCTTCGACTGTATTGACTTACCAAGGGTACGAGATAAATGGTAATACATTTCACACGATCGCCCAAGATAAAAAGAGCACCAACCAAAACAGTGGTGTACGCTTTGATGCAGCAATCACCAATAGGGCAAAGGACACGTACTATGGTTACATAGAGGAGATATGGGAACTTGACTATGGACGCGAATTTAAGGTCCCTTTGTTTCGGTGCAAATGGGTCAATCTATCAGGAAGCGGGGCACAGTTAGATCCGTAGTATGGAATGGCAATAGTGGATCTCAACAATCTTTGGTACATAGACGAACCATTCGTCCTAGCCAATGATGTGGTGCATGTTTTCTATGTGAAGGACATGTCTACGAAACCGAGAAAAAAACAGATAAGGAAACGAATACATCAAACGATGAGCCAAAGCGCCACATAGTTCTTTCAGGGAAAAGAAACATTGTGGGAGTAGAGGACAAGACAGAGATGTTTGAAGATTATGAAAAGTTTCATGAACTTCCTCCCTACAAAGTGAAGGCTGACCCAAACATCCTGTTAAACGGTGATGATTATCCATGGTTACAGCGCAACAAGCAAGGGACACACGCGAAGAAAAAGTGAAGACTTTCTCTCCACAACTATTCTGATGATGGTTTTGATCTAGAATATCACTGTAGTTACATGTCAAGAAATGAAATCCCTTTTGTAATAGATGAGTTTTCGTCTCAAACCCTGTTACTTCGAAAGAGATTGTCCAGTTTGTACACAAAGTGCATCAAGATTTTCCCGTAACCCTCTCAACTTTTTAGCACATGTGATGTGGGTGAAATTATGATACCATGCCAAGTTTCAACCTTTTCAGAATTCATTTGCAGTGCTTGTCAATTTCAGGGTCATTGAGCTCAAAATAAATCATGAAATACATGAAAAATAGAAAACGAAGGCAGAAAAGGGTTGAAAATTCATGATGTGTCTTTGAATGGTGCATATTGAATGCAAAAAAGGTCTAGAGTTAAAATATGTTAAAAAATGAAATCCCTTTTGTAATAGATGAGTTTTTGTCCGAAACCCTGTTACTTCGAAAGAGATTGTCCAGTTTGTACTCGAAGTGCATCAAGTTTTTCCCGTAACCCTCTCAACTTTTTAGCACATGCTATGTGGGTTAGATTTTGATAGCATGCCAAGTTTCAACCTTTTCAGAGTTCATTTGCAGTTGTTTGCAAATTCAGGGTCATTTAGCTCAAAATAAATCATGAAATGCATGAAAAATAGCAAACGAAGTCAGAAAAGGGTTGAAAATTGATGATATGGCTTCGAATGGTGCATAATGAATGTAGAAAAAGTCTGGATTTAAAATATTTTAAAAAATGAAATCCCTTTTGTAATAGATGAGTTTTTATCTGAAACCCTCTTACTTCGAAAGAGATTGTCCAGTTTGTACACGAAATGCATCCTGTTTTTCCATAACCCTCTCAACTTTTTAGCACATGCTATGTGGGTGAAATTATGATAACATGCCATGTTTCAACCTTTTAAGAGTTCATTTGCAGTGATTTTCAAATGCAGGGTCATTTAGCTCAAAAAATGATCTAATTGCAAAAAGAATGAATTAAAAAGCTTTTATAAAACTCTATTAGAAAAAAGAATGAACCAAAAAGATTTCATAAAACTCTAATAGCAAAAAGAATGAAATAATAAGATTTTATAAAACTCTAATAGCAAAAAGAATCAACTAAAAAGAATCAAAATAATATTAATAAAATTATCAAAGTATTTATTTGTGAAAAACTTTAATAGTAAAAAGAATTTTCATAAAGTTTATTTTGTTACAACCTTTAATAGAAAACTACAAAGCTTTTATAAAACTCTAATAGCAAAAAGAATCAACTAAAAAGAATCAAAATAATATTAACTTAAATTATCAAAGTATTGATTTGTTAAAAACTTTAATAGTAAAAAGGTTTTATAAAACTCTAATAGCAAAAGGAATCAACTTAAACATACGCAAAAAATGAAAAAGGTCCGCCTACTAGCCATAACGGCCTGCATACGACTAGAAACCCTAGAAATGTGTTAGGGTGCAGGCTCGTAGTGCTATTAGGCCGAATAGGCGTGAGATAGGCATGTAATGCCTGAAATAGAGAGGAGTTCGAGAGGGCAGCGGCAGCAGCGCTTATAAACCACTCCATGCCCCTCTCGACTAGCGACGTGGGACTAAACTTTTGGCTGCGGGAAGCACAACCCTTTAGTCTCGGTTGGTGGCTCCAACCAGGACTAAAGGGGGCCTTTAGTCCCAGTTGATGATACCAACCGGGACTAAAGGTCTCTGCTTCCCGCCCTTTGGGCTGGCGGAAACGACCGTTAGTCCTGGTTGGTGGCTCCAACCGGTACTAAAGGGTGGCATTAGTCCCGGTTGGAGCTACCAACCGGGACTAAAGGTGCGGCTATATAAGAGGGACTTGGAATTTTTTTCCAAATCAACGTGCAGTATCTTCTCCTCCTCTCTCCTGAAGGCGCTGACGACCACCTCAACGCGGTGAGGCTACCGGATTTTGCCATCCCCCGCTCCCCTGCCCGACGCTGTCGTCGCTGTCACCGCGCCCCTACCCCTATGTAAATGAAAAAGGTCCGCCTACTAGCTACAACGGCCTGCATATGCCTAGAAACCCTAGAAATGGGTTAGGATGCAGGCTCGCAGTGCTAGTAGGCCCAACAGGGCGTGAGATAGGCATGTAATGCCTGCAATAGAGAGGAGCTTGAGAGGGCAGCGCCAACATTGCTTATAAGCCACTCCAATTCCTTCTCGACCAGCGAGCTGGGACTAAACTTTTGGCTGTGGGAATCACAACCCTTTAGTCTTGGTTGGTGGCTCCAACCGAGACTAAAGGGGGGCCTTTAGTCCCAACTGGTGATACCAACCGAGACTAAAGGTCTCTGCTTCCCGCCCTTTGGGCTGGTGAAAACGACCTTTAGTCCTGGTTGGTGGCTCCAACTAGGACTAAAGGGTGGCATTAGTCCAGGTTGGAGCTACCAACCGGGACTAAAGGTGCGGCTATATAAGCAGGACTTAGAATTTTTTTACCAAATCAACATGCAATTTCTTCTCATCCTCTCTCTCGACAGCGCCGATGACCACTTCGACGCTGCTAGGCTGCCAGATTTTGCCGTCCCCCGCTCCCCTGCCCGACACCGCCACGCCCTTGCCCTTACGTTGCCGTCACCGTCATCGTCACAGTCACTGTCGCCCCGTGCCTACCGCTAGGTCTTCCTCATCATGCCCTGCCCTGCCGTCGCCTCGCCCTGACCCGACGTCGGTGTTGCCTCACCCTGCCCCGCCGCCGCCTCCCTCTGGCCCGTCGCATCGCTATGCCCCTGCCGGCCCCAACGTCGCCGCGCCGGCTCCTGACCCCATAGTGAAAACCTCTTGCTATATAATGGATGGATTGATGGATGTTTGTATGTATAGATGGATGGATTGATGGAATTTTTTTGTTCATAGAAATGCCTATGCAATGTGGGCAGTAGAAATGCCAAAAAATGAGCTCTTTTCAGTAAAAATAGTGTATTGAAAGGTGTTATTTGGGCAGTAGAAATGCCTATGCAATGTGCATATTTGGTTCATGCTTCAAATGCGAACAATTTCCATTGTTGTGTGTCTAATATTACACTATCGATGTGGTTAACTGCTAATGGCTACTATTGCTCTTCTCGAAGTCATGACCACTTTTGAGTGATAAAACAGTCCAGTGGCTTCAAGGGATACTATTTGATCATATGATATGCTATTTTCTTATTTGAAAATACGCTGGTCTATTTGAAAATCCCAAGTTTTACAGGATTGATGTCTAATACGATTTTGCATTTTGCATGCTAGCATAAGTTTATTTAAACTTTATATGTAAATATTTTTATTGCTTTCTTCTGCCGGTGGTTGTCAGTCCCACCATATGAACATAATGCACTTGATAATTTTTATATGTTCATAGAATCTACTCCTCTCAAGATGTATGGATGTATGGATGTATGGTTTTTTATGTTCATAGAGTTTTCATATGTTGATGGATGGTTGTATATATATATATAGAAAATGATGATATCTATGTATGTATAGATGGATGGATTGATGTATATAGAATTTTTTGATATGTATGAATTGATACTATCTTGTAGATCATAGGAGAGTGATCAATACTGATATAAGGCACTAACCCATAGGATGTACAGAACAATAGTTGTAGTCTTTGGAAAACAACTAAGTAATGTTTAAAGCTGAGGAATTCTCAGAATTAGCAGAATTCCATGAATTTTCATGATATTGGTAAAACTTTAGAAATCGATTAGAAAAATATGACAAATCCGAATATGCCCTCCGTTCGTCTCTCACAAGCAGCTAGCGTAGCAAACTTGGAGCCGCCCCTCCGTTTCATCTGTCCAAAAATGCATACTTCGGGAAAACATTCCCAGATGTTATCCCGCTTCACCTATATCCTGTAGTGCCGCGTTAGAACACCCCTAACTCTCTCGGGAATTCAACATATCCCCGATAACTTCGACATGAGGGTGGGGGGGGGGGGTCTGCAAGTTTCTATATGGAGGGAATGATTTTTGAAAATAGAGAACTATTTTTCAAATAGAGGAAACTCAGTCAAGTGTTGTATTTTGGTGGCAAATATACTTCTTTTTTGCTTTATGTGATAGCTAGTTTGAAGTGTCAATGCTTTATGTGCAGAAACTATGGATCACACACACTTAGAAAAAGAAGAGTTGTTGGGGGATATAATCCGCGACGGAGGTGATGATAAGATCTTGTCGAGGCTCAACAACACCGATGGTGATAGAAGAGAGGATGAAGGCTCGGGTGATCCAATGGAGGAGGAAGGAGATCATGAGAGCTCTGGTGATGGAATGGAGGAGGAAGGAGATCATGACGGCTCCGATGATCGAATGGACAAGGGAGCCTTAAGTGTTTCAAAAGTCTAGTGAGGTATTAAGCCTCTGCTGACTAGATGCATTAATTGTTTTGTATCTACATATATTAACACTTGTTTCTTCTTTTAGCCCTCCAGATCGAGCCAAACTTTGGTAAGGAGACGAGTCCCGAAGAAAAGGTTGGACCCGAATGAAAGGTTCACCATCGAAGAAGTCTCTCCAGAAGGCCAACCGATTCCTCCCAAGCGGGCCAAGGAAAAATTTATACATCAGTGCAGAGTTACTGTTAGGAACATCGTCCCGATCAGCATCCAAGAATGGAATAATAAGAAGGACCGTGAAGTTCCTTATGTCCACGATCGAATCAAAGATGATGTTTGGAACTCGGTGTTGAGAAATTTTAGCCTACCGCCAGAGGAGGATCCGAATAACCCAGTTATACAACAAAAGGTCAAAGAGTTTGCTCTTAAGAAAATGGCAGAACTATTCAAGAACTAGAAGAAACTATTGAACAAAAAGTTTTCCGAGAAAGACGTGATTCTAGAATTCATCGGTCAATATTTGAAGATAAAAGATCAGTTGACCGCATTTGTGGCCTACAAGAAATCGGAGAAGGCCAAGCAAATGTCACATATAAATAAGAAAAATGTTGCAAAGAAGAAGTATCACCATGTTACTGGGTCAGGTGGCTACACCAAAATCCCGGCCTATGCGGGATAAAGCTGAGCAATTCCCGCTTGCTAAGAATGTCCAACCAGCGACATTGCACTAGCCAATCGGGCAAGGACTTGGTTCTTTGGGGTTGGGGGAACTTTTGACCCAGAAACAGGGAAGTGTGTTTGGACGAAAGCTCAACTTGAAACACCCATCAAAAATCTTGAGGAAGCAATCAAGAAAGCACAGGAAGGGAGGTTCCATCCCGACAGAGAGAAGGACGAATACGAGGCACATGAGGCTCCGTTCCGTGGGTGCATGGGTTTCCCGACAACACTGATTATAGAAGCCGGAAGAGAAAGAATAAAGAGGAAGCAAGCGAATTGTAGAATATCAATGAGAGATTAGCGAAACTAGAGGCACTTGAGAGCCAGCGAGCTATCGGCCCACCATCCCAGTGGCACGAAGATCCTTCATTGGATACTACCCATGATGCTACACCGCCATCTCAGCGAAGAAGCAGCATGGCTTCCATGAAGCTTGTTCAGCTTGATAGCATGGCTCCTCTCTACCCAGTGGATGGTATCACGTATAATGAACATTGTGTGCTGATGGCGAAATGCCATAACGTGACCTTGATCGCGGCGGTTGACTATGTCTTACCTCCTTGAATTGATGCAACTTTCCATTTCAGTCTGGTTCCATCTAGCTTTTCTGTTGTCGGCGTGGATGAAATAATGGACGAATTTGATGGGGTGGAGCTTGAGTATGCTACATGTGAAGGGGAGACTCTGCTTGAAAATGCCTTAAGGACTACATGTCTATGGAGATAGGAAAACATCCCACTTCCAAACTAGAGGCCGCCTCAGCAGACCCAGCTGGAGGAAGCCCCGGTGCCTGAGTCGTCTCCGGTGCGTCAACCGTCTCCGATGCTTGAGTCATCTCCGGCTCGTCCACCATCTCTAATGCGTTAGCTGTCTCTGGTGCGTCAGTCGTCTCCACTGCCTGAGTCGTCTTTGGCGTGTCAGCCGTCTCCGCCACCTCAATGGACTCCGTCGCATCAGCGGACTCTAATGGAGGAGGCCCCTTAGCAGAATCCTCCTCCGCCTCAGCTGTCTCCACCACGTCAGCAATCTCCGCCTCCTCCGTCGCGTTAGCAACTGCGGAAGAGAGCCGTTGCCGCTCCGCCGGCTAGCAGTAGTACAACAACGAAGAAATTTAGAGCAGGCCCAAGCCTTAAAGTACCTCCCAAGTACCCTACAAGATGACTGTCAAGGAAAACAATGACATCTTGGCTGAAGAAGTGAGACGCCAGCTTGCACAAACACGTCCACCTCCAAAGGAGAGAATAGATCCGGAGAAAGTGAAGCAAACTCTGGATGCCCTTAGGCGACCACCACCGCCTCCGCCGCAATCAAACTATGACCGTTGTATTGAAAAGATATTTGGTCAAGTGAAGCAGTCGAGAATCTTAATTAGTAGTGGTGTAAGAAATGGGAAAAGAATTCCCTAGCTCAACGAACAAGAAAACCAATCATGCCCCCCGATCAAGGTTTTTAGTGATACGTCCATTTTCCATCATGCTTTTATATTAATATTTATAGCATTATGGGCTGTTATTACACGTTATGGTACAATAGTTATTCCTTTTCTCTCTTATTTTACAAGGTTTACATGAAGAGGGAGAATGCCGGCAGTTGGAATTCTGGACTGGAAAAGGAGCAAATCTGAGATACATATTCCGCACAACAGGCCACCAAAAGTCCTGAAAATTTACAGAGAATATTTTTGGAATTAATAAAAAATACGGGCGCAAGAATCAACCAGAGGGGGGCCACCAACAGGCCACAAGCCTGCTAGGCATGGCCACCCACTAGCCGTGCCTGACAGGCTTGTGGGGCCCCTGTTGCTCCTCTGACGCCCATCTTCTCCTATATGAAGCATTTTGACCTGGAAAAAAATCAACAACGATCTTTCGGGATGAAGCCTTGCCGTCTCGAGGTGGAACTTGGGCAGAACCAATCTAGAGCTCTAGCAGGGCGGTCTCGTCGAGGAAATTTCCCTCCGGAGGGGGAAATCGAAGCCATTGTCATCACCAACGATCCTCCCATCGAGAGGGGGTCAATCTCCATCAACATCTTAACCAGCAATATCTCCTCTCCAAACCATAGTTCATCTCTTGTATCCGATCCTTGTCTCAACACCTCAGATTGGTACCTGTGGGTTGCTAGTAGTGTTGATTACTCCTTGTTGTTGATGCTAGTTGGTTTACTTGGTGGAAGATCATATGTTCAGATCCTTTATGATAATTAATACTCCTCTGATCTTAAACATGAACATGTTTCCTGAGTAGTTATGTTTGTTCCTGAGGACATGGATAAGTCTTGTTATAAGTAATCATGTGAATTTGGTATTCGTTCGATATTTTTATGAGATATATGTTGTCTCTCCTCTACTGGTGTTATGTGAATGTCGACTACATAACACTTCACCATTATTTGGGCCTAGGGGAAGGCATTGGTAAGTAATAAGTAGATGATGGGTTGCTAGAGTGACAGAAGCTTAAACTCTAGTTTATGTGTTGCTTCGTAAGGGGTTGATTTGGATCCATATGTTTCATGCTATGGTTAGGTTCACCTTAATTATTCTTTCATAGTTGCGGATGATTGTGATAGGGTTAATCATAAGTGGGAGGTTTATCAAAGTAAGGTCAGCACCCAAGCACCGGTGCACCCACATATCAAAGTATCAAAGTAACGAACGCGAATCAAATGAGCATGATGAAAACTAGCTTGACAGAAATTCCCATGTGTCCTCGGGAGCGCTTTGCTTCATATAAGAGTTTGTCCAGGTCCGTCCTTTGCTATAAAAAGGATTGGGCTACCTTGTTGCACCTTTTCTACACTTGTTACTTGTTACTCATAACGAATTATCTTACAACAAAACTACCTGTTACCGATAATTCCAGTGCTTGCAGAGAATACCTTACTGGAAACTGCTTGTCATTTCCTTCTGATCCTCGTTGGGTTCGACACTCTTACTTATCGAAAGGACTATGATAGATCCCCTATACTTGTGGGTCATCAAGACTCTTTTCTGGTGTCGTTCCCAGGGTGTGAAGCGCCTTTGGTAAGGAAAACTTTATATAGCATGCTGAAATTTACTGTCACTTGTTACTATGGAAAGTAATCCTTTGAGGGGCTTGTTCGGGGTATCTTCACCTCAACCGAAAACACAAAGAGTTGTCCCTGAACCTACTGAACCTATTTAAAATATTTATTATGTAATTCCTTCGGGTATGATAGATAAACTGCTGGCTAATCCTTACACAAGAGATGGACCACTACATCCTGATTTACATCTAATCTATGTGGATGAAGTTTTTTGGTTTATTTAAGCTTGCATGTCTGCCCGAGGATCACGTTAAGAAGAAGGTTTTATCTTTATGTTTGAAGGAAAAGGCATTGACATGGTATAGGCTATGTGATGAGGATCATCGAGCTACAACCGATTGAAGATGGAATTTCATTAGAAGTTCTACCCTATGCATCTAGTTCATCGAGATCGGAATTATATTTATAATTTTTAGCATAGTGAAGAAGAAAGAATCGCTCAAGCTTGGGGGAGGCTTAAGTCAATGTTATATTCATGCCCCAACCATGAGCTCTTGAGAGAAATTATTATTCATAATTTTTATGCTCGGCTTTCTCGTAATGATCAATCCATGCTCGATACTTCTTGTGTTGGTTCTTATATGCAAAAGGATATTGACTTCAAATGGGATTTATTGGAAAGAATTAAGCGCAACTCTGAAGATTGGGAACTCGACGAAGGTAAGGAGTTAGGTATGAACCTTAAGTTTCATTTTGTTAAATCGTTCGTAGACACCGATGCTTTTCGTGAATTTAGCACTAAATATGTACTTGACTCTGAGATAGTAGCTTCTTTTTGTGAATCTTTTGCTGCTCATGTTGATCTCCCTAAGGAGAAGTGGTTTATATATCATCCTCCCATTGTACTGAAAGTAGTTAAACCTATTAAAGTTGAATAGAAAACTATTACTTATAATGTTGATCCTGTTATTCCCACTACTTATATTGAGAAACCACCTTTTCCTGTTAGAATAAACGATCATGCTAAAGCTTCAACTATGGTTCATAAGAGCTATGCTAGAACACCTACACCTCCTGAGCAAATTAAAGTTGAGCCTAGTATTGCTATGGTTAAGGATCTATTGGTTGATAATATTGATGGGCATGTTATTCAATTTTGTGATGAACCTGGTAGAATTGCTAAATCTGATGGTAAAGATAAACATAGACCCATTCTTGGCACGCCTGTTGTTTCTGTGAAAATAGGAGATCATTGTTATCATGGATTATGTGATATGGGTGCTAGTGTGAGTGCAATTCCATTTTCCTTATATAAAGAGATTATGAACGATATTGCACCAGCTGAGTTAGAGGAAATTGATGTTACAATGAAACTTGCTAATAGAGATACAATATCACCAGTTGGGATTATTAGAGGTGTTGAAGTCATGTGTGGGAAAATAAAATATCCTTCTAATTTTCTTGTTCTTGGGTCCCCACAAGATGATTTTTGTCCCATTATATTTGGTAGACCCTTTTTGAATACCGTTAATGCCAGGATAGATTGTGAGAAGGAAATGGTTACCGTAAGTTTTGGAGATACATCTCATGAGTTTAATTTATCTAAATTACGTCGACAACCCCATGATAAATAATTGTCTAGTAAGGATGTAATTATTAGTCTTGCCTCTATTGCTATGCCTCCTATCGATGCTTTAGAGCAATATTTGCTAGACCATCAAAATGACATGCATGTGAATGAAAGAAATGAAATAGATATGATTTTCTTTGATCAGCATCCTATTCTGAAACATAACTTGCATGTTGAAATACTTGGGGATCCTCCTCCACCCAAGGGTGATCCTGTGTTTGAGCTTAAACAATTACCAGATACTTTGAAATATGCTTATCTTGATGAAAATAAGATATATCATGTTATTATTAGTGCTAACCTTTTAGAGCATGAAGAACAGAGATTATTGAAAACTATGAGGAAGCACCGTGCTGCTATTGGATATACTCTTGATGATCTTTAGGGCATTAGTCCCACTCTATGTCAGCATAAAATTAAAATGGAGCCTGATGCTAAAACAGTTGTTGATCACCAACGACGGTTCAATCCTAAAATGAAGGAACTGGTAAGAAATGAAATATTAAAGCTTCTGGAGGCACGTATCATTTACCCAATTGCTGATGGTAGATGGGTTAGTCTTGTTCATTGTGTCCCTAAGAAAGGAGGTATTACCATAGTACCTAATGATAAAAATGAATTGATCCCGCAAAGTATTGTTACAGGATATAGAATGGTGCTTGATTTTAGGAAATTGAATAAAGCTACTAGGAAATGCTAGAAATATTATCTAAACACACACATTTCTGCTTTCTAGATGGTTATTCTGGTTTCTCTCAAATACCTGTGTCAAAAGAGGACCACGAAAAGTCCACCTTTACCTGTCCTTTTGGTACCTTTTCTTATAGACGTATGAATTTTGGTTTATGCAATGCACCTGCTACCTTTCGAAGATGCATGACTTCTATATTCTTTGATTTCTGTGAAAGGATTGTTGAGGTTTTCATGGATGATTTTTTCGTTTAGAGAACTTCTTTTGATGATTGTTTAAGCAACCTTGATCGAGTTTTGCAGAGATGTGAATGAACTAATCTTGTCTTGAATTGGGAGAAGTGCCACTTTATGGTGAATGAAGGCATTGTCTTGTGACATAAAATTTCTGAAAGAGTTATTGAAGTTGACAAGGCTAAAATTGATGCTATTGAAAAAATGATGTGTCCTACAGTTATCGGAGGTATATGAAGTTTCCTTGGTCATGTTGGTTTCTATAGGATATTTATTAAAGATTTCTCTAAGATTTCTAGGCCTCTCACTAATATTTTGCAAAAAGATGTTCCCTTCATTTTTGTTGATGATTGTGCAGAAGCTTTTGAAATTCTCAAGAATGATTTGATTTCTGCACCTGTTGTTTAACCACATGATTGGAACCTACCTTTTGAAATTACGTGTGATGCTAGTGACTATGCTATTGGTGCTATTCTCGGACAAAGAGTTGATAAGAAATTGAATGTTATTCATTATGCTAGCAAAACTTTAGACAGTGCTCAAAGAAACTATGCTACCACTGAAAAGGATTTTTTAGTAGTTGTGTTCGCTTGTGATAAGTTTAGACCCTCTATTGTTCATTCTAAAGTAACAGTTCACACCGATCATGCTGCTATCAAATATCTCATGGAAAATAAAGATGCTAAACCTAGACTTATCAGGTGGGTTCTTTTGCTACAAGAATTTGATTTGCATATTGTTGATAGAAAGGGTGCTGATAATCCCGTAGGAGATAACTTGTCTAGGTTAGAGAATGTTCTTGATGACCCACTACCTATTGATGATAGCTTTCCTGATGAACAATTTGCTGTCATAAATGCTTCTCATAATGCTCCTTGGTATGATGATTATGCTAATTACATTGTCGCTAAATTTATACCGCCTAGTTTCACATACCAACAAAAAAAGTTTTTCTATGATTTAAGACTTTACTTCTGGGATGACCCACACCTTTATAAAGAAGGAGTAGATGGTGTGATTAGACGTTGTGTACCGGAGCATGAACAGGAACAGATCCTACGGAAGTGTCATTCCGAGGCCTACGAAGGACACCATGTTGGAGATAGAACGGCACATAAGGTATTACAATCTGGTTTTTATTGGCGTACTCTCTTCAAGGATGCTCGTAAGTTTGTCTTGTCATGTGATGAATGTCAAAGAATTGGCAATATTAGTAGACGTCAGGAAATGCCTATGAATTACTCTTTTGTTATTGAACCATTTGATGTTTGGGGTTTTGATTATATGGGACCTTTTCCAACGGCCAACGAGTATACTCATATATTAGTTGCTATTGATTATGTTACTAAGTGGGTAGAAGCTATTCCAACTAGTAGTGCTGATCATAACACCTCTATTAAGATGCTTAGAGAAGTTTTGTTCCCTAGATTTGGAGTCCCTAGATATTTAATGACTGATGGTGGTTCACATTTTACTCATGGTGCTTTCTGTAGATTGCTTGCTAAATATGATGTTAATCATATAATTGCATCTCCTTATCATCCTCAATTTAGTGGTCAAGTATAATTAAGCACTAGGGAAATTAAATTGATCTTGCAAAAGACGGTTAATAGATCTAGGAAGAATTGATCTAAGAAACTTGTCGATGCATTATGGGCTTATAGAACTTCTTACAAGAATCCTATGGGTATGTCTCCGTATAAAATGGTTTATGGTAAAGCATGTCACTTACCTCTAGAACTAGAGCATAAAGCTTTTGGGGCAATCAAAGGGCTCAACTATGATTTAGAACTTGCTGGTGAGAAGAGGTTATTTGACATTAGCTCACCGATGAATGGAGAACCCATGCCTATGAGAATGCCAAGATGTTTAAAGAAAAAGTTAAGAGATGGCATGATAAAAGGATAAAAAGCGTGAATTTAATGTAGGTGATCATGTCTTGCTATGCAATTCTCGTTTAACATTTTTGCAGGTAAACTCCTCTCCAAATGGGAAGGGCCTTACATCGTCGTGGAGGTATATCGTTCCGGTGCCATCAAGATCAACAATGTTGAAGGCACAAATCCAAAGGTGATAAATGGGCAAACAATCAAACACTATATTTCAGGTACTCCCATTAATGTTGAAACCAATGTTATCAATACCATAACTCCCGAAGAGCATATTAGGGAGACTTACCAGAACGTTTCATACTATGAAAAGGAATAGGTATGTGGTACAGTAAGTAAACCGACTCCAAAAGTTTTCCAGTAGCAATTTTATTCAGTTTTGGAATATTTTAAAAATTAGGAAAATAAAATGCAGTCTGAAGGACGCATGGAGAGGCGACAAGCCTGCTAGGTGCGGCTACCCCCCTGGTCGTGCCTTGGGGGCTTGTCACCACCCCATGCTCCCCCGGACTTCGTTTTCTTATGGAACATCTCTTCGGGTCAGCAAAATTCATTATATAATCCCTCGAAAGTTTCGACTTTCGTATCATTACAATACCTCTTATTTTCATTTTAAGTTGTTTCTGCAGCAGATTTAGAGAAAGATGTCGTCCCAAGAGTCGACCGGGGAGAGTCGTGTTTCCCACCCGGCACAGGAGCCCGAGGCATACATTGAAGCTAACCACTTTGGGAGAACCACGGAGGAGGAGATGGAGGCTGACTTAAAAGGGGTGGATGCCATGGAGGAAGACCAAGAAGTTAACTCTCATCCACAACCTGGGGCCATGTTAGAGGAACTTCTAAGTGCAGCAATCCCAAATTCGGTTATTGCCAATGCTAAATTCCTTACTTATGAGAACTTGAAAAAGAGTGTTATGTTTTCACCCGCAGCAATGAAACATCCCTGGGTGAAGGGATATCTATCCGTCAATGAAAAATTGCACAAGGAAATAATGGATCTCAAGCAGCAAAATAATAAGCTTGAAGAGGAGCGTCGCAATCTGATGGGTATCATTGCCAAGAACATCGCACCATCACTTCCGAAGAAGGACACCTGAATACATGGGTATGGGAACTCCCCTTGGCTTGTGCCATGCTTCGGGGAGGTACCCCGGTATCGTATCACACCACACCCTTTTCCTTTTTCTTTTTTGTTTTATCTTTCCTAGTTCGATCCTTTTTGTTTTTGTTTTGATCTAGTAGAATAAAAATTTTAGTATGATCTACCTTTTAGTTTTTGCTTTTGCTCCCCTTATGTAAGCAAGTTCGAGAGTTATATAATAAAAAGTAGTTTTGATGAGAGGGCTTTGCTAGATTACTATGCTCTTGAAAGCAATAAAGTACAATAGAACTAAAGCAAATAGAATACATAATGATCTTATGGGGAGTAATGACTTCACATATAAAAAGTATGGTGATTGAAATTTGTTGGGAGTTAACAAACATAGTAATTGGTCATTGGTGCAATTGAAAGGAAGTGATAAATAAAGAGAGATTCACATATAAATGTATTATCTTGGATATCTTTTACGATTGTGACCACTCATTAAAATATTACATGCCAAGAAGTTGATGTTGGACAAGAAAGACAACATAATAGGTTATGTTTGCTTGCATCCATATATAAGTTATATGGTTTTAGATCCTCCAACATGTCGTGCTTGCTTAAATAATATAGGTTTCTATCACAAAGGGCAATACATCGCGGCGTTCCTCTACACTAATAGCTTGTGTATCCAAAAACAAAAAGTGCATGACAACCTTTGCTTCCCTCTACGAAGGGCCTACTAGTTACTTTTACTTTTTAGTACTTACCTTTATGCAAGATTCATGGTGGTCTTCACCAATTCCTATATTTCATCTCTGTTGGCAAGAATTATGTGTTGGGAATGATCTAGACTTATATAGCCACTCGGATGTCGGTGACCATGGGTTATTATAGTTGACATCACCCTTGAGGTGAATAGTTGGGAGGCAATATTATAAGTAGCTATCTTCCTTTGTGTTCGATTGAAGCTTTGACCTCGTGGGTACTGCGTGAGTGCTAGCAATTGAGAAAGACTATAAGATTATTGAGGATGTGGATTTTCTTTACAAGCTCTTATATTGACTCTTACCGATGTTATGATAAATTGTCAATTGATTCAACGACTGAGATCATAGTTTGTTGGTTGTCAATAGATTTCTTGGCTCATAATTTATCTTGTGAATGAATTGTTTCTCTAATATAAAGGATCTCATACAATGAGTATTGTTGTTCTAAAGTTGATCATGATGCCCTCATGTCCGTATTTTATTTTATCGACACCTCTATCTCTAAACATGTGGTCATATTCATCGATCTCGGCTTTCACTTGAGGGAAAGCGAGGTCTAAGCTTGGGGGAGTTGATATGTCCATTTTGCATCATGATTTTATATTGATATTTATTGCATTATGGTCTGTTTTTACATGTTATGGTACAATAGTTATGCCTTTTCTCTCTTAATTTACAAGGTTTACATGAAGAGAGAGAATGCCAGCAGCTGGAATTCTGGACTGGAAAAGGAGCAAATCTGAGATACCTATTATGCACAACTCCAATACTCCTGAAAATTTACGGAGAATATTTTTGGAAGTAATAAAAAATACCGGCGCAAGAATCCACTAGAGGGGGCCACCAGCAGGCCACAAGCCTGCTAGGCGTGGTCACCCCCTGGCCACGCCTAGCAGGCTTGTGGGGCCCCTGTGGCTCCTCCGACGCCCATCTTCTCCTATATTAAGCATTTTGACCTAGAAAAAAAGCAGAAGAGAGCTTTCGGGAGGAAGCGCCACCTTCTCGAGGCAGAACTTGGGCAGAACCAATCTAGAGCTTCGGCAGGGCGGTCCTGCCGGGGAAACTTCCCTTCCGGAGGGCGAAATCGAAGCCATCGTCATCACAATCGTTGCTCCCCTTGAGAGGGGGTCAATCTCCATCAACATCTTCACCCGCAACATCTCCTCTCCAAACCCTAATTCATCTCTTGTATCCGATCTTTGTCTCAACACCTCAGATTGGTATGTGTGGGTTGCTAGTAGTGTTGATTACTCCTTGTAGTTGATGCTAGTTGGTTTACTAGGTGGAAGATCATATGTTCACATCCTTTATGATAATTAATACTCCTCTGATATTGAACATGAACATGTTTCGTGAGTAGTTACATTTGTTCCCGAGGACATGGATAAGTCTTGTTATAAGTAATCATGTGAATTTGGTATTCGTTTGATATTTTGATGAGATGTGGTTTCTCCTCTAGTGGCGTTATGTGAACGTCGACTACATAACACTTCACCATTATTTGGTCCTAGGGGAAGGCATTGGGAAGTAATAAGTAGATAATGGGTTGCTAGAGTGACAAAAGCTTAAACCCTAGTTTATGCGTTGCTTTGTAAGGGGCTGATTTGGATCCATATGTTTCATGCTATGGTTAGGTTTACCTTAATTCTTCTTTCGTAGTTGCGGATGCTTGCGATAGGGGTTAATCATAAGTGGGAGGTTTGTCCAAGTAAGGGCAACACCTTAGCCTTGGTCCACCCACATATCAAATTATCAAACTAACGAACGCGAATCAAATGAGCATGATGAAACTAGCTTGACAGAAATTCCCATGTGTCCGTGGCTATAAAAAGGATTGGGCTACCTTGCTGCACCTTTGCTACACTTGTTACACGTTATGAATTATCTTATCACAAAACTACCTGTTACCGATAATTTCAGTGCTTGCAGATAATACCTTACTGGAAAGTGCTTGTCATTTCCTTCTGCTCCTCGCTGGGTTCGACACTCTTACTTATTGAAAGGACTAAGATAGATCCCCTATACTTGTGGGTCATCATTTACCGATATCGCTAATGATCCGGAGATAGCGGCCGATGGTCTTGCTATCACTCTTGGTGATTAGTTGCCCGATTTGGTACAGTTTGAAGAGGCCGAGGTACTACCATCCTTAAGATACGAGCACGGGAAGCCTCTTGTCAGATGTGAGGATCTCAAGGGTCTACCAATGAGGATGTGACAATTTCCTGAATCATACTTGGAAGCCTACAAGAATGGGACCGAGAATATCTTCGTGGGAATTAAAGATGAGCACTTCTTCAAAGGAGTCCAGGAGTTATTTGAATAATTTGAAGAAAACTATCGTCAATTCCTATTGTCTGTAAGTATTTTTTTCTGTAAAGTCTTTAGCTCAGCTCGTTCATTGCATGTATAATTATCCATGCTACTTCTTGAGCTTACGTTGGTGTTCCCTTGAAGAGGAAAGGGTGATGCAGCAAAGTAGATAAGTATTTCCCTCAGTTGTTGAGAAGCAAGGTATCAATCCAGTAGGAGGAACAACCAAGGCCCCAATTTATGCACCTACACAGACAATCAAACACTTGCACCCAATGGTATAAAGTGGTTGTCAATCCCTTCACGGTTACTTGCAACGATTAGATCTGAAAGAGAAAGTTATAAAAGATTGCTAGAAGTAAAAAGTAGATAAAATTGTAGCAAGGTACTTTCGCTTTATCGATATGAAAATGTAATATGGAAAATATACCCGGGGGCCATAGGTTTCACTGGAGGCTTCTCTCTTGAATGAAAACAATACGGTGGGTGAACAAATTACTATCGAGCAATTGCTAGAAAAGCGCATAGTTATGACAATATCCAAGGAAATGTTATGCATATAGGCATCACATCCATGTCATGCAGAACGAAGCGAATCTGTATCTACCACTATTACTCCATACATCGACCGACTCATGCCTGCATCTAGAGTATTAAGTTCATGAAGAACAGAGTAACACATTAGGTAAGATGACATGATGTAGAGGGATAAACTCAAGCAGTATGATGAAAACCCCATATTCTTATCCTTGATGGCAGCAATACAAATACGTGCCTTGCTACCCCTACTATGTCACTGGGTGAGGACACCGCAAGATTGAACCCAAAACTAAGCACTTCTCCCATTGCAAGAATTACCAATCTAGTTGGCTAAACCAAACCAATAACTCGAAGAGATTTGCAAGGTATAACATCATGCATATAAGATTTCAGAAAAGACTCAAATAATATTCATAGATAATCTGATCATAAACCCACAATTCATCGAATCTCAACAAACACACCGCAAAAGAGTATTTGATCGGATAGATCCCCATGAAGATCATGGAATTCTCACACATCATCGAAAGGGCAATGGAGTTGATGTAGAGGCCCTCCGTGATCGAATCCCCCTCCAACAGATTACCGGAAACGGCTCCAAGATTGGATCTCTCGGGAAAGGAGGCTTTCAGCGGCGGAAAAGTATTATCGTGGCTCTTTTTGGCATTGGGGGAATATTTCTGAATTGATAGGCTGAAGATTAGGGCTGGAAGAGCTACGGGGGGCCCACAAGCCAGGGGGCGTGGCCAACCCTAGCTATGCCAGGGTGGCTCATGGCCCACCCATGGTTCTTCTGGCCTCTTCTCCAAGTCTGCTGGGTTTCTTCTGGTCCAAGAAAAATCATCATAGAATTTTATTCCGTTTGGGCTCCCGTTGATATTCCTTTTCTGCAATACTCAAAAACAAAGAAAAACAGAAACTGACACTGGGCACTAGGTTAATAGGTTAGTCCCAAAAATAATATAAAATAGCATACTAATGCATATAAAACATCCAAAACAGATAATATAATAGCATGGAACAATAAAATATTATAGATATGTTGCAGACGTATCAGCATCCCAAAATCTTAATTCCTGCTCGTCCTCGTGTAGGTAAATGATAAAAACAGTATTTTTGATGTGGAATGCTACCTAACATATTTGTCCATGTAATATTTTTATTGTGGCATGAACGTTCAGATCCATAAGACTCAAAACAAAATCTTAATGTTGACATAAAAACAGTTATATTTCAAGCATACTAACAAAGCAATTGTGTCTCTTCAAAATACCTTGGCAAAAGAAAGTTATCCCTACAAAATCATATAGTCTGGCTATGCTCCATCTTCCCCACACAAATTATTTATATCATGCACAACCCCGATGACAAGTAAACCAATTGTTTCACAGATTTTATGCTCTCAAACCTTTTCAACTCTCACGCAATACATGAGCATGAGCCATGGATATAGCACTATAGGTGGAATAGAATATGGTGGAGGTTGTAAGGAAAAGCAGAATATAGTGTCACATCAACTAGGCTTATCAACGGGCTATGGAGATGACCATTAATAGATATCAATGTGAGTGAGTAGGGATTTCCATGCAACGGATGCACTAGAGCTATAAGTGCACTAGAGCTAGAATATGGTGTGCATCCTACTCGCTTGCTCAATAAGACCTAGGGAAATTTGAGGAAGCCCATCTTTGGAATATACAAGCCAAGTTATATAATGCAAAATTCCCACTAGTATATGAAAGTGACAAAATAGGAGACTCTCTATCATGAAGATCATGGTTCTACTTGGAAGCACAAGCATGGAAAAAAGATAGTAGCATTGTACCTTCTCTCTTTTCTCTCTCCTTTTTTTTATTATTTTTTTAATTTTTGGTGGGCATCATTGGCCTCTTTTTTTCTTTTGGACTTCATTGGCCTCTTTTAGTTTTAATAAAGTACGGAGTCTCATCCCAACTTCTGAGGGAATCATAGCTTCCATCATCCTTTCCTCGCATGGGACAATGCTCTAATAATGATGATCATCACACTTTGATTTACTTAGAACTCAAGAATTACAACTCGAAACTAGAACAAAATATGACTATATGAATGCCTCTGGTGACGTTGCGGGATGTGCAATGATCTAGCATAGCAAATGACACCAAAAAACCGACAAGCCATGAAAACATCATGCTAGCTATCTTACGATCATGCAAAGCAATATGAAAATGATGGTGCGTGTCATACTAAACAGAACGGTGGAAGTTGCATGGAAATATATCTCGGAATGGCTATCAAAATGCCATAATAGGTAGGTATGGTGGCTGTTTTTAGGAAGGATATACGGTGGGTGTAATGCACCTGTGAAAGTTGCGCGGTACTAGAGAGGCTAGCAAAGGTGGAAGGGTGAGAGTGCGTATGATCCATGGACTCACATTAGTCATAAAGAACTCACATATTTATTGCAAAAGTCTATTAGTCATTGAAGCAAAGTATTTGAAGCATTCTCCTAGGGGAGAGGTTGGTAGGAGTTAACCATTGCGCGCTCCCGACCCTCACACAAAGGATGACAATCAATAAACAAATCATGCTCCGACTTCATTACATAACGGCTCACCATACGTGCATGCTACGGGAATCACAAACCTTTACACAAGTATTTTTAACAATTCACAATTACTCACTAGCATGACCCTAATATCACCATCTTTATATCTCAAAACTTTATGCAAGGAATCAAACTTCTCATAATAGTCAATGCACTTTATATGAAAGTTTTTATTATATCCCTTTTGGATGCCCATTATATTAGGACTAAATTCATAACCTAAACCAATTACCATGCTGTTTAAAGATTCAAAAAATACTATAAGTGAGGTATGAGAGTTCAAATATTTCTATAAAATAAAACACCACCGTGCTCTAAAAAGATATAAGTGAAGCACTAAAGCAAAATTGTCTAGCTCAAAAGATATAAGTGAAGCTCATAGACTGTTCTAATAAATTCACGATTCATGCATGCCTCTCTAAAAATATGTTTGCAGAAAGTATTATTGTGGCAAACTAAAAATAAAAGACTCATACGATACAAGACGCTCCAAGCAAAACACATATCATGTGGTGAATAAAAATATAGCCTCAAGTAAATTTACCGATGGATTGAAGACGAAACAGGGGATGCCTTCCGGGGCATCTCCAAGATTAGGATATTTGGCAACATTTATTCCTTGGGGTGCCTTGGGAATCCCAAATCTTAGTCTCTTTCCACTCCTAATTCCATATTCCATCAAATCTTTACCCAAAAGTTGAGAACTTCACAACACAAAACTCAACAGAAAACTCGTGAGATCCATTAGTATAATTAAAATAAATCACCACTTTATTTACTGTTTGGAGATCATTCTTTATTTATATTGGTGTAATATATACAGTATTCCAACTTCTCTATGGTTCATACCCCCCTATACAACCCATAGATACATCAAAATAAGTAAACAACACAAAGAAAACAGAATCTGTCAAAAACAGAACAGTCTGTAGCAATCTGTAAACTTCGAACAGTTATGTAACTCCAAAAATTCTGAAAAATTAGGAAAACCTGGAAAATTTGTATATAAATCTTGTGTAAGAATCTCAGACTCATTTGTATCTCTGATAAATTTATAAAATTCCTGTACTGGGTGCAAAAGTTTCTGTTTTTTAGCAAGATCAAATCAACAATCACCATAGACCATCCCAAAGGTCTTCCTTGGCTCAAACAATAATAAAAACACCAAAACACAATAAATAAATAGGTAATAATGTGTGAAAAACTCAAAAACAGAAGCAAAAACAAAAATATAAAAGTAAAATTGGGTTGTCTCCCAACAAGCGCTATTGTTTAACGCCCCTAGCTAGGCATAATGCAATAGATCTAGGTATTGTCATCTTTGGTATGCAATCCAAAAGTAGCTCTCATAATAGATTCATAAGTTAATCTTATTTTCTTTCTAGGAAAGTTTTCCATGCTTTCCCTTAATGGAAATTGGAATCTAATGTATCCTTTTTTCATATCAATAATTGCATCGACCGTTCTAAGGAAATGTCTACCAAGAATAATAGGACATGTAGGATTGCAGTCTATATCAAGAACAATGAAATATAGGGGCACAAAATTCCTATTTGCAAAAATTAGAACATCATTAATCCTTTCCATTTTTTCTTAATATTGTAATCTTCTAGATGCAAATTCTAAGAGCAATCATCAAGATCATAAAAACCGAGCACATCACATAAAGTTTTCGGAATCGTGGAAACACTAGCACCCAAACCACACAAAGCATGGCATAAATAATCTTTAATTTCAATCTTAATAGTAGGTTCCCACTCATCATAAAGATTTTCTATGGATAGAAACTTCCAACTCAAGTTTTTCTTCAAAAGATTTCATGATAGCTTCGACGATATGTTTAGTAAAAGCCTTATTTTGATTATAAGCATGCGGAGAATTCAACATGGATTGCAACAAGGAAATACAATCAATCAAAGAACAAATATCATAATTAAAGTCCTTGAAATCCAAAATAGTGGATTCATTGCTATTTAAAGTTTTGACCTCTTCAATCCCACTTTTATCAATTTTAGCATTAAGATCTATAAACTCCGAATCATTGGGAGACTTTTAACTAAAGCTGACTTATCTCCAGTCCCATATTCATAAAGACTAGATCATTGAAGGCACGCGTTGCCGCGCCCGTCCATTATTAGAATAAAATAGTTGAAATGATAAAAGTTAAATTATCATAAGGTGGCCATATGACCTATTGGTCTAGTTACACATGCACAAAGACACATGTTGCCACACCGGTTCCGAAATGGCAATATTCGGGCCATAAACTGTTGTTTTAATAAGCATAATATGAAACAACAATTACATCACAAAGTTGATAAAAAATCGCAGTGCTCATATGTAAATTTATATAATCAAAAACCCTCTGTAAAATAATGAACAAGTTGATAAGAACAATGACATCTTCCTCATATAATCAAATTCTCTCTAACCGATGATTTACCACCAAGGATGTCATAAGGACCATGCTACTAAGATATAATATTATTCATGAAATGAACCAAACTTTTCTATTGCACCTACTAAAAATATAAGAAGTGAATTATGCAAAAATGTACTATGAACATATAACCGTTGCAAGTGAATTCTATTGCACCTACTGACCAAATTTCAGAAAAAATGACAGAACATCATAAGTGAGGTGTGGTATACATCTGGTACCTTAAATGCTCAGAGAAGAAATATCCCAAGAATCAATTGTTCCACTTCACAACACACTTTTTGCAACATATTTTTACATGAAATTTCTAGGGCCGAGTTATAGGCTAGTCCTTTTATTTTTTCCGATTCCAAAAGATGTTGTGCCCATAGATGAGCAATGACTCGCGATGATCGCTGGATGTTTGCGGCCACTGACTTTAGACTCTAGAACCGGTCCCATCTTTGACTATGCAGGAAGGAGAGGAGGCTTCCCACGGAGAGATCCTAGAGCGAAGAACAGGGGAAGGTTGAATTTGACCGTATTCAGATTTCCAAATCGTATGTAAAGGGGAAAGGGGAGCCTTTACCTACTTGATGTGGAAGATGACGCTGCCAGCCATAGCGCGGAGCAAGAGAGCAGTTGCCGCCGCCGCCGAGGCAGTCTTTGCTTGGCTGCAGTTCCCTCGCAAACCGATCGCCCGAGTTGGCTAGATCCAGTGATCCCCGCTTCGCGCGTGGCTGGATCAAGCCATGACCTTCGATCGAACCCGTTGGCCTTCCTTCTACCAGTGATTTAGCCCGAATCGGGAGCGGCCCGATCCAGCCATGACCTTCGATCGATTTGGTTGATGTTCCCTTTGCCAGCGACCATGCACTTTTTTTGATGTTATAGCGATCCAATGCTCGACCTGGCCAGCACCCTCTGTTGGTTAGAAGGGCTGCAGAACAGGCCCAATTCACCACGATGCATCATTTCGGCTGCCAGATCAGCATCCATAGGACAGTTGGGCCTGTAGTTAACATATACGTGTACACATAGTTGTAGATTCAACGGCCAGAAATTATCAGATCGTGAAACGGATGGCCAGAAATTCAAATCGCTATGAGGACTTCGTTTAGGTTCAGTATTACTGCCCTTAATTTACATTGGAAAACAAAGATTCAATAGGAGTCACATCAATCACTTTAAGATCTTCATCATTATTACACGAGAACACGCTTTTTAAAGATATACACGCTTAGCACGCATTCTCGCGGTTCTTTCCTTACACTCATCAATAGAAGTTCTCGTAGCTTTTAAATACTCATTAATATCAAGCTTGGGTGGAGTAGATCTAATTTTCAAAGAATCGATCTCAAGCGAAATTCTATCAACGTTCCTAGCCAACTCATCAATCTTGAGCAATTTTTCTTCAATCGAAGCATTGAAAACCTTTTGAGAACTAATAAATTCTTTAATATTATTCTCAAGATCAGAGGGAATCTTAATATAATTTCCATAGGGATTGTTGTAGGAATTACAATAATTATTATAAGAATTACTCCTATACCAAAATTCTTCCTACCAACAAAATTCACATCCATAGATTCATTATTATTCCCAATCAAAGAAGACAAAGGCATATCATTAGGATCAATAGGAGAACTCTTACTAGCAAACAATTTCACTAATTCATCCATCTTTTCACTCAAAGTATTTATTTCTTCAATAGCATGCACTTTTTTTACTACTAGGAGATCTTTCGGTATGCCATTGAGTGTAATTTGCCATAATATTATCTAGGAATTTAGTAGCTTCTCCTAATGTGATTTCCATAAAAGTAACACCCGTGGTTGAATCTAAAAGATTCCTAGATGCAAAATTCAATCCCGCATAAAAAAATGTATAATCATCCATAAACTCAAACCATGTGCGGGGCAATTTCTAATCATTAATTTCATCCTCTCCCAAGATTGTGCAACATGCTCATGATCAAGTTGCTTAAAATTCATTATATCATTCCTAATTGAGATGATCTCAGCTGGCGGAAAGAAATTGGAAATAAAAGCATCTTTACACTTATTCCATGAATCAATACTATTTCTAGGCAAAGACGAAAACCAAGTTTTAGCACGATCTCGTAGTGATTACGAAAATAGCTTCAATTTAATAATATCATTATCCACATCTTTCTTCATTTTCATGTCCCACAACTCGATGAAAGTATTTAGATGGGATGCGACATCTTCACTAGGAAGGGCGGAAAATTGTTCTTTCATAGCAAGATTAAGCAAAGCAGCATTAATTTCATATGATTCCGCACTAGTGGTGGGAGCAATCGGAGTACTAATAAAATCATTATTATTTGTATTGGAGAAGTAACACAATTTGGTATTCTCAGACATGGTGACAAAGCAAGCAATCAAGCATACAAGAAAACAAAAAGCAAACGAAAAGACGAACGGAAGAAGGGCGAATAAAAAGACAATTGTTTTCTTCTGAAAATCGTTCTAGAGGTGGGGGAGAGGAAAACGAGAGGCAAATGGCAGATAATGTAAATGCAAGAGATGAGTTTGTGATGAGTACTTGGTAGGCTTGATGTGTATCCTCCCCGACAACGACGCCAAAAATCCTTCTGGCTACTTCTTGAGCTTGCGTTGGTTTTCCCTTGAAGAGGAACGGGTGATGCAGCAAAGTAGATAAATATTTCCCTCAGTTGTTGGGAACCAAGGTATAAATCTAGTAGGAGGAACAAGCAAGGCCCCAATTTATGCACCTACACAAACAATCAAACACTTGCACCCAACGCTATAAAGTGGTTGCCAATCCCTTCATGGTTACTTGCAAGGATTAGATCTGAAAGAGAAAGATATAAAAAATTGATAGAAGTAAAAAGTCAATTAAATTTCAGCAAGTTAATTTTGCTATTTTTGGTTTATAGATCTTAAAATATATTATGGAAAGTAGACCCGGGGGCCATAGGTTTCACTGGAGACCTCTCTCGTGAAGGAAAGTATCATGGTGGGTGATCAAATTACTGTCGAGCAATTGATAGAAAAGCGAATAATCTTGAACGTATCCAAGGGAATGATTATGCATATAGGCATCACGTCTATGTCAAGTAGACCAAAACTATTCTGCATCTACTACTATTACTCCACACATCGATCGACTCCTGCCTGCATCTAGAGTATTAAGTTCATGAAGAACAGAGTAACACATTAGGTAAGATGACATGATGTAGAGGGATAAACTCAAGCAATATGATGAAAACCCCATCTTTTTATCCTTGATGGAAACAATACAAATACGTGCCTCGCTACCCCTATTATGTCACTGGGTGAGGACACCGCAAGATGAACCCGAAACTAAGCACTTCTCCCATTGCAAGAATTACCAATCTAGTTGGCCAAACCAAACCAATAACTCGAAGAGACTTGCAAAGGTATGAAATAATGTAGACAAGAATTGAGAAAAGACTCAAATAATATTCATAGATAATCTGATCATAAACCCACAATTCATCGAATCTCGACAAACAAACTGCAAAATTGTATTACATCGGATAGATCCCCATGAAGATCATCCAGAACATGGCATTGAAGAACATAGAGAGAGAAGAAGCCATCGAGCTACTATCTATGGACCCGTAGGTCTGTGGTGAACTACTCACGCATCATCGAAAGGGCAATGGAGTATATGTAGAGGACCTCCATGATCGAATCCCCTACGGCAAATTACTGGAAAAGGCTCTAAGATTGGATCTCTCGGGAATGGAGCCTTTCGGCAGTGGAAAAGTATTATCGTGATTCTTTTTGGTATTGAGGGAATATTTCTGTATTTACAGGCCGGAGATTAGGGTTGGAAGGGCTACGGGGTCCCACAAGACCAGGGGGTGCTCGCCCTAGCCGTGCTAGGGTGGATTGTGCTCGCCCCACCCATGGCTCCTCTAGCCTCTTCTCCAAGTTGCCTGGGTTTCTTCTGGTCCAAGAAAAATCATCGTAGAATTTTATTCCATTTGGACTCCGTTTGGGATTCCTTTTCTGCAATACCAAAAAACAAGGAAAAAATAAAAACTGGCACTAGACAGTAGGTTAATAGGTTAGTCCCAAAAATAATACAAAATAGAAGATTAATGCATATAAAACATCCAAAACAGATAATATAGTAACATGGAACAATAAAAAATTATAGATACATTGGAGACATATCAATCCTCACACCCTATTTTATGCAGATTGAAGATTATCGAATGCAGAAAACGACAAATCCATGACGTTGGGTTCATTAACCAAAATACCATAAATGAGCATATTTTAATACAGAGCCCCTGTGAAATAGAGCAAAAATTGCTACGGGCGTTACTTGGACAACAAGACAGAAGGGAAATACTATTTCCTTACAACTTCATGTGAGTGTTTCTGTCTTGTACGTGCACATTCTGTTTCGCTAACTCGAGGTTAAGTGTAATTGATGAGTTATGCATGTGTGCAGTTTCCACTTTATTCTGCTAGCCATTCGACCTGACGAGGGAGTAGTACTTGTCTTGGACTCGAGACGTAAAGATCCTAAGGAGTGGACAAACATGAGTGAAATGCTTCAAAAGTAAGTTAAATCATTATCGCACCACATCGGCAACTTTCATTCATTTCCTGACTTCAAGTAATCATTATCTTTGTCGTGCACGGTTTGTAAAAAGTTCACCAACTAGGCTAGTGGTGAATGGAGAAATTAGCTGCGATTTTCACACCCCAAAGTAAGTACTAGCTACTAGCTAGAACTGCACATCGTCTCTCACTGATTCTAGTTTCAATACCATTATCATGCTTAATTATCATTTTGATTGAACTCTATTCTCATAAAGTGTTTGTGGCAGGCACCCGACACTAATTTATGAGCATACTATGTATGAAAGTTCATCCGCCACTTGACCTCTGAGCGGGGCATATATATACTACCACATAGTATATGAGACATGGGAGTAACTACACCCGGTAGTAGGAGGTATTTTCCCTACATATATGTATATATATATACAGAGAGAGAGAGAGACCCCCTTCTTTAAATTAGATCTGGTAGAAGCGGGACTCTTAAGGAGTTGTTAATCACAAGTCATAGTTAAACAAAAAGACGAACGAAAGAAGGGCGAATAAAAAGGTAAATGTTTTTGGTATTTTCTGAAAATCATTATAGATTGGGGGAGCGGAAAACGAGAGGAAAATGACAAATAATTTAAATGCAAGAGATGAGTTGGTCACGGGTAGTTGGCAGGCTTGATGTGTATCCTCCCCGGCAACGATACTAGAAATCCTTCTTGCTACTTCTTGTGATTGCGTTGGTTTTCTCTTGAAGAGGAAAGGGTGATGCAGCAAAGTAGATAAGTTTTTCCCTCAGTTGTTGAGAACCAAGGTATCAATCCTATAGGAGGAACAAGCAAGGCCCCAATTTATGCACCTACACAAACAATCAAACAGTTGCACCCAATGCTATTAAGGGGTTGTCAATTCGTTCATGGTTACTTGCAAGGATTAGATCTAAAAGAGAAAGATATACAAGATTGCTAGAAGTAAAAATAAAATAAAATTGCAGCAAGGTATTTTTGGTATTTTTGGTTTATAGATATGAAAATATAATATGTAAAATAGACCCGGGGGCCATAGGTTTCACTAGAGGCTTCTCTCTTGAAGGAAAAAATAATACGATGGGTGAACACATTACTCTCGAGCAATTTATAGAAAAGCGCATAGTTATGACGATATCCAAGGCAATGATTATGCACATAGGCATCACATGCATTCCAAGTAGACCGAAACAATTCTGCATCTAATACTATTACTCCACACATTGACCGACTCCTACCTGCATCTAGAGTATTAAGTTCATGAAGAACAGAGTAACACATTAGGTAAGATGACATGATGTAGAGGGATAAACTCAAGCAATATGATGAAAAACCCATCTTTTCATCCTTGATGGCAACAATACAAATACATGCCTCGCTACCCCTACTATGTCACTGGGTGAGGACACCGCAAGATTGAACCCAAAACTAAGCATTTCTCCCATTGCAAGAATTACCAATCTAATTGGCCAAACCAAACCAATAACTTGAAGAGACTGGCAAAGATATGAAATAATGCAGATAATAATTCATAAAAGACTCAAATAATATTCATAGATAATATGATCCTAAACCCACAATTCATCGGATCTCGACAAACACACCGCAAAATAGTATTACATCGGATAGATCCCCATGAGGATCATCCAAAACATGGCATTGAAGAACATAGAGAGAGAAGAAGCCATCGAGCTACTATCTGTGGACCCGTAGGTCTGTGGTGACCTACTCATGCATCATCATAAGGGCAATGGAGTTGATGTAGAGGCCCTCCATGATTGAATCCCCCTTCGACAGATTATCGGAAAAGGCTCCAAGATTGGATCTCTCGGGAACGGAGGCTTCTAGTGGAGGAAAAGTATTATCGTGATTCTTTTTGGTATTGGGGGAATATTTCTTAATTTATAGGCCAAAGATTAGGGTTGGAAGAGCTATAGGGGGCCCACAAGACTAGGGGGCGCTCCCACCTAGCCGTGCCAGGGTGGATTGTGGCCCACCCGTGGCTCTTCTGGCCTCTTCTCCAAATCTCCTAGGTTTCTTCTGGTCCAATAAAAATCATCGTAGAACTTATTCCGTGTGGACTCCGTTTTAGATTCCTTTTTTGCAATACCAAAAAACAATGAAAAAATAGAAACCGGCACTGGGCACTAGGTTAATAGGTTAGTCCCATATATAATACAAAATAGCATATTAATGCATATAAGACATCCAAAACAAATAATATAGTAGCATGGAACAATAAAATGTTATAGATATGTTGGAGACGTATCAATCCTCACACTCTATTTTATGCAGATTGAAGATTATTGAATGCAGAAAACGACAAATCCATGATGTTGGGTTCATTAACCCAAATACTATAAATGAGCATATGTTAATATATAGCCCTTGTGAAATAGAGCAAAAATGCTATGGGCGTTACTTGGACAACAAGACAGAAGGGAAATACTATTTCCTTACAACTTCGTGTGAGTGTTATTGTCTTGTACGCGCATATTCTGTTTCGCTTACTCGAAGTTAAGTGGAATTGATGAGTTATACGTGTGCGTAGTTTCCACTTAATTTTTCTAGCCATTCGGCCTGACGAGGGAGTAGTACTTGTCTTGGACTCAAGACATAAAGATCCTAAGGAGTGGACAAACACGAGTGAAATGCTTCAAAAGTAAGTTAAATCATTATCGTACCATATCGGCAACTTTCGTTCATTTCCTGACTTCAAGTAATCAGTTTCTTTGTCGTGCACGGTTTGTAAAAAGTTCACCAACTAGGCTAGGGGTGAATGGAGAAATGAGCTGCAATTTTCACACCCAAAGTAAGTTCTAGCTACTACCTAGTACCGCACATCGTCTCTCATTTATTCCAGTTTCAATACCATTATCATTCTTAATTATCATTTTGGTTGAACTTTATTCTCATAAAGTGCTTGTGGCAGGCACCCAACACTAATTTATGTGCATACTACGTAGGCAAGTTCATTCGCCACTCGACCTCAGAGCGGGCCATATCTACAAAACAATTTGAAGTACGTAAACAATATTCACATTTTAATTTTATTACCATCAATTGCGTTGAGTTTCATATATATATATACATATATATACATTTATATATATATTGACCCCCTTCTTTAAATTAGAGCTAGAGGAAACGGGACGAACTTCTACCAACTGATCGCATACGAGCAATTCATGATGAATTGGTGGGATTCTTTGTTGAGCATGTCATGCCTAAATATGGAGAATCCCATCGGGATATGAAATGTGATTTTGGTTAAGGATCGTAAGAGATGTTATATTGTATATATGCATGAACTTTTACTATATGTAATAGCGTCTAATAGATTTACGAAAACTTGTTGCATTGTTTGACAAAGCACAAAGAAAGAGAGGCCACTTCTCCCTATATATTGATAATGAAGTCTTTTTGTAATGGTTCCTTCATAGCTATATTTAGTAGCTAGCGTTGAGTTGAATGAAAAGCATAAAATAAAATGGTAAACACAAATAGAACATGTGAAACACAATATGAAACCACTAAACCCTCCAAAACCCCTAAACCCCTCCTTTCAAAAAATAAAAAAAATAGTGCCTGGCAGGTGCTGATGCATGGCTGCTTTTTAGTCCTGATCGGTGTTACCAACCGGGACTAACGGTCCTCCTACCTGGCGCCCTACGGCCACCATGTGGAGCTCCTTTAGTCCCAGTTCGGAAGCCAAGCAGGCCGAAAAGTGATGGGCATTAATACCAACCGTTTTGCCCCAGTTGCAAGACCGGGACTAAAGGCCCTTTGGAACCGAGACTAATGCCATGTTTTCTACTAGTGTATGCTGCCATAGTGGTGGTACCTCGCTGTCGTCAGAGGAATATCGGCGGGGGAAGCACAAGACTTTGGGGATAGTGCTTAGCAACGGGAGGATGTCATCATCGCTCATACAAGCACGCCATGGGCGACCATGCCACCATGGTATATAGGCTATACTAGCCCAGTCAAGTGTTTATTCAACCAATTGGAGCCACCGGCAAAGCCTCTATCAATATTATAAATAGGCAAGACCGAGGCCTGAGAGTGTATCAATCTTTCACCATTGTAACACACATCATAGCTCTCTACCATTGCAATACAACAAAGCAGGAGTAGGGAATTACACCAAGAAGGTGGCTCGAACCTGGGTAGTTGTTCATGTTCATCCACCACATTCCATTCATGACTTAGGTTAGGTGGACGTATTCAGTCCCTGGCCGAACTCTTAAAGAGTTATTGCTCACAACTCATATGTAGGTCCTTAAAACCGACATTTGGCGTGCTAGGTAGGGGGTTGATGCGTTCTACTAACCCTGTCAGATAATCTATGTCTCTCTAAGTCCCACCTCCGGTTGTCTTCCGGATTAGGCCAGAAGCAATGGATCTCTCCGACCGCTCACCCCCGACGGGAAACATGGCCGGTCAGCACCGTCCACTCGAAGCAAGTGCTGTGAAAGTAGTTTTCGTGGACGTGCAGGGCGTCCCATGGCCTGACTAATGATCAAGGCGCGTGCTGGGAAGTGCGTCACCAACTCTTAGCCGCTTTGGAAAACAGACAAGCAAGAATGCCAACGCCACCCTATGCTGAGGATGAGGAGTTTCCGCGTCGAAGGTGTACCCGTTGCCAATGCGGTGATGGCTTCAACGGCAAGAAATGTGAACACTTTCTCGGAAGGCCACATCGACCCTCGTTGGGCGACCAAGGAGTTACTTGCGTCCTGGGCCCGGCCTGCATTGTAGGAAGGGGCGCACTTGTATCCAAATTGTAGATACTCTGGTGGATAACATACTATCGGCCAAGGATGCTGGCATGTCATGGCCGGCACGTTGGTCCCATAATCCTGACGGATCGTGATGAAAGACAGGCTGTGACAAAGTGGGCTACCGTTTAGAGGACCATGAGACCAGATTTTTCCAAGAAAAACGCAAAACCCTATGGTGGATTTTCGTGTGTCAGGGCACTCGACCCAATTGTCATCCATGTATACTGTGAGGTCATGAGGAGAGGACTTGTAAACTGCAAACATAGTGCGAAGTCTACTTTAAATACCCAAGAACCCGTTTGATGAGCTGCATATGAGAGTCCAGTGGTGCAGGTATGAAGAGACAGATTTGCTGAACCGTATAGGATATGTCGAGGCGAGTCAAGGTGAGGTATTCTAAGGCTCCAGCTAGGCAACAATATAGTGTTGGTTGAGAAAGAAGTGCACCGGTACTAGCGGATAGCTTGGAGGGTGTGTCGATACAGGTGGGTACTAGTTTGTAATTCAGCATATGCGCACAGTCAAGGAGGCCAAGTGCATAGTGTTTTTGAGATAATAATAATCTGGAATTGTTATGGGTGACATTGATGCCAAAAAAGTGGTGAAGCACACCCAAATCTGCCATGGAGAATTTCTTTTTGAGACAGTATATGATATAGTTGAAGGGTTGGTTGTGTGGTAAGAATAATGTTATCCACGTAGATGCTACCTCTTGAGCATGTGTTGGTTTTCCCTTGAAGAGGAAAGGGGATGCAACAAAGTAGATAAGTATTTCCCTCAGTTGTTGAGAACCAAGGTATCAATCCGGTAGGAGGAACAAGCGAGTCACCAATGGATGCACCTACACAATCAATCAAACTCTTGCACCTAACGCTATAAAGGGATTGTTAATCCATTCATGATTATTTGCAAGGATTAGATCTGATAGAGATAGATGTGAAAGATTGTGTAAAGTACAAAGGAAATAAATTGTAGCAAGGTATTTTTGGTATTTTTCGTTTATAGCTCTGAAAATATATTATGGAAAGTAGACCCGGGGGCCATAGGTTTCTCTAGAGACCTCTCCCGTGAAGGAAAGTATCACGGTGGGTGAACAAATTACTATCGAGCAATTGATATAAAAGCGAATAATCATGAAGATATCCAAGGGAATGATTATGCATATAGGCATCGCATCCATGTCAAGCAGACCAAAATGATTTTGCATCTACTACTATTACTCCACACATCGACCGACTCCTGCCTGCATCTAGAGTATTAAGTTCA
Organism: Hordeum marinum; assembly: GCA_022496015.1. Classification (NCBI taxonomy): domain Eukaryota; kingdom Viridiplantae; phylum Streptophyta; class Magnoliopsida; order Poales; family Poaceae; genus Hordeum; species Hordeum marinum. The sequence continues at coordinate 542,920,427 of CM039674.1, forward strand.
TGAAGAACAGAGGAACGCATTAGGTAAGATGACATGATGTAGAGGGATAAACTCAAGCAATATGATGAAAACCACATATTTTTACCCTTGATGGCAACAATACAATACGTGCCTCGCTACCCCTACTTTGTCATTGGGTGAGTACACCACAAGATTGAACCCAAAACTAAGCACTTCTCCCATTGCAAGAATTACCAATCTAGTTCGCTAAACCAAACCAATAATTTGAAGATACTTGCAAAGATATGAAATAATGCACATAAGAATTCAGGAAAGACTCAAATAATATTCATGGATAATCTGAACATAAACCCACAATTCATTGGATCTTGACAAATGCACCGCAAAAGAGTATTACATCGGATAGATCTCCATGAAGATCATGAAGAACATGGTATCGAAGCACAAAGAGAGAGAATAAGCCATCAAGCTACTAGATATGGCCCCGTCGGTCTATGGTGGACTACTCGTGCATCATTGGAGGGGTAATGGAGTTGATGTAGATGCCCTCCATGATCGAATCCCCCTCCGGCAGATTACCGGAAAAGGATCCAAAATTTGATCTCTCAGGAACGGATGATTCTGGCGGCGGAAAAGTATTTGCGTGGCTCTTTTCGGTATTGGGGGAATATTTGGGTATTTATAGGACGAAGATTAGGGCTAGGAGACCTGCCAGGAGGTGGCAAGCCTGCTAGGCACGGCTAGTGGGGCTGGCCGTGCCTCCCTAGCTTGTGACCTCCTGGCAGATGCCCTCGCATGCACTCAAGTCTGGTAGACCTCTTTCCTTCCAGACAAATCATTCCAAAGATTTATTCCATTTGGACTCCGTTTAATATTCCATATCTGCAATACTCAAAAACAAGGAAAAATCAGAAACTGGCACTGGGCTCTAGATTAAAAAGTTAGTCCCAAAAATAATATAAAATAGTATGTTTGTGCATATAAAACATCCAAAACAGATAATATAATAGCATGGCATCATAAAAAAGTATAGATATGTTGTAGACGTATCAACATCCCCAAGCTTAATTCCTGCTCGTCCTCGAGTAGGTAAATGATAAAAACGGATTTTTTGATGTCGAGTGCTACCTATCATATTTATCCATGTAATATTCTTTATTGTGGCATGAATATTCAGAACCGTAAGATTCAAAACAAAAGTTTAATATTGACATAAAAACAGTAATACTTCAAGCATACTAACAAGGCAATCCTGTCCTCTTGGAATAACATGGCCTAAGAAAGTTATCCCTACAAAATCACATGGTCTGGCTATGCTCCATCTTCCCCACACAAAGTATTTGAATCACGCACAACCCCGATGAAAAGCCAAGAAATTGTTTGACACTTTTTATGTTCTCAAACTTTTTCAACTCTCACGCAATACATGAGCGTGAGCTATGGATATAGCACTATCGGTGGAATAGAAATATGGTGGAGGTTTGGAGGAAAAAAGGAGAAGATAGTCTAACATCAACTAGGCGTATCAACTGGCTATGGAGATGCCCATCAATATATATCAATGTGAATGAGGATTTCCATGCAACGGGTGCACTAGAGCTATAAGTGTATGAGATCTCAAAAAGAAACTAAGTGGGTGTGCACTACAAGAAATCCCACTACTTATGTGAAAGTGACAAAACAGGAGACTCTTTATCATGAAGACCAAGGTGATACTTTGAAGCATATGTCTGGAAAAAGATAGTAGCATTGTCCCTTCTGTCTTTCTCTCATTTTTTGGTGGGCATCTAAGGCCTCTTTTTTTTATTTGGGCTGCGCTGTCCTCTTCTATTTTTGATAAAGTCTGGAGTCTCATCCCAACTTCTGAGGGAATCATAGCTTCTATTTTTGACAATGCTCTAATAATGATGATAATCACACTTTTATTTACATACAACTCAAAAATTACAACTCGAAACCTAGAACAAAATATGATTCTATATGAAAAAGCAATATGAAAATGATGGCGCGTGTCATAACAAACGGAACGGTGGAAGTTGCATGGCAATATATCTCAGAATTGCTATGGAAATGCCATAATAGGTAGGTATGGTGGCTGTTTTGAGGAAGGGAATATGGTCGTTGTTTTGAGGAAGGTGGGTTTAATGTAACGACAAAAGTTGCGCGGTACTAGAGAGTCTAGCAAAGGGGGAAGGGTGAGAGTGCGTATAATGCATGGAGTCACATTAGTCATAAAGAACTCAAATACTTATTGCAAAAGTCTATTAGTTAGCAAAGCAAAGTATTAGACGCATGCTCCTAGGGGATAGGTTGGTAGGATTTAACCATCACGCGCTCCCGACCCTTACACAAAGGATGAAAATCAATACACAAATCGTGCTTTGACTTCATTACATAACAGTTCACCATATGTGCATGCTACGGGAATCACAAACTTCAACACAAGTATTTGTACCATTCCACAATTACTCACTAGCATGACAAAATCATGCAGCAAGGATGATTGTGGCAAACAAAAAAGCAAAGACTCATATCATACAAGACGCTCCAAGCAAAACACATATCATGTGGTGAATAAAAATATAGCCTCTAGTAAATTTATCGATGGATTAAAGACGAAAGAGGGGATGTCTTCCGGGGCATCCCCAAGCTTAGGCTCTTTGTCATGCTTGAATATGACTTGGGGTGCCTTGGGCATCCCCAAGCTTAGGCTTTTTCCACTCTTTATTTGATAGTCCATCAAATCTTTACCCCAAGCTTGAAAACTTCACAACACAAAACTCAACAAAAAACTCATGAGATCCATTAGTATAAGAAAAATAAATCACCACTTTAGGTACTGTATTCCGACTTTTCCATGGTTCATACCCCCCGATACAACCCATAGATACATCAAAATAAGCAAACAACACAAAGAACACAGAATCTGTCAAAAACAGAACAGTGTATATCAATCTGTAAACTTCGAATAGTTCTGTCACTCCAAAAATTCTGAAACATTAGGAAAATATGGGAAATTTTTATATTAATCTTGTGTAAAAATTTCATACTTATTTCTCGCTCCGGTGAATTTATAGAATTCCTGGACTGAGAGCAAAAGTTTCTGTTTTACGAGTTTAGTAGCTTCTCCTAATGTGATTTCCATAAAAGTGCCACCCACGACGGAATCCAAAAGATTCCTCGATGAAAAATTCAATCCTGCATAATAAATTGTATAGTCATCCATAAAATCAAACCATGTGTGGGGTACAAAGATGAGTGGGAGGAAGATAGAACTTGATGAGGCTGTTGGACCTTTGTTTCAACCAGAGAGTAGCTCAACGCAGAAAGATGTTTCTATGGAACCTACGTCAGTTCAATAGTAGGTTAATGATGATGATCATGGAGTTTCGGATCAAGTTACTATAAAACCTCATAGGTCGACAAGGATGCGTACTGCTCTTGAGTGGTACGGCAACCCTGTATTAGAGGTCATGTTGTTGGACAATGATGAACCTACGAACTACGAAGAACCGATAATGGGCCTGGATTCCAACAAATGGTTAGAGGGCATGAAATCCGAGAAAGGATCCATGTATGAAAATCAAGTATGGACTTTGGTAGACTTGCCCGTTAAACGATAGGTCGTTGAGTACAAATGGACCTTTAAGATGAAGACAGACGCTGATGGTGAATGTCACCACTTATAAAGCTCGACTTGTCGCAAAGAAGTTTCCGCCAAGTTCAAGGAGTTGACTACGATGAGAATTTCTCACCCGTAGCGATGCTAAAAGTCTGTTGGAATTATGTTAGCAGTTGCTGTATTTTTCAATTATGAAATCTGACAGATGGATGTCAAACATCGTTTCCTTAACGATTTACTTACAGAATGGTTGTATGTGACACAACCAGAAGGTTTTGTCAGTCCTAAGGATGCTAAAAGGTGTGCAAGATACAACAATACTTCTATGTGCTAGAGCAAGCATCTCGGAGTTGGAATATACGCTTTGATGAGGTGATCAAAGTTTTTGGGTTTATACAAAGTTTACGAGAAACCTGTATTTACAAAAAAGTTAGTGGGAGTACTATATAATTTTTGATAAGTATATGTGGTTGACATATTATTGATCAGACATGATGTAGAATTTCTGGAAAGCATAAATGGTTGTTTGAAAAAAGTTTTTCAAAGGAAGACCTGGATAAAGCTACCTAATTGTTGGGCATCAAGATCTATAGACATAGATCAAGATGCTTGATGAGACTTTCAATGAGTACATACCTAGACAAGATTTTGAAAGAGTTCAAAATGGATCAGAGAAAGAAGAAGTTCTTTCCTGGTTTGTAAGGTGTGGAGTTGAGTGAGACTCAAAGCTTGACCATGGCAGAAGAAAGAAAAAGGATGAAGGTCGTCCCCTATGACTTATCCATAGGCTCTGTATAGTAAGCCATGTTGTGTACCGCACCTGTGTGTGCCTTGCCATGAGTCTATCAAGGGGTACAAGAGTGATCCAGGAGCGGATTACTAGACAGCGGTCAAGATTATCCTTAGTAACTAGAGGATTAAGGGAATATTTCTTGATTATGGAGGTGATAAAGAGTTCGTCGTAAAGGGTTACGTCGATGGAAGCTTTAACACCAATCCGGATACGTATAGTGGAGAAGCCGTTTGGAATAGCTCCAAGTGGTGTGTGGTAGAAGTGTCTACAATATGACATAGCGATTTGCAAAGTACATACGGATCTGAATGTCGCAGACCCGTTGACTCTCACATACAAAGGACAATCGAACCCCAGAAATCATTGGGTGTTAGATTCATAACAATGTAAATCACATGGTGGTGTGAACTAGATTATTGACTCTAATGCAAGTGGCAGACTGTTGGAAATATGCCCCAGAGGCAATAATAAATTGGTTATTATTATAGTTCCTTGTTCGTGATAATTGTCTATTATTCATGCTATGATTGTATTAATTGGAAACCTTAATACATGTGTGAATAAATAGGTCACACCATGTCCCTAGTGAGCCTCTAGTTGACTAGCTCGTTGATCGATAGATGGTCATGGTTTCCTGACCATGGACATTGGACGTCGTTGATAACGGGATCACATCATTAGGAGAATGATGTGATGGACAAGACCCAATCCTAAGCATAGCACAAGATCATGTAGTTCGTCTGCTAGAGCTTTTCTAATTTCAAGTATCATTTCCTTAGACCATGAGATTGTACAACTCCCAGATACCGTAGGAATGCTTTGGGTGTATCAAACGTCACAACATAACTGGGTGACTATAAAGGTGCACTATAGGTGTCTCTAAAAGTGTCTGCTGGGTTGGCATGAATCGATACTGGGATTTGTCACTCCGTGTGACGGAGAGGTATCTCTAGGACCACTTGATAATACATTATCATAAGGAGGTCAATGTGACTAAGGAGTTATTCATGGGATCATGTCTTACGGAATGAGTTAAGAGACTTTCCGGTAACGAGATTGAACAAGGTATAGGGATACCGATGATCGAATCTCGGGCAAGTAACATACCGATGGACAAAGGGAAATGTATATGGGATTAATTGAATGCTTGACATCGTGGTTCATCTAACGAGATCATCGTGGAACATGTGGGAGCCAATATGGGTATCCAGATCCCGCTATTGGCTATTGTCTGGAGAGGTGTCTCCGTCATGTCTCCATGGTTCCCGAACCCGTAGGGTCTACACACTTAAGGTTCAGTGACGCTAGATTTGTACTGGGAATTGTATGTGGTTACCGAAAGTTGTTAGGAGTCCTGGATGAGATCCCGGATGTCACGATGAGTTCCGGAATGGTCCATAGGTAAAGATTTATACATGGGAAGTCCTATTTTGAGCACCGGAAAATGTTTGGGATTTTTTGGTATTGAACCGGGATGGTTCTAGAAGGTTCCAGAGTGGGGCCTCCTGCATTGGGGGACCCACATGAACGTGGGTAGTGGGGGCAAGGCCTCACACCCCTGGTCAAGGCGCACCGACATCTCCCCATAGAAATGAATAAGATCATATCCCAAAGGGTTAAGATCAAGATCCCTAAAGGGGGGGGTAACAATCGGTGGGGAAGGGAAAGGATGGGATTTCTTTCCTCCCACTTTTGCGAATGCCCAAATGGACTTGGAGGGTAAGAGATCATCCCCGTCCACTCTATATTTAGTGTGGAGGCGCATGGGAGCTGCACCCATTGCCCCTGGCGCAGCCCTTCCCCCTCCTACACCTCCTCCTCCTTCGTAGTGCTTAGCGAAGCTCTGCCGGAGAACGACGAGCTCCACCGCCACCATGTCGTCGTGCTTCTGAGCTCTCCCTCAACTTCTCCTCCCCCCATGCTGGATCAACAAGGAGGATATGTCCCTGGGCTATACGTGTGTTGAATGCGGAGGCGCCGTCCGTTCGGTGCTTGGATCGGATCTTCCGCGATTTGAATCACCGCGAGTACGACTCCGTCAACCGCATTCTTTGCAACGCTTCCGCTTAGCGATCTTCAATGGTATGAAGATGCACTCCCTCTCTCTTGTTGCTAGCATCTCCTAGATTGATCTTGGTGACACGTAGGATTTTTTTTGAATTATTACTACGTTCTCCAAAAATAAGAAGGGGTAAGGCACCCCAAGAGGGACAAGTTCAAGTCATTAGAGATAGACAGATTAGAGGCTCTTGAGATTAGAGGTAGCAAAACAACACCCTTCTAATCGAGATCATCCTCATCATCATTACACACAAAGTAGGACGTAGGCTTTTACCTCCATCGGAGGGGCAGAACCTGGGTAAACTCGTGCCTCTCGATTCCGACCAACCCCTCTCAAGCTGCCACCTAGTTGTGATGGCCTCAAACCTAAGTTCTCCCATGAGGACATCATGTTGTGAAAAAACCATGACACCGGGTATACGGTGCATTGCCATATAAGATCAGTCCTGATGACCCTGGTTGTTGAGGATATAACCCCACGGTGAGACCCGCCCTAGAGGGCTCCGGGTTAAACCAGACGGCTCGTAGCCAGCCCAAGGATGAGCTGTGAGGACCGGAGGGCCCATCTAGCATAGCGGCTCACAGGATGGGCCGGCAGGGTGGCCCTGATGAAAAGACCCAGGCGTGTAAGCCGCTCGGGGACAACTTGGTCAGGATAGGCAAGAGAAGATAGAGGCAGACTCGGACGTGTAATGAGAGTCGGCCACAACTTGTATGACCCGTGGTCTTGACCTCGGTATATAAAGGCAAGACCCGGGGCGACTTAGAGGTCAGGTTATCGAGAGCTAGGTCAAGCTTTAGCTCCCTTGTAATCGATATAACAAGCAATACAAACACAAGCATGACGTAGGCTATTACCTCACCTTGAGGGGCCGATCCTGGGTAAACTCATTTCCTTCATCCCTGTTAACCCCTTTGAGTCCATCATGTTAGCGATGGCCTCGAATTCAAGTCCGTTAACCCGGACATCTGCCGGGATAAATCAAAGATAGTTGGCCCCCACCGTGGGGCCGACGCTTGGTGGTGTTGAGTTCTCGAAGGGCTCTCTCCCGGGGCTCGAAGGATACGTGGTCGGAAGGATCAACAAGACTCGCCGTGGCCGGTTGTACATCGACGATGCTGGCTGGGGGCTTGATGTTGAGTCCGTGGAGTATGGATTCCGGGTTCCATTCGACGGGATCCACGTCTGCATCGGAAGGGTTGATGGATCTACACCCGGGCCGAACGTCTGCACCGACATCATCGAGCCGGCTCGGCGTCTGCGACCTGTGTGTAACATGCATCCTGCCCATGCTAATCCGGGTCAGAAGCATGTCTTCGTAGGCTTCACTCAAGGTGTAGATCTGGAAGCTTCCAGATCACAGGAAACTCTCATCTATTCGGAGGACGAATCTTCAAGTGGGCAAACGGAGTCAGTGTACCAGCTCCGCAATGGCGGCCTGGGGGGCTATGATGACGTCTGCCTTGAGTCAGATCACTCAGAGTCGGATAATCTTGAGTTCCCGGTTTATGCTGCAGTGTTCATGGCGGGGTCAGCCCCGGGCACGAGTAGTACAGCCGCCACCTCGGGTGATAACCCACCGTCGCCGACTCAAGTTCTTGTGGAGCTGATGGACGAGCTCGCGGCTTTAATGGACGCTGAGGTCACACCAGATAAGCAAGAAGCTCGGAATTTAGAGATCGCAAGGATCAAGGGCCGGATGACAGAGGAACGGCAAAGGATGGATGAGCTAAAGATCCAGATGGAGGAAGAGGCAGAACGTATCAAGGCAGACGCTTTCCGTCTAGGGTGGAGCAGATATTAGCTACAGCGGTACATCGAAGGAGGCATCAGTCCCGTCTATAGTCAGTTCTTAGGGCACCAAATAACTATAGTCAGTTCTACTCCGCTGGGGGATATTATCCAGACCAAAGAAGCCACATGAAGGATTGCTAAGTGGGCATTGGAGCTGGGACCTCTCAATGTAAAATATGTGCCTCGCACAGTTATCAAGTCCCAAGCCCTTGTGTATTTCATAAATGATTGGACGGAGTGTCAAGCTCCTAAGGAAAAGCTGGATAGCCCATACTAGACTATACACTTCGATGTATCCAAGCAATTAGAGGGGTCAGGGGCAGGAGTTGTTCTGACATCCCTCAAGGGTGATAAATTTTGTTATGTGCTCCGGCCGATGTTCCCGTGCACTAACAATGCGGCTGAATATGAAGCTTTTCTTCATGGTCTTCGGTTAGCCAAGGAGATGAATCTGAGCCGAGTCAGGTGTTTGGGCGACTTAGATCTAGTGGCTCAACAAGTTTCTGGCACTTGGGATTCCATGGACCCGCGGATGGCGGCCCACCTTCAGGCGGTTGATGTTATTGCAGGGCACTTCAAAGGATATCAGGTAGATCACATTGATCGCCGTAGAAATGACGCGGCTGATGCCTTATCACAATTAGGCTCTCAACGAAAGCCGGTGCCACCCAATGTCTTTCTGGACGTCTTACACCATCCGACTGTCAAGATACCTTCAGAAGAAGATTTGGTTGTTCCTGACCCGGAGGCAGAATTAGTGGCGGCTCTGCATGCTATTCAAGATTGGACTATTCCCTATTTGGCCTATTTGACCTGGGGCGAGTTACCTGAGGATGAAGACCTAGCCAGAAAGATCACCCGGCGTTCTAAGTCCATGACAATAGTCAATGATGAGTTGCATAAATGCAGTGTGACAGGAGTCTTTAATGTTGTGTTTCACCAGAGGAGGGCCGGTAGATCTTGAATGAAATCCATACTAGTGATTGTGGACACCACGCCGGCTCAAAATCTTTGGTGGCCAAGGCTTTCCAGCACGGGTTTTTCTGGTTGACGGCTCATAAAGATGCGGAGGATCTAGTCTGTAAGTGCGAGGGCTGTCAGAAGTTTGGCCAGCGTGCTCATATCCCGGCTCAGGAGTTAAGGATGATACCAATTACTTGGCCGTTTGTGGTCTGGGGGCTTGACATGGTGGGACCTTTCAAGACGTCCAAGGATAAGAAAACACACTTCCTGGTGGCGGTGGACAAGTTTACCAAGTGTGTAGAGGCAGAGCCGGTCAGCAAATGTGAAGCGGCTACGACGGTTTTATTTATAAAAAAATTTGATCTACCGTTTTGGTTACCCACACAGCATCATCACTGATAATGGTACAAATCTGTCCAAGGGGGCTATGAAAAAATTCTGCGACAAAGAGCATATTCGGCTTGATGTTTCAGCAGTGGTGCACCCATAGTCCAACGGTCAGGCACAGCGTGCCAATAAGGAAATTTCAAGAGGGATCAAACCACGGCTTATGGTTCCTTTGCAGCGAATGCCCGGGTGTTGGGTAGAAGAATTACCCTCCATCTTATGCAGCATCAAGACCACCCCTAATAGATCTACGGGTTTCACGCCTTTCTTTATGGTGTACGGGGCCGAGGCAGTTTTGCCCAGTGACATCCGGCATGACTCGCCAAGGGTGGCGACTTACGTTGAGGCAGACAATGAGACGATAGATGCATTGGATGCTCTGGAAGGGGCACGAGAGTTAGCAGCGGCCCAGTCGGCAATTTATCAACAAGACCTGCATCGCTATCACAACTGCAGGGTCAAGACCCGGACGTTACAGGAGGGCGACTTAGTGCTCCGGCAGATTCAGGACCAGACAAATATGCATAAGCTCTCTCCTCCATGGGAAGGACCTTTTGTAGTCAGCAGAAATCTCAACAATGGGTCATATTACCTCATCGATATCCGAGATCACTCAGATACGACGGGTCAGGAGACCCGCCGGCCGTGGAACATCGTGCATCTCCGGCCTTATTTCACTTAAGGGTGTAGAGACCCCTCATCGTACACTATCATTGTACATGTCACAGTTATATCAAATAATGTCACTGCCAAAGTAAAATCCCGGCTCAGGAAAATGAGTCGCGGCACCAGGCGTTATGCCACAAAATCCTTGCTCAGGAAAATGAGTCGCGGCACCAGGCCTTATGCCACAAAATCCCAGCTCAGGAAAATGAGTCGCGGCACCAGGCGTTATGCCACAAAATCACGGCTCAGGAAAATGAGTCGCGGCACAAGGCATTGTGCCACAAAATCCCGGCTCGAGAAAATGAGTCGCAGCACCAGGCGTTATGCCACAAAATCCCGGCTCAGGAAAATGAGCCGCGGCACCAGGCTTTATGCCACAAAACAAAAAACCGGCTCAGGAAAATGAGTCATGGCGAGGGCGGCTTCTTACCTTTGGGTACAGCTCCTAACGCCAATCCGCCGGCGGCTTACGCCATACTGCTGAGGGGGCTTCTTACCGACGGGTATCGCTTCTAACACCCTATCGGCCGGCTTTATGCCAAATTTCCGGCTAACACATTTAGCCGTGGTTATGAGAGGTTTTTACTGACGGGTAGCTAACGTCTCATGACCCGCGACCGGCGGCTTCTTAACTTCGGGTATAGCTTATAATGCCTATTAGTTGGTTTATTCCACGTAAAATGGCTAAGGTAAATTAGCTGCGGCGAACGACGGCTTCTTACCTTCGGGAATAGCTTATAACGCCTATTAGCCGGCCTTATGGCACAAAAATCCGGCTCAGGAAAATGAGCCGCGATGAGAGCATACAAAGTAGTATAAAAGGTTCAAGAGCATACAAAGACAATGTCAGCTAAAAAGTCGGATCATCGTATAAAGCATAATGACACAAGGTTCAGGAGAAGCAAAACTAAACATCTAGTCTATTACATACACTCCCAGAGGAGCTCAGAATTTGAGACAAGTCTTTTCAAAAGCCACACGGCGGGTTAAGGAGAGTCGGTTGTTACAAGTTTTTTCAAGAAGGGACTAACTAGCTGCCAGGTCATCCTTCTCCGGCTCTTCGGTGGCCCTGATCTGGAAGTTATCCAAATCCCATTTGCAGTTCGTTAGAGCCGCAAAAGAGCCTTCATCAAAATAAGGAGACGGGTCAAGGTCAGGAGCGAAGAAGTCCTTATTACGGGCAGGCATCAAGTCTTTGCACTCGTAAAGTGGGTCGCGGATTCTTTTTTGATCCGGGGCATAAGCCGCCTGGTACGTCGTCAGATCAGCTTCTTCCGCTAAGAAGGAAGCTAATACTCGGGATTCCTTCACGCACTGGTTGTAGTCAGCATTAGTGAACTCTGAGCCGTCGTCTTTCTTTGAAGGGAAGCCATCCATCATCTCAGCTGATGTTAGACCCGGAGAAAAGGCCAAAGCCCGGCTGATGCCCGCAATGGCCCCTTGGTGGGTGGCTGATTTCTTGAGTTCGGCAATCTGCTAAGGCATGGTGGAAAAGAGCTCCAAGACGCCCTTGAGAGTCGCCGGAATCTTGTCTTTGTATTGCACGACTTTAATAGTGCACACTGTGCCGCAGTACAGTTGCTCAGTCAAAAGTGTAGATGGCCTTGAACGGCAGCAGACTATGAGAAGCCAGTTGCCGGCTCCTAGGGCCTGCATAAGACGGACATTTCAAGATGAGTCGCCAGTACAAGTGTTATATAGCCGTTGAAGCACAAGTTTTCAGAGGCTTACCAAAGAGGGCGGCTGTCATCTGGCTAATGTGGCGCTTCAGGGCTTGGAGTTCATCGGATACAGCTATCAGCCGATGATCGGCGTCATCCGCCCGTTTGGTCAAAGAGATCTTCTCAGACTTAGCTGACTATTTAAAAGAAGCAAAGTCGGCCTTGATTGTGGCCAACTCCTCAGAGAGGAGCCAACACTTTTCATCGGTGGCGCTTCGAGCCGTTTGTTGAGCCGCCGGGTTGGTCTTCAGATCCGTCAACTGCGACCCGACCTCATTTAAAGCTTCCTATGGCATATGGCAGAAAAGTCGCCAGGATGGAATTTTATTAGATGATGAAGATTAAGACAAAATTATGCAAGTTTCAAGAAGATTGCAAGCAATATGTTTGACACTTGGGGGCTAATGTATATTTGATCTCCAAGATTATAGTGCAGTTCCGACTCATCTTCGTCAAGTTAATCCAGAACTTGGGGGCTACAATTGGCTCTTAAAATTATCCACATTGAAGCTCCGACTCAACTTTATTAAAATTGAGTCGGACCTTGGGGCTACAATTGGCTGTTCAAACTATCTAAAATGAAGCTCCAACTCAACTTTATCAAAGCTGAGCCGACCCGTGGGGACTATGGATTTAGATTTTCTACAGATGATCAGGAAAGACCCGGTTCAACTTTTAACTAGATTGAGCCGGCCCTTGGGGGCTAAATAAGGTTATAGCAAGAAGAGGAGTACCTCATATTTTTTCTTCCTCAAGATGACCAGCCGAAGCTCCAGATCTCGGCTGGTGGAGAGCCGGTTCACATAACCGGCGTGAAGTTCTTCGGCTGTCATCTTGTCAAAGGAAGAAGAGTCAAAATCCAGTTTCTTTGAAGCGTCGGCCGGCTCTCTATGCCTGGTCAGCACGTGAGCCGGGGGAGACTCAAAGGCAGACCCGGTGATCATGACGTCTGGGGTTGTAGTGGTCTGGGTCATCTGGGCAGGACTCGGTGGTTTCGAAGGACCCCTTGGAGGGCTCTCCGGGATGTTATCTTCAACAGCCGGCCCAGTGGATGCGGCTGGCGGATTTACATCTGGTCGTGACTCTTCCTGTTGTTCACGCTCTGGCTCTTGGGCTGCAAGGCTAGGGGAGGACTTGTTCGTCTTGCGACTCTTCACTTGAGCACTGTAAATATGAGGATAAGAATCCAAAGGATACTACTGCCGCATAGAGAGCCGGATGTTATAATTGGAAATACTTACAGCGGGTTGATCTTGGGAGGCGACAGAGCGGTCGCCGAAGAGTCGCTAGAAGAGGGTGATTTCTGAGAGACAATTTAAGAAAGATGAGACAGCATCGAGGTCGCAAAATGAAGTTAATTAAAGCAGAGATGCATACCTCTGCGGGGCGTTTCTTTGGTGCTGGCGATTTTGGTAAGCCGGACATAAGTTCAGTAGAACCAGCGCTTCGGGTCTGGCGACGCTCAACCTGTTGTTGCTTTTTCAAAAGAAAATCGGGAGCCAGATAAGCAAGAGGATGAGAAAGAGTAACTTTTCCAATAACCCGCCGCGGCCTCCGGGGGATAAAGTATTCTGAGCCGGAAGAAATATAGATTACCTCAGGGGCGTTGGCGCGGCTTGTTTCGACATCATCTTGTGAGTAAAACAAGTGTAAGTAAAATAAGGTAATAAAATGGTAGAAAGTAGCCAAGGTTTACCTCTGAGTCGGACGATTGCGGCGGGTCAAAGCATCCTTCTTGTGGGGCGGTCTGCTTGGGCTTCTTAGCTAGGATTTTCTTCTTGGGCTTCTTCAAAGGAGGCAGATACTCCTTCTTCCAGAAATCAGAGTTGGCCTGGAAAGGTTTAAATAATTAAACAATAATGTGTCGGAAAGGCATAAGTGACAAGGAGAAAAGTGGTGAAGAGTCTCTTTACATCTGGAGCCGGATTGTTGGCATTAAAAGGTGCTAGGCCAATGGCGCTGCATGATCCGGATGCTTCATGGACAAGGCTCCAGATGACGGTGGTGATGTCATCCTCTGTCAGGGTTGATTAGCTGAAGCATAGTGAACTATCATACTTTCCTTCGTATTCACACATGAGCCAGCTTCTATGACTTAAGGGCATAATCCGCCATGAAATCCAGCAGCGGATCAGATCCAGCCTGGTTAAACCATTGGCCATGAGGGCCTTGATCTTGGCATGAGCCATCTCATAACTTGCACGCTCCGAAGCTGACAGTCGGCCTGGAAGCTCTGAAGTGGTCTTGAACCGGGAGGGACGATAACCCGGTAGTGGACGCTCATTCTCAGGAGAGGTATCCTTGTAGTAGAACCAAGTCTTGTTCCAGTCCTTTGGATGACTCGGCATCTGCATGGCTGGAAAAGTGATATTCCTACGCCATTGAATGTAGATCCCGCCAAGCTCAAGACTCGGACCGACTTTCACCTCAGTTTGCTGATTGGCGTAGAAAAACTCTCGAAATAACCCCACAAACGGCTTGGCTTGCAGATAGACTTCACAGAGCACTTGAAAATTGCATATATTGGAGACGGAGTTGGGGGCCAAGTCTTGGGGGTGAAGCTTGTAAAAGTGAAGGACGTCACGAAAGAACTTCGAGCCGGGGGGCACGAATCCTCGCTCGATATGATCGGAGAAGACCACTACTTCGCCTTCTTGAGGGGTGGGTCGCGTTTCATCACCCGGGGCCCGCCAATTAAGGACCTCCTTGGAATGAAGGGTACCCGCGTGAACAAAATCCAATAAGTATTCCTCCGTGATGCAAGACCCGGCCCAGTTGCATGAGTTGGAGGTGCGAGACATGCTGGCGGCTTAAGGACTGTGCAACTTAAAAAGTATGGCGAGTCAAGAGCAAAACAAATATCTACGAGGGTTTACAATTTTAAGGGTTCTACAAATAATATGCCGGCTGATGAGAGTCGGAGGGGCTTGAGGAGTCAACAAAGAAAAGAGGAGGAGCCAAAAACGGCTAAGTCCCAGGAAACAGATTTCGTGAAGTTTAGCTAAAATAATAGACCTACAAAAGCAGGAAAAATGCCTCTATTTTTAGACCTGAGGACGAACGGGCGAGGCGGACGAAAACCTAAAATGGCAGGCTAAGTAGGGAACGATCTATGTGTTATTACTCACTACCTATTATACAGCGGCACCGCGAGGTCGGGCGACGGGCCGGAGTTCATACGCTGGGCGCGGCCGGCGGCAATGGAGTTCGAGTTCTAAGCAATGACGGCGGCGGAGCTTATAGAAACCCTACCGGTGACAGTTATGGATCTAAGGGAAGAAGCTTACCAGTGAAAGGAGCGCGAGATGGGCTCTAGTTCGCAACAAGTTGATGTAGTGGCCAGTCAACGGAGAGACGGAGATGGCGCCGGAGCAGGAGTGGAGGTATCTGAGAAGAGGGAGATGACAGCGCGAGCGGGAGAAAGGAAATGCTGCCCATAGTAGTCTTATTTAAAAGGAAAATGGGGCAGGCACGAAAATCCAGGCGACACAAATCGTCCGACCGAGGCGGACGCCTCGATTTTCGGGCTAACCATTCAATGGAAGGATTTGGTGGTGCGTCAGTGATTCTTTTTTGCAGCGTGCACGTGCCATCACGGCGGGTCACTACCGGGCGACTCACCGAGGAACAGAAGAGAAGGATGAAATGAGCAAGCTCAAATCAACCTGGGGCCTAATGTTGGGGATATAACCCTACGGTGAGACCCGCCCTGGAGGGCTTCGGGTTAAACCGGACGGCTTGTAGCCAGCCCAAGGATGAGCCATGAGGACCGGAGGGCCCATCAAGCATAGCGGCTCACAGAATGGGCCGGCAGGGTGGCCCGGATGAGAAGACCCGGGCATGTAAGCCGCCCGGGGACAACTTGGTCAAGATAGGCAAGAGAAGATAGAGGCAGACACGGACGTGTAATGAGAGTCAGCCACAACTTCTATGACTCGTGGTCTTTGCCTCAGTATATAAAGGCAAGACCCAGGGCGACTTAGAGGTCAGGTTATCGAGAGCTAGGTCAAGCTTTATCTCCCTTGTAATCGATACAACAAGCAATACAAACACAAGCAGGACGTAGGCTATTACCTCACCTTGAGGGGCCGAACCTGGGTAAACTCGTGTCCTTCGTCCCTGTTAACCCCTTTGAATCCATCACGTTAGTGATGGCCTCGAATCCAAGTCCGCTGACCCTGACATCTGCCGTGATAAATCCACGACAAACACGGCAGCCCTCCCGTCCCTTTCTTCCAGTGCTAATGGGTCAATCTGAATGGAGGAGATGTAATGTTAGACTCGCAGTACGGATTGACAACATTTGATCTCAACAATCTTGGGTACACAAAGGAACCATTTGTCCTAGCCAATGATGTGGCGCAAGTTTTCTATGTGAAGGACATGTATACCAAACCGAGAAAAAGAAAAGATAAGAAAGCGGATATATCGTATGATGAGCCAAAGGGCTACATAGTTCTTTCAGGGAAAATAAACATCGTGGGAGTGGAGGACAAGACAGACATACCAAAAGATTATGAAAAGTTTCATGAAATTCATCCCTTCATAGTGAAGACCGACCCAAGCATCCTATTAAATGATGAAGATTCTTCGTGTTTATGGTGCAATAAGTAAGGGACACAAGCGAATAAAGAGTTTTATACCCCAAGATCCTACTCTGGGATATGATTGGCTTCACCGTCATCCCTTTTCTTCTCTAGTGAGTAGTTGAGATGGTCCAGTTTGTACACGAAGGGCATCTAGTTTGTCTCATAACCCTCTCAACTTTTTAGCACATGCTATTTTTGTGAAATAATGTTACCATGCCAAGTTTCTAGCTTTTTGGAGTTCATTTGTATTTCTTCTCAATTTCAGGGTCATTTAGCTCAAAAAAATCATTAAATGCATGAAAAATAGCAAATGAACTTAAAAAGTGTTGAAATTTTAAGATGTGGCTTATAGTGGTACATATTGAAAGCACAAAATGTCTGCAGTTGAAATTTTTTTAAGAAAATGAAATGCCTTTGTAACAGATGAGTTTTTGTCCGAAACCCTTATACTTCGAAGGAGATGGCCCAGTTTGTACACGAAGTGCATCCAGTTTTTGTCATAACCGTCTCAACTTTTTAGCACATGATATGTGGGTGAAATGATGATACCATGCCCAGTTTCTACCTTTTCGGAGTTCATTTGTAGTGCCTTTTAATTTTAGGGTCATTTGGCTCAAAAAATCATTAAATGCATGAATAGTAGCAAATAAAGTTAGAAAGGGTTGAAATTTCAGGATGTGGCTTAGAATGGTGCGTATTGAATGCACAAAAAGCCTGGAGTTAAAACAAGTTAAAAAATGAAATGCCTTTGTAACGGATGAGTTTTCGTCCGAAACCCTCATACTTTGAAGTATATGGCCCAGTTTATACAAGAAGTGCATCCTGTTTTTGCCGTAAGCCTCTCAACTTTCTAGCACATGCTATGTGGGTGAAATTATGATACCATGCCATGTTTCAACATTTTCAGAGTTCATTTGTAGTGCTTTTTAATTTCAGGGTCATTCGGTAGAAAACAAACCATTAAATACATGAAAAATATCAAATGAAGTTAGAAAGGGTTGAAATTAGAGGATGTGTTTATGAATGGTGCATACTGAATGCACAAATAGTCTGGAGTTAAAACTA
Organism: Hordeum marinum; assembly: GCA_022496015.1. Taxonomy (NCBI): domain Eukaryota; kingdom Viridiplantae; phylum Streptophyta; class Magnoliopsida; order Poales; family Poaceae; genus Hordeum; species Hordeum marinum. The sequence continues at coordinate 542,938,050 of CM039674.1, forward strand.
GATTAAAAAAATGAAATGCCTTTGTAAGAGATGAAGGTATAAAACTAAAAGAGTTAAACAGAATCTAGTTTTGATTAAAACACCTATTTAAAGTATCCTAAAAATTCTAAAATTGAACATACTAATAAAATATACTAATATTAAACAACAGGAAAAACAATCACCCAAAAATCTATTTTCAAACTATAGTTATTCAATAACTAGTGATTCACACAAATTTCAAAAGAATTCAACTTTAAACTACTTAAATTTGAAAACTACTCGCACTAACAGAAAGTTTATATTTTTTTGACCTAAATCGAAAAGGTTCATTCAAAAACTATAAATATTCTAACAGTTATTCCAAACCTAAAAATAGAAACTTTGCTGTTTAGAAAAACAAAACAAAAAAGAAAATAGACCTTTAGTCTCGGTTGGTGGCTCCAACCGGGACTAAAGGTCCCCTTCCCGTGCGGGAGCCGAAAAGGAGGCCTTTAGTCAGGGTTGGTGGCTCCAACTGGGACTAAAGGCATCTTTAGTCCTGATTGGAGCCACCAACCGGGACTAAAGGTCCCTCTATATATACATGACTTATCCGTTTTCTTCCCCATTCTCCCCCCCCCCGACGCTGACACCCTTGCCCATGCCGTTAGGCTACCGGAGCTCCCCAAGCGCCTCCTCGTCCTCGTCGACGTCGTTGCCGCCCCCAACACCAGAGGCCGCCCGCGATTCCTCCCTGAGGCCCGTCATTGCCACGTGCGCCTCCTCCACGTTGCCGATGAGCTCCAATCCCCCTCCTCCTCATCCACGGCCACCACGGCCGCATGTACCCCGCCTCCACCTCCGCCTTCGCCTGCACAACATGCGGCCACCACGGCCGCGCGTCCGGTCCTCCTCCGCCTCCACCTCCGCATCCGCCTCTACATCCACCACGTGTGGCCACCGTAGCCGCGTCCGCCCCCGACTCCGCCGACGCCACAACATGTAATAGCCCAAGTGCACTCCCTTGCCATAGTTGTATGTTCCTCTTGTGGACCTCTTATTGCAATGAATTCTTGAGTTTGACTTTCAACTTTGCATTGTCATTTCATGCATCATGCATCATGGCATCATGTTCATATCATCAAGTGCATCTTATTCTTATGTGCCATGGTTGTGGTGTGTTGTTGTTGATGTGAGAGGGTGTTTTGTGATGTTGGTGTGTTGGTGACACTTGTGTTCTTTGTGAGATAACCCTCCACAATTTCTATAGAAACAAAACCATCACCTTTTCCCTCCTTCTAAATATTCCACATGGTTATGTTTACTTGTTGTTTTCCCGATTAAAAATTGTTGAACATCTTCTAAATAATATTCTAGGAATTATCAAATATACCACTGCCATGGTTGGAGTTGTGCCTAATTAGCATAATTAGATGAATTAATTGGCTTGCTCTAAAAAATGCCCAATTAATTTTTATTAAATTGCTAATATTTTTGTAATCTTAAAAATGTATTTCTATTTATTTTTAACTTCTCTCTCTAATCTCTGATTTAGTTTTGTCTCTGGATTTTTATATAATAGAACACTATGTTTTTTTCTGGTTGCGAGAGAGAGAGAGAGAGAGAGAGAGGATTTAGTGGGCCTCTTCCTGGCCCAACAAGCAGGCGCTCCTGCGGCCCAGCTTCTGCAAGACGGCTACCTGCTCGCCGTCCCCCTCGTCCCTCAGTGTCAGAGAGTGTCGTGGTTTTATCACGGCAGATGTCCGGGTGAACGGACTTAGGTTCGGGGCAAAGACGCAACTATGTGGCGGCTTGAAGGGGTTGATCGGAATCGAGAGACACGGAGCTTACCCAGGTTCGGCCCCTCCGATGGAGGTAAAAGCCTACGTCCTGCTTCTCTGATACTGATGATGATGACTATCTCTCGGTTACAAGGGTGCTAATTGCTACCTCTAATTATGAGAGCCTCTAATCTGTCTATCTCTAATCTCTTGTGTTGTCTAAACTTGTGGACTCGTCTCCCCTCTCTAGGGGTGCTCTACCCGTCCTTATATAGCTGGAGAGGGTAGGTTTACAGATAGAGTCCTACTAGGAGTAGCATTAGGACTAGCCTCTCACGAATCCTACTTTGGGTCTTATTTCCTTTAAGGGAACCCTTCTCTCTTCGGGCCTTCTCTTGTGAGACGCCAGGCGCCGGCTCACCCGCCGGGTCTTGGGCTTGGTCGTCCTCGACCCGTATGCCGGGTCATCAATGAAACGTCATGTCTTTGCCGGGTCTCTTATGAGTCGCCAGGCCGGGTCATACCGTGGGGTATATCCCCGACATTGGCCCCCAGGTTAGCTTGAACTTATTCATGGTAAGCTCCTGAAATAAGAGTAACAAATATGTTAAGTGGCCGGCTTGCTCCTTTGGCCGACTTATAAAATGGCTCCTCAGAAATCCGGGTCTTTTCTGCATATGAATGAGTTGTCTTGATAGTCATCTTGCTTGTCAATGTCCTTTGAAAAATATTGAGAATAGAATACCCATATGCCATTGAGTCGGCTTCCAATACTCTTGCTGGGTCATCTCCGCTGGGTCATAATCATTGATGATGCCAGGTCATTACTGTTGGTGACGCCGGTTCAAATAACTAGAATCTGGCTGACTTGATAAAAATATTGGGATGAAAATCCATCTGATGTAAAACTGGACTTCCATGCTATAAATGTTAATCGTTTATTATCATATTTCCTTGTTCATGATAATCGTTTATTATCCATGCTATAAATTGTATTGATCGGAGACTTAGATGCATGTGTGGATACATAGACAAAACCATGTCCCTAGTATGCCTCTAATGGACTAGCTCGTTGATCAAAGATGGTTATTTCCTAGCCATGGACATGAGATGTCATTTGATAACGGGATCACATCATTAGGAGAATGATTTGATGGACAAGACCCAAACTACAAATGTAGCATATGATCGTGACAGTTTATTGCTACTGTTTTCTGCATGTCAAGTATATGTTCCTATGACCATGAGATCATGCAACTCACAAAAATCGGAGGAGTGCCTTGTGTGTATCAAACGTCGCAACGTAACTGGGTGACTATAAAGGTGCTCTACAGGTATCTCCGAGGGTGTCTGTTGGGTTGGCATGGATCAAGACTGGAATTTGTTACTCCGTTTGACGGAGAGGTATCTCAGGGCCCACTCGGTAATACAACATCACAACAAGCCTTGCAAGCAACATACCGACGAGCTTGTATTACGGAACGAGTAAAGAGACTTGCCGGTAACGAGGTTGAACTAGGTATGGAGATACCAACGATGAATCTCGGGCAAGTAACATACCGAAGAACAAAGGGAACGTTATACGGGATTGACTGAATCCTTGACATAGAGGTTCGACCGATAAAGATCTTCGTAGAATATGTAGGAACCAATATGGTCATCCAGGGCCCACTAGTGGTTATTGACCGTAGAGGTGTCTCGATCATGTCTACATAGTTCTCGAACCGGCAGGGTCTGCACACTTAAGGTTCAGTGACGTTTCGGTAGTATAGAGTTATGTATGGTGGTGACCGAAGGTTGTTCAGAGTCCCAGATGAGATCCTGGACATCAAGAGGATCTCCGGAATGGTCCTGAGGTAAAGATTGATATATAGGAAGTCCCATTTTGGTCCCCAGAAAAGTTTCGGGCTAATAGGTAATGTACCGGCAGTGCCGGTAGTGTACCGGGAGACCATCGGGAGGGTTATTTCGACCCAAGAGGCTTCATGGGCTATGGGAGAGTAAATACTAGCCTTTTTTGGGCTGGTGGAAGTCCGACACAAGGCCCATGGGGCTGGGAGAAAAATCCCAAAGGGAAAAAGGTGGAAAAAGGCCAAAAAAGGAGGAATCCTAGTCCTACTAGGATTGGAGGTGGAGTCCTCCTCTCCTCCCCACTTTGGTCGACCCAAGGGCTGGCTTTCTGGCAGCAAAGACTCCTCCTCCTCTCCTCCTATATATACTAGAGTATTTTAGGGTTTTAGCACAGAATTTTCTGCCACGTGCTACCCGTTCCTCTAGTGCATAGTTTCTCCTGTAGATCGGTTTTCTGTAGTGCTTAGGCGAAGCCTTGCCGGAATAGCTCCACCACCATTGCCGCAGCGCCGTCACGCTGCCGGAGAAATCTTCTACCTCTCCGTCCCTCTTGCTGGATCAATAAGACGGAGATCGTCATCAAGCTGTACGTGTGCTGAATGCGGAGGTGCCGTCCGTTTGGCGCTACATCGGAAGGACCGTGATCAAGATTGCGAGACGGATCGTGACGAGAACACGGGACGGATCATGATGAGATCACGGGACGGATCATGGTGAGTTTACGGGACGGATCGTGATTGGATCGTGCGACGGATCATGATGAGATCGCGGGACGCTCGGCGATTTGGATCGCGAATAGTGGCGGAACCAGGATTTCTCAAAGCCTAGGGCTAAAACTAACTGGCTAAATATCACATCATATACTATGCACATTGATGTACGTTATAATTATGCCACAACATCACATTCAAAACGAAATGTAAATCCATTATTATCATGAGAGAAAATTCCATAAAACAAATAGTTTAACAAAGTGCATAATTGCAAACATGATTTAGTACCCAATTAGTGAAGACTGCTTAATCCATGGCCATTGTTTCTTCAGCAGTGGACGGGCCTGGATCTGCAAACATAAAATCAGGTCACTGGGCATAGACTAAACCAATTGTTCATATGAAATTTTACACAAAAGAGAGTACATATTATACCATTAACATGAAGTCCACGTGGTAGTAGACCCTTGCGTTTCCTCATTTTTTGATAGCATTGTATAATCTTAATAACATCAATGCTTGCAAATACATCACGCTCAATATAGCACACCAAACGGTGATTCATCCATTCATCATTCATCTTGTTTCGCAAATCAGTTTTGACAATGCTCATAGCTGAAAAGGCTCTTTCTACGTTTGCCGTTGCGACGGGCAGAATCAAGGCCAATTCAATGAGACGATAAACCAACAGAAAATGTGTGTGCCTGTCTGTTTGAACCATCTTTATAGCAAGCTCGCCAAGATCAATGCAACATAAGAATTCACTATCATCTCTAGCTTCAGTAACAAATGTCTCAAGTTGGTCCCTTAGAACTCTGCACTCATATTCTGAGAAATCTACGCCGTAAATCTGAGCAAGTTCAACCAGCTTATTTATATCAAAGTTTGCAAAAAAAAAATCTTGGCTCTAGACAAGCGATGCATCTCAATAGCTGGGTAGATTTCTCAGCAAAGCGATTGTTGAACTCAACAATAATCTGGTCAAGCACCACATTAAATATTTCATGATGGAAATAATGTAAGTGTGTTACCATCTGGTAGCCACGACCTCTCGAGCGACCTCCAATAGCTAATGTTTCCATCATGTTTGGAATAATGATGTTATGTTTGAGACAAAAGGCATTTACCTCTTCAAATAGGTCATCCCGTCCTTGATGCCTCATCTCATTAAGTTTCTGTAATGTGGTCTGAATCAAGCCCATGGCACGAACAATGTTCTGGTTCTTCTTTTGCAAACATTGTGATAGATCATTAGTTTTTCCCAACAATTTCATCATAAGATGCAGTATAAACACAAACTCAAAGCTCTCCATATGACGTATCAAACCTCGTGCTGTGGTTTTTTGTGATGTGTTAGTGGCATCATCAGACATATTCTCCAATACCTCTAGCACTGCATACCAGATGAGATGAAGGCGGCACAAGGTTTTATGATGTGAGCCCCACCTAGTGTCACCGGGTCTTGTAATGTTAGTTTGCTGGTTCCTCCCTCTCCCTGTAAAAATTTCTCCAGTCTCTAATTTCTACACAAGATCATCATGTTGCGCTTGGGCTAACTGGTCATGTCTCTTATAAGAACCATTAACACTATTGACAATCATAGAAGTGTAGCTAAAGAAATCCAAGACAGAAGGACAACACTTGGCAACGGCAACAACCACTAACTGTAACTGATGTGCAAAGCAATGTATATAAAAAGCATAAGGATTCTCATCTAGTACTCTTCTTTGCAGCCCATGAAATTCACCTCTCATGTTCGATGCTCCATCATATCCTTGGCCTCGCATTCTATGGATAGAGAGGCCATGTTTAAGAAACATAGCATCCAAGGCTGCCTTCAATGAAAATGATGTTGTGTCCGCAACATGTTTAATCACAAGAAACCTCTCAATCACTTCCCCTTGAGTATTCAAATACCTAGATGAGATAAGAAAAGAGTATCAATATGAGCATACTTCATGACAAAAATAATAAGAAGAAGAAATTGTTGACATACAAACCTCAAAGCTATTTCCCTTATTTTTATACCACTGCACCATCTCTAAGAACAAGTATGAGCACAATCTAACAACTTAGCGGCATTCGGATCCTTCTTTTTATACCACTGCACCATCTCTAAGAAATTTCCCTTATTTTTTGAGTTAGCAGACTCATCATGTGCACGAAAAGCAAGAGCTTTCAATAAAAGAAACCTCACAACACCTAACATGATAGTTAGACGACCCAAGTACTCTTCTTCCTTCTTCTTGTCTGAACCGGCCCATACTTGTTCCACATTTTGCCTTGGGTTTTGAAAAGCTTGAAATTGCCTTCTTGCTCAATTATGAGCACTGTTAACATTACCAACATGAGTATTAAAACATGCAATAGCATTTTTCCAGTTACTAAAACCTTTCTTTGTATATGCTTCTATTCCATAGTTTTCAGCTCTTGGTTGCTTAAAGAAAAAACAATGAAAACAGAAGGCGGCCTTTTTAGCAACACTATATTCCATCCAATCATGTGATTTGTACCACTCTTCACGAAAGCCTCTCATCTGCTTCCCAATTCTTTCCTGTTCATAAACACATCCTGTTGGTCGACATGCTCCCATGGACAAATACTCTCTTCTAGCGGCATCCCTAACATCCGGATGCAACTATTCAATTGGTTTTTGGAGGCCGGGGTTAGGATTAATGTCATCTGGATTAAGCTCCACACGTAATTCACTTTCTTTTGCATTACTACCTCCCACTCGTACTGATTCTGTAGCTGTAGGTGATACATCACTGTTGGTATTATTGGCTGTAGTCAGGTTAGATGTTGACTGAAATAAAGATTCAATGTACGGGTCCTCTTCATCATTATTTCCTGACAACAATGAAATAAAATTGACAAGGTAAATATAACTCACTGAAGTTTGGCTGAAACAAAGGAATTAGCCAATTAGGGGAAACATAATTAGATGCAGATTACATACCTGTGCGTTGGCCACTTGGAAGATGTTGCGGACATAGAAAATTCAGATTTTGGCCCAGATTCAGATTATGTGGGTCTGGGTGCGTCAGTGCGTGCAATTCAGAGATAGATGGAGAAGAACAGTAGGAAAGCGGGTGGTCAGGACGCCGGACCCGGCGGCCGGCACGGCGGCGAATTGCCAATCGCTGGTTGATGACAGCGGCGGCGCAACACTTGGACTCTCCGTTGGCTGTTGCTGCGATCTAGCCAGGGTCGAGGCCTCGAGGGATGTTTCTTCTCTTCCGTGATTGACGAAGACGAATGATCGGGTTATGCATCAGAGATCGAAGCGTCGGCCATCTGCCTAGCAATTGGTTTTGGTCTGATCCATCGATGGAGTTGGCTAATGGGCTGTAGGCTTTTACGTGTATGTAACGCCTGGGGCTGGGCTTCTATCTATTCCAAAATCTGAATTTTTTCTACTATGCGTACATGTACTAGCTGGGCCACGCCTGGGGCTGTAGCCCCAGTTGCCCCAGGCCTAGTTTCGCCTCTGATCGCGAAGACGTTCGACTACACCAACCGCGTTTCTTAACGCTTCCCGCTTAGTGATCTACAAGGGTATGTAGATCCACTCTCCCTCTCGTAGATGCTCATCACCATGGATAGATCTTGCATATGCGTAGGAAATTTTTTGTTTCCCATGCAACGTTCCCCTTCAGTGGCATCATGAGCTAGGTCTATGTGTAGATGAGATCTTGAGTAGAACACAAAAGGTTTGTGGGCGTTGATGCTTAGATTGCTTCCTCCCTTGGTCGGATTTTGGTTCAGCGGTATTGTGAGATGAAGCGGCCCGGACCAACATTACTCGTACGCTTACGAGAGACCGGTTCCCTCGACCGCAACTTGTTGCATAGATGGCTTGAGGGTGCCAGTTTCTCTTACTTTAGTTGGATCGAATTCGACAAAGGCGGTCCTTGAGAAGGTTCAAAAGAAAATTATGTATCACCGTTGTGGTTTATGCGTAGGTGAGAATCGTTCTTGCTAGAAACCCGTAGCAGCCACGTAAAACATGCAACAACAATTAGAGGACGTCTAACTTGTTTTTGCAGGGTATGTTGTGATATGATATGGCCAATTACATGATGTGATATATGTGATGTATGAGATGATCATGTGATGTGTAGATTATCACGACTTGCATGTCGATGAGTACGGCAACCGGCAGGAGCCATAGGGTTGTCTTTAATTATTGTATGACCTGCGTGTCAATCATTAAGCGTTATGCAATGCTTTACTTTATCGCTAAACCGTAGCAATAGTAGTAGGAGCATGGTGGGCGCGACAACCCAGATGGCGACACGTTGATGGAGATCAAGATGATGGAGATCATGGTGTCATGCCGGTGACGATGGAGATCATGCCGGTGCTTTCTTGATGGAGATCAAAAGCTCAAGTTCATGACCATATCATGTCACTTATTATTTGCATGTAATGTTAATACTTTTATGCACCTTGTTTTGCTTAGGACGACGGTAGCATTATAAGGTGATCCCTCACTTAATTTCAAGATAAATTGTGTTCTCCCCGAGTGTGCACCATTGCGAAAGTTCGTCGTGTTGAGACACCACGTGATGATCGGGTGTGATAGACTCTACGTTCACATACAATGGGTGCAAGCCTGTGTTGCACATGCAGAACACTCGGGTTAAACTTGACGAGCCTAGCATGTACAGACATGGCCTTGGAACACAAGAGACTGACAGGTCGAACATGAGTCATATAGTAGATATGATCAACATGATGATGTTCACCATTGTAACCACCTCAACTCATGTGATGATCGGAATTGAGTTGGTGATTTTGGATCATGTATCACTCGAATGACCGGAGGGATGTCAATTTGAGTGGGAGTTATTAAGTAATATGATTAATTGAACTCATTATCATGAACATAGTCAGTAGTGTCTTTGCAAATTATGTTGTAGATTACATGCTCACGCTGTAGCTCCCTTGAATTTTTGTATGTTCCTAGAGAAATGGAGTTGAAAGATGATGGTAGCAATATTGCGTACTGGCTCCGTGATCTGAGGATTGTCCTCATTGCTGCACAGAAGGCTTATGTCCTTAATGCACCGCTCGGTGCACCAAACCCTCTAGCGTTGTTTGTAGATGTTGTGAACATCTGACAGGCACGTTTTGATAACCACTTGATAGTTTAGTGCATCATGCATTACAGCTTAGAATTGTGGCTCCGAAACATTTTGAACGTCATGGAACATATGAGATGTTCTAAGAGCTGAAATTAGGATCTTAGGCTCGTGCCCGTGATGCGAGATATGAGATCTCCAACAAGATTCTTTGCCTGTAAGATGAAAGAGAATAGCTCAATCGTTGAGTATGTGCTCAGATTGTCTGGGTGCTACAATCGCTTGAATCGAGTGGGAGTTGATCTTCCAGATAAGATAGTGATTGATATAGTTCTCCAAGTCACTGTCACTAAAGCTACTAGAACTTGGTGATGAACTATAAAACGCCAGGGATAGAAATAATGATCCCTGAGCGATTCGCGATGTTTGACACCGCGAAGGTAGAAATCCAGAAGGAGCGTCAAAGTGTTGATGGTTAGTTAAAAACCACTAGTTTCGAGAAGGGCAAGAGAAAGCAGGGAAACTTCATGGATAGCAAGTCAGTTGCTGCTCTAGTGAAGCAACCCAAGGTTGAACTCAAACCCGAGACTAAGTGCTTCGATTATGAGGAGAACGGTCGCTGAAGCAGAACAACCCTAGATACTCGGTAGATAAGAAGGCTGGCAATGTCAACAGAAGTATATTTGATATACGTGTTATTGATGTGTACCTTGCTAGTACTCCTAGTAGCACCTGGGTATTGGATACCGGTTCGGTTGCTAAATGTTAGTAACTCGAAATAAAAGCTACAAAATAAACGGAGAACTAGCTAAGTGTGAGGTGACGTTGTGTGTTGGAAATGTTTCCATGGTTGATGTGATCAACATCTCACGCTCTCTCTACATTCGAGATTAGTAACGAACCTAAATAAGTGTTATTTGGTGTTTTGCGTTGAGCATGAACGTGATTAGATCGTGTTTATTGCAACACAGTTATTCATTTAAGTTAGAGAATAACGGTTATTCTGTTTACATGAATAATACCTTCAATGGTCATGCACCCAGTGAGAATGGTTTGTTGAATCTTGATCGTAGTAATACACATGTTCATAACATTGATGCCAAAAGATGCAAAGTTAATAATGATAGTACCACATACTTGTGGCACTGCCGCTAAATGTCATATTGGTATAAAACGCATGAAGAAACTCCATGCTGATGGATCTTTGGACTCTTTCAATTTCGAATCGGTTGAGACATGCGAACCATGCCTCTTGGTCAAAGATGACTAAGGACCCCGTTTTCTGGTTTGACGGAGCGGGCAAGTGATTTATTGGAAATGATACATGTTGGTGTATGCAATCCAATGAGTCTTGTAACGTGCGGTGGATATCGTTATTTCTTAGCTTCACTGATGATTTGGGTAGATATAGTGTATGTTTACTTAATGAAACACAAGTTTGAATCGTTTGAAAGGTTCAAGCAAATTCAGAGTGAAGTTTAAGATCATCGTGACAAGAAGATAAAGATGTTTGCGATATGATCGTGGAGGTGAATATCTGAGTTACGAGTTTGGCATACAACTTTAGACAATGTGAAAGTTGTTTCACAACTCACGCCACCTGGAACACCATAGTGTGATGGTGCGTCCGAATGTGATAGTCGTGCTCTATTGGATATAGTACGTACTATGATGTCTATTATCGTCTTATTACTATAATTTTGGGGTTATGCATTAGAGACAACTGCATTCACTTTAAATAGGGCACCATTTAAATCCGTTGAGATGACACCGTGTGAACTATGGTTTGATAGAAACCTAAGCTGTCATTTCTTAAATGTTTGGGGCTGCGATGCTTGTGTGGAAAATGTTTTCACCTAATGAGCTCGAACCCAAAGTGGACAAATGCATCTTCATAGAATACCCTAAGAACAGTTGGGTGAACCTTCTATCTCAGATCCAAGCATAAAATATTTGTTGCTAAAACTGGGTCCTTTCTCGAGAAAGGATTTCTCTTGAAAGAATTGAGTGGGAGGAGGATAGAACTTGATGAGGTTATTGAACCTCTACTTCAACCAGAAAGTGGCGCAGCGCAGAAAGATGTTTCTGTGAAGCCTACGTCAGTTGAAGAGCAAGTTAATGATGATGATCATGAAGCTTCAGATCAAGTTACTTCGACCTACGAGGAAAATAGAACTTGATGAGATTATTGAACCTTTACTTCAACCAGAAAGTGGCGCGGCACAGAAGGATGTTTCTGTGAAGCCTACGACAGTTGAAGAGGAAGTTAATGATGATGATCATGAAACTTCGGATCAAGTTACTATCAAACTTCGTAGGTCGACAAGGACGTGTACTACTACTGAGCGGTACGACAACCCTGTCTTGAAGGTCATGTTGTTGGACAACGATGAACCTACGAACTATGGAGAAGCGATGATGGGCCCGAAAACCAACAAATGGTTAGAGGCCATGAAATCCGAGAAAGTATCCATGTATGAAAATCAAGTATAGACTTTCGTGGACTTTCTCGTTGGACGGCTGGTCGTTAAAGTACAAATGGATCTTTAAAATGAAGACAGACGCTGATGGTAAATGTTACCATTTGTAAAGCTCGACTTGTTGCAAAGTAGTTTACGACAATTTCAAAGAGTTGACTGCGATGAGACTTTCTCACTCGTAGTGATGCTAAAGTCTGTTGGAATTCTGTTAGCAGTTGCTGCATTTTTCAATTATGAAATCTAGCAGATGGATGCCAAACCATCGTTTCCTTCCTTAAGGAAAGGTTGTATGATATACAACCAGAAGGTTTTGTCAGTCCTAAGGATGCTAAAAGATGTGCGAGCTTCAGTGATTCTTCTATGAACTGAAGCAAGCATCTCGGAGTTGGAATATACACTTTGATGAGGTGATCAATGTTTTTGAGTCTATACAAAGTTTACGAGAAACTTGTATTTGCAATAAAGTGAGTGGGAGCACTATAGAGTTTCTGATTAGTATATGTGGATGACATATTGCTATTCGGAAATGATGTAGAATTTCTGGAGAGCATAAACGGGTGTTTGAAAAGAGTTTTTCACAGGAAGACCTGGATAAAGCTACCTAATTGTTGAGCATCAAGATCTATAGAGATAGATCAAGATACTTGATGAGACTTTCAATGAGTACATACCTTGACAAGATTTTGAAAGAGTTCAAAATGGATCAGTCAAAGAAAGAGTTCTCGCCTGATTTGTAAGGTATAAAGTTGTGTAAGACTCAATGCCCAGTGACTATAGAAGAAAGAGAAAATATGAGTGTCATCCCCTATGCTTCAGCCATAGGCTCTATCATGTATGCAATGATGTGCACAAGACCCGATGTCAGCCTTGCCATAAGTATGGCAAGAAGGTTTCAAAGTGATCCTGGAATGGAGCACTGGACAGAGGTCAAGATTATCCTTAGTAACTAAAAGACTAAGGAGATGTTTCTCAATTATGGAGGTGATAAAGAGTTCGTCGTAAAGAGTTACGTCGATGCAAGCTTTAACACCAATCCGGATGACTCGTAGTAGCAATTTGGATACGTATAGTGGAGCAGCCATTTGGAATAGTACCAAGTGGAGTGTGGTAGCAGTGTTTACGGTTTGACATAGAAATTTGCAAAGTACACACGGATCTGAATGTCACAGACCCGTTGACTATAAGACCTCTCTCACATGCAAACCATGATCGAGCCCCAGAAATCATTGGGTGTTAGATTCATAACAATGCGAATCACATGGTGATGTGAACTAGATTATTGACTCTAGTGCAAGTGGGAGACTGTTGGAAATATGCCCTACAGGCAATAATAAATTAGTTATTATCATATTTCCTTGTTCATGATAATCGTTTATTATCCATGCTATAATTGTATTGATCGGAGACTTAGATGCATGTGTGGATACATAGACAAAACCATGTCCCTAGTATGCCTCTAATGGACTAGCTCGTTGATCAAAGATGGTTAAGGTTTCCTAGCCATGGACATGAGATGTCATTTGATAACGGGATCACATCATTAGGAGAATGATGTGATGGACAAGACCCAAACTACAAACGTAGCTTATGATCATGTCATTTTATTGCTATGGTTTTCTGCATGTCAAGTATATGTTCCTATGACCATGAGATCATGCAACTCACAGACATCGGAGGAGTGCCTTGTGTGTATCAAACGTTGCAACGTAACTGGGTGACTATAAAGGTGCTCTACAGGTATTTCCGAGGGTGTCTATTGGGTTGGCATGGATCAAGACTAGAATTTGTTACTCCGTTTGACGGAGAGGTATCTCAGGGCCCACTCGGTAATACAACATCACAACAAGCCTTGCAAGCAATGTGACTAAATATTAGCCATGGGATCTTGTATTACGGAACGAGTAAAGAGACTTGCCGGTAACGAGGTTGAACTAGGTATGGAGATACCGACGATCGAATCTCGGGCAAGTAACATACCGAAGGACAAAGGGAACGTTATACGGGATTGACTGAATCCTTGACACAGAGGTTCGACCGATAAAGATCTTTGTAGAATATGTAGGAACCAATATGCTCATCCAGGGCCTGCTATTGGTTATTGACCATAGAGGTGTCTCGGTCGTGTCTGCATAGTTCTCGAACCCGCAGGGTCTGCACACTTAAGGTTCGGTGACGTTTCGGTAGTATAGAGTTATGTATGGTGGTGACTGAAGGTTGTTCGGAGTCCCGGATGAGATCCCGGACATCACGAGGATCTCCAGAATGGTCCGGAGGTCAAGATTGATATATAGGAAGTCCCATTTTGGTCGCCGGAAAAGTTTTGAGCTAATCGGGAATGTACCGGCAGTGCCGGTAGTGTACCGGGAGACCACCGGGAGGGGTATTTCGACCCAAGAGGCTTCATGGGCTGTGGGAGAGTAAATACCAGCCTTTTGTGGGCTGGTGGAAGTCCCACACAACACCCATGCGGCTGGGAGAAAAAGCCCAAAGGGAAAAAGATGGAAAAAGGCCAAAAAAGGAGGAATCCTAGTCCAACTACTAGGATTGGAGGAGGAGTCCTCCTCTCCTCCCCACTTTGGTCGACCATAGGGCTGGCTTTTTGGCAGCCAAGACTCCTCCTCCTCCTCTCCTCCTATATATACTAGAGGATTTTAGGGTTTTAGCACAGAATTTTCAGCCACGTGCTACCCGTTCCTCTAGTGCATAGTTGCTCCTCTAGATCAGTTTTCTGCAGTGCTTAGGCGAAGCCATGCCGGAATAGCTCCACCACCATCGCCGCAGCGCCGTCACGCTGTCGGAGAACTCTTCTACCTCTCCACTCCCTCTTGCTGGATCAAGAAGGCGGAGATCGTCATCAAGCTGTACGTGTGCTGAACGCGCAGGTGTCGTCCGTTCGGTGCTAGATCGGAAGGACCATGATCAAGATTGCGAGATGGATCATGATGAGATCGCGGGATGGATCATGATGAGATCACGGGACAGATCGTGATGAGTTCGCGGGACGGATCGTGATTGGATCCCAGGACGGATCGTGATGAGATCGCGGGACGCTCGGCGATTTGGATCGTGAAGACGTTCGACTACACCAATCGCGTTTCTTAACGCTTCCCGCTTAGCGATCTACAAGGGTATGTAGATCCACTCTCCCTCTCGTAGATGCTCATCACCATGGATAGATCTTGCGTGTGCATAGGAAATTTTTTGTTTCCCATGCAACGTTCCCCTACAGTAGCCCCCAAGGGTCGGCTCATCAAAAAGTTTCGGCGGGTGTAGCCCCCAAGGGCCGGCTCATCAGAATGTGATGCACCGGGTCTTCAATTTGAACCTCATAATATGTTTAAACAGCTGAATACTATAGCCCCCAAGTGTCGGGTCGCATGCTTGCAGTGACTTGGGACTTTGAAAAATTGATCTGAGCGGTGTAGTCCCGAAGTGCCGGGTCAGTAAGAATTACTGGGCTGGGACTTTTCGAAAAATATAGAAAAGCTGGCTCAGCTCCTTGAGATAACATGGTCTTGCTGACGATGTAATGATTTGAAAACCGGCTTGCATTAGACCCCAAGTGTCGTGGTGCGTGTTTGCAACGACATGCGACTTGCATAATTGATATAAACTGGCTTTGAATAATGTAGCCCCCAAGTGCCGAGTTATCTGCCTAGGCGACTCGGGACTATGTGAGAATAATATGACTCACCACAATTTGTTTAATGAATCCTTAACCATGGTTGTAATATAACCTGGAATGAATATCCTGTAATAATTCCTTTGTCTTTGATATGAAATCCCTGCTCGTGGTTGCGGTGTAACCCGGCAAATATGTGTTTGGAGAAATCCATGAGTTTTGTAGATTACTACAGAGCACAATTAAAGAAATCCGAGAACCAGTCAACTAGATGACACGACATTATATCTGATAGGGCGGTTCTTCGAGAATAATCAATTTTCCAATATAACGGCGGCTCATCTTTAATAAACAAGACCTGCAAAAACAAGACATAATATGTTCTGTGTTGCTGTAAGGGCGGCTTGAAAAAGCACAACCCGGAGATGTTATAACTTTCATAACATTGCTCCTTCTTTCATAATCTGGCTCTGACCCGACTTGATAAGCCGGCATGACATGTGAATATGATGAAATATATGATGCAATGTATGATGCCATGAATGATGCAAGATGCAATGTATGACGTAATGTTAACTTGTCAACATTATTGGCATAAAGCCGGCGGATAGGCGTTAGAAGCTATACCTGAAGGTAGGAAGCCTCCCTTGCCGCGACCCATTTTCCTGAGCTGGAATTTTGTGCCTCTACGGCCGGCTAATAGGCGTTAGAACCTATACCCGAAGGTAAGAAGCCGCCATTCACCGAGACTCATTTTCCTGAGCCGGAATTTTGTGGCATAAAGCCTGGTGCCGCGACTCATTTTCCTAAGCCGGGATTTTTATAAGAACAGCTAATAGGCGTTAGAAGTTGTACCCGAAGGTAAGAAGCCGTCGTTCACTTCAGCTAAGTTACCTTAGCTGTTTTTACATGGCCTTAGGCCGGCTAATAGGCATTAGAAGTTGTACCCGGAGGTAAGAAGCCACCGTTCGCGGGTCATGAGATGTTAGCTACCTGTCGGTAAAAAACCTCTCATAACCGCGGCTAAACTGGTTAGCCGGAGATGGCATAAAGCCGGTTGATTGGGTGTTAGAAGCGGTACCCGTCGGTAAGAAGCCCCCTTTTCAGCAATTACGACGCAAAGCACCGGCGGATAGGCGTTAGAAGCTGTACCGGCTAAAGGTAGGAAGCCGCCCTCGCCGCGACTCATTTTCTTGAGCCGGATTTTTATAAGAACAAGTAATAGGCATTAGAAGTTGTACCCGAAGGTAGGAAGCCACCATTCACCACAGCTAAGTTACCTTAGCTGTTTTTACATGGCCTTAGGCCGGCTAATAGGCATTAGAAGCTGTACCCGAAGGTAAGAAGCCGCCATTTGCCAATCTCAGTTGATGTATCAACCGGAACATTTTTGAACTCTTGTGGTAAGTCGCCATCTTGTAAACCGCCATCTTGTATAAAGAAATGGCAGAAGCTCCAAGTGATGATCCAATAAATCCGGGCACCTATGTTTGAATGGTGCGTCACGGCGGTTCTTTCTCTTGGGAAAATTTTAATCTTTCCGTCAGTAATGTAATAGCCCCCAGGATTGGATTTTCTCTTGCAAAGACCTGGGGTTCTCGTTGAAAACGACCAAATGTGTCTCGCCATGTCTGTAGCCCCCGAGTCTTAAGTTGACTTGAAGAGGCGGCTTGAGAATCTCCACTGAAAGTTGAGTTTGGCCGTGGCAGGTTATAGATGATCCTGTATGAATTGCTTCAATGATCCGGTTGATGGTTCGTTCCGGTTGTTTGTTGAAGTGAACCAAATTGTAGTGGCGGCAATTTGTGCGCCTGTCCGTTGGGCGGCTCATATCGACGAGCATCGTACTAGTATGTTGATGTAGGGCAGACTGTGGGCGGCGTCTTGCACCCCTCGATTGGGCGGCTCGCACCGGTGTATGAAGCCGCTATTGGGTTGACATAGACATAGCAGACACCCGCGGCATTGTAAGTCGGCGCTGTTGTCAAAGACGCCATGGCGTTGTAAGCCGGAGCGGTGGCGAGAGAAGGCCACGGCGTTGTAAGGCGGCGCAGTGGTGAGAGACGGCCATGGCGTTGTAAGCCGGCACGGATGGCGAGAGATGGCCACAACGTTGTTGGTGGAGACCATAAAACAGGTATGGTGGCTTGCCGCCTTCATTCGGCAGCTCATACTGGCGGGTGAACGCACGCGGTACCGGCAAATTGATGTAGACCGTCTGCGGGGCCGGTGACTCCCGCGCGTCCATCGAGCAATGCAACACGCCGATGTGCGCTATAACTTCGCGGTATCATGCCACACGAACAATTGTCCACCTGGATTTTTTGTCGGATAAATATGGACACCCGCATTGGATAATAGTGGAAATAATCAGATGAAACAAATGCTCATCTAACTAAGCTTCCCCTTTTTTAACCTTATCCACCTCCCTTGCTTTCTTTCTCTTGCAGTCAAAACATCATGGACAGTAGGTGCGCACGAGGAAAAGCTGGTGAGGCGAGGGAGAGTGTTGGAGGCTGGGTGAATTTGGGCCGGTGTATGCAAGCGCGGCGGTCCCAGGCGTGGTGGCTGACGATCGTGGCAAGGAGAGACCGCGGCGGCTTGTCTAGCACGGCGGTGGCGAAGAATCCGGAGCAGATGCTCGCGACGGAGGATAAGCCTCAGCGGCGGCTCCCGAGTGGCTGCTCGTGGTGTAGAGAGGCCGCGGCGGCGGCTTTCGAGCAGCATCTCGCGGTGGGGAGAGGTCGTAGCAGCAGCTTGCGACGGAGACAGGCCGCAGTGGCGGCCCCTAAGCGGCAGAGCGGCTCGCGGCAGCAAAGACGATCTTTGTGGCGGCTCAGAACATAGGAGGTGGACCAGGGGCATGGCCGGCTCAAGCAGCAGCAGCTCGCGACGGGGACAGCACGGTGGCGTGAGGCCGATTCCGTCTCGGTGTCGGGCGGCCCTGTGGAGGTGTGACTACTGGGCGGAAATACGTCGGAGAGGAGGGACCGCATTGGCGGCTCTAGGTGGGGATAAAACAAGGGGCAGCTCAGACGCACCCCGACACAGCAGAGGCAGTCGCGAAAGGCGGAGCGAGGTGGAGCAGATCGGCGGCTCGTCCAACGCGGCAGCGATGTGGGAGGCGAGACGGTGGTGGTGGAGTCAACCTTGCTACATGGATGTGGGGTGTGGCCACGATATCGGAGTCGCCAGCCATGACCGAGAAGTCCAACGCCCGGCTAGGCCGGCCAAGGCGGAGGCGGGCACCATGGCACGTGAGTCCGTTGTCCAAGCCTACTTTTGGGTCATGGATGTTTGTACGAAGTCGCGTCTGTATTCACTCCACCTTCTATTTGTACGAAGTCTGTCTTCCGGATCATGGCGTGTATGTATTACTGAATCGTGGTAGATCTCGGCGGATTGGTGCTACCATCTTCGATCCGAACACCAACGGCAGGTCTAGATGGAATATGCAGCGGAAACACCCTTCCTCTTGGTGATGCACAACAATTGATCTGGCTTTGGATTGTGTGGCCACTGTGGCAGCCTACGATGCATCTCAAATTTCGTTTGATCCTAAACACGTAGAAATCACTTTGACTGCTGGTCAACGACATAGATCCTTCTGCTTCGTCCTTTTCATTTATTCAACGCATCACGAGCTTCCTGATTCCTGAAGGGCTCCCTCCAAGAACACAATACCACCGTGCATGGCCCCATGGTGGGCGCCAACTGTCGTGGTATTATCACGGCAGATGTCCGGGTGAAAGGACTTAGGTTCGGGGCAAAGACGCAACTATGTGGCGGCTTGAAGGGGTTGATCGAAATCCAGAGACACGGAGTTTACCCAGGTTCGGCCCCTCCGATGGAGGTAAAAGCCTACGTCCTGCTTGTCTGATACTGATGATGATGAATATCTCTCGGTTACAAGGGTGCTAATTGCTACCTCTAATCTGTCTATCTCTAATCTCTTGTGTTGTCTAAACTTGTGGACCCGTCTCCCCTCTCTAGGGGTGCTCTACCCCTCCTTATATAGGTGGAGAGGGTAGGTTTACAAATAGAGTCCTACTAGGAGTAGGATTAGGACTAGCCTCTCATGAATCCTACTCCGGATTTTATTTCCTTTAAGGGAATCCTTCTCTCTTCGGGCCTTCTCTTGTGAGCCGCCAGGCGCCAGCTCACCCGCCGTGTCTTGGGCTTGGTCGTCCTGCGACCCGTCTGCCGGGTCATCAATGAAACATCATGTCTTTGCCAGGTCTCCTGTGAGTCGCCAGGCCGGGTCATACCGCGGGGTATATCCCCGACAGAGAGAAAGCGAGTGCGTCCTGTTCACGAACATCAAGGGCGCCGTCAGACCCCGGCCTACATAACCCCCCTCGATGTGCGTACCCCCTAGGGTTTCCCCCTTTTACCTCAAGCCACCGCCGATCCCTCTCTTCCCATCCTTCCTCTTCCTCTACGGTAAGATTCAGAGAATCAGTGAGGTTCAGAGAGAGAAACAGGGGAGCGCCACCCTACTTTGCGTCGTCCTCGTCTCCGGTGGCCCCTTCCTCGCCGCCTAGGATGCCGGAGAGCTCTGCGGTGCCTCCCGCGCCCCGTTCCCGATGCTAGGGCGTGGAGAGCAGCCCCACGTCGTCGGCTTCTTCCTCATCTCCTCCGTGCACCTGAAGCCCCCACCGCGGATCTTCCTCCTCGCTGCTCAGTGCCGAGAAAATCCTCGAGCCCCTCTCGGTGAGCAGCCGTTTCGCCGTCCATTTCCATGCGTTCTCTCGGCTAGTCTCATCGTCACCGAGCTCGGGTCGCCGTTGCCGCGCCCTGCCTGAGCCGAGCATGAGCTCGTGCTCGAGCTCCTCGCTGCCGCTCGCGTAGGATGTAGATGACGATGGGAATGAGATCCCCATAAGCTTCTACAGCCCCGCCGTTGCTAGTTCCCTCCATAGGTCGCCGGAGTTTGCCGTCGTCGCTGTCGTAGCTCGCTGTGGCAAAGCAGAGGAAGGCAGCACCTTCTGTGTTCATTATAAATTGCGCCCCTCCTTCTAGCAGAGTTCCCACACCTAGCGCCATGGTTTCCCCTTGCTCGGTTGACCAGGGTGTCGTGGGTTCGAATCCCCCTGGCCCTTTTTATTTTAGCTGTGTTGCCGCGTGCTGTGTGTGTGTGGTGTGAGTGGATCCGGTGTGGCCACGTGGGGATCCTCATGTGCCTATGTATGTGTGTATGTGGGGCTATGTGTGGCTCTGTGCGTGTTTTGTGTGTGTGTATGACAATGGGCCCTTGACCCCTTGTCATCCTCAAAGGGGGCCTGGTGAGTCTGACCAGTGGGACCCCCTCCTATATTTTTTCTTTATTTATGTTTTTATTCTATGATTAATAGAAGTATTCCGTTTCTAGAAATATCCAGATCTGGACTAGGCCAGTTTTGGTAGTGTCCATTTTGGGCAATAAGTGACTTATAAGGGGTAGTGCCATTTTTCGAATTAGATTTTGGGTGTTGTATAGTTACAAATATATGAGTGTGATATATGGATTTGGGGTAGAAAAATCCCAGGAATCCATTGGTGTTGTTTGCTTGGTCATTTGAGCAAGTTTGCAAATATTTCATTTTGTTCCAACATGCCATTATGTCTTTTTATATGCTTTAATCCATGCATGCTATGATATTTGTGTCAACTTGTAAGTAGTGGAGTTTCATGAGTATTATGCCCTGGTATTTTCTTTTGTCATGATAAGCTTGTATGTAAGTGGGTTTCTTGATCCAAAGTAGCTAAGAAAATGTTGTTGTTTTCAACATGCTAAATATTTCTAAGCCTCGGATGCTGTAATTATTTTTATGCCATGTTTAGTGGGTGCTACCAAGTGTTCTGTTGTGTTCTAGCTCAAGCTCGGTGCTAGTGTTTTGTAGTAGATGTTGTCCTATACCATCCAGTTAATTTTCATACCATGAGGTGCTCTCTAGCATCATTGTTTTCTGCTGTCAAATTGCTATCAGCTTAACTCGGATTCTAGAAAAACTATGATTTTCTCTAAGTCCCTAGAATATGTTTCATTATGCCATCTTATCAGCTTCATTACTAGTGATTCTTGCCTTCTTTCAAGTTTGTGTAGTTGGATGATTGGTTAAGCATATTATGTAGTTTCTGTACATACTTTGTTTGTGGTTGGAAACATCATGTAGCTCTAGATATTTGCTGTGCAAGTTGCTATGTTACTGTTTTGGACACGATGTGTGTAGTGTTGTGTTGTGGCGTGTGGAAGCTATGCTCCAAAGTTTTGCTTGATCTTTGCCTCTATTCTGGTTAGTTTTTCATTTCCTAACCAGTGGCTACCTTGGAACACCAAGGAATAGCCCATGGCCTTTCTTGTCTTGTATTTTGTCTTCGTACCTTGTCGTGAGCGTAGCGTGCGAACCGTTACTTCGTTTACTATGATCTACATATGAATTTGCATTGATTTTGCATGACGCATCCATATTTGCCATGTTCATGCATGTTCATACAACTAAATATGTGGTTCTGTCCAGAATACTAATCAACCTAATAGTTGCATGAGAAACATGACTAGCTTAGGTTGCCATGTCAAATGCACTAATATGGATCATGCATCATCTTGTTTGTGCATTGCATCATGATTGGTTGTTTATTTGTTGATGTTTCTCATTGGGTAGACGCGAGTGTTGAACCTGAGTACGAGGATTCAGGAGAGTACAACTACGAGGACCCAACTCTTTGTCCCTCTGAAGAACTAATAAGCACAATGATCGTATCCGGATCCCGACATTATTTTTGCTTGCTAGATGTCTCTCTCTTATCGTTACACTTGTGTTACCTACCACTTGAATGAAAAGTCTCCTACATTGCCATGATATCCTCTAACCCCTCCACTACCTGGCAAACCTTGTTTGGCTAAGTTACGGCTGCTCAGCCCCACTTATAGCGTTCTTAGATGCAAGTTACCGCTGCTCAGTGTCATGGGAACAAGTCTGACAATAGAAAGTAGAGGTATGAAGGAGAGGGCAGAGTCCTAGCTACGGCGAGGGTGTACACATGGATGTATGAGTTCAGGCCCCTCTCGTGGAGGTAACAGCCCTACGTTTCAGTGCTCGGGAGCTCTTGTGGAGTGGAAAATATGAGTTACACAAGGTGCGAACCACTATTCCAGAGGGGAGGGGTGGTTTATATAGAGTGCTCTGCCCCTCATAAATGTCCGGCATCCAAGGGTTCGATCGTGGGAATAAATATGTGTGTTACTCGTAACGTACATAATAAATGCTACTATTTGTTGACTGAACGCCTATCTATTGGCTTCTCTAGGGTGGCTTTTCGCCTTCGTTTGTCGAATGGAGATGAGGTCTTCCGAGTAATAGTTGATTGTCGAGTGAAGGAAAAAAATTCCGAGTGGATTGGCTCTCGACTGACTTGAGCGCCGTAATGAATACAGTCGGAATCACACTTGCAACCTGGATGTCCTCCAATATTTTGTCCTTAGGTAGGGCATGTAGGTCAGCCCTAAGACCCTACCCTAGATACATATCCTTGTCAATAGCCGCCGAATGGATTGGGGTTCGAGTGTGAAAAGGGATCGATGCCAGTTTTGATAAAGCACCAAACTTCCGAGTGTACTTTGGGGCTTTAACGAAACTTGTGTCCATTGAAATCTTTGCCATTCGCCCGGATCGATTCTGCCTTGATAGTGTCCGAATGAATTTTGGGCATCAATTATATTTCGAGTGACTTGAAGGGGTCTTTACACGTGACGGGTTGCTCTATCAGATCCGGATTTCATGGGATTCAAAAATTTGGGAAGCACATGCGTCGGCGATGAAAGCACCATGACTGGGGCAAGTGGGAGCACGACACCTCGATTCATGCACCGCCCATTTCGCCATGTACCGCATGACGCCTGCGGTCGAGATACATGGGGATTTAGTAGGCCCATCAGTCAGCGAGACACTCGACAGAGTAATTAATGCTGCCACACCACAGCCTGTACAGTCTTCTTCCCCCAAATCTCCTCACTTCCTCCGTCTCCACCACTCTCAGCGCCTTGTCTCGCTCCGCCTCAACGACCGCCACCGCTGTGATGATCAATGGGAAGACCGAGAAGCTGGAGCACGCCAAGAAGGGTGCCGTGAAGGGCAAGGCCAAGAAGCTGTCGAGAGTGCGGTTCACTACGCCGTCGGGGTTGATCCAAGGGGATTTCCTCCCGTCGGCGGTCACGACGGGGGACGTTGAGAACCTTGTCATCTACGGGCTCGTGACTAAAGGCTCGTGGAGGCTGTCGGAGGGGGAGGCCGAGCTGGAGCCGCGCGAGGGGGAGCGGGTCATCCTCCCCACCCACGTCGAGCGAGGTTTTTCCATGCCTCCCCATCCTTTCTTCTGAGGTTTCTTGAATTTCATCGGAGTTCAACTCCACAATTACCCTCTGAATGCTATTGCCTATCTCTCTGCTTTTATCACCCTGTGCGAGTGCTTCCTGGGCTGCCCCCCATTGGAGGTTTTTCAAACACATATTCACTGTTAGATCTCAGTCGGTCAAGAAAGCCAACCCTGAGGATGATAAGACCCATGTCATCCAATTATGTGGTGTCTTGGGGATCCAAAAGAGGGCTAGGAGTTCCTTTTCGTCCATGACTTGTCCAGAATCTGTTAGGGGTTGGCAATCGACCTGGTTCTACTGCCAAGATGTAGCATCCCCCAACATGTCGACTGGTCTTTCCCCTTTCACGTTAGATCGACCCACTATTCAAAAATCCTTGACCGTGTTAGAGGGGGATAAGGTCCAAGTGGGGATCTTAGTGGATGTCATTGTGGCCCTTGTCTGTGGTAGAGTGACTAGCATGGATCTGCTGGAGACATTCCTCAGTCGGCGGATCCTGTCGCTCTAGGCAAGGGACCATGCTATGTGGCATTACTCTGGCCCCGCAGACACGACTCGGACGCACCTAGAAGACGTCCCACAGAAAACTGTCGAGCAATGGATTGGGAGCATCACTGGAGCCTATGACAATCCTCTGGGAGCCAAATGGTTCAAGCCGTTCTCTGCTGAGAATCCACCAAAGAACCTGGTAAATTATATCTTTGTCCACTGTAATGTTGTTCTGTCGAGTTTCTGAGTATTTGGTCGACTGATTTTATTATTTGACCTTGCCAGGAATGGACCAACATGTATTCGCCTGTGCCAAATGGGAATCAGCCTGAGGACGGGGGGAGCGAGGGCGACAACATGGACTTTGATTATGCCGACGACAGTGAGGGAGACAACGAGGAATCGGGCAAGGATGAAGAGGAAGTCGAGTCCCCTTTGCGCACCGAGAATCGATCCAAGCAGCATCAAGACCCTGCGACTGCTCTGAGTAAGACTTTGGCGTTGAGTGGTAGGAACCCTAAACGGGACCGGGCCTCGACAGTTGAGTTGAGTGAACGGGCTGCGAAGCAGCCCAGATTAGCCATGCCGAAGCCCCGGAAGGCTTTGGCCCAAATGAAGATTGATGTCCCCGTTGTTTCAATGTAAGTGTCTGTTTCCTTCTTTCGCTGATGTGCAAGACTTCGAAGTTTTGCTAACCGAGTGGAATTTGATTTACCAGAGTTGCTACCTTAGTAATTTCGCCTCCACGGGACGGAGTGGAGAAAATGGATGTGGATACTTCTGATGCGGACACTTCTCAACGAGGTATAGAAGATCTTCACTTCAACTTATATTCTCGAAAATGACTTGCGTATTGAATATGTTAATGTTGTCAATTGGTATTTGCAGAGATCATACAACTGGAAGACGATGAAGACCACCCTCGGGGTACGAGGGGTGAAGGTGTGGCCTTAGGCGCCCTGCGCGTACGCACCCGAAGAACGTCATCAGTGCCCCCACCTCAAAGGTCAACAGCTGCTACCTCTCATGATATAGGCGACTCATCCCGATCCAGAAGCGAGCTCGCGACTCCACTGTCAAGTGCTCCACCAGCTGTTTCAACCATCGTGGCTGATGCACTAATTGACCAACCTCCTGTGTCCTTGACTACACCAACCTAGACATCATCTCCTCCGCCGATGACTGCGTTCCCCCTATTCCGCGTCCTTGAGGACCAGACTAGGGCTTCCAAGGAGGCTATGATCCAAGGCGAAGAAATGATGCAGAGCACCAAGGCAGCGTATGAAGCCAGCAAGGCGGCCTATGACATTATCTCGACACTCCGCCTCAATGTTCGAGTATGTGCCATTGTTAGTTTATTTCCAGTTGACTTCCTGTCTTTCTCGATTGCACACCTTGTGGGTGTTTCTTTCTGAAGTGGATGTTTACCTTATTAAGTAATCTTTGCTTGTTCCTCTCTCAAGTAGATCAGGTTCTTGTCAAATGTTTTTTGATCCAGTGGGGGCACGTTGAGTGCACCCATTGGGTGTAGTCCCCGAGACCGTTGTCGAGTGCTTGCCTCAGTACGGGTCTTAGAGTTTCTTTATCACCACTCGACAGGTCGAATGTTTTCTGATCCAGTGGGGGCACGTTGAGTGCACCCACTGGGTGTAGTCCCCAAGACCACTGTCGAGAGCTTGCCTCGGCAGTAGTCTAATAGAGATAGTTTTTACTCCCATAGGTCGGGCCTGCTCGAGTTGTTTCGAATCCAGTGGGGGCCCACTGAGTGTAGTCCCTAAGACTACTTTTGTCGATGACGACGAGCAGTAGTCTTAAGAACTTGGACTCACGGTCCTATTTTGTACACGGAGTATATTTGTGACTTGGATCTCTCGAGTGAATTATTAACCCTAGGAACAAGAACAGCCGAACCCATTCTACAGGTTTTGTGAACATCGTTTCCATCAACCATGATATGACGCTGCATAAGGATAGACATATCCATGAAACCTGTTGGGTAGGTCTTGTCAGTGCGGACATTGTTTCTGTCAACCATGATATGACGCTGCATAATGATAGGCATATCCATGAAACCAGCTGGGTAGGTCTTGTTAGTGTGGACCTTGTTTCCATCAACCATGATATGACGCTGTCGAAGGGTGCTGGGTGGGGCGGCGAGCCGCCATACAGTCGACTATTATTGTTCCTTTCCACTTGCGAGTGGAGAAAATTTCACGTTGACTGAACTGTTGTTTTTTGTTGTTGTTGTTGTTGTTGATTTCAGAGAGCTTGTGAACTTGGCACCCAGTATAAGGATCTGGAGAAGGAGAAAATTCAGCTGCAATTGTATCTGGAGGTCTCCAAAAACAACTTGGAACGTGCGCAGACTGAGCTGAGGACTCTGGGAGGTAATTCTTGTCGACGGAATGTACTGTTACTTTTCCTTCCATCCTTTGAACCGAGTGCCCCACTCAAACAGATGTCCGAGATGAGAACCGTTGACTCCAAGCATGACTCAACAATGCTATTTATTTAGATACCATGAAGAAAGCATTGGAGGACAAGGACAAGGCGCTCGTCAAGGCTCAAAAGGTGGCGAGGGAGAAGACTGAAGCCGCCGAGAAGAAACTTGCTGCAGCCAAGAAGCTCGAGGAAGAAAATTCCAAATTCAAGCAGGAACGTACCGAGTGGAACAAGAAAATAGAAGCATTTTCCAAGAGGTGCAATGGTCTGGAGAAGCACTTGGGAGATTTCGCCAAGAAGATGTAAATCATGCTCGACGGTAACTTTCCTTGCCGAGTGAATTTCCTTAATTCCTATAGGCTAGTAACATAACCATCCTTCTATTTCTTGCTCCGTGCAGAATTCTGCCAAGGCTTCGAAAAAGAGACCGAAGATATTGAACCCAACTTGGATCCCACTAAGTCGCTCGTTGGGGATGCTATGGCTATGAACATGTTCCATCTCAATGCCCGTCTCCAGGGCGTGCAAGCATACATCACTCGACTAAAGGCTGTGTTGGAAAGGATTGACAAGGAATTGTGGCCCGAAGATACCCTCCAGACTGATCTCGTATCCATGATGACTCGACTCAACGAGATTCCTAGTCGAGTGCAAGCTTGGAATAAATCAGTCGCTCGCTGCGAAGCCGACATGGCGCTCTCGCTTGTCAGGTTTCATTGCAAGGAGGCGAGAGAAGACAAACTAAAGGAACTCCGAGTGATGAATACGAAGAAGCTTCAATTTGAACACTTCATGGAGACCTTCATCGATGCAGCCACCCGGATTGCAGATGGGATCAATTTGGATACCTTCGTTGAGCCAGCTAGTCTGTCGGGTGCTTGAAACACTTTTAATTACGGTGAATACTTTTATTCGCCTTAGAATCCCGAGTGGAGATATAGCCGCCTTAAAACTTCATTCAGGCTTTAAGCCTGAGTACCTTTGCTTGCACGCATAACTTTGCGCTGAAACCGTTGAATTTATCTGCATTTGCTTTCAATCTTTTATTCGATTGAAATGTTCATTCCCGAATAGAATAGAGGTCTATCACTCGGGAGAAAATTTTAACTTACGCAAAAGCTAGTTCGCAGCTAAGCCCCCGAGTGGGAGGATTACTTGCCACTCAGAAAAGTTTTAAACTTGGGCGAAGGCTTGTTCGCGGCTAAGCCCACGAGTGCGAGGATTCCTCGACACTCGGAGTAGTTTTAAACTTGGGTGAAAACTCGTAAGCAGCCAAGCTTCCGAGTGACTGGACTATTATCCACTCGGAAAGGGTTTTAACTTAGGCGAAGTCTTTTCCCGGCTAAGCCCTCGAGTGCGATGATTGCTTGACACTCGGAGTAGTTTTAAACCTAGGTGAAGACTGGTTCGCAGCCAAGCTTCCGAGTGAACGGACTACCATCCTCTCGAAAAGGTTTTTAACTTAGGCGAAAGCGTGTTTGCTGCCAAGTCCCCGAGTGCGAAGATTCCTCAACACTCGGAGCGTTTTTGAACTTAGACGAATACAGGTTCGCAGCTAAGTCTCCGAGTGAATGGACTGTTATACACTCGGCCGGAATTTCAACTTAGGTGAAAGCGTGTTTGCAGCGAAGCCTCCAAGTGCAAGGATTGCTCGACACTCAGAGTAGTTTTGAACTTAAACAAAGACTGGTTCGCGGCTAAGTCTCCGAGTGAATTGACTGCTATCCGCATGGGAGGGATTTTAACTTAAGCGAAAGCGTGTTCGTAGCTAAGCCCCCGAGTGCGAGCATTGCTCGATACTTGGAGTAGTTTTGAACTTAGACGAAGACTGGTTCATAGCAAAGTCCCAGAGTGAATGGACTACTATCCACTTGGCAGGAATTTTAACTTAGGAGAAAGCGTGTTTGCAGCTAAGCCCCCGAGTGCGAGGATTGGTCGACCCTCGGAGTGTTCCCAAATGTGAAGTAGTGCGATCGGAATCGATGAAAAACTGTGGAAGTCATCACTGTATAAGCGGCATTGCCTGAAATACTTTTAATACATCAACACAACTCTGTTTTCAGGTATAAAAACGTTGGAGCAGGTCCGCATTCCAGGCTCATGGTTCATCTATCCTCTTCTTGAGGTTGTAGAGGTGATAAGCTCCATTGTTCAAACCTTAGTGACGACGAACGGTCCCTCCCACGCCAGGGCAAGCTTGTGTGGTTGCTATTGATACACTAGGAGCACTAAATCACCCTCATGAAATGACCGACTCTTAACGTGCTTCGCATGGAAGCGTCGCAGGTCTTGCTGGTATGCAGTCGTCCGAATCAAGGCCATCTCACGATCCTCTTCCAGGAGATCTACGCTATCTTGTCTTGCCTTCTCAGCTTCAGCTTCGGAGTGGAGATCCACTCGAGGAGAATTATGAAACAAGTCACTCGGCAGAACAACTTTGGCTCCATATTCCAAGAAGAAAGGAGTTCACGCAATCGACCGATTTGGAGTCATCCGTTGGCTCCATTGGCAAGCTCGGCTTCGGCTTGACCATTGGTTTGGGGGTGAGCGACGGATGCATAATCCACCCGAGTGCCTTGGGAGAAGTAGAAGTGTCTGAATTCTTCCGATTCGAAGTTAGAGCCATTATCAGTGATGATACTGTGAGGGACTCCATACCAGAAGATAATCTCTCTCATAAATTTGATCGTAGTGCGGGAGTTTAACTTCTTGATAGGTTTGGCCTCAATCCACTTTGTGAACTTGTCGACTGCAACAAGCAAATGAGTAAATCCACTCTATCCTGTCCGAAAAGGACCAACCATATCCAAACACCAAACAGCAAACGGACAGACGAGTGGAATAGTCCTCAGGGCAGACACATGCTTGTCTGAAAAGTTTGAGTAGAACTGGCACCCTCCGCAGTGATCAACAATGTCCTTGGCCATCTCATTGGCTCGCGGCCAGAAAAAGCCAGCTCGCTATACTTTGGCTACAATCGTCCAAGAGGATGCATGGTGGCCATAGGTCCCCGAGTGAATTTCTTCCAGAATAATTCGGCCTTCTTCCGGAGAAATGCATCATTGAATCACGCCTGTTGTGGTTTCTCTGTAAAGATGATCATCCATAATAGTAAAAGCTTTGGATCTGCGCAAAATCTGTCGGGCTTCAACTTCATCTTCGGGGATTTCTTGCCTCAGAATATATGCAATGTAGGGCACTCTCCAGTCGGGAATGATGACTAGAATCTCCATGACCAGATCAATAACCGTAGGGACATCAAGCTTAGTCGGGTCAGAAGTGCTCATAGCTTGTGGGGGCTCTTCAGTGACGGGATCTTCCTGCATCGAAGGAGTATGAAGATGCTCTAAGAACCCATTCCTCGGGACAGGCCTCCGTGTGGATCCAATCTTTGCCAGCTCATCAGCCGCTTGATTCTTCACTCGGGGAACATGATGGAGTTCCAAACATTCAAACCTCTTCTCAAGTTTTCTAACAGCATTACAATATCCAGTCATAGCGGGGTTCCGAACATCCGACTCTTTCATTACTTAATTGACGACCAAATCAGAGTCGCCATAAACCATCAGGCGCTTGATATCGAGTGAGATGGCCATAGGCAACCCATACAAAAGTGCCTCATATTCTGCTTCGTTATTGGAGGAGTCAAAGTGAATCTTCGAGACATAACTGAGTTTATCGCCTTTTGGGGACACCAAAACAACACCCGCACCGGACCCGTTCAGCATTTTTGAGCCATCGAAGAACATGGTCCAGTGTGTCGAGTGAACTTGGATTGGCTGCTGTTCTTCAACCCACTCGGCCAAGAAATTAGCAAGTGCGTGGGACTTGATTGCCTTTTTGGCTTCAAACTTGATGTCAAAATATAAGAGTTCAATAGCCCATTTAGCCACTCGACCAGTCGCATCTCGGTTATTGAGAATCTCTGATAACACTGCATCACTGACGACTGAAATTGAGTGGTCCTGAAAGTAATGTGCCACCTTCTTCGCTGACAGATATATACCATAGACAAGCTTCTGGTAACGCGGGTACCTTTGCTTCAAAGGAGTCAACACTTCAGAAATGTAGTAGACTGGACATTGGACCTTGTATGCCTTGCCTTCTTCTTCTCGCTCAACAGTCAAAACCGTACTAACGACCTGATTAGTGGCTGCAATGTAAAGGAGCAAAGGCTCTTTGCTATACCGAGCAGCCAGCACCAGCTGGGTGGAAAGTAGGGCTTTGAGCTCAACAAATGCTGCTTCAGCTTCGGGAGTCCACTCCAACATGTCAGACTTCTCCATTAGTCGGTACATAAGTAATGCCTTCTCACCGAGACGAGAAATGAATCGACTCAAAGCTGCCAAACAACCTGTGAGGTTCTGAACATCGTGCACTCGCATGGGACTTTTCATGCGGGTAATGGCGTTGATTTTCTCAGGATTTACGTCGATTCCTCGTTCGAAAACGAGAAAACCGAATAACTTGCCTGCAGGGACACCGAATGTACATTTAGCCGGATTCACCTTGATACCATACTTCCTCAGATTGGCGAATATCTCAGCCAAGTCAGCCAACAGGTCAGCACCTTTGAGGGACTTGTTGACAATATCGTCCATGTAAGCTTAAACATTTCGAAGGATCTGGTCGAGTAAACACTTCTGAATCATGCGCATGAAAGTAGAGCTGGCATTCTTCAAACCAAAGGGCATGGTGATATAGTAGAAACACCCGAATGGGGTGATGAAGGCTGTTTTTATTTCATCTGGACCGAACAGACAGATCTGATGGTAGCCGAAGTATGCATCTAGAAACGATAAACGCTCACACCCCGCAGCCGAGTCAACAATTTGATCGATGCGAGGGAGCGGGAAATGATCTGTCGGGCAGACCCGATTGATATACTTGAAGTCTATACACATACGGAGTGAGTTGTACTTCTTAGGGACCATGACGACATTCGAGAGCCACTCAGAGTGGTAAATCTTTCGGATGAACTTACTGCCAAGAGATGAGCCTCCTCTTCACAGATTGCTTTCCTCTTCTCTACTGTCGATCGACGCAAATGCTCTTTGACAGGCTTCGCCTTTGGATTGACTCTCAATTGATGCTCAGCCAGTTCCCTAGGAACCCCCTATTGGGGAACGTTGCATGGGAAACAAAAAATTTCCTACGCACACGCAGATCTATCCATGGTGATGAGCATCTACGAGAGGGAGAGTGGATCTACATACCCTTGTAGATCGCGAGAAGCGTTAAGAAACGCGGTTGGTGTAGTCGAACGTCTTCGCGATCCAAATCACCGTGTGTCCCGCGATCCAATCACGATCCGTCCCGCGATCCGATCATGATCCGTTCCACGAACTTGATCACGATCCATCCCACGAACTTGATCACGGTCCTTCTGATCTAGCACCGAACGGACGACACCTCCACGTTCAGCACACGTACAGCTTGATGACGATCTCAACCTTCTTGATCCAGCAAGAAGGAGTGGAGAGGAAGAAGAGTTCTCCGGCAGCCTGACGGCGCTCCGGCGATGGTGGTGGAGCAATTCCGGTAGGTCTTCGCCTAAGCACTGCAGAAAACCGATCTAGAGGAGAAACTATGCACTGGAGGAACGGGTAGCACGTGGCTGAAAATCTAGTGCAAAAACCCTAAAACCTCCAGTATATGTAAGAGGACAGGAGGAGAGGCCTTGGCACAAGGGCCAAGGCCTCCTTGCTTCGGCCGAAGGAGAGAGGGAGAGGTGGAGTCCACCTCCAATCCTAGTAGGACTAGGATTCACCCTATTTTGCCTTTTTCCACTTTTTCTCTTAGGCCTTTTTTCCTCCAGCCGCATTGGCCTCTTGTGGATGTTCCACCAGCCCACTAAGGGATAGTTTACACCCTCCTACAGCCCATGTAGCCCCTTGGGTCGAAATACCCCTCCCGGTGGCCTCCCAGTACACTACCGGCACTCCCGGTACACTACCGATGAGCCCGAAACTTTTCCGGCGACCAAAAGAGGACTTCCTATATATGAATCTTTACCTCCGGACCATTCCTGAGCTCCTCGTGATGTCTGGGATCTCATCCGGGACTCCGAACAAACTTCGGTCACCACCATACATAACTCTATACTACTGAAACGTCACCAAACCTTAAGTGTGCAGTTCGAGAACTATGTAGACATGACCGAGACACCTCTACCGGCAATAACCAATGGCGGGACCTGGATGTCCACATTGGTTCCTACATATTCTACGAAGATCTTTATCGGTCGAACCCCTATGTCAAGGATTCAGTTAATCCCGTATGATGTTCCCTTTGTTCTTCGGTATGTTACTTGCCCGAGATTCGATCGTCGGTATCTCCATACCTAGTTCAACCTCGTTACTGGCAAGTCTCTTTACTCATTCTGTAATACAAGATCTCGTAACTAACACTTAGTCACATTGCTTGCAAGGCTTATTATGATATTGTATTACCGAGTGGGCCTAGAGATACCTATCCGACACATGGAGTAACAAATCCCAGTCTTGATCCATGCCAACTCAACAAACACCCTCAGAGACACCTGTAGAGCACCTTTATAGTCACCCAGTTACATTGCGACGTTTGATACACACAAGGTACTCCTCCGATATCTTTGAGTTGCATGATCTCATGGTCATAGGAACATATTCTTGACATGCAGAAAACAGTAGCAATAAACTGACATGATCATAAGCTACGTTTGTAGTTTGGGTCTTTATCCATCACATCATTCTCCTAATGATGTGATCCCGTTATCAAATGACATCTCATGTCCATGGCTAGGAAACCTTGACCATCTTTCGATCAACGAGCTAGTCCATTCACTAGTAGAAAACAGACCTTTCGTCCCAAGCATTAGTCCCGGCCTGGTTACGAGCCGGTACTAAAGACGGTATTAGTCCCGGTTCGTGCCGGCTCCAACGGCTAGGAGCAGGGCAACCTTTAGTACCGGCTCGTGAGCAATCTTTAGTACCGGTTCGTGTCACGAGCCTGTACTAAAGGGGCGTGGCAGGCTTTTGGTCAGACTTGGGCCCCGCGTGCACCTTTAGTACCCGCTGGTGACACCAACCGGTACTAAAGGGCAACCTTTAGTATCGGCTGGTGTCACCAGGCGGTACTAAAGACTTCCTACATATACGGTAATTTTTAGGTTTTATATAATTTTAGTTTCAAAAATACTAGAGGTTTATAAAAGCTTTTACAGTTTCCTTTTGCTATTAGAATTATATAAAAGCTTTTTAGTTTATTCTTTTTGCTATTGAAGAATATTATAGTTCATAAAATAATATTAAATTGATTATTTTTAGTTCATTCTTTTTGCTGGATGCACTTTATGTACAAAACAGATAGTCTCTTTCAAAGTATTAGGGTTTCGGACAGAAACTCATCTGTTACAAAAGGCATTTCATTTTCTTGAACTTATTTGAACTCCAGGATTTTTGTGTTTTCAAAATGCACCATTCAAAGCCACATCATCAATTTTCAACCCTTTCTGACTTCATTTGTTATTTTTCATGCAGTTATTGATTTTTTTGACCTAAATGACCCTGAAATTGAAAAGCACTACAAATGAACTCTGAAAATGTTGAAAGTTCGCATGGTATCATCATTTCACCCACATAGAATGTGCTAAAAAGTTGAGAGGGTTAGGCAAAAGTTGGATGCACTTCGTGTACAAAATGGACAATCCCTTTCGAGGTATGAGGGTTTCGGACGGAAACTTAGGTTACAAAAGACATTTCATTTTCTTGAATTTATTTGAACTCCAGGTTTTTTGTGTGTTCGAAATGCACCATTCAAAGCCACATCATCAATTTTCAACCCCTTCTGACTTCATTTGTTATTTTTCATGCAGTTATTGATTTTTTTGAGCTAAATGACCCTGAAATTGAAAAGCACTACAAATGAACTCTGAAAAGGTTGAAAGTTGGCATGGTATCATCATTTCACCCACATAGCATGTGCTAAAAAGTTGAGAGGGTTATGCCAAAAGCTGGACGCACTTCGTGTACAAAACGGACAGTCTCTTTCGAAGTATCAGGGTTTCGAACATAAACTCATCTGTTACAAAAGGCATTTCATTTTCTTGAACTTATTTGAACTCCAAGCTTTTTGTGCGTTTAAAATGCACCATTCACAGCCACATCATCAATTTTAAACCTTTCTGACTTCATTTGTTATTTTTCATGCAGTTATTGATTTTTTTGAGCGAAATTACCCTGAAATTGAAAAGCACTACAAATGAACTCTGAAAGGGTTGAAACATGGCATGGTATCATCATTTCACCCACATAGCATGTGCTAAAAATTTGAGTGGGTTACGGCAAAAGCTGGATGCACTTTGTGTACAAAACGGACAGTCTCTTTCGAAGTATCAGGGTTTCGGACATCAACTCATCTGTTACGAAAGGCATTTCATTTTCTTGAACTTATTTGAACTCCAGGATTTTTGTGTGTTGAAAATGCACCATTCAAAGCCACATCATCAATTTTCAACCCTTTTTGACTTCATTTGTTATTTTTCATGCAGTTATTCATTTTTTTAGCTAAATGACCCTGAAATTGAAAAGCACTACAAACGAACTCTGAAAATGTTGAAAGTTGGCATGGTATCATCATTTCACCCACATAGTATGTGCTAAAAAGTTGAGAGGGTTACGGAAAAAGTTGGATGCACTTCGTGTACAAAACAGACAGTCTCTTTCGAAGTATCAGGGTTTCAGACATAAACTCATCTGTTGCAAAAGGCATTTCATTTTCTTGAACTTATTTGAACTCCAGGATTTTTGTGTGTTCAAAATGTTGGGGAACGTTGCATGGGAAACAAAAAAATTCCTATGCACACTAAGATCTATCCATGGTGATGAGCATCTACGAGAGGGAGAGTGGATCTACATACCCTTGTAGATCGCTAAGCGGGAAGCGTTAAGAAACGCGGTTGGTGTAGTCGAACGTCTTCGCAATCCAAATCGCCGTGCATCCCGCGATCCAATCACGATCCGTCCCGCGATCCAATCACGTTCCGTCCCGCGATCCGATCACGATCCGTCCCACGAACTTGATCACAATCCGTCTCACGAACTTGATCATGATCCTTCCGATCTAGCACTGAACAGATGGCACCTCCGCGTTCATCACACATATAGCTTGATGAAAATCTCCACCGTATTGATCCAGCAAGAAGGAGTGGAGAGGAAGAAGAGTTCTCCGGCAGCCTGATGGCGCTCCGGCGATGGTGGTGGAGCAATTCTGGCAGGGCTTCGCCTAAGCACTGCAGAAAACCGATCTAGAGGAGAAAACTGTGCACTGGAGGAACGGGTAGCACATGGCTGAAAATCTTGTGCAAAAACCCTCAATACCACCAGTATATATAGGAGAAGAGGAGGAGAGGAGGCAGCTTGGCCTCCAAGCCTCCTAGGCTTCGGCCGAACTAGGAGAGGAGGAGTCCACCTCCCCCACTCCTAGTAGGATTACGATTCATCCATTTTTTTTTCCTTTTTGCCTTTTTCCACCTTTTTCCTTTTGGGTTTTCTTCTCCAGCTACATGGGCCATGTGTGGGAGTTTCCACCAGCCCACTAAGGGCTGATATTCACTCTCCCACAGCCCATGAAGCCTCTTGGATCGAAATACCCCTCCCGGAGGTCTCCCGGTACACTACCGGCACTCCCGATACACTACCGATAAGCTCGGAACATTTCCGGCGACCAAAATAGGACTTCCTATATATGAATCTTTACCTCTGGACCATTCCGGAGCTCCTCGTGACGTCCAGGATCTCATCCAGGACTCCGAACAAACTTCGGTCACCACCATACATAACTCTATACTACCGAAACGTCACCAAACCTCAAGTGTGCAGACCCTGCGGGTTCGAGAACTATGTAGACATGACCAAGACACCTCTACGGTCAATAACCAATGACGGGACCTGGATGTCCACATTGGTTCCTACATATTCTATGAAGATCTTTATTGGTCGAACCTCTATGTCAAGGATTCAGTTAATCCCGTATGATGTTCCCTTTGTTCTTCGGTATGTTACTTGCCCGAGATTCGATCGTCGGTATCTGCATACCAAGTTCAACCTCGTTACTGGCAAGTCTCTTTACTCGTTCCGTAATAAACGATCCCGTGACCAACACTTAATCATATTGCTTGCAAGGCTTATTGTGATGTTTTATTACCGAGTTGGCCCTGAGATACCTCTCCGTCACACGGAGTAACAAATCTCAGTCTTGATCCATGCCAACTCAACAGACACCCTCGGAGACACCTGTAGAGCACCTTTATAGTCACCTAGTTACGTTGCGACATTTGATACACACAAGGTACTCCTCCGATATCTGTGAGTTGCATGATCTCATGGTCATAGGAACATATACTTGACATGCAGAAAACAGTAGCAATAAACTGACACGATCATAAGCTACGTTTGTAGTTTGGGTCTTGTCCGTCACATCATTCTCCTAATGATGTGATGCCGTTATCAAATGACATCTCATGTCCATGGCTAGGAAACCTTAACCATCTTTCAATCAACGAGCTAGTTCACTAGAGGCATACTAGGGACATTGTGTTTGTCTATGTATCCACACATGTATCCATGTTTCCAATTAATACAATTATAGCATGGATAATAAACGATTTTCATGAACAAGGAAATGCAATAATAAACACTTTATTTATTGTCTCTAGGGCATATTTCCAACAGTCTCCCACTTGCACTAGAGTCAATAATCTAGTTCACATCACTATGTGATTTACATTGTAATGAATCGAACACCCATGCAGTTCTGGTGTTGATCATGTTTAGCCCTTGGAAGAGGTTTAGTCAATGAGTATGCAACATTCAGATCCGTGTGCACTTTGCAAATATTTATGTCTTTCTCCAAGATGTAATCGCGGATGGAGTTGAAGTGTCGCTTTATGTGTCTGGTCCTCTTGTGAAACCTTGGTTCCTTGGCCAGAGCAATGGCACCAGTGTTGTCACAGAACAGGTTCATTGGATTCAGTGCACTGGGCACTACTCCAAGATCTGTCATGAACTGCTTCATCCAGACACCTTCCTTCGCCGCCTCCGAGGCTGCGACGTATTCCGCTTCGCACGTAGAATCAACTACCACGCTTTGCTTGGAACTGCACCAGCTTACCACTCCCTCGTTAAGAATAAATACGTATCCGGTTTGCGACTTAGAGTCGTCCGGATCAGGGTCAAAGCTTGCACCGACGTAAACCTTTACGATGAGCTCTTCATCACCTCCATAAACGAGAAACATTTCCTTAGTCCTTTTTAGGTACTTAAAGATATTCTTGACCGCTTGCCAGTGCTCCATTCCAGGATCACTTTGAAACCTTCCGGCCATACTTATGGCAAGGCTGACATCGGGTCTTGTGCACAGCATTGCATACATGATAGAGCCTATGGCTGAAGCATAGGGGATGACACTCATCTTTTCTCTATCTTCTGAAGTTACTGGCATTGAGTCTTACTCAACTTCACACCTTGTAATACAGGCAAGAACCCCTTCTTGGACTATTCCATTTTGAACTTCTTCAAAACTTTATCAAGATATGTGCTCTGGGAAAGTGCTATTAAGCATCTCGATCTATGTCTATAGATCTTAATGCCTAATATGAAAGTAGCTTCTCCTAGGTTCTTCATTGAAAAACTCTTGTTCAAATATTCCTTCATGCTTTCCAGCATTTCTATATTGTTTCCAATCAGCAATATGTCATCCACATATAATACTAGAAACGCTATAGAGCTCCCACTCACTTTCTTGTAAATACAAGCTTCTCCGTAAACTTGTATAAACTCAAACGCTTTGATCACCTCATCGAAGCGCTTATTCCAACTCCGAGATGCTTGCACCAGTCCATAAATGGATCGCTCGAGTTTGCAAACTTTGTCAGCATTCTCTGGATCGACAAAACCTTCGGGTTGCATCATATACAACTCTTCCTCAAGGAACCCGTTGAGGAACGCTGTTTTTACATCCATCTGCCAAATTTCATAGTCGAAATAGGCAGCTATTCCTAACATGATTCTGATAGACCTCAGCATCGCTACGGGTGAGAAAGTCTCATCCTAGTCAACTCCTTGAACTTGTGAAAAACCCTTTGCCACAAGTCGAGCTTTATAGACGGTGACATTACCGTCCGTGTCTGTTTTCTTCTTAAAGATCCATTTGTTCTAAATGGCCTTTCGCGCTTCAGGTAATACTTCCAAAGTCCATACTTTGTTTTCATACATGGATTCCATCTTGGATTTCATGTCCTCTAACCATTTCTCGGAATCCGGGCCCATCACTGCTCCTCCATAGCTCGTAGGTTCATTGTTGTCCAACAACATGACCTCCAAGACAGGGTTGTCGTACCACTCAGGGGTAGTACACGGCCTTGTCGACCTATGAGGTTCAATAGCTGCTTGATCCGAAGCTTCATGATCATCATCATTAACTTCCTCTTCTACCGTCATAGGTTCCACAGAAACATCTTTCTGCGTTGCGCTACTTTCTGGTTGAAGTAAAGGTTCAATAACCTCATCAAGCTCTATTTTCCTCCCACTCAATTCTTTCGAGAGAAACTCTTTCTCAAGAAATGTTCCGTTTTTAGCGACAAACACTGTGCCTTCGGATCTGAGATAGAAGGTATACCCGACTGTCTCTTTCGGGTATCCTATGAAGACGCATTTCTCTGCTTTGAGTTCCAGCTTTTCAGGCTGAAGCTTTTTGACATAAGCATCACATCCCCAAACTTTAAGAAACGACAACTTTGGCTTCTTGGCAAACCACAGTTCACATGGCGTCGTCTCAACGGATTTTGATGATGCCCTATTTAAAGTGAATGCAGCTGTCTCTAATGCATAACCCCAAAACGACAGTGGCAAATCAGCAAGAGACATCATAGAACGCACCATATCTAATAAGGTTCGATTATGACGTTCGGACACACCATTACGCTGTGGTGTTCCGGGCGGTGTCAACTATGAAACAATTCCACACTGTCTTAAGTGACTGCCAAACTCATAACTCAGATATTCACCTCCTCGATCAGATCGGAGGAACTTAATCTTCTTGTTACAATGATTCTCAACTTCACTCTAAAATTGCTTGAACTTTTCAAACGTTTCAGACTTGTGTTTCATTAAGTAAATATACCCATATCTACTTAAGTCATCAGTGAAGGTGAAAAAATAACGATATCCACCACGTGTTGTAACATTCATTGGACCGCACACATCAGTGTGTATGATTTCCAATAAGTCACTCGCCCGTTCCATTGTTCCAGAGAACGGCGTTTTAGTCATCTTGCCCATGAGGCATGGTTCACATGTGTCAAGTGATTCAAAATCAAGTGACTCCAAAAGTCCATCAGCATGGAGCTTCCTCATGCGTTTTACACCAATATGACCTAAATGGCAGTGCCACAAGAAAGTGGTACTATCATTATCAATTCTACATCTTTTGGCATCAATGTTATGAACATGTGTGTCATCACTATCAAGATTCAATATGAATAAAACCCTAACATTGGGTGCATGACCATAAAAGATATTACTCATATAAATAGAACAACCTTTATTCTCTGATTTAAATGAGTAACCGTCTCGCAATAAACAAGATCCAGATATAATGTTCATGCTTAACGCAGGCACTAAATAAAAATTATTCAGGTTCATCACTAATCCCGATGGTAATCGAAGAGAGAGCGTGTTGACGGTGATCACATCAACCTTGGAACCACTTCCCACGCACATCGTCACTTCATCCTTTGCCAGCCTTCGTTTATTCCATAGTTCCTACTTTGAGTTGCAAATGTGAGCAACCGAATCGGTATCAAATACCCAGGCACTACTACGAGAGCTCGTAAGGTACACATCAATAACATGTATATCATATATACCTTGTTTGTCATTGACCGCCTTCTTGTCAGCCAGGTACTTGGGGCAATTCCTCTTCCAGTGACCAGTTCCTTTGCAATGAAAGCACTCGGTTTCTGGCTTGGGTCCATGCTTGGGCTTCTTTGCAGGAGTAGCAACTGCTTTGCCATCCTTCTTGGTTTTACCCTTCTTGCCCTTGCCCTTGACTTTGCCATTTTTCTTGAAACTAGTGGTTTTATTGACCATCAACACTTGATGTTCTTTCTGGATTTCAGACTCAGCAACTTTTAGCATCGCAAATAGCTCGTTGACTGACTTGTTCATCCCGCATGTTATAGTTCATCACAAAGCTCTTGTAACTAGGTGGCAGTGATTGAAGAACTCTGTCAGTGATCGCCTCTGGTGGAAGGGCAATTCCCAACTCCGCTAGACGAGTTGAATACCCAAACATTCTGAGTATATGTTCACTGATAGACCCGTTCTCCTCCATCTTGCAAGCATAGAACTTATTGGAGGTTTCATACCTCTCGATCTGGGCGTTCTTCTGAAAGATAAACATCAACTCCTAGAACATCTCATATGCTCCATGACATTCAAAATGTCTTTGAAGTCCCGGTTCTAAGCCACACAATATTGCACACTGAACTATTGAGTAATTTCCAGTACGTGCCTCCCAAGCGTTCTTAACGTCTTTGGAGGTCATGTCTTCTGGTTGGTCACCAAGCGGTGCATCAAGGACATATGATTTCTGGGAAGCCGTGAGGATAATCCTCAGATTACGGGCCCATTCAACAAAGTTACTTCCATCATCTTTCACTTTAGCTTTCTCTAGGAACGCATTAAAA
This sequence comes from Hordeum marinum, assembly GCA_022496015.1. NCBI lineage: Eukaryota > Viridiplantae > Streptophyta > Magnoliopsida > Poales > Poaceae > Hordeum > Hordeum marinum. Next base: position 542,979,560 of record CM039674.1, read on the forward strand.
TTCAGGGGTGCTACTGCGCGAGCCATTGACCTACAACATAAATATGCAAAGTTCACTTAGACAATTGTTCAAGATAATGAGTTTAGTTAATCAAATTACTAAAGCTCCCACTCAAATTGACATTCCTCAGGTCATCTGAGTGTCACATGATCCAAATCCACCAACTCAAGTCCAATCATCACGTGAGATGAGGTGGCTTCAATGGTGAACATCATTATGTTGATCGTATCTACTATATGACTCATGTTCGACCTTTCGGTCTCTTGTGTTCCGAGGCCATGTCTGTACATGCTAGACTTGTCAAGTTTAACCCGAGTGTTCTGCGCGTGCAACACTGGCTTGCACCCGTTGTATGTGAACGTAGAGTATATCACACCCGATCATCAAGTGGTGTCTCAACACGACGAACTTTCGCAATGGTGCACACTCGGGGAGAACACAATTTTATCTTGAAATTTAAGTGAGGGATCACCTTATAATGCTACCGTCGTACTAAGCATAACAAGGTGCATAGAAGGATTAACATCACATGCAATTCATAAGTGACATGATATGGCCATGAACTTGTGCTTTAGATCTCCATCTTGAAAGCACCGGCATGATCTTCATCGTCACCGGCACTACACCATGATCTCCATCAACGTGTCACCATCGAGGTTGTCACGCCCTGCATGCTTCTACTACAATTGCTACCGTTTAGCGATAAAGTAAAGCATTACATAGCGCTTAATGATTGACACGCAGGTCATACAATAATTAAAGACAACCCTATGGCTCCTGCCGGTTGCCATACTAATCGACATGCAAGTCGTGAAATTCTATACAACACATGATCATCTCATACATCACATATATCATATCATGTAATTGGCCATATCACATCACAACATACCCTGCAAAAACAAGTTAGACGTCCTCTAATTGTTGTTGCATGTTTTACGTAGCTGCTACGGGTTTCTAGAAAGAACGATTCTCACCTACGCATAAACCACAACGGTGATACATAATTTGCTTTTCAACCTTCTCAAGGACCGCCTTTGTCGAATCCGATCCAACTAAAGTGAGAGAAATTGCCACCCGCAAGCCATCTAGGCAACAAGTTGCGTCGAGGGAACCGGTCTCTCGTAAGCGTACGAGTAATGTTGGTCCGGGCCACTTCATCTCACAATACCGCTGAACCAAAATCCGACCAAGGGAGGAAGCAATCTAAGCATCAACGCCCACAAACCTTTTGTGTTCTACTCGAGATCTCATCTACACATAGACCTAGCTCATGAACGTTGAGTCTTACTATTGGGGAACGTTGCATGGGAAACAAAAATTTTCCTACGCACACGAAGATCTATCCATGGTGATGAGCATCTACGAGAGGGAGAGTGGATCTACTTACCCTTGTAGATCGCTAAGCGGGAAGCGTTAAGAAACGCGGTTGGTGTAGTCGAACGTCTCCGCGATCCAAATCGCGGTGCGTCCCGCGATCCAATCACGATTCGTCCCGCGATCCAATCATGATCCGTCCCGCGATCCGTCCCACGAACTTGATCATGATCCGTCTCACGAAATTGATCACGATCCTTCCGATCTAGCACCGAACGGACGGCACCTCCGCGTTTAGCACACGTACAACTTGATGATGATCTCCACCGTCTTGATCCAGCAAGAAGGAGTGGAGAGGAAGAATAGTTCTCCGGCAGCCTGACGGGGCTCCGGCGATGGTGGTGGAGCAATTCCGGCAGGGCTTCGCCTAAGCACTGCAGAAAACCGATCTAGAGGAGAAACTATGCACTGGAGGAACGGGTAGCATGTGGCTGAAAATCTTGTGCAAAAACCTTCAATACCACCAGTATATATAGGAGGAGAGGAGGAGAGGAGGCAGCTTGGCCTCCAAGCCTCCTAGGCTTCGGCCTAACTAGGAGAGGAGGAGTCCACCTCCTCCACTCCTAGTAGGATTAGGATTCATCCTTTTTTTCCCTTTTTGCCTTTTTCCACCTTTTTCCTTTTGGGTTTTCTTCTCCAGCTACATGGGCCTTGTGTGGGAGTTTCCACCAGCCCACTAAGGGCTGATATTCACTCTCCCACAGCCCATGAAGCCTCTTGGGTCAAAATATCCCTCCCGGAGGTCTCCCGGTACACTACGGGCACTCCCGGTACACTGCCGATAAGCTCGGAACTTTTCCGGCGACCAAAACAGGACTTCCTATATATGAATTTTTACCTCCGGAGCTCCTCGTGACGTCCAGGATCTCATCCGGGACTCTGAACAAACTTCGGTCACCATCATACATAACTCTATACTACCGAAACGTCACCAAACCTTAAGTGTGCAGACCCTGCGGGTTCGAGAACTATGTAGACATGACCGAGACACCTCTACCATCAATAACCAATGGCGGGACCTGGATGTCCACATTGGTTCCTACATATTCTACGAAGATCTTTATCGGTCGAACCTCTATTTCAAGGATTCAGTTAATCTCGTATGATGTTCCCTTTGGTCTTCGATATGTTACTTGCCCGAGATTCGATCATCGGTATCTCCATACCTAGTTCAACCTCATTACTAGCAAGTCTCCTTACTCGTTCCGTAATACACGATCCCGTGACCAACACTTAGTCACATTGCTTGCAAGGCTTATTGTGATGTTGTATTACCGAGTGGGCCCTGAGATACCTCTCCGTCACACAGAGTAACAAATCCTAGTCTTGATCCATGCCAACTCAACAGACACCCTTGGAGACACCTATAGAGCACCTTCATAGTCACCCAGTTATGTTGTGACGTTTGATACACACAAGGTACTCCTCCGATATCTGTGAGTTGCATGATCTCATGGTCATAGGAACATATACTTGACATGCAGAAAACAGTAGCAATAAACTGACACGATCATAAGCTAAGTTTGTAGTTTGGGTCTTGTCCATCACATCATTCTCCTAATGATGTGATCCCATTATCAAATGACATCTCATGTCCATGGCAAGGAAACCTTAACCATCTTTCGATCAACGAGCTAGTTCACTAGAGGCATACTAGGGACATTGTGTTTGTTTATGTATCCACGCATGTATCCATGTTTCCAATTAATACAATTATAGCATGGATAATAAACGATTATCATGAACAAGGAAATACAATAATAAACACTTTATTTATTGTCTCTAGGGCATATTTCCAACACAAAATGCACCATTCAAAGCCACGTCATCAATTTTCAACCCTTTCTGACTTGATTTGTTATTTTTCATGCAGTTATTGATTTTTTTGAGCTAAATGACCCTGAAATTGAAAAGCACTACAAATGAACTCTGAAAAGGTTGAAAGTTGGCATGGTATCATCATTTCAGCCACATAGCATGTGCTAAAAAGTTGAGAGGGTTACGGCAAAAGCTGGATGCACTTCGTGTACAAAACGGACAATCTCTTTCGAAGTATCAGGGTTTCGGACATAAACTCATCTGTTACAGAAGACATTTCATTTTCTTGAACTTCAGCTTCCCCCATTGCAGCATCACCGTATTCAGGGGGAGGGTATTTGTCGTCATCCTCTTCTTCTTCGTTGTCTTCCATAATAACCTCTCTTTCTCCGTGCTTGGTCCATAATAAGTTGAGATAGTTGTATGTTCTTTTATGAGATGTATGTATGAACTATAAGTATCTATTATTTGCAGTAATAACATTTGGTCACTGCTAGCTCTACTTTTGGTTGTAATGTGATGATGAAGTTGTATTAATTTGGTCACTTCGATGTTGTGTAGTGAACATGAGCCGGCAATGGATGTACGATGACCGACTAAGTCCAGGGTTTCTTAATGGCCTGCATGATTTTATTCGTGTGGCTGAGGCAAACAAGCAAAATGGTTTCATGTGTTGTCCATGTCGTGACTATAAGAATGATAGGAATTACTCTACCTCAAAAACCCTTCACTACCACCTGCTGAAGTCCGGTTTCATTTCCGGCTATAGCTGTTGGACCAAGCACGGAGAAAGAGGGGTTATAATGGAAGACAATGTAGAAGAAGAGGATGATGACAACTATCCTTTCACCGATACAACAATGGGGGAAGCTGAAGAAGAGGCATCAATGGGGGAAGCTGAAGAAGAGGCATCAGATGAACCCGCTGATGATTTGGGTCGGGTCATTGCTGATGCAAAGAGAAACTGCAAAAATGATAAAGAGAGGTTGAAGTTGAAACGCATGTTAGAGGATTAGTTTAATATATCAGAAAAACTAGAGAAAAATAAATAAATGATGTCATACTTGGATTCCTCACATTTTTTTGATAATAATGGATATATTATTTGTTGAATTTCGATTTACAGATTTAAAGATATTAATTATGCCATATGAATTGAATATATGGAAAAAATGAATAAAATAATAATATTACTTATTTTATTTTCATAGAAATTCAATATATTTTTTTATTTTAATAATTGTTTGGAATTTAAAAAATTAAATAATGTGACATCAAGACCTAAGGGTTAATAGGATTGATAGCTTACTATTGTCAAGAAAACAACAAGTGCAGACTTGAAACAAAGGGTGATAGAACTCGAAATTTAAGCGTGCTCGGGTTAGAGCAGTTAGAGGATGGGTGACCGACTGGGAAGTTAGATGATTTGGAGTGAGGGTGATTAGAGATTAAATTGTCAAATAATTCAAAAGCAGTGAAGAGGGGTGATTAGAGATTAAATTGTCAGATAATTCACAGATTTGAAAATCAGACAAAAAATTTAAAAAAATCTAATAAAAATTATTTTAAAAACTGGTTGGTAACACTTAGTACTGGTTGGTATCACCAACAGGTACTAAAGGTCCTCCACCACCAGCCCACGCAGGCAGCCACGTGGTGGGCCTTTAGTACCGGTCCATGGGCCAGCCGGTACTAAAGGTATCGACCTTTAGTCCCGACCCGTTAGTACCGGTTGGGGAACCGGTACTAAAGGAACATCCCGGGACATTAGAGGCATACCAGGGACATTGTGTTTGTCTATGTATCCACACATGTATCCACGTTTCCAGTTAATACAATTATAGCATGGATAATAAACGATTGTCATGAACAAGGAAATACAATAATAAACATTTTATTCATTGCCTCTAGGGCATATTTCCAACACCCCCGACATGTTAGCTGGCTTCCATGCGAAGATGTCCCAGTTCTCACGGAGGAACTGGATGAGCTCGGCTTCCTATTTGCTGTCGAGTGTCAAAGATTTGTTCTTTGGGGCATCAGTAGGATCTGTCGCGTGAATGTGCTCCTTTTTCACCTCTCTTGATGATTGAAAAGCTGACTCCGAAGCATGCTTCTTGGCACGCAGCAATTCAGCAGGAACAACATTTTTCTTATACTCCTCGAGCTTGACCATAGCCATCTGATGATCAAAAAATTTGGAGCCCTGCTGGAGGCACTCCTTGGCTCTCTATCGATTGCAAGTGACTGTGATCACACCCTTGGGTCCAGGCATCTTCAGTTTAAGATACACGTATCAGGGACGGGCCATGAAACGATCATAAGCTGGACGACCAAGGATTGTGTGGTACGTGCTCTGGAAATCCACGACTTCAAACGTCAACATCTCTTTGCGAATTTTTTTATCTCTCCCGAACACCACATCTCATGCAATATGGCCGAGTGATCTGGCCTTCTTCCCTAGAATTACTCCATGGAACTACATGTTTCTCTAGGTGAGACGACACATCAGAATGCCCATCACCTTAAGGGTGCCCGCATACGGAATATTCAGACGACTCCCTCCGTCCATCAGAACCTTTCGGAGTCGAGTGCCTCCCACAATGGGATCCACCACCGAAGCCTGTAGACTGGGTGTGGCAACATGAGCAGGATGATCTGACTGATCAAATGTGATGGCAGTCTGAGACCACCTGCGGTACATGGGGTTTGTAGGCACGGCCATGTTGACTTCTCTGTTTATAACTTTCAATCGACTCTTTTTCTCAACATTAGCAAAAATCATCAGAGTGGCATTGACATCAGGGAAAGTTTCTTTGTCTTCATCATCCTCTTTCTCAGGGGTTTTCTCGCTCGACTGACCCTCCTTGAACTCCTGGATCAGTAGATGACACTGTCGAGTGGTGTGTTTGGGCAATATCAAATTGCCTTCCTCGTCTTTCCTCGTGTGGATTGCACACGACAAATCAAGAACATTTGTTCCCGATTGATTTTTTCCTTTCTGAGGGGTGAACTGTCCCTTGGACTTCCCCTTGTTTTTTCCTTGTGCTGCCAAGGAGGCAGCCTCTGCCTGAACAGGGCCATCAGCCTTCCGCTTCTACTTCTAACTGGAAGTGCCGCCAGCATCGTTGACGACTGCTTTTCCTTTGCCGCTGTGGAGGCAGTCTTCTTCCTCACCATTCGTGTACCGAGTGGCGATTTCCATCATCTTACTCAGTGAAATGTCTCCAGTTCACCCAAACTTAAGGTAAAGCTCCCTGTAGTTCACTCCGGCCTTGAAAGCACAAACAACCTGGTGCTTAGAAACATTCTCCATTGTGTGATGCAAAGTGGAATAGCGCTGAATGTAATCCCTCAATGACACGTTGGGCTACTGAACACAATGTTGCAAATCAATCAAACCGGTAGGACGCTTGCAAGTGCCCTCAAACATTCTGATGAACACTCGGGCAAGATCTTCCCAGTAGTGGATGCTAGAAGGAGCCAAACGATTCAGCCAAGCATGGGCTGAACCATCCAGCATCAAGGATAGATGCTTCATTGCAATGTTGCCGTTACCACCACCAATCTGAACAGCCACTCCCTAATCATCCAACCATGTTTCCGGCTTTGACTCGCCAGAAAACTTGCCTATGCTAGCCGCCAACCTGAAATTGGGGGGAATCTCTGTAGAACGAATGGCTCTGCTAAAGCACTCGGGACCAGAAAAAAAATCATTGTTGTCACTCGCGTAATCCCCGTCAAAACCATCTCTATGGGCTCTGCCTCTATCGATTCTCCTCTGAGTGAGGACATCCCTTGCATCAAACCTTGGATTCCGCTCCTCACCGAACGGGCTCCTATCGCCCTGGTGCCGGGGCACGTACGGACCACTGCGTGGAGGAGTGGGCACTCGACGGTGGTCTTCACGGTGAAACTTATCTCAACCCTGATCCCTATATTGATCCTCATGGAAACCTCCGCCCCTGCGATGCAGAGGCGAACCAAGACTGTGTGTCAACTGAACAGTCTCTGCTCTTGGCGAATTACTGTGTATTCTAATGTGCGACAGTGAAACAGCTGAGTTTTGTCGTTGCGCTGCGTAAAGCAATGCTCTGATCTGCAGCAAACCTCTACCAGCTTCTGATCGTGACGGCTGAATGGAATCTGCTGTCCTAGCTGCTGCTGCAATATTTAAAACTGGAGTGCGGTATACCTCGACATTGTTCTGAAAACCACTCGGAAACAGATGTCGCTGACATCGACTGGGAGGTGGTGGATGCTGACGAGCGCGCTTGTCGAGTTCCCTCTAGAGTTCCTCGAGCCGAATGCACGTGGCCTCCAAGTCCCGAGCCTTAGTGGTCGCACCAACGATGGACGTATGGAGGACCTCTTCATCGCGGTGTGGCTGCTCATTCGACGCCCTGCCAGCCTCTCACCTCCCGTAGCCGAAACCAGGCGGCGGGCTCTAATGGGAACCAGCCATAAGAACCTCCGCTGCGGGATTGCACCTCTCACACTCGGAAGGAACATCAGACTGATCTGACTCCAAGTCAAACACGCCGTGAAGTGACTCGGCGGGCTCGATTGTCGCAATCTGTGGAGGCGAAACTTGGTGGGCAACCGTGTGCCTCACCCATCGCTGGAGCCGTGAGCAACCGGATTGCTTGCGGTGGCGAATAGTAGGGAGGGACGAAGAGTACGGAGTCGACGGTTGCCGTAGAACAACACCGCAAAAGCTCGCATGGAAGTGCGCCGCTCTGCGGATCGGGAGTGCCTCAACGTCGAGAGGCGCTTCCTGAAGCCATGCCGAATCATCGGCGACGAAGACGAGCGCACTGAAACGGATCTCGTGGCCGAAGAACATGTCGCCGCCAGAAGACATGACGAAAGAGAAAAAATGCAACCTTGCCAGAAGTCGCTTACATGCCTGCCCCACGATGGGCGCCAACTGTTGTGGGAACAAGTCTCACAGTAGAAAATAGGGGTACGAAGGAGAGGGCACAGTCCTAGCTACGCCGAGGGTGTACACACGGATGTATGAGTTCAGGCCCCTCTCGTGGAGGTAACAACCCTATGTCTCAGTGCTGGGGAGCTCTTGTCGAGTCAAAAATATAAGTTACAGAAGGTGCGAACCTCTGTGCCATAGGGGAGGGGCGGCCTATATAGAGTGCGCTGCCCCTCATAAATGTTCGATATCCAAGGGTTCGAGTGGGAATAAATACGTGCGTTACTAGTAACGTACATAATAAATGCTACTAATGATGACCGACTGAACACCTGTCCATTGGCCTCTCTGGGCTGGCTTTTGGCCCTCGTGTGTCGACTGGAGATGAGGTCTTCCGAGTAACAGGTGATTGTTGATTGAAGAGAAAAACTTCCGAGTGGATTGGCTGTCGAGTGACTTGAGGACCGTAATGAATCCAGTCGAAATCACACTTGCAAACTTGATGTCCTCCAATATTGTGTCCTTAGGTAGGGCATGTATGTCAGGCCTAAGACCCTACCCTTGATACATATCCTCGTCACTCAGTCCCACTTATAGCATTCTTAGATGCAGGGAGTGCAGGTTGTTTCCATGTGATAACATGGATATCTGGAGATATCACAATATTATTGCTATTTAATTTAATGCACATATATATCCTGGTGAGATGGAAGGCTTGACCTTTTGCTCGGTGTTTTGTTCCACTTTTACCACCATAGTGACTTTTTATCGGTGTTATGTTCCATATTTTGCGCTCTTAACATGCTCGGGGTTGTTATGGGGACCCCCTTGATTATTAGTTTGAGATTAAATCTTGTCTGGAAACACCCAACATTGGAACTATTCACTTAACAAATTATTAAAATGCATAGGGCTTTGCAACCCCGTGAGTAATTAATCAACAACCCGGGCCAGTGCTCCTCATAAGTGCTTCAACACTTACCCGTTCCAAACTCAAAGCTTACATTGTTTCGGTACCCGGGTTACATGATTGTTGAGTCCCTGTGGCTCACAGATAACAACTATACAGGTGCAGGTGTTGATGAGTATGTGGCAAAATATGTGACTCAGCTCCAGTGGGAGTACGATGAAGAACGTGGATGGATGTATGTCACGTACCCCGATGAGTAGAGAGACCATGGTCGTGATCCTTGGGATAGCAAGGCAGCTTTTCATTGCTTCTTTTCTTCAGGGGTTTTCGTCTGTAGACGGACCCTGTATTTTGTCTGATGCTTGAATAATTGTGTGAACTTGTAATTTAGCTTGTGGCGATTGTAAGCCGGCTCATAGACTAATCCCTTCATACATGTATGCAATATTTACTGCACTTGAGAAACGACGAGATGCGCCTCTATCCCTGTCAAGGCCCCCGTGCCTAAATAAGGATAGGAGCGCATCTTCGGCGTTACAAGTTGGTATTCAGAGCCATACGACCATAGGAGCCCTTTGCTTGATCGAACTTGGCCGAGTCGAGTCTAGTTAAATCTATTTTGAGTCTAGTTATTTTGGAGAGTAGGTTTCTTTTACTCCTCTTCTATACTCTGGTGAGGTATTCGACTTTGGAATTTTGATTCTACTCCTCTTCACGCTCAAATTATTTTTTAAGATCATGCGGATAGTTTGGAAACTATATGATGCCGATGTGACGGAGTTCTGTACTAGGTGGCTCCTATTATCGAGGAGTAGAGCTATGAAGGATTCCTGCACATCGTTATCATTCAGTTTTCTTAGTATCTCAGGACAGAGGATGTTTGAAATTTCTTAAATACTTATCGTGGCGAGATAAGGTCGGAGTCATCTAGTACTAGGAGACGTTCGGGGTACTGCCATGTTTAGTATCGTTGTGATTACGAACGTCTGAGGTAGACGAGTTTGCAGAGTTTCTTGAATTATGGTGTGGAAGGTTGCAGGTGCAGTTGCAGCTGATTACCTAGGGTAGGTTCCTGGGTCCGCAACCCGAATCTCATAAACAAGAAAGACTTCGGAAGTTCTTAGGTGCGAATTCAAGTAGCTACCTAGGATCATCTTCTTCAGATGTATGAGGGTCTATACATTTGTTCCAAGCATATCTTAGCTCAATACCTTTTATGTTATTGCAAGTGGCTTCAAGATCTGTTGATGTTATTCTGAACCTGAAGTATGCATTTGTACTACATTTTCAGGTCGAATGCATGTGATGAGATTCATTGCAATTTCTTTCAAGCCATTTGATTCAGCTTATTGCAATCATCTTTTTCAATGGTGTGCTGATGTTCTTGTCCATCTCCAAGATGGCTCCACCAACTCGCGGGAATCTGGGTCGTGATGGGGAGCAGTCTAACCCTCCACCACCGCCTCCGCCTCCACCTCTAGAAGCTTGGCAAGCTATGATGGACGCGACCAACGCGAATACTCAGATGTTGCTCAGGCTATTGCAAGAGAGAGATCAGGGACAGCAAGGTTATCACGGGAATTTTCAGAATCATCCTCAGTTCGTGACTCTCAACCAGTTCCTTGCCAACCAGCCCAAGTCTTTCACCTCTTGTGAGCAGCCTTTTGATGCAGATGATTGGCTCCACGACATGAGCAAGCATTTCGAATGCAACAATGTAGGGCTAGATGACTGTGTCAGGTTCGTGACATTTCAGCTCAAGGGTTAGGCAACAGATTGGTGGCAGCAATACAAGGACTCCAGGGGTGATCCTGTTATCAGCTAGGATGATTTCTGTCATGACTTCAGGGCCCATTACATACCGACGAGCTTTGTCGAGGAGATGCATGAGAAGTTCAGGCACCTGAAGTAGGGAAGCAAGTCTGTCTATTAGTACAACGTCGTGTTCCAGAATCTAGCCCGCGATGCTTAACAAGATGTTCCTAATGACAAGTCCATGATTTATTAGTTCAGAGGTGGTCTCAAGGATGAACTTCTGCCGGGTCTAGTCTTGCAAGAGCCTCGTGAGTTTGATCAATTCTACAACATGGCTTTGAAGGTCGAGGCAACTCAGCTCAAGTTGGAGAACTCAAGGAAGCGTTCCACGGAGTCCTACTCTTCTTCTTCCAGCTCTCAGATGGTTCCTAAGCAGTAGAAGTATTGGGTTCCTCCTCCTCCTCCGTTTCGTTCTCCTCAACAACAGAGGTAGTTCAGTGGTCGTGGTTCTTCCCACCCACCCATCCGAGGTTATCAGTAGAGGCCCCAAGCACCCAAGTCAGCAAATGCTCCTACTCCAGGCAACTTCCCTCCGCTATCAGAGGTTACTTGTCACAAGTGTGGTCAGAAGGGTCACTGCTCAAACAAGTACACCAACCAGCGGCGTCTTCGGCCTCCTCCTCCAGTTAGACCTCTATGGTGAAGCACAACCCCAAGTTTGCAAGAGTCAATAATGTCAATGCACCTGAAGCAGAGTAGTTTCATGAAGTGATTATGGGTAATCTCGCAATCAATTCTATTCTAGCAAAAGTTTTGTTTGATACTGGTGCATAGCATTCATTCATATCTAGGCCTTTTGTTGCTAAGCATGAGATCGTGACGGTGAAAACCCCTAGGACATTAAATGTTCTTTCTCTGGGTTTGCAAATGACTTCCAATGTGTGCATTCTAGATGTGTCTATCAAGTTGGGCAATTATTCTTTTCTGGCCTCTCCAATTGTTTTAGGCAATTCCGATAATGATCTCATTCTTGGCATGGATTTTCTCGCTATGAACAAGGCGTATGTTGATTGTCAAGCCAAAGAAGTCAAATTGACTCATCCTTCAGAAGACGTGATCACTTTCGCAGCTCGTGATGACACGATTCGTCTCTTTGCTCTTAATGAGAAGGGTGAAATCTCAGCCATTTCTCAAATTCCGGTGGTTTGTGAGTATGAAGATGTCTTTCCCGAAGAATTGCCAGGAGTGCCTCCGCAGTGGCCAGTTGAGCTTGTGATTGATCTTGAACCTAGAACTGAACCTGTTTGCAAGCGTCCTTATAGGTTTGTCCCCGAAGAGATGAAAGAGTTGAAGAAGCGGCTAGATGAACAAGAACGTCTGGGTTTTATCATACGAAGTTCTTCTCCATGGGGTTTTGGTGTTTTGTTTGTCAAGAAGAAGGATGGCACGGACCGACTTTGTGTCGATTACCGTCCATTGAATAAGAAGACAATCAGAAACAAGTACCCACTTCCCAGCATCAATGAGTTGTTTGAACAACTTAAAGGTGCCAAGGTTTTTGTCAAAGCAAGATCTTCGCATGGGCTATCATCAGATTCACATTCGTGAAGAAGATATGCCAAAGATTGCTTTTAGGAAAAGTTTTGGTTCTTATGAGTACACTCTCATGTCCTTTGGTCTCGCCAATGCTCCTCCAACCTTCTCTAGGATGATGAACTTCATATTCTCGCCTTTCAAAAATGAGTTCGTCTTGGTGTATTTGGACGATATTCTCCTGTTCTCGGAGACTGAAGAAGAACATGCAGAGCATCTGCGGCTGGTGCTTGACAAGCTAAGAGAGCATAGGTTCTATGCTAAGTTCTCCAAGTGTGAGTTTTGTCTCAATGAAGTGGTGTACCTTGGCCATGTGATCTCTGTCAAGGGCATTAAAGTGCACCCTGAGAAAGTGGCAGCAATCTTGAAGTGGGAGCCTCCTCAGAATGTCAAGCAGCTTCATAGCTTCCTCGGGCTTGCAAGTTACTGCAGAAGATTCGTGGAGAACTTCTCTCAAATTGCTAAGCCTCTGTCGAACCTCCTTCAGAAGAATGTCAAGTATGCTTGGTCTCCTGAGTGTGATGTGGCGTTCAATACGCTCAAGCAGAAGCTGACTTCAGCCGCAGTTCTTGTTCCTCCCGAGCAATCAAAGCCTTTCCAAGTGTTCTGTGATGCTTCCCTCCAAGGTCTTGGTGGTGTTCTCATGCAAGATAAGAAGATTGTTGCTTATACCTTGTGACAGCTAAAGCCTAGCGAGAAGAACTACCCCGCTCATGATCTTGAGCTGGCGGCACTTGTGCATGCTCTGATGACTTGGAGGCATTTGTTGTCGGGTAGAGTAGTTGAGGTGTACACCGATCACAAGAGCTTGAAGTACATTTTTACTCAACCCAATATCAATCTTCGGCAGTCTCGTTGGGTGGAAATGATTGAGGACATCAATCCAAGAATTGAGTATACTCCTGGTAAAGCAAATGTCATTGCACACGCGCTCGCTGAAAGGCGTACTGCAACAGTCTTATCCTAAAGCCTCTTCAACCCGAGCTTTGCGAAGCCTTCCGCAAACTCAATCTCCAAATGATTCCGCGGTGATTTCTTACAAATCTTCAAGTCTCTCCGACTCTGGAAGATCAGGTTCACCAAGTTCAACTTCTTGATGCTATGGTGAAGAAAGTAAAGAAAGGTGTGGCCATGGGCATTCCGAACTATAAGTGCTTCCATGTTAATGAAAAAGACCTTGTTCTTTGAGGACCGTCTAGTAGTTCAAAAAGGTGATCTCATAAAGGTTATCATGGAGGAAGCACGCAATTCTCTCCTCTCAATTCATCCTGGCAGTTCCAAGATGTATCAGGAGCTCAAGCAAACCTTCTGGTGGACCCGCATGAAGCGTGAAATTGCTCAGTTCATGAACGAGCGTGATGTTTGTCCCAGAGTGAAGGCAGAACATCAACGTCCAGCAGGTCTCCTTTAGCCTTTGCCTTTTCCAGAGTGGAAATTTGATCATGTGGAGATGGATTTCGTCACTAGTTTTCCTAAGTCCAAGTAGGCCAACGATGCCATCTTTGTGGTTATCTACAAGCTAACCAAAGTTGTCGATTTCCTTCTGGTCAAAGAGTCTATCTCGACAGGTCAGCTAGCAGAGCTATACACGTCAAGGATAGTTTCTTTGCATGATATTCCTCAGCTCATATCCTCAGATCGTAGAAGCCTCTTCACTTCCAAGTTCGAGGACTCCTTCCAGACAGCTATGGGTACCAAGATCCATTTCAGCACTGCATTCCATCCGCAAACTAGTGGTCAAGTTGAGAGAGTCAATCAAATCCTCGAAGACATGCTCAGAGCCTGTGTGAATTCTTTTGGCATGAAATGAGAAGATTGCCTTCCATACGCCGAATTTTCATACACCAACAGCTTCTAGGCTATTTCTAGCAAGGCCGCATTCGAGATTCTCTACTGCAGGAAGTGTTGTACCCCACTCAATTGGTCTGAAACTGGTGAGCGTCAAGTCCATGGGAATGGCATGACACTGAAGCAGAAGAGATGTGCCATGTCATTCGTGAGAATCTCAAAACAGATCAATCCCACCAGAAGAGTTATTATGATAACAAACATCAGGATGTCCCCTTTCAAATCGATGATTTTGTCTATCTCAGAGTTTCTCCCATGAAGGGCACTCAGCGTTTTGGAATCAAAGGGAAGATAGCTCCTCGCTTTGTGGGTCCTTTCATAATGGTGCACAGGAGAGGTGACCTTGCCTATCAACTCGAGCTTCCTCCATATTTCGCAAATGTGCATGATGTCTTCCATGTCTCTCAGCTTCGGAGGTGCTTCAAGACTCCCGAGCGTACCATTGACCTCCAAGACACTGATCTCCAAGAAGACCTATCCTATCGTGAGCATTCAATTGCTATTCTTGAGGAAACTAAGCATAAGACTCGCAACAAGTCAATCAAGTTTCTCAAGGTGAAATGGTCTCATCATTCCAACAAAGAAGCTACTTGGGAACGTGAGGATCTTCTCCATTCCGAATTTCTAGAGTTCTTTATTTCTTATATATCGGGTCGAGATCCTCTTGTAGTGTGGGAGAGCTGTAATAGCCCAAGTGCACTCTCTTGCCGTAGTTGTATGTTCCTCTTCTGGAACTCTTATTGCAATGACTTCTTGAGTTTGAATTTCAACCTTGCATTGTCATTTCATGCATCATGCATCATGGCATCATGTTCATATCATCAAGTGCATCTTATTATTGTGTGCATGGCTGTGGTGCGTTGTTGTTGGGGCGAGAGGGTGTCTGTGATGTTGGTTTGTTGGTGACACTTGTGTTCTTTGTGAGATAACCCTCCACAATTTCTATAGAAACAAAACCATCACCTTTTCTCTTCTTCTAAATATTCCACATGGCTATGTTAACTTGATATTTTCCCTATTAAAAAGTGTTTAACATCTTCTAAATAATCTTCTAGGAATTATCAAATATTCCTCTGCCATGGTTGGAGTTTTTCCCTGTTAAAATATTTTACAACCGTGCCTAATTAACATAATTAGGTGAATTAATTGGGTTGCTCTAAAAAATGCCCAATTCATTCTTATAAAATTCCTGGCATTTTATGATCTTAAAAATGTATTTATTTTTATTTTTAACTTCTCTCTCTAATCTCTGATTTAGATTTTTCTCTCGCTTTTCATATAAAAGAACACTGTTTTTTTTCTGGTTGCGCGCGAGAGAGAGAGGAGTTAGTGGGCCTCCTCCTGGCCCAAAAAGCTGACGCTCCCGCGGCCCAGCTTCTACAGGATGGCTACCTGCTCGCCGTCCCCTTCCTCCGTCAGCATCAGAGAGAGAGAGAGCTAGCGCGTCCTGTTCACGGATGTCGAGGGCGCCGTCAGACCCTAGCCTACATAACCCCTCCCCCTCGACGTGCGTGCCCCCTAGGGTTTCCCCCTTTTCCCTCGAGCCATCGTCGATTCCTCTCTTCCCCTCCTTCCTCTTCCTCTACGGTGAGAATCGGAGAATCAGTGAGGTTTAGAGAGAGAAACAAGGGAGCGCCACCCTGCTTTGCCGTCCTCCTCATCTCCGGTGGCTCCTTCCTCGCCGCCTGGCATGCCGGAGAGATCTGTGGTGCCTCTCGTGCCCCGTTGCCGACGCTAAGGAGTGAAGAGCAGCCCCGCATCGTCAGCTTCTTCCTCGCTGTTCAGCGCCGAGCCCGTCCTCGAGCCCCTCTCGGTGAGCAGCCATTTCGTCGTCCCTTTCTGCGCGTTCGCTCCGCTAGTCTCGTCATCGTCGAGCTCGGGTCGCCGTCGTCGTGCCATGCCCGAGCGGAGCATGAGCTCATGCTCGAGCTCCTCGCTGCCGCTCGTGTAGGCTGTAGATGATGATGGGAATGAGATCCCCGTAGGCTTCCGCAGCCTCACCATCGCTAGTTCCCTTCGTAGGTCGCCGGAGTTTGCCGTCGTCACCGTCGTTGCTCGTTGCGGCAAAGCAGAGGAAGGCAGCGCCTTCTATGTTCATTAGAAATTGCGCCCCTCCTTCTAGCAGAGTTCCCACACCTAGCACAGTGGTTTCCCCTCGCTCGGTTGACTAGGGGTCGTGGGTTAGAAGCCCCCTTGGCCATTTTTATTTTAGTTGTGTTGTCGTGTGTTGTGTGTGTGTGGTGTGAGTGGATCCGGTGGGGCCACATGGGGATCCCCGTATGCCGGTGTATGTGGGGCTATGTGTGGTTCTGTGTTTGTTCTATGTGTGTGTGTATGACAGTGGGCCCTGACCCATTTGTCATCCTCAGAGGGGGCCTGGTGAGAGTGACCAGTGGGACCCCCTCCTGTATTTATTTACCTTCGTTTGCTTTATTTGTGTTTTTCTTCTGTGATTAACTGAAGTATTCCATTTCCGGAAATATCCAGATCTGGACTAGGCCATTTTTGGCAGTGTCCATTTTGGGCAATAAGTGACTTATAAGTGCTAGTGCCATTTTTTGAATTAGATTTTGGGTGTTTTATAGTTACAAATATATGAGTATGATATATGGATTTGGGAAAGAAAAATCCCAGGAATCCATTGGTGTTGTTTGTTTGGTCATTTGAGCAAGTTTGCAACAATGTCACTTTGTTCTAACATGCCATTTTGTGTTTTTATATGCTTTGATCCATGCATGCTATGATATTTGTGTCAACATGAAAGTAGTGGAGTTTCATGAGTATTATACCCTGATATTTTCTTTTGTCATGATAAGCTTGTATGTAAGTGGGTTTCTTTCTCCAAAGTAGCTAAGAAAATGTTGTTGTTTTCAACATGCTAAATATTTCTAAGTGTGGGATGCTGTAATTATTTTTATGCCATATTTATGGATCCTACCAAGTGTTCTGTTGTGTTCTACCTCAAGCTCAATGCTAGTGTTTTGTAGTAGATGTTGTCCTCTACAATCCTGTTAATTTTCATGCCATGAGGTGCTCTCTAGCATCATTGTTTTCTGTTGTCAAATTGCTATCATCTTAACTCAGATTCCAAAAAAACTGTGATTTTCTCTAAGTCCCTAGAATCCGTTTCATTATGCCATCTTGTGAGATTCATTGCTAGTGATTTCTTGCCTCCTGTCAAGTTTGTGTAGTTGGATGATTAGCTAAGCATGTTATGTAGTTTCTGTACATACTTTGTTTGTGGTTGGAAACATCCTGTAGCTCTACATATTTGTTGTGCAAGTTGCTATGTTACTGTTTTTGACAGGATGCGTGTAGTGTTGTGTTGTGGCATGTTGGAGCTATGCTCCATAGTTTTGCTTGATCTTTGGCTCTATTGTGGTTAGTTTTCATTTCCTAATCGGTGTCTACCTTGGAACACCAAGGAATAGCCCATGGCCTTTCTTGTCTTGTATTTTGTCTTTGTACCTTATCGTGAGCGTAGCGTGAGAACCGTTACTTCGTTTACTACGATCTACATATGAATTTGCAT
Organism: Hordeum marinum; assembly: GCA_022496015.1. Taxonomy (NCBI): domain Eukaryota; kingdom Viridiplantae; phylum Streptophyta; class Magnoliopsida; order Poales; family Poaceae; genus Hordeum; species Hordeum marinum. The sequence continues at coordinate 542,997,320 of CM039674.1, forward strand.
TGATTTTGCAAGACGCATCCATATTTGCCATGTTCATGCATGTTCATACAACTAAACATGTGGTTCTGTCCAGAATACTAATCAACCTAATAGTTGCATGAGAAACATGACTAGCTTAGGTTGCCATGTCAAATGCACTAATATGGATCATGCATCATCTTGTTTGTGCATTGCATCATGCTTGGTTGTTTATTTGTTGATGTTTCTCTTTGGTTAGACGCGAGTGTTGAACCTGAGTACGAGTATCCAGGAGAGTACAACTATGAGGACCCAACTCTTTGTCCCTCTAAAGAACCAGCAGGCAAGATGATCGTACCCGGATCCCGACACTATTTTTGCTTGCTAGATGTCTCGCTCTTATCGTTACACTTGTGTTACCTACCACTTGAATGACAAGCCTCCTACAATGCCATGATATCCTTTAACCCCTCCACTACCTAGCAAACCTTGTTTGGCTAAGTAACCGTTGCTCAGCCCCTCTTATAGCGTGCTTAGATGTAGGTGCAGGTTGTTTCCATGTGATAACATGGATATCTGGAGATATCACAATATTATTGCTATTTAATTTAATGCACATATATATCCTAGTAGGGTGGAAGGCTTGGCCTTTTGCTCTATGTATTGTTCCACTTTTACCGCCATAGTTACTTCTTACCGGTGTTATGTTCCATATTTTGCACTCCTAACATGCTCGGGGTTGTTGTGGGGACCCCCTTGATTATTGGTTTGAGATTAAAGCTTGTCTGGCAAGACCCAACACTGGTACTATTTGCTTAACAACTTAATAAAAATCCATTGGGCTTTGCAACCCCGTGGATAATTAATCAACAACCCGGGCCAGTGCTCCTCATGAGTGTTGGTCCAACCCAGAGCCACTTGCGGGGCCACCTCGGGGCAACTCGAGGGATCTCTATTAGGCCACCATACGTAGTGTTCATCCGGTCGTGTCCTGAGAATGAGATACATGGCTCTTATCGGGTTCGTCGAAACGTCGGGTGGTCTTGATGGACTTGTTTTACCTTTCTCGAATGTCTTGCGTGAGGAACTCCGATCTTCTTCGGGCTACCTCGAGGTGTCGGTTTTCCTTTGGAATTAACTAGGAAGATCACGAGATCCGTGGTCGAGGTTATTCCCACGGCGTGTGGTTAATTTGTGATGGATTAGTTGGAGCACCCCTTCTGGTTTAAATCTTTCGGAAATCCATGCCCGCGGTTATGTGGCAACTTGGATATTTGTTGAACACCCGGTTATAGCCAACTTAAAGTAAACTCTAATAAAACACACCAACTGTGTGCGTAACCGTGATCGTCTCTGCTCGTGAACATGAACCGAGAGAGAACACGGTGGGGTTATGTTTGTCGTAAGTAAGTGTTCAAGATCACTTAGTGATCATGGTAGTTCTCGGCCGTATTTCGTAGACCACCATATTTACATTCATGTTCTCGTAAGATAGCCACCAAATATATGCTTAGTGCTTGCTGCAACCTCAACACTTACCCCTTCCAAACCCAAAGCTTACATAGTTTCGGTACCCGGTTTACATGATTGTTGAGTCCCTGTGGCTCACATATTACAACAATACAGGTACAGGTGTTGATGAGTATGTGCCAGAAGATGTGACTCAGCTCCAGTGGGAGTACGATGAAGAACGTGGGCAGATGTATGTCACGTACCTCGATGAGTAGAGAGGCCATGGTCATGATCCTTGGGATAGCAAGGCAGCTTTTCATTGCTTCTTTTCTTCGTTTGTTTTCGTCCGTAGACGGACCCTATCTTCTGTATGATGCTTGAATAATTGTGTGAACTTGTAATTTAGCTTGTGGCGAGTGTAAGCCAACTCATATACTCATCTCTTCATACATGTATGCAATGTTTACCGCACTTGCGAAACGACGAGATGCGCCTCAATCCCTGTCAAGGCCCCCGTGCCTAAATAAGGATAGGAGCGCATCTTGGGTGTTACACAGAATTACCTCCGCCGTCCCCGATGATAGCCGGGGGAGTCCCCGACGATCATTGGGGGAAATGGCGGACCTAGCCCACTAGGTCAGGGTGGGCCACCCGTGCCACCCTCTATCTCCGCCACTGGCCGGGGGAGTCGAGTCCCGGACGCTCGTTGGGGGAGTCCCCGACGATCGCTAGAGGAGTCCCCAATTAGTTAGATGATGATGATAGATTGTTAATTAGATGATAATGATAGATGATGATGATGATTAGTTAGAAGATGATCAATCGATGATGATTAGCGTCCTCGAATTTTGTTCAAATTTTAGATGTTTAGATGCATGTGTTTAGATGTTTAAATTTTAGATGTTCAAATGTTTAGTTGCATAGCGTAGCCGTTGAGTCGATGATGCCTAGCCAACATCCTCATCGTCGACTCGGTGGAAACCACCTGCTTGAGAGGCACCATGTCCGGGATCGGGCTCCGCCGGGCTGGCACTTGGAGGACCTACCTTCCGGGGCGAGGAGCTTGGTGAGGAATCAGGGTCCTGTCGTCGACCCGCAGGTTCTTTGGTGGCGGTCGCGTGGACCATTGTCGGTGCAGAGGGAGCCAGGCCCCACAGAGGTGGTACGACGCCATGTCAAGGAGGAGGACGAGCACGTCTGACGCTACCTTGCTATGTTGGATGCCAGGTTCTCCAATACCTGGCAGGTTCTTCAGGGATCTCACCCGAGCTATGATCCTATCATGGTTCCTTGTCTTTGGGTGTCCATCGCCTACGCCGTGAGACGTCAACTGGATCTATATTAGTGATATTATATAATAATATTCGAGACGTATTATTGATACTATTCGATGATGTATTAGTGATATTATATGGTCATATTGGTGCATTGCCTTGTACTGATTTGCATATCTCCGGTTTTGCTTATTGAATGCATTCTAATTGTTTTATATTTGTTCTAGATTAGTTAAGCTATGGATGGTAGAGACAGAGACCATGATCAAGAGAATGTCATGTATGGCATGATACGCCCCGGAAACGAAAAGAATGAAGAAGTAGATGATGGCTCACAATACCTTAACCCATTCGATGAGGGAATTGAGGAAGAACAACCTAGAGGCGTGATACGTCTCCATCGTATCTATAATTTATGAAGTATTCATGCCATGTTTACAATAATTCTATATGATTTTGGTATGATTTTATTAGAACTAACCCGGACTGACACTGTTTTCAATAGAACTACCATGGTGTCGTTTTTGTGCAGAAATAAAAGTTCTCGGAATGGGCTGAAAATTTACGAAGAATATATTTGGAAAATATAAAAAATACTGGAGGGAAAATATACCGGAGAAAAGTCCCGAGGGAGTCACAAGCCTGCCAGGCGCGGCCTCCCCCCTGGTCGCGCCTAGCGAGCTTATGACCTCCTCGGGAACCTTCTGGACATGCGACCAACGCCAACTACTCCTATAAATACCCAAATCTCCGAAAAGAAACTTAGATCAGGAGTTCCTCCACCAAAAGCCTTCAAAGCCACGAAAAACCAATCGGGAGCCCGTTTCGGCACCCTGCCGGAGGGGGAAACCATCACCGGAGGCCATCTTCATCATCCGGGTGGTCTCCATGACGAGGAGGGAGTAGTTCACCTCGAGGGTGAGGGTATGTACCAGTAGCTATGTGTTTGATCTCTCTCGCCCGTGTTCTTGAGATGGCACGATCTTGATGTACCGCGAGCTTTATTGATATAGATGAATCATATGGAGTTTTCCCCTCTCTATCTTCTTGTGATGAATTGAGTTTTCCCTTTGAAGATTTCTTATCAGAATGAGTCTCTAAGTATTTGAGAACACTTGATGTATGTCTTGCGATGGGATATCCGTGGTGACAATGGGATGTTCTATTGATCCACTTGATGTATGTTTTGGTGATCAACTTGCAGGTTCTGTGACCTTGGGAATCTATGCATAGGGGTAGGCACATGTTTTCGTCTTGAATCTCCGGTAGAAACTTTCGGGCACTCTTTGAAGTTCTTTGTGTTGGATTGAACATGATGGAAATGAAATTGTGTGATGCATATTGTATAATCAAGCCCATGGGTACTCGTGGTGACATTGGAGTATCTAGGTGACATTTGGGTTTTGGTTGATGCGTATCTTAAGGCTGTTCGTGACACTTATAGGGATAGCTCATAAGATTGATCGAAAAAGATAACTTTGTGGTGGTTTCGTACCCTACAATAATTTCTTCGTTAGTTCTCCTCTATTTGTGACTTTGGAGTGAACTCTTTGTCACACGAGAGGTATTTACATATGATTCAACTATGCCAGTATTGTTGAGAGAAATTGCACTAGTGAAAGTATAAACCCTATGCCTTGTTTTCAAGCATTGCAATACCGTTTTTGCTCACTTTTGTTACTTGCTACCTTGCTGTTTTTATATTTTCAGATTACGAAAACTATACCTACCATCCATATTATACTTGTATCACCATCTCTTCACCGAACAAGTGCACCTATACAATTTACCATTGTATTGGGTGTGTTGGGGACACAACAGACACTTTGTTATGTGGTTGCAGGGTTGTTTGTGAGAGACCATCTTCATCCTATGCCTCCCATGGATTGATAAACCTTAGGTCATCCAATTGAGGGAAAATTGCCACTGTCCTACAAAACTCTGCGCTTGGAGGCCCAACACGAGTCTACAAGAAGAAGGTTGCGTAGTAGACACCAAGGCGAAGGCTAACCAGCTGACAATGATGGCGAAGAAATTTGCCTCCATTTAACAAAGTCTGGCGAGGTATTAATTTGCCCTCTGGTGATCATCAGAACTATTGATAGATTTGTATATATTAACGAATCTTTCTTCTTTTAGCCCTCCTGATCGAGCAAATCTTCTACAAGGGTTAAACGTGGCCCGACAAAAAAGTTGAAAGAAGGCATAAAGTACAACATCGATGAAATCAGAGTAGATGGCGAACCGATTGCTCCTAAAGTGAATGCGGACAAATTTATACGTCAATGCGGAGTTATCGTTAGGGACCAAATCCCGATCACCACTCAAGAATGGAATCAGCCAAAAGATCCCAGAGTTCCTTTTGTCAGTGAAAGAGCAAAAAATCTGCTTGGCGAGGCGCTCATGAAACATTTCACCGTACTAGAGGGTCTCACGGATCTCCAATGGGAGAAAGTCAAGAAGAGTGCTCTTAAGAAGATGGCACACAATTCCAGAGTTGGAATAAAAGATTATGGAAAAATTACCTGAAAGGAGGAAAGAAGACTCCTGAATTCAAAGGAGGACTAGTGAAGTTAAAAGATGACTGGGACAAATTTGTGGAGTTCAAGGAATCAGAAGAAGCTAAGGAATGGTCGAGAGTAAACAAGATAAATGCCACTAAAAACCATGGCACCATCATCAAGGGGCATGTGGCTACAAGCCTGGGTTGCCTAAGTGGGAGGAATCCAAGAGAAACATGAAGGATGCAGGGGTCACGCCAGTAACAGAGACTTGGCCCGAGAGGTGGAGGACTTGGTTTTATGCAGATGAGGGAAAGTTGGACCCAAACACAGGGGAGGTTCTTGAATAGGCAAGTCCTAAAGAAGCCATAGACGAGTTACTTAAAGAAATAAAAGAAGCTCGAATGGGTGTGTACCAGCCCAAGAGAGAGAACGACGAGCTTACACGTGCCCTCAAGAATCCTGAACACCCGGGACGAACACGAGGCAAAGGCGTTGTTCCGTGGCTTTTGGGGTTTGCAGATTGGAACGAGCGTTACAAAATCCGTGAGAGAAAGAAGAAACCTGATGTAGATCAAATTCAAATGATAGAATCAAAGAACGCGGACTTGGAACACAAATACATGCTGCAGCAGGAGCAAATCAACAAACTTAGCCAGCTAGGTGCGTCTCAGCAGCATGAGGAACCAGATGCAGCATTGGATGGTACCATTCCATTATTTATGTCAAAAAGCAACATGGGTTCCACGAGGGTCCCGACCGATGATGCACTGCTGGCTCGCTACCCCGTGGATGATATCCTAGAGTCGACAGTTTGTGAGCTACACGTGAAACTGAAGACCATATCCATCAAGGTGGTAAACGGCTTTGCTTTACCGAGTGCACCTGAAGCAACTTTCCACGGCAATCCGATTCCACCCGGTGTCGGGGTGGATGAAGTTGTGTCGGCATATGACTCACTAGAACTTGACCGTGTTGGAGGTGAAGGGGAGCGGCCATTGGGAGAAGCAATGTGTTGTCTCATTTTATGGAAAAAGGAATGCATTTTGTTTCGAAACTGGGTGCCAAGGCCACCGACTCCACCTCTAAGTCCGCCACGTCAGCAGACTCCAACCCACCTGGAGACGGAGCGCAGGGCGAGTCCGCCATATCGATCTCCACCGCATCAGCATACTCCGTCGGAGACGGAGCCTAGCGCGCGTCGGCAATATCAATATCCACCGTCTCCAAAGCGAAAGAGAGCAGAAAACAAGAAACCCGATCCTCCTGTAAAAAAAGAAGTTAACTTACAAGAAGACTACCGAGGAAATCGATGAACAAGTGGCTAAGGAATTGCATGCCCATTTTGGACCGAAACCGCCCTCGTCCCCAAAGGAGAAAATACCTAAGGAAGTCGTACAACACTTTTGGGATGCAACTCAACCGGCGAAGAGAAGGATGGTTTAAGACTATGAATGCTCTATCAGCAAGTCCTATCATCAACCAAAAACAGAAGTCGAGCGATAGTAGTAAATGCGGGAAACTGTTCCCCAGATTGGAGAACAGGCACTGCAATCGATCACCCTGCTCAAGGTGAGTACCGTTAAGGGGGTAAAAAACGACGTTGATAGAGAGAAGACTAGAGAGATTAGTATCACTATTGAACAACTCCTAGCAATCGAAGAATTCCCACCGACGGATCCGAATGAACTAGCATGGAAATATGTCCCCAGGAACCCTCTGTTGAGTCCTGAAGAGAAGAAGCTTCTATCAACCCAAATGTACAAGTTGCATGAGTGGTACAAGAGAGACGTAAATATATGGCGATAGTGCCTCATGGTGAAAGTAAAGCGAGAGCATTACATCCATGAAAAAGATCTGTGGATTGAAAATGAAGAATTGTTTCAGTTATTCAATCAAAAAGCACTTGACAAATCTCTCGTCAGTTGCTACTACCTTTAAGTGATTTATTTCTATAATTTAAGTTTCCAGCTCAGCTCGTTCATTGCTTGTAATTATCCTTACTATATTCTTTTGTGTGGTATTATGCAAAATGAAGATTGTTTAACTAAAAAGAGATGGAGTCTATGGCATTGGGTTCATTAACCCAAATACCGTTAATGAAGTTGTGTTAACTACTTACTATAAAGACACAAAGAAAGCCTTGCTAAGGTTTTTGAAGGTCATATATATATATATATATATATATATATATATATATATATATATATATATATGTATATATATATGTATATATATATATGTATATATATATAGTATATTCATCACCCAGGATGAAGAATAAGTTATTGTTCACCCGAGATAATCTTATGGTCGTTTCATAAATAAATTATATTTGAAATGCAAATAATTACATTTATATTGATTCACTACATAAAATTTGACATAAGAAAACAAAAATATCAGTCATAAGACCAGGAAAATACAAATTTATTTATATTTTACACTATGTTTTTATGTTTGTAATTTACGTGACATAAAATATTTTTTACAGTCACTGTTTATTTTCTTACTGTCTCTTTTTATGTATAAAATAAGACAATTTATGGAATGTAAAATTATGGTGCATTGATGTGAAAACACAGGAGCTGAAGAATAACTATTCCTCATCCAGAATGACGAATAGTCATATATGTATATATTATGGAATGTAAAATTACGGTGCATTGATGTGACTATGTATATGTGTATATATATGTGTGTGTGTATATATATACATATATTTATTTACACACACATACATAAACACTATTGTAATCACGGGATCAGAATATTATTCTGATCACGGGTTGAACTTTCTGAGTTACACAACCTGAACTTCCCTTTGTAGGAACCCGACCTTCGGGCTATCTTCGCAACCGTGTCTCCCCGCGCGAATTATTCTGGTCAGTCGTGTTCTATGTAATATAGGAATCTCGCTCGTTGGCGGATTTGCTCTAGGGAAGTGATGAACTTGCGTCTGTTGCAATTTTACTGTCTGAGTTGTAAGACCTAAACTTCCCTTGGTGAGAAGCTGAACTTTTCGTAACATTGTCCGAATGAGGCTTGCAATATGTTGGAAAGCTTTGGACACGAACGGTCACAACCTAAGTTGATTTTTTCTCAAAATCTAAATGGTTTAAGAGAAGTTTTAAAAACCGTTTCTATTCACACACAAAAAACGTGAATCATATTTTCAAGCCCATTTCTAAACCATTTATCGGAGTGAGGCAAATAAGATGGCGTTGGATAGCTGCTGCAAATCCGCTCATTTTCCATGTTGAACATTTTTCCAAATTCCCTATTGATTAAGAGGAATTTAAAAAAAGCAGAATTTTAGAAACCGAACAGTCGGGTTTGTATTTCATGGTTAATTTGAAAACAGCTAGTCCTATCGACGCATATAATATGGTGTTGGAAAGCTTATGAAAATCCGCATCTTTCCATAAAAAAGTTGGTTCTAACTATGAACGGCTTAAAAGTAATTTGGAAAATAGCTAAATCTGTACCGAGTTAGTATTTTCGCGTTATTTTCTGAACGGTTTGTCGGAATTAGGCAAATCATATGGCATTGGAAATCTTGAAAAAGTGCAAAACTTTTTTATGTATATTGTTTTTCCCAATTCATTACGGTTTTAAGTAAATTTCAAAAATGGCGAAAAATGTTTTTTGGCCGTAATTTCCACAAAAAATTTCGGAATGGGGCAAATAATATACCGTTGAAAAGTTACGGAAAATGCATAACTTTTTCTTGTAGGTGGTTTTCTCTGATTCCTAGTTGTTTTCAAGCAATTTTGAAATCAGCGAGATCAAGCGTTGTGCCTTTTATCGCGAAACAGAGTCTTCGAAAATGCATCTCGTGAAGAACTTGAACTTCATCAACACGTACCTGAACTTCACTCTTTTCTTCACATGCTATTTTTTGATTGTAGCTCTGCATCCACTAACCGGAATTGAACAAGTGATATACCGATGGAAAGTTGTTGTAAACACGCAACTTTTCCGTATTGATCATTTTTTCATACTCATGGCGGTTTAAAAGATTTTCATCTCAAATTCTTTTAGGAGTGGTAATTGAACTTCCTGCTGTTTTCTTATTGAATTCTGTCGTGTATTTTTGTTTGTAATTTCTCACTCATTCGTCGGTGTTACACGAATGATATTCCTTTTTGTACAAACCTCTCTCGCGATATTTTTCTAACCTTCTTCGACCGAGTACTTGAACTTACAGCAAGAAAAAAAATTGGACCTTGCCTTTTTGTTCATTTTTCTCACTCACAAGAATGGGTGAGAAATACATAGTGAACCACACTCATAAGAAGTTTTGAACCTTCCCGTGTCGAGGACCTAAACATATAGCCACCAATTTTGTTTACTTTGTCTTTTTATTCAATTTTCTCATATGAAAACATACACCATGCAACACGTGAACTACTGGATGTTTTCACTTTGAACTTCTATGTTATTTTAATTTGAAACTTGTGTTTTTTATTCTTGAGTAAAGAATTCTCGTAACAAGAAAAAAATCTTAGTTTTTCATAAACTTTGAACTTCTCTGTTGTTTTAATTTGAACTTCTACATTTTATTATTTAGTAACGAGAAAAAATCTCAGTAGTTTATATACTTCGAATTTCTCTGTTATTTTTCTAAAAGTAGAGAGGTTCAATTTTTTTGAAAGTACTTCAATGTTTACTTAAAAAACATTTATTTAAGAAATATTGGACCGTTCATTATATAATTTATGTTTTTATACACATCAAACATTCTCGGGCAGAGCACGTGAACTTCTATCAACAAATCTTCTAAGCTTTTATTTTTCTATTCTTCTATTCTCACCGGAATGCGATTCCTTGTAGTACTTGAACTTCTCGTTGTAGTGCCTTTGAAGTTCTTGCAACAAATATTATAGGATTTTAGTTTTTATAATCTTGTATTCTCATGTGAAAAGCATACCGTGTAGTAGTGGAACTGCTCGTTGTTTTCATGTGGAACTTCTGTCACGTATTTTCGTTTATAATTTCTCACCCATTCACCGGGGTTACACAAATGATATTCCTTTGTACAAACTCTCTCACAATAATTTTCTAATCTCTCCGATCGAGGACTTGAACTTATAGCAACACAAAAATTGGACCTTGTCTTTTTATTCATCTTTCTCAAATTAAACACGCACCATTTAGTACGTGAACTTTCTCTGTTTTTATAATTTTAATTTTTTTTGATTTTGCCAATTTTGAAATAGAATTGCTCCCAAATAATAAGTGAACTTCTTTGTGGATTGAGAAAATTATTTTAGAACACCCAAAAGAACATCTTTTCGTGCTTTTTGAACATGGAAATACAAGGTGAACCTCTCTCGCAAGAATTATTGAACTTCCCCGGACAAAGCACATGAACCTCTTTCAACAAACCTTTTAAGCCTTTTGTTTTCTATTTTTATTCTCGCATGAAAACACATTGCTTTTACTACTTGAATTTCTTGGGGTTTTTCACTAAGAACTTCTATCATGTTTTTTTCCTCGTAATTCCTCAACCCCTCCTCGGAGTTGCATAAATGATATACCATTAGAAAAGTCCTAGTTATATAATAAATATCAAACTGCTCAACTATTTAAATTTGAACTTCTATATTCTTTTAAAAAAATAGGGAAAAATCTATTTTTATAAACTTTTTGAACGACTCATTTTTTAATTTGACCTTCTTCGTATTATATTAAGCATTGAACTTCTCCGTTATTTAAATTTGAACCTCTAGGTTTTTTGTAGAAACAAGGAAATCCATTTTCTTTATAAATTTTGAGCTTCTCTATATTTTTTAATTTGGTCTTCTTTAGTTATTATTTAGTAACGAGGAAAATTTTAATTTAACAATAAATATGGGCCGCTCCGATATTTAAATTTGGACTTCTAATTATTTACTTTGAACTTATAGAGGTATTTTAAGAGATGGAGAAATTTGTTTTATATTAAAACCTTGAACTGCTCTATTATTTCAATTTGACCTTCTTTTTTTTATTTTTAGAAACAGAAAAAATGATTTTTATAAACATTGAAGCATTTTGATATTTATCTTGAACTTCTTGGTTCTTTTAGTTTGAGCTTCTTTTTAAATGGGGAAAACCTATTTAAATGTTTTTAGTTGTTACTTTATTTTAATTTGAACTTCTTCGTTTTATTTTTTAGCATCGAGAAAACAATCTAACTTTTTAAAAACTTCGAACTTCTCTGTTATTTTAATTTGAACTTTGTTAGTTTTATTATTAGAAAAAGTAAATATCAGAAACTTTTTAAAACAACATATCAGGAATTGCATCTTCTTGTTTGGAAATGCCCTTTTTCCATGAACAGAATGTATGAACTTCCAGGAACCATAACCTGTGAACATCTTGCGCAAATACTTTTTTTCAAGTACTACTCGATTCTTCTTGATCAGTATGTATGAACTTCGGAGAATATCGTTTTGAAGCACTACACAATTTTTACCAAGAACAGAATATATGAACTTCCAGGAACCACAAAGATTTTTCTGAACGTTCTCAGTTACAGTATTTTGTATTTCACGGTCTTGAGAACATGAACTTCAGAACATACGCGATGAATTTCTCATTGACCCTATTTTTGTTCATTTCCCATTTGTTTTAATAGAACATAAATGGTATTACAGAAATCCTCACAAAAAGTATTGCAAAAAACTCGGCAACTCCATGCAGTACATGTCCATGTAGGAATTAATATACATGTGTCATTACATTCTTCATTATAGAACACCGGAAAAATCATTGTTGTATATGTCCAAGAGCAACTAATATGCATGTCTGTGTTTCATGCCTAATATAGGAGTAGTTTTGCTTTCCTCATTTTCTTATCTCAACTTGGCGCATTCCTATAGTTTAACTTCACATTCTGAGTCGTCGTCGCCAAAAACGGAGAAGGAAGAGTGGTGCGTCCACATTTGTAATTGTAACACACACAATAACGCATATTACTAAAGTTTAAAATACCCTACAGTACCCAGCTAGCCATGTTTTATCAACAATGCGGCCCTACTAAATTGGTTCATCAACACATTAGCCTGCCGACTGACGGTAGCAGATCGATTGACAAAGCAATAGCACTTTTGCAGTTGAGAGCTTCAAAAAAGAGAGGGAAGGTTACGTAACTGCTTACGGGAGTTAAGATAATACACTCGACAAGGAAAATTACCGTCGAGCATGACGAACATCTTCCTCGCAAACTCTCCCAAGTGCTTCTTCAGACCGTTACACCTTTTGGACAGCGTTTCTGTTTTTCTTGTTCCACTCGGCACATTCCTGCTTCAGTTTGGAGTTTTCTTTCTCGAGCTTTTTTGCTGCAGCAAGCTTCTTCTCAGCGGCGTCAGTTTTCTCCCTCGCCACCTTTTGGGCCTCGGCAAGTGCTTTATCCTTGTCCGCCAGCGCTTTTTTCATGGTATCTAAAAAAATAGCATTGTTGAGACATGCTTGGAGTCGACGGTTCTCATTTCGCACGTCTGTTCGAGTGGAGCACTCGGTTCAAGGGATGGAAGAAAAAATAACAGTACATTCAGTCGACAAGACTTACCTCCTAGGGTCCTGAGCTCACTCTGCACACGTTCCAGGTTGTTCTTCGAGACTCCCAGATCCAATTGCAGCTGAATTTTCTCCTTCTCCAGATACTTGTATTAAGTGCCAAGTTCACAACCCCTCTGAAATCAACAAAAAACAGCAATTCAGTCGATGAGTAGTTCCCTCCACTTTTGAGTGGAAAGGGACAATAATAGTTGTATTGAGTGTTTTATATCTACAGATACAGATGAACTTCAGACATCAAACAAAATCATGCAGAGAACAAATATAGGACTAGACAGGGAGGAGGAATTGATGCCTTGATATGAATTCAGTTTTAGGACAAGGGAAGGAACCAACTTCATATTCAGATCACCAACCGAGTTCACCTGCCATCTCAAAGTGGAGAAGTTGCGGAGGTGCAACGCCATGGATGGGGGTCGCCGGGGATGGGGGTCGTCGGGGTTGGGGGCGCCGGGGATGGGGGTCGCTGTGGTTGGGGGTCATCGGGGTTCTGGGCACCGAGGATGGGGGCGCTGGGGCTGGGGGCGCTGGGGGTGGGTGTCTCCGGCGCTGGGGCTCATCGGGGATGGGGTCGCCGGGGCTGGGAGCGCTAGGGATGGGTGTCGCCGGGGATGGTGACGCCGGGGATGGGGGTTGCCGAGGCTGGGAGCAACGGCACCGGCTGGTTACGAGGTGGGGGCGGCGGCGCTGGTTGGTGGGAAGTTGGGGAGGGAGGTGAGAGTCGCGGCACGACCCATGGACGAAGGGCGTGGCGGCGCCACGGTTGGTGGCCGGGGCCTAGCGGCGGTGCGATTGGTGGTCGGGGCCCGGCAGCGGTGCGAGCTAGGAGGGAGTCGGCCGTTGGTGTGTATGCAGTTCGGAGGGGAGGGTATCGTGGGAGCGGATAGTTTTTTTCTCATACCGATCGATTGGGTTGCTCGCGATCTCTAGGACTTCTCCGCACGCCCTATATAGGGGCACCGTGATCAGAATAGTTATTCTGATGCTTTGATCAGAATAGTCCTATCCCTATATATATATAGTTGATGAGCTATGCATGTCCGCTTGTACAAATCGTACTCACAACTTCCACTAGATCGTGGTAATCATTAGAGTTGATAATGAAATTGTGGAAGTACTAGACTCACTACGTAGAGACTCTGAAGAATACGGAAGCCTATATTCAATGCTCGACAGGTAATTTCAATCATTTACGCACTATGTCCGCCTCTTTAGTTCGTTTGCTGATATCAAGTAATTAATAACTCCTTTATTTATTTATTTTGCCGAGCAGGGTTTGGAAAAAGTTCATCAATTGCAAAGTGGTTAGAGGTGAATGAAAACAAGAGCTGAAATGGATAAAGCTCAAGGTATTTAAGTAGTACTAGCTACGTCCACACATCTCTTAAATTATAGTTTTAATAACATTATCATGCTTGATTATTATCTGATTGAATTATATTCTTTTAAAGTGTATGAGGCAGGAAAAAGGGACTGATTTATATGCATATTACGTTTGCGAGAACATTCACTTTATGACCGAAAGGATCAAAACTATAAGAGATCTTTGGATACATAAACATCATTCACATTTTTTTGTCATGATGTAATATATATACAAACAACTAACATATATTCATATTGATCTCTTTCTTTAAAGATGCATGAGATGCGGGATAAGCTCCTACCAAAGGACCGCATACGAGCAATTTAAGAGGAAATTGCGGGATTTTGCTTAAGTAGGTCATATCTTTCGAGGGAGAATACCATTACACCTAATGCCTCCATGTAATAATTTGCAAATTGTAAAAGAAATTGTATATACGAAATTGTACATATGTGTATGCATGGTCGTACGAAAAGTTATATGTATACGATTGGTTTTACAAGAAATTCTATTATATATACATAACGTGTACAGTATGTAGTAGCGTATGTTTGAAATGAAAAAAATTAAATGAAATACACAAAATGAAAATAAAAAAATAAACAATAAAACTTAAACCCATAAACCCCAAAGTCACTAAATCTTTAGTCCCAAATGGTGTTATCAACCGGGGGTAAAGGTTTGTAAGGCTTGAACCCTTTAGTCCCTATACATTAGTCCCGGTTTGAGAACCGGGACTAATGACCTGTTTTCTACTAGTATGACATACATGGACAGAGCAACATGGGTGTCAAGCTCGAGGTACCGTCAGTCCGCATTGGGTAGAGGGGATGCTCGATGAGGTAGGTGACACCGCTCGAAACAGAGAACCATGAGGAACAAAGACTTTCACCTGTGGTAGTTATGATCGCTAGGGGTCAAGAGAGATTTGATGTGTTTGGTGATGTTGTCGTTGAAGATGGGGTGCCAAGCAGCAATTGACGGAGGAGGCGGTGTCCCCGCCGCCGAGGAGAACAGCGGCAAAAACTGAGAGCTGCATGGGGCTGCGGTTGAACTAGGGTTGGATGGTTGGGCGCCGAAGATGAATGGGGGAGAGGAGGCATCAGTGGTTTTGGCGCCGGTGCCGGCGGCAGAGAAGGTGCCGGGCGAGGTGGCGGAGCTGGTGACCGAGGAGGAGGAAGAAGAGTGCGCCGTCATCAGGAGGAAGAACAGGGAATCTGCTACCAAGTTGAATAACTGAATTACACGCACTCTTCATTACAGAGGGTTACACCGAGTTAGTATATGGTAGGGAACACCATGCGCCCGACATAAGTGACACGCTGGCCTGGGGCGACAGGTGAGATCCTAAAGACTAGGACTGTACGTGACATAATATTGTACCATACAATGTCAACACTCACTATTGACTTGTTCTGCATAATTTGATGGGACATGTGTCTGTCTTTACGTGGCCGCATAACGGAGAGTGTGGTTGTTGCAGCTGCACGAGACAACCACAAACTTCTCATTTTGACAAGTCAATCTTTTGTATCAACATAACTAGGGAAAAGGCAGAAAGAGCAACCGAAAGCGAGCGAGGGCAGTTGCAGTTTCAAACTTCCAATCAAAGACTGAATTTAGTATCACATGCTATTAAGAATGTAAGTGTAAGATTGTGGAGTTAAATAATACTCCCTCCATCCGAAATTATTTGTCATAGAAATAAATGTATCTAGACGTATTTTAGTTCTAGATACATCCATTTCTTTTCATTTTGACGACAAGTAATTTCAGACGGAGGGATATGATGATATTGGCTGTTTTAGAGAAAAAAATAAATGACTGACGTCCAATTCATACTTGCTTAATCATATCGCCATCATTTTTCTCTAGCTTTAGAAAGAATATAGGCATTGTATTCAGTTGTTTAGCCGGAACAATATTCAGACGAACTAAATCAACACAGGATAATTGAAAAGTGCAGGTTGACTTGAGGATCAAATTGCTCCGAAGGCGCGGTCGGCATGTGTCTGCACGGTCTGGCATCTCGTGGACGCCCCTGGGGTGCACAGATCGGAGGCCCATGGCTACGAGGAAGTAAGCTCCGGCGGCGTGTGTTGCGGATGTGGTCTCCGACCGTCGGCGGTCTCCGCGAGGTGCGGTTGGCTGCGGCGGATCTTGGGTTTCTTCGTCGATGGACAACTTCGATGGTGGTGATGTTTGGGGGGCTTGCCAACGCCAATGCGAG
This sequence comes from Hordeum marinum, assembly GCA_022496015.1. Lineage (NCBI taxonomy): Eukaryota > Viridiplantae > Streptophyta > Magnoliopsida > Poales > Poaceae > Hordeum > Hordeum marinum. The sequence continues at coordinate 543,013,667 of CM039674.1, forward strand.
ATGATGTGCGGCTGAGGTGGTGTGGAGCTTGGTGAAAATCATGTCTTGGCCTCGTGTCCTGAACAGCGATGGCGGCAGCTGTGGCCGTCGTTGACCTTCATGGAGGCATCATTGCTTTGTTCTCCCACCTCTCCCGCGCGAATCTGGTCATTTCGGCCTCTCCGAGGGAAACCATGATCTGTGATCGGACGATGGAGGCGTCTTGGTGTCGTATTCCTTCTTGGGGGCTTCGTCTTGGGAGCTTGGCGTCAGTGAGCGGGGCCGATGGATGGCGGTTGGCGGCGGTTGTGGCGTCCAGGCTTCTGTGGCAATGATGATGATGGGAGCGATGTCGGCGTCGTGACAATGGTTGCGGTAGTCGGCTCTTCTTCGGTGTGTCCACGGTTTTGCCTTTGTTTGTTTGTTGCTATGGAGTCGAAACTGTGGCAGCAAGGCCTTTTGGTATACAATGAGTGGATGCATGTAGCCCGTTCGGCGATTTCCCATGGCGCCAGCCGTGCCTGGTTTTGTCCTACAGAGTTCTTCTTTAGAGACAAAGTTGCGTCGTCTGGCAGCAGGTGGATGAGATTTTGGCATAGATCTTCATGCAGCTTCACGTGTCCTCTACAATATGGGTCGAATCGACGATCGCCTATGACGGAGTCAGAGTCGTTTGCTCTGAGTGTAGGGATGGCGATGACACCTCTAGGGGAGGAGTGATGACGATGACGTCTGCGTGCTGTCTCGTCGAGACCCTGTTTGAAGTGGTGTGGGTGGGCTTTTTTATGTGTGCCGCTCAATAGTTAAAACAATTTTCGTCCATTTTTCCATAATTACTGGATAATTTGTTTTTCGCTTGGATTTTCTTAATTATTTAAGCAAATTTTTAAATAAATAGAGGATAACTGTCGTTTCGAAGAAAAATGGTTCCCAAGGTGATGTTGGCTACAGACCCCGGCTCGTACGTCGGACGTTGTCGTGACGAGTACCTCCCGTCGAGGCGATCACGTACATAATAGCCGCTAGCTTATACAAGCTAGTCAATTGATTCCGTCGAGACACCTCGTACGTATACAACGAGCTGGCAAGCAGACTAGCTGGTGGATCGATTCTTATGTGAACTAGTCCATGCACCAGCCGCCGGCTTGTTTGAACAACGCCACAAGTCGCTACGCCTATGCCTTGTTTGTCCAGAAGTATGTCACCAGTCTGTCTTGTTTTGTCGTGGACTTTTGACATCACGTACTTCATTTTATCTTTATCAGATGAAATGATACTGTGCCTACAGCATCGACACGAATTTCAGAATCACCTCTTGCATAAGTAGCATCGGCATAGGTTACCGGACCATGATCTTGAGAGTGAATTTTTTCTTCATAGAGCACGAATTTTTTTTTAGTCGGCTCTTGAAGAACCGGATCCTCTTCCTTCACGAGTTCACACATTAACATCATCTTACCTTCATCTTCTAACTGGGCTATGAGCCCCTTCTCTTTCGAGGAATTGTTCAGTCCGACTTGAAATGTCCGAACAGATTACGGTTGTGGCAGATTATCTTTCTCTTGTCGAACCTTTTCTTCTTTGGCTTCTTCGACCGTTCGTCAGTGTCCTTTGCGGGATGGTACTTTCCGCTACCGGACACCTTGCCAAAATCGTTCTCATTCGAAACCATTGCATGATACTGAGCATGCATAAGCATCAGGTACTCAACCTGCTTTGCATCACCGGAACTCAATTTCGTCCGCTCGTCATGCGCGTCGAAGCAGCCAACCATATCATCCAGAGTGAGAGTCTTGAGATCAACGCATTACTCGATCACTGGCACAATTGACATATAGTGCGATGGAGCGGCATACAGGAACCATCGGACAATGGAGATGACCTCCAACTTCTCCCCGAGACCACGAATCCCGTTTACCATCGTAACAACCCTCGCGGCGAAAGCGTTCACCGTCTCATCTTCTCCCATCCTCAGATTCTCATAACATTCAGCAAAGTTTGCAAGTTTGCCTCATGCACACGCGAGTGCCCAAGATGCAATGTCTTGAGCCTGTCACATGCCTCCTTGGCTAATTTCTTTGAGATTAGATGCTGTTGCTCGTCCACCGACATTACCGAGCAGATGGCCGTGATAGCCTGACAATCCTTCTGATACATGGCACCACCCTTCAGGTACTCGTCGCCGCCGGGATCGACGGCTTCCCAGAGCTCATTGGCGTGGAGCGCCCACTCCATCATGGTCGCCTACACCACAAAGTTCCCAAGGTCGAATCGTGGATACTCCGATCTCGACGGAGCAACAACTACTTTAGCCGCATTGGAGTACTTTGCCAGCTGCTTGTTCTTTTTCTTGCTGTTGTTTTTGGATCCACCTTACTTTTCTTTCGACAGGGCGATCCATTGCGCCTTTTTGAGCATCACAAGCTCGTCATTTCTCCCGTCCCCAAGACTGTACCGCATACGCTCATCGTAAACCTTGTAGCGTACGACGATCACCAATGGAGAGGGTCGTGAGATCGACGCACTGCTTGAATGCCGTGATAATTTGCAGGTACCGATGAGGGGCCGCACACAAAGAACCTACGGATAACTATGGCCTCCGTGAGGTTTTCTTCAAGTGCGGGAATCCGATTGATGAGAGTTACGACGCGCGAAGCGAACGCGTACACAAACACATTGTCGTCCATGACCAAAGTCTCATAATTCTTTAGGAGAGTTTGAAGATTGGCTTGCTTGATGCGAGTCTATCCCTTGAATATGAGCTTCAAAGTATCCCATACCCCTTTCATCGTTTCTTTGGCGATGAGGTGTTGAAGGACATCCATCGGTATCACCAAATAAATCTTCGACGCCGTTTGTCGATCCTTCCAGTACTTGGCTCCCTCCTTCTACACGTCGTTGTCTGGATCAACCGCATCCCATACCTCGTTTGCGCGAAGACCATACTCTTTGAGAACCTGCCAGAACGCGAAGTTCTCACGATCAAACCGTGAGTATGACGAACCGGACACGGCCAGTACTTTATCCGTGCCGGTCATTTCCACGATCCTCTTCACCGCCATGACCTTTCGTTGCTATAAGATCAACCTTGCTCTATATATCATTTGTTGGCCACAGACCCCCAGCTCGTACATCGGACGTCGTCGCGATGAGTACTTTTCATCGAGACGATCGTGTACGCAATAGCCGCTAGCTAACACAAGCTAGTAAATTGATTCCGTCAGACACCTCGTATGTATACAAGAAGCTAGCTAGCAAGCAGACTAGCTGCTGGATCGATTCTTACGTGAACGAGTCCAAGCACCAGCCGCCGGCTTGTTCGAACGACGCCACAAGTCGATGGAACACGCACACACGCGAAACACTAGAGGCACCGAGATGTTAGGATTATACGCGTGTCGCTTCTGTTGATTATTTTTTTCTATTGAACTTCAGCTCACGGTACGATTATAACGCAGGTACATGGATATTTAAAGGAGCTATAAGTTAGTCCTAGTCGAATTACAAATCCTTGTGTCGACCGAGATGGCAAATGTTGCTATGACAATCCCTCTGTCGTACCCTTGTTTTTTACCTTTTTTATTATTCATTTAAGTTACTGTGCTAGTCATAGTGGGAAGTAACTTATAAGAATGTCGTGCATATGACATTAGTCTATGTTAATATTTTTATAGTGCAAAGCAACATAGTATAAAATAACATTAGTGTACGTTACTATCTTCATAGTCTATGTTACTCCCTTCATTGTTAGTTGCCGTTTCTAGCGGCTAATTGGGCTAGTCGTGTTGCATGGGTTCATTGATTGTGTGCGTGCGTTCACTAGAAAGTAACAAAGTTTTCTAATGTGTCAAGAGATACAAGAAAGAGGCAAAAGTGTGTGTATGCCTCAGAGTGTGCCTATCTTCTTCCTCCTTGAGCTTATGTGCCTTTGTGTTTCCGCCGGCATCGTCCACCAGCGCATCCTCGAGCTGCCACCGGTCGCCTGATCCGTCCGGCCCCATCAGATTCGCTGATTTTCCAGAGCTCCTTCTGCCACGGCCGTAGACAAGGACCTACCCAGCATCTAGCAGCGCCTGTTGGGGACGTGGGTGGTGGAGATCACTTATCGGGAGACCCACCGCCGGAAGTGGATCGGGTCATACCACACAGCGGAACTCGCGGCCATGGAGTACAACTGGTGGCAAGTCCGGTACAACGCTGTCGCCGCCCGGCTAAACTTCCCGTTCGGGATGGCGCTGCTCCACCTCGTCCCGCCGAAGCCGAGGGTGGTGAGCGCATTTATGGCGCGGAAGGACTGAGAGTCAAGGGAGCGTCATCCAAACCAGTTGTAGGTATCTCGTGCCATCTTTCACCGGTTGCATTCAATATCCCTAAGCCCCATGTGGTCCGTATGACTAGATAACGACCACGTACATACAGATACAAACAGATGCCCTGAAGATAACTTTCAAAAAAATTGTAATATTTTGTCTGTTAAAAGCAACATCATTTCGATAATTTCATATGGCCAAAGTAATGCACACTTCATTTTGAATATGTGACGTAGTTTTAAGCTCTATACCAATTAACCAAGTCTCAAATAAGTATGAAATCGTTACGAGCGGCGGAATGTGAAATGCCGTGTGGATGGTCCGCCACAATAACCTAGCAAGTGCGCAGTCTAATGTCTTGTGGCTTGACGTTGAACCGACAAAAAGGACTGAGATAGTCCACATGTTCTACGTAGCTGTTTTCCATTGCTTATTATGTGGTTTTGGTTGAACAAAGGAAAGGCGAGGGGACCCAATCCGGTGAAATTCAGTGGTCAGATTTATTATATTTCGGACTTTTCGGTATAATATCTGCAGACTATTCATGGACGTACCATTTTTGGGTCGGTGCACGAGGGAAGCGTTTAATTTTGACTCTTCTCTGATGGCTACGGGACTCAACTGTCTAGCAATCACCAAACAAATTTTCCGTTCAACAAGAAAACAGGAAGCTTCGCCCGTCCCTTCCCTTGGATATTTACCAACGAACGCGGACGACTGCATTAGGAGAGCTTTGCGCTTGCGAGGAAAAGGGGCCGGCCACACATGATTCAAGTGTGTGCAGAGGCTGTATTTTTTTTAGCACAGTACAATCAAAGTCATTTGTATACACAAGCATACAATTTATCCCTATGAACGCACGTGCGCACAACCTATCCCTATAAGCACCTTCGAGCGACCAAGCCGGCACATCATCTTGAGATTGACGAAGTCGCCACAGATGCCTTCGTTGCCGACGAGAACGTCTTCTCCCACTGAAAGCACATCGCCGAAAGACCTGAAATAAATCCAGAAAAATATAAGAACCAACGTCAAGTTTGGGACTTGAACTCTGATGGACAGGACATACAACAGTCCTCCTAACCATCCAACCACAGGTTAATTTGCAGAGGCTGCCTTTCATGTGTTACAGGATAAGACCACATTCACGTTTGGATTTTTAGTTTTTACCCGTAGGATTTACACATCCTTCGAAGATCTACGCCTGAGTACACCGTATTCCGTCGTCCTACCGGAATCTTTAAGGCCACTTTGGTCTTCCAAATATGCTATGAAAGAAGAACAGGCCCATTATTAATCATGTATGTGCACATCGATTTCACAAAAAACACTCCCCATGAAATGAATAAGAATGCAAGAGGTGTCCGTTGCAATAGTTAGAACATGTACAATGGTTGATAAGATAGTCCTATCTTAAGACTTGCATGTAATTTAGAGATGACAAAAAAGAAGGTCTACAATGGGTCATTTTTTAGTCTTATCTTCAATAACTAGCTATTCCTAAAAACATGATGAGACATATTGTGTTAAGAGATCACTTCTTGTGTTCTCTTAAATAAGAAAAGACAAAGCCTTTTTTATGAGTTCTCTCTTCTTCACCTCATCATTTGTCCTACGTGACACTCCTAAAATAACATCATTGTACATGCCCTTAAGGTGATCTCTATCAACCTTCTAACTAAATGCAGCCAAGCAATTCGTCTATCACCAACTAGAGCTCGTGAACTGGACATGTAAAGGAGATGACCCCAATACAATGTCAGATATCTGTGTCAGCACAATATTATGAAGCGCCGGATCCTTGTTAGACAACAACTATATCCACACTCCCTCCTCGGAGGAGGAGGAGAGCCGGTAAAGCCATTTATTAAGCATGCATTTATTTTTTATTTCTAGATTTCTGGTACCCAACCGCCGGTGCATCTCCCGGGTCCATTTACGACTAAGTTTTGCTATATCCTTAGTAAGAATGACCGTCCCTTGCACAAACCATGAAATTTAATGTTGAATGCCACTTTGGTCTTTCAAATATATTTTTTAGAAAAAGAGGAAGACCCCCGGCCTCTGTATCTGAGCGATGCATGCAGTTATTTTATTAATTATTCACAAAAGACCTTACAAAGTAATACATCAGTAAGACTGAAGCTACCGTCTAGGCAATATATGTCGCTACTTCTATACAGTTGATGAAGGAATGCTGATAGTCTGGGCCTAATACCAAACAGACCTCGTAGCCAAACCTAACATCTAAGATCTGAGGCCCCAACCAAGCCACCTATCGGGTATGGGGCGCCCACCGGTCTGGCGCACAGTCAGAGATCATCGCCGCCAACTGCCACCAATCCATCTTCAGAATTGTACTGACGCATCCACCTTGCCTGGTCTAATTGTCGTCGATGCCACCACGACGCCAGACAGCATCGCCCTCCTACGTGAGTCCATCTTCGCCCATCAGACACGTAATCACCAGGGCGCCACATCATCGAGATCCGCCGCCTTCAATGTGCAGGATGAAGCACCGCTCCACCAAAGAAAACATCCACTAGTTCCCAGAGCCCTTGTACACCTCAAAGAATGACGCTCCCAAGGGGGAGACAACACAAGCGCGTCGCCGTCTTCTGATCTATCGATCTAGGGTTTCCCCCGAAGGTAGCAGATAGTGGTCTAGAACTTCTCATTGGTGATGCCATCAAGAAGGGAACGACGTCGTAGAAGGTCGCCATCGCCGGCCTTGGCATCTAGCCAAGAGCAGGTTTTCACCCAGATCTCTTCGGAGAACTCCATCCAGCTTCTTGTGCACGGGTCGCCGCCTTCTCTGCTGGAGACTAGATCCAAGGATTTAGCTGCCGCCGCCTGACCGGCCACGGCACGACCACGGTGCCAAAGCAGCCCGACACTGACTAGACCGCGAGTTGGGAGACGTAGAGTGCAGAGGTGACACCTTCAAGAAGGTAACGACGCATAGGTGTCATCGTCACCCACCACGACCGATGTCGGATCATGGCTTTCACCGGCAGTCACCCGTCCCGACTCTTGCGCCCCGCGGACCACGTGCGCACCCGCCTCGCCTGTCAGCCGCCGCAGCGCCACGTCGCGACCGGCCATGGTGTTTAAAATATGCCCTAAAGGCAATAATAAATTGGTTATTATCATATTTCCTTGTTCATGATAATCATTTATTATCCATGCTATAATTGTATTGATCAGAAACTCAGATACATGTGTGGATATATAGACAACACTTTGTCCCTAGTGTGCCTCTAATAAACTAGCTCGTTGATCAAAGATGATCAAGGTTTCCTAGCAATTGACATGAGATTTCATTTGATAACGGGATCACATCATTAGGAGAATGATGGGATGGACAAGACCCAAACTATAAATGTAGCATATGATCGTGTCTGTTTATTGCTACAGTTTTCTGCATGTCAAGTATATGTTCCTATGACCATGAGATCATGCAACTCACTGACACCGGAGGAGAACCTTGTGTGTATCAACCATCGCAACGTAACTGGGCGACTATAAAGGTGCTCTACAGGTATCTTTGAGGGTGTCTGCTGGGTTGGCATGGATCAACAGTGAGATTTGTTACTCCGTGTGATGGAGAGGTATCTCAAGCCGACTCGGTAATACAACATCACAATAAGCCTTGCTAGCAATGTGACTAAATGTTAGCCACGGGATCTTGTATTATGGAACGAGTAAAGAGACTTGCCAGTAACAAGGTTGAACTAGGTATGGTGATATCGATGATCAAATCTCGGGCAAGTAACGTATCGAAGAACAAAGGGAAAATCATACGAGATTAACTGAATCCTTGACATAGAGGTTCGACCGATAAAGATCTTCGTAGAATATGTAGGAATCAATATGGGAATCCAGGTCCCGCTATTGGTTATTGACCATAAAGGTGTCTTGCTCATGTCTACATAGTTCTGGAACCCGCAGGGTCTGCACACTTAAGGTTTGGTGACGTTTCTGTAGTATAGAGTTATGCATGATGGTGACCGAAGGTTTTTCGGAGTCCCGGATGAGATCCCGAACATCATGAGGAGCTCCGAAATGGTCCAGAGGTAAAGATTCATATATAGGAAGTCCTGTTTTGGTCACCGGAAAAGTTCCGGGCTCATCGGTAGTGTACTGGGAGTACCGGGAGGGTACGGAGACCATCGGGAGGGGTATTTCGACCCAAGAGACTACATGGGCTGTGGGAGAAGATATACCAGCCCTTAGTGGGCTGGTGGAAATCCCACAAAAGGCATATGCGGTTGGGAAGAAATTCCAAAGTAGAAAAAGGTGGAAAAAGACAAAAGGGTGGAAATAAGGGAAGGAGTCCTAATCCTACTAGGAGTGGAGGAAGAGGACTCCTCCCTCCACTTCGGCCAAACCCTAAGAGGGTTGGCCCTTGCGCCAAGCCTCCCCCTCCCCTCCTCTTATATATACTAGTGGTTTTGAGGGGTTTTGACACAGAATTTCTGCCACGTGCTACCCTCTCCTCTAGTTCATAGTTTCTCCTCTAGATTGGTTTCAGCGGTGCTTAGGCGAAGCCCTGCTGGAATAGCTCCACCACCATCGCCGCAACGCCATCGTGCTGCCGGAAAACTCGTCTATCTCTCCACTCCCTCTTGCTAGATCAAGAAGGCAGAGATCGTCATCAAGCTGTACGTTGCTGAACGCGGAGGTGCCGTCCGTTTGGTGCTAGATCGGAAGGACCATGATCAAGATCGCGAGACGATTCGTGATTGGATCGCGGGACGGATCGTGATGAGATCGCGGGACGGATCTTGATGAGACCGTGGGATGGATCGTGATTGGATCGCGGGATGAATCATGATGGGATCGCGGGACGCTCGGCGATTTGGATCGCGAAGACGTTCGACTACATCACCCGCGTTTCTTAACGCTTCCCGCTTAGCGATCTACAAGGGTATGTAGATCCACTCTCCCTCTCGTACATGCTCATCACCATAGATAGATCTTGCGTGTCTGTAGAAATTTTATTGTTTCCCATGCAAATTTCCCCAACAGTGGCGTCATGAGCTAGGTCTATGTGTAGATGAGATCTCGAGTAGAACACAAAGAGTTTGTGGGCGTAGATGCTTAGATTTCTTCCTCCCTTGGTCGTTTTTTTGTTTAGCAGTATTGTGAGATGAAGCGGCCCGGACTAACCTTACTTGTATGCTTACGAGATACCGGTTCCATCGACTGACGTGTAACTTCGTTGCACATAGACGGCTAGCGGGTGTCTGTCTCTCCCACTTTAGTTGGATCGGATTCGACTAGGCGGTCCTTGAGAAGGTTGAAAAGCAACTTATGTATCACCATTGTGGTTTTGCGTAGGTGATAATTGTTCTTGCTAGATACCCGTAGCATCCACGTAAAACTTGCAACAACAATTAGAGGACGTCTAACCTGTTTTTGCAGGGTATGTTATGATGTGATATGGCCAATTACATGATGAGATATATGTGATGTATGAAATGATCATGTGATGTATAGATTTTCACGACTTGCATGTCGATGAGTACGGCAACCGGCAGGAGCCATAGGGTTGTCTTTAATTATTGTATGACCTGCGTGTCAATCATTAAGCATTATGTAATGCTTTACTTTATCGCTAAACGGTAGAAATAGTAGTAGAAGCATGGTGAGCGCGACAACCCCGAGGGCAACACGCTGATGGAGATCAAGATGATGGAGATCATGGTGTCATGTCGGTGACGATGGAGATCATGTCGGTGCTTTCAAGATGGAGATCAAAAGCACAAGTTCATGGCCATATCATGTCACTTATGATTTGCATGTGATGTTAATCCTCTTATGCACCTTGTTTTGCTTAGGATGACGGTAGCATTATAAGGTGATCCCTCACTTAAATTTCAAGATAAATTGTGTTCTCCCCGAGTGTGCACCGTTGCAAAAGGTCGTCGTGTCGAGACACCACGTGATGATCGGATGTGATAGACTCTACGTTCACATACAATGGGTGCAAGCCAGTGTTGCACATGCAGAACACTCGGGTTAAACTTGATGAGCCTAGCATGTACAGACATGGCCTTGAAACACAAGAGACCGAAAGGTCGAACATGAGTCATATAGTTGATATGATCAACATGATGATGTTCACCATTGAAACCACCTCAACTCACGTGATGATCGGACTTGAGTTGGTGAATTTGGATCATGTATCACTCGAATGACCGGGGGGATGTCAATTTGAGTGGGAGTTCTTAAGTAATATGATTAATTGAACTCATTATCATGAACATAGTCAGTAGTGTCTTTGCAAATTATGTTGTAGCTCACGCTGTAGCTCCCTTAAATTTTTATATGTTCCTAGAGAAATAGAGTTGAAAGATGACGGTAGCAATATTGCGGACTGGGTCTATGATCTGAGGATTGTCCTCATTGCTGCACAGAAGGCTTATGTCCTTAATGCACCGCTACGTGCGCTACCCCTCTAGCGTCGTGTGCAGATGTTGTGAACATCTGATAGGAACGTTCTGATGACTACTTGATAGTTTAGTGTGTCATGCTTTATGACTTAGAATTGAGGGTCCAAAAATATTTTGAACGTCATGGAACATATGAGATGTTCTAAGAGCTGAAATTGGGATCTCAGGCTCGTGCCCGTGTTGTGAGATATGAGATCTCCAACAAGATTCTTTGCCCGCAAGATGATGTAGAATAGCTCAATCGTTGAGCATGTGCTCAGATTGTCTGGGTGCTACAATCGCTTGAATCGAGTGGGAGTTGATCTTCCAGATAAGATAGTGATTGATATAGTTCTTTGAGTCACTATCACTAAGCTACTAGAACTTCGTGATAAACTATAATTATGCCAGGGATGAAATGAGGATCCTTGAGCTATTCGCGATGTTTGACACCGCGAAGGTAGAAATCAAGAAGGAGCATCAAGTGTTGATGGTTAGTAAAACCACTAGTTTCGAGAAGGGCAAGGGCAAGGAGGGAAACTTCATGGATGGCAAGTTAGTTGCTGCTCCAGTGAAGCAACCCAAGGTTGAACCCAAACCCGAGACTAAGTGCTTCTATTATGAGGAGAGCAGTCGCTAAAGCGGAACAACCCTAGATACTTGGTAGATAAGAAGGCTGGCAACATCGATAGAAGTATATTTTGATATACGTGTTATTGATGTGTACCTTGCTAGTACTTTTAGTAACACCTGGGTATAGGAGACCGGTTCGGTTGCTAAATGTTAGTAACTCTAAATAAAAGATATGGAATAAACGAAGACTAGCTAAGTGAGAGGTGACGATGTATGTTGGAAATGTTTCCAAGGTTGATGTGATCAACATCGCACGCTCTCTCTACCTTCGGGATTAGTAGCAAACCTAAATAAATGCTATTTGGTGTTTGCGTTAAGCATGAACATGATTGGATCGTGTTTATTGCAACACGGTTATTCATTGAAGTTAGATAATAATGGTTATTCTATTTACATGAATAATACCTTCAATGGTCATGCACCCAGTGAGAATGGTTTGCCGAATCTTGATCGTAGTAGTAAACATGTTCATAACATAGATGCAAAAAATACAAAGTTAATAATGATAGTACCACATACTTGTGGCACTGCCGCTAAATGTCATATTGGTGTAAAGCGCATGAAGGAACTCCATGCTGATGGATCTTTGGACTCATTCGATTTCGAATCGGTTGAGACATGCAGACCATGCCTCTTGGGAAAGATGGCTACAGACCCCGTTTTCAGTATGATGGAGCGGGCTAGTAACTTATTGGAAATGATACATATTGATGTATATGGTCCAACGAGTGTTATAGCGTGTGGTGGATATCGTTATTTTCTTACCTTCACTGATGATTTTAGTAGATATAGTGTATATTTACTTAATGAAACACAGGTCTGAAGCGTTTGAAAAGTTCAAGCAGAATCAGAGTGAAGTTTGAGATCATCTTGACAAGAAGATAAAATGTCTACGATATGATTGTGGAGGTGAATATCTAAGTTACGAGTTTGGTATACAACTTAGGACAATGTGATAGTTGTTTCACAACTCACGCCACCTGGAACACCATAGTGTGATGGTGTGTGCGTACGTTATAGTCATGCTATATTGGATATGGTGCGTACTATGATGTCTCTTATCATTTTTCTACTATCGTTTTGGGGTTATGCATTAGAGACAACTACATTCACTTTAAATAGGGCACCATCTAAATCCTTGAGATGATACCATATGAATTATGGTTTGATAGAAACCTAAGCTGTCATTTCTTAATGCTTGGGGCTTCGACGTTTATGTGAAAAAGGTTTTCACCTAATGAGCACGAACCCAAAGCGGACAAATGCATCTTCATGGAATACCCTAAAAACAGTTGGGTATACCTTCTATCTCAGATCCAAGTGCAAAGTGTTTGTTGCTAAAATGGGTATTTTCGCGAGAAAGAGTTTCTTTCGAAAGAATTGAGTGGGAGGAGGATAGAACTTGATGAGGTTGTTGAACCTTTTTCAACCAGTGAGTAGCGCAACGCTGTAAGTTGTTTCTATGGAGCCTACGTTAGTTGAGGAGAAAGTTAATGATGATGATCATGAAGCTTCGGATCAAGTTAATGTCAAACCTCGTAGGTCGACAAGGACGCATACTGCTCTTGAGTGGTACGGCAACCATGTCTTAGAGGTCATGTTGTTGGACAACAATGAGCCTACGAGCTGTGGAGAAGCGATGATGGGCCCAGATTCAGAGAAATGGCTAGGAGCCATGAAATCTGAGAAAGGGCCCATGTATGAAAACTAAGTATGGACTTTGGTAGACTTGCCCGTTGAACGGCAAGTCGTTGAGTACAAAATGGACCTTTAATATGAAGATAGAAACTGATGGTGAATATCACTATTAATAAAGCTCGACTTGTCGGAAAGAAGTTTCCACCAAGTTCAAGGAGTTGACTACGATGAGACTCTCTCACTCGTAGCGATGCTAAAGTATGTTGGAATTATGTTAGCAGTTGCTGCGTTTTTCAATTATGAAATCTGGCAGATGGATGTCAAAACATCGTTTCCTTCCTTGAGGAAAGGTTGTATGAGATACAACCAGAAGGTTTTGCCAGTCCTAAGGATACTAAAAGATGTGCGAGCTCTAGCAATCCTTCTATGGGCTGGAGCAAGCATCTCGGAGTTGGAATATACGCTTTGATAAGGTGATCAAAGTTTTTGAGTCTATACAATGTTTATGAGAAACTTGTATTTACAATAAAGTTAGTGGGAGCACTATAGAATTTTTGATAAGCATATGTGGATGACATATTGTTGGTCGGAAATTATGTAGAATTTCTGGAAAGCATAAACAGTCGTTTGAAAAGAGTTTTTCAAAGGAAGACCTCGATAAAGCTACCTAATTGTTGAGCATGCTTGATGAGACTTTCAATGAGTACATGCCTTCACAAGATTTTGAAAGAGTTCAAAATGGATCAGTCAGAGAAGGAGTTCTTGCCTGATTTGTAAGGTATGAAGTTGAGTAAGACTCAAAGCTCGACCACAGCAGAAGAAAGAGAAAGGACGAAGGTCGTCCCCTATGCTTTAGCCATAGGCTCTATATAGTATGCCATGATGTGTACCGCACCTGTGTGTGCCTTGCCATGAGTCCATCAAGGGGTACAAGAGTGATCCAGGAGTGGATCACTGGACAACGGTCAAGATTATCCTTAGTAACTAAAAGACTAAGAAAATTTTTCTCGATTAGGGAAGAAGAGTTCGTCGTAAAGAGTTACGTCGATGCAAGCTTTAACACAAATCCGGATGACTCTTAGTAGCAATCCAGATACGTATAGTGGAGCAGCCATTTGGAATAGCTCCAAATAGAGTGTGGTAGCAGTGTCTACAGTATGACATAGAGATTTGCAAAGTACACACAAATCTGAATGTCACAGACCCGTTGACTAAAAGACCTCTCTCACATGCAAAGCATGATCGAGCCCGAGAAGTCATTGGGTTTTAGATTCATAACAATGTGAATCACATGGTGATGTGAACTAGATTATTGACTCTAGTGCAAGTGGGAGACTGTTGGAAATATACCCTAGAGGCAATAATAAATTGGTTATTATCATATTTCCTTGTTCATTATAATTGTTTATTATCCATGCTATAATTGTATTGATCGGAAACTTACATACATGTGTGAATATATAGACAACACTTTGTCCCTAGTGTGCCTCTAGTAAACTAGCTCGTTGATCAAAGATGATCAAGGTTTCCTAGCCATTGTCTTGAGATGTCATTTGATAACGGAATCACATCATTAGGAGAATGATGTGATGGATAAGACCCAAACTATAAACATAGCATATGATCGTGTCTGTTTATTGCTATAGTTTTCTGCATGTCAAGTATATGTTCCTATGACCATGAGATCATGCAACTCATTGACACCGGAGTAGTACCTTGTGTGTATCAACCATCGCAACGTAACTGGGTGACTATAAAGATGCTCTACAGGTATCTCCGAGGGTGTCTGCTGGGTTGGCAAGGATCAACACTAGGATTTGTTACTCCGTGTGACGGAGAGGTATCTTAGGGCTCACTCGGTAATACAACATCACAATAAGCCTTGCAAGCAATGTGACTAAGTTTTAGCCATGGGATCTTGTATTATGGAATGAGTAAAGAGACTTGTCGGTAACGAGGTTGAACTAGGTATTGTGATACCGGCAATCAAATCTAGTTCTCGAACCCGCAGGGTCTGCACACTTAAGGTTTGGTGACGTTTCGGTAGTATAGAGTTATGCATGGTGGTGACCGAAGGTTGTTCGGAGTCCCGGATGAGATTCCGGATGTCGCGAGGATCTCCGGAATGGTCCGGAGGTAAAGATTGATATATAGGAAGTGCTTTTTTGGTCACCGGAAAATTTCCGGGCTCATCGGTAGTGTACCAGGGGTGCGGGGAGGGTACCGGAGACCATTGGGTGGGGTATTTCGACCCAAGATACTACATGGGCTGTGGGAGAAGGTATACCAGCCCTTATTGGGCTGGTGGAAAGCCCACAAAATTCCCATGCGGCTGGGAAGAAATTCCAAAGTGGAAAAAGGTGGAAAAAGGCAAAAGGGTGGAAATAAGGAAGGAGTCCTAATCCTACTAGGAGTGGAGGAGGAGGACTCCTCCCTGCACTTCAACCGAACCCTAAGAGGGCTGGCCCTTGCGCCAAGCCTCCCCCTCCCCTCCTCCTATATATACTAGTTGTTTTGAGGGTTTCTGACACGGAATTTCTGCCACGTGCTGCCCTCTCCTCTAGTTTGTAGTTTCTCCTCTAGATTGGTTTCAGCGATGCTTAGGCGAAGCCCTGCTGCAATAGATCCACCACCATCATCGCAACGCCGTCTACCTATCCGCTCCCTCTTGCTGGATCTGCACACTTAAGGTTCGGTGACGTTTTGGTAGTATAGAGTTATGTATGGTGGTGACCGAAGGTTGTTCAGAGTCCCGGATGAGATCCTGAATGTCTCGAGGAGCTTCGGAATGGTCCGGAGGTAAATCTTGATATATAGGAAGTCCTGTTTTGGTCGCTGGAAAAGTTTCGGGCTCATCGGTAGTGTACCGGTAGTGTCAGTAGTGTACCGGGGGACCATCGGGAGAGGTATTTCGACCCAAGAGGCTACATGGGCTGTGGGAGAAGGTAAACCATCCCCTGGTGGGCTGGCCGAAGCCTCCTCTAAGGGCCCATGCGGCTGGAGTGGTTTGAGATGAAAAAAAATCCAAAGGTGGAGAGGTAGAAAGAGTTTCCAAGTGGAAAGGAGGAATCCTACTCCTAATAGGATTGGAGTAGGACTCCTCCACCTCTAATTTTGACCAAACCTTGAGGGTTTGAGGCTGCCTCCTCCCCTCCCTCCCTCCGATATATACTAGAGGATTTAGAGGAAAAAGCTAACCCTAATAGCCACATGCCACCTCTCCACTAGATCGCAGTTTCTCCTCTAGATCGGTTTTCAGCGGTGCTTACGCGAAGCCCTACTGGAATAGATCCACCACCATCGCCGCAACGCCGTCGCGCTGCCGGAGAACTCATCTACCTCTCTGCTCCCTCTTGCTGGATCAAGAAGGCGGAGATCGTCATCGAGCTGTACGTGTGCTGAACGTGGAGGTGTCGTCCGTTCGGCGCTAGATCGGAAGGACTGTGATCAAGATCGCGAGACGGATCGTGATGAGATCGCGGGACGGATCGTGATGAGTTTGCGGGACGGATCGTGATTGGATCGCGGGACGGATCGTGATGAGATCGCGGGATGCTCGGCGATTTGGATCGCGAAGATGTTCGACTACACCAACCGCGTTTCTTAACGCTTCCCGCTTAGATCCACTCTCCCTCTCGTAGATGCTCATCACCATGGATAAATCTTGCGTGTGCGTAGGAAATTTTTTGTTTCCGATGCAACGTTCCCCAACAGTGCCAGCCCCCGGCCTCCCGTCGCAGCTGCCCGCATCATCGCCTTGCAAGACTGCCCCCGCGCAGCAAGCCAAACGAGCGGGGAAGGGAGGGCCTGCCTCCGCCGACCCGAAGCGGTCTTTGCCCGACGGAGCTTGATGGCAGCGGCAGGGGAGGAGGGGCGGAGGAGGGTGGTTGGCCGTCGACGGCTAGGATCTGCGCCCGAGTCGCCCATGGGGGGTGGCGATGCGAGGCCTAAGAAAGGGATTCTTGTGTTGTATTCCTATGTTGTATTAATTGTCTTCCAGATATGATATCAATGAAAAACAGGACCAGTATTAATCATGTTCCTGTAAATCAATTTCATGGATAAGACTCCCAATGAAGTCAACCAACAATGGAAGAGGTATCAAATTGCATTAGTGAAGATGATCTCTATCAACCTTCTGATTAAATGCAGCCAAGCAAATCATCTATTACCAACCAGAGTTCGTTTGAACTGGACATTTAGAGGAGATCACCCTAATAACGTGTCGGATATCTATGTGAGCACAGTATTGTGTAGGATACATATGAATCATGTCATTACACTAATACATGCATTAGTTGATGTTGGAAATATGCCCTAGAGGCAATAATAAAATGGTTATTATTGTATTTCCTAGTTCATGATAATTGTCTATTATTCATGCTATAATTGTGTTAACTGGAAACCGTAATACATGTGTGAATACATAGACCACAACGTGTCCCTAGTGAGCCTCTAGTTGGCTAGCTCGTTGATCAATAGATGGTCTCGGTTTCATGACCATGGACATTGGATGTCGTTGATAACGGGATCACATCATTAGGAGAATGATGTGATGGACAAGACTCAATCCTAAGCATAGCACAAGATCGTGTAGTTCGTTTGCTATAGCTTTTCAATGTCAAGTATCATTTCCTTAGACCATGAGATTGTGTAACTCCCGGATACCGTAGGAATGCTTTGGGTGTGCCAAACGTCACAACGTAACTGGGTGGCTATAAAGGTACGCTACGGGTATCTCCGAAAGTGTCTGTTGGGTTGACACGAATCGAGACTGGGATTTGTCACTCCGTGTGACGGAGAGGTATCTCTGGGCCCACTCGGTAAGACATCATCATTATGAGCTCAATGTGACTAAGGAGTTAGTCACGGGATGATGTATTACGGAACGAGTAAAGAGACTTGCCAGTAACGAGATTGAACAAGGTATGCGGATACCGACGATCGAATCTCGGACAAGTACCATACCGATAGACAAAGGGATTGTATACGGGATTGATTGAATCCCTGACATCGTGGTTCATCCGATGAGATCATCGTGGAGTACGTGGGAGCCAACATGGGTATCCAGATCCCGCTGTTGGTTATTGGCCGGAGAGGTGTCTCGGTCATGTCTACGTGTCTCCCGAACCCGTAGGGTCTACACACTTAAGGTTCGATGACGCTAGGGTTATAGGGAAAAGGTATACGTGATTACCGAAGGTTGTTCGGAGTCCCGGATGAGATCCCGGACGTCACGAGGAGCTCCGGAATGGTCCGGAGGTAAAGATTGATATATAGGAAGTCCAGTTTTGGTCACCGGAAAGTTTTCGGGCTCATCGGTATTGTACCGGGAGTGCCGGGAGGGTGCCGGAGGACCCCCGGGAGGGGGTGACGACCAAAGGACCTCATGGGCCCTTAGAGGAGGTGTGCCAGCCCATATTGGGCCAGCCAATACCTTCTAGAAAGGGCCCATGCGCCAGGGATCTGGAGATAGAGGCAAAAGGGATTTAAAAGGGGGAGATCCACCTCCCGTGTGGGAGGAGGACTCTCCCCCCACTTCGGCCGAATCCCTCCTCCTTGGAGGAGGGGCCAAGCCAGCCCTCCCTCTCCTTCCTCCTATATATATGCAAGGGTTTGGGCAGGTTTGAGACGACGAACTCTTTCTCTCTCGCTGCAGCCCTATTCTGCTTGTTCCTCCTCCGCAGTGCTTAGGCGAAGCCCTGCCGGGATACCTTGCTACTCCACCACCACCACGCCGTCGTGCTGCTGCTGGAGCTCTTCCCCAACCTCTCCTTCCTCCTTGCTGGATCAAGGCATAGGAGACGTCACCGGGCTGCACGTGTGTTGAACGCGGAGGTGCCGTCCGTTCGGCACTTGATCGGATCTACCGCGATCTGAATCGCTGCGAGTACGACTCCATCAACCGCGTTCTTGTAACGCTTCCGCTTAGCGATCTTCAAAGGTATGAAGATCCAATCTCTCCCCACTCGTTTGCTGGTTTCTCCATAGATAGATCTTGGTGACACGTAGGAAAATTTTGATTTACTACTACGTCTCCCAACAGTGGCATCATGAGCTAGGTCTATGCGTAGAATCTATGCACGAGTAGAACACAAAGCAGTTGTGGGCGTCGATTTTGTTAATATGCTTGCCGTTACTAGTCTTATCTTGATTCGACGGTATTGTGGGATGAAGCGGCCCGGACCAACCTTACACGTACGCTTACGTGAGACCGGTTCCACCGCCTGACATGCACCAGTTGCATAAGGTGGCTAGCGGGTGTCTGTCTCTCCCACCTTAGTCGGATTGGATTCGATGAAAAGGGTCCTTATGAAGGGTAAATAGCAATTGGCATATCACGTTGTGGTTTTGGCGTAGGTAAGAAACGTTCTTGCTAGAAACCTATAACAACCACGTAAAAACTTGCAACTACAAATTAGAGAACGTCTAACTTGTTTTTGCAGCATATGCCTTGTGATGTGATATGGCCAGAAGGATGTGATGTGATGCATTGTGATGTATGAGATTGATCATGTTCTTGTAATAGGGTTCACGACTTGCATGTCGATGACTATGACAACCGGCAGGAGCCATAGGAGTTGTCTTATTTATTGTATGACCTGCGAGTCAATCACAAATGCCATGTAATTACTTTACTTTATTGCTAAGCGTTAGCCATAGCAGTAGAAGTAATAGTTGGCGAGACAACCTCATGAAGACACAATGATGGAGATCATGATGATGGAGATCATGGTGTCATGCCGGTGACATTGATGATCATGGTGCCCCGAAGATGGAGATCATAGGAGCAAGATGATATTGGCCATATCATGTCACTATATTGATTGCATGTGATGTTTATCATGTTTACATCTTTTTTGCTTAAAACGACGGTAGTAAATAAGATGATCTCTCAATAAAATTTCAAGAGAAGTGTTCACCCTAACTGTGCACCGTTGCTAAGGATCGTTGTTCCGAAGCACCACGTGATGATCGGGTGTGATAGGTTCTAACGTTCGCATACAACGGGTGTAAGCCAGATTTACACACGCGAAACACTTAGGTTGACTTGACGAGCCTAGCATGTACAGACATGGCCTCGGAACACGGAAGACCGAAAGGTCGAACATGAGTCGTATAGAAGATACGATCAACATGGAGATGTTCACCATGGATGACTAGTCCGTCTCACGTGATGATCGGACACGGGCTAGTTGACATGGATCATGTGTCACTTAGATGACTAGAGAGATGTCTATCTGAGTGGGAGTTCATTGAATAATTTGATTATGTGAACTCGATTATCATGAACTTAGTCTAAAATTGCCCTTAATATCTATATTGTAGATCCAATGGCCAACGCAAATGTCAACCTCAATTTCAACGCGTTCCTAGAGAAAACCAAGCTGAAAGATGATGGAAGCAACTATACGGACTGGGTCCGTGGCTTGAGGATCATCCTCATAGCTTCCAAGAGATTGTATGTCCTTGATGCACCGCTAGGTGACCCACCCATTCTCCCAGCGGACCAAGACGTTACGAACGCTTGGCAGTCACGCTGCGATGATTACTCTCTTGTTCAGTGCGGCATGCTTTACAGTTTAGAATCGGGGCTCCAAAAGCGTTTTGAGCAACACGGAGCATATGAGATGTTCCAAGAGCTGAAACTGGTTTTCCAAGCTCATGCCCGAGTCGAGAGATATGACATCTCTGACAAGTTCTTCAGCTGTAAGATGGAGGAGAACAGTTCTGTTAGTGAGCACATCCTCAAGATGTCTGGGCTTCACAACCGCTTGACTCAGCTGGGAGTTAAACTCCCGGATGACTCAGTCATTGACAGAATCCTCCAGTCGCTTCCACCTAGCTACAAAAGCTTTGTGATGAACTACAACATGCAGGGGATGGAGAAGTCCATTCCTGAGTTGTACTCGATGCTCAAATCAGCAGAGGTCGAGATCAGAAAGGAGCATCAAGTGTTGATGGTAAACAAGACCACTAGTTTCAAGAAAGGCAAGGGTAAGAAGAACTTCAAGAAGGACGGCAAAGCTGTTGCCGCGCCCGGTAAGCAAGTTGCCGGGAAGAAGAAGAACAAGAATGGACCCAAGCCTGAGACTGAGTGTTTCTATTGTAAGGGTACCGGTCACTGGAAGCGGAACTGCCCCAAGTACTTAGCGGATAAGAAGGACGGCAACGTTAAAGGTATATGTGATATACTTGTTATTGATGTGTACCTAACCAGCGCTCGTAGTAGCTCCTGGGTATTTGATACCGGTGCAGTTGCTCACATTTGTAACTCCAAGCAGGAGCTGCGGAATAAGCGGAGGCTGGCCAAGGATGAGGTGACGTTGCGCGTCGGGAATGGTTCCAAGGTCGATGTGATCGCCGTCGGCACGCTACCTCTACATCTACCTTCGGGATTAGTTTTAAACCTTAATAATTGTTATTTAGTACCAGCTTTGAGCATGAACATTGTATCTGGATCTCGCTTGATGCGAGATGGCTACTCATTTAAATCCGAGAATAATGGTTGTTCTGTTTATATGAGAGAAATGTTTTATGCTCATGCCCCGCTGGTCAATGGTTTATTTTTGATGAATCTCGAACGTGATGTTACACATGTCCATAGTGTGAGTACCAAAAAGTGTAAAGTTGATAACGATAGTCCCACTTACATGTGGCACTGCCGTCTTGGCCATATTGGTGTCAACCGCATGAAGAAGCTCCATGCTGATGGACTTTTGGAGTCACTTGATTTCGAATCATTTAACACATGCGAACCATGCCTCATGGGCAAGATGACCAAAACTCCGTTCTCCGGAACAATGGAGCGAGTAACTGACTTGTTGGAGATAATACATACCGATGTATGCGGTCCAATGAGTGTCGAGGCTCGCGGTGGCTACCGTTATGTTCTCACCCTCACTGATGACTTGAGCAGATATGGGTATGTCTACTTAATGAAACACAAGTCTGAAACCTTTGAAAGGTTCAAGGAATTTCAGAGTGAGGTCGAGAATCAACGTGACAGGAAAATAAAATGCCTACGATCTGATCGTGGCGGAGAATATTTAAGTCACGAGTTTGACACGCACCTTAGGAAATGTGGAATTATTTCACAGCTCACACCGCCAGGCACACCTCAGCGAAATGGTGTGTCTGAACGTCGTAATCGCACTCTATTGGATATGGTGCGATCTATGATGTCTCTTACCGACTTACCGCTATCATTTTGGGGATATGCATTAGAGACTGCCGCGTTCACTTTAAATAGGGCACCGTCTAAATCCGTTGAGACGACACCGTATGAATTATGGTTTGGAAAGAAACCTAAGCTGTCGTTTCTAAAAGTTTGGGGTTGCGATGCTTATGTGAAGAAACTTCAACCTGAGAAGCTCGAACCCAAAGCGGAAAAGTGCGTCTTCATAGGATATCCCAAAGAGACTATTGGGTATACCTTCTACCTACGATCCGAAGGCAAAGTCTTTGTTGCCAAGAATGGATCCTTTCTCGAGAAAGAGTTTCTCTCGAAAGAAGTAAGTGGGAGGAAAATAGAACTTGATGAGGTAATTGTACCTCCACTCGAACCGGAGAGTAGCGCAGCACAGGAAGTTGTTTCTGTGGAGCCTACACCGGCTAGAGAGGAAGTTAATAATGATGATCATGAAACTTCAGATCAAGTTGCTATTCGAAGGTCCACTAGGACACGTTCCGCACCAGAGTGGTACGGTAATCCTGTCCTAGAGATCATGTTGTTGGACAACGGTGAACCTTCGAACTATGAAGAAGCGATGGCGGGCCCGAATTCCGACAAATGGCTTGAGGCCATGAAATCCGAGATAGGATCCATGTATGAGAACAAAGTATGGACTTTGGTGGACTTGCCTGATGATAAGCGAGCCATTGAAAATGAATGGATCTTTAAGAAGAAGACTGACGCAGACGGTAATGTGACCGCCTATAAAGCTCGGCTTGTCGCTAAGGGTTATCGACAAGTTCAAGGAGTTGACTACGATGAGACATTCTCACCCGTAGCGATGCTCAAGTCTGTCCGAATCATGTTAGCAGTTGCCGCATTTTATGATTATGAGATCTGGCAAATGGACGTCAAAACGGCATTCCTTAATGGCTTCCTCAAGGAAGAACTGTATATGATGCAGCCGGAAGGTTTTGTTGATCCTAAAGATGCTAACAAGGTATGCAAGCTCCAGCGCTCCATCTATGGGCTGGTGCAAGCATCTCGGAGTTGGAACATTCGCTTTAATGAGGTGATTAAAGCGTTTGGGTTTGTACAGGTTTATGGAGAACCCTGTATTTACAAGAAAGTGAGTGGGAGCTCTATAGCATTTCTTATACTGTATGTGGATGACATGCTGATAATGGGAAATAATATAGAACTCTTGGAAAGTATCAAGGCCTACTTGAATAAGTGTTTTTCAATGAAGGACCTTGGAGAAGCTGCTTACATATTAGGTATTAAGATCTATAGAGATAGATCAAAACGCCTCATTGGTCTTTCACAAAGCACATACCTTGAAAAGATATTGAAGAAGTTCAATATGGATTAGTCCAAGAAGGGGTTCTTGCCTGTGTTGCAAGGTGTGAGATTGAGTACGACTCAATGCCCGACCACGGCAAAGGATAGAGAAGAGATGAGTGCCATCCCCTATGCCTCAGCCATAGGCTCTATCATGTATGCCATGCTGTGTACCAGACCTGATGTGAACCTTGCCATAAGTTTGGTAGGGAGGTACCAAAGTGATCCCGGAGCGGAACACTGGACAGCGGTCAAGAATATCCTGAAGTACCTGAAAAGGACAAAGGACATGTTTCTCGTTTATGGAGGTGCCGAAGAGCTCGTCGTAAAGGGTTACGTCGATGCTAGCTTCGACACAGATCCGGACGACTCCAAGTCGCAAACCGGATACGTGTATATTTTGAATGGAGGGGCAGTAAGCTGGAGCAGCAGCAAGCAAAGCGTCGTGGCGGCATCTACATGTGAAGCGGAGTACATAGCTGCTTCGGAAGCAGCAAAGGAGGGAGTCTGGATGAAGGAGTTCATCACCGACCTAGGAGTGATTCCGAATGCGTCGGGCCCGATGACTCTACTCTGTGACAACACTGGAGCTATTGCCCTTGCGAAGGAGCCCAGGTTTCACAAGAAGACAAGACACATCAAGCGCCACTTCAACTCCATCCGTGATTACATTCAGGAGGGAGACATAGATATTTGTAAAGTGCATACGGATCTGAATGTCGCAGATCCGTTGACTAAACCTCTCTCACGAGCAAAACATGATCAACACCAGAATGCTATGGGTGTTCGATTCATCACAATGTAACTAGATTATTGACTCTAGTGCAAGTGGGAGACTGTTGGAAATATGCCCTAGAGGCAATAATAAAATGGTTATTATTGTATTTCCTAGTTCATGATAATTGTCTATTATTCATGCTATAATTGTGTTAACTGGAAACCGTAATACATGTGTGAATACATAGACCACAACGTGTCCCTAGTGAGCCTCTAGTTGGCTAGCTCGTTGATCAATAGATGGTCTCGGTTTCATGACCATGGACATTGGATGTCGTTGATAACGGGATCACATCATTAGGAGAATGATGTGATGGACAAGACTCAATCCTAAGCATAGCACAAGATCGTGTAGTTCGTTTGCTATAGCTTTTCAATGTCA
The DNA here is from genome assembly GCA_022496015.1 of Hordeum marinum. Lineage (NCBI taxonomy): Eukaryota > Viridiplantae > Streptophyta > Magnoliopsida > Poales > Poaceae > Hordeum > Hordeum marinum. The sequence continues at coordinate 543,038,339 of CM039674.1, forward strand.
AGTATCATTTCCTTAGACCATGAGATTGTGTAACTCCCGGATACCGTAGGAATGCTTTGGGTGTGCCAAACGTCACAACGTAACTGGGTGGCTATAAAGGTACGCTACGGGTATCTCCGAAAGTGTCTGTTGGGTTGACACGAATCGAGACTGGGATTTGTCACTCCGTGTGACGGAGAGGTATCTCTGGGCCCACTCGGTAAGACATCATCATTATGAGCTCAATGTGACTAAGGAGTTAGTCACGGGATGATGTATTACGGAACGAGTAAAGAGACTTGCCAGTAACGAGATTGAACAAGGTATGCGGATACCGACGATCGAATCTCGGACAAGTACCATACCGATAGACAAAGGGATTGTATACGGGATTGATTGAATCCCTGACATCGTGGTTCATCCGATGAGATCATCGTGGAGTACGTGGGAGCCAACATGGGTATCCAGATCCCGCTGTTGGTTATTGGCCGGAGAGGTGTCTCGGTCATGTCTACGTGTCTCCCGAACCCGTAGGGTCTACACACTTAAGGTTCGATGACGCTAGGGTTATAGGGAAAAGGTATACGTGATTACCGAAGGTTGTTCGGAGTCCCGGATGAGATCCCGGACGTCACGAGGAGCTCCGGAATGGTCCGGAGGTAAAGATTGATATATAGGAAGTCCAGTTTTGGTCACCGGAAAGTTTTCGGGCTCATCGGTATTGTACCGGGAGTGCCGGGAGGGTGTCGGAGGACCCCCGGGAGGGGGTGACGACCAAAGGACCTCATGGGCCCTTAGAGGAGGTGTGCCAGCCCATATTGGGCCAGCCAATACCTTCTAGAAAGGGCCCATGCGCCAGGGATCTGGAGATAGAGGCAAAAGGGATTTAAAAGGGGGAGATCCACCTCCCGTGTGGGAGGAGGACTCTCCCCCCACTTCGGCCGAATCCCTCCTCCTTGGAGGAGGGGCCAAGCCAGCCCTCCCTCTCCTTCCTCCTATATATATGCAAGGGTTTGGGCAGGTTTGAGACGACGAACTCTTTCTCTCTCGCTGCAGCCCTATTCTGCTTGTTCCTCCTCCGCAGTGCTTAGGCGAAGCCCTGCCGGGATACCTTGCTACTCCACCACCACCACGCCGTCGTGCTGCTGCTGGAGCTCTTCCCCAACCTCTCCTTCCTCCTTGCTGGATCAAGGCGTAGGAGACGTCACCGGGCTGCACGTGTGTTGAACGCGGAGGTGCCGTCCGTTCGGCACTTGATCGGATCTACCGCGATCTGAATCGCTGCGAGTACGACTCCATCAACCGCGTTCTTGTAACGCTTCCGCTTAGCGATCTTCAAAGGTATGAAGATCCAATCTCTCCCCACTCGTTTGCTGGTTTCTCCATAGATAGATCTTGGTGACACGTAGGAAAATTTTGATTTACTACTACGTCTAAAAGTCTAGATGATGACGTGACTTTGAATGATGACGTTGCAAAATGAAGTGAGAAAAGGGTTGCAAAATGATGACGTGACTTTGAATGGTGCATATTGAATGTAGAAAAAGTCTAGAGTTAAAATATGTTAAAAAAATAAAAGCCCTTTGTAGTACATGAGTTTTGTCCAAAACCATAATACTTCGAACGAGATTGTGCAGTTTGTACACGAAGTGCATTTAGTTTTTTCCGTAACCCTCTCAAATTTTTAGCACATGCCATGTAGGTGAAATTATCATACCATGCCAAGTTTCAACCTTTTCAGAGCTCATTTGCAATGCTTTTAAAATTCTGGGTCATTTTAGCTCAAAAAAATCATGAAATACATGAAAAATAATAAGTGAACTCAGAAAAGGGTTGAAAATTGATGATGTGGCTTTGAAAGGTGCACATTAAATGCAGAAAAGGTCTTGCATGAAAATAGGTTAAAAATCAAATCCCTTTGTAGTTGATGAGTTTTCGTCCGAAACATTGATACTTCGAACGAGATTGTGCAGTTTGTACACGAAATGCATCCAGCTTTTTTTTAACCCTCTCAACTTTTTAGCACATGCTACGTGAGTGAAATTATGATAGCATGCCAAGTTTCAACATTTTCACAGTTCATTTGCAGTGCTTTTTTCAAATTCAGGGTCATTTTAGCTCAAAATAAATCATGAAATACATGAAAAATAGCAAATGAAGTCAGAACTAGTTGAAAATTTATGATGTGGCTTTGAAAGGTGCATATTAAATGTAGAAAAAGTCTTGTGTGAAAATATGTTAAAAAATGAAATCTCTTCGTAGTTGATGAGTTTTCGTCCGAAACATTGATACTTCGAACGAGATTGTGCAGTTTGTACACGAAGTGCATCCAGCTTTTTTCGTAATCCTCTCAATTTTTAGCACATGCTAAGTGGGGTAAAATTATAATACCATGCCAAGTTTCAACCTTTTCAAAGTTCATTTGCAGTGCTTTTCAAATTCAGGGTATGTTAGTTCAAAATAAATCATGAAATGCATGAAAAATAGCAAATAAAGTCAGAAAATGGTTGAAAATTGATGATGTGGTTTTGAATGATGCATATTCAACACAGAAAAAGTCTAGAGTTAAACTATCTTAAAAAAATGAAATTCATTTGTAGTAGATGAGTTTTCGTCCGAAACCCTGATACTTCGAACGAGATTGTCCAATTTGTCCACGAAGTGCATCCTGTTTTTTCCGTAACCCTCTCAACTTTTTAGCACATGCTATGTGGTGAAATTATGATTTCATGCCAAGTTTCAACCTTTTCAGAGTTCATTTGTAGTTCTTTTCAAATTCATGGTCATTTTAGCTCAAAATAAATCATTAAATGCACGAAAAATAGCAAATGAAGTCAAAAAAGGTTGAAAATTGATGACCTGGCTTTGAGTGGTGCATATTGAATGCAGAAAAAGTCTGGAGTTAAAATATGTTAAAAAATGAAATTCCTTAGTAGTAGATGAGTTTTCGTCCAAAACCATGATACTTCGAACGAGATTGTGCAGTTTGTACACAAAGCACATCCAGTTTCCCCGTAACCTTCTTAACTTTTTAACAGATTATATGTAGGTGAAATTATGATACCATGCCAAGTTTCAACTTTTTCAGAGTTCATTTACAGTGCTTTTCAAATTCAGGGTCATGTTAGTTCAAAATAAATCATGAAATGCATGAAAAATAGCAAATTAAGTCAGAAAACGGTTGAAAATTGATGACGTGAATTTGAATGGTGCATATTGAACGCAGAAAAAGTCTAGAGTTAAAATATGCTAAAGAAATGAAATCCATTTGTAGTAGATGAGTTTTCGTCCGAAACCGTGATACCTCGAACGAGATTGTCCAGTTTGTACACGAAATGCATCCAGTTTTTCCCGTAACCCTCTCAACTTTTTAACACATGATATGTGTGTGAAATTATAATACCATGCAAAGTTTCAACCTTTTCAAAATTTTGTTGTAGTGCTTTTCAAATTCAGGTTCATGTTAGCTCAAAATAAATCATTAAATACATGAAAAATAGCAAATGAAGTCAGAAATGGATTGAAAATTGTTGATGTGGCTTTCAATGGTGTATATTGAATACAGAAAAATTTTGGAGTTAAAATATGTTTAAAAAGTGAAATCGCTTTGCGGTAGATGAGTTTTCGTCCAAAAACCTGATACTTCAAACGAGATTGTGCAGTTTGTACACAAAGTGCATCCAATTTTTCCCCTAACCCTCTCAACTTTTTAGCACATGCTATGTGGGTGAAATAATGATACCATGTGAAGTTTCAATCTTTTCAGAGTTTATTTGCAGTCCTTTTTAGCTCAAAATAAATCATGAAATGCATGAAAAATAGCAAATAAAGTCAGAAAAGGGTTGAAAATTTATGATGTGCCTTTGACTGGTGCATATTGAATACAGAAAATGTTGAGGATGTCGCGTATTGTTATCTTCTCGATCAGCTCAGAATTAGAGATTAATCGGAAATCGGTGGGTTAATCGATTTAATCGGTCGACTGTTAATTTTGCAAATCCCAGGTTCCCAATAGTAAAGTATGCTATATTCAACACCAAAACAATATTGGACAAAAGTGTTACCTTGATTCTAGCCTTTGAATCCTTGTATAATGATAAACGAAATAGAACAACAATACATATTGTGTAACAAGGTCCACAAAACGTAAATCAAACTTATGCAACTAAAATTATATAAAATTTATGCAACTAAAATTATATAACTAAAAATAACAGATGCAAAAAATAACATTAAAATTTTTAAAACATAATATATGGAAAAATAAAAGGAAGGCCCGCCTACTAGCCACCACGGCCTGCATACGACTAGAAACCCTAGAAATGGGCCAGGATACAGGGTCGTAGTGCTAGAAGGCCCAACAGGGCATGAGATAGGCATGTACTGCCTGCATTAGAAAGGAGCTCGAGACGACAGCGACAACAACACTTATAAACCACTCCGAGCCCCACTCAACTAATGAGGTGGGACTAAACTTTTGGTTGCGCGAAGCACAACCCTTTAGTCCCGATTGGCGGCTCCAACCGGGACTAAAGGGTGGCCTTTAGTCCCTATTGTAGCCACCAACCGGGACTAAACGTCTAGGATTCTCGCCCTTTGGGCTGGCGAAAGTCCGTTTAGTCCCGGCTGGTGGCTCCAACTGGGACTAAAGGGGCGGAGCCACCAACCGGGACTAAAGGGCTGGCTATATAAGCGGGACTTGACTGTTGTTCCAACCCCCATCCGTTTCTTCTCCTCCTCTCCCCCGATGGCATCGACGACCACCTCGACGCCGCCAGGCTGCCAGATTTTTCTGTAGCCATCGCCACGCCCCTGCCCCTGCGTCGTCGTCGCCTCCCAACCGTCCCCGAGGCCGCTCCTTGTCGTCGGACCTCCTCGCGCGCCCTCCTCCCCGTCGCCGCGTGTTCCCGAGCCACTTCTCGTCGCCGGCCTCCACAGCTCCATCGCCGCACCTGCAATGAGCTCCCCCCCTTCACCTTCACTGCTCCGTCAAGTTTTTTTGAAATGAAAATTTGATAGTTAGGTTAATTTTAAAACCCAATTTGTTAATTGCATTTTTTATGTTCATGTATGTATGTATGTTCATGTATGTATGTATGTTCATGTATGTATGTATGTACGTTCATGTATGTATGTATATGTTCATCTATGGATGCATGTTTTTTTCTTAATTTTTTATGTTCATGTATGTATGTATGTTTTTATTTCTTAATTTTTTTATGTTCATGTATGTATGTATATATGTGTATAAATTGTCTTTAGTTTGTATTTTTTTTCAAAGCCAGCCATGAAAAACTTTAATTTTCAGGGGAAGCTTCACTTTCCAAAGAAAATAACCGTAACTCCGAGGGAATGAATTTTGAAAATAGATAACTATTTTTTAAATAGAGTAAACTCTGTCAAGTATTGTATTTTGGTGACAAATATACTTTATGTGCAGAAACTATGGATCACACAGACTTAGAAAAAGAACAGTTGATGGGATATAATCTGCGACGGAGGTGATGATGATATCTTGTCGTTTCTCAACGACACCGATGGTGATAGAAGAGAGGATGACGGCTCCGGTGATCCAATGGAGGAGGAAGGAAATCATGACGGCTCCGGTGATGGAATGGAGGAGGAAGGAGATCATGACAGCTCCGGTGATCGAATGGAGAAGGGAGCCTTAACTATTTTAAAGTCCGGTGAGGTATATATATAAAGCTTCTGCTGACTAGATGCATTAATTGTTTTATATATACATATATTAATGCTTATTTATTCTTTAGCACTCCAGATCGAGTAAGGAGACGAGGCCCGAAGAAAAGGTTGGACCCGGATGAAAGGTTCACGATCGAAGAAGTCTCTCCGAAAGGCCAACCGATTCCTCCCAAGCGGACAAGGACAAATTTATACATCAGTGTGGAGTTATTGTTTGGGAAAGCATCCTGATCAGCCTCCAAGAATGGAACAAGAAGAAGGACCCTGAAATTCCTTATGTCCACGATAGACTGAAAGATGATCTTTAGAACTCGCTGATGAGAAATTTCAGCCTACTGCTAGAGGAGGATTTGAATAACCCAGTTATACAATGAAATATCAAGGTGTTTGCTCTCAAGAAGATTGCTGAACTATTTAAGAACTGGAAGAAACTATTGAACAGATAATTTCTCGACAAAGATGAGATTCTAGAATTCAAAGGTCAATACTTGAAGATAAAAGATCATTGGCCCTCATTTGTGGCCTACAAGAAATTGGAGAAGGCCAAGAAAAGGTCACATATAAATAAGCAAAATGCTGCAAAGAAGCAGTATCACCATGTTACGGGGTCAGGTGTCTACAGCAAAGCCCGGCCTATGTGGGACAAAGCTGAGCAATACCTGCTTGCTAAAGATTTCCAACCGGCGACATTGCACTGGCCAGATCGGGCAAGGACTTGGTTCTTTGGAATTGGAGGAAATTTGGACCTAGAAATAGGAAAGTGCATTTGGACGAAGGCTCAACTTGAAATACACATCAAAAAGCTTGAGGAAGCAATCAAGAAAGTGATGGAAGGGAGGTTCCATCCTGACAGAGAGAAGGATGAGTTGTCAATGGCCCTCGGGAATCCTGAACACCCTGTACGAACACGAGCCACATCAGGCTCCATTCCGTGGGTGCATGGGTTTCCCGACAGCACTGGTTATAGAAGCCTACACAGAAAGAAGAAAGAGGAAGAAAGTGAAATGTAGAAGATCAATGAAAGTTTAGCAAAACTAGAGGCACTTGACAGCCAGCGAGCTATCAGCCCACCATCTCAACGGCACGAAGGTCCTTCATTGGATACTACCCATGATGCTACCCCACCATCTCAGCGGAGAAGCAGTGTGGCTTCCACGGAGCTCATTCATCCTGATAGAACGTCTCCTCGCTACACCGTGGATGGTATCATGGATAATGAACATTGCGTGTTAATGGAGAAATTCCATAACCTGACCTTGAAGGCGGCGGTCGGCTATGTCTTACCTTCTCGACCTAATGCAACTTTCCATTTCACTCCGGTTCCATCTGGCTTTGCTATTGTAGGGGTGGATGAAATGATGGACGGATTTGAGGGGCTGGAGCTTGAGTACGCTGCAGGTGAAGGGGTGACTCTTCTTGAAAATGCTTTAGGGACTACCTGTCTATGGAGAAAGGAAAACATCCTGCTTCCAAACTGGACGCCGCCTCAGCAGACTCAGCCAGAGGAGGCCTCGGCACCTGATCGTCTCCAGTGCATCAACCGTCTCCGGTGCATCAGTCGTCTCGGCTGCCTAAGTCCTTTCCGGCACATCAGCCGACTCCGCCGCCTCAGTGGACTACGCCGGAGGAGGCCCCTCAAAAAAATCCTCCTCCGCCTCAGTTGTCTCCGCCGCGTCAGCGGACTCCGTCGGAGGAGGCCCCTCAGCAGAATCCTCCTCCGCCTCAGTTGTCTTTGCCGCATCAGCGAACTCCTCCTCCCCCGCCACCTCAGCAACAGCGGAAGAGAGCCGCCGCCACACTGGCGGCTAGCAGCAATACATCAGGGAAGAAATTCAGAGGTGGCCCAGGCCTCAAGGCTCCTCCCAAGTTACCCTACGAGAGGACTGAGGAGGAACTCAACGTGATCGTGGCTGAACAAGTGCGACACCAGCTTACACCGCAACGGCCGCCTCCAAAGGAGATAGTAGATCTGGTGAAAGCGAAGCGAACTCTGGATGCCATTAGGCGACCACCACCGCCTCCGCCGCAATCAAACTATGACCGCTGTATTGAAAAGACATTTGGTCAAGCGAAGCGGTCGGGAAGCTTTAAGTAGCAATGGTGCAAGTAGTGGGAAAAGAATTTCCCAGCTCGGCAAACAAGAAAACCAATCGTGCCCCCCGCTCAAGGTGTTTACTGATATCACTAATGATCCAGAGATAGCGGTCGGTGGTCTTGCTATCACTCTTGGTGATTACTTTCCCGATTCGGTACAGTTTGAAAAGGCCGAGGTAGTAGAATCCTTAAATACGAGCACGGGAAGCCTCTCGCCAGACGTGAGGATCTTAAGGGTCTACCAATGAGGATGCGACAATTGCATGAATGGTACTTGAAAGCCTGCAAGGACAGGACCACCAATATCTTCGTGGGAATTAAACATGAGCACTTCTTCAATGGATCCCAGGAGTTGTTCGTTGAATTTGAAGAACTTTTTCAGTTATACAATCAAAAGGACCTTGACAAAAGTATCGTCAGTTCCTGTTGTGTGTAAATATTTTTTCTACAAAGTCTCTAGCTCAGCTCGTTCATTGCATGTATAATTATCCTCACACTATATTATATGCAGATTGACGATCACCGAATGCAGAAAACGACAAATCTATGACATTGGGTTAATTAACCCAAATACCATAAATGAACATACGCTAAAAGAAAGCCCCTATGGAAAAAAAGCAAAAGTTGCTACGGGCATTAATTGGACAACAAAACAGAAGGGAAATACTGTTTTCTTACAACTTCCAGTGGGTGTTACTGTCTTGTCTTGTACGTGCACATTTTGTGTCACTTACTCGAAGTTAAGTGTAATTGTTAAGTTATGCGTGCGCAGTTTCCACTTTATTCTGGTAGCTTTTCGGCCTAACGATGGAGTAGTACTCTTCTTGGACTCGAGAAGTAAAGATACTAAGGAGTGGACGGACATGAGTGAAATGCTTCAGAATAAGTTAAATCATTATCGCACCATATTGACAACTTTTGTCCATTTCCTGACATTAAATAATCATTTTGTTTGTCGTGCAGGGTTTGGACAATGTTTACCAAGCAGGTTAGGGGTGACTGGAAAAATATGATGCGATTTTCACACTCCAAAGTAAATACTACTAGCTAGTATCGCGCATAGTCTCTCATTGATTCTAGTTTCAGTACCATTATCATGGTTGATTATTATTTTGATTGAACTATATTCTCGTAAAGTGCTTGTGGCAGGCACCCGACACTAATTTATGTGCATACTACGTTTGCGAGTTCATTTGCCACTCGACCTCTGAGCAGGGCATATCTCCAATAAACCCCCTTCTTTCTGGCGTAAGCGGGACGAACTCCTACCAACTGATCGCATACGAGCAATTCAAGAGGAATTGGCGGGATTCTTTGTTGAGCATGTCATATGTGAAGACAGAGAACTCCTACCAACTGATCGTAAGAGATGTTATATTGTATATATGCATGAACGTGTACTATACGAATACTTGTTTGTTCAACCAATCACGAAGAAAGAGAGGTCACTTCTTTCTATATATTGATCATGACGATGTTGTGTAATGGTTCCTTCATTGCTATATGTAATAGTTAGCGTCGAGTTGAATGAAAAGCATAAAATAAAAATGGTAGACACAAAAAAAGGAATGAAACACAATATGAAACCCCTAAACCCCTCCTTTCAGAAAAAAAGAAAAAACTCAGCGCCTGGCAGCTGCCTTGTAGTACCGGTCGGTGTTACCAACCAGGACTAAAGGTCCTCCTTCCTGGGCGCCCCACGGCGGCCACGTGAAGCTCCTTTAGTCCCGGTTCGTAAGCCAACCAGGACTAAAAGTGATGGGCATTAGTCTCGATCGTTTTTTTCTGGTTGCAAAACCGGGACTAAGGACCCTCTCGAATCGGGACTGATGCCCTGTTTTGTACTAGTGAGATGATCTTTGCATCTCGAGGTACATACTAGTACTTGCATATATCCAAGGCCAAGGTGCAAAATGCCTAGACGACACATACAAATACAAGCAAAAAAGCTAAAAAGTTCACCACATACTAAGAAGTTTAGTTTGTTAATGTAAATGTTCATCGTATATTAAAAGAAGTTCGTCCTACGCTAAAAGGTTCAGTTTATATATAAGAAATTTTATTAATGTCAAAACATGTTTCCATTTTCAATTTTTGTTCACAAAATTTTGAAAGATGTTCATATTTCCATAAACAAGTTCAGTTTTGCAAAAAATGTTTGGCAATTTTTTTCCATTTTCGGAAATATCTGGATCTGGTCAGGACCGGGGAGAAAATCCCTGTTTTTCTACAAAAAAAGGAAACATATCCTTGTATAGTCAAAGAGGTTGACCACGCCGGACTGAGCATGTGGCAGTACTCATCCATGCCTGTGCCGACATCGCGAGCAGCCGAGATGAGAAGAATCGACCCTGACACCTTTTACTTTTAGTCTCCACGTGCGGCTTCTTCCCAGAGGCCTCGTTGTCGTTTAATAATCATCAGAGTGAGATCTGACAGAGTTACGTACGTGACCCGGCTTTTTTTGTGTGCCTGATGACTTATAAAAAAATCCAAGCGCGCCCAGGATGATCGACGAGCATTCTTCAAGAGACAACTGCTAGCTTCTTCAGAGTGCTACACAACGAGCTCTCCGGCGTCGTCCAGGGAGAACATTTAGAGATGGGCCACGCGAGCGCAGCCCTCCCCGTGATTGACCTCGCGTCCCCGGACATGGGCGCCGCCACCAAATCCGTCCGGCAGGTACGTGCGGTCTCCGGCGAGATCGATCGATAAGCTAAGGCTTTCCTGTTTGATCCGTCATATATACACTACTTGCTGCTTCCTTATAATGTGTTAATGCATGCAGGCGCTCGTGGATTACGGCTTCTTCTACGTGATCAACCACGGGATCGACGACGCCCTGATGAAGAGCGTCTACGCGGAGAGCAGCAACTTCTTCCAGCAGCCAATGGAGGAGAAGATGGCGCTGCACAAGAACAGCAGCCACAGAGGATACATTCCGCCCGATTTTGAAGGCTTCGAGGCTGACGCTGGTGGCAAGGGTGAGCATATACTATCATAAACCAGCTGATTTAGCCATCTTTTCATTTCTTTTATTTGTTATGTTAGTTGACAACTCTTACGATTAATTTGTGCATGCATGCAGGGGACTTATTGGAGTGTTTCCACATTGGGTGTGGGTTAGACGGCCAATCCAAGACTGATGTCAATCAGTGGCCGCCTGCAGGTGGTATAATTAGTTTATTACCCGGCACACATTATGTACTATGATTTCATCAATAACATCGGTACGCGTGTCTCAGAAAGCTTTCCATCTTGGAAGGAGACAATGAAGTCGTACTATGAATGTGCAATGTAAGTTTTTTCTTCTTCCTGTTTTCTGAATCATCAAATTTTATTTTTTTGTTCTAATATGTTGTTCGTGTATACTGTGTTTTCCTGCTAACCAGGGGGACTAGCAAAAGGATATTGTCCCTAGTTGCTATGAGTTTGGACCTTGACGCTGAATTCTTAAAACCAGATGCCTCCGAAACAATTCTTCGACCAATTCATTACGCAGGTAATTTATTAGATGTATGTTAGCCCATCATATGAAGGAGAGCCTTGATGCAGTGGTAGAACTGTTGCCTTGTGATCATGAGGTCACGGGTTCAAATCTTGTATAGCCTCTTATAGAAATGTAGGAAAAAGTTGCGTACTATAGATCCAAAGTTACTGGACCCTACGCAAGCGAAACCTACATGCATCGGGCTGCCTTTTTTTTTATGTTAGCCCTTCATATCATCAAAGTGTTGTATCCAGATGGAATTTTAGTTTCTCTACACCTTCCTAGCACCTGGTTATATTTATATATTTGGTAAATTCACTACAGGTCGGGCAATTGAATCGAAACATGGAAGTGATCATGGTGCAAACGCTCATACGGATTATGGAATGTTAACTCTTCTTTCAACAGATGGAACCCCTGGCCTGCAGGTGCGTGCGCACAATTCATCAGCTCTAGTTTCTTTATCATTTTAGCTAATCGAGCGTGCGCGCGAGCACACACACATCTACAGTCATATATAGTAGTATTTTTTATCCTAGCTTGACATAGAACTAGTTAAGGTGTTCGATGGTGTAAAAGTTTTTAAAAAATCTGAAAATTTTACTGAAAATACACACCTATAGTGGAACACGATCCAACGGAACGGATTGACAAAATATGACTGTTTGTGTCCTGGACAAAAACAAAACAAGTGGTACAATACTTTATGTTAGAGTGAGCTGAAATGCTTTTCTTTACGCCGTGGACACATAAATTCAGAGTATATTCTAGCTAGATTCTTACTCTACTATGAGTGTACAGATATGCAGGGACAAGAATGGCTATCCCCAGCTCTGGGAAGATGTTCATCACATTGATGGGTAAATACTTCTTTTCTGTGCTAATAAATTCTTTATAGAGTCAGGCAGCCATTATGGTCAATTCATTGCAAAAATTAGAGCTACATATTTAATCATCGTTAGTTTTATTTGTTCACTAATTAACTCTTTGGGTTGTGTCTTCCGATGCTCCTTAGACTTTTTTTACCTTACATATTCCAACGTACTGATGTACTTGCAGAGCACTTGTTGTTAACATTGGTGATTTGCTAGAAAGGTGGACAAATAATGTTTATAGCTACATTCTCTCTAAACATTGTTGATCCTGAAGAACATTGGTGATTTGCTCAAAATGATATGTTGGCTAACATCGTGATCATGTTTGAATAATGTCTTTGGATTAAAATCTGCATGTGAATTTTGATATTTATGCATTTTCAAACTTGTAGGTCTACTCTGCATCGTGTTTTGATGGTTGGCAAAGAGCGGTATTCAGTGAGTATACTAACTAACTGCTAAATTCAGAATGCTTGTGTTCATCAGTTTCAATAGTTAGCTCTTGGATTTCCTTTAAAATCGTCTTGAAAGGTGGATTTATCGGCAGTTCAATTTTCCTTGTCAAACTATCCACATAGTCATATTTGAATGCACATTGCTATATCTAAATTTTCATAATTACACTTGATGGCATTAATATGATCACCCTAGTGGAACTACCAACCTTGTATGCCTCTAATCACGGGATCAAGTCCTCCTGTTGCATTTATTTAAAAACCAACATTCATAATTTTTGGGTTGAAATTAAGGATAAACAGCTTGTATCAGTAACCTACGATAAAAATTCAAATCCAACAGCTAGAACCATCATTTAGTCGACACTAGATTTCTTGTGATTTGGAATTCAAAAAAAAAGATTTCTTGTGATTTATGCAGTTATCCATAATCTTGCCGCACATAAGAAAAAAATTGCTTCGTCTCCTTCTCTCGCTGTTTCAATATCACACCTTCTTTAATACTTCCTCCGTTCCAAAATAAGTGACTTAGTGTAAAATTGAGTCATTTTTAAGTCACTTATTTTGGGACGGAGGGAGTAGAATATATATACACACCATTATACGGAAACAACCATCGACGACTTTGGAGGAGCACGTACAACTTGAAAATTTAATGACTGATGATACATAAATGGAAAATAATATTCATCAATTGTAAATATATTTTATACAAGTTTATTTCATGTATCAGGTGGCTTTCTTTGTTTGGCCAAGCCCAGATACGATGGTTACATGCATAGAAAATTGTTGCAGCGAGGCAAATCCACCAAGGTCCTATTCTAATAATAACTGAATATTTCTTTTTTTTGGCTTATTATTTTATCTCATGCCTTTGAAAATTGAACACCTTTTCAGATACCCGCCTATTAAGAGTGACGAATACTTGGAGCAGAGATTAACTTCCACATACAAATACAAATAGACTACTCTATCTCTGTTTGGTTTTATCAGAAGTTGCCAAAAGCTTTCTGTTGATGCAGTCAAGTACCATGGTTGATGAATCATGGGGCGTAATCTAGTACGTATATGTTTTTGTATTGGCTTAAATTGAGAGTTTCCTAATAAACTGGATGCGATGTTGTCTGATGTATAAGGACAATTTGGAATATGATGAGGTAGCTAGTATTGGCTACATAAATATAAATATATAATGCCACGACGATTGCAGGAAGCTGCCTTCTCGCTCTATTCCTATTATATCGAGGAAAAGCTAGCATCAACTATGGTACTTATACGGCCCGTCAGTAGCGGAATCATGAGCCGAGCCAGGCCCATTAGGCAGGAGAATGCATGCCACTGGCAGCAGCTGAGGGCACAGGAACACAGATAGGAGAGGGAGGCCATTCGTGCGTACCTCCAGTGTCCCCATCGGAGACGAGGCGCGTCGGGAGCCTCGTGCATTAATCTTGCGCACGGGCCTCAGCACAAGGGGTTGAGTTCCAAGATTTGGTATCAAATGCCAAGTTTTTCTATTATATTCAGCCAAGTCAAACCATTTGTTCATTACGTATTCACAAATAAAAGCAACTTGTTTCGGATGCCAAAACCATTGCCGGCCACTGGTACCGTCCGTTCTACTACTACGTCTGTCACATTTTAGAAGGCATAATTAAATTTACGTGCGTTTCTATAATAGACAAGGTTTACGGAACATTGCATTTCCTCCTGATAGCTAATTAGTACTTCATTGTATTATTTCTATATGCATGTGTAGTGTGAATGCTATTTTTAGCTCATCTCACAGCCAATCAATAACCACCCAGAGAATCTCCAAGCACGCCTTCTAAATCGTGACGAAGGGAGTAGAACAGACAAAACTATGGCTCTAAACTAACAAGCAACTTGATTAATGTAGGTCTAGCTGCTCAATCATACTATACCGGCACCTTAGAGTATCTCCAATACCTTGTCTATATGGACGTTTATACTTGTTTTTCATGACGTGACTTTAAAACAGGCGTCTAACGGCTTGCCTATATGGTCGACCAAACATGCACATCCTTTAAATCGACCACGACAATGTCCACACCTAGACAATGTGAAGGCGCTGTCTAAACTCAACTACAGCCACGATTTTGCCTTCTCCTCAGCGGCGGCCCACCAGTCATGGACCCTGTATATAGATGTTCTGATACAAAACTGGACGTTTATATGAGGGAATCTTTTTAGACCATTGTCAACGATGCAACACTTGCTGGTCCGCTGCTCCTTTTCCATGCAAATTTGGCACCAGATCTTAGGATGGGTTCGCTCCACGGCCGACCTTCCATTCGGCGACAGATTTCCAATCATGGAGGGCCACGTCGTGCGACCACGCTTCCACGCCCATTCACAAAGGGCTTGCCTCCCTCATTACCCTCACCGCCTGGTGGCTTTGGAAGCACCGCAATCGCTGCACCTTCGACGTCGACCAACCGTCGGTCACCCGCCTATCCTCCATCAGCAAAGACGAGGCGCGCCTCTGGGTGAAAGCCGGCGCCACCGGACTTAGAAACATTATCCCGGAGAGTTACCTCTTTCGATCTAGGGGACGAGCAACCCCATCCGTTTGCTCTACACACGCTACCATGCCCTTGTGCATACATGGCTTAGCGAGTGCATGTAATCATGTGCTGTAAGAACTCCTCCTTCTATCAATGAAAAGATACGATAATCTTTGCGTATTCGCGAAAAATATATATGAATATGTACACATCTAAATATAGACATGCTATTGGAGATGCTCTTAGCATGTTACAACATAATACATGTTGAACATTCGTAAATCCGTATTCAAAGTTTTAATATTGAATCTGACTTTTCACATGTTGAACATTTAAAAAATCTGATGAACATTTTTTTAAATGTACAATCCATTCAAAAGTGTTAGATTTTTTTTGAATGATACTCCCACTGTTCCAAAATACTTTTCACGGTTTTATTTCAAATTGATACTTTTAAGTGGAGGGAATACACACATTTTGATATGTTATGATCTTTTTATAGAACCGCGGGATCAAAAGTTTACATTTCATAATTTTTTTATAACATGTTTAAACTAAATAATACCACGTGTGTTGCTACAATGCTACAAGAAAGTGTTAACACATAATTTGACATTTAAAAACATTAGATAGTTTATGAAACATAGTATAAGTTGATGATAAAGTTTTTTTTTGAAAATATATATTTTTTAAAGTAAGAATCTAAGATTTTTTTTGATGAAAAAGCCCAATGAGTGTGCGAGTTTTCTATGTTAGTTTATTACCTTGAAAATATATCGGTGTGGTGACATGAGACAAAAACCTAAAATAACGATAAAAACTACATATGTGTATTCATAAAAAAAATATCATAGAAAAAGAAAATGTGAGTTCACTCATAAATCGATTTTCTATAAACAAAGGTCGCTTAAAAATCATCAGGTCCATTGTTGGGCAAATCATTCATCTCACCAGATCAACCATATGTGTAGCGCACTACAGTCATTCACTCCAATATACCTATTTAGCTCTAATTATTTTTGTTTGCCTTGTCTGGTGCGCATCCATGCATGCTTCCCTATTAAGCGAAGCTTGGTCCGTCACAAAAAAAAAAACGTTATTAGCTACTTGGGTGTGTGCAATGAAACCAAATTGGGATTAAATGGTTGCATGGGGAGAGTGGATTCTTAAATAGAAAACGAAAACTTCATGAGCTACATCTCTGTATGAAATGGAATCAAATTGGGATCAAAAGGTTGTTTGAAACACTGGAGGTTCGAGGGAATGAAGGCGTCTAGTTCAATTTTGTGGCCTTGTGGGAGCAATGGAGATATGCTTTTTATTTTGAAACCGAGGCAAAAGATATGCCTCATTCATTAATAAAATAGGTGTTTAGAGTACATAGCGACGGCTCCATGACATAGCCTGTAAAAAAAATTACAAACGGAATAACGCCGGCGGCATGATCTTGCTCAAATGTTTAGCCTTGGGGATAACCCAAAGTTTGGCCTATTCTATGAACAAGCTTTAAGATGTAGAAAGGTGGCGTCGACTTTTTCCTTATAACTCTAGCATTCCTCTCATTCCAGATGGTCCAACTGACAAGCATTGTTAGAGTAGCCATCGCCTTCCAGTTAGCTATATTGGAACGTGACATGTCGATCCACCACCTATTGACATTGCGTTCGGTCCCCCATCGAGTCATGTCAAGACCTCCGAGATCCAACCAATCCTTGACCATCCTCCAAACATGAACAGTGAATCGGCACTTGTAGAAATGGTGGCGGCGTGTCTCATTGGCCCTCCCGCACAGTGGGCAAAGACCACAATTCTCCCATCCTCTCTTTTTGAAGTCTAACCGCCATCCTCAACCTACCTTGCATCGCCAACCAGGAGAAGAACTTGACCTTGGGAGGGCCCCAAACCTTCCAAAAAATTATTTTCATGGTGGTGGACGTGGATCCAAGGAACTGAATCCTGTAGGCTGACATCACAGAGTACTCACCATTTGCCTCAAACTTCAAAACAATATCGTCGTCAACATCTTCGCAAAGATGGAACTGCTCATATCTAATCCAAAGGTCAACAAACTGCATAAGGTGATCCCTAGTGAGGTTGGTGGGGGGATCGATCTTGCGCACCCAAGTGTTTTCTCGCATTGCATCCTGCACCATCCAACATTTCCGCTTGCAGGACGGAAAAATGAGAGGGGTGATGTCCTTCGGTTTTTTACCAAATAACCAAGGCGCTTCCCAAAAAGGTGTCTTCCCTCCGTTCCCCATGGTGAGGGTGATAACGGTGGAAGCGTAGCATAGGGCCATGTCGATGCCGTTGCAAGGCTTCTCCATGGTGTCTTCTGTCTTCCCTCCGTTCTCCATGGTGATAATGGAGATATGAACTGGAAGCACAAGAAAATGAGAATGAGAAAATCCGATAGTTTGGTATTTCGGAATAAGACAATCGCATTAACAACACGTGAAGTCTAACCAAATGGTTGTATAGAGACTCGTGGTAGACGTCTGGACTGGATCGGGATGACATCAAGACATATACAGAGAACAAAAGAAACCTAGGATGATGTGGCTGCTTGAGAGGCCATGAAAATAATTAAGGGTTATTTGAGGCAAGGCTGCATGCACATTACGAGTTAGTGAAAATGTGTTTTTACATAGTGCACCTAATTGTTGATGTGGATATGTTGCATGCCAACGTAAATAAGATAGTAGGGATCAATCTCTTAGCTATATATAGGATCTACCATACGTTAACATTTTTTAAATGCCATGAACACTTTTTTCAATTGTATGAAAATTTTCACAAATAGAACAAATATTTTTTTTTTACATTTTTCATGATCTTCTATGTCAAGTTTACATTGATATGTAGTAAAAACTAAGCATTAACCTAATGGTTCAACTAGCAGCTAGTTTATCTATATTCATCCGAGATTTCACGTAAAGCCGTTCTATTAGGTTTGTTGACGCTCATATGTATGTACAATGGGCCAGTGGCGGTGGAGATGGAGTGTAATGGGTCGTTGGGGATCACCTGGACAAGGTGCCTAGTCGAGCGATCTGATCCCCGATCATCGCAGATATAACAAATGTGGTGGGGCGATTTTTTAGAGAACACCACCCTATATATTAAATTATTAATTAATTAAAAGGTTATTTCAATCGCTCGTTTCAGCAGATATCACGCAGCCCAAAAATCTATTAATAAGAACGCCATCTTATCTATTATCAAAACTAAACTTTACAATGCCATGCGCTACAACATTGCTTGCGGATTAATCTTTGACACCTTAAAACCGTGAAGAAGCTTTATGCTGCAGAAATTTTGAGCAAACTAACCAAATTTTGAGTGTAATTAAGGAGCTAAACGTGTTATGCTGCCGAAATGCCAAGTATAATTAAGGAGCTGAATGCGTTATGCTGCCAAAATTTCGAGCAAAATTTGTGGAGACTTTTCATAATTCTGTCCTTGTTTGCAAGGAAAAGCAGAAATATAGGGTGTCAACGGCAAAATGTTAGGGCCTTGACCGTAAAATTTCCATATTATGCAGGACCATGCAAGTAGTACCATCTTGTGTTGTAGATTGTTCCCAGTTCCCACTGTGTAGTGTAGGCTCACCACATCTAGCGAAATACCTATGCTCAGTTAAATTTCCACTATGACGTGCGTACAGACTCTTTTCGATCAATCGATCTCCCTCGCAACACAAGCCTACACATACACGTACGACCTCCATCCCATCGATGGCCGGCCGGCGACGTCCAAGGGCGGTGGCCCGACCTCCCCGGAGACCTCCTGGGCACGACCCAAGGGCGTGCGGTGGCCCGACCTCCCCTTGAACCGAAATTTTGCTCCCTCGCTCGCATGCAGCGCCGGAGAAAGAGAGACGTCCACATGCAGCGCCGGGAACGAGGCGGGGAGGGAGGAGAGCCAATCAAGGTTATATACTACTCCCTTCCTTTTATAATATAAGACGTTTTTTGATAAATGTTTTATATTATGAGACAGAAAGAGTATATGTTAACGCTTTTGTAGATGACTCGTGTCTTTGGTTTTGACTATGTTTATTACTTCTGTTTTTACACAACGCAGCATGCGTCCATGCCGCCGCGGGAGATATTCACGGATCTGGGAGCGGTCGTGAAATCTTGTCCGCGCAGCCAGTTGCCTATTGTACCTCTCCTTCAACGGAGGCTACTGCGGGCGTGAGCGCCGGCAGTGATGGCGGGAGGCGCCCACCGCTACGGGTCTTCTTCCTGCCCTTCTTCGCGCGGGGGCACCTCATCCCGCTGACCGACCTGGCGTGCCGCATGGCCGCGGCGCGGCCAACGGAGGTGGAGGCCACGATGGTGGTGACGCCGGCCAACTCGACGCTGATCGCCACCACGGTCACCCGCGCCGTGGACGCCGGGCACGCCGTACGCCTGCTCCGCTACCCGTTCCCGGACGTCGGCCTGGAGAGCGGGGTGGAGTGCCTCGGCGCCGCCGCCCAGCACGACGCCTGGCGGGTGTTCCGCGCCGTGGACCTCTCGCAGCCGATTCACGAGAGGTTGCTCCTGGAGCACCGCCCCGACGCCGTCGTCGCCGATGTGCCCTTCTGGTGGGTCACGGACATCGCCGCGGAGATCGGCGTCCAGCGCCTCACGTTCCACCCCGTCGGCATTTTCGCACAACTCGCCATGAACAACCTCTACGCCATCCGCTCCGATATAATCCGGGGCGGCGTTGCCGCCCCGTCGGTGATCGTGCCGGGGATGCCAGGGAAGGAGATCGACATCCCGCCGTCGGAGCTCCCGGAGTTCCTCCTCCAGGACGCCGTTCTTTCTATGGAGTGGGACAACATCAAGGCGACCCAGCTCGCCGGCTTCGGAGTGATCGTGAACACCTTCGCCGACCTCGAAGAACCGTACTGCTACGAGTAAAGACACGTCGACGCGCGCCGCACCTACTTTGTGGGCCCGTCAGCCTGCCGTTGGACTCCGCCGTGCACCGGGGCGGCCATGGCAACGTGGACTGTCTAGAGTGGCTATCGACCAAGCCGAGCCGATCGGTGGTGTACGCCTGCTTCGGGAGCTTGGCTTGCTTCTCAACACGCCAAATCCGCGAGCTCGCGCTGGGGCTGGAGGCCTCGAAGAAGCCATTCCTGTGGGTGGTCCGCTCCGAGGACTCCGACGGCGTGTGGGCTTCGGAGGGATGGGAGCAGCGCGCTGCCGACCGGGGCATGGTCGTCCGGGGGTGGGCGCCGCAGCTGGCGGTGCTGGCCCACCCGTCGGTAGGTGCGTTTCTAACGCACTGCGGGTGGAACTCGGTGCTGGAGGCTGCATCGGCAGGCTTGCCGGTGCTGACATGGCCGCTGGTGTTCGAGCAGTTCATCAACGAGCGGCTGGTCACCGAGGTGGCGACGTTCGGCGCGCGCTTGTGGGACGGCGGCAAGCGCAACGTGAGAGTGGAGGAGGCGGACACCGTGCCGGCGGAGGCGATCGGTCGGGCGGTGGCCTGGTTCATGGAGGGCGGAGAGCGGTGGCAGAAGATGAGGGCAAGAGCTGGGGAGCTGGCCGAGAGGGCGCGTGGGACGGTCAGCGAGAACGGGTCGTCGTGGCGTGATTTACACCGCCTGATCGACGATCTGACGGAGGCTAATGCCTCGAGGGTTTGCTGCAACGAGGACTCATAACGTCCCGTTTTATTAACCCTTGCGCTGCAAAGGAAGCTACCTGCTCACGCTCAGTGTAACTTAGTTTCATGATGATGATTTGTTTTTGTTTATTTCACGATTGAACAAAATTTTGAAGAATTCGACTTAATTTGGATGTGCCTTACAACTTTACACGCTTTTTTCGAAGCCAACAGAAGAATATATGAAGCTCACGCATTCAAGTTAGGAACTTTTCTCAAAAGGAAACGTTTACTGCTGACGGACAGGCCAAGCGTTTGGGCTGACCGCGCGTGAGCCACGCGATGGTTATAAAGTGCATGCTCGTACCCACGCCCCCGCATCATCGTTCTATGTGGGACCATAAAAATATCTATCCCTACCGATGCAGACTCTCTCTTATCCATTCGCCATCCATCTCGCTCCGTTCCTCTCCCCCAAACTTTCTTCCCCCCGAGCCCGCTGGTGCGGCCGAAATCGCCGCTCCGGGCTGATATAAATCTTGTTATAGATTTCACTACAAACTATATGCAAAATAAAACGAATGAATTTATACAGCACAAAGCAGTGTTTTCCTTTAAATGCTTTACAATTTATTTATCTGTTTGTCTATGTTTCTGTGGGATGACAACATTTTTTCCACGCAACATCTGTGGTTGTGCTCCTCGAGAAAGCTCTCACGTACCATGATGAAGGGTTCACACTACTAGTCATAGCTAAGCGTACTATTGCTTTGCAACCACATCTAGTGGTAGCCGTTTTGGTAGTCTTTGTACATTCCTGCAACCAATATAAAGATATTGTTGTCAAGGAAATACAGGAACTACTGGAAATTAGTACCTTGCTAGTCTCATGTTTGATCTTAGCTTGCGCTGGCACTTGTATTCTTGCATAGTTCGCATGCGCCTGCTATTTGTGTAGTTGTCGTCGGACTTGATACTGAGAATTTTTTTTAAACTATTACGGATTTTGTATCAAATTTGAAAACAGCTCTAGGAGTTGAATTTTTTTCGAAATTAGTAGCCTGTCGGCCAGCAGCAGGCCAAACAGGGGCCCGTCGGCCAGCAGCAGGCCGAAGTGGTGTCTGTCGGCCAGCACCCGGCCGAAGAGCCCCCTGTCGGCCAGAGGGCGGCCGAAGAGGCACCTGTCGGCCAGAGGGAGGCCGATGGGCCCCTGGATAAGACCCAGGGCTTCTTTTCTTCCTCCTCGGACTACTCGTTTCACCCTCCCCGACTAGTAGCCTGCCCCTCTCCACCTCTCACTCCCGTTGCTCTTCGGTGCTTCCACCGCCTCGTCGATCTCTTTGCTCGACGACCCATATTGTTATCGTACCCGCGTAAACAATAGATCAGGGCGCTCTCTACCGGCCTACGGTATTTTTTTGGCTTGGAACTCAATCGAATGAGAACTCTGAAGTCGGTAGTGGATTTAGTTCTTATTGGTCACCGTCCGTCTGCAGGTAAATGACTTGCCCATTTTGCCGAGCTCCAGGTGGCCCTTGTGTTGTTGTTGATTCACGTGCGTCTGTATTTACTGTGGTGCTAGATCGTCGATGTTCAAGACGTGTTGTAAGATTATATGTCTTGATTATCTGACTATGGCATATTCGAATGCCTTTGTTTATACGATTATGATGTTTGCTTCCATTCTTGTTGTAGTATGTTCCGTGCAGTGTTAGATCACATCTTGCTCGGTACATTGAGGAGTGCAGAGCTTTAGCTATTCGGAGAGGTGACACAAATATTGATCTTGCTCTGCACAACAGTGAGGATAACTTATACCATGTTATATTTACACATGGTAGGATTAGCAGTAAATTCCATGGTCCTTCATGGGAGGAACTTGAGAATGATTATGGTCTCCGCCATAGTGACATGATGACTGTTATGCTTGAGCACTATGGAACTTATATTAGTGTCGAATTTCATCAGGATGGTGTTATGTTGTTTCCTTTACCCCATGTTGGTAAGATATTTGTTTGACTGATTTTCAGATTTGTTTCATCTTATATGTTTTGCTGTTCATCTCAGTTAGTGAAATTATTTTTTTGTAGCTCTTGAGGATCTGAGTGAAACTCAGAGGGAACTTGTTGACAGCTGTTTCTATAGTCGTGGTGTCACTCTGAATTATCATCAAATGTATGTCATGTCGCGACAGCTATTTAATGACAACTACATACTATGTACTCCTTTTGTTCATAGGATGGATCGCATGAATGTTATTTCTCAACACATGGTAAGCTTTGGTTTCAGCTTTTTTTATTTCTTTGTTCTGTGATGGTTCATAGGACGGATCATATAACTTGCTTGTTTTTGTCAGGTTATTTCTACCATGGTTGTTAGGAGTTTGATGGAATTTGTGGCTATTCCTAGGGTTGGTTCTTTAACTCTTGAAATTACTTTGGATTCAGAAGATGATGATATATTTGTGAGCATTCCTTGTTCCTACTTCATTGGCTTGGGTGATCGAATGGTGTTGAAGGAGGAAGGTTTCAGTAATTTTCTGCTAGGATCGTCTATCGAAGTCAATAATTTGGTGCTCATAACATTCAAACGGCGTGAACAGGAGCTAGCTGTTATTTTCAGCTATCTGCCACAGTGAGAAACAAAGAAAGGGCTCTTGCAGCCTAGGCAGAAGAAAATATCCACGTTGTGTCTTAATTTCAGCAAGTTGTATCTTAATTTCAGCAAGTTGTATCTTAATTTTAGTAAGATGTGTATTAATTTCAGCAGCCGTACTATTCCCCTTATTCTTTTCTGCCGCCTAAACCCTTTCTCTCCCGCCTAAACCCTAAACCCTTTCTCTATCGCCATTCTCTCCCGCCATTGTCTCTGCTGCCATTCTCTCCCGCCATTTTCTCCTGCCAAGTATTCCCGCCAAATTTTCCCGCCCGATTTCCCGCCATTGCTGTTGTCATCTTCCTATAAAAGGAGGCATTGTATCTGCCTTCCTCCATCGGCCACCAACACTCGAAAAAACCAGCGCGGTATTCATTATGAGTTTGCCTTGTTCGGATCAAAACATTAGGCCTAGCAAATGGAAGAGTGCGAAGTTGCCTCAGGGGAGGGAAGCAGTTCATTGCTGGTGCGGGGATCTCTGCAAGGTGAAGGAGGTGACGGATTTTTTAGGTTGGTTGGGTATGAAGTTTCTCATGTGCGCTAATTATGAGGAAGATCCACCCATTGGTCCTTCACCGTACATCACGCCTCCAGTATGTTTAAGTTACCCATAAAAAACACATTGTTAATATTTTTGTTAATTTTATTATTATATTTCTGTTTCTTTTGTAGTCTCCTCCGCCCTTGTGCCAGTACTATCGTTGGATAGACACGAAAAAGCCGGATTGGGCGGTGACTGAGATACATGAAATAAGTGGTTGTGCATGGGCAAGTTTGGACTTGGAGGAGCGTTGCGAGAAGGCAGCAACAAAGTAGAAAGCAGAGCAGGAGAGAGCTTGGCAAGAGTACTGTGTGGAGCAGAGGGCTTTTCTTGCTGAGATGAAGAAGAAAAACCAAGAAAACCAACTTCGACTGGCGGAGGTCTACCGGCAGCGAGAGGAGGCCTGTGAGGCAGAGAGGCAGAGAAAGAAAGAAAGGGCTCGTGCAGCCCAGGCAGCAGAAGAAGTTGCAGATGGAAAAGGAAAATATCCACGTTGGACTCAATTAGATTTATATTCTTGTAACTCAATTTCAGCAAGTTGTATCTTAATTTCAGCAAGTTGTATCTTAATTTCAGCAAGTTGTATCTTAATTTCAGCAAGTGGTATCTTAATTTCAGGAACATGTATATTAATTTCAGCAAATTGTATCTTAATTTCAGTGAGAAGCATGATACTTGCCTCTTGTGCAACTGCATTGGTTCTCTCCCACCACTTTATCTCTCGCCAGTTTCTTTCCCGCCACTTTCTCTCCCGCCGTTCATTCCCGCCATTGTATTTCCTGCCATTCTCTTCCGCCACTTTCTCTCCC
Source organism: Hordeum marinum (assembly GCA_022496015.1). Lineage (NCBI taxonomy): Eukaryota > Viridiplantae > Streptophyta > Magnoliopsida > Poales > Poaceae > Hordeum > Hordeum marinum. The sequence continues at coordinate 543,063,075 of CM039674.1, forward strand.
GCCTATATAACCACATTCGCAGTAAGGAGGGTGAGCAGGCCCTTCCTTTCCCTTTCGCTCCGCCATCCTTCCGCTCTTGCTCTCGCCATCCTTTCATGGAGATGTCTCGTCCTCCTCATCCTCACTATCCTTTTGATCATAGTTTTCACAAGGGTATGTCCGACCGTCTTCTTCATCTAGCTGCCAATTTCAAGATGAATGATAGAGTACTTCCATGGGAGGAACTCATTAGTAGTTACTTCATAATGAATGAGTTGGCTCACCAATTAGCTAGGAGTGGGTGGCCTCCCAAGACTTTTGAGGAGATACGGAAAGAACATCTAAGGTTGCACGCCAGATGGAAAAAGCAACTGCACAAGGGTGATGCTTATCTTAGGATTGCTGTGAATAATTCAGGTTTATGGTCAGCAAAAAGTGAGGACGAGGACGACCTTTTCATGCCGAGCAGTAAGGTGAAGAGTTCTACATCAACGAAGGGCAAGAGTTCTACATCGATAAAGGGCAAGAGTTCTACATCGACGAAGGGGAAGAGTTCTACATCGACGGAGGATGAAGACGAGGTCTTCATGCTGAGTACCAAGGTGAAGACGACCGCATCATCAAAGGGCAATAGTTCTGCAGCGATAAAGGGGAAGAGATTTGCATCGACGGAGGATGATGATGATGCATTCATGTAATACAGTTTTCATGTAGTACTATTTTCTGTAGTGGTGTTCTATGTAGTGCATTTTCTGTTGTTCTCTCTCCAAACCAAATAAGTCTACATAAATAGATGAATATGTCCCGTAAATAGATAGTCAAATGCATGAATATGTCCGATACATAAAGGCTACATATGTCTCGTACATAAATAGATAGTCATGTCTCGTACGTAGATGACCATATCACCGCTGGGGCTCGCGACGAATCTTGGGCTTCCTTGGACATAGACCGGAAGGCGATAAGCGCTGAGGCGGTGGACGAGTGTCATGATGACCACGACCATAGAACACCTTGTCCGTCGGTGTCTGAGTCTCCTGTGTTGATGGTGGTGGTGGAGTGGCAAGAACTGTCTCCAAGATACCATAGGTGTATGCACCACGGTTATCGTTCTCGTCGTCGCTAGCCATGTACGAACCAGGACCAGTAAACATAGGTGACTGAACTGAAGTCATGAACGGTTGCGACTGGCTGCCGCCTGTTGGTAAATTAAAACATGCCAAAAATGACTTATGAGGCTAAATTTTGTAAAAGAATGTACAAAGTTAAGTTACCTAGGTCCATCTGCTGAAGCCAGGAAGAGTCCCCGGGCTGTGAAGAATGTGGCTGCTGGTAGAAATAGCCCCCGGGCTATGAAGGAGGTGGCTGCTGGTAGAAATAACCCCTGGGCTGCAAAGGAGGTGCCTGCTGCCAGGAGGAGCTCCGGGCTATGACGGAGATGCCTGCTGCCAGGAGGAGCTCCCTGGCTGTGAAGGAGGTGCCTGCTGCCAGGAGGAGCTCCCTGGCTACAAAGGAGGTGCCTGCTGCCAGGAGGAGCTCCCTGGCTGTAAAGCTCGAGGTTCTAAACGCTGCAGAGAGGGGCGTGGCGGATGATGTGCTACACGAGTGTGAACAACATCGGAAGATCATCTACATGTAACAGCTGCGACGATCCCGCGTATCTTCGCTTGAAGACTCTTCAACCTTGTTGCTTGCTCTCGCTCCGAGATATATTCTCCTTTGTCAACGCGGTCCACCAAAGCGGTAACCTCCTCTAGTGCCTGAGTTGACAATTCACCCTGTACACAGAAAGCTAACCAATTGTACATGTTCATGTATAGGGAAAACGTAGCATGTGAGAAAAACTGAGGACATACCGCATGGTGTCTAGTTCCCACAACTGAGGAAGTTGGGAACAGATCGCTGACGAGAGGAACTGGGATCTGATCCGGAGCAGATGATGGAACCAAGTAGATCCTCGTGCTCTGTCTGTAACACTTCAGATACAACCCGAACTTGTCCCAGACGAAGACACAAACTTCATCTTAGATATTTGTCGGGGCAGTAGTCCATTCCTCGAGGCATGGACTGATGTCGCGAAACCAAGAAGCCTGGGACTTGTTTCCTCCTACGCGACTGTATTTGAGATTGAAATGCACGTAACATGAATAGCTATAAGTAGACCGAACTGACTCAACAACCTATTAATGCGGAGCTGAGAACCAAAGTAGTATTACTTACTTGTGCACGTGATCTGGTAATTGTGAAATAATCGGAATGTGAGGCTCTTGGCACAGACCGAACTATCTCATCACCCTATTAATAGCCATCTCCTCAACCGTCACGTCAAACACCAACTTGGCCTTGGTCATCCAATAATGGTGATCTCTAGTGCAGAATCCAGAAATCCCACCTGGGTACCTTTCGAAAATAGCATTACGGGTGTATGGTTCCCGTATAACCTGATCCTCGTACAAACTAGCAAACTGCGCCGTGAAGGAGGGGTAGCAGCCCCTCACCTGGTCAGGCGTAAACTGTCTTTGTGCATGACAACAAACATTAGTACATAATATTGAATAGCGCGAAATAAACATTACTAATTCATATTCACTAGTAGAAAAAGGCCCATTTGTCCCGGTTCCAGAGGCCCATTTGTCCCGGTTCTGGAACCGGGACTAAAGGGTCGGGACTAAAGCCTTCACCCTTTAGTCCCGTTGTGTTACGAACCGGGACTAAAGGCCCCCCACGTGGCAGCTTTCTGGAGCGGGACCTTTAGTCCCGGTTGGTGTTACAAACCGGGACTAAAGGTATTTTTTTTAAATATTTTTTTATTTTTGTTTTTCAATTTTTTTTCTGATTTTCAAATCTGTGAATAATCTGACAATTTAATCACTAATCACCCCTTCTCAATTCTGTTGAATTATCTGACAATTTAATCTCTAATCACCCCTTCTCATTGCTATTGAATTATTTGATAATTTAATCTCTAATCACCACTCATTCCAAATCATCTAACTTCCCAGCCGGTCACCCATCCTCTCACTACTCTAACCCGAGCACGTTTAACTTTCGAGTTCTATCACCCTTTGTTTCCAAGTCTGCACTTGTTGTTTTCTTGACAATAGTAAGCTATCAATCCTATTAACACTTAGGTCTTGATGTCACATTATTTAATTTTTTGAATTTCAAACAATTATTAAAATAACCAAAATAAGTAATAATAATATTGAATTTCTATGAAAATAAAATAAGTAATATTATTATTTTATTCATTTTTTTGCCATATATTCCAACACGTGTGGGTCATTACTCTAACCCGGCCGAGAACATGGTGGCGCCCGCCCGGCTTGAGACGATTCCCATCCTAGATGAAGCACCCTTTGCGGAGGACGTGCGAAACGCCATTGGATATTTACAGACGGCCATGGCCCAGCAAGAGAGATATTCTCACAGTCGGAGCCGGGTTCACTCTACCCCCTTCCCCAGTCGAAGTTTCAGCCGGCGCTACGAGTCGCCGGCGTGTTCCAGCAGTCATCCACGTCGTGGACCACCTGAGGGCGAGCAGGCGGCTCTAGATGCACAAGCCCTCACGGACCAGGCAAGGAACAGGCGAGAGGCGGAGATAGCGGCAATCCGTCCAGAGCCGGCGCTTTCCGTCTCCATGGGAGTAGTTAGTACCAAAGCCGTAGGGGTGCCATGTTTAACTCTGGCTCTGAGAAGTGAACGACTACCGAAAGATTGCAAGGGGCCTCGAAAGGTTCCGAATTACACAGCAGATCTACCCCCTGAGGCGTGGGTTGAGAGTTATGAGCTGGCCATGGAGATGTTAGACGTCAGTGAGGCGGTATGTGCAAAATATTTCATCATGATGCTTGAGGGTCCGGCTCGTACATGGCTGAAAGGTCTGCCGCCTAACACGATAAGTTCATGGGCGGAGCTGAGAGCGAAGTTTATTAAGAATTTCCAGGGGACCTGTAAGCAGCCTATCACCATTGTAGACTTGGACCATTGTGTTCAAAAGGAGAATGAGTCGGCCCATCATTGGGTCCGGCGGGTGTCGACCATTATTCACTCTTCGGAGCAGATCACGGCGGCTCAAGCGGTGCTTATTCTGGAAAAGAACTATCATTTTGTTCCATTGAAACAGAAGCTCAGTCGGCTCAAGCGCACGTGTGAGAATATGGGAGAGCTCATGACGGCCCTGACAAAGTATGTCGACTCAGATAACACCAAGGATCCAGGCTCGGATGATGAGAAAGCCAATCAAGGGAAGAAGAACAATCAAGGAAAAGGCTTTGTGAACAATGGGAATCAGAATAAGTGGAAGAGCGCTGATGGCGGGTCAGAGCTAGTGGCAAACACCAACATAGGACAGAACCATCCCAAAGGGAATGGAAAATTCAGGCCGTTTCACCAAAGGAACAGAGGCCATTTCAATTTAGAAGAAGCGCTTAGGAAGCCTTGTCCAGAGCACAGCATGCCTGATAAGCCGGCGTTGCATGCGTGGGGTGATTGCTTTATCATGCAGAGATTCAAAAACCAGCATTCCCAACCGCATAATAACCAGGGCGGTGGCCCGCCTGGCGGCTTAGGGCACGGTGGATCAGGAGCTGGATTTGGCGCCGGCGGTTCAGGAACCGGGCATCCGGGCAGAATAACCAAGGGGGGCACCAACAGCATCCTGGCAACAATAGCAATAAGAACAATCAGCAGCAGCGCAATCAATCCGGGTTTCAGAGTAACCCAAAGCAGCTCAGTTCTGAACAGTATCACGTATTCACGACCAGTCACAATAAACGAGACGAGAAGTTGCGGAGGCGAGTGGTTAGTGCGGCTGCTTCGGCTCTCCTGCGGTACTTACCGTGGTCTGAGTATGACATAATGTGAAGCCGAGAGGATCACCCGCCGTGGGTAGATGACCCGGGCCGGCTGGCTCTGGTTGTGGCCCCTCAGGTGAATGGCTATATGGTGAATAAAGTGCTCATGGACGGAGGTAGCAGCATCAACATCCTTTATTATGACACATTCCAGCGGATGAAGTTGCTTGACAAAGACCTTAAACCTTCCTCCACCGTCTTTCATGGTGTGGTTCCGGGTAAGTCGGCATACCCGGTGGGCCGGATTTCATTGGAAGTGGCTTTTGGCGATGAGTATAATTACAGGGTGGAGTCTTTGTGGTTCGAGGTGGTTAAAATCAAAAGTCCCTATAATGCGCTGTTTGGGAGGCCGGCTTATGCCAAATTTATGGCTAGGCCTTGCTATGTTTATTTACAACTCAAAATGCCCGGCTTAAATGGTACAATTACCATTCACGGTAATCGGAAAACGGCTCTCAAGTGTGAGGAAGGAGATGCGGCGTATGCAGAGTCTAGTTGTGCCCAGGAGGAGCTGAAGTTCTATAAGGAGAACGTTGACCCGGAAGATATGACCCCGCTGAAGAAGCCTACTACGGAAGTTGAGCCGCCACTCAAGTTTTCAGCGGATGATACCAAGGCAGTAGATTTCAATCCGGGCGACTCATCCAAGCAGTTCATCATTGGGGCTCACATGGATCCCAAATAGGAAAGCGCGCTCATCGAATTAATCCGTGAGAATCAGGACATCTTTGCATGGAAGCCTTCTGACATGCCGGGTGTACCGAGAGAGTTTGCTGAGCACAACCTTAATGTGGTTCCAAAGTTTAAGCCGATCAAACAGTTTCTACGATGGTTCAATGAAGAGAGACGTAAAGCTATTGGGGAGGAAGTTGCCCGGCTCTTGGCTGCAGGCTTTATAGTGGAAGTTTTTCACCCGGAATGGTTGGCTAACCCGGTGCTATTGCTCAAAAAGAACGGCACCTGGCGTATGTGTATAGATTACACGGACCTTAACAAGGCTTGCCCAGCTCACCTGATTCAAGACCAATCTGGAATACATAAGTTATCTCCACCATGGGAGGGGCCTGTTGTGATCAACAGAAACCTTAACAATGGGTCATATTACCTCATTGATATCCGAGATGAGTCGGAAACCGCGGGGCAAGAGACGTTGCGGCCATGGAATATCACACATTTGCGACCATACTTTACTTAGCAGGCGTTGAAGGCCGCTATCATTGTATATATCATGCTTACATGAGTAAAAGCTAGCATCCCCGCAAAGACTGGGGCCTCTGCTCTTATGTATACCTTTGTGCAATCAAGAGGAAATTCTTTCGACTCAAAAATTTGAGTTAAAGTGGTTTGTTCGCCATCAATACGGCTGATCCGGCTTTATGCCCTATCAAGCGCTACTGCAGGGAGGCTTCTTGCCTTCGGGTATAGCTTACATCTCCCTTGCAAGTCTGCTTTTACGATGTTGCAAGGAGGTTTGTTGCCTTCGGGTATAGCTTACATCTCCCTTGCATAGCCGAAGTTATGCCCAATTAAGCACTGTTGCAAAGAGGCTTCTTGCCTTTGGGTATAGCTTACATCTCCTTTGCACAGCCAGCTGTTATTAAACTGTTGCAAGGAGGCTTCTTGCCTTCGGGTATAGCTTACATCTCCCTTGCATAGTTGGCTTTATGCCTAGTTTGGTTACATTAAGCGTTGTTGTTGATGGAGGCTTCTTACCTTTGGTATAGCTTACATGACCCTAAGACAACAGCGTGTACACCAAATTCCAGTTGCTTACCAACTGCGGCCATCGAAGGGGGCTTCTTACCGACGGGTATCGCCTATCTCACCCTAATGGCCGGCTTTATGCCACTTTCGGTTACTTATTAACTGCGGTTGTCGAAGGTGGCTTCTTACCGACAGGTTCGCTTATCTCACCCTAACAACCGGCGTTTACGCCAAACCTCAGTTGCTTATCAACTGTAGCTGTTGAAAGAGGCTTCTTGCCTTCGGGTATAGCTTACATCTCCTTTCAAACAGCCGGCTTTTTGCCGTCTCAGGCTGATTATTAGCCGCGACTGTCGATGGAGGCTTCTTGCCTTAGGGTATAGCTTACATCTCCCATCAACAGTCGGCGTTCGCACATACAATATTTGCTATTAAAAGGAGGCTTCTTACCGTCAGGTATAGCTTACATTACCGTCCGTCCCGCGAACTCATCACGATCCGTCCCGCGAACTCATCACGATCCATCTCGCGAACTCATCACGATCCGTCTCGCGAACTCATCATGATCCGTCTCGCGATCTTGATCACGTTCCTTCCGATCTAGCGCTGAACGGACGGCACCTCCGCGTTTAGCACACGTGCAGCTTGATGACGATCTCCACCGCCTTGATCCAGCAAGAGGAAGTGGAAGGGAGGAAGAGTTCACCGGTAGCATGACGGCACTTCGGCGATGGTGGTGGAGCAATTTCGGCAGGGCTTCGCCTAAGCACTGTGGAAATCCGATCTAGAGGAGCACCGGTGGAATGGGTAGCATGTGGCCGTAAAATCTAGTGCAAAACACTCAATACCACCAGTATATATAAGAGGGAGGGAGGAGGAGGTCTGGCGCACCAAGGCTGCCCTTGCGCAAGGAAGAGAGGAGGAATCCTCCTCCAATCCTAGTAGGACTAGGATTCCTCCTTTCCTACTTGGAATCTCTTTCCACCTTGCGTTTTTTCTTTCTCTTTCAACTCCAGCCGCATGCGCCTCTTAGAGGACTTCCACCAGCACACTAAGGGCTGGTTTCCACCCTCCCACAGCCCATGTAGCCTCTTGGGTCGAAATACCTCTCCCGATGGTCCCCCAGTACACTCTCGGCACTCCCGGTACACTACCGATGAGCCCGAAACTTTTCCGGCGACCAAAATAGGACTTCCTATATATGAATCTTTACCTATGGACCATTCCGGAGCTCCTCGTGATATCCGGGATCTCATCCGGTACTCCGAACAAGCTTCGGTCACCACCATACATAACTCTATACTACCGAAACGTCACCAAACCTTAAGTGTGCAGACCCTGCTGGTTCGAGAACTATGTAGACATGACCAAGACACCTCTACGGTCAATAACCAATAGCGGGACCTGAATGCCCATATTGGTTCCTACATATTCTGCGAAGATCTTTATCGGTCGAACCTCTATGTCAAGGATTCAGTTAATCCCGTATGATGTTCCCTTTGTTCTTCGATATGTTACTTGCCCGAGATTCGATTGTCGGTATCTCCATACCTAGTTCAACCTCATTACCGGCAAGTCTCTTTACTCGTTCCTTAATACAAGATCCCGTGACTAACACTTAGTCACATTGCTTGCAAGGCTTGTTGTGATGTTGTATTACCGAGTGGGCCCTGAGATACCTCTCCGTCACACGGAGTAACAAATCCCAGTCTTGATCCATGCCAACTCAACAGACACCCTCGGAGATACCTGTAGAGTACCTTTATAGTCACCCAGTTACATTGCGACATTTGATACACGCAAGGCACTCCTCCGGTGTCAATGAGTTGCATGATCTCATGGTCATAGGAACATATACTTGACATGCAGAAAACAGTAGCAATAAATTGACACGATCATATGCTACGTTTGTAGTTTGGGTCTTGTCCATCACACCATTCTTCTAATGATGTGATCCCGTTATCAAATGACATCTCATGTCAATGGCTAGGAAACCTTAACCATCTTTGATCAACGAGCTAGTCTATTAGAGGCATACTAGGGACATGGTTTTGTCTATGTATCCACACATGCATCTAAGTCTCCGATCAATAAAATTATAGCATGGATAATAAACGATTATCATGAACAAGGAAATATGATAGTAACTAATTTATTATTGCCTCTAGGGCATATTTCCAATAGTCTCCCACTTGCACTAGAGTCAATAATCTAGTTCACATCACCATGTGATATGCATTGTTATGAATCTAACACCCAATGAGTTCTAGGGCTCGATCATGCTTTGCATGTGAGAGAGGTCTTATAGTCAATGGGTCTGCGACATTCAGATCCGTATGTACTTTGCAAATCTCTATGTCAAACTATAAACACTGCTACCACGCTCCACTTGGTACTATTCCAAATGGCTGCTCCACTATATGTATCCAGATTGCTACTACGGGTCATCCGGATTTGTGTTAAAGCTTGCATCGACGTAACTCTTTACGATGAACTCTTTATCACCTCCATAATCGAGAAACATTTCCTTAGTCTTTTTAGTTACTAAGGATAATCTTGACCGCTGTCCAGTGATCCACTCCTGGATCACTCTTGTACCCCTTGACAGACTCATGGCAAGGCACACACAGGTGCGGTACACAGCATGGCATACTATACAGAGCCTATGGCTAAGGCATAGGGGACGACATTCGTCCTTTCTCTTTCTTCTGCCGTTGTCAAGCTTTGAGTCTCACTCAACTACACACCTTACAAAGCAGGCGAGAACACTTCTCTCTGACTAATCCATTTTGAACTCTTTCAAAATCTTGTCAAGGTATGTACTCATTGAAAGTCTTATCAAACATCTTGATCTATCTTTATAGATCTTGATGCTCAACAATTAGGTAGCTTTATCCAGGTCTTCCTTTGAAAAACTCTTTTCAAACAACTGTTTATGCTCTCCAGAAATTCTACATCATTTCCGAATAGCAATATATCATCCACATATACTTATCAGAAACTCTATAGTGCTCCCACTCACTTTATTGCAAATACAAGTTTCTCGTAAACTTTGTATAGACTCAAAAACTTTGATCACCTCATCAAAGTGTATATTCCAACTCCGAGATGCTTGCTTTAGTTCATAGAAGAATCACTGAAGCTTGCACACCTTTTAGCATCCTTAGGACTGACAAAACCTTCTGGTTGTATCACATACAACCTTTCCTCAAGTAAACCGTTAAGGAAACGATGTTTTGACATCCATCTGCCAGATTTCATAATTGAAAGTGCAGCAACTGCTAACATAGTTTCAACAGACTTCAACATCGCTACGAGTGAGAAAGTCTCATCACAGTCAACTCCTTGAACTTGTCGTAAACTTCTTTGCAACAAGTCGAGCTTTACAAATGGTGACATTTACCATCAGCGTTTGTCTTCATTTTAAAGATACATTTGTACTTAACGACCTGCCGTCCAACGAGCAAGTCCACCAAAGTCTATAGTTGGTTTTCATACATGGATCCTTTCTCGGATTTCATGGCCTCTAACCATTTGTTGGTTTTCGGGCCCATCATCGCTTCTCCATAGTTCGTAGGTTCATCATTGTCCAACAACATGACCTCCAAGACAGGGTTGTCGTACCGCTCAGGAGCAGTACACGTCCTTGTCGACCTACGAAGTTTGATAGTAACTTGATCCGAAGCTTCATGATCATCATCATTAACTTCCTCTTCAACTAACGTAGGCTTCACAGAAACAACTTCCTGCACTGCGCTACTCTCTGGTTGAAGCAGAGGTTCAATAACCTCATCAAGTTCTATCTTCCTCCCACTCAATTCTTTCAAGAGAAACTTTTCCTCGAGAAAGGACCCAGTTTTAGCAACAAACATTTTATGCTTGGATCTGAGATAGAAGGTTCACCCAACTGTTCTTAGGGTATTCTATGAAGATGCATTTGTCCGCTTTGGGTTCGAGCTCATTAGGTGAAAACATTTTCCACACAAGCGTCGCAGCCCCAAACATTAATAAATGACAGCTTAGGTTTCTATCAAACCATAATTCACACGGTGTCATCTCAACGGATTTAGATGGTGCCCTATTTAAAGTGAATGTAGTTGTCTCTAATGCATAATCCCAAAATTACAGTAACAAAATGATAAGAGACATCATAGCATGCACCATATCCAATAGAGCACGACTATGACGTTCGGACACACCATCACACTATGGTGTTACAGGTGGCATGAGTTGTGAAACAATTTTCACATTGTCTAAAGTTGTATGCCAAACTCGCAACTCAGATATTCATCTCAACGATCATATCGTAGACATTATTATCTTCTTGTCACGATGATCTTAACCTTCACTCTGAATTTGCTTGAACCTTTCAAACGATTCAGACTTGTGTTTCATTAAGCAAATAACACTATATCTACTCAAATCATCAGTAAAGGTAAGAAAATAACGATATCCACCACATGCTACAAGACTCATTGGATTACATACAACAACATTTATCATTTCCAATAAATCACTTGCCCGCTCCATCAAACCAGAAAACGGGGTCCTTAGTCATCTTGCCAAGAGGCATGGTACGCATGTCTCAACCGATTCAACATCGAATGAGTCCAAAGATCCATCAGCATGGAGTTTCTTCATGCGCTTTATACCAATATGACATTTAGCGGCAGTGCCACAAGTATGTGGTACCATCATTATTAACTTTGTATCTTTTGGCATCAATGTTATGAACATGAGTATTACTACGATCAAGATTCAACAAACCATTCTCACTAGGTGCATGACCAATGAAGGTATTATTCATGTAAACAGAATAACCATTATTCTTTAACTTAAATGAATAACCGTGTTGCAATAAACACGATCCAATCACGTTCATGCTCAACGCAAAACACCAAATAACATTTATTTAGGTTTGTCACTAATCCCGAAGGTAGAGAGAGCGTGCGATGTTGATCACATCAACCTTGGAAACATTTCCAACACACATCGTCACCTCACACTTAGCTAGTATCCGTTTATTCCGTAGCTTTAATTCGAGTTACTAACATTTAGCAACCGAACCGGTATCCAATACCTAGGTGCTACTAGGAGTACTAGCAAGGTACACATCAATAACACGTATATCAAATATACTTCTGTCGACTTTGCCAGCCTTCTTATCTACCAAGTATCTAGGGTTGTTCCGCCTCAGCGACCGTTCTCCTCATAATCGAAGCACTTAGTCTCAGGTTTGGGTTAGACTTTGGGTTGCTTCACTGGAGCTGCAACTGACTTGCTATCCATGAAGTTTCCCTCCTTGCTCTTGCCCTTCTCGAAACTAGTGGTTTTGACTAACCATCAACACTTGATGCTCCTTCTCGATTTCTACCTTCGTGGTGTCAAACATCGTGAACAGCTCAGGGATCATTATTTCTATCTCTGGCGCTTTATAGTTCATCACCAAGTTCTAGTAGCTTAGTGACAGTGACTTGGAGAACTATATCAATCACTATCCTATCTGGAAGATCAACTCCCACTTGATTCAAGCGATCGTAGCACCCAGACAATCTGAGCACATGCTCAACGATTGAGCTATTCTCCTTCATCTTGCAGGCAAAGAATCTTGTTGGAGATCTCATATCTCGCAACATGGGCATGAGCCTGAGATCCTAATTTCAGCTCTTAGAACATCTCATATGTTCCGTGACGTTCAAAACGTCTCGGAGCCTCAATTCTAAGATGTAATGCATGACGCACTAAACTATCAAGTAGTCATGAGAACGTGCCTGTCAGATGTTCACAACATCTACAGACGATGCTAGAGGGGTTGGCGCACCGAGCGGTGCATTAAGGACATAAGCCTTCTGTGCAGCAATGAGGACAATCCTCAGATCACGGACCCAGTCCGCAATATTGCTACCATCATCTTTCAACTCTATTTCTCTAGGAACATATAAAAATTCAAGGGAGCTACAGCGTGAGCTAGTAATCTACAACATAATTTTGCAAAGTCACTACTGACTATGTTCATGATAATGAGTTCAATTAATCATATTACTTAAGAACTCCCACTCAAATTGACATCCCTCCGGTCATTCGAGTGAAACATGATCCAAATTCACCAACTCAAGTCCGATCATCACGTGAGTTGAGATGGTTTCAATGGTGAACATCATCATATTGATCATATCTACTATATGACTCATGTTCAACCTTTCGGTCTCTTGTGTTCCGAGGCCATATCTGTACATGCTAGGCTCGTCAAGTTTAACCCAAGTGTTCTGCATGTGCAACACTGGCTTGCACCCGTTGTATGTGAACGTAGAGTCTATCACACCCGATCATCACGTGGTGTCTCAACACGACGAACTTTCGCAACGGTGCACACTCGGGGAGAACACAATTTATCTTGAAATTAAGTGAGGGATCACCTTATAATGCTACCGTCGTCCTAAGCAAAACAAGGTGCATAAAAGGATTAACATCACATGCAAATCATAAGTGACATGATATGGCCATGAACTTGTGCTTTTGATCTCCATCTAGAAAGCACCGACATGATCTCCATCGTCACCGGCATGACACCATGATCTTCATCATCTTGATCTCCATCAACGTGTCGCCATCGGAGTTGTCGCGCCCAACATGCTTCTACTACTATTGCTACCGTTTAGCGATAAAGTAAAGCATTACATAGCGCTTAATGATTGACATGTAGGTCATACAATAATTAAAGACAACCCTATGGCTCCTGCCGGTTGCCGTACTCATCGACATGCAAGTCGTGAAGATCTATACATCACATGATCATCTCATACATCACATATATCACATCATGTAATTGGCCATATCACATCACAACATACCCTGCAAAAAACAAGTTAGACGTCCTCTAATTGTTGTTGCATATTTTACGTGGCTGCTACGGGTATTTAGCAAGAATAATTCTCATCTTCGCAAAAACCACAACGGTGATACACTAGTTGCTTTTCAACCATCTCAAGGACCGCCTTTGTCGAATCCGATCCAACTAAAGTGAGAGAAACTGGCATCCGCAAGCCATCTATGCAACAAGTTGCGGTCGAGGGAACCGGTCTCTCGTAAGCGTACGAGTAATGTTGGTCTGGGCCGCTTCATCTCACATTACCGCTGAACCAAAATCCGACCAAGGGAGGAAGCAATCTAAGCATCAACGCCCACATATATTTTGTGTTCTACTCGAGATCTCATCTACACATAGACCTAGCTCATGATGCCACTGTTGGGGAACGTCGCATGGGAAACAAAAAAATTCCTACGCACACGCAAGATCTATCCATGGTGATGAGCATCTACGAGAGTGAGAGTGGATCTACGTACCCTTGTAGATCGCTAAGCGGGAAGCGTTAAGAAACGCGGTTGGTGTAGTCGAACGTCTTCGTGATCCAAATCGCCGAGTGTCCCGCGATCTCATCATGATTCGTCCCGCAATCCAATCACGATCCGTCCCGTGAACTCATCACGATCCGTCCCACGAACTCCTCACGATCCGTCTCGCGATCTTGATCACGATCCGTCCCATGAACTCATCACGATCCGTCTCACAAACTTATCACGATCCGTCTCGCGAACTCATCATGATCCGTCTCGCGAACTCATCACGATCCATCTCGCGATCTTGATCACGGTCCTTCCGATCTAGCGCCGAACGGACGGCACCTCCGCGTTCAGCACACGTGCAGCTTGATGACGATCTCCACCGTCTTGATCCATCAAGAGGAAGTGGAGAGGAGGAAGAGTTCACCGGCAGCGTGACGGCGCTCCGGCAATGGTGGTGGAGCAATTTCAGTAGGGCTTCGCCTAAGCACTGCGGAAATCCGATCTAGAGGAGCACCGATGGAACGGGTAGCACGTGGCCGTAAAATCTAGTGCAAAACACCCAATACCACCAGTATATATAAGAGGGAGGGAGGAGGACGGCTGGTGCACCAAGGCTGCCCTTGCGCAAGGAGGAGAGGAGGAATCCTCCTCCAATCCTAGTAGGACTAGGATTCCTCCTTTCCTACTTGGAATCTCTTTCCACCTTGCGTTTTTTCTTTCTCTTTCAACTCCAGCCGCATGTGCCTCTTAGAGGACTTCCACCAGCCCACTAAGGGCTGGTTTCCACCCTCCCACAGCCCATGTAGCCTCTTGGGTCGAAATACCTCTCCCGATGGTCCCCCGGTACACTACCGGCACTCCCGGTACACTACCGATGAGCCCGAAGCTTTTCCGGCGACCAAAATAGGACTTCCTATATATGACTCTTTACCTATGGACCATTCCAGAGCTCGTCGTGACGTTTGGGATCTCATCCGGGACTCCGAACAACCTTCGTTCACCACCATACATAACTCTATACTACCGAAACGTCACCAAACCTTGAGTGTGCAGACCCTGCGGGTTCGAGAACTATGTAGACATGACCGAGACACCTCTACGGTCAATAACAAATAGCGGGACCTGGATGCCCATATTGGTTCCTACATATTCTATGAAGATCTTTATCGGTCGAACCTCTATGTCAAGAATTCAGTTAATCCCGTATGATGTTCCCTTTGTTCTTCGGTATGTTACTTGCCCGAGATTTGATCGTCGGTACCTCCATACCTAGTTCAACTTCGTTACCGGCAAGTCTCTTTACTCGTTCCGTAATACAAGATCCCGTGACTAACACTTAGTCACATTGCTTGCAAGGCTTGTTGTGATGTTGTATTACCGAGTGGGCCCTCAGATACCTCTCCGTCACTCGAAGTAACAAATCCCAGTCTTGATCCATGCCAACCAGTGGCGGAACCAGGATTTCTCAAAGCCTAGGGCTAAAACTAACTGGCTAAATATAACGTCAAATACTACGCACATTGATGTACGTTATAAGTATGCCACAACATCACATTCAAAACGAAATGTAAATCCATTATTATCATGAGAGAAAATTCCATAAAACAAATAGTTTAACAAATTGCATAATTGCAAACATGATTTAGTACCCAATTAGTGAAGACTGATTAATCCATGGCCATTGTTTCTTCACCAGTGGACGGGCCTGGATCTGCAAACATAAAATCAAGTCACTGGGCATAGACTAAACCAATTGTTCATATGAAATTTTACACAAAAGATAATACATATTATACCATTAACATGAAGTCCACGTGGTAGTAGACCCTTGCGTTTCCTCATTTTTTGATAGCACTGTATAATCTTAATATCATCAATGCTTACAAATACATCACGCTCAATATAGCACACCAAACGGTGATTCATCCATTCATCATTCATCTTGTTTCGCAAATCAGTTTTGACAATGCTCATAGCTGAAAAGGCTCTTTCTATGTTTGTCGTTGCGACGGGCAGAATCAAGGCCAATTCAATGAGACGATAAACCAACGGAAAATGTGTGTGCCTGTCTGTTTGAACCATCTTTATAGCAAGCTCGCCAAGATCAATGCAACTTAAGAATTCACTATCAGCTCTAGCTTCAGTAACAAATGTCTCAAGTTGGTCCCTTAGAACTCTGCACTCATATTCTGAGAAATCTGCACCGTAAATCTGAGCAAGTTCAACCAGCTTATTTATATCAAAGTTGGCAAAAAAAAATCTTGGCTCTAGACAAGCGATGCATCTCAATAGCTGGGTAGATTTCTCAGCAAAGCGATTGTTGAACTCAACAATAATCTGGTCAAGCACCACATTAAATATTTCATGATGGAAATAATGTAAGTGTGTTACCATCTGGCCGCCACGACCTCTCGAGCGACCTCCAATAGCTAATGTTTCCATCATGTTTGGAATAATGATGTTATGTTTGAGACAAAAGGCATTTACCTCTTTAAATAGGTCATCCCACCCTTGATGCCTCATCTCATTAAGTTTCTGTAATGTGGTCTGAATCAAGCCCATGGCACGAACAATGTTCTGGTTCTTCTTTTGCAAACATTGTGATAGATCATTAGTTTTTCCCAACAATTTCATCATAAGATGCAGTATAAACACAAACTCAAAGCTCTCCATATGACGTATCAAACCTCGTGCTGTGGTTTTTTGTGATGTGTTAGTGGCATCATCAGACATATTCTCCAATACCTCTAGCACTGCATACCACATGAGATGAAGGCGGCACAAGGTTTTATGATGTGAGCCCCACCTAGTGTCACCGGGTCTTGTAAGGTTAGTTTGCTGGTTCCTCCCTCTCCCTGTAAAAATTTCTCCAGACTCTAATTTCTGCACAAGATCATCATGTTGCGCTTGGGCTAACTGGTCATGTCTCTTACAAGAACCATTAACACTATTGACAATCATAGAAGTGTAGCTAAATAAATCCAAGACAGAAGGACAACACTTGGCAACGGCAACAACCACTAACTGTAACTGATGTGCAAAGCAATGTATATAAAAAGCATAAGGATTCTCATCTAGTACTCTTCTTTGCAGCCCATGAAATTCACCTCTCATGTTCGATGCTCCATCATATCCTTGGCCTCACATTCTATGGATAGATAGGCCATGTTTAAGAAACATAGCATCCAAGGCTGCCTTCAATGAAAATGATGTTGTGTTCGCAACATGTTTAATCGCAAGAAACCTCTCAATCACTTCCCCTTGAGTATTCAAATACCTAGATGAGATAAGAAAAAAGTATCAATATGAGCATACTTCATGACAAAAATAATAATAATAAGCAATTGTTGACATACAAACCTCAAAGCTACAGCCATTTGCTCCTTGAGAGATGCACCTCGAGCCTCATCAACAAGGACAGCAATTTTTTATCCCCAATATCCTTCACAATTGCTTTAGTCGTCTCTTCTCCACAAGCTTTGCACAAATGCTTTTGTATTTGTGCAGATGTCAACAAATTATTTCCAGGAGCACAATCTAACAACTTAGCGGCATTCGGATCCTCCTTTTTATACCACTGCACCATCTCTAAGAAATTTCCCTTATTTTTTGAGTTAGCAGACTCATCATGTCCACGAAAAGCAAGAGCTTGCAATAAAACAAACCTCACAACACCTAACATGATAGTTAGATGACCCAAGTACTCTTCTTCCTTCTTCTTGTCTGAACCGGCCCATACTTGTTCCACATTTTGCCTTGGGTTTTGAAAAGCTTGAAATTGCCTTCTTGCTCTATTATGAGCACTGTTAACATTACCAACATGAGTATTAAAAGATGCAATAGCATTTTTCCAGTTACTAAAACCTTTCTTTGTATATGCTTCTATTCCATAGTTTTCAGCTCTTGGTTGCTTAAAGAGAAAACAATGAAAACAGAAGGCGGCCTTTTTAGCAACACTATATTCCAACCAATCATGTGATTTGTACCACTCTTCACGAAAGCCTCTCATCTGCTTCCCAATTCTTTCCTGTTCATAAACACATCCTGTTGGTCGACATGCTCCCATGGACAAATACTCTCTTCTAGCGGCATCCCTAACATCCGGATGCAACTCTTCAATTGGTTTTCGGAGGCCGGGGTCAGGATTAATGTCATCTGGATTAAGCTCCACACGTAATTCACTTTCTTTTGCATTACTCCCTCCCACTCGTACTGATTCTGTAGCTGTAGGTGATACATCACTGTTGGTATTATTGGCTGTAGTCAGGTTAGATGTTGACTGAAAGAAAGATTCAACTGTACGGGTCCTCTTCATCATTATTTCCTGACAACAATGAAATAAAATTGACAAGGTAAATATAACTCACTGAAGTTTGGCTGAAACAAAGGAATTAACCAATTAGGGGAAACATAATTAGATGCAGATTACATACCTGTGCGTTGGCCACTTGGAAGATGTTGCGGACACAGAAAATTCAGATTTTGGCCCAGATTCAGATTATGTGGGTCTGGGTGCGTCAGTGCGTGCAATTCAGAGATAGATGGAGAAGAACAGTAGGAAAGCGGGTGGTCAGGACGCCGGACCTGGCGGTCGGCGCGGCGGCGAATTGCCAATCGCTGGTTGATGACAGCGGCGGCGCAACACTTGGACTCTCTGTTGGCTGTTGCTGCGATCTAGCCAGGGTCGAGGCCTCGAGGGATGTTTCTTCTGTTCCGTGATTGACGAAGACGAATGATCGGGTTATGCATCGGAAATCGAAGCGTCGGCCGTCTACCTAGCAATTGGTTTTGGTCTGATCCATCGATGGAGTTGGCTAATGGGCTGTAGGCTTTTACGTGTATGTAACGCCTGGGGTTGGGCTTCTATCTATTCCAAAATCTGAATTTTTTTCTACTATGCGTACATGTACTAGCTGGGCCATGCCTGGGGCTGTAGCCCCAGTTGCCCCAGGCCTAGTTTCGCCTCTGATGCCAACTCAACAGACACCCTTGAAGATACCTATAGAGTACCTTTATAGTCACCCAGCTACGTGGCGACGTTTGATACACACAAGTCACTCCTCCGGTGTCAGTGAGTTGCATGATCTCATGGTCATAGGAACATATACTTGACATGCAGAAAACAGTAGCAATAAACTAACACGATCATATGTTACGTTTGTAGTTTGGGTCTTGTCCATCACATCATTTTTTTAATGATGTGATCCCGTTATCAAATGACATCTCATGTTCATGGCTAGGAAACCTTAACCATCTTTGATCAACGAGCTAGTCTATTAGAGGCATACTAGGGACATGATTTTGTCTATGTATC
The DNA here is from genome assembly GCA_022496015.1 of Hordeum marinum. Lineage (NCBI taxonomy): Eukaryota > Viridiplantae > Streptophyta > Magnoliopsida > Poales > Poaceae > Hordeum > Hordeum marinum. The sequence continues at coordinate 543,082,272 of CM039674.1, forward strand.
CACACATGCATCTAAGTCTCCGATCAATAAAATTATAGCATGGATAATAAACGATTATCATGAACAAGGAAATATGATAATAACTAATTTATTATTGCCTCTAGGGCATATTTCCAACACCCACACGCTCTCCCTCCTCCCCGAGCCCTCGCCGCCCCCGCGGTGAGCCGCCGTGCCCCCGGCTAACTTTCCTTTTTTGTCTTAGATTTTTTTTGTTCATATATTGTGCCATGATGTATGTATGTAGATATATGTATATATGTAGATGTATGTATACTAATTAGATGTCCCAGGAAAATTAGGAGTCCTAGGAAAAATTAGTTAATTAGGAGTCCTAGGAGATTAGTTGATTTTTTTATGATGCTTTTTATGTTTTAGTTGTTTTATGTTTTAGCTAATTATTAGGAGTCCTAGAAAAAATTAGTATGTGTATGTTAGATTACAGAAAAAATTTTGGGTTTTGGAAAAATTAGTGATTAAACGATAAGAAAACGTTCTCATAGGAATTTGTCTCGGCATCGATGATGCCCAACCGCATCCTCATCGTCGAGTGGTCCGCGAGAGCCTGCTTGATAGGCGCCATGTCCGGGACTGTGCTCCGTCGGGCTGGCACTGGGAGGTGCTACCTTTTGGGGCTCGAAGCTTGGTGAGGAATCCGGGTCTCGTCGTTGACCCGGAGCTTCTTTGGTGGCGGTCAAGTGGGCCACTTTCGGCATAGAGGGAGCGGGCCCCCGCGGAGGTGGTATGTCACCGTGTCAGGGAGGAGGATGAGCACATCCGTCGTTACATGGCGGCGTTGGACGTCAGGTTCAACGATACCTGGCAGATTCTTCAGGGATCTCACCCGAGTTATGATCTCATGATGGTTCCTTATCTTTGGGTGTCCACCACCCGCGACTCAGGAACCGCTAGTGACTTAGATTATTCGATAGTATTCAATATGTATTAGTGATCTTATATGATAATATTTGAGATTGGTTAATATTTCATGATGTATTAATAACTGAATTATTCAAGATGGTGTATTAGTGATATTATATTCGAGTTCATTATAAATGTATTAGTGATATTTTATTGGTACAATGCGTGTGTGACATTCGGTCTGTCGTTGCTCCTTGTGTGACTGCCATGTGTGTTCTTGATGGAGGAATCCCGACTGTTGTCGTGGGGGCGCCTCCTCTTTCTTCTCTTCTTTGTGATATACTCGTCGGTATAATACGCAAGAAGAGAAGAAGGGGGGCGTCCATCACCGGCGGTCGAACTATTACTATGAGAGAGTGCCCACCAACATATATACACCACCATATCAGTGTGAGAGAGTGCGCACCAACACACCATGAGATATGAGAGTTATTTAAGGAAAACCTCGACGGACCGAAAGTCACACATGCATTAGGATCCAAAGCGTGTCGTAATTCTTAAATTATGAACATAGGAAATGTCGTCATCACCAGACGATGATAGGATCCAAGCATGTGAATTTTGCGGTGAAGAAAATAGTCTTTGTGACCAGCCTGGGCTCCAAGACGGCAGGTTCTTCACCATGAAGATTTACAAGGACTTTGATATTTCTATGGTACGCAACGATGACAACTGTTTTTCGTAATTAAGCATGACTTCTATTTCTTTCCTTCAATGCATAATTTCTGTTTTATACAATTCGACTAGTTCGTCCCCTGTCATGCAAGACGGTATTTCTTGGAGAGGCTTGGTTTCGAAGAGCACGAGAGTTTTGAGACGAGGACAGCCAACCTGAAGACTAAACATGGTCACACATTTCTTGTGAAAGTAATGAATGCACCTAATAACACAGAATTAGGGTACTCAAATTGGGAAGCTCTTTGCAAGGCATATGGATTTCAGGAAGATATGGAAATAACCTTCGATCTTCGTCCTGTAGATCATATTGAAGGAAACATCGACATTTGGGTGGATGTCGATATGCTTCCTGTTTTACCTCCATGTGAGTTTGTCAACCATGCATATTTGTCAAGTAATTTGCATTCTATATATAAAAATATTTGGTGTTCATCCGTACTAAATTTGTTAATTTTTAATTTACTGCTTATTTCGTTTCTTCGAGTGAAATACAGAACATAATCGACATGACACACTACACTTATGGATCACATCTAACTTGGGAGGAGAAGTGTCATCTTATCTACTTTGTTATTGGTGTCATAGTTGGTAGGGACATCTTCCCATATAATTTGGGAACTGGTCCAAATTATACATTGTACAGAACACTAGTGCATAGGTTGAGGGCGGATGATATTCGCCGAAATATCTTGGTAAGAGTTGCTAATTAAGTACACTAATACTGTTGCGTAAATGATATTGATTACATTGCTAACTAGGCTACTATTATGTTCTTCAACAGAAATTGCCATATGAAGTTATGCCACCGTTGATGCAATCCGAAAGTAATATGATAATAAAAAGCCCCTTTCATCCCGAGTTATTTTTTGCATACTCGACTGAGCGCAAACCACCAAGAAGGCTCCAAATTGAAGAATGGGGACAAATAAAGAAAGATCGCAAATCACAAGTTGGAGACCGTTGGATCTCTTTGCTTCATCATGGAGACATATGTGTTATTTTTTTTATGTTATTTTACCTAGGAGGGAGGACTATGTCATTTTATCTTTTTTTGTTTTATGAGACTTTAACATTGTCTGATTAAGATGATGATGATGAGTTGTTAGATCTTGTGTAATTAATGGTTTCCTTAATTTGCTTATTAATTAGCTAGCGTCGAATTCTCTATATATATGTATAGTAGCTAGCAGCATCGACCAAGTACGGAGAAAAAGAGGTCACTTCTTTCTATTAGCTACCTAACATAATATGAAACCCCTAAATTAACCATCCAAAACCCACTACCCCCTCCCCTTTAAAAAAATCCTCTTCTCTACCACTAAAGGTCCTCCTGCCTGAGCTCCCTATAGAGGCCACGTGGAAGCCTTTTTGTCCTGGTTCGTAAGCGAACCGGGACCAAAGGTTTTGGGCTTTAGTCCCAACCCTTTAGTCACGGTTTAAGAACCGGGACTAATGGGCCTCTGAAACCGGAACAAATTGGTCGTTTTCTACTAGTTACATACAAAAGACATTCGATTTCAAGAAAATACTCGGATTATATCTAAGTAAGCCATGTGGCCGTAAAAAAGGTAATCGGCTTACATTCAATCACCGGCAAAAGCTGTTGCCACGTGTACACCACTGGCACATTAAACGGAGATCTTGACAACCGTTGGTGTAAGCCGAGCATGCTCCCCCAAACATTGGGCTTATATTATTTTTTTCCTTTTTAAGAAAAAAACCTTGGCTTCCCCTATAAGACGAATAGCGTGGCCAACCCTTTAAACTTTAAATCATGTTGTCGCCGCATGCATTCTATTTCTTCACCTGCGGCACCCTCTCCTTTGCCACTTTGTTGGCCGCATCCATAGCCACCGATGATGCCGGTCTTCGCCGTCGTCCTGGCGCGCCACGACCGGCAGACAACGCCGAGGCGCATTTGGCCCCATGACAAGGCGATGATGTAGTAGATGACAACGAGGGGACCATAAGGAAACTTGCCGAGCAGGTTACTGTCAGACCTAATGATTCTTTTTTTTTTTGGAAGGGACTAGTGAGAACGAAAGATGCCTTTTTTCACATAATCAAATTTATCATTGAAAACGGTAACACAACTAGATTATGGGAGAATACTTGGTTAAGGAAGACGCCACTGGCCACATAATGTCCCCCTAAATATTCAGTACAAGGTTTCTAGTAGGATACAGATGGAATAGCTCATTACATCTTGTGCAGAGGTTGATGGATGTTCACCTCTCTGATCAGCCAAACACGATTCATTGGAAATTATCCATCGATGAGATATTTTTCGTCAAGTCTATGTATCTAGAGCTAATAAACTCCGATCCAATTCCAAAATCAAGTCATATTTGAAAGATTAAAGTACCTTTGAGAACCAAGATATATATGTGGTTTGTTCATAAGGAAGTGATTCTTACAAAGAATAACTTAGCCAAGCAAAAATGGATGGACAGTAAGCGTTGTTTCTTTTGTGATCAAGAACTTGTGGGGGACGAGTTTTGTGTCAACATTTGCACACTAAACGGCGAGCTTAACGACCGTTGGTGCAAGCCGAGTATACTCTCCTAGACACCATTCCAATTTCATTTTTCTAAAATCAAAAAACATTGGCTTTCCCTATAGCCCGAGTGGCCATGTACTCAAATTTATAAATAGCGCGGCCAACCCTTTGAACTTTAAATCAAGTCGCCGCCCGCGCTCTTATCTCTATGCCAGCACCACCCTCTTCTCTACCACTTCGCTGGCTGGCCGCATCCGCAGCCACTGCTGTCATTGGTCTTCGCCATCGTCCCGGCAACATACACTTCATCTCTGCCTTCTTCTCGGGGACCATCACCTCGGCACCAGAAAAAAGATTCACGGTCCTAACCAGGCCTAGTGCACACAACGCGTCCCAGCCACCATCATGGCCGCCAATGATCCATCTTCCCGTGGCGTTTCTTGAGACGTAAGTGCATGACCTCGCCGTTCGGGGCAGTACATAGGTGTCTTTCTGTTTTTTTTAAAGGAGGAATCGAGCCTTCGGTCTCTGCATCAACCGATCCATGCAGCCATCAAGTGTCATCCTGTTGTGTCACTAGGCGAAAGGACCAACCACAAGGACGTTGGCACGGGCCTGTTGCGTCACTAGGCGAGAGGAGCAGCCACAGGGACGGTGGCACGGGCCCGACAGAGTGTGTGACGGCGCACCACGACCTGCAGAGGCAAAATTTGATGTTTTGACCTTTTTTCAGAAGTTAAGCCAGATCTAACCCTGGTTTAAAAACATTTGTCATCTGATCATTTTCCTGTCGTTGGGGTCAACGGCGTTAGGGTATAACTGCCTATGACCGAGGCCGTTGGGTATAATCTGTCCTAGAGTTATACGACGACACAACAAAATCAACGTACGAACGAACGATGTGTTGGAATTAAAACATGTCCGTGTCCGGCTCGTATATGGAGATGGTCACCTTATAGGATACGTATATACTCTCTCTCTCTCTTTTAGATACACAGGGATGCTTCGCGTGCCTCGCGTCTGCTGCGTCGTCGTATTGTGGGTATCTTTGCGCGGGTTCCGTGTGAGCGGTTCGTCGACTTCGTCGAGGCCTCTGTGACAAACGACAATCGATCTGTCGATGGCCGGCGCCGAGGAGCTTCCCGACGACCTCCTCGGGGCAATCTACCGCCGCTGCTCCTCGCCATACGACCGCGCGCGCTTCGCCGTTGTCTGCAGGTCGTGGCGCGCTACCGCGTTGGCATGGCACACGCCGCTACCAGCTCTCCCACTGCTCCTCCCATTGACGGGCAACGACCAGTGCGACCGGATGACACGGGCATACAGCCCCCAGGATGGCAGGGTCCTGCGAGCTCCGCTGCCATACTTCCCGTCTGGCAAGAAGATCGTAGGGTGCCACGACGGCGGCTGGGTTGCCGCTACCAATGGCTGCATGGTCGAGGTCGTCAACCTCTTCACCCGTGACCGGTTGATGCAAAGGGACTTTACATGTAGATGTCCAAATGTTCCAGGAAGGACCGAAAAAATCTCCCTCAACAAAGTCATCTTCTCGGATGACCCGGCCACCAAAGGCTGCATCATGGCCGCGATAACCCGGAGGTGTAAAATACTACTCTGCAGGCTTGACTCTGAGGACGACAACGGGTGGAGCACGGCAGGATGCCGTAACAACGTTATTCCCAACCTTGTAGACATCACCTTCTACAACGGAGAGCTCTACGGCCTCTCGTATGATGGACTTTTACACAGGTTCACCATCAGCCGAAACAAGTATGACCCTTACGTGGTCAATTGGCACGATGTCCAACAGCTAACCACAGAAAGGCCCACCTTCCATGGGGACCCAAAATACATCTTTGAGCTGGGTGGCAACCTAGCCGTAGCAGTGGAAATCAGCATTTGCAATCCTCAAAGTTTTAGGGTTTTTGAGCTTGTCGCCTATTGGGACAGTACAACAGGGTCATACTACACATGGGTAGAGGTGACGAGCTTGGGGGACCACGCCTTGTTCCTAGGGCGAGGATGCTGCAAGGCGGCGCATGTGTCATCAACGGGGGTCATGCATGGTGTCGTGGAAGCGAACCGTATCTACTACACATATCCCGGAGTCTATGTGAATCAATCGGCTGTATTGGATCTGGGTAGTTGTGCAGTGTATTGTTCAGTAAGTGACAGCTTGCAACACTCCCAAAGAATTATCTCACAGGGATACCATTGCATTAGTTGGAATAATAGGTGTACATGGGTTCTCCCTCCAGACTTTTAACTGTTTTGTACATGCCTGCGGGTAACACATTATTATCTTATTGATGGCGCCCGTCCATTTTTTGTGATAAGAGTGATAGTAGTGTTTTTCACTCATATATATAGATATGAAATATGTATTTTTTTTATCCATCCTGGAATATCATGCTACTTATTTCCATGACTATCAAAGTTACAACAGAGAATGGCGATTTACAGATGATAAAAGAATAGATCATCAGGTCTTCATTATATGGGTAGGGATCGTTAGACTCGTCCAAAGTGAAAAGAAAAAGAAAAAGGCCGGTGCTTCCCACCCCACATCCCAGGGAAAAAACAAAAAGAAACAACAATGGGCCGTGCTTCCCACTCCCACAATATGAGAGATGGGGCCGACAAAAAAAGGTAAGAAAATGACAAAATAGGCTGACACATAGCAAGTGCCATAGAACGAAGATCAAAAATTTGCACGAGATATACAGCACAAAGAGACAATGGCTAAAGGCTTAGATGTACCAGTGTTAAATTTCATCTAGATGGGATTTATCAAATCCCTTTGAAAAAATATTATCGGGTATTGCGTTCATAAGAACTCCATGGCATTCAAAAACGTTAAATATATTGTTTTCAAAGAATATCCTGTTTTATGTTTCAAAATTAAGAAGATATGAGCCTTTTTAAAATAGTACACAACAAAGATTTTTTAAAGATACTATAAACATTTTCTATACATGATGAACAAAAAATAAGAACATGCAGAAAAGAAAAAGGAAAATAAAAGGAAAGAAAAAAATAAAATAGTAATGGGAAAATGCAAACAAAAAATGGAAAATGAAGAAGTAAACGGCCAGATGGGTCGACTGAGACTTGGGTAAATCTCAGTCGACTGGATGTTGCAAGTCCAGATGTTATCTCAATCTATCCACCACTACGATCCCCTCAAAACTAATCTACCCAGTATGTTACCGCTAAAAAATATATACCGGTACGTTTATATACATACCTAAAAGTATGATTTCTTTGTCCCAATCGATTCCGAAAACCCAAACTACGCACCTTAATGAAAACCAGGTAATTTAAAAAGCAACATTTGTTGGTTGATACTCGTGTATGATACTATTTTTATAGTGCATAGTATCATGTAAGATCATATTTAATGAGCAAACCAATCCGTGGTTGGATGGTTAGGAGGACTGTGATATCCCCTGCCCACTAGAGTTCGTCAATCTCAAGATGATGTGCCGGCTTAGTCTCTCGAAGGTGGTATGCTCGTATATGTGAACGATTTCAATTGTACTCTGCTCAAAAAAAATCATATTTAATGCCATGCATGACACAAAGTAGCATAGCATTTAACATGATACGGTATCTATCTATGTTACTCTAACCTTCTCTCTTTTCTTTAATTCACTACCATATCAACATGTTTGCTATTCCCAGTACATGATACCACCTAAGTTACCTGAGTGCAAATCCAACCAAAATAAACGCTTGTGCTACATAATACCATGCACCCAATCCGCCTACCCGTGACCAATTAGTATGCGCATGTAAGCGAGTCAGTGCTAGATCTCTTGATAGGCCAGATATAGCATTCACGGTAGAGCAAATTTCTTGTCCCTCATTGTCAAAAGAGAAAGATTTCATCCACCGCAATAGTTTCCTCATCTAGTGGAAAACAAAACTCAGATTATCTCAATCGATCTACCAGTATGTTTATACTTACCTAGAAATATGATGTGTTTGTCTCAATCGATTATGTAATGGTAACTTAGTCACAATCGATCCAGAAAAGTGTATGGATAATTGACTGAGACATTATCTAGTACAGTAAAAAGACATGCAGTTTTTTTGTAAAATAACATACATTGGTTGTTCCAAAAAAATATAAAACATGCAATCTTGCACCATAGACATTGCCCATCGATCCATGCATGCAACTAATCTGCCATATTTTCTTCTTTTCTGAAAGCAATTAATCTACCATATTTTCAGTTGCAACTGAGTGCGTGCGTGCCCTATATACCAGGGCGAGATCGAGCTTTAATTTACTGCCAGCCACCACGACATCTAGTCCACGATCGAGAATTAGTCAGTCATGGCCGGCGCCGGCGGCGAACGACGATGGGCCGACCTCCCCGGCGACCTCCTCGCGGCCGTGCACCTCAGAGCCGCCTCCGCGTACGACCGCGCGCGCTTCGCCGCAGTCTGCACACTATGGCGCGCCGCTGCGGCCAGGCACCGGCCGCTGCCCGCGCTGCCATTGCTGCTCCTGTCCACGGGCGACGGCAGGCGCGACCGGGAGGCGCGGGCGTACAGTCCGGAGGACGGCAGGGTGCTGCGCGTGCCGCTGCGGTGGTTCCCATGGGGCAACCGGCTCGTCGGGTCCTTCAACGGCGGCTGGATCGCCGCGGCGTCCGGCTCCGAGCGGCTCCTCGTTGTGAACCTCTTCACCGGCGCTCGGGCGCTCTCCGCGAAACAGAGCGCCGTCGTGTGCGCGTGCCCAGAGTCCGATTGGAATTGCGATCAGGCATACCATGAGCGGGTCACCACCGACCAGATCTCCGTCCGGAAAGTCGTCTTCTCGGAGGACCCATCCACCGGCGGCTGCATCCTCGCCGCGATGACATCCTGGTGCAAGATTGCGCTATGCAGGGTTGGATGCCCGGACAGCGGGTGGGGTACGAGAGGGTGCGGCACGAATAGGTACATCGGTCTCGTGGACATTGCTTTCTGCAACGGCGTGCTCTATGGATTTAGGTGCCATGAATTGCTCAAGTTTGATATAGGCGTGAACGAAGACGGCGCACCAGTGACCACCTTGGTTCATCGCCTAGACATCGATATGAGCACCTTGCACACGTTGGATGTGGGTTCCAACATCAGTTACATCTTCGAACTTCGAGGCAAGCTGGCAATAGCAGTGCAAGTCTGGCCGGGAGGCGGCAGCCACAGAGCTCATTTTTACAGGGTTTTCGAGCTTATGGACGATGGCACAACACAATCGTCACACAGGTTTAAGTGGGCGGAGGTGATGAGCTTGGGCGACCATGCCTTGTTCCTTGGACCATCTTGTTGCAAGGCGGTGCATGTGTCAACCGCGAATACACGCGGCGGTGTGGTGGGAAACCGCATCTACTACTCCCAGAAGCACTCATCTCTCCGCGACGGTATGGAGTGCTTAGCAACGTTGAACATCGGTAGTTGTACGGTGTTGTGTTGGAAAAGCGAAGGCATGCATCGCTTGGAGAGGATAATATCACAGGGATACTTTTACCGTAAGGAGGATGGCGTTAATGGTTGTAATAGTTCTGCGTGGCTCCTGCCTCCAGACTTTTAATTCCTATATAATCCATCAAGTACGTGCTGCATGTTTATCTTAGAGAAAAGTATGTTTTTGGTCCCTCAAGCTTCCTAAAAGTATAGACCAGGTCCCCTTAAAATTTTATGGTTTACATTTGGTCCTTCAAGTCACAAAACCGGCTAAGTTTGGTTCAAAACCAGATTTTCAGCAAGTTTGACCGGGTTTCACCATGTTGACCTGGTTTGACTGCGTTTGACCATGTTGACCAGGTTCGACCGGTGAACAGTAAATTAACTAAATAGCAAACAAATTCAAAAAAATCTAAAATTTTGTGGCAACCAAGATGCTTGGGTAGGTGCGTGGAAAATTTGTGCGCTAGGGGCTATTTTTTTAGTTTACTGTTCATCGGCCAAACCTGGTCAATGCGCTCAAATCCGGTCAAACATGGTCAAACCTGGTCAACATGCTCGAAATCTGGTTTTTGGACCAAACTTATGCGGATTTAAGACTTGAAGGATCAAATGTATACCAAAAAATCTTGAAGGGCCAAGTCTATACTTTTCGAGAACTTAAGGGACCAAAAACATACTTTTCTCTTTATCTTGTGCAGAAGAAGTATTCGTATTCTCTTACAAGATTTTTCATTTAAGGAGCTATCACTACAAGTATGTATATTTGTCCTTTTTTCTGAAAGTTGTGAAAACTGGAAAGGTAATGTTATCTCATGGTTAAATTTTGTAACTAGTTAAGTTAATTAGCTCGGTGAACATATAAGCGTGATTTTAAGCATGTGCAATTGCTGGTAGCGTGAATGATTCAACCATTTCGGTGACCACATATCTTTGCGGAGCTGGATATATATGGGACTCTAAATGAAAAAACAAAATTTGATTACCAAACACCGAACATTAGTATAGTATACTTTCTCTGTAAACTAATATAAGAGCGTTTAGAACACTACTTTATTAATCTAAACACTCTTTTATTAGTTTACGGAAGGAGTACATTGCGCATGATGTGGTCGCCGAAGATTCTGATGATGAGTGGCGGGAGGGCTAACTAAAAAAGCTAAATAATATTAGTTTAGAAAATTATCACCATCTAAGTTCCCCGAATTTTTTAGAAAATTACAAATATACAGGTGACCCATTCGGCGAAACTTCAATGGAGGTATTTATTTTCCCTAAAAAAACAATGCTTTTATTTATTTATTTGAGATGAAAACAATGATTTTATTGAGAAGTAGAAATTCCATTACCATACTCTTTTGGGGGACTTGGCTCAACAGGACAATATGCATGCCCATTTTTCACTCAAGAACTGCCAAAATATCATATAATGTAGGAATGGAGGTAGTACATGATAAAAAAATATTTTTAAAAATACATGGTCAGCATTTTTCTATATACATATTTAATATTTTCTAAGTGATTGATTAACATTTTTAAAACAATTTATCAATATTTTCAAATGCTTGACTAATATTTTTATTGCATGATAAAATTGCTTCATACACGTTAATTTTGTAAAAAAAATCATATACGTGATAAATATTTTCTTTATACATGTTTAACATATTTCAAATGTGTGTTTAACATTGTTTTCAATTATGTATGTAATTTTTTTGTTATATATGTCACTAGAATATTACGAAATAAAATCAAATTTTAAAAAGAGCAAAATACAAGGAAAGGATCCAAAAGAAAAAGAAAAAAATACTGAATACCCACAATCCTAGCTGGGCTGGCCCATTATGGGCCCTACTTGAGGCGAGCCCTCTCTTCATTAGCGAGAGCTCCGATTTGCCGCCCGCAGGCGGCACATTTTATTTAGGGGTAAAGGAAACTTTACTGATCATAAACCATAGTTTGTGGGATACAGTTTGCATGGGGATGAAAGAGCCACAGATGGCGTCCCGGTTGTAACGATTGAGAAAAAATTGCGATATTATGGGCGTCAACATTTGTTGAGCGCCCTTCAAAAGTAAAAATACAATTGAAACCACTAGCCCTATCAATAATCTCACTGATGATCGAGCCATACTTGCCCTTAGTGCCTGCTTGGGCAATGTCTTGGACAACCTGCTTGGAATCTGAAGCTATGACAAAGTTGTGGAGAAGCAGATCTTCAGCTAAGGATAAAGCCTCTCGACAAGCTATTGCTTCTAGGGTAGCAACATCATGAACACCCGGGATAACTAAGAATGAGCTCCCCATGTAGTTGCCGCCTGTGTCTCTGCATATAGCTGCTGCAGTGCCACCTCCGTTGTGCGGTGCCACCCCAGCATCCACCTGTATCTTGACAAAACCTGCTGGAGGTGCCCTTGGTCTGACATTAGGAGCGTGGCGCTGATTTGTGGCCATGGCAGTAGTGGTTGTCAACTTGATCTCCCGCATCAAGTCCAGTTCCTTTATGTATCTTACAACAAATTCATGGGTAGAACGTGGGCTCTGGAATTTACCTTAATGAATTGCTTGCCTTCGCGCCCACCAGATCGCCCATAAGGTAACCGAAAGCTCAACAAAAGACGCATGTGATAATGCCTCCATCATTGTGAACAGCCAGTTTTTGGGGTTTGGCTCGGTGGAGCTCAATTTCTCTAGTATAGAATCATCGGCAAGGGCCCAAACACATCTCGAAGAAGTGCAATCTATGAGGGAATGTTGACAGGAGTCTGGAACTCCACACAGACCACAGCAGCTCGAGGTTGACATATTTCTGTGAGCCCTAACATCCTCGGTAGGGAGGGACTGCTTCGACAGTCTCCATAGAAACATCCTCACCTTTCCTGGAACTTTGGTCTTCCATAGGGTTCTCCATGTTGGGAGACGTAGTAGTAAATCAAAATTTTCTACGCGTTCACCAAGATCTATCTATGGAGAAACTGTTGGGAGACGTAGTAGTAAATCAAAATTTTCCTACGTGTCACCAAGATCTATCTATGGAGAAACCAGCAAACGAGTGGGGAGAGATTGGATCTTCATACCTTTGAAGATCGCTAAGCGGAAGCGTTACAAGAACGCGGTTGATGGAGTCGTACTCGCAGCGATTCAGATCGCGGTAGATCCGATCAAGTGCCGAACGGACGGCACCTCCACGTTCAACACACGTGCAGCCCGGTGACGTCTCCAACACCTTGATCCAGCAAGGAGGAAGGAGAGGTTGGGGAAGGGCTCCAACAGCAGCACGACGGTGTGGTGGTGGTGGAGTAGCAAGGTATTCCGACAGGGCTTCGCCTAAGCGCTGCGGAGGAGGAAGAAGAGAGGTAGGGCTTCGCCGTGAGAGAGAGAGATCAAATCCTCTCTCAAAACATCCAAAACCTCAAGTATATATAGGAGGAGGGACGTGGAGGGCTGGCTTGGCCTCTACTCCAAAGAGGAGATGGCCGGCCGAATTAAAGGGAGAGTCCACCTCCCACAAGGGAGGTGGATCTCCTCCTTTTAAATCCTTTTTGCCTTATCTCCTTATCTCCAGCCACATGGGCCTTTAGCAAAAGTATTTCCCAGCCCAATAAGGGCTGACACACTTTATCTAACAGCCCATGAAGTCCTCTGGTCGTCACACCCCTCCCGGGGGTCCTCCGGCACCCTCCCGGCACTCCCGGTACAATACCGATGAGCCCGAAAACTTTCCGGTGACCGAAACTGGACTTCCTATATATCAATCTTCACCTCCGGACCATTCCGGAGCTCCTCGTGACGTCCGGGATCTCATCCGGGACTCCGAACAACCTTCGGTAATCACGTATACCTTTTCCCTATAACCCTAGCGTCATCGAACCTTAAGTGTGTAGACCCTACGGGTTCGGGAGACACGTAGACATGACCGAGACACCTCTCCGGTCAATAACCAACAGCGGGATCTGGATACCCATGTTGGCTCCCACGTACTCCACGATGATCTCATCGGATGAACCACGATGTCAAGGATTCAATCAATCCCGCATACAATTCCCTTTGTCTATCGGTATGATACTTGCCCGAGATTCGATCGTCGGTATCCCCATACCTTGTTCAATCTCGTTACTGGCAAGTCTCTTTACTCGTTCCGTAATACATCATCCCGTGGCTAACTCCTTAGTCACATTGAGCTCATTATGATGATGTCTTACCGAGTGGGCCCAGAGATACCTCTCCATCACACGGAGTGACAAATCCCAGTCTCGATTCATGCCAACCCAACAGATACTTTCGGAGATACCCGTAGTGCAAATTTATAGCCACCCAGTTACGTTGTGACGTTTGGCACACCCAAAGCATTCCTACGGTATCCGGGAGTTGCACAATCTCATGGTCTAAGGAAACGATACTTGACATTGAAAAGCTTTAGCAAACGAACTACACGATCTTGTGCTATGCTTAGGATTGGGTCTTGTCCATCACATCATTCTCCTAATGATGTGATCCCGTTATCAATGACATCCAATGTCCATGGCCATGAAACCGTGACCATCTATTGATCAACGAGCTAGTCAACTAGAGGCTCACTAGGGACATGTTGTGGTCTATGTATTCACACATGTATTATGGTTTCCGGTTAACACAATTATAGCATGAACAATAGACAATTATCATGAACCATGAAATACAATAATAACCAATTTATTATTGCCTCTAGGGCATATTTCCAACAGTCTCCCACTTGCACTAGAGTCAATAATCTAGTTCACATCACCATGTGATTAACACTTACATCACCATGTGATCATATCATCATGTGATTAACACCCAATAAGTTCTGGGGTTTGTTCATGTTCTGCTCGTGAAAGAGGTTTTTAGTCAGCGGGTCTGCGACATTCAGATCCGTGTGTACCTTTGCAAACTTTCCATTTCATATTTGTAGATACTCCTCCCACGCTCCACTTGGAGCTATTCCAAATGGCTGCTCCACTATACGTAGCTGGATTTCTACTAAGAGTCATCCGGATTGGTTTTAAAGCTTGCATCATCGTAACACTTTACGATGAACTCTTTATCACCTCCATAATCGAGAAATATTTCCTTAGTTCTCAAGTTACTAAGGCTAACTTTGACCGCTGTCTAGTGATCCACTCTTGGATTACTCTTGTACCCCTTGACAGACTCATGGCAAGGCACACACAGGTGCGGTACACAGCATGGCATACTATATAGAGCCTATGGCTAAAGCATAGGAGATGACACTCATCTCTTCTTTATCTTCTGCCGTGGTCGGGTATTGAGTCTTACTCAATTTCACACCTTACAATACAGTCAAGAACTCCTTCTTTGACCCATCTATTTTGAACTCCTTCAAAAACTTGTCAAGGTATGTCTTCGTCGAAAAAACTTATCAAGCGAATAGATCTATCCCTATAGATCTTGATGCTCAATAAAATAGTAGCTTTATCTGGGTCTTCCTTTGAAAAAAAAACTTTTCAAACAACCCTTCATGCTCTTCCAGAAATTCTACATCATTTCCGATCAATAATATGTCAACTACATATTCTTATAAGAAATTCCATAGTGCTCCCACTCACCTTCTTGCAAATACAAGTTTCTCATAAACTTTGTATAAACTTAAACACTTTGATCACCTCATCAAAGCATATATTCCAACTCCGAGATGCTTGCTCCAGTCCATAGAAGGATCGCTGGAGTTTGCATATTATTAGCATCCTTAGGATTGACAAAACCTTCTGGTTGTATCACATACAACTCTTCCTCACAGAAACCATTACGGAAACCTTGTTTTGTCATCCATCTGCCAGATTTCATAATCGAAAAATGCAGCAACTGCTAACAAAATTTTAATAGACTTTTAGCATCGCTACAGATGAGACAATCTCATTGCAGTCAACTCCTTGAACTTGGCGGAAACTTCTTTGCGACAAGTCGAGCTTTATAAACGGTGACATTTCACCATTAGCGTCTATGTTTATCTCAAAGGTCCATTTGTACTCAATGACCCGCCATTCAACAGGCAAGTCTACCAAAGTCCATACTTGGTTTTCATACATGGATCCTTTCTCGGATTTCATGGCTCCTAGCCATTTGTTGGAATCCGGGCCCACCATCGCTTCTCCATAGTTCGTAGGTTCATCGTTGTCCAACAACATGATTTCCAAGACAGGGTTGTCGTACTACTCAGGAGCAGTACGCGTCCTTGTCGACCTACGAGGTTCGATAGTGACTTGATCCGAAGCTTCATGATCATCATCATTAACTTCCTTTTCAACTAAGTAGGCTCTACAGAAACATCTTTCTGTGTTGCGCTATTCTCTGGTTGAAACAAAGGTTCAACAACCTTATCAAGTTCTATCTTCCTCCCACTCAATTCTTTCGAGAGAAACTCTTTCTCAAAAAGGACCCGTTCTTAGCAACAAACACCTTTTGCGCTTGGATCTGAGATAGAAGGTATACCCAATGTCTCATTAGGGTATTCTATGAAGATGCATTTGTCTGCTTTGAGTTCGAGCTCGCTAGGTGAAAAACCCATTTTCACATAAGCGTCGCAACCCCAAACATTAAGAAATGACAGCTTAGGCTTCTGTCAAACCATAATTCTCACGGTGTCATCTCAACAGACTTAGATGGTGCCCTGTTAAAGTGAATGGATTTGTCTTTAATGCATAACCCCATAACGATAGTGGTAAAACGATAAGAGACATCATAGTACTCACTATATCCAATAGAGCACGACTACGACGTTCGAACACACCATCACACTATGGTGTTCCAGGAGGCGTGAGCTGTGAAACAATTTCCACATTGTCTAAAATTGCATACCAAACTCGTAACTTAGATATTCACCTCCATGATCATATCATAGACATTTATCTTCTTGTCACGATGATCTTTAACTTCACTCTGAAACTCCTTGAACCTTTCAAACATTTCAGATTCGTGTTTCATTAAGTAAATATCCCCATATTTACTCAAATCATCAGTGAAGGTAAAGAAAAACAACGATATCCACTGTGTGTTTCAACACTCATTGGACCACATACATCAACATGTATTAATTCCAATAAGCCACTTGCCCGCTCCATCATATTGGATGACGGGGTCTCAGTCATCTTGCCCAAGAGGCATGGCTCGCATGTCTCAACCGATTCGAAATCGAGTGAGTCAAAAAACATCCATCATCATGGAGTTTCTTCATGCGATTTATACCAATATGACATTACGTGGCAGTGCCACAAGCATGTGGTACTATCATTATTAACTTTGTATCTTTTGGTACCAATGTTATGAATATGTGTACTACTACGATCATGATTCGATAAACCATTTCGAGTGGGTGCATGACCATTGAAGGCATTATCCATGTAAACAGAATAACCATTATTCTCTAACTTATATGAATAACCGTATCGCACTAATCATGATCTAATCACGTTTATGCTCAACGCAAACACCAAATAACATTTATTTAGGTTTATCACAAATCCTGAAGGTAGAGAGAGCGTGCGATGGTGATCACATCAATCTTGGAAATACTTCCAACACACATCGTCACCTTTCACCTAGCTAGTCTCCATTTACTCCGTAGCTTTTATTTCGAGTTGCTAACACTTAGCAACCGAACCGGTATCTAATACCCAGGTGCTACTAGGAGTACCAGCAAGGTACACATCACTAACACGTATATCAAATATACTTCCATTGACATTACCAGCCTTCTTATCTACCAATCATCTAGGGTTTTTCCGCTTCAGCGAACATTCTCCTCATAACAGAAGCACTTAGTCTCGGGTTCGGGCTCAACCTTGGGTTTCTTCACTAGAGCAACAACTGGCTTGCCATTCCTGAAGTTTTTCCCTTCTTGCCCTTGCCCCTTTTGAAACTAGTGGTTTTCACTTAACCATCAACACTTGATGCTCCTTATTGATTTCTACCTTCGTGGTGTCAAACATCACGAACAACTCAGGGATCATCTTATCCATCCCTGGCATGTTATAGTTCATCATGAAGCTCTAGTAGCTTGGTGGCAGTGACTTGGAGAACTGCATTAATCACTATCTCATCTGGAAGATTAACTCCCACTTGATTCAAGTGATTGTAGCACCCAGACAATCTGAGAACACGCTCACCGATTAAGCTATTCTCCTTTATCTTGCAGGCAAAGAATCTTGTTGGAGGTCTCATACCTCTCAACATAGGCACGAGCTTGAGATCACAATCTCAGCTCCTAGAACATCTCATATGTTCTGTGACGTTCAAAACATTTTGAAGCCTCAATTCTAAGCCGTAATGCATGACGCACTGAACTATCACGTAGTCATCAAAAAGTGCCTGTCATATGTTCACAACATCTACAGACAACGCTTGAGGGAGTGATGCAGTTAGCGGTACATCAAAAACATAAGCTTTCTGTGCAGCAATGAGGACAATCCTCAGATCACGGACCCAGTCCGCATTATTGCTACCATCAACTTTCAACTTACTTTTCTCTAGGATTGTATCAATAAAACTGGGGAGCTACAGCGCGAGCTATCTACGACATAATTTGCAAGGACATTTTTAGACTAAGTTCATGATAATTAAGTTCATTTAATCAAATTATTAATGAACTCCCACTTAGATAGACATCTCTCTAGTCTTCCAAGTGATACATGATCCATGTCAACTAGCCCGTGTCCGATCATCACGTGAGACGAACTAGTCATCCATGGTGAACATCTCTATGTTGATCGTATCTTCTATACGACTCATGTTCGACCTTTCGGTCTTCCGTGTTCCGAGGCCATGTCTGTACATGCTAGGCTCGTCAAGTCAACCTAAGTGTTTCGCATGTGTAAATCTGGCTTACACCCGTTGTATGCGAACGTTAGAACCTATCACACCCGATCATCACGTGGTGCTTCGGAACGACGATCCTTAGCAACGGTGCACAGTTAGGGTGAACACCTTTCTTGAAATTTTATTGAGAGATCATCTTATTTACTACCGTCGTTCTATGCAAATAAGATGTAAACATGATAAACATCACATGCAATCAATATAGTGACATGATATGGCCAATATCATTTTGCTCCTATGATCTCCATCTTCGGGGCACCATGATCATCACTGTCACCGGCACGACACCATGATCTCCATCATCATGATCTCCATCATTGTGTCTTCATGAAGTTGTCTCGCCAACTATTACTTCTACTACTATGGCTAACGCTTAGCAATAAAGTAAAGTAATTACATGGCGTTTATGATTGACACGCAGGTCATACAATAAATAAGACAACTCCTATGGCTCCTGCCAGTTGTCATAATCATCGACATGCAAGTCGTGAATCCTATTACAAGAACATGATCAATTCATACATCACAATGCATCACATCACATCCTTTGGCCATATCACATCACAAGGCACATGCTGCAAAAACAAGTTAGACGTCCTCTAATTTGTAGTTGCAAGTTTTTACGTGGCTGCTATAGGTTACTAGCAAGAACGTTTCTTACCTACGTCAACACCACAACGTGATTTGCCAATTGCTATTTACCCTTCATAAGGACCCTTTTCATCGAATCCGATCCGACTAAGGTAGGAGAGACAGACACCCGCTAGCCACCTTATGCATCTAGTGCATGTCAGGCGGTGGAACCGGTCTCACGTAAGCGTACGTGTAAAGTTGGTCCGGGCCGCTTCATCCCACAATACCGCCGAATCAAGATAAGACTAGTAGCGGCAAGCAAATTAACAAACTCGACGCCCACAACTGCTTTGTGTTCTACTCGTGCATAGATTCTACGCATAGACCTAGCTCATGATGCCACTGTTGGGAGACGTAGTAGTAAATCAAAATTTTCCTACGTGTCACCAAGATCTATCTATGGAGAAACCAGCAAACGAGTGGGGAGAGATTGGATCTTCATACCTTTGAAGATCGCTAAGCGGAAGCGTTACAAGAACGCGGTTGATGGAGTCGTACTCGCAGCGATTCAGATCGCGGTAGATCCGATCAAGTGCCGAACGGACGGCACCTCCGCGTTCAACACACGTGCAGCCCGGTGACGTCTCCAACACCTTGATCCAGCAAGGAGGAAGGAGAGGTTGGGGAAGGGCTCCAACAGCAGCACGACGGCGTGGTGGTGGTGGAGTAGCAAGGTATTCCGACAGGGCTTCGCCTAAGCGCTGCGGAGGAGGAAGAAGAGAGGTAGGGCTTCGCCGTGAGAGAGAGAGAGATCAAATCCTCTCTCAAAACATCCAAAACCTCAAGTATATATAGGAGGAGGGACGTGGAGGGCTGGCTTGGCCTCTACTCCAAAGAGGAGATGGCCGGCCGAATTAAAGGGAGAGTCCACCTCCCACAAGGGAGGTGGATCTCCTCCTTTTAAATCCTTTTTGCCTTATCTCCTTATCTCCAGCCACATGGGCCTTTAGCAAAAGTATTTCCCAGCCCAATAAGGGCTGACACACTTTATCTAACAGCCCATGAAGTCCTCTGGTCGTCACACCCCTCCCGGGGGTCCTCCGGCACCCTCCCGGCACTCCCGGTACAATACCGATGAGCCCGAAAACTTTCCGGTGACCGAAACTGGACTTCCTATATATCAATCTTCACCTCCGGACCATTCCGGAGCTCCTCGTGACGTCCGGGATCTCATCCGGGACTCCGAACAACCTTCGGTAATCACGTATACCTTTTCCCTATAACCCTAGCGTCATCGAACCTTAAGTGTGTAGACCCTACGGGTTCGGGAGACACGTAGACATGACCGAGACACCTCTCCGGTCAATAACCAACAGCGGGATCTGGATACCCATGTTGGCTCCCACGTACTCCACGATGATCTCATCGGATGAACCACGATGTCAAGGATTCAATCAATCCCGTATACAATTCCCTTTGTCTATCGGTATGATACTTGCCCGAGATTCGATCGTCGGTATCCCCATACCTTGTTCAATCTCGTTACTGGCAAGTCTCTTTACTCGTTCCGTAATACATCATCCCGTGGCTAACTCCTTAGTCACATTGAGCTCATTATGATGATGTCTTACCGAGTGGGCCCAGAGATACCTCTCCATCACACGGAGTGACAAATCCCAGTCTCGATTCATGCCAACCCAACAGATACTTTTGGAGATACCCGTAGTGCACCTTTATAGCCACCCAGTTACGTTGTGACGTTTGGCACACCCAAAGCATTCCTACGGTATCCGGGAGTTGCACAATCTCATGGTCTAAGGAAACGATACTTGACATTGAAAAGCTTTAGCAAACGAACTACACGATCTTGTGCTATGCTTAGGATTGGGTCTTGTCCATCACATCATTCTCCTAATGATGTGATCCCGTTATCAATGACATCCAATGTCCATGGCCATGAAACCGTGACCATCTATTGATCAACGAGCTAGTCAACTAGAGGCTCACTAGGGACATGTTGTGGTCTATGTATTCACACATGTATTATGGTTTCCGGTTAACACAATTATAGCATGAACAATAGACAATTATCATGAACCATGAAATACAATAATAACCAATTTATTATTGCCTCTAGGGCATATTTCCAACAGAAACCAGCAACGAGTGGGGAGAGATTGCATCTTCATACCTTTGAAGATCGCTAAGCGGAAGCGTTACAAGAACGCGATTGGTGGAGTCGTACTCGTAGCAATTCAGATCGTGGTGGACTCCGATCTCAGCGCCGGACAACGGCGCCTCCGCGTTCAACACACGTGTAGCCCGGTGACGTCTCCTATGCCTTGATCCAGCAAGGAGGAAGGAGAGGTTGAGGGAGAGCTCCGGCAGCACGACGGCGTGGTGACGGTGGAGCTGCGTGGTACTCCGGCAGAGCTTCGCTAAGCACTACGGAGAACGAGGAGAGGGAGAGGTAGGGCTGCGCCTGAGAGGGAGAAAGAACCGTGTGTTGGGCATCCCTGAAACCTCACATCTATATAGGGGGAAGGAGGAGGGAGGGCTGCGCCCTAGGGTTTCCACCCTAGGGTGGTGCGGCAGCCACCAGATCAATCTGGTGTGGTGGCCAGAGGGAGGGGAGGAGGTGCGGCTGCCCTAGCTGCCCTAGGGTGGGCCTAAGGCCCATCTAGGCCTAGGGTTTGCCCCCTCTTTCCCCTTGCTGCGCCTTGGGCCAGGTGGGAAGGGCGCACCAGCCCACCTAGGGGCTGGTTCCCTCCACCTACAGCCCATGAAGCCCTCTGGGGCCGCTGGGCCCACTTGGTGGACCCCCGGAACCCTTCTGATGGTCCCGGTATGTTACCGGTGACCCCCGAAACATTTCCGGTAACCAAAACCTCGCTTCCTATATATCAATCTTCGTCTCCGGACCATTCCGGGACTCCTCGTGACGTCAGGGATCTCATCCGGGACTCCGAACAACCTTCGGTAACCACATACACTTTTCCCTATAACCCTAGCGTCATCGAACCATAAGTGTGTAGACCCTACGGGTTCGGGAGACACGTAGACATGACCGAGACACCTCTCTGGTCAATAACCAATAGCGGGATCTAGATACCCATGTTGTCTCCTACATGCTCCACGATGATCTTATCGGATGAACCACGATGTCGGGGATTCGATCAATCCCGTATACAATTCCCTTTGTCTATCAGTATGATACTTTCCCGAGATTCGATCGTCGGTATCTCTATACCTTGTTCAATCTCGTTACCGGCAAGTCTCTTTACTCGTTCCGTAATACATCATCCCGTGGCTAACTCCTTAGTCACATTGAGCTCATTATGATGATGTCTTACCGACTGGGCCCAGAGATACCTCTCCGTCACACGGAGTGACAAATCCCAGTCTCGATCCGTGCCAACCCAACAAACACTTTCGGAGATACCCGTAGTGCACCTTTATAGCCACCCAGTTACGTTGTGACGTTTGGCACACCCAAAGCATTCCTACGGTATCCGGGAGTTGCACAATCTCATGGTCTAAGGAAAACGATACTTGACATTGAAAGGCTTTAGCAGACGAACTACACGATCTTGTGCTATGCTTAGGATTGGGTCTTGTCCATCACATCATTCTCCTAATGATGTGATCCCGTTATCAATGACATCCAACGTCCATGGTCATGAAACCGTGACCATCTATTGATCAACGAGCTAGCCAACTAGAGGCTCACTAGGGACATGTTGTGGTCTATGTATTCACACATGCATTACGGTTTCCGGTTAACACAATTATAGCATGGATAATAGACAATTATCATGAACAAGGAAATACAATAATAACCATCTTATTATTGCCTCTAGGGCATATTTCCAACAGTCTCCCACTTGCACTAGAGTCAATAATCTAGTTACATTGTGATGAATCGAACACAATAGCATTCTGGTGTTGATCATGTTTCGCTCGTGAGAGAGTTTTAGTCAACGGGTCTGCGATATTCAGATCCATGTGCACTTTACAAATATCTATATCTCCCTCCTGAATGTAATCACGGATGGAGTTGAAGCGGTGCTTGATGTGTCTTGTCTTCTTGTGAAACCTGGGCTCCTTCGCACGGGCAATAGCTCCAGTGTTGTCACAGAATAGAGTCATCGGGCCCGATGCATTGGGAATCACTCCTAGGTCGGTGATGAACTCCTTCATCCAGACTCCTTCCTTTGTTGCTTCCGAAGTAGCTATGTACTCCGCTTCACATATAGATGCCGCCACGACGCTTTGCTTGCTGCTGCACCAGCTGACTGCCCCTCCATTCAAAATATACACGTATCCGGTTTGCGACTTGGAGTCGTCCGGATTTGTGTCGAAGCTAGCATCGACATAACCCTTTACGACGAGCTCTTCGGCACCTCCATATACGAGAATCATGTCCTTTGTCCTTTTCAGGTACTTCAGGATATTCTTGACTGCTGTCCAGTGTTCCGCTCTGGGATCACTTTGGTACCTCCCTACCAAACTTATGGCAATATTCACATCAGGTCCGGTACACAGCATGGCATACATAATAGAGCCTATGGCTGAAGCATAGGGGATGACACTCATCTCTTCTCTATCTTTCGCCGTGGTCGGGCATTGAGTCGTACTCAATCTCACACCCTGTAACACAGGCAAGAACCCCTTCTTGGACTGATCCATATTGAACTTCTTCAATATCTTTTCAAGGTATGTGCTTTGTGAAAGACCTATGAGGCGTCTTGATCTATCTCTATAGATCTTAATGCCTAATACGTAAGCAGCTTCTCCAAGGTCCTTCATTGAAAAACACTTATTCAAGTAGGCCTTTATACTTTCCAAGAGTTCTATATCATTTCCCTTATCAGTATGTCATCCACATATAATATAAGAAATGCTACAGAGCTCCCACTCACTTTCTTGTAAATACAGGGTTCTCCATAAACATGTATAAACCCAAACGCTTTAATTACCTCATTAAAGAGAATGTTCCAACTCCGAGATGCTTGCACCAGCACATAGATGGAGCGCTGGAGCTTGCATACTTTGTTAGCATCTTTAGGATCGACAAAACCTTCCGGCTGCATCATATACAGTTCTTCCTTGAGGAAGCCATTAAGGAATTCCGTTTTCACGTCCATTTGCCAGATCTCATAATCATAAAATGGGCAATTGCTAACATGATTCGGACAGACTTCAACATCGCTACGGGTGAGAAAGCCTCATCGTAGTCAACTCCTTGAACTTGTCGATAACCCTTAGCGACAAGCCAAGCCTTATAGACGGTCACATTACCGTCCGCGTCAGTCTTCTTCTTAAAGATCCATTTCTTTTCAATGGCTCGCTTATCATCAGGTAAGTCCACCAAAGTCCATACTTTGTTCTCATACATGGATCCTATCTCGGATTTCATGGCCTCAAGCCAATTGTTGGAATCTGGGCCCGCCATTGCTTCTTCATAGTTCGAAGGTTCACCGTTGTCCAACAACATGATCTCCAGGACAGGGTTGCCGTACCACTCTGGTGCGGAACGTGTCCTAGTGGACCTTCGACGTTCAATAGTAACTTGATCTGAAGTTTCATGATCATCATCATTAATTTCCTCTCCAGCCGGTGCAGGATCCACAGAAACAACTTCCTGTGCTATGCTACTCTCCGGTTCGAGTGGAGGTACAATTACCTCATCAAGTTCTATTTTCCTCCCACTTACTTCTTTCGAGAGAAACTATTTCTCGAGAAAGGACCCATTCTTGGCAACAAAGACTATGCCCTCGGATCGTAGGTAGAAGGTATACCCAATAGTCTCTTTGGGATATCCTATGAAGACACACTTTTCCGCTTTGGGTTCGAGCTTCTTAGGTTGAAGTTTCTTCACATAAGCATCGCATCCCGAAACTTTTAGAAACGACAGCTTAGGTTTCTTTCCAAACCATAATTCATACGGTGTCGTCTCAACAGATTTTGACGGTGCCCTATTTAAAGTGAATGCTGCAGTCTCTAATGCATATCCCCAAAATGATAGCGGTAAGTCGGTAAGAGACATCATAGATCGCACCATATCTAATAGAGTGCGATTACGACGTTCACACACACCATTTCACTGAGGTGTGTCAGGCGGCATGAGTTGTGAAACAATTCCACATTTCCTTAGGTGCATGCCAAACTCGTGACTTAAATATTCTCCGCCACGATCAGATCGTAGGCACTTTATTTTCCTGTCACGTTGATTCTCTACCTTACTCTGAAATTCCTTGAACCTTTCAAAAGTTTCAGACTTATGTTTCATTAAGTAGACATACCCATATCTACTCAAGTCATCAGTGAGGGTGAGAACATAATGGTAGCCAACACGAGCCTCGACACTCATTGGACCGCATACATCGGTATGTATTGTTTCCAACAAGTCAGTTGCTCGCTCCATTGTTCCGGAGAACCGAGTCTTGGTCATCTTGCCCATGAGGCATGGTTCGCACGTGTCAAATGATTCGAAATCAAGAGACTCCAAAAGTCCATCAGTATGGAGCTTCTTCATGTGTTTGACACCAATATGACCAAGGCGGCAGTGCCACATGTAAGTGGGACTATCGTCATCAACCTTACACTTTTTGGTACTCACACTATGGACATGTGTAACATCACGTTCGAGATTCATCAAAAATAAACCATTGACCAGTGGGGCATGACCATAAAACATTTCTCTCATATAAATAGAACAACCATTATTCTCATATTTAAATGAGTAGCCATCTTGCATCAAGCGAGATCCGGATACAATGTTCATGCTCAAAACTGGTACTAAATAACAATTATTAAGGTTTAACACTAATACCGAAGGTAGATGTAGAGGTAGCGTGCCGACGGCGATCACATCGACCTTGGAACCATTCCCGACGCGCATCGTCACCTCGTTCTTTGCCAGCCTCTTCTTATTCCGCAACTCCTGCTTGGAGTTACAAATGTGAGCAACTGCACCGGTATCAAATACCCAGGAGCTACTACGAGCGCTGGTTAGGTACACATCAATAATAAGTATATCACATATACCTTTAACGTTGCCGGCCTTCTTATCCGCTAAGTACTTGGGGCAGTTCCGCTTCCAGTGACCGGTACCCTTGCAATAAAAGCACTCAGTCTCAGGCTTGGGTCCATGCTTGTTCTTCTTCCGGCAACTTGCTTACCGGGCGCGGCAACAGCTTTGCCGTCCTTCTTGAAGTTCTTCTTACCCTTGCCTTTCTTGAAACTAGTGGTCTTATTCACCATCAACACTTGATGCTCCTTTTTGATCTCGACCTCCGCTGATTTCAACATCGAGTACAACTCAGCAATGGACTTCTCCATCCCCTGCATGTTGTAGTTCATCACAAAGCTCTAGTAGCTAGGTGGAAGCGACTGGAGGATTCTGTCAATGACCAAGTCATCCGGGAGATTAAACCCCAGCTGAGTCAAGCGGTTGTGCAACCCAGACATCGTGAGTATGTGCTCATTGACAGAACTGTTTTCCTCCATCTTACAGCTAAAGAACTTGTCGGAGACATCATATCTCTCGACCCGGGCATGAGCTTGGAAAACCAGTTTGAGCTCTTGGACCGTCTCATATGCTCCGTGTTGCTCAAAACGCTTTTGGAGCCCCGGTTCTAAACTATAAAGCATGCCATACTGAACAAGGGAGTAATCATCGCAGCGAGAATGCCAAGCGTTCGCACGTCTTGCTCTGCTGGGAGAATGGGTGGGTCACCTAGCGGTGCATCAAGGACATACAATTTCTTGGAAGCTATGAGGATGATCCTCAAGCTACGGACCCAGTCCGCATAGTTGCTTCCATCATCTTTCAGCTTGGTTTTCTCTAGGAACGCGTTGAAGTTGAGGCTGGCATTAGCGTTGGCCATTGGATCTACAATATAGATTGTAAAGACAATTTTAGACTAAGTTCATGATAATTAAGTTCACATAATCAAATTATTTAATGAACTCCCACTCAGATAGACATCTCTCTAGTCATCTAAGTGACACATGATCCATGTCAACTAGCCCGTGTCCGATCATCACGTGAGACGGACTAGTCATCCATGGTGAACATCTGCATGTTGATCGTATCTTCTATACGACTCATGTTCGACCTTTCGGTCTTCCGTGTTCCGAGGCCATGTCTGTACATGCTAGGCTCGCCAAGTCAACCTAAGTATTTCGCGTGTGTAAATCTGGCTTACACCCGTTGTATGCGAACGTTAGAACCTATCACACCCGATCATCACGTGGTGCTTCGGAACAACGATCCTTAGCAACGGTGCACAGTTAGGGTGAACACTTCTCTTGAAATTTTAATGAGAGATCATCTTATTTACTACCGTCGTTCTAAGCAAATAAGATGTAAACATGATAAACATCACATGCAATCAATATAGTGACATGATATGGCCAATATCATCTTGCTCCTTTGATCTCCATCTTCGGGGCACCATGATCATCATTGTCACCGGCACGACACCATGATCTCCATCATCATGATCTCCATCATTGTGTCTTCATGAAGTTGTCTCGCCAACTATTACTTCTACTACTATGGATAATGTTTAGCAATAAAGTAAAGTAATTACATGGCGTTTATGATTGACACGCGGGTCATACAATAAAATAAGACAACTCCTATGGCTCCTGCCGGTTGTCATACTCATCGACATGCAAGTCGTGAATCCTATTACAAGAACATGATCAATCTCATACATCACAATGCATCACATCACATTCTTTGGCCATATCACATCACAATGCATATGCTGCAAAAAAAAGTTAGAGGTCCTCTAATTTGTAGTTGCAAGTTTTTACATGGCTGCTATAGGTTTCTAGCAAGAACGTTTCTTACCTACGCCAAACCACAACGTGATATGCCAATTGCTATTTGCCCTTCATAAAGACCCTTTTCATCGAATCCAATCCGCCTAAGGTGGGAGAGACAGACACCCGCTAGCCACCTTATGCAACAAGTGCATGTCAGGCGGTGGAACCAGTCTCACGTAAGCGTACGTGTAAAGTCAGTCCGGGCCGCTTCATCCCACAATACCGCCGAATCAAGATAAGACTAGAGTGGTAAGCAAATTAACAAGATCGACGCCCACAACTGTTTGTGTTCTACTCGTGCATAGATTCTACGCATAGACCTAGCTCATGATGCCACTGTTGGGAGACGTAGTAGAAAATCAAAAAATTCTACGTGTTCACCAAGATCTATCTGTGGAGAAACCGGCAACGAGTGGGGAGAGATTGCATCTTCATACCTTTGAAGATCGCTAAGCGGAAGCGTTACAAGAGCACGGTTGGTGGAGTCGTACTCGTAGCGATTCAGATCGCGGTGGACTCCGATCTCAGCGCCGAACAACGGCGCCTCCGCGTTCAACACACGTGCAGCCCGGTGACGTCTCCTACGCCTTGATCCAACAAGGAGGAAGGAGAGGTTAAGGGAGAGCTCCGGCAGCACGACGGCGTGGTGACGGTGGAGCTGCGTGGTACTCCGGCAGAGCTTCGCTAAGCACTACGGAGAACGAGGAGAGGGAGAGGTAGGGTTGTGCCTGAGAGGGAGAAAGAACCGTGTGTTGGGCAGCCCTGAAACCTCACATATATATAGGGGGGAGGAGGAGGGAGGGTTGCGCCCTAGGGTTTCCACCCTAGGGTGGTGCGGCAGCCACCAGATCAATCTGGTGCAGCGGCCAGAGGGAGGGGAGGAGGTGCGGCGGCCAGAGGGAGGGGAGGAGGTGCGGCTGCCCTAGCTGCCCTAGGGTGGGCCTAAGGCCCATCTAGGCCTAGGGTTTGCCCCCTCTTTCCCCTTGCTGCGCCTTGGGCCAGGTGGGAGGGGCGCACCATCCCACCTAGGGGCTGGTTTCCTCCACCTACGGCCCATGAAGCCCTCTGGGGCCGGTGAGCCCACTTGGTGGACCCCCGAAACCCTTCCGGTGGTCCCGGTACGTTACCGGTGACCCCCGAAACATTTCCGGTAACCAAAACCTCACTTCCTATATATCAATCTTCGTCTCCGGACCATTCCGGGACTCCTCGTGACGTCCGGGATCTCATCTGGGACTCCGAACAACCTTCGGTAACCACATACACTTTTCCCTATAACCCTAGCGTCATCGAACCTTAAGTGTGTAGACCCTACGGGTTCGGGAGACACGTAGACATGACCGAGACACCTCTCTAGTCAATAACCAACAGTGGGATCTAGATACCCATGTTGGCTCCTACATGCTCCACGATGATCTTATCGGATGAACCACGATGTCGGGGATTCGATCAATCCCGTATACAATTCCCTTTGTCTATCGGTATGATACTTGCCCGAGATTCGATCGTCGGTATATCTATACCTTGTTCAATCTCGTTACCGGCAAGTCTCTTTACTCGTTCCGTAATACATCATTCCGTGGCTAACTCCTTAGTCACATTGAGCTCATTATGATGATGTCTTACCGAGTGGGCCCAGAGATACCTCTCCGTCACACGGAGTGACAAATCCCAGTCTCGATTCGTGCCAACCCAACAGACACTTTCGGAGATACCCGTAGTGCACCTTTATAGCCACCCAGTTACGTTGTGACGTTTGGCACACCCAAAGCATTCCTACGGTATCTGGGAGTTGCACAATCTCATGGTCTAAGGAAACGATACTTGACATTGAAAAGCTTTAGCAGACGAACTACACGATCTTGTGCTATGCTTAGGATTGGGTCTTGTCCATCACATCATTCTCCTAATGATGTGACCCCGTTATCAATGACATCCAACGTCCATGGTCATGAAACCGTGACCATCTATTGATCAACGAGCTAGCCAACTAGATGCTCACTAGGGACATGTTGGTCTATGTATTCACACATGCATTACGGTTTCCGGTTAACACAATTATAGCATGAACAATAAACAATTATCATGAACAAGGAAATACAATAATAATCATTTTATTATTGCCTCTAAGGCATATTTCCAACACTCCACGCGCTGCTGGCTCCGGTTGTGCTCGACGAACTTGCTGCTCCTTCAAGCCACGCCTCCCTTCTGCTCCTTGCTGATACCAACATGGCATATGCCGATCGTAACAAAAACATACTCGTCTTCTCATAGCTCCACGACCAGAAATCCGGGATATTCTTTGTGCAAAGTGGTATAACCATAACTATTGGCACATCCATTGGGAGGAAGGTCTGAAGAACCCGATCCCTTCTCCAGGAGGCACATGGTCGTGCCTTCGCTGAAGGCAGAGCGAATGGGCCGGTCCATTAGGTGGTAAACGAGTTTCACACAAGTAAACAAATAACCAGCATAAAAAAAGTATGAGCAGTCGAGGGAACAAAATGGGGACATCGCTGTCCTGAATGAGTGTTAAAATCCGGTCTATCTAGTGTGCTGTAGTAATATATTAGAGGCGCAAAATTTTAAGTATCGTTTGTTAGATTGATTTGTTTGGAAAAATACACATTAAACATTTTATAATAGTATATTGAACATTTAAATAATACAAGATAAATCTTTTTGTATTATATACGTTGAACATTTAAAAAATGTAAATATATACGTTGAACAATATATGATGAAAATTTTAAAAAATATAAATACATAGGTTGAATAATATATGATGAACATTTTAAAAATGTGTGTATATATATATATATATATGATGAACATATATATATATATATATGTGTGTGTGTGTGTGTGTGTGTGTGTGTGTGTGTGTTGTACAATTTTTAAATACACATTGATTTTTAAATACATTGAACAATTTCCGAATAAGAATTAACCATTTTAAGAAAATACGTTGAACAATTTTCAAATACTGAAAAAAATTCAAATACATAGTGAACATTTGTATATTTCGTTGAAAAAATGAAAACCAGAATAAAAAAAGAGGAGAAAAACCAAGACTGGAAGAAACATGTACAAAACCATAAGAAAAACAGGAACAAAAGCAGCAGAAAAAAAGGAGAAAAACCCAAAACGTGGAAGGGGAGAAAAAATCAAACGAAAGAAACAGCAGCGGACGTTACTCGCAGAAAAAAGAACAGCTGCGAACCAAAACAAGCACACCGGTACCATAGTGGGCCGGCTCAACTGGCTCCCCTGCCGGCGTTTGCTCTACTGTTTGCCGCCCGCGGGCGTCAAATATGAATTGCCTCGCTATTAAAAAAGTGTTCGTGATTTTGAAAAACGGTTCGATCATTCGAAAAACATTCATGGTTTCAAAAAATGTTCGTGTATTAAAAATATGTTGATGAATTTTAACAAAAAACCATGATTTCGAATAATGTTGATGAATGTTTATAAATGTTCATGAAAAACGAAAGTTGTTCGGATTTTTAAGAAATGTTCACCAAGTTGAAAACCGGTTCAGAAGAACCTTTCCGAAACCGTTGGGGAATAAAGCCAAATGGGCCGGTCCAGTCACTAGAGCAGGATCTCGATGGGTGCATGCTACGTCGCTACCGCGCGACCCGTGCCCCAACTGTCAAAGTGGAGTTCCTTCTCTATAAGAAGAGTTGGTCTAGAGTGTGATACGGATCCAAAACAAATGGATGAGCCTCGTTTTGCTGAAGCAAGTGTATGTTGCACTAAGGAGTCGAGTCGACTTATCCAAAGTTTCCTACCAAGTACTAGTTTTGCTCGCTCTATTCCATGAGCTGAGCTATTTATACCGATATATACGAGTGAGATGAAGAAAGACAATGGTGGTATTCCATAGGGAGATCTGTGTTGTATGATAAAGAGGGTTCGCCTCTCAAGAAACGTGCCCCGCCCCATTATCTTTACTAGCTAGGCTGGCCAATGTCGTTTTCTTCTCTTTGCATCCTAATTTTGATATTCCTTTTGCTAAAAAATATGTAGTCACTCCATTCTTAAATATAAGACATTTTGATATTTCAATACGGACTACATACGGATGTATCTAGAATATTTTAAAATGAAAATTCATTCACTTTACTCCATATATAGTCCATAGTGAAATCTCTAAAATGTTTTATATTTAGGAACGGAGAAGTAGATGGTAGTAGTTTTTAATTCCTTTGTTGTTTATACATGTCTGGCCACGTACATACGTTGCTCTGGCATTTACAGCCAAATGTACGTCCTTTGATATGATATAATCCCTCTGTTCTTAAATAATTGTTGCACAACAACAATTATTCTGTTTTTAAATAATTATTATTGGGAAGAACTATCCAAACAGAGGAAGTACTCTATCTGTTTCTAAATATAAGACCTTTTAAAAATTCCACTAAGAACTACATACGGATGTATATGAACATATTTTAAAGTGTAGATTCATTCATTTTGCTTTGTATGTACTTCATAATGAAATTTATAAAAAATCTTATATTTAAGAATGAAGGGAGTAATATATATGCGTGTGTGGGTCGCTGTAGCAATATTATGACGTACGAACATACTCGGCCCGTCGGCCGAGAACGGGCAGCTTGGCGACCTCGCCTGGAGACGTCAATTCTCATTCATGATGATGCATGCATGGTCTCCTATCTCCTATGGCTCTCGCTATCGCTTGGTTCCAAATAGTCAGTGGGTTTGATTATTTGGGTCCAGTTCTTCCTTGTTCCTCCTCTTCTGTACGAGTGGGCACCCACCCAACCGAGCAAAGAGTCGGCTGTTAAAATTTCGGGTTGGCAAATTTTGGCACCAACCGGACACATATAGTTCCTAGCATCTACTGGTATCCACAAGTTCAAGTGTTCTACGTGCCACGACAAGGGGGGTCATCGTTCCCAGTTACTCTGAGAAGAAAGAAAGGTGATCTCACCTTCAGCCATCACGGCGCTCCGCATCGCCAATGACCTCGGTTGTCAGTGGTGAGAGGAAACGTCGGATCAACGTGTGTGAATAGTTTAGGCATTAGTACCTTAGGGTTTTGGGTTGTTCATCATCTTGGTTTCGACGGTGGCGATGACAGTACTGAATTAAAAAATCTTCATATCCTTCCCTGACGAGGTGATCTGTGTTAGGGTTGGATTTAGAAACCAGCCTGTTCAAGCAAGAACGATGCAGTGGCGGCATCATTTTCGTGGTGGACCTATGCCCGCGGGCTCCGTTGTTGCGACGACATTTGCTCCAGCATCAGCGCGAAGCTCGAGAGGTAACCTAGAAATGGATGCAGATTGTGGTCTGCATCGGCGACACCTGAAAGATGTTGGATCATGTGTTGGGTTCGTGGTTCGTGTCAGGTAGGTATGGTTTTTTCCTCCGACATATTAATCATGCGTGGTACCAGATCTGGAGTTCGATGGTTAGTCCGAGGTGTTTTTATCCGTTCAACGTCAAGCTCAGAGAATTCTTTAATCTTCGAAATAAAAGTCTTTTTAGAGGTTACAATGTGCAAACGTCAAGCTCAGAGGAAGTACACACGTATGTATATAGATATATTTTAAAACGTAGATTTATTTGTTTGTTTCGTATGTAGTCCGTAGTGAATTTTTTTTAAAAAATTGTATTTAATAACGAAGGGAACATAAACAAGACATCGTATTATCATGGAAGAAAAAATGGCACGAGAAGAAACGGGAATTTTGTTTTTGACTCGGGAGGGATGACATGACACGGCCGCACGTTGGTTTGTTGGATGGATGGATCCATGCGATACACGGCGGAGAAAAAGCTCAATCATCAGACAAACAATAGCCCAGGCACCCGGGATCTGTTCCGCCGTGTCAGCACTCAGCGAGCTGCCAACCGAACCGAACCGAACCAACGGAAGCCGCACCGGCATCAGCTCTCTCGCGGGCGGCGGCCTGTCCGTCCGTCCGTCCGTCGCTCTCGGTTCGGTCGTCTCCGTGTGGGCGGTGGCCGGTGGCCGACCTCATCTTCCTGGCTTTCTCTCTGATTAGCGGCCAACGTCAGTGTCAGTCATGGACGCACGCACGCACGCACGGCCGGCTAGTAATCAAATCCACCCGATTATTTTCCTACTCCACCACCTTTCGGCTCCGTCCGTCCCGCACCGTTTTTCCTCCCTTTTCGATTGAATGATGGCTCCACACGGCCCAAACAGCTCACCACGACGGTGCCACTCCGTCCAGCTCATATCTTTTCCTTTTCCTTTCCTTTGCAATCACAAACTAAGCCTAGCCAGCCGATCCAGCACACCTCAAATCAAATCAAAAGCAATACCATAAACAAACCGGCCGACTAATTATTCAAGCCTTGCAGCAT
Source organism: Hordeum marinum (assembly GCA_022496015.1). Lineage (NCBI taxonomy): Eukaryota > Viridiplantae > Streptophyta > Magnoliopsida > Poales > Poaceae > Hordeum > Hordeum marinum. Next base: position 543,116,464 of record CM039674.1, read on the forward strand.
GTCTTTTGCTTCTCCAAAAAAAAAAAAAAAAACATGTCTTTTGCTGGCTGGCCGGCCGGCCACCGCGCGAGGAGGCGGCGGCGAGTAAACACCATCCTTTCATTGCGTCCCCTTCCTCTCTTCTACGAATAATGGAAAAGGCCAACAAAGGGGTTATATATCTCCAAGTTTTTATTTGAAAAAAGGAATATCCATGTCTTTATATTTAAATGATGCATAGAGTCATATTATTAAGCAAAGGATTCAGAAGGTATGTGTTTTGGTACAAGCTCGCGAAGGATCTAGAGTAAATTGAAGAAGAAAAGTGACATAGCAGGCAAAAAATAGGTCAAGATGATTAAACACCTAGCCTATTATTGAACCGTCGTTCAAATCGATCGTAAGTATCCCGTGCTACCATCTTTTACCGGTTGCACACAATAGTCATAAGCTCCTTGACTACCGCGGGTCTGAGTAACAACTGCATATGAATCCAAGCAGTAGCTCTGTAAATTACCTGTAAAAAATTAATAAGACTTTGTGTCATTTCTGATGCACATACTCCTATGTAAATATGTCCCGTAGTACTTGACTCAAATCCATTTAAGCACGTCCCAAATAACGTGTTAATACTATTCGAAGGGCTGTCATTAAAGGGTACATGCATCATGCACCATAGAAACTTGGGGCGAGGGGACATTTGAGAAAGACGTGTTGTACCGTTTCATCTTAATCACGAAACCAACATCGTTAACCCTCCTGCCTTCGTTTTGTCAAGCTATCATTAATCAGAATCACTTCCTTTTGTACGAACCACATGAAAATTTTGATTCTTACAATACTTTAAATTTCCAAATATGAATTGATTTGAGAATTGGGCCAAAGTCTATTAAGTCTAAATACATAGATTTCATGAAGGATACCCATTCATGTATATTTTCTAGTGAATCGTATGAGGTTCATCGGAGAGTTGAACCTCCATGAGCCTCTGCACGAGATGCAACCAACCGTTCCATCAGTCTCCCACTAGAGACCTCCTGAACTATATACATAAAGGAACAAACTGTAATATTGTGCTAACATAAGCGTCCTTACATTGTACAATATTATAAAGGGGAGGATATTGTGTGGCTAGTGGCGTCTTCCCTAATCATGTATCGTCCTAGAATCTAGTGGAGTTACCGTTCCCAATGATAAATTTAGTCCTTTGAAAGACGGCTACTTTCGTCCTCATTAACCCCTTCCATAAAGGTGAGTAATTGGGTCTTACGGAAGCCTAGGCTAGGGTCTTGGATTGCAGGTACTTGTTGCGCAAAATTTATACCCACATTCCTTCGGTTTCAACAGAAAGTCTGTAGAGCCATATGTTGAGAAGGCATCTATTCTTAACCTCTAAGTTCTCAGTTTCTAACCCACCTTGGTCCTTCATCCTACAAATAATAGCCGGTTGGTTATATTTCTCTTAACTTCATCGTGTTGCTAGAAAAATCGTGATCGATAGAAGTCTAGCCTTTTTCCGTACCCCCACAAGCACCTCAAAGAAAGACAATCAAAACATTGGCATGCTTGTTAACACTAAGTTTATCACAACAAGATGGCCTCCATAAGACATAAGCTTACCTTTCCAACAACTTAGCTTTTTTTTAAATCGATCTTCAATGCATTTCTACTCCTTATTGGATAACTTGCGATGATGAATTGTTATCCCTAGATAACTAAGCGGTAGAGAACCCAATTCACACCCAAACAATTGTCTATATGAATCATTTTCATCCTTGGCTCTCCCAAAAGGGGAACAATCCGCTTTTGTTAAAATTAATCTTCAACCCCGACAATTGCTCAAAGAGGCATCACACTAGCTTCATATTTTCGCTTTTACCAGATCATGTTGAATTATATTGTCAGTGTATTGTCGTATGGACGGACCACCATCTACTAGATGTTGTACGAGTCCGCCTACCTACCCATCCTCCTTGGCCCGACTGATAAGAATTGCCAACATACCAGCCACTATGTTGAACAAAATAGGAGACATCGGGCCCCCACCTTAGGCCCTTTTGCGTATGAAAATAATGACCTATGTCATCATTCACCTTAATCCCGGCGCTACCTTTTTGAATAAAGAACCGGACATGTTTTGTCCAGGACTCGTCAAAGACCTTCGTACGTAGGGCCTGTTGGAGAAACGACCATTTAACCTTGTTATACGCATTATCAATCCACTTTGAAGACAACTTCATCCAGTTTCTTCGAATGGATTTCATGTAGGACAACAACACCCTCTAGTATATGTCTGCATGACATGAAAGCCATCTGAGTTGGTTGTACCACATTATGTGCAATCCTCGTCAATCGGTTTGTACCAACTTTAGTAAAGATTCTGAAGCTCACATTAAGCAGACGTATCTGTTTGAACTGCTTAATACGAACGGTCTCCTCCTTCTTTGGTAACAGCGTAATTGTTCTAAAGTTTAGGTGGAATGACTGGAGTTGGGCATTAAAGAAATCATGAAACATGGGCATGAGGTCACCCTTAATAATATGCCAGCATCTTTTATAAAACTCTGGTGGAAACCCATCCGGCTTGGTACCCTTCTATTTTTCATTTGTGCCATCACTTCAAACACCTCTTTCTCTCTGAATAGCGCTGACAGATCTCATACTTGTCAGCACCGACCTGAGGTAAATCCCCAACATCCTGCTCCTCGAGCGACATAAAATTATCCTCTGGTGCTACAAAGTGTTTTTTCTAATAGTCATAGATGTATAATTTTAGGTTCTTGTGTCCTACAATTGTACCCTTATCATGTTCGAGGTGAAATTTCTTCTTTTTTTGTGCTTTCCTTTTGCAATCAGATGGAAGAACTGTGCATTGTCATCTCCTTCAATGACCTGGTGCACTTTCACTCTAAGTGCCCACTTTATTTCTTCTTCTCTGAGGAGAATCTGTAACTTCTCCTTGGCCTCATTCTTGGATGCCCGTTCATTCGCATCTAGTAGGTTAGATTCGGCTTTCAAATCTAACTCATTTATAAGGTATAAGCCTTTCTTTTTCAAACTTATAGATCCCACTTTCCTTTTTCGCCCAACCCCTCAGGAACTATCTCAAATGTATAATCTTGTTTTGACATCCATTTACATTCTAATGCCCCTCTTCTCCATAGCTCATTCCCTGGCTATGCGGTCAATGAATCACTCTCTCTCTCTATCTCTTGAACCACGCAAGTTCGTAGGAAAAGACACTCTTGTTGCCTACATGGGTCGCCTCCCCGGAATCAACAAGTAATGGAGTATGGTCTGAAATTCCCATATGTAACGCTTGCATCGTTACCATAGGAAACTTTTGTTCCCACTCCACACTGGTAAACACTTGATCCAACTTCTCATAAGTTGGATTTGGCAAAGTGTTGGACCAGGTGTACTGTTTGCCCGTGAGGTCAATCTCCCTAAGGTCAAGACTATCGATAATAGTATTAAACATGAATGACCATCTTCCATCGAAGTTGTCATTATTCTTTTCCCATTTCCTCCTAATCACGTTGAAATACCCCCTACCAAAATAGCTAATCTATAATCCCCACAGACCCACACAAGGTCCGTAAGGAAATCTAGTTTATGTTCTGGTTGTGCCGCACCATACACGACAACTAATGCCCATCTGAATCGATCTACTTTTGAGCGCACCTGAAATTGAATGGTGAAGTCTCCAAGTAGGACATTCACTACTTCTAGACTTTCACACTTGACCCCAAGTAAGATCCCGCCGGACCTTCCCCTTGGTAGTAAACAATGCCAGTCAAAATCCACTCCACCGGAAACGGTACTAAGAAACTGCGATGTAAAATTGTCCCTACTTGTCTCAAGTAAGGCAATAAAGTCTAGTTTCTTCTCTAATGACGTTTCAATAAGGAACCTTATTTTAGACAAGTCTGGCAAACTCTGCTATTTCAGAATTTTTTTTTCATTTATTGTCATGAAATTTGTAACTCCGCCTATGTTGTCTCAACATAGCCGGTCCCAAGCCCGGGTAAAGGAGGAGGGTTGTGATAGGCTTGGCGAGCCAACGTGAAAACCCAGCCACTCTTATGGAGATGAAACCCAAAAGATTTTCGTTGGGGCGTAACCCTCTCAGCGACGCGCCACATCGGAACCCGGGTGTGGTGGAAAATGGGCAAGGGCCGGGCCGTCACCCCCCAGGTGGCGCGCCGTATCGTGATCTGGATACGGTCGCAAGTGAGCGAGGATCGGGTCGTCGCATCCTTAGTGGCGCGCTACATCGGCGCCCGGGTGTAGTGGAAAATGAGCGAGGGTCTTCGCATTTGACTCGACGAGTGCAAAGGGTAAGGAAGCTAGCCGAGCCTAGGAGGATTCGATTAGGTAGCTGGAACGTAGGGTCTCTGACAGGTAAGCTTCGGGAGGTAGTTGATTCAGCGGTGAGGAGAGGCATTGGTATCCTTTGCGTCCAAGAGACCAAATGGAGGGGACAGAAGGCGAAGGAGGTGGAGGGTACCGGCTTCAAGCTGTGGTACACGGGGACGGTTGCAAACAGAAATGGAGTAGGCATATTGATCAGCAAGAGCCTCAAGGATGGAGTGGTAGACGTCAAGAGACGTGGGGACCGGATTATCCTGGTCAAGCTGGTAGTTGGGGACTTAGTCCTCAACGTTATCAACGCTTATGCCCCACAAGTAGGCCACAATGAGAACACCAAGAGGGAGTTCTGGGAAGGCCTGGAGGACTTGGTTAGGAGTGTACCGATCAGCGAGAGGCTCTTCATAGGAGGAGACCTCAATGGCCACGTGGGCACAGCTAACACATGTTTTGAAGGGGTGCATGGGGGATTTGGCTATGGCATCAGGAATCAAGAAGGAGAAGATGTCTTAAGCTTTGTGTTAGCCTATGACATGATCGTAGCTAACACCTTCTTTAAGAAGAGAGAATCACATCTAGTGACTTACAGTAGTGGGCAACACTCTAGCCAGATTGATTTCATCCTCTTGAGAAGAGAAGACAGGCGTGCATGCCTAGACTGTAAGGTGATACCTGGAGAGAGTGTTGTCCCCCAGCATAAGCTTGTGGTTGCTGACCTCCGTTTTCGGATTCGTGTCCAGCGGGACAAGCGTGCCAAAGTCGCTAGAACGAAGTGGTGGAAGCTCAAGGGGGAGGTAGCTCAGGTGTTCAAGGAGAGGGTCATTAAGGAGGGCCCTTGGGAGGAAGGAGGTGATGCAGACAACATGTGGATGAAGATGGCGACTTGCATTCGTAAGGTGGCCTCAGAGGAGTTTGGAGTGTCCAGGGGAAGTAGAAGAGAAGCTAAAGATACCTGGTGGTGGAATGATGTTGTCCAGAAGGCAATCAAGGAGAAGAAAGATTGTTTTAGACGCGTATATTTGGATAGGAATGCAGACAACATAGAGAAGTACCAGATGGCAAAGAAGGCCGCAAAGCGAGCTGTGAGTGAAGCAAGGGGTCGGGCGTATGAGGACCTCTACCAAAGGTTAGACACGAAGGAAGGCGAAAGAGACATCTATAAGATGGCCAAGAGCTGAGAGAGGAAGACGAGGGATGTTGACCAAATCAAGTGCATCAAGGACGAAGCAGATCAACTCCTGGTGAAGAACGAGGAGATTAAGCATAGATGGTGGGAGTACTTTGACAAGTTGTTCAATGGGGAGAGTGAGAGCTCTACCATTGATCTGGATGACTCCTTTGATGATACTAGCAGGCGTTTTGTGAGGCGAATCCAGGAGTCGGAGGTCAAGGAGGCTTTAAAGAGGATGAAAGGAGGTAAGGCGATGAGCCCCGATTGTATCCCCATTGAGGTGTGGAGAGGCCTCGGGGACATAGCGATAGTATGGCTAACCAAACTTTTCAACCTCATTTTTCGGGCAAACAAGATGCCAGAAGAATGGAGACGAAGTATATTAGTACCAATCTTCAAGAACAAGGGGAATGTTCAGAGTTGTACTAATTACCGTGGAATTAAGCTGATGAGCCATACAATGAAGCTATGGGAGAGAGTCATTGAGCATCGTGTAAGAAGATTGACAAGCGTGACCAAAAATCAGTTTGGTTTCATGCCTGGGAGATCGACCATGGAAGCCATTTTCTTGGTACGACAACTTATGGAGAGATATAGGGAACAAAAGAAGGACCTGCATATGGTGTTCATTGACTTGGAGAAGGCCTATGATAAGATTCCGCGGAATGTTATGTGGTGGGCCTTGGAGAAACACAAAGTCCCAACAAAGTACATTACCCTCATCAAGGACATGTATGATAATGTTGTGACAAGTGTTCGAACAAGTGAGGGCGACACTAACGACTTCCCAATTAAGATAGGACTGCATCAAGGGTCAGCTTTGAACCCTTACCTTTTTGCCTTGGTGATGGATGAGGTCACAAGGGATATACAAGGAGATATCCCATGGTGTATGCTCTTTGCGGACGATGTGGTGCTAGTCGATGAGAGTCGGACGGGGGTTAACAGGAAGTTGGAGTTGTGGAGGCAAACCTTGGAATCGAAAGGTTTTAGACTTAGTAGGACTAAAACCGAGTACATGAGGTGCGCTTTCAGTACTACTAGGAACGAGGAGGGGGAGGATGTTAGCCTTGATGGGCAAGTGGTGCCTCAGAAGGACACCTTTCGATATTTGGGGTCAATGTTGCAGAAGGATGGGGATATCGATGAAGATGTGAACCATCGAATTAAAGCCGGATGGATGAAGTGGCGCCAAGCTTCTGGCATTCTTTGTGACAAGAGGGTGCCACAAAAGCTAAAAGGCAAGTTCTATAGGACGGCAGTTCGACCCGCAATGTTGTATGGCGCTGAGTGTTGGCCGACTAAAAGGCGACATGTGCAACAGTTAGGTGTGGCGGAGATGCGCATGTTGAGATGGATGTGTGGTCACACAAGGAAGGACCGCATCCAGAATGATGATATACGGGATAAAGTTGGGGTAGCGCCAATTGAAGAGAAGCTTGTCCAACATCGTCTGAGATGGTTTGGGCATATTCAGCGCAGGCCTCTAGAAGCCCCAGTGCACAGCGGACGGCTTAAGCATGCTGATAATGTCAAAAGAGGCCGGGGTAGACCGAACTTGACATGGGAAGAGTCTGTAAAGAGAGATCTGAAGGACCGGAGCATCACCAAAGAACTAGCCATGGACAGGGGTGCGTGGAGGCTTGCTATCCATGTGCCAGAACCATGAGTTGGTCGCGGGATCTTATGGGTTTCACCTCTAGCCTACCCCAACTTGTTTGGGACTAAAGGCTTTGTTGTTGTTGTTGTTGTTGTTGTTGTTGTTGTATTGTCATGAAATTTGTGTTTGAATTTAATTTTTGCGCTTCTACGCACTGCAGACACATGGTAAACCTTGCTCTTCCAGGAACGCTTTTGTTTAACATGCACCTCCTACGAGTTCTCATGACCGAGTTCAGGTTGTAAATCACCCTTTGGTTGCAAAGGAGACGAATACTGAAAGGACGTGGATATCGCCTAGAGGGGGGTGGATAGGCGCTTTAAAATAATTACGGTTTAGGCTTGAACAAATGCGGAATAAAACTAACGTTTAATATGACAAGAACAAAACCTAAAACAACTAGGCTCACCTATGTGCACCAAAAACTTATGCTACGCAAGATAAACAACTAAGTGACAGCAATATATAAAGCATGAAACAATATGGCTATCACAAAGTAAAGTGCATAAGTAAATGGCTCGGGTAAGAGATAACCGAGGCACGCGGAGACGACCATGTATCCCGAAGTTCGCATCCTTGCGGATGCTAATCTCCGTTCGGAGCAGTGTGGAGGCACAATGCTCCCCAAGATGCCACTAAGGCCACCGTAATCTCCTCACGCCCTCGCACAATGCAAGATGTCGTCATTCCACTAAGGGTCCCTTGAGGGCGGTCACCGAACCCGTACAAACAAGGTTGGGACAAACTCCACAACTTAATTGGAGGCTCTCAACAACATCAAGAAACTTCACCACAATGGATTATGGCTCCGAGGTGACCTCAAATGCTTGGGGCAATCTCCACAACTTAATTGGAGACCCCGATGCTTTCCCGGAGCTTTGCACCACAATGATTGAGCTTCGAGGCACCACCAACTGTCTAGGGCGCCAAATCACCCAAGAGGAACAAGCTCTAGGGTGCTCAAACACCCAAGAGTAATAAGATTCTCAACTTCTCACTTCCACGTATCATCGTGGAGAACTCAAACCTATGCACCAAATGCAATGGCAAGGGCACACGGAGTGCCCAAGTCCTTCTCTCCCAAATCCCACCAAAGCAACTAATGCTATGGAGGAAAATGAGAGGAAGAATAAAGAAGAACACGAAGAACTCCAAGATCTAGATCCAAGGGGTTCCCCTCACATAGAGGAGAAAGTGATTGGTGGAAATGTGGATCTAGATCTCCTCTCTCTTTTCCCTCAAGAACTAGCAAGAATCATTGGAGGGATTGAGAGTTAGCAAGATCAAAGAAGGTCAACAATGGGGGGAAAACTCGAGCTCAAAGGATAAGGTTCAATGGGGAAGAAGACCCCCTTTTATAGGTGGGAAAAAAATCCAACCGTTATGCTCATAGCCCGCACAGAGCGGTACTACTGCTCATGGGAACGGTACTACCGCTAGAGCAGTGGAAGCCCTTTGAAAAACAAAAAACGAGGAGGCAAAAGGCCAGTAGAACCGTCGGAGCGATACTACCACTCGTCCTCACCGTACTACAGTTAGGGATAGCGGTACTACCGCAAAGGGTAGCGGTACTACTGCTTGCGAGCGGTACTAAAAAAACACATCCGTGCCTACCACCGCTGGATAAAACACGAGATTTTGGTCCGGAGTGGTAGTACCACGGTAGGAGCCGCGGTAGTACCGCTCTGGAGCGGTAGTACCGCGGTAGCACCGCTGCAGCCTTTTAAGAACACCAAAACTGGCACAACTTCTGTAAACGGACTCCGAATTCAACGAAACCAAGTTTGTTGGAAAGCTAACGACATGGGATAACACAATATTGATAGAAATATCAATAACAAGTAAATGAGAAAAGGCCCATAAGAAAATGGTGAGAACCCTTACTTGAATAAGACCGGTAAAACCTCCAACACCGAAAACGCAATAAAAGAAGCATATGAAATCGTTTTTGATGTACTAGAGCTTGTCACAAAGATAACCACAACTCAAGAACCCACATAGAGAAAATATAACCAAGAACCAAGAAATATGATGATGCCAAGAATGCATTGGTTTGAGCTCTCAACGAATGATACAATCAAGCTACTCGCTTGAGAGCCCCCCTTGATAGTACGACAATCGATCCTATAACCCGGTATCCCAACTACCACCATGAGACCAGTAAAATAGAAAACCCTATCAAGGTCAAACCTTTGCCTTGCGCATAGTCCACTTGAGCTAGATGATGATGATCTTGACTTCCTCAAGATGGACCATGTTTCTTGATTGTGTCGGCTTGATGAAGACTAGTTGATTGCTCCCCCATGCTCCACTATGGGTGAGCCACTCTTCGACACATCTTCAAAAGTCCATTGTCACCACAATGAACGGCAAGCCTCAAGCATGATCTCTCTGTGATGCTTCACTTGAGCTTGCACATCGCACCCTTGATGACGATCTCCACTTGATGTCATCTTCCATGGGATGTATGGGATCTGCCTCTTGATGCAAGCCCATGGAAATATACCTAACCCCAAAAAGAACTCTCATGTAGACCATGGGTTAGTACACAAAGCGTAATGGACAATTCTTACCACACCATGGGATCACTTGATCCCTCTCGGTACATCTTGTACGCTTTGTGGGTTGATCAACTTGATTCACTTTTTGACTTAGTCTTGATCAACCTTGTATCTTATCTTCTCTCTTCATAAATATGATGTCTTGAAGGTAAACATGAATGCTTACACAATCTTCTTCTTCAAGACATGCTTGCAATAAGCGCAACTCCCACATGACCAATCTTTGGACAAACCTTGAATACCACATTGGTCACCATATAAACTCCTTGAAACCAACAGATGGACTTCAAGAAGTACCTATGGACAAATCCTTTGAATATAACTCAAGGGAACCATTAGTCCATAGGGGTGTCATTAATTACCAAAACCACGCATGGAGAAATGTGCTCTTACAATATCCCCCATTTTGGTAATTGATGACAACCACTTTCAAGAGAGTTTATATAAGGGAAGAAGCACAACCAAGCAGACACACATGCAGAGAAATGCATGGGTGTGATATGTAACTGCTTAAGAAATAAAAGCAAAGCTCTCTAAGCTTTCCAAACTAAACTCTCTAAACTTCTCCCCCATTGACATCGATTGCTAAAATGGGCGAAAAGCATAGAAAGCCAATATAATAGGTGTTCCTCCAAAAGGTTTGTATTTCTCAAAATATGAGTGCAATGAAATAGACATATCCAATGATAAGTAGTTAGAGGAAAACAAATTATATTGAGGATCCAAAGATTGCAAAAAGGATCGTATGACACAGCGACATACACCAGAGTGAAGCAAGCAATCAAAAGATACCAATTGGAACAATCAATCACATGGTCCTACCAGCCACATGAATAAAAGATATTATGATATGGGCAAAAGAGTGTTTATAAAGAAACTAGAGGAGCTCCCCATGATTTGTGCACAAATAAGAATTTTTGTATTTGAATACAAGTGCACAAAATATGATCATGACTCCCCCAAAATCAATATAAACACACAACAAGTGCAAACAAGTAGATAAGACAATGAGCATAGTACTTGCACTAAACATATGGTTGAGGAACATGTAAAAGAGGCAATCTTAAGAATAGGATCAACCAAAATGATGTGTGTGAGTCATGGCAAAGCACTTGAGAAGACTAGTCTAAGGATGAGCATTAAGCATCACCATAGTCTTGAAGAAATGAGATACAAAGTGCAAGACATATCCTTCCCACATAAACAAACCACTGGCAAATGGGTCCACAAGCTTACTAATAAGAGAATTAAAAACCAACGCTTGTGACAACCCCTGGTGAAGATAGGAAATAATAGCATTGTCTCGAGGAGGGATACCAATCGGAATGGCAAAACCCTCGTTGTTGGGGATATAACCCCGCAATATGACCCGCCTTAGAGGCTCCGGTTCATATTGATGACTTGTAAGCCAGCCCATGGGTGAGACGTAAGACTGGTGTCCCAGGAAGATAGACGGCTCAAGATGTGGGCCGCATGATGGCCCGAACGTAGAAGACCCGGGTGTGTAAGCCGCCTCAAGGACAACTTGGACAGAAAGATAGAAAGAGACTCGGAGTCACAAGAAGACCCGGATAGATAATTGTAAAGACCCAGTGGTCCATGACCTCCTACATAAAGGCAGACCCGGGGCAACTTAGAGGATAGGTTATCGAGAACCAGGTCAAGCTTCTAACTCCTTGTAATCGATACACAAGCAATACAAACACAAGCAGGACATAGGCTATTACCTAGACTTGAGGGGCCGAACCTGGGTAAATCCGTGTCTTTCATCCCGATCAACCCCTTTGAGTCCACCCCGTTAGTGATGGCCTCGAATCCAAGTCCGTTCACCCGGACATCTGTCGTGATAAATCCACGACAGTTGGCGCCCACCATGGGGCAAGCGCTTGGTGGTGTTGAGTTCTCAAAGGGCTCTCTCCCAGGGCTCGAGGGATACGTGGTTGGAAGGATGAGCAAGAGTCGCCGCGGCCGACTCTACATCGATGACGCCGGCTGGGGGCTTGATGCTAATTCTGTGGAGTATGGATTTCGGGTTCCGTTTGGCGGGATCCAGGTTTTCATTGGAAAGGTTGATGGATCTACACCCGAGCCGGACATCTGCACAAACATCGTTGAGCCGGCTCGGCGTCTCCAATCTGCGAGTGGTGTGCGGCCTGCCCGTGCCCATCCAGGTCAAAAGCATGTTCTCATGGGCTTCACTCAAGGTATGGACCTGGAAGCGTCCGGGTCACAGGGAACTCTTGTTTGCTCGGAAGATGATTCCTCCAGTGAGGAGACAGAGTCAGTGTATCGGCTCAGTAACGGTGGCCTTGGGGGCTCCTACGACACCTATTCTAAGGTAGAGGGCTTTGAGTCGGATGCTCCGAGACCCCCGGTTCATGCGGCGGTGTTCACGGCAAGATCGGCTCCGGACACCGGTCACACAGCTGCGGGAGCCGCCGCAGCGGGTGATAGCCGCCGCCGCCGGCTCAGGTTCTAGTGGAATTGATGGACGAGCTTACATCTCTCATGGCCACGGAAGTAACACCGGATAATCAAGCAGCCCGAAATCTAGAGGTGGCATGGATCAAGGGCCGGATGGCAGAGGAACGACAAAGGATGGTTGAGCTGAAGATCCGAATGGAGGAAGAAGCGGAGCGTATCAAGGCAGATGCTTTCCATCTGGAGCTGGAACAAAGGTCAGCAGCCGCGGTGCATCGGAGGAGGCATCAATCCCGTCTGCCAGAACGTTACGAAGCAAGGAACCTGTTTAATACCCCTGGTGCGGGCGGGTTACGGGCGCGCCGGAAAGCCGCCTGATGGAACGCCCGACAACTCATCCACCCCAGCATAACCAAACTTCACCTAGAGCTTTTCCGACACCGGCGGGTCATTACTCTCACCCGGCCGAGAACATGGTGGCGGCGGCCACCCGGCTTGGGATGATTCCCATCCCAGATGAAGCACCCTTTGCGAAGGACGTGCGAAACGCCATTGGATATTTACAAACGGCCATGGCCCAGCAAGAGAGATATGCTCACAACCGGAGCCGGGTTCACTCTACCCCCCTCCCCAGTCGAAGTTTTATCCGGCGCTACGAGTCGCCGGCGTGTTCCAGCAGTCATCCACGTCGGGGACCATTGGAGGATGAGCAGGCAGCTCTAGATGCACAAGCCCTCGCGGACCGGGTGAGGAACAGGCAAGAGGCGGAGATAGCGGCAACCCGTCCAGAGCCTGTGCTTTTCGTCTCAATGGGAGTAGTTAGTACCAGAGACGTAGGGGTGCCATGTTTAACTCCGGCTCTGAGAAGTGAACGACTACCGAAAGATTTTAAGGGGCCTCAAAAGTTCCGAATTACACAGCTGATCTACCCCGTGAGGCTTGGGTTGAGAGTTATGAGCTGGCCATGGAGATGCTGGATGTCAGTGAGGCGGTATGTGCAAAATATTTCATCATGATGCTTGAGGGTCCGGCTCGCACATGGTTGAAAGGTTTGCCGCCTAACACGATAAGTTCATGGGCGGAGCTGAGAGCGAAGTTTATTAAGAATTTTCAGGGGACTTGTAAGCAGCCTATGACCATTGTAAACTTGGACCATTGTGTTCAACAGGAAAATGAGTCGGCCCATCATTGGGTCCGGCGGGTGTCGACCATTATTCACTCTTCACAGCAGATCACGGCGGCTCAAGCGGTGCTTATTCTGGAAAAGAACTGTCATTTTGTTCCATTGAAACAGAAGCTTGGCCGGCTCAAGCGCACGTGTCAGGATATGGGAGAGCTCATGACGGCCCTGACAAAGTATGCCGACTCAGATAACACCAAGGATCAAGGCTCGGATGATGAGAAAGCCAATCAAGGGAAGAAGAACAATCAAGGCAAAGGCTTTGTGAACAATGGGAATCAGAATAAACGGAAGAACACTGATGGCGGGTCAGAGCTAGTGGCAAACACCAACACGGAACAGAACCATCCCAAGGGAAACGGAAAATTCAGGCCGTTTCACCAAAGGAACAGAGGTCCTTTCAATTTAGAAGAAGTGCTTAAGAAGCCTTGTCCGGAGCACGGCACACCTGATAAGCCCGCGTTACATGCGTGGGGTGATTGCTTTATCATGCAGAGATTCAAAAACCAGCATTCCCAACCACGCAATAACCAGGGCAGTGGCCCGCCTGGCGGCTCAGGGCACGGCAGATCAGGGGATAGATTCAGCGCCGGCGGTTCAGGAGCCGGGCATCCAGGTCAGAATAACCAAGGGGGGCACCAACAGCATCCTGGCAACAACAGCAATAACAACAATCAGCAGCAGCGGCAGCGCAATCAATCCGGGTTTCAGAGTAACCCGAAGCAGCTCAGTTCTGGACAGTATCACGTGTTCACGACCGATCACAGTAAACGAGACGAGAAGTTGCGGAGGCGAGCGGTTAATGCGGTTGCTCCGGCTCTCCCGCGGTACTTACCATAGTCTGAGTATGACATAATGTGGAGCCAGGAGGATCACCCGCCGCGGGTAGATGACCCGGGCCGGCTGGCTTTAGTTGTGGCCCCTCAAGTGAATGGCTATATGGTGAACAAGGTGCTCATGGACGGAGGTTGTAACATTCCAAAATTTCATTTTGGAATGTTATGAAATATAGCTATGCATCCATCATCATCATTGCTTGAATTAGTTGAAATGCCTTCTCTGAATTGCTGAAACCCCTTTCTACTTTCAATGTGTGGCTTTCACCTATTTGAAAATCTTGGTAAAATGTTCAAATAAGAGAGGAGGAATATGACACTCCACACCAGGACCTAATTGGTGATTTATCTGAACAATAAAAACCAGGGGTTGTTTTGAAAATATTTGCAAAAAGGATTTAAAAACAATTAGGCAATTTCTGAAAATAATATTTTTTTCAAAGTGTTCAAATGACAGAATAAAAATGTTCAATAAATGGCATTTATTATTGTGTTAATTTTGATATATAATACTCCTATATTTAGAAATGTTTTGAATGATTTTAAAGACGTTTTACTGCTCTGGATATTAAAAACAGTAACGGAATTGTATTTAACGGGCCGGCCCACGGGCATTTATTCGCGAATTAACTTCGAGCCGGCCGACCGACGCGCAAACGAACGCCTCCCTCTCTGACAGCGGACCCCACCCCGACCGACCGTTCGCCCCGTGCGGTCGCCTCCTTCCTCCCGCACGCACCCTCGCCGGCAGTTTCTTCCCTCCCCGGATCTCCCTCCTCTCTCCTCCCCCGCACCCCCCGAGCACCCTATAAGTAGCGCTGCCCCTCCTCTCTCCATTTCCCCCTGAGCCCCCTCTCCTGTCGCCAGAACGCCGCCGCAAACCCTCGCCGGAGTTACTCCGACCACCGAACCCTTCCCCGCTCGTGCCCGTCGCCTCGGTTGTCCACTCGCCCCTCCGACCCCACCATTCGACGCCGGACGTCAACCGCAGTTGTCCGGACCCCTTCAACGCCTCCCTCGACCACCGGAGCCCCTCGCCGATGACCTCGCCACCTCAGAACCCGCCGGAGATCCCCTCGCCGGTGAACCCATCCACTGTGAGCACCCCACCCGTTCAATCTGGATCTAACGATCCAGATTAGATCGTTTCTATTCGCGAACCGGTATCCTTTTAGGTTCGGTTGACCGCCCGTAACCCCGCTCGGACACCCCCCCCTTAGCCACTCACAGGCTGCCACGTAGCTCCTCGTCGTCCGATAGTTTTCTGTTTTTTTCCGTTTTGTTTTAGTTAACAGAAACTTTTCAAAAAAAAAATTAGCTATATCTTTTAATCTGTTTAGTGTTTTGAGTTGATTCTTTTTGCAATAGCTCACATTTTTCATGTAGTTTCACCCTGTACTTTTAAATTTTAAATTTGAATACTAAAATTTGAATAGAATCAAATTTGCTCAAATCACTCAAACCTGAATAACTAGAGTTTGAAAATAGATTTTTATATGAATCTTTTTGCTACTGCTTGGTATTAGTTAGGACTATCAGATTGCTTAGTTTGAGGATTTTTAGGATGATTTTGATTAGTGTTCTAGCTATAAACAGATTCTGCCTATTAGTTAGTATAGTTTTATTTATTTAGTTTTTAGTTAGTTTAAATTAGATTTAGTTTTATTTTGTTTAGTAGGTGCTGTTGCTTGAACATTTAGTGTTTTACTTACTGTTAAAAAATATATATAATTGTTTAGTTTATTTCTTTGTTAATATAGGAATCACAACTTCTTTTCAAATAGGTTTAATTTGATTAAAACAACTACTTAGTAATAGTTTTTCTTTCAACAAAGTTTTATATAATTTAATTCTGTTTTCTAAGACAAGTTTATTTGCACATTCTTTTCTGTTAAGAGCATGTTTTGGTTAATAAATAATAAGTTTTGTTTTGCTCTTTTGTTAGTAAAAATATAATTGTTTCATATAGTGTTTATCAAAACTTTTAAAAACTTTACTAAAGTTTTCCCAACAAACTTAATTTGGTTTTATTCTGTTTATTAATAAAATATTTTATTGTTTTCTTGCTGTCAACTATTGTTTTGGTTAATACCAATAGTTTCATTATGTTAGTAGTGTTTTATCAATCATCTTCTAGAAAACAAAACTTTGTGCGTTTTCTTGCTTGTGATTTGTGCATTGTTTTGTCTTGATTGGTTACTAGTTCATGGTTGATGGTTGTGAGTTACATTATTTTGTTGTATGCTTATTGAGTGCTCTTGTTTGCTTCGTTAGATTATCCGGAGTGCGAAGCTTGTTACTTAGAGTCACTCACATACGAAGATCATCAATCAGGCAAGTCACTTTGATCATCTTTACCCATGTTTTTATTGCATTAGTTCTTCCATCACCCCAATTGCATGCAAAGTAGGTTAGTTGGAAACTTGGTCACATTGTTGTAGTATCATGTGGTAGGTACCCCTCAACACTTGACACATTGGCCCCAGGAAACGTTGTTTTACATTTTGCTATGCTATTAGTAGACGGGGTTGGTTGTGTGATTCATGAGAGTTGAGATAGTTAATAATTTCAAGACCTACATAATGATCAAGACTTCAAGACTCCGAGTTTTCAACATACCTCTGGGTGGATGATGGTTGAATGGCACCCTGGAGAAACCAGTGGATTTGCTTAGGTGATGCTGGAGATGGCCAGTATTCACGCGGAAAGATCCACCCAGGCACAAAGAGATGGATGGGTGCTTCAAGACCCAAGGCTTACCTGCATAGCCACAAGTCATTATGGGCTCTGGCTTGGTTGGATATCGTGGTGACCCTGGACAGGCGGTGCTACGAGATGTAGAAGAACGGTAGGAAAGGATGGGCACCGACAGAGTCGCAGGGAAACCCTTTGTAAGACCATGTTTTGGTCATCCGTTTCTCAAACACCCTGAAGTGCGAGAAATCAAACGGAGGCGACCAAATCTTGTGGGGAACGTGTGCAAAACTCTGCAGAGTACTCAAACCTAATCGATTAGCCGTGTCCATGGTCATGGACAGCTTGAGCCAAAGGAATTGAAACTTCCGGAACTCTCAACACAATTAATATGATGATATGGGTATTAATGACTTGGGTATGAAAATTGGTTGGTGGAACCATCTCATTAATCAACCAACTTAGTAATATTTTTGCTTAGCCCTCTCTTGATGTAGAAAAAATTGGCTTTTTCGCAAAAAAAAACTTACCACCCCACCTGCCATATATGCATATAGATTAGATGATTATCTTTTCACCCCTCTCTTGTGACTTTCCCGGCATATTCCATATGCTGACCTACACAGCTGCAATGTATCATGTTGCAGAGTACTTTTCCGACCAGGAGTGAGGACACGTTCTACGCTCGGTGAGATGCCCTTGGAGTCAGATGGACTCATCTACCTTTGACACTTCCGCAAGATTTAGACATTCTCATGAGTTGGCCTTCAGCCACTTTATTGTAATCTTTATTGTAATAAAGGACTCGATATGAGATTTCGATTAATATAATGTTGTGTGATTTCCCTTTGATATATACATTGATGTACCGTGTGTGTACCAGCATGATCTTGGGATGGTACGGAAACACCGGAGATTCGATCTTTCAGGTCGGGTCGCTACAGAGGCAGCAGTATCAACATCCTTTATTATGACACTTTCCGGCGGATGAAGTTGCTTGACAAAGACCTTAAACCTTCCTCCATCGTCTTTCATGGTGTGGTCCCGGTCAGTCGGCATACCCGGTGGGCCGGATTTCTTTGGAAGTGGCTTTTGGCGATGAGTATAATTACAGGGTGGAGTCCTTGTGGTTTGAGGTGGTTAAAATCAAAAGTCCCTATAATGCACTGTTTGGGAGGCCGGCTTATGCCAAATTTATGGCTAGGCCTCGCTATGTTTATTTACAACTCAAAATGCCCGGCTTAAATGGTACAATTACAGTTCACAGTAATCGGAGAACGGCTCTCGAGTGTGAGGAAAGAGATGCGGCGTATGCAGAGTCTAGTTGTGCCCAGGAGGAGCTGAAGTTCTACAAGGAGAACGTTGACCCGGAGGATATGACCCCGCTGAAGAAGCCTACTACGGAAGTTGAGCCGCCACTCAAGTTTTCAGCGGATGATACCAAGGCAGTAGATTTCAATCCGGGCGACTCATCCAAGCAGTTCATCATTGGGGCTCACATGGATCCCAAATAGGAAAGCGCGCTCATCGAATTCATCCGTGAGAATCGGGACATCTTTGCATGGAAGCCTTTTGACATACCAGGTGTACCGAGAGAGTTCGCTGAGCACAACCTTAATGTGGTTCCGAAGTTTAAGCCGATTAAACAGTTTCTACGACGGTTCAACGAAGAGAGACGTAAAGCTATTGGGGAGGAAGTTGCCCGGCTCTTGGCTGCAGGCTTTATAGTGGAAGTTTTTCACCCGGAGTGGTTGGCTAACCCGGTGCTAGTGCTAAAAAAGAACGACACCTGGCGTATGTGTATAGATTACACGGACCTTAACAAGGCTTGCCCGGCTGACCCTTTTGCACTCCCACGTATCGATCAGATTATTGATGCTACAGCCGGGTGTGAAAGTCTATGCTTCCTGGATGCATATTCAGGTTATCATCAGATCAAGATGGCAATGAAAGATCAGGAGAAGACGGTGTTTATTACACCCTTTGGGGCGTTCTGCTACGTCTCCATGCCATTCGGGCTCAAGAGTGCCCAGGCGACTTACCAATGATGTGTGCAGAACTGCCTTCACAGTCAGATTGGCCGAAATGTTCATGCTTACGTAGACGACATTGTGGTTAAATCCAGAAAGAAAGAAACTCTCCTAGAGGATCTGAAGGAAACTTTTGACAATCTACGGGTCTACAAGATGATGCTTAACCCGACGAAGTGTGTTTTTGGTGTTCCAGCAGGAAAGCTTTTGGGTTTCTTGGTCTCTGAGCGGGGTATCAAGGCTAACCCAGATAAAATTAAGGCTATCACTTCTTTAGGAGAGCCAACGTGCATTAATGCCGTTCAGCGCATTGCAGAACGGATTGCTGCATTGAGCCGGTTCATAAGCCGGCTTGGGGAGAAGGCCATTCCCTTATACCAGATGATGAAGAAGACAAACAAGTTTAAGTGGAGCAAGGGAGCGGCTGAAGCACTTGAAGCTCTTAAAAAACAGTTGACTGAGCTGCCAGTGTTAGCCGCTCCGGCTGAGAAAGAGCCGTTGCTCCTTTATGCGGTGGCTAACAATAGAGCGGTCAGTGTAGCAATTGTGGTTGAGCGCAAGGAGGCAGGGAAGGAATATCCTGTGCAAAGACCGGTTTATTACATCAGTGAAGTTTTGGCAGAGTCTAAGCAGAGGTATCCGCATTGGCAGAAGCTGGTATACGGAGTTTTCATGGCTAACCGCAAGTTAAAACACTACTTTTTGGGGCACCAGATAACCGTGGTCAGTTCTGCCCCATTGGGAGATATCATTCAAAATAGAGAAGCCACAGGGAGGATTGCCAAGTGGGCCTTAGAGCTGGGTCCTCTTAACATCAAATATGTTCCTCGTACGGCAATAAAGTCTCAAGCTTTGGTGGATTTCATAAATGATTGGACAGAATGTCAAGCTCCCGAAGAGAAGTCGGATAACACATATTGGACTATACACTTTGATGGGTCCAAGCAGCTAGAGGGGTCCGGTGCAGGGGTTGTTCTTACCTCCCCAAAGGGTGACAAGTTTTGTTATGTGCTCCGGTTAATGTTTCCTTGTACTAATAATGCAGCTGAGTATGAGGCACTGCTCCATGGTCTTAGAGTCGCTAAAGAGATGAACTTAAGTCGGGTCAGATGTTTAGGCGACTCAGATCTTGTGGCTCAGCAAGTTTCAGGTACTTGGGACTCCAAGGATCGGCGGATGGCGGCTTATCGACAGGTGGTTGATATCATTGCCGGTCACTTCAAGGGGTACCAGGTGGATCATATTGATCGTCGCAGGAATGAGGCGGCTGATGCCTTATCACGGTTAGGTTCTCAATGAAAGCCGGTACCACCTAATATTTTTCTGGACGTATTGCATCATCCGACTATCATGATACTAAGGAGGATCTGGCTATTCCTGACCCGGAGGCAGAATTGGTGGCGGCTCTGCATGCTATCCCAGACGGGACTATTCCTTATTTGGCGTATCTGACACGCGGCGAGTTGTCTCAGGAGGAGGATCTGGCCAGGAAGATCACCCGGCATTCTAAGTCTATGACGATTATCAATGGTGAGTTACATAAGTGTAGTGTGATGGGTGTCTTTCAGCGTTGCGTCTCACCGGCGGAGGGCCGGCAGATCTTGAGTGAAATTCATGCTGGCGACTATGGACATCATGCTGGGTCAAAATCTTTAGTGGCCAAGGCTTTTCGACATGGGTTTTTCTGGTTGACGGCTCACAAGGATGCAGAAGACTTAGTCCGTAAGTGTGACGGCTGTCAGAAGTTTGGCCGGCGTGCTCACGTTTCGGCTCAAGAGTTGAGGATGATACCAATCACTTGGCCGTTTGCGGTTTGGGGGCTTGATATGGTAGGACCTTTCAAGAGATCCAAGGATAAGAAAACACACCTTCTGGTGGCGATTGATAAATTTACTAAGTGGGTAGAGGCAGAGCCGGTCAGCAAATGTGACGCGGCTACAACGGTTCAATTTATTAAGAAGCTGATCTATCGCTTTGGTTACCCGCACAGTATCATCACAGACAATGCAACATATCTATCCAAAGGAGCTATGAAAGCGTTCTGTGATAAGGAGCATATCCGGCTTGATGTTTCAGCCGTGGCACATCCACAATCTAATGGTTAGGCGGAGCGAGCCAATCAGGAAATTTTAAGAGGAGTCAAACCACGACTCATGGTTCCTTTGAAGCGGACACCCGGATGTTGGGTTGAGGAGTTGCCTTCTGTCCATCATCAGAACTACCCCTAACAGATCTACATGTTTCATGCCTTTCTTCATGGTGTATGGTGCTGAGGCGGTTCTACCCAGCGATATCTGGCACGACTCACCAAGGGTAGCGGCTTATGTTGAGACGGACAATGAGGTAGCATGCCAAGATGCGTTGGACGCCTTGGATGAAGCATGAGAGTTAGTAGCAGCCAGGTCGGCAATTTATCAACAAGACCTGCGACGCTATCATAGCCGCAGGGTGAAGACCCGGACGTTCCAGGAAGGTGAACTGGTGCTCCAGTTGATTCAAGACCAATCTGGAATGCACAAGTTATCTCCACCATGGGAGGGGCCTTTTGTGATCAGAAGAAACCTTAACAATGGGTCATATTACCTTATTGATATCCGAGATGAGTCGGAAACCGCGGGTCAAGAGACGTTGCGGCCATGGAATATCGCGCATCTGCGACCATACTTTACTTAGCAGGCGTTGAAAGCCGCTATCATTGTATATATCATGTTTACATGAGTAAAAGCTAGCATCACCGCAAAGACTAGGGCCTCTGCTCTTATGTATGTCTTTGTGCAATCAAGATGAAATTTTTCCGGCTCAAAAATTTGAGTTGAAGTGGTTTGTTCGCCGTCAAAACGGCTGATCTATCATCCCGCTTTATGCCATATCCAGCGTTGTTGCAGGGAGGCTTCTTGCCTTCAGGTATAGCTTACATCTCCCCTGCACAGTCTGCTTTTACGCTGTTGCAAGGAGGCTTCTTGCCTTTGGGTATAGCTTACATATCCCTTGCACAGCCGGCGTTATGCCCAATTAAGCACTGTTGCAAAGAGGCTTCTTGCCTTCGGGTATAGCTTACATCTCCTTTGTACAACCAGCTGTTATTAAACTATTGCAAGGAGGCTTCTTGCCTTCGGGTATAGCTTACATCTCCCTTGCACAGTTGACTTTAAGCCCTATCAAGCGCTATTGTAGGGAGGCTTCTTGCCTTTGGGTATAGCTTACATCTCCCCTGCACAGTCTGCTTTTATGCTGTTGCAAGGAGGCTTCTTGCCTTCGGGTATAGCTTACATCTCCCTTGCACAGTTGACTTTATGTCCTATCAAACGCTGTTGCAGGGAGGCTTCTTGCCTTCGGGTATAGCTTACATCTCCCCTGCACAGTCTGCTTTTACCCTGTTGCAAGGAGGCTTCTTGCCTTCGGGTATAGCTTACATCTCCCTTGCACAGCCGGCGTTATGCCCAATTAAACAATGTTGCAAAGAGGCTTCTTGCCTTCGGGTATAGCTTACATCTCCTTTGCACAGCCAACTGTTATTAAACTGTTGCAAGGAGGCTTCTTGACTTCGGGTATAGCTTACATCTCCCTTGCACAGTTGGCTTTATGCCTAGTTTGGTTACATGAAGCGCTGTTGTTGATGGAGGCTTCTTACCTTTGGTATAGCTTACATGACCCTAAGACAACAGCGTGTACACCAAATTCCAGTTTCTTATCAACTGCGGCCATCGAAGGGGGCTTCTTACCGATGGGTATCGCTTATCTCACCCTAATGGCCGGCTTTATGCCACTTCCGGTTACTTATTAACCGCGGTTGTCGAAGGGGGCTTCTTACCGACGGGTTCGCTTATATCACCCTAACAACCGGTGTTTACGCCAAAACTCAGTTGCTTATCAACTGTAGTTGTTGAAAGAGGCTTCTTGCCTTCGGGTATAGCTTACATCTCCTTTCAAACAGTCGGCTTTATGCCGTCTCAGGCTAATTATTAGCCACGGCTGTCGATGGAGGCTTCTTGCCTTGGGGTATAGCTTACATCTCCCATCGACACCCAGCGTTCGTGCATAATACATTTGCTGTTAAAAGGAGGCTTCTTATCGTCAAGTATAGCTTACATTACCCTTCATACAGCCGGCTTTAGGCCGCTTCCGGTTCATCAATAGCCACAGTTGTCGATAGAGGCTTCTTACCATCAGGTATAGCTTACATTATCCTAAGACAACCGGCTCCTTAATGGATTCATCCGACAAGATTCGAAGCCATGTTGCTCCAGTTGACAAAATTCAAGTTTTCAAAGATATTATCCGGCTCTAATCTTCTGGAGAAGGAATGACGTCTTCAAAGACAAACACCCCTCATCAGAAAAGCTCAAGGTATATTTATGCAAAGGAGCGATCAATCAATGGAGAGACGGCAACACATCAAATTGAAACACCGAGAGACGGAAAGTATACACAGAGAGATGGAAATATATATAGCCGGCACTATCTTTAGAACGGCAGAGTCATCCTTAAGCTATTACAAAAATCGCTCTCAGAAGGAGCAAAGGCATTACCAAGTTTCAACCGCCCACGGCGAGTCATTGCATGAGCCATCTCTCAGAAGGTTACAAAATGCAAAGTCAGACGGCCGAATCATCCTGCTCCAGCTCTTCTACTGGCTTCATCTGGAGAGTTTCCAAATCCCGGCTACAGTCAGCCAGCGCGGCGAAGGACCCTTCTTCAAAAAAGGGAGACGTGTCTAGATCATTAGGAAAGAGTTCCTTACTGTGGGCGGGTGTTAGAGATTTCCACTCGTAGAGAGGCCCGTGGATCCTCTTATCCTTGCCATCATAAGCCGCCTGGTAGACATTTAAGTTAGCTTCATCTGCAAGTACAGATGCCAAGAAGCGGGAGTCCTTGACACACTGGATGTAATCCGCCTCTGTGAATTCTGAGCCGTTGTCTTTCTTCGATGGATAGCCATCCATCATTTCAGCCGGCGTCAGCTCGGGGGCGAAGGCCAGAGCCCGGCTCAATCCGGCGACTGCTCCTTGACAAAAAGCTGATTTCTTCAGTTCTTCAATCTGTTTTGGCATGGTGGAGAAGAGTTCCAAGACCCCTTTCAGAGTGGTGGGGATCTTCTCCTTATATTAAACACTCTTGATCGTGAAGATGGCGCCGCAGT
The DNA here is from genome assembly GCA_022496015.1 of Hordeum marinum. Classification (NCBI taxonomy): domain Eukaryota; kingdom Viridiplantae; phylum Streptophyta; class Magnoliopsida; order Poales; family Poaceae; genus Hordeum; species Hordeum marinum. The sequence goes on from CM039674.1 coordinate 543,140,507, forward strand.
ATAGTTTTTCCGCAAAGGTGTAGATGGCCTTCAGTGGCAGAAGGCTATCAGAAGCCAACTGCCGGCTCCTGGGACCTGGATAAGCCGGATAAAGCTAATGAGTCGCCAGTTTTTTCAATAGCAATGTTAAAATACAAAGTAAAATAGAAGCTTACCAAATAGGGCGGCTGACATCTTCACTGTGTGCCGCATCAGGCCTTGGAGTTCCTCCGCCACAGCTATAAGCCGCTGGTCGGCGTCGTCCGCCCGTTTGGTCAGAGCGGCCTTTTCAGATTCTGCCGTCTCTTTCAAAGAGGTAAGCTCAGCAGTGGCATTGGCCAGCTCCTCAGAGAGAAGCCGACACTTTCCGTCAGCAATGCTTCGGGCTTCTTGCTGAGCCGCCAAGTTGGCCTTCAGATCCGTCAACTGAGATCCGGCTTCGTTTAAGGCTTCCTATAACACATCAAAATACAGGATAAGTCGCCAAAATATAGGACGAGTGCTATAAGCGAATTTCTACAAGTCTCAAACAGATTGCAAGCAATATATTTGACACTTCGGGGCTAATGTATATTTGCTTTTTCAGTATGTAGTACAGTTCCGGTTCATCTCCTTCGAAGTTAATCCGGAACTTGGGGGCTACACTCTGGCTCTTCAAAGACTACTCCTGATGAAAGATCCGACTCAATTTTTTCAAAGTTGACTCGGCCCTTGGGGGCTACGATTAGATCTTCAAGCTGTCTACATTACAGACCCGACTCAAATAAAATCTAAGACATCCCTTGGGGGCTACGATTGGTGGTTCACTTTATCTACAGTACTAAGCTAAAGCAATTCTAAGTGAATTTGGCATGACAATATCTACAGAGGTCATAGAAAGACCCGCTTCAACTATCAACTAGATTAAACCGGCTCTTGGGGGCTAAGTAAGGATATGGTAAGAAGGAAAGGTACCTCATATTTGGTTTTCATCAAAGTCACCAGCCGAAGCTCCAAGTCACGGCTGGTATTTAGCCGGTTCATATATCCGGCATGGAGCTCATCAGCTGTCATCTTCTCGTACGAAGAATCAAAGTTTAAGTTCCTCGAGGCCTCTGACGGTTCGGTATGTTTAGTCAGCACATGAGCCGGAGGCGTCTGCTGAGCTAACCCGGTGATGACAACGTTCAGGGTTGCAGGAGTTGTTGCAGGAGTCGACGTCTTGGAAGGAGCTCTGGGAGGACTCTCCATAATGACATCTTCAGCGGCCGGCTCCGCAGAGGCAGTCGATGGAGTTGCTTCTGGATGAACCTCCTCCAAGTGTTCGATTTCCTGGTCTTGGATGACAGGTCCGGGGGAGGGCTTGTTGGTCTTACGACACTTCGCTTGAGCATTGCAAAATGGAAAGAGCAGCATTTGAAGAGGTTACTATCATATTAAGAGCCGGAGATCCGGATGCCATGATAAAGAATACTTACAGCGGATTGATCTTGGGCGATGGTAGAACCGACGCCGAAGAGTCGCCAAAGGATGGGGTTTTCTAAAAGAATGAAACAAGAAAAATGAGAAAGCATCAAGATTACAAAGGAAAGGCAAAGAAAAGTAGAGACGTAAACCTCCGCGGGGCGCTTCTTGGGAGCCGGAGAGTTTGGTAACCCGGACACGAGCTCAGTAGAGCCGGTACTCCGAGTCTGTCGACGCTCGGCCTGCTGCTGCTTTTTTCAAAAGAAAGTCGGGAGCCAGATAATCTAGAGGATGAGAAAGAGGAACTTTTCGGATAACTTGTCGCGGCTTTCGGGGGACAAAACATTCTGAGTTGGAAGAAATATAAATTACCTCGGGAGCATCGGCATGGCTGGTTTCCACTTCATCCTGTGAATACAATAAACATTAATAACAAGCATAGGGGGCAAAGGGTCAAGCAGGCAAATCAAGACTTTACCTCTGAGTCGGACGACTGAGGCGGCTCAAGCCAGTTTTCCTGTGGAGCGCTCTTCTTTGGCTTCTTGCCCGCAGTTTTCTTTTTGGCCTTCTTTGGAGGAGGGACATACTCCTTCTTCCAGAAGTCTGAGTCGGCCTAGAAAAGTGACCCGAAAAAAGGGGAATGAATCAGCAAGTTACAAGCAACATACAAGAGAAGGATGTGAAGAGATCAACTTACGTCTAGAGCGGGGTTAGTGACACAGAAAGGCACCAGCCCGATGGTGCTGCAGGAGCCGGAGGCTTCGTGAACAAGACTCAGGACAGTCATGGCGATATCATCCTCTATCAAGGTCGATTTGCTGAAGCACAAGGAGCTGTCATACTTGCCTTCGTACTCGCACATTAGCCGGCCCCTACGGCTTAAGGGCATGATCCGCCAAGAAACCCAGCAGCGGATCAGATCTATTCCTGTTAATCCATTGGCCATGAGCGCCTTGAGCCTGGCGTGAGCCGGTTCAAACTTGGCGCGTTCTGATACTGAGAGCCGACCCGGAAGTTCCGAATCTGTCTTGAGCCGGGAAGCACGATAACCTGGCAAGGGGCATCCACCCTCAGGAGAAGTATCCTTGCAGTAGAACCCGGTTTTATTCCAGTCCTTTGGGTGACTCGGCATCCTCATAGCCGGGAAGGTAATCTCTCTACGCCGCTCAATAGAAATCCTTCCAAGCTCCAGACTCGGACCGCCCTTCACCTTAGTTTGGCGGTTGGCATAGAAGAACTCCCGAAAGAAACCAACAGACGCTCTAGACTACAGAAAAGCTTCGCAGAGAACTTGGAAGTTGCATATATTCGAGATAGAGTTGGGGGCCAAGTCTTGAGGGTGCAGCTTATACAAATGAAGAACGTCCCGAAAAAATTTAGAGCCGGGCGGCACGAACCCTCGCTCAATGTGGTCGGTGAAAACGACTACTTCTCCTTTATTGGGTGTAGGCCAGGTCTCATTACCCGGAGCCCGCCAGTGAAGAACCTCTTTGGGAGGGAGAGTGCCCGCTTTGACAAGATCTGCTAAATATTCTTCCGTGACGCAGGAGCCAACCCAGTTGCATGAGTTGGACGCACGAGACATGACGGCGGCTTAACTACTGAACAAAGGAGATAAAGACGACAAGTCAAGAACAAGCAGGAGTCTACGGCGGCTTACAATTTTAAGGACTCTACGATATCATGCTTCCAGCCGGGTGACCAGAGCCGGACGTGGCTTAGCGACTCATCGAGGGAAAGGAAGATTGAAAATCGGCTAAGTCCTAAAAAACAGATTCCGCAAACTATTGCTATGGCTACGGATCTAGAAGAACGGGGGAAAAGATTTTATCCGAACCTAGCGACGAACAGCCGAAGGAAGGAAATGGACCGCAGCCATCGTGGTCCTCGCATTACGTGCGGCCGGCCCGCGCGGCGCGGCGGAGCGGGCGCACGTTCTAAAAACGCCTACGGCGTCGGGATATACCCGCAGGCGGGGGCGCCGGAGCCCGAGCGGCGGCGGCGGAGTTCCCGGTGAAAACCCTAGTACGACGGTGGTGATCTAGAAAACAGGAGAACTCACCTGAGAAGGCGCGGTGGAGGCAGAAGAATCTCTGGTACGTTCAGGGTGATGCAGCGGCCAAGTTAGGGACGACGTACGGACGGCACCGGAGCAAAGCTCGAAGACGCTGGGGCGGCGACAGGAAGAAGAAGAAGAGGCACGAGCGGGAGGATGAAAAGCTTCGACCCGCACGAGTCATATTTAAAGAAGGAACGAGGAAGGCGCAAAAATCCAGGAGACGACAATGTTTGACCGAGGCGGACGCCTCGATTCTCGGGATGAAAGTTAATGAAAGATTCGGTGATACGTCAGTAGATCTCATGACGTCACGCCGGGTCATTTACGGGCGGTTCGCCAAAATCAGAAGAGAAGGATGAAGTGAGCAAGCTCAATTCAACCTGGGGCCTAATGTTGGGGATATAACCCCGCAATATGACCCGCCTTAGAGGCTCCGGTTCATATTGATGACTTGTAAGCCGACCCATGGGTGAGCCGTAAGACTGATGGCCCAGGAAGATAGACGGCTCAAGATGTGGGCCGCATGATGGCCTGGACGTAGAAGACCCGGGTGTGTAAGCCGCCTTAAGGATAACTTGGACAGAAAGATAGAAAGAGACTCGGTGTCACAAGAAGACCCGAATAGATAATTGTAAATACCCGGTGGTCCATGACCTCCTATATAAAGGCAGACCCGGGGCGACTTAGAGGATAGGTTATCGAGAACCAGGTCAAGCTTCTAGCTCCTTGTAATTGATACACAAGCAATACAAACACAAGCAGGACGTAGGCTATTACCTCGACTTGAGGGGCCGAACCTGGGTAAATCCGTGTCTTTCGTCCCGATCAACCCCTTTGAGTCCACCCCGTTAGTGATGGCCTCGAATCCAAGTCCATTCACCCGGACATCTGCCGTGATAAATCCATGACACTCATGAAGACAAGCATGAGGAAAATAATCTTCACCACCAAAGAGTGCATCAAGATGCAAGGATATAAGATCCGCACTCAAGAGAGATTCTTTCATGAAACCACCAAGTAAATAAAAAGGAAATGCAACGATGGACGTGAAAGAAAAGAGAATATCAACTAGAGATGTAACTTTTCTCATGTGTATAAGATTCTAGGTAGAGGGTAATCATGATGATATATCCACAAAGAATGATGTACACACGAAATAGTTACAAGAAGGAACAAACAAGATATCCAAAAGGAAGTCATAAATATACCAATAAGATCTTTGCTTGAAAGCATAGCACATAGCCTAATATTTTCTTATTATACATAAATGAACTCCCAATACACGAACATCAAAGACATCACAACTAGCAATATGACATCATCCTTGAGACGCTTTGAGAAAGGAAACAAGTACCACAAGGATGACTCAAGAAATCCATGCCATGATGCAACCTATAAAAGGTTGAATGTGAGAAATGTATGCATGAAGTAGGTACTTGTTACCGAGATAGCATTGGATTGATGTAGTAGACAATGGTTCTTCGATGATCCTAGCATGGCTCCAATAAGCACATGGTGTCAACACCTTCCTTGCAAGTGAGCCAAGTGTCCAATGTATCTCCAATTGTTCCTAGAACAACACCACAAACAAAGTTGTACCCAAACTTATTGGGACCAACAAGTTAGAGGACCAACAACACATAGGACAAACTTCACATAAATATGTGCATATAGATATGAAATTGAATTTCATGCACACTTTAGCCAATTTATGTCATAGTGGAGTTTCCCCTTGATGGGAAACGTTGCATGGGAAACAAAAAATTTCCTATGCACACGCAGATCTATCCATGGTGATGAGCATCTACGAGAGGGAGAGTGGATCTACGTACCCTTGTAGATCGCTAAGCGGGAAGCGTTAAGAAAAGCGGTTGGTGTAGTCGAACGTCTTCGCGATCCAAATCGTCGAGCGTCCCGCGATCTCATCACGATCCGTCCCACGATCCAATCACGATCCTTCCCGCGAACTCATCACGATCCGTCCCGCGATCTCATCACGATCCGTCCCACGAACTCATCACGATCCGTCCCGCGATCTCATCATGATCTGTCCCGCGATCTTGTCACGAATCATCTCGTGGTCTTGATCACGGTCCTTCCGATCTAGTACCGAACGGACGGCACCTCCGCGTTCAGCACACGTGCAGCTTGATGACGATCTCCACCGTCTTGATCCATCAAGAGGAAGTGAAGAGGAGGAAGAGTTCACCGGCAGCGTGACGGCGCTCCGGCGATGGTGGTGGAGCAATTCCGGCAGGGCTTCGCCTAAGCACTGCAGAAATCCGATCTAGAGGAGCACCGGTGGAACGGGTAGCACGTGGCCGTAAAATCTAGTGCAAAGCACCCAATACCACCAGTATATATAAGAGGGAGGGAGGAGGAGGGCTGGCGCACCAAGGCTGCCCTTGCGCAAGGAGGAGAGGAGGAATCCTCCTCCAATCCTAGTAGGACTAGGATTCCTCCTTTCCTACTTGGAATCTATTTCCACCTTGCGTTTTTTCTTTCTCTTTCAACTCCAGCCGCATGGGCCTCTTAGAGGACTTCCACCAGACCACTAAGGGATGGTTTCCACCCTCCCACAGCCCATGTAGCCTCTTGGGTCGAAATACCTCTCCCGATGGTCCCCCGGTACACTACCGGCACTCCCGGTACACTACCGATGAGCCCAAAACTTTTCCGGCGACCAAAACAGGACTTCCTATATATGAATCTTTACCTCTAGACCATTCCGGAGCTCCTTGTGACGTCCGGGGTCTCATCCGGGACTCTGAACAACCTTTGGTCACCACCATACATAACTCTATACTACCGAAACGTCACCAAACCTTAAGTGTGCAAACCCTGCGGGTTCGAGAACTATGTAGACATGACCGAGACACCTCTATGGTCAATAACCAATAGCGGGACCTGGATGCCCATATTGGTTCCTACATATTCTACGAAGATCTTTATCGGTCGAACCTCTATGTCAAGGATTCAGTTAATCCCGTATGATGTTCCCTTTGTTCTTCGGTATGTTTACTTACCCAAGATTCGATCGTCGGTATCTCCATACCTAGTTCAACCTCGTTACCGACAAGTCTCTTTACTCATTCCATAATACAAGATCCCGTGACTAACACTTAGTCACATTGCTTGCAAGGCTTGTTGTGATGTTGTATTACCGAGTGGGCCCTGAGATACCTCTCCGTCACACGGAGTAACAAATCCCAGTCTTGATCCATGCCAACCCAACAGACACCCTCGGAGATACCTGTAGATTACCTTTATAGTCACCTAGTTACGTTGTGACGTTTGATACACACAAGGCACTCCTCCGGTGTCAATGAGTTGCATGATCTCATGGTCATAGGAACAGATACTTGACATGCAGAAAACAGTAGCATTAAACTGACACGATCATATGCTATGTTTGTAGTTTGGGTCTTGTCCATCCCATCATTCTCGTAATGATGTGATCCCGTTATCAAATGACATCTCATGTCAATGGCTAGGAAACCTTAACCATCTTTGATCAACGAGCTAGTCTATTAGAGGCATACTAGGGACATGGTTTTGTCTATGTATCCACACATGCATCTAAGTCTCCGATCAATACAATTATAGCATGGATAATAAACGATTATCATGAACAAGGAAATATGATAATAACTAATTTATTATTGCCTCTAGGGCATATTTCCAACAGTCTCCCACTTGCACTAGAGTCAATAATCTAGTTCACATCACCATGTGATTTGCATTGTTATGAATCTAACACCCAATGAGTTCTGGGGCTCGATCATGCTTTGCATGTGAGAGAGGTCTTATAGTCAACGGGTCTGCGGCATTCAGATCCGTGTGTACTTTGCAAATTTCTATGTCAAACCGTAAACACCGCTACCACGCTCCACTTGGTACTATTCCAAATGGCTGCTCCACTATACGTATCCAGATTGCTACTACGAGTCATCCGGATTGGTGTTTAAAGCTTGCATCGACGTGACTCTTTACGACGAACTCTTTATCACCTCCATAATTGAGAAACATCTCCTTAGTCTTTTAGTTACTAAGGATAATCTTGACCACTGTCCAGTGCTCCATTCCAGGATCACTTTGAAACCTTCCGGTCATACTTATGGCAAGGCTGACATCGGGTCTTGTGCATAGCATTGCATACATGATAGAGCCTATGGCTGAAGCATAGGGGATGACACTCATCTTTTCTCTATCTTCTGCAGTCACTGGACATTGAGTCTTACTCAACTTTATACCTTACAAATTAGGCGAGAACTCTTTCTCTGACTGATCCATTTTGAACTCTTTCAAAATCTTGCCAAGGTATGTACTCATTGAAAGTCTCATCAAGTATGTTGATCTATCTCTATAGATCTTGATGCTCAACAATTAGGTAGCTTTATCCAGGTCTTCCTTTGAAAAACTCTTTTCAAACAACCCTTTATACTTATCAGAAACACTACAGTCCTCCCACTCACTTTATTGTAAATACAAGTTTCTCGTAAACTTTGTATAGACCCAAAAACTTTAATCACCTCATCAAAGTGTATATTCCAACTCCGAGATGCTTGCTTCAGTTCATAGAAGGATCACTGAAGCTTGCACACCTTTTAGAATCTTTAGGACTGACAAAACCTTATGGTTGTATCACATACAATCTTTACTCAAGAAGGGAACGATGTTTTGGCATCCATCTGCCAGATTTCATAATTGAAAAATGCAGCAACTGCTAACATAATTCTAACAGACTTTAGCATCGCTACGAGTGAGAAAGTCTCATCGCAGTCAACTCCTTGAACTTGCCGGAAACTTCTTTGCGACAAGTCGAGCTTTATAAATGGTGACATTCACCATCAGCGTCTGTCTTCATTTTAAAGATCCATTTGTACTCAACGACCTGCCGTCCAACGAGAAAGTCTACCAAAGTCTATACTTGGTTTTCATATATGGATCCTTTCTCGGATTTCATGGCGTCTAACCATTTGTTGGAATTCGGTCCCATCATCGCTTCTCCACAGCTCGTAGGTTCATTGTTGTCCAACAACATGACCTCCAAGACAGAGTTGTCGTACCGCTCAGGAGCAGTACACATCCTTGTCGACCTACGAGGTTCGATAGTAACTTGATCCAAAGCTTCATGATCATCATCATTTACTTCCTCTTCAAGTGACGTAGGTTCCACAGAAACATCTTTCTGCGCTGCGCTACTCTCTGGTTGAAACAAAGGTTCAACAACCTCACCAAGTTCTATCTTCCTCCCACTCAATTCTTTCGAGAGAAACTTTTTCTTGGGAAAGGACCCGTTTTAGCAACAAGCACTTTATGCTTGGATCTGAGATAGAAGGTTCACCCAACTGTTCTTAGGGTATTCTACGAAGATGCATTTGTCCGCTTTGGGTTCGAGCTCACTAGGTGAAAACATTTTCCACACAAGCGTCGCAGCCCCAAACATCAAGAAATGACAACTTAGGTTTATATCAAACCATAATTCACACGGTGTCATCTCAACGGATTTAGATGGTGCCCTATTTAAAGTGAATGTAGTTGTCTCTAATGCATAACCCCAAAATTATAGTAGCAAAATGATAAGAGACATCATAGCACGCACCATATCCAATAGAGCACGACTATGACATTCGGACACACCATCATGCTATGGTGTTCCAGGTGGCGTGTGTTGTGAAACAACTTTCACATTGTCTAAAGTTGTATGCCAAACTCGTAACTCAGATATTCACCTCCACGATCATATCGCGGACATTTTTATCTACTTATCATGATGATATTAAACTTCACTCTGAATTTGCTTTGAACCTTTCAAATGATTCAGACTTGTGTTTCATTAAGTAAATATACACTATATCTACTCAAATCATCGGTGAAGGTAAGAAAATAACGATATCCACCGCACGCTACAAGACTCATTGGATTGCATACATCAACATGTATCATTTCCAATAAATCACTTGCCCGCTCCATCCATCTGGAAACGGGGTCCTTAGTGATCTTGCCCAAGAGGCATGGTTCGCATGTCTCAACCGATTCGAAATCGAATGAGTCCAAAGATCCATCAACATGGAGTTTCTTCATGCGTTTTATACCAATATGACATTTAGCGGCAGTGCCACAAGTATTTGGTACTATCATTATTAACTTTGCATCTTTCGGCATTAATGTTATGAACATGTGTATTACTACGATCAAGATTCAACAAACCACTCTCACTGGGTGCATGACCATTGAAGGTATTATTCATGTAAACAGAATAACCATTATTCTCTAACTTAAATGAATAACTATGTTGCAATGAACACGATCTAATCACGTTCATGCTCAACGCAAAACACCAAATAACACTTATTTAGGTTTGTTACTAATCCCGAAGGTAGAGAGAGCGTGCGATGTCAATCACATCAACCTTGGAAACACTTCCAACACACATCGTCACCTCACCCTTCGCTAGTTCTCCGTTTATTCCGTAGCTTTTATTTCGAGTTACTAACATTTAGCAACCGAACCGGTATCCAATACCCAGGTGCTACTAGGAGTACTAGCAAGGTACACATCATCAACACACATTTTTAGAAACGTGAAGTGCACAAAGCACATCACTCCCCCAAAATGGGATAATCCATTAATCTTTCAAAAGAGCCGACAAAGATACAAACAAAATATAAAAAAGGCTCAATACAATATGCACACGTACATGATGTGGAAGCCAACATACCCATACTTGATTACTCAAGATAAGCAAGATGGAGGCACACCATATACAAACACATGCAAGGTACAAAACCACAACATGCAAAGGGGCAAGTAACTATTAATGTAAACAATTTAAGTACAAGTTCCCGCAAGGAGGACATTGTATATAGGATAGAAACTCGATAGTCAAAATGACTTGGCTTGAGATAATATGAATGATGAAGATCCCTTAATTCTTCATAATGTAGCCAAGTCTCCAATGCCCTCCAACACTAGCTATTGATCAAGTTTGAGCTTGTTGGTTAGTCACAATAGGCTTGGTTACCCAAATGGTTCTTTTCTTGACACCACTTTGAGTACCAACAAACTTGGCAAACACATTGCCAACCTTATCCTTCCCAAGAGAATAGATGTCATCAATGATAATTGGGTTGGATACTTTACCATTAGTGCATGAAGAAGCAAAGTGACCCTTCTCACGACATAAGTAGCATCTACCCTTTACTTTCTTTTCAATTGATTTCTCAACTTGAGGAGCGTTGACTTGGGTCTTCTTGGGAAGAGACATTTCTTCAACTTGAGGTTGAGCATGAGATTGAACTTGTGGCCGCTTCCCTTGTTACTTTTCACTATGGGGCTTCTTATTAATTGGGCAAGATCTAACATGGTGCCCTTCTATTTTGCACTTGAAGCAAATAATCTTGGTCGATATCTTGACTTGTTCTTGGCCCTTCTTCTTGTAGCTTTTGGACTTCTTCTTCTTATTGGAGTTGAATCCAAGTCCACCCTTGTCACTTGGGGATTTTTGCACACACAAGATATTGTTGAGTGTGGACTTCCCTTCATGACTCTTTTTCAAGTCTTTCTTCAAAGAAGTGACTTGGGCCTTGAGATCTTTGATTTCCTCTACATGGTTAGTATCAACACAAGTACTAGAGGAAGTATACGCTTCATCATTATAGCAACAAGGCAAGGAAAGTAATTCATCACAAGATGTAGCAACATTATGAGTAGATGAACTACGATGACTAGCACATGGCAATAAAGCATTTCTACTAGAAGTAGCGCTAATGTCCACATGAGACTCACTAGATGTCACCTTAGTGTACTAGACTCATGAGCTATTTTTAGCACATTATGGGATACTAGAAGATCACCATGAGAGCTCGAGAGCGTTTCATGACTTTCTTCCAATTTCCCATAATTGCTAGATAGCAACTCAAGTTGATCCCTTAGCTCAACATTCTCCTTTAGTATGGATGCTTCACAAGAAATAGAGCTAGTAGCACAAGCATCATCATTAACAACAAGAGGAGAAGGCAACTTGGCAAGCTATTTAGCATATGAAGCTTTAAGTTGAGCATGAGACTCTGTGAGTTCAATGTGCGCACTCTTAACGACCCTTGAGCCATTTTCGAGGTGCTAAAAGTACTCAAGGAGTTTAGCATGTGAAACTTCAAGCTTATCATTTTTAGTTCTAAAATCATTAGCCACCTTGAGAGCTCTTTCATGGGATTCCTTTAATCTAGATAATTCTAGAGCAAAGGTCTCCTCATGAGATTCCTTGGTGGTTTGTTCATTTTCAAGAGCTTGAGATAGCTCCGCAATCTCATTAGCGTAATCACGCTCATGACCTCCCATTTTCTCAATGGTGGCCTGCTACTTCTCGAGCATGCGTTGGTTTCCCGTGAAGAGGAACGGTTTGATGCAGCAAAGTAGATAAGTATTTCCCTCAGTTTTTGAGAACCAAGGTATCAATCCAGTAGGAGATACAAGCGAGTCACCAATAGATATACCTGCACAAAGAATCAAACTCTTGCACCCAACGCTATAAAGGGGTTGTCAATCCCTTCACGGTTGCTTGCAAGGATGAGATCTAATAGAGATAGATATAATAGGATGCTTGAACGGAAAGTAAAAATAATGCAGCAAGTATTTTTGGTATTTTTGGTTTTAGATCTGAAAGTATAATATGGAAAATAGACCCGGGGGGCATAGGTTTCACTAGATGGCTTCTCTCATGATGGCAAGTATTACGGTGGGTGAACAAATTACTGTCGAGCAATTGATAGAAAAGCGAATAACTATGAAGATATCCAAGGCAATGGTTATGCATATAGGCATCACGTCCGTGACAAGTAGACCGAAATGATTTTGCATCTACTACTATTACTCCACACATCGACCGACTCCTGCCTGCATCTAGAGTATTAAGTTCATGAAGAACAGAGTAACGCATTAAGTAAGATGACATGATGTAGAGGGATAAACTCAAGAAATATGATGAAAACCCCATCTTTTTACCCTTGATGGCAACAATACAATACGTGCCTCGCTACCCCTACTTTGTCATTGGGTGAGGACACCGCAAGATTGAACCCAAAACTAAGCACTTCTCCCATTGCAAGAATTACCAATATAGTTGGCCAAACCAAACCAATAACTCGAAGAGACTTGCAAAGGTATGAAATCATGCATATAAGAATTCATGAAAGACTCAAATAATATTCATGGATAATCTGAACATAAACCCACAATTCATCGGATCTCAACAAACACACCGCAAAAGAGCGGATAGATCTCCATGAAGATCATGAAGAACATGGTATTGAGAAGCAAAGAGAGAGAAGAAGCCATCTAGGTACTAGCTATGGACCCGTAGGTCTGTGGTGAACTACTCACGCATCATCGGAGGGGCAATGAAGTTGATGTAGATGCCCTATGTGATCAAATCCCCCTCCGGCAGATTACCGGAAAAGGCTCCAAGATTGGATCTCTCGGGAACGAAGGCTTCTGGCGGTGGAAAAGTGTTTCCATGGCTCGTTATGATAATGATGGAATATTTGGGAATTTATAGGCTGAAGATTAGGGTTAGGGGAGCTGTCGTGGGCCCACAAGCCTGCCCGGCGCGGCCTACCCCCCTGGTTGCGCCCCTAGGGCTTGTGGCCCCACGCTGGCTCCTCTGCCTTGGTTCTCAAGTCTCGTAGATTCCTTTTTGTTCCAGAAAAATTCCTTCCATAGGTTTTATTCCATTTGGACTCCGTTTAATATTCCTTATCTGCGAAACTCAATAACAAGGAAAAAACAAAAACTGGCACTAGGCTCTAGATTAATAGGTTAGTCCCAAAAATAATATAAAATAGCATATTAATGCATATAAAACATCCAAAACAGATAATATAATAGCATGGAACAATCAAAAATTATAGATACGTTGGAGACGTATCATGGCCTCATGCTCCTCGAGATGAGATTCCAACTCCTCAATATATTTCTTGCCCTCAATGGCAATAGACATGATTTCCATGAAGTTGGAACGAGCAAGTTTATTCTTATGAAGAGCTTTAAAAATCATTTCTCCCTTAATTTTTAAGGAAGCAACATTATCACACTCTTCATGATTATCCTCATTATCATCAACATCATCATCATGAGATATATTGGGATTCTAAGTAGGAGATACCTTTGAAGCCTTAGCCATAAGGCAAAAGTGAGAAACAATAGATGATGGTGTAGGATTCCTTGAAGCATAATTCAAGGCCACATCTTGTTCCATGGAGTGTTGGGTTTCCTTTACATTGTTAGCACAACAACTCGAGGAAATATATACATTTTTATCATGGCAACAACCAACAAGATATAGCAAGCGTATCATTATGAGATGTAGTCAAGAAATTTCTACATGATATGCAAGGACTATCAACACGAGCATGTGAAACATTAAGAGTGCTGGAAGTGTTAAAGTCCAAAGATGAAGCATAGCAATAAGATAGCGATGAAGGATCATCAACAATTATCCCACTATCAACATTACAATGATCACCACTACTCACAATATCATTACCTTGTGGCAATCCACATGTAGGTGAAGTAGATGAAGTTGAGAAGGCAATGCGACCGGAGGTGGAAGGAGAACAATCATCCCTACAAATCTTGGACACGCCATATTTATCTTGAAGCTTTGTCCACAACTCATGAGCATCCCAGAATGGCATGAGTTGAAATATAAGTACATTGCTCAAAGCATCAAAAAGAACATTAGAAGCTTGAGCATTGAGATAAGAGTTTTTCTCATCCTCTAAAGATATGTGTTGAGAATCCTTTGGAGCAGAAAAACCCATATCTACAATTTGCTCCAAATTTGGGTCCATGACCCTAAAGAGATTAAGCATGTGAATTACCCAAACATCAAAATTTGTGCCATCAAAACTAAGAGTGTTAGAGAATCCTAATCCCCTAGTCAACATCCTTACTCTCTAGGTTGTTACACCTAATAATGAGAACCTAGCTCTGATACCAATTGAAAGGACATGGATATTGCCTAGAGGGGGGTTAATAGGCGATTTAAAATAATTACGGTTTAGGCTTGAACAAATGCGGAATAAAAACTAACGTTTAATATGACAAGCACAAAACCTAAAACAACTAGGCTCACCTATGTGCACCAACAACTTATGCTACGCAATATAAACAACTAAGTGATAGCAAGATATAAAGCATGAAACAATATGGCTATCACAAAGTAAAGTGCATAAGTAAATGGCTTGGGTAAGAGATAACCGAGGCACGGAGAGACGATGATGTATCCCGAAGTTCGCACCCTTGCGGATGCTAATCTCCGTTCGGAGCGGTGTGCAGGCACAATGCTCCCCAAGATGCCACTAAGGCCACCGTAATCTCCTCACGCCCTCGCACAATGCAAGATGTCGTGATTCCACTAAGGGACCCTTGAGGGGCGATCACCGAACCCGTACAAACAAGGTTGGGGCAAACTCCACAACTTAATTGGAGGCTCCCAACGACACCACGAAACTTCACCACAATGGATCATGGCTCCGAGGTGACATCAAATGCTCGGGGCAATCTCCACAACTTAATTGGAGACCCCGACGCTTGCCCGGAGCTTTGCACCATGATGATTGAGCTCCGAGGCACCACCAACCATCTAGGGTGCCAAAGCACCCAAGAGGAACAAGCTCTAGGGTGCTCAAACACCCAAGAGTAATAAGCTTCTCAACTTCTCACTTCCACGTATCACTGTGGAGAACTCAAACCTATGCACCAAATGCAATGGCAAGGGCACACAGAGTGCCCAAGTCCTTCTCTCCCAAATCCCACCAAAGCAACTAATGCTAGGGAGGAAAATGAGAGGAAGAACAAAGAAGAACACGAAGAACTACAAGATCTAGATCCAAGGGGTTCCCATCACATATAGGAGAAAGTGATTGGTGGAAATGTGGATCTAGATCTCCTCTCTCTTTTCCCTCAGGAACTAGCAAGAATCATTGGAGGGATTGAGAGTTAGCAAGCTCGAAGAAGGTCAACAATGGGGGGAAAACTCGAGCTCAAAGGATAAGGTTCAATGGGGAAGAAGACCCCCTTTTATAGGTGGGAAAAAAATCCAACTATTATGCTCACAACTCGCACAAAGCGGTACTACCGCTAGGGCGGTTGTCGTGGACACGGCCGAGTCTGATCTGGTCGGCTTATGGGATAATATTGCCTCCCAACAATCCGCCCGGGCTACGGCAGAAGAGAAATTGTGGGTTGCCATTGAAAAGCTTGAGAAGGTCCAAACTGACTTTGCTAACTTCAAAAGGTTGCGGAGTCTGAACAAGCCGCCTTGTCAAAACGCGCAGATGACGCTAACGAGCAGCTCAAGCTTGTGTCATAAGAACTGAAAACCCTCAAGCACCATATGTCCAAGATGACTTCTGCTATCTTTGGTAACTACCTTAAGACTTAGAAAAATTTCTTGCCTTGTTGAAAAAACCTCTCAGGCAACTTATAACGTTTAACTTTCTTTGCAGGCCAAAGGAGCCGCCAACTAACTTCTGATAGTTTGTTGAAGCTTAAGGCAATATACACGTTGATAGAACAACCGTACAGTGGGACCATCTATACCATCAAATCCATGCTGACTAAGAAAGGCGTCCCCAAATTCATGAAGGGAGTAATAGAGGTCTTCTCCACTCCTCCCAAGCAGATTGAGGAGCTAAGACGATCAGCCGCCAGGAAGGGGGCGATGGCTGCCCTAAGCCGGTCTCTGGCCTTTGCCCCTGAGCTGACCCCTGAAGAAATGATGGATGGCTTCTCGTCCAAGAAGGACGACGGGTCTGACTTTACTGAAACTGACTATGCCAACTGCATGAAGGCCTCCCTAGTGCTTGCGTCAACTCTTGCCAAGGAAATTGATTTGACCTCCCACCAGGCGGCTTACGACGCAGATAGCAAACGGATGCGCTGCCCAACTTTTGAAGCCAGGGACTTAATTCCTGTACGTCGTAAGCCACTTTTGCTCCTTAAATTGACCCGTCTCCCCTCTTTGACGAAGCTCAGTTTGAAGCTTTATTAAACCGCAACAAGATGTGGATAACCTTCAGATCGAAGAGGTCGAAGATCCGGCGCAGGATGACCCGCCGGCAAGTTGAAACCGATTGCTCCTGACTAAAGGTAACCCGGCCTGCTGAGCCGCCGAGGTTGGAAGTGTACAGAAACCTTAAGTCTGTTGTATTTTGGGCTCTTGGAGAGCTTTGTAATAGGAATAGCAAAGACTTGATTGCCTCAGTTGTGCCATCACGCACGAATGGAATTGGAACCACTTTATGCACTTTGACCTACCTTATATTCTTCCCACATCTTCCATCATACTTAACGGTGGCTCATATTAGGAGACAAGACCTGCAAAAACAAACAAGACAGAATATGATCTACATTGCTGTGAGGGCGGCTTGAAAAAGCACAACCCAAAGATGTTGAATTTTTTTATAACCTTGCCTTTTCTTCCTTTTTTGTTTTTTGAAAACTCATATGCCGGTTCTTCTGGGTGGACTCACTGCTTGAACTCTTAACAGTACAAGGTCTCTAGTGAGAGTGATTGCCAACTCCTTTGAACGACTCAAGGTCTCTAGGCGAGATTAACTGATAAGAGTGCAACAAACCAGAGAGAGACACGGCAGGGCATGAGTACCCCAGGGCCCATAAGCCACCTCTAACATGACATAAATCCATCATTTGAACCTTAAATAGTGCAGGGTCTTTAAAAGAGTAACTGTTTAAGAGTATGAACGGGCCACATAGCGGAGAGTCGGCATCAGATGGGTGAGTTTATCCTCGCTTTCTGTAAGCCGACCCTCATGTGACAAGATCCACCGGTTTAACCTTGACTGGTACAGGGTCTCTAGTGAGAGTGACTGTCAAATACTTTGAACAGCTCAGGGTCTTTAGTCGAGATTAAGTGGCAAGAGTTCGGCGGGTCACCTAGCGAAGCAGCAGCAGCATACAGACAGGTTTAACTCCAACTTGTGGTGGCTGAAGAGCCGATCAAGAGGGTGTGTAAGCCAAACCCGATGGGGTGGAAGCCCTCAAATGACCTTGTTGACGGAGTCAACGTTTGGGCATACAATCCGCCTTACGGTGGCTGAAGAGTCGATCAAGAGGGTGTGTAAGCTAAACCCGATGGGTTGGAAGCCCCCAAATGACCTTGTTGACGGAGTCAACTTTTGCACCATCTTGTATGCCGCCGTATTGAGGAACGCCAACGTGTAAGCCGCCGTCTTGTGGACCACCAACTTATAAGCCCCCGTCTTGTGGACCACCAACTTGTAAGCCGCCGTCCTGTAAGCTGCCGTACAATGTTGCTATTTTGGCTGAAGAGCAAATCAAGAGGGTGTGTAAGCTAAATCCAGTGGGTTGGAAGCCCCAAAATGACCATGTGGAAGTGTCCACCTTTCCAAAAATCTAAAATGCAAAAAACGGCAGAGGACTCGGCTTGCAGGGATGCCAACTTTATTATAAGAAAAAAGATATATACAACGATAGATATATGTACAATGATGGGAGTCGATGACTCAAGTATAGCAAGGCCGCAGATGAGCGATATTCCATGGTCGGTGGGTCTCCTGCCCAGAAGTACGTGATTCGTCCCGTACATCAATGAGATAATATGACCCATTGTTGAGATTTCTCCTGACCACAAAAGGTCCTTCCCAGGGGGGGATAATTTGTGCGCATTCGTCTGATCTTGAATCAAACGTAACACCAAGTCGCCTTCCTGAAACGTCCGGGTTTTAACTCTGCGGCTATGATAGCGATGCAGGTCTTGTTGATAGATCGCCGATTGAGCTGCTGCAAGATCACGCTCTTCATCCAAAGCGTCTAACGCGTCCTGACGCGTTGTCTCGTTATCCGCTTCAACGTAAGCCGCCACCCGTGGCGAGTCATGACGTATATCACTTTGTAACACCGCCTCTGCACCGTAAACCATGAAGAAAGGCGTATATCCTGTTGACCTATTGGGGGTAGTTTTGATGATCCAGAGAACTGATGGTAACTCCTCAACCCAATAACCAGGCGTTCGTTGTAGAGGAACCATAAGCCGGGGCTTGATGCCTCTCAAGATCTCCTGGTTAGCACGCTCTGCCTAACCATTGGACTGCGGATGAGCAACAGTAGAAACATCAAGCCGGATGTGCTCACTTTCACAGAAAGCCTTAATAGCCCCTTGGACAAATTTGTTCCATTGACCGTGATGATACTATGAGGATAACCAAAATGGTAGATCAAATTTTTGACAAACTAAACCGCCGTGGCCGCATCACATTTACTAATCGGCTCAGCCTCCACCCACTTGGTAAACTTATCCACCGCCACCAAAAGGTGGGTATTTTTGTCTTTAGATCTTTTGAAAGACTCAACCATATCAAGCCCCAGACCGCGAACAGCCAAGTGATTGGAATCATCCATAATTCCTGAGCCGGCACGTGAGCACGCCGTCCAAAGTTATGACATCCATCACACTTGATGACCAGGTCCTCTGCGTCCTTATGAGCCGTCAACCAGAAGAAACCATGCCGGAAAGCCTTGGCCACCAAAGATTTTGAGCCGGCGTGATGACCGCAATCGCTGGCGTGTATTTCATTTAAGATCTACCTACCCTCCTTAGGAGAAACACAACGTTGAAAAACGCCGGTGACGCTGCACTTATGTAACTCGCCATTAATTATTTTCATGGACTTAGATCGCCTCACGATTTGTCTCGCCAAAGTCTCGTCCTCAAGCAACTCGCCATGAGTTAGGTACGCCAGGTAAGACAACGTCCAATCTGCAATAGCATGTAAAGCCGCCACCAGCTACCCTTTCGGGTCAGGTATAGCCAGATCCTCCTCTGAAGGTAGATTAACAAACGGGTGATACAACACATCTAAGAAGACATTAGGTGGCACCGGCTTACACTGAGAGACCAACCTTGACAATGCATCAGCCGCCTCGTCCTTGCGACGGTCAATATGATCCACCTGATAACCCTTGAAGTGTCCAACAATGATGTCCACGGCCTGACGGTAAGCCGCCATCCGTGGGTCCTTGGAATCCCACGTGCCTGAAACTTGCCGAGCCACGAGGTCTGAGTCGCCGAGGCATCTAACCTGACTCAGGTTCATCTCCTTAGCCACACGGAGGCCATGAAGCAAGGCTTCATACTCAGCTGCATTGTTAGTACAAGGAAACATCAGCCTTAGCACATAACAGAGCTTGTCACCTTTGGGGGAAGTTAAGACAACTCCAGCTCCCGATCCCTCCAATTGTCTGGATCCATCGAAGTGAATTGTCCAATACGTGTTATCCGGCTTTTCCTCGGGCGACTGACATTCTGTCCAGTCATTTATGAAGTCCACCAATGCCTGAGACTTAACAGCCGTCCAAGGCACATACTTCAAATTAAGAGGCCCAAACTCCAATGCCCACTTAGCAATCCTACCCGTAGCTTCCCTGTTTTGAATTATATCACCCAACGGGGCAGAGCTAACCACAGTGATCTGATGTCCAAGGAAATAATGCTTCAACTTCCGGTTTGCCATGAACACCCCATATATCAGCTTCTGCCAATGCGGGTACCTTTGCTTGGATTCTATGAGGACTTCACTGACATAATAAACCGGCCTCTGAACTGGGTACTCTTTCCTTGTTTCCTTACGCTCCACAACAATCGCAGCGCTGACCGCCCTGTTGTTAGCCGCCACATAGAGGAGTAAAGGTTCTTTCTCAGTTGGAGCGGCCAAGATCGGTGGCTCAACCAATTTCTTTTTGAGCGCCTCAAGCGCCTCGTCCGTAGCCTTACTCCAGACAAAGTCATCAGTCTTTTTCATCATATGGTACAGAGGAATAGCCTTCTCGCCCAGGCGGCTGATTAAGCGGCTTAAAGCGGCAATACGACCCGCCAAGCGCTGCACATCATTGACGCTCGTCGGTTTAGACAGCGACGTGATGGCCTTTATCTTATCCGGGTTAGCCTCAATACCTCACCCCGAAACCAAGAAACCTAGGAGCTTGCCTGCAGGAACTCCAAAGATGCACTTGGCCGGGTTAAGCATCATCTTGTAGACCCATAAGTTGTCGAACTTTTCCTTCAGGTCGTCAAGTAGAGTCTCCTTTTTCCTTGACTTAACCACAATGTCATCCACATAGGCATGAACATTACACTCAATCTGTCCGTGAAGGCAATTCTGCACTCAGCGTTGATAAGTCGCCTGCGCACTCTTGAGCCCGAAAGGCATAGATACATGCAGAAAGCCCTGAAAGGTGTTATAAATGATGTCTTCTCTTGGTCTTTAACTGCCATCTTGATCTGATGATAACCTGAATAAGCATCCAGGAGGCAATGACTCTCACAACCCGTCATTGCATCAATAATCTGGTCGATACGGTGGAGAGCAAACGGGTCAACTGGACATGCCTTATTAAGATCTGTGTAATCCACACACATATGCCACGTGCCGTTCTTCTTAAGCACAAGCACGGGATTTGCTAACCACTCCGGGTGAAACACCTCCACGATGAACCCTGCTGCCAAGAGCCGGGCCACCTCTTCTCCGATTTCTTTGCGCCGCTCTTTGTTGAAACGGCGGAGGAACTACTTGATCGGCTTAAACTTAATCCACATTAAGGTGATGCTCAACGAATTCTCTCGGTACACCCGACATGTCATACGACTTCCATGCAAAGATGTCCCAATTCTCATGGATGAATTCGATGAGCGCGCTTTCCTATGGGGGGTCCATGTTAGCCCAGATAGTGAGCTGCTTTGACGAGTCGCCCGGAGCAAAATCCACCAGCTTGGTGTCATCCGCCGCAAACTTCAAGGGTGGCTCAGACTCCGTACTGGGCTTCTTTAATGGAGTCATGTCTACCAGGTCAACATTATCTTTGTAAAACTTGAGCTCTGCCTCTGCGCAACTTGATTCTGCATAAGCCGTGTCTTCTTCCTCACATTCAAGGGCCACCTTCCGATCACCATGCACTGTGATCGTTCCTTTGAGAGCCGGCATCTTGAGCTGCAAGTAAACATAACAAGGCCTGGCCATAAACTTTGCGAAAGCCGGCCGGCCAAACAGAGCGTGATATGGTTTCTTAATTTTCACCACTTCGAACCACAAGGTCTCTACCCTGTAGTTATCCTCATCTCCAAACGCCACCTCGAGGGCAACTTTGCCTACCGGGTAAGCCGACTTACCTGGTACCACACCATGAAAAACTGTTGATGATGTCTTAAGAGCCTTATCAGTTAACTCCATCCGCTGAAAGATGTCGTAATATAAGATGTTGATGCTGCTGCCACCGTCCATCAGTACCTTTGTAAACTTATAACCTCCAACCTGAGGCACTACCACCAGAGCCAAGTGACTCGGATTCTCAACCCGCGGCGTGTGATCCTCCCTACTCCATGAGATAGGATATTCAGACCACTTCAAGTATTGCGGGAGAGCCGGTGTGGCCGCGTTGACCGCCCTCTTGCGCAACTTTTGATCCCGCTTGTCTAGGCTTGTAGTGAAAACATGATACTGACCTCCACTGAGTTGCTTCGGTTTGCTCTGGTACCCTGAATGGTTATTTTGACGCTAACCACCATTGCTAGGTTGCTGATGATGACCTCCCTGATTGCCTTGGCCCTGATAACCTGAACCTGAACCGCCAACACCAAAGCCGGCTCCTGAACCGCCCGGACCTGAGCCGCCCGACGGACCGTTACCATTATTACGATGCTGGTGAAGGTTGTAATACCGGAACTGTCACATAATGCTGCAATCCTTCCATGTGTGGTTTGTCGGCTTATCAGGTCGGCTGTGCTCTGAGCAGAGTTTGTTGAGCATCTCTTCCATAAGGGTTTGTTGAGCATCTCTTCCATATTGAAAGGAGGCTTACTCTTGTTGAAGGGCGGCCTAAAGTTCTCGTTACCCTTGGCATGGTTGTTCCCAGTCTGGTGTTTGCCACCAATTCTGACCCGCCATCTGGGTTCTTCCGCTTGCCCGGATTGCCGTTTCCAGCCTTGTTCTGCTGTTGAATCTTGCCATTGTTCTTCTTACCCTGAGCCGATCTCTCATCATCGGAGCTTGGGTCCTTAGTGGTATCTGAATCGGCATATTTGGTGAGAGCCATCGTGAGCTCACCCATGTCCTGACAAGAACGCTTCAACCGCCCGAGCTTATGCTTAAGGGGCAAAAAGTGACAGTTTTTCTCCAAAATCAAAACAGCTTGAGACGCTGAAATATTCTCAGACGAGTGGATAACCGTCGAAACCCGCCGGACCCAATGGTGGGCCGACTCACCTTCCTGCTGTACACAGTGGTCAAGATCCATGACCATCATAGGTTACTTGCACGTTCCCTTGAAGTTCTTGATAAAGCGCGCCTTCAACTCGGCCCAAGACGTGATGGTATTAGGAGGCAAACCCTTCAACCAAGTGTGAGTCGGTCCTTCCAACATCATGATGAAGTATTTCGTGCAAACCGCCTCACTGACGTCCAGCATCTCCATGGCAAGTTCATAGCTTTCAATCCAAGCCTCAGGGGGGTAGATCAGCCATGTAATTAGGCACCTTCCGCGGCCCTTTAAAATCCTTAGGCAAAAGCTCATTCCGTAAATCTGCCGTGAGGCACGACACACCAACTCCCCTGGAGAAGGTGCTAACACCCATAGAGGCGGGAGGCTTTGTCGGCGCCGTCTCAGGAACCGTCGGGTAACCCGCCACCGATGGTGATCCTCGTTGAGCTCGGCCCCTATCCATGATCTCCTGAACATCCCTTCTAGGCGTGTTATCATTGGACGGGTTTCGCCTTTGCTCGCTGCTGGAAACCATCGACGACTCTATAAGCCGGCTATAGCTACGACTGTGGACAAGCGTGGAGTGCACCCGACTCCGCCTGTATGTATATTTGTCTTGCTGAGCCACCGCTGTCTACAACAAATTAATCGCGTTCCGTGCCTCCTCGGCAAACGATATTCCTTTAGCAAAAGGGAGGGCATTATGTCTGGCAGCCGTCGCTATCATATTCTCCACCGGGTCAAAGTAATGGCCAGGTGGTGTCACTAGGTGTCGCGGCGAGGTCCGATTCCTCCGTGGCGGGTCTGACTGCCGCGGCGCCTTCGTGGCCTGGGTTACCACCGGCGGCATACTTGGCCCCGCTCCAGGAGTGTTGAAGTGGTTTCGTGGCTGAATAGGGAGACCGACCTGGGTCCTCCTCCGCTGAATCGCCTCCCAAGATTGCTGGTCCAAGCTAAAACGGAGAGCCTTCGCCCTCAAACGTTTCGACTCAGCGTTCATCTGAACCTGCGGTGCGTTGATATCCTCCTGAGCCTAAGCCATCTATCCCTTAATCCGGATGATCTCTACATTGCGCTCTGCTTGATTTCCAGCCGTTACTTCCATGGCCATCAGGGCCGTTAATTCACCCATAAGCTCCAATAAGACCTAAGCCAGCGGCTTGGGAGGCTCAACGTCGGTTGTGGCTGCCCCCGCCGCCGCTCAGGATGTCGTGCCGTTGAAAGTCGGTGTCGGGCCAGCCATAAATACGGCGGCTCGGCTCGGCGGGTCGTAGGGCTCCGGAATACTGTCACCATCGGCATAGCCCCCTAGACCGCCATCATGAAGCTGGTAGATTGACTTTGCGTCTCCGCTAGAGGACCCCTGAGCTGAGAGAGCCAAGGTTTCCCCTCCTCACACGGAATCTTCCCTGCCTTGCGTGAAGCCGACGAAAACACTCTTCCGCCCGGGTTGAACACAGGCGGGTTACGTGCGCCTGGCCGGCTCGACGAGGTCGATGCAGACGTCCGACCCGGGTGTGGATCCGTCGATCTTGCCAATGAACACGTGCATCTTGCCAAAGGGAACCCGATACCCATACTCGATGGAGTCGGCCTCCGGTCTCCATCCTGCATCGTCGATGTAGAGCTTGCCATGACGACTCTTCGTCATCAAGCCAACGACGTATCCTTCGATCCCTGGAAGAGAGTCCTTTGAGAACTCAACACCACCGCGCACTAGCCCAATGGTGGGTGCCAACTATCGTGGTTTTATCACGGCAGGTGTCCGAAGACTTAGGTTTGAGGCCATCGCTAAGGCGGTGGACTCAAAGGGGTTGATCGGGACGAAAGACATGGGTTTACCCAGGTTCTGCCCCTCGAGAAGAGGTAAAAGCCTACATCCTGCTTTGTGTTGTATTGATTGGAGTATCGATTACAAGGGAGCGTATTCACTTGATCTAGCTCTTGATCAATTGGTTTTCTGTCTAAGCCGCCCCAGGATCTCGCCTTTATATAGGAGGTCGAGGCCCTGGGTTACAAGAGTCTCAAACCGTCTCTTACACCGTATTCAATCCTGTCTCTAAGACGCCTTGCCTTCTTGGGCAAGCCGTCTCCGGGCAGCTCAATCGCCCGGGTCTCACACCATCTTCTGTCTCCAGGCATCCGTCTGGTCCATCTGGCAAGCCGCCACACGGCCCGACCTTCATCTTCCGGCCCACTTGATTACGAGCCGCCAGGTATGATCCGACCCCTCCTGGGCGGGTCTTACCACATGGTTATATCCCCAACAGCGGTGGAAGCCCTTTGAAAAACAATAGCGAGGAGGCAAAAGGCCAGTAGAACCACCGAAGCGGTACTACCGCTCGTCCTCACAGTACTACCTCTAGGGATAGCGGTACTACCGCTCGTCCTCACAGTACTACCGCTAGGGATAGCGGTACTACCACAAATGGTAGCAGTACTACTGCTTGCGAGCGATACTAAAAAAATACATCCGTGCCTACCACCACTGGATAAAACATGAGATTTTGGTCCAGAGCGGTAGTACCGCGGTAGGAGCCACGGTAGGAGACGGCGTAGTACCACTCTGGAGCGGTAGTAAAATATTACACCCGCTCCAAGTGGTAGCACCACGGTAGTATCGCCGCGGCCTTTTAAGAACACCAAAACTGCCACAACTTCTGCAAACGGACTCCGAATTCAACAAAACCAAGTTTGTTGGAAAGCTAACGACATGGGCTAACACAATCTTGATAGAAATATAAATAAAAAGCAAATGAGAAAAGTCCCATAAGAAAATGGTGAGAACCCTTCCTTGAATAAGACCGAGAAAACCTCCAACACCGAAAACACAATAGAAGAAGCATATGAAATCTGTTTTCAATGTACTAGAGCTTGTCACGAAGATAACCACAAGCTCAAGAACCCACATAGAGAAAAACCAACCAAGAACCAAGAAAGATGATGATTCCAAGAATGCAATGGTTTGAGCTCTCAACGAACGATACAATCAAGCTACTCACTTGAGAGCCCCCCTTGATAGTACGACGGTCGATCCTATAACCCGGTCTCCCAACTACCACCATGAGACCAGTAAAATAGAAAACCCTATGAAGGTAAAACCTTTGCCTTGCGCATAGTCCACTTGAGCTAGATGATGACGATCTTGACTTCCTCAAGATGGACCACGTTTCTTGATTACACCGGCTCGATGAAGACTAGTTGATTGCTCCCCCATGCTCCATGGGTGAGCCACTCTTCGGCACATCTTCAGAAGTCCATTGTCACCACAATGAATGGCAAGCCTCAAGCATGATCTCTCCGTGATGCTTCACTTGAGCTTGCATATCGCACCCTTGATGACGATCTCCACTTGATGTCATCTTCCATGGGATGTATGGGATTTGCCTCTTGATGCAAGCCATGGAAATATACCTAACCCCAAAAAGAACTCTCACGTAGACCATGGGTTAGTACACAAAGCGTAATGGGCAATGCTTACCACACCATGGAATCACTTGATCCCTCTCGGTACATCTTGTACGCTTTGTGGGTTGATCAACTTGATTCACCTTTTGACTTAGTCTTGATCAACC
The DNA here is from genome assembly GCA_022496015.1 of Hordeum marinum. Classification (NCBI taxonomy): domain Eukaryota; kingdom Viridiplantae; phylum Streptophyta; class Magnoliopsida; order Poales; family Poaceae; genus Hordeum; species Hordeum marinum. The sequence goes on from CM039674.1 coordinate 543,166,862, forward strand.
TTGTATCTATCTTTTCTCTTCATAAAGATGATGTCTTGAAGGTAAACATGAATGCTTACACAATCTTCTTCTTCAAGACATGCTTGCAATAAGCTCAACTCCCACATGACCACTCTTTGGATAAACCTTGAATACCACCTTGGTCACCATATAAACTCCTTGAAACCAACAGATGGACTTCAAGAAGTACCTACGGACAAATCCTTCGAATATAACTCAAGGCAACCATTAGTCCATAGGGGTGTCATCAATTACCAAAACCACACATGAAGAAATGTGCTCTTACAAATACCCCTCTGCAACCACTTCACCATCCTAATCATCTAACACACTAGTGGGCGCTATGTCCTCACACATGCTTTCTAGCGTTCGGACCCCAAGTGCATTAATTTCACTATCATTCATAAAATTTTACTGCCACAATATTATGAAGCATCTCCATGGCTCTATCAACATCTAAGTTCTAAGTCTAACAAGCCATTCACTGATTTAGCTACTTATTACCCATCATTACCGAGTGAAACTCCCAACTTCTCGGCATTACTAATAGTTTCATTATCTATAGAATGTAAAATAAAACAAATCATATTGACAGACATAGCGGTGGTGGCTTCGATGTCTCGAAGCTTGGCTGCCTGCATGGCACACCCCAACTGCGGGTCATTAGCATCCGGTTGTGCCTGAATCTGCTGACCCACCCGACTGTCACCGAATGTCGGATCCGAAATCCCTTCGAACGCAATCACGTCCTCTAAATTGTGCTCAGCCATGACCCAACCACCTGCCTGGTGCTCGTCTAGTCTCGCTAGGGTCGCCGGAGGCATCGACGTCCTCGGCAAAGGGAAGGGGTGAGGGGTTCGCCACTGATGCTGATCTCCCCTCCACGCGCGTCAAGCTTGCCTCCGCTGGGCCCCTCACCCCATCAGTCGAGAAGGTGGTAGGTGACTGGACTGGCGAGGACAACTGCAACATAAGAGAGGAGTGTGAGGCCGCCTCCCATGGCATGACTGCCAACGACGCAATGCGTCGGTGCATGATCCGTCCGTGACACCGTGTCTCGCCGGCGGTCGTCCGGGGGGTCGCTGTAAACGGATGAAACCATGGAACCATTTTGTCGAAAAAATATACCTTCTCCTTGTCCTCTCGCTCCCTCCGAATTGCAACAACCCTTTTCTTTCGCTTTGCCAATCCCTTTTCCACCGCACTGTTCCATCCATGGGTCGCAGCACGCAACCAAAGCCCACGGCACGCACGAGCACGATGCACACGAGGATACAATAGTTCATTTGGTTTTCTTCCCTAACTAAACCAAAACCAGATTACAGCGCATAGTCCCAGACAATTCCACCTTCCGCCACCACCCCCTGCCCCCTGACACCTCCTCGTCGTCCTCCCCCCTCTCCCCCGTCCGTCTTCCCCTCCTCCTCCGTAGTGGCGAGCACGCCTCCGCCTCGCCTCGCCCCTCCACTCCCCCAGTAACTCGCCCCGCCACCCCATCCCACCTCACCTCCTTGCCCATGGGTGGATGATTGACGGGGTAAACCCGGCCCCAACCCGACCGACCAAGCGCGCAGCGGCGGTCAGCGACAGCAACCCCACGCATTCCACCGCGACCGGCCGCAGGTGCGACCAAATCCGAGCCTCCCGCGAGCTCCCCACTTTTTTTTTTATATAGTCGAGTCGAAATGGGGTGGGAGATTTGTTTCTGTTTAGTGCCGGGTGCGGCGGGTTGTTGCTAAGCCAGCGAGCCCGCTCGATCTCTCGCCGCGCCGGCCGTTGCGGGTGCGGGGACCTTGCTTGCCTGCCGCCGTTGCTGCTGCGCTGCCGCCCGATCTGAGCCGCCATGGCCTCCGCCGCCAGTAAGGTATGTGTTCGCGTGTGTCTACGCCCGGCGATCCCTCCCCTGATTTGCCGTGTCAACGGGGCCGGGGTCAGGCCCGATCTGCCACCCCCGACCCTGTCTAAATCTCCCCCTCCCCTCTCTGCTACTCCACCGCCGCCCCGCCGTAGCTTGGCGTCACCTCCATCCCGCCACCCCGCCGCCTCTTCGCCGTTGCTGTCCCCACTTCCTCGCCGCGGCACCGCGTTCCTGCTCTGCTGCCCGTAATAATGCGCTAGGCTGTTACCCGTACCGCCCAGCGATTACTCTGTTAAACCCCATCGGCCTGGATCGATCCCTCGATCCACACTTTCCGGGTCTAGATCCGCCGCCCCTCTTGGTCTGCCGTGCAGATTCCGCTCAATATCCGTCGCTCCTCACATGGTGGTTTGCCCGTCTGGAACTCAGGACTACGCCCCACGGACCAGAGATGGTTCTGTTCCGTCAGGAGGATTCTGTGCTCAGGAGCTTCTGCAGGATCACATATACTGCGTGGTTCCCATTTCCCCCTCGTGGCTGGCTTTTATATCTACTACTACACTGAGCTTGACGTGGATGGGGTTGCCTGCCGGATCCTTGTATGTCATGCTTAGTACACTGGTAACTGGATTTTGCCTTGGAGTTGCGCAAACCACGACACATTGCTTGGTTTGACTTTTCTTCGCTGCGTTGATGAAATTCGTCTCCTTCTGGAATGGACATGCCTTCTGGCTTCAGCACAAGGATATCCAGAACATGGCAAGTCGACTCTCTTGATGCTCAAGTCTTGATAGCGGCTGGGTTTCCGACGATGTCCACATATGGAGTCCGATGGGAGCATGCTTGCATGTTGTTGCCACTAGCGGGGCGGGCGCGGAGTCGGATTGAAGTAGCTTCATTCAACAGCCGAGACGCGACCACATCTTGTCTGTGTTACAGACACACACTGCAAAGGATGCCCACTTCTGTCTGGAAAATTCAGTGAATTTTAGTAATTGGATATGAGCATCTCTTGGTGTATGCTTCAAGTTGGTTGACATTGGATCTGATGGTATATATGGTACCTATATCATCTCAGGAGCTGCAACGTATTTGAGCTGGCCTGAAGCTTAGCAATTGCCAACTCCTGTTATTGGAGCAGGCCTGATGTTTAGCAATTGCCAAACATTTGATTATATCCAAGGATGTCTTCTGGACTGCTGCCCGCCCACCTCTATTATCTCAAGCTTTTGGTGCTCTGTTTCTCTCGGTTAACTGTTTGAGTAGGAAACAATTGTATGTTTTTCCATTCATCTGTCGCCTGCCTTATCTGGGTTATTTTACTAGCTAGTAATACATATAAAAATGTAGTTTACATTCTTTATGGATATTCTTCTTCAATATTTTTTAAATGGGCTTGCTCGGAGCTGTAAATCTTTTGTTGTTGCAAATGGAATTTCTACTAAGTTATTTATGAATTTCTGTTTTCAGCACACCTTCTCTTCGCTCTTGAAACAAAAGTCAGCAAAGACTAGTCCGCCGAGATCCAGGGGCACTATGGCGATTTCAATGAGGGATGTAGATCCTGCTTTTCAAGGGGCTGGTCAAAAAGAGTATCCTTCAGTTGCCTATTTTGCCACCGGCTTACATTGTCATGTTCACTTATCTTTACCATACCGTTCTATCCTATGCATGCCATATATCTCCATCTCTCATTACTGTCATGCACAATTGTTCTGAATTAATGATGCACACCAAGTAGGGAATGTTTAGTACACATAGGTCAGCTTCACATTTGATGAATGAAAGTCCGCGAGAAAATACTGCACTGAAAGTAAGTGAATATGTTAGGCCACCATTGTGTTGAAATTGCTTACATATAGGTTTTCTCTGCATAGTTATTCTTAACAACCCTCAGCGGACTGGAAATATGGCGGATTGAGAAATTGCAAGTCGTTCCTGTTCCCAGAGAATCACATGGGAAATTTTTCACAGGAGATTCCTACATAATACTGAAGGTACTCTTCCCCTTTTCAAATTGTAGACGCACCTAAGTCCATGATTAGTTCTGTTGTTCAGAGTCGTTTGATGTCAGCAATACAACTGGTCTCATCCCTTCATCATTTTTATAAACTTGTAACCTCACAAATAAATATCGATTTATCCTGCTTCTTTTCTTACCATAATGATGCGATCCTTTATACTTGAAGGAATTATTTCCCTTTTTATTTTTATTCATTTCTGCATATTGTGTATGCAACATAATAATGTTGATGCTAATGTCATCAGCATAATAATGTTGGGTAAGACTAACAAATATTCTGTCATTGGCATTTGGAACAGACATCTGCCCGTAAAAATGGTTCTTTTCAGCATGATATCCATTATTGGCTTGGTAAAGATACCAGTCAGGTATGCTATTACATTTCAAGCTTTCATCCTTTTTGTCGATACCCTAGCTAATGAAATAGCAAACTTATTTGTTGCATTTTAATTAATGAACAGGATGAATCTGGTACAGCTGCAATCAAGACTGTGGAACTGGATGTTGCTCTTGGCGGACGTGGTGTTCAATACCGTGAAGTACAGGGAAACGAGACTGAGAAATTTCTTTCCTACTTTAAACCCTGTATTATTCCAGAGGAAGGTGGAGTTGCATCTGGTTTCAGGCATGCTGAAATCAATGAGCGGGAGCATGTAACACGATTATTTGTCTGCAGAGGAAAACATACAGTCCATGTCAAAGAGGTGAATACTTTTTTTCTGTGTTCCCTGTCATTTTTCTTCTGAGTGTATTTGGCACTTTGTTATTTCATGACGATGGCTACCAAATATGTATATCACATTGATCTTTTCCTCAACAGGTTCCTTTTGCAAGATCATCACTCAACCATGATGACATATTTATTTTAGACACAAAGTCCAAGATATTCCAATTCAATGGATCGAATTCTAGTATTCAGGAGAGGGCTAAAGCCCTTGAGGTTGTGCAATATCTCAAAGACACCAACCATGAAGGAAAATGTGATGTAGCTGCAGTTGGTAAGTTCACTCTTCAGAAAACACTTCTTAAATGGACAGAGTAATTTTTTCTTCCAGGATTATAATTTACTCTTTCAAACAGAGGATGGAAAGCTGATGGCAGACGCTGATGCTGGTGAATTCTGGGGTCTCTTTGGGGGATTTGCTCCTCTTCCAAGAAAGACCTTTTCTGAACCTAATGGAAAAGATACTGCTTCCCCTCCAAAGCTGCTCTGGTAATATATCACTGGAAATAAATCCCAGGAATATTATTTCTTCTACTAAATACACTCTTCTAAACATGTGGTTCCATTGTGTATCTGTTTCCCTTCTGATAAAATATCCTATTCTTTGATATTTTCAGGGTTAATAAGGGCCAAACAGTTTCTGTGGATTATGAAGTTCTAACAAAGGCGCTGCTAGATTCAACAAAATGCTACCTTCTGGATTGCGGATCTGAAATTTATGTCTGGATGGGTAGAGAAACGGCGCTCGAAGATAGGAAACAAGCAGGATTGGCAGCTGAGGTAACATTTTCTCCTTTCTGCTTCTGAAAAAAACAATTTTGATGGTTGATAATTTAGAAGCTCAAATTAATGTCATGCCATACATTATTCAGAAATTCTGGTTCCTAGCCATATTAATTGGTTAGCGCAACTTAAGCAAAGATAAACACACCATCACTATACTGATGTACCAAACATTTTGTTTCTGGAACTGTGGCGGCGTATTACTTTGGTTAGGCCCATTTGTAATTTGATTTTTGCGTTGGCAAGTACTCATTTTTCCATGATGGTGCTTGTATTGTATTGTCACTTCTGTAGGAATTACTTCGTGAAGGAGATCGACCAAAATCTCACATTATTCGTCTCATGGAAGGATTTGAGACGGTCATTTTCCGATCAAAGTTTAATAAATGGCCCAAGAAAGCTGAGGCAGTTGTGTCAGATGAGAGCAGAGGAAAAGTTGCAGGTTAGCATTGATGGTTATTTTTGTTATTAGTCACGGTTATTATTTTTTATTTTCCCCATCACTATTGAAACTTGTTGACACACCAATTCCCTTTCGTAGCCCTTCTTAAACGTCAAGGATTTAATGTCAAGGCTGTAGCAAAATCTGCTCCTGTGAAGGAAGAGCCTCTACCTCAGATTGACTGCACAGGGAACTTACAGGTCAGTTGAATTTCTTTTTTTGCTAATGATTTTGCAACCAGACACAAAACAGTTATTGCTGTCGCATTCTTGTTTGTGTCGCGAGAAAAACACTTGTACCCTGTAACAAGGTTGCTAAAATTTCATTTCGACATACATAATCTGAAGTTGAGTAAGTCTTGCAGGTTTGGCGTGTAAATGACAGTGAAAAGACTTTTCTTTCATTCTCCGAACAATGCAAATTCTTCAGTGGAGATTGCTATATCTTCCAATATAGCTATCCTGGTGATGATGGGGAGGAATGTCTTATTGGTACTTGGTTTGGAAAAAAGAGTATTGAGGTAATCTTTAACATTTACAGTTTTATCTTCTGTAGTAGCATGTTCCTGAAACAGTAATGCTTAATGGTCATGCAAATGTACTAGATAGATGGCTGATTAAGAGGAATCAGTGAATAGTGAGTTATCTTGCCTCCCGGGTTTGTTTTCTCTTTGTTCAGTATACAACATAATCTACTAGATTTATGATAGCAATCACTCTGTTCTTTGCGAATTTGGATATATTTTTGACATGCTGTTCAAACCAGTACTATATCAATGACGCCTTCGTGCTAGTTTAAGTGCAAATGTATTTAGCATTCTTTTCTAATGAGAATATGAGGGTGCCACATTTGTACTCTCAAGCTCTCAAGCTGGTGAATACTTATCTAAACACATGTTTTATTTTGGTGAGGACAGGAGGAGAGGGCTGCAGCCACTTCACTTGCTAATAAGATGGTTGAGTCTCTAAAATTCCAGGCAGTTCTGGTAAATAAAAAACAGCTTTCTTTGAGACTCAAAGATCCATAAAATCTTGCTTGACTCTCAATCTCAATAATCTGGTTATCGCAGGTTCGTCTTTATGAAGGAAAGGAGCCCATTGAGTTTTTCCCAATATTTCAGAATTTGGTTATATTCAAGGTCAGCTTTCACTAATTTGTTTGGTTAAGGTTCACTGTGCTACCTTTTGCCAGACATATATTTCTCCTGCACACCTTTACATTTTTTTTTGGAAAAAACTCAATAACACAGGGTGGTGCTAGTACTGGGTATAAGAAGTTTGTCTCAGAAAATGGCATTCAGGATGATACATATTCAGAAAATGGGGTTGCACTCTTTCGGGTTCAAGGTTCAGGACCAGATAATATGCAAGCAATTCAAGTTGATGCGGTACTTTCTGTTTCGGTCTATCTTCACTGCACAGGGCATTATGTTTATGCTATGACCACTTCTTTATGTAACTAATGCTCTGACCATTTTTAGCCCGTATTCATACATGTTTAACTATGATATGGTATTTCTTACCAGGTGGCACCATCCCTGAACTCTTCGTACTGTTACATACTGCATGATGGAGATACGGTATTTACGTGGATAGGGAACCTAAGCTCGTCAATGGACCATGAGCTCGCTGAGAGGCAACTAGATGTGATCAAGGTATGACTTACGAGAAATGCCGTCCAATATAATCATTTCATGCAAATGCATTTGATCATTCATGTAGCTCTTGCCACATCATCTTGATTGACTTATTTTCAATATGACAGTTTTTTTATTTGTCAACCGTACATAGCTTAAGTGTTCATGATCATCAGTGCGATAAACATTTTTTGAAATAATATGGATACTTTAGTCACCAAAATCCATCTATGTCATGTTAAAATTATTCATATTTTCTTGTTTCTTTGGTACATGACTATTTTGTATTCCCTCTGTTTCTACTTACTCTGCGTATTAGATTTGTCAAAAGTCAAACTTTGTAAAGTTTGAACAAATTTATATAAAAAAATCAACATCTACAATACCAAATAATATTATATAAAAATTGTATTTCATGATGTATATAATTATATATATTTTGTATTGTGAATGTTAATAATACTTTGTGTAAATTTGGTCAAACTTTGGAGTTTGACTTCAGACAAACCTAATATGCGGACTAAAAAGAAACGGAGGGGGTACAGTGTGATGTACATATTCATATATCATAGATTATGTTTTCTGATTTTGTTTGTGCTTTTTGAACAAATTTTATGTAGTTATTGCAGTAAATATTCGCCATCTGACATATGTGCTTCTTACTCATATCTAGCCAACTTCAGTTTTATCACCTTAAATGCATGTTATTGTGGTACTGTATGTTTGTACTTTATCCTAACATCTTTTCAGTTCTGATTGCTCTACTCTATCAATATACCAAAACACCTATTATTCCCATCCTTCTCATACAATATATTATGTGCAGCCAAATCTCCAGTCCAGAATGCTCAAGGAAGGATCAGAATATGATCAATTCTGGAAGATACTTGGAATAAAGTCTGAGTACTCCAGCCAGAAGATTGCAAGAGATCAAGAAAGTGATGCTCATTTATTTTGTTGTACTTTTTTGAAAGGTAAGAAAGAGTTTATAAATTTTCTTGCATCCATTTCTTCTCAGTATGTAGTGCGCTTATCCGTATTTTCCTTTTGAATCAATATTCTCTGTGGCGTACATTGGGCTAATGAAGGGGTGCTTAAGGTGAGCAATTCTGAAGTTCATATGTTCTTGACGAAAATAAGATAGTGTGCTGAAATTTAATGGCGGTCTCGTGATATTGCAGGTTAGAGAGATATTCAACTTCACACAAGATGATATGATGACGGAGGACATATTTATTTTGGACTGTCATTCATGTGTGTTTATATGGGTTGGACAAAATGTGGACACAAAAATACGTGCACAAGCTTTGAGCATTGGAGAGGTATAATTTCATGGTTTTCTGTGTGTGGAGAAAGCAGATTCCTTTTTTTTTTAGTTTATGTTGGATTCATAAAACTTTATTTTCTGCCAGAAATTTCTAGAACTTGACATTCCAATGGAAAACTTATCACGAGAAACACCGCTTTATGTCATCAATGAAGGAAGTGAGCCCCAATTTTTCACCAGGTTCTTCACTTGGGATTCTGCAAAATCAGCCGTAAGCCTTTTCCTTGTAGGTTTGTGTGTTTTCTCTACCATGTAACTTCAGGAGCTAACCTCATTGTGTTTCATCTTATAAATCGTCTCAGATGCATGGCAACTCATTTGAAAGGAGGCTGTCTATATTGAAGGATGGAATAAAACCAAGAAGAGATGTAAGATTCCGTACCTTCTGATTTTTTTTACCTCCTAAAGTGTCTCTCAACCTGGTATGTTAGATGGTTGTGAACAAAGGCTAGCTTGACTGCATCTGCATGTCCAGCATAGCTTTTGTATATTTCTCCGAAGGTAATGCAGCATTACCCATTGGTACATTAGTAAGGAAAGGATATTGACTGGTGGTACCCATTAGTAATGACTCGTTAATAACCTCATGATGCCATTGGTCATGCATGTTTGAGTGCCTATTATTTGCTAGTTATTTATACATTTTTGTGTCAAACCCACAAAGATGCCAGGATAAAAGAGCCATCATCAGATGTAAAAACATACTAGGTGACTGATTGGCCTTATCAGGTGGCAAATGCATCCATTTTCATTAGCTCAATAGCCAAATCTTTTTTCTCTTGGAGTCAGGTTAACTCTTGGTTATATAATTTGCAGAAACCTAAAAGAAGACCAACGACATCATCGCACACTGGAAGATCAAGTGTGCCTGATAAATCTCAGCGGAGAAGTACGTCTTTCAGCCCTGATCGTGTAAGAGTTAGAGGAAGATCACCGGCATTCAATGCATTGGCTGCCACTTTTGAGAATTCAAATGCACGAAATCTATCAACCCCTCCACCAGTTGCGAGAAAATCATTTTCGAAGTCTTCCTCCCCTGATCCTGTAAAGCCACCCCAGAGAGCTGCCTCGATCGCTGCAATGTCTGCTTCATTCGAGCGGCCTAGACAAACTCTGATACCAAAGTCAATTAAAGGTACACTAACATCCTCAGCAAGTAGTAGATACATTTCTGTGTTGCAAACACAATTCTCTGACCTGCTATGTTCTTTTGATGTCAAGCGAGTCCTGAGGTAAAGAAACCACAATCTGAACCAAGCAAACCTAAGCCAGAGGAAGATGCCAAGGAGAGTACCCCTGCCGCGAAGGATGGGCAAACTGTGACTCCGACAATACAGGAAGATGTAAAGGAGGATCAGCCCGAAGACGAGGAAGGGCTTCCTACATATCCGTATGATCGCTTGAGGACATCTTCAAGCAATCCTGTCACAGACATTGATAGTACCAGGCGTGAGGTATGCTGCTTCTGTTCTTCTGACCGGATCATCCAAAAGCCTCCTTCAAACCTAACATTCTAACACTACCACACTGGCGCATTTATCTGCAGACGTATCTATCTTCGGCAGAGTTCAGGGAGAAGTTTGGCATGACAAAGGAGGCTTTTGCAAAGCTACCAAAGTGGAAGCAGAATAGGCTCAAGATCGCTCTTCAGCTCTTTTAAAATCTTCTGCTGTCGAATATGCAGTCGTTATGTCTACTTTGTGAAAGCAAGGACGGCGAGATTGGTTTTCAAAGGAAAATCTCAAACACGAAGATCTCTCTTGCACTCGTCGCAATGTTAAGAAGAGACATCGGTAAGTGTAGGCCTATCTGGGTCAAGGGGACCCTTGGTAGGCGTCGGAGGGGTTGGAGCAGTGAGTTTTGAGCTGCCCATGCCCCTGAATTGTGTGTTGTCCACTGACGAATTCTCCATGTCGTGTATCTGGGTCGCCGCATTGGTGATCTGGTCACACACCCTAATTCTTTCCTTTCCAAGGTCACCGGTTTGGTTGCGAGCTTGCAATGTTTTTTTCCTCGCCCTCTTGAAACCTCACCATTTGTTTCATTCTTTCATGCTGTGTATGGTTTCCTGACACAAATAATGTTACATATGTGGTGTAAGAAGTTAGGTGATGAAATGGCCCGGGGCGAGAGCCCCTTTTGTCGGAATACCCAGGCGATGAACAGGAGAAGGTGCCTTGCCCTCGAAATTTGATCTTTAAAGTGGTAATTAGTAATTCCTGCGTGCAAATTTTGTAATCAGTTTTACAGTATGACTTTGTTCTCTTAAGTGGTCACTATTGATTCCTGCGTGCAGATTTTGTAATTAGGTTCCACGGTTTGTATCTGTAGACCCACCATAGTTTTGATTGTACTTAAAAAAGATCGATTATACCAGATATAGAGCTGTCTCATGGCAAAAATAGTGCCAGACAAGCTAGTGGAGGTCGTACGCTTTCTAGGATATGACAGATTTCAGAAATGCTGCTCCCACAAATGTGATACGTGAGGCATGCACATGGGGCCCCCCCCCCCCCCCCCTCATCATCGACACTTTGTTCATAACATTCAAAAAATTATTATGACATTTTAAAATTTCCAGACATTTCAAAAAGTATGTTAGTGATTTAAAAAAATGTATATACAAACTAAAAATTTGTTCTGTAATTTTGGAAAAATGTTTTGTATCATTAAAAAAGTTTACCATTTAAAACTGTCATTAAACAATAGTAATGTTTGGTCTGTTTTTAAAAAGTGTGCATGGCATTTATGAAAATGTTCAATATATTTTGAAACAAATATTCACTGTATATTTAAAAAATGTTCAATGTGCATTTGATAAAATGCTCAACATGTATTAAAAAAACTGCTTAGTGTGCATTTAAAAAAATGTTCAGCATGTATTCAGATACAATGTTCAATGTGTATCTAAAAAATATTCAACATGCATATGGAAAAGATTCAACTTTCACTAAAAAAGTCAACATGTATTTGAAGAAATGATGAAAAATAAAAAAAATAACAAACATAAAATACCTAAGAAAACCAATAGATGTAAAACGAAAAACTGACAGGAAAAAGAAATAAAGAAACAAAAAAAGAAAATAGAAAACAAAATAGAAAACTAGGAAAGCCAATGTTTAAAAAAAAAATGACAAGTACTAGTAGTCCAAGAAATGATAGTACTAGGGTCAAAACAGAGAAAGCCCAGTCGACGTGAGCAGTCGGGAAAGAAGTAAAAGAAACACTTGATGGGCCCGACCCATGAGCGGACATGAGTAGGCGAGCTCAACTTTCAACTCCTAAGAGCATCTCCAGCCGCTCCTCGAAGATTGTTTTTTTACGTTGACGGTCGAAAATCGGTCCAGTCGCGTCCCTACGAGCCCATTTTTCGTCGGTTAGGGTCTGATTTAGCACCGACGTACCCAGGCCGAACCCGACGCGCCGAGGGGTGCCGGACGAAACGATTTGGCCCGAAAACGGGGGTGGGTCCGCCGAGTCAGCGACCCCGAGCGCGCGTCGTCGTCCTCATCACCTCGGTTTCCTCACGGGGAATCGAATCAATGCAAGGTTGTCGCCGGTCAGCCTTCTATTGATGCCGTGCCTTCACGAGCCGGCGTTCACGGGCGGCGCAGTCAGTACGGCGACGCGCGTCCACACCTCGCCTCCCACGCGTCCTCACGGTGTCGCCCGCTCGCCTGCTATAAAAGGCAATCTCGCCGGTGTTCGCCACACCTCGTCGCCTGCCCCCGATCCCACCAGCGACACCCTCTCTCTTCTCGGCGATCTCCCCTCTCCTTCTCCCCCGCAATGGCTGAGCGCTACCCTGGCGACGACGCGGCCTGCAACGGCTTCGGCCGCCGGCACCTCCACGAGGATGAGGCCCGCCTGCTGTTCGAGGCGGAGTACCCAACGCCGTCGGACATGCGGGCGCCCGACGCCTAGAGGCTCAGCGCGGGCGCCGTTCCCATGCCACCGGTGCCCACCGGAGCCGAGCGGCGCTCCGAGATCGCCCGGATCCGGTCCACTCTGTCCGAGGAGCATCACCGGCAGCCGAGGTACGCCCCGGACAACACCTCCCTCTGGACGGCCTACTTCGAGCGCCGCCGCGAGGAGCAGCTCGCCTCCACCAACGGCGGCCCCGCGCTCGGCCGCAACAACAGCGAGGGCCACCGTCTTTGGTGGGGCGTCCCCGGACGCACTCTCGAGTCCGTCCTCGAGCACATCGAGGGCGGCAACGAGCCGCGCCTCGGGTACCCGGAGGCGACGTCCGTCTCCCGCCGGAGGGGCTCATCGTGGCAGCCCCGGCGTATGGAGGCGCCGCCGTCGTCGTCCTCGTACTCCTCCGGATCCCAATCCTCCTACTCCTCCGGCGCAAAGCGCACGCCGCTCGTCGCCGTTAAGGCCGAGCCCGGCTTGTTGTCGCCGCTCCGACGCAGCGGCCATAGCGGCGGCGACATCACCATTAACGAGGGTCGTCACCGCGAGCCCTCGCCTCCTCGAGGCCACCTCCGCCTTGTCAGGCCAAAGACGGAGCTTGGCACGCCGGCGGTGGTCAAGAAGGAGCACCTGGCCATGGCCACCGCCGCCGACGAGGCCGCCTTGAAGTGGGCGCGGGACGACTACGTCCGGGAGAAGGTGGAGCAGTAGCACCGGGCCCTCGAGGAGTTTGAGGCTCGCCACCGCGCCCGCCATGAGGAGGAGATCACCGGCCTCATCATCCTCGACGACGACAGCGACGGGGAGGCGCCCGGCCCCTCCAACCCTGACCCGCAACGTCTCGGCGACGCAGGGCAGGGCTGCAACAGGGATGGCGGCCGTGGCGCGCTGGACGGTGACGACAGCGACGGGGACGGGGACGACGGCGGCGACTACACCAACTTCTACAAGCTCCTCGGCATGTAGAATGCGGCGGCACGGTGACGGGACAACGGCAGCGGGACGACGTAGTCGACGTAGTTTTTTTAGTTTTTGTATTATATTTTTAATGAAAAACCCAAATTATGTTTAATGTTTGGGCCACTTTTGGGCCGATTCTATGCCCATACTAGGCTGAAAGCGGCGGTTGGGGGGCGAACCCGGGGGCGCGGCTGGAAAGCCGAGCCGCCCCAGGCCGATTTTAGTGCTGGCTGCCCCCAGGCGGCACTAAAATCGGCCCCTGGGGGGGGCCAATGGCTGGAGATGCTCTAATAAGAGAGACATAGGGTTGTCTCGAAAAGAAAGTAAGGGAGATATAGGTTTTCCCCTACTCATGCCCAAATGGTTGAGGTAATACCCTACTCATGCTTTGATTTTATTGATGATGGAGAACACATTGTGTGAGGGGGGGGTACAAGTATGATGGGATTGAAGCTACTGAGACGATGGCCGTGATTTTGATGTCGTGAACTATTCCTTGCCCTCGCCTTATTATGGGGGACAAGGCCTAGGGTTATAGGACTCCTAACCGACCAAGAGCCCGACTCGATGGGAGAGTTCTTGTCTTGCCCTTCAAGGCACTAGACTCCTTAAAAGGGCTCCATGTGTGAGCCAGAGGCCCTTAGAACCGTCACGGCCAGCTGGTCCCTAGGGCCATCCCAACATCCAACTTGCCATCAGACGCCACCCTCAGATCACATCGTCAGTAGTTCCTGAGCTCGTCCGGAATCCATGCCTGGCTAGTATCATCTTGAGAAGACAAATCCCGGCGGGCTCTTTATTACTCCTGGTTAGTTGCGGTGCCATCGATTCCTCCTTCAGTTTCATGGAACACCTAGCCTCCGCAACCCCGGATCCATTCAAGTTGGATGTCAAATGAGGGTTCTGTTGTTTTGTCCTCCCAATTACTTAGGCCAGGCTATGATTCCGCCATGCTGGAATTACCTATAGGGCATATTTCCAATACTCGTGTCCCCAATGAGGTCCCTAAGAGGGTAACAATGCAAAGCGCCGTTGTCGATGAGCTCCAAAATGATGGGCTAGGGTTTTCACCTAGAACCCAGACACAAAGAGCATAGCAACAAAATCCCCACAAGAGGTGAGTGATACTCGCACACATCATCATCGCTGGTGCCAAAGCATGGAGCTTTCACTCAGATCCCCACCCTTGCCACCAACGACACCACTGGACCCAACCCAACTCGAGGGAAGGGCCACAATACCGTCACAAAACTTGTAGATCCATATACCAGGGAGCCACCACCACCAAAACCACGCCGCCACTAGGATCACCCACCACCCTACCCTCTCTACCCACAACAAAGGGGTGCGCCCGCATAGCTGTCGCGCAGCTAGCCATAGATGCAAGCACGTAGCCTCACCATCCAAGGCTGCCACCCTGGCATCCAAAACTATCACACCACCACCGCCGAAGCATCACGTTGTCCGAGAGCAAGGGACCTAAATACAGACAACACTAGAGTGAAACATTCATCGGTCAGGACCAGACATCTCTGATGTCGGCCCACGTGCAGGGAGCACCTCGGTTACATGTGCCATACCCCACCTGGATCCAACCCCACCTCGACCGGGGATGGGGAGCGCCGGTGACAACTAGCACCACACGTCCACACCATAGGCCGAATGACCATCGCACGTTGCTGGGGAAGCATGCCTCAACGGGCCAGATCCAACCTTCCAGGTCCGGCCGAGGATGATCCCCGATGCCCAACGCCGTAAAACCCTAGGTGCCCAATGAAAGACCAAATCACTGGTCACTAGGTCTCTACACGTTGACGGTCTATCAGTGCCATGTCCGAGCAAACCAGAGCCCCGCACCGGTGAGGTATCAAGTCCGGTCACCCAAAGCTCGTCGTCTTAGATCAGGGTAGTCACCAGTGTCACGAAGATGCCCCACATCACTAGGGCGCAACGCCCGCCACCACTACACCGAAAGAGGACACCGCCCATGCCCGCCACCACTACACCAAAAGAGGACACCGCCCACTCCCACCACCACTACACCGAAAGAGGACACCGCGCCCGCCCGCCATACCCGCGTGCCACTGCTAGGAACCGCATCTCCACACGCCATGCCAGCATGACCCAACCAAGCACACGAGACACCACCCAACCACCGCCGTCAGCCTCCCGCCTACGCCACCATTACGGTTGTGCACGTCACCACCATCACACCCCATGCATACGTCGTGTCCGCGCAATCCACCCCACCACACACCACGAGCCACCAACAAGGAGGAAGAGGTATCCGACGCCATTGACCTGGCCTCACTTGGTGACAATGAGGGGGAGGAGAGGAGGTGGAAGGCACTGGTGGATAGGGTTTGCCCAGTTACTTGGGGGGAGTGGCCCGGGAAAAGTGGTCCAATTTCTCAATAAAGAGTTTCCTATACGTGAGATCCTACATCTACAGAAATACCTTAATCATGTTTTTTTGACAATGATACGACTTTATTCCTTAAAGCTTTGCTAAATAATCTCCTATCTCGTTTGCTTCACGGAAGCAATGGTCATATGAAACCTTTCCAAAGTCACTAGACATGGTATGGCATTCCGTTAGTATCACCACTTCACGACCGAAATAATCTTCATGCTGGTTCAATGTTTGCACTACAAATGTACTGTTAGATTCAATGGTCGCTCATTTGCATCCAATGTTTCCTGCTAGATAGAGCCCATTACATATAACACTTAATTTTCTAGAGCCAACCTTATTAAAATGTGGTAGAAACCAGTTTGCCGCATCAAGAAAATTACCCTTTTCATCACGTGTGACATCTCTGGTGTCACCCGATTGCGTGGCCTGATGAATGTGGCATGCACATTGGCCTTGACGTAGCTCTAAGACGTTGTCTTCCACATGTGATCACGCTTTTTAAGTGGTTGATTGGGAGTCGCTTCGCTTATGAAGTTTGTGGCCAGTACTTTGATAGAAACGCTCATATGCTCGGGCGATCAGATAGTCTCACCCTAATAAACTTGCGCAGTTGCGGCCGGATATATCACACTACGGCAACTATCAAGTTAGTCATTGGCAGCTCCACGTAGTTTTCTTGGTTCCATTCTAATATTTCCACTGTAACAGATCTCGAGCGATCTTCCATGACTACTTTCTTAGTGAGTTCCTCCAAGCCTAAAGCATCCCAAACTTTTAGCAATCTAGTGCAATTGAACAAGTAGTGTTGTATATCCTCTAATCTGATTTTGCACATCTGGCACTTGCGTGTAACAGGAGTATGGAGATTAGCCAGCACACCATAACATGGTAGTACCCCTCGCAGTACCTTCCATACAAAATGTTGATTTTACCAGGTACTTTTAAGTGCCATGTATCCTTCCAAATTCCACTTACTTCAAAGATTCCATCACCATTATATGTATGGTTCGCTGGCCACATTGGTGATCAAACTCCACATGATATGTAGATCGCACTGAGAAATTTCCGGACCTTGTGTAGTCCCATCCTACAAAGCCCTCAAAAATATCCACTATGAGAGGGATTTGCATAATTCTGTTGACATCGACTCGACTAAAGAAAAAATGTATGAGTTCCTTGTCCCATTGACTAGTATGTGGATCGATCAATTCTTCCACCGTTGATACTAAACTTTGTCCCCTTGGTGTGATCACTTTCCTTAAAACAGTAGACATAATCAAAGGATCTTGCCAGCTATTTATCTTGGAGTCATTCCACTCTCGACAAACACCCCCTCTTACATGTTTGGATCCCCAAGACTATACTTTGCCAGTTATATGAAGAGCCTTTTTTGGGGCCAACCATCAAAATGTTTCCACCATGATAATACTTTGCACTTAATAATATCTGCGTACACAATGAATCGGGGTTCTAGATTAGATACCAACACTACTCTGCTAACATAGAAAGATTAAAGCAGTGCAAGTCTCTAAATCCCACCCCCTTTCTTCTTTGGGATGCATACTTTTCACCATGCATACCAATGCATCTTTTTATTATCTTCACTATCTCCCCACCAAAAGCTTGACATCTCATAAATTTCTTGTGCTACTAACTTCAACAAAACTTCCTTACCTTCCATGTATAAAACATTTTCCTTCCATGCTTTCAGCCACTGGCATACTCTATCAATGAGATGTTGGAAACAGTCACACTAGTACAGAAAAGCCTAGTTATGGCATGACAAAAAGGGACTTGCTGGCTTGGACACCCGATGCCACCGATATGGCGCCACCGTTAGAATTTAGTGGTGGCATTGGAGACAACGCCAACAGTATTTTGAATACATATGGCATTGGACAGAATTGCACGCCAACACTGTCATATTTAACTAATAAAAAAATATGCCGAAATTAAGTGGAAACTCCACAAACTAAATATTTCAGCAATTCACAAAAGATACTACCAACTTCATAAACTAAATGTTTGGCCAATTCACAAAGAACGTACCAACTTCACAATGTATCGATCTACCCCTCTCGACACTACCTAGCGTCATCTAAGGACTAACTTAAGTTCACGAAGCTTATTCCTATGCATCTGGCCCTCCATGATGTAATGGGTTTCTTTGTCTTTAGTTGAGCCCTCTCGGACTTCAGGACTTTTATGCCCTTCTTAATATCACTTATCTCGAGGTTCAGTGACACGATCTGACCTTCGTGACTGAACATCTTATCATAGACAACAACATTTTCATAGATAATCTTATCCCTCCCCTTCTTTAGGGAGTCATTCAACTCCTCCAGGGTCTTGATGATACTCTTATGTGACGCGATTAGCTCGTGATTGTGCAAACCCACGCCACATGTGTGCTGCACAATAGGTATTGGAGAAGGCGGACCTAGTATGTATGCCTAGCAAGGGTTTCAAATCGTCAACAATTAATTAATGGTTAGATATATGAATGTTTGCAATGCTCATGCATGTTTTTTGCAACCTTAATTACATGGTTGGTTCTCACATCTCCTTTCTCTTCGGCATTCCCTAACCAATGATTAGAGGAGCCTACTGTCGGTGTCAAAACCGACAGATCTCGGGTAGGGGATCCCAAACTATGAATCTGGGATCGATGGTTAGCATGGGACGAAGGCGACGATGTTTACCCAGGTTCGGGCCCTCGTGAGGAGGTAAAACCCTACCTGCTTGATTATATTGATGAGTATGAAGGTTACAAAGTCGATCTACCTCGAGATCAAATGAGCTAAACCCTAGATGAGTTAACTTGTCCTTCTATGAACTAATCCTCCCGATTTATATAGACACCAGGGGTACCTAGAGTTACACATGATAAGTCTCCATCAAGGCATAGATATGCCCATTCCTTCTCCCTAGACTTGGAGGTCACGCCAAGTCTTTGGAGCCTTCCCTTCTGAACATGGTATTGTCCTATAGTTCGGCCTTCCTGCAATTGCCATAGAGCGTCCCACCGAGGCAGCCCACCGGAGGGGAACCGATGGCCCGAGGACCCCTTAGTCCCAACTCCCTCAGTAGCCCCCCGAACTAGCCTCCAACGCCAGGCTTGATGACACCTAACTGCTTCACACATCCAAAGTATCCGGCTTGCGGGGTGAGTTCTTTTCTTCCCTTTATACTCTGTTGATCCTAGCCTGGCCGCCGATGACACCCCGCTTTCCGAACATGCATTGCTTAACCTCGAAGGCCAAACGACCGACTATGAACAATGCCTCTCCTGACAAATTTTCTAACAAAAAGCCATGACAGGCTACGACCACTTAGCCAGTTATAAAAACTCAATTCGTGGTTCGAGGCCGCCCTTTTATTGGCACGTCTTATCAACACAAAGATCGTGCTCCATTTTTCACGGGATACGATTAATGATCTGGGTTATCCCACGCACGCATAACAGCATGTTTACTTCGGGAAACGACGTAGTCCGCGACGCAATAAGAAGGCTCTTGGCAGTACGGCCTTCCATAAAAGGGAGGAAATCCCTAAAGCCTCCATACGCTCCTTAGATTCAAGCTCACACTCTTGACCTTCTTTGCTCCAAGTGCATAGATCCAATCTTCTTTCAGCTCCCTCCAAGCTACCTTTCCCCTTTCCCCATGCTCGTCCATGGCCGGCTCGGGCTCGCAGGGAAAGTGGGAGGCCTTGTGCGTTACCGAGAATGACATCCAGGAGCTGAAGTGCTTCGGCTATCTCCCAGTCGATGTCGTCCACCGCCCCCCCGAGGAGGGCCAAGTGGTGCATATGCCAAAGCCCGTAGAGAGGGTGGTGTTCATTCCCCATTTTCATCCGGGGACCGAGCTTCCCACTGCACCCCTTTGTAAGGGCCCCGATGTTCTTCTACGGGTTAGATTTTCATGATCTCCCCCAAACTCCATTATGCACATATCGGCCTTCATCGTCGTCTGTGAGGCCTTTTTGCGGGTCCAGCCGCATTTTGGTTTATGGCTGAAGGTCTTCAACATCAAGCCGAAGACCGTAAATAGCCAGCATGCGAATTGCGGAGGGGCAGTGATCAACAAGCTTCCACGGGTAAAGAAGCCAGAGGGCACCTTTATCGACACCGTCAAGGTCTGGCAGAAGGAGTGGTTCTACATCGCTGAACCACGAGGCGCAGACTGGGCGGTGCCTTCCAAGTTCAGATCCGGACCCCCCATGAGATTGATCTCGGGATCAAGAAAGGCCTGGACTGGGCGTCAGCCACGAAAGTGAAGGCGCTATATGATACGTCTCCATCATATCCACTTTTCCAAACTCTTTTGCCCTTTTTTTGGACTCTAATTTGCATGATTTGAATGGAACTAACTCGGACTGGCGCTGTTTTCAGCAGAATTGCCTTGGTGTTATTTTTGTGCATAAATAAAAGTTCTCAGATTGACCTGAAAATTTACGGAGATTATTTTTGGAATTAATAAAAAATACTAGCAAAATAATCAACCAGAGGGGGTCACCCATAGGTGACAAGCCCACCAGGCGCGACCACCCCCTGTCCGCGCCTAACAAGCTTGTGGGGTCCCTGTGACTCCTCTAAGCTCAATTCCAACCCTATATATTCCTATTCGTGGAGAAAAAAAATCAAGGTGAAGAGTTCATCACATTTCACGATACGGAGCAGCCGCTACCTCCTGTTCTTCCTCGGGAGGCCAAATCTGGAATCCGTTTTGGGCTCCGGAGAGGGGAAATCGATGCATCGTCATCACCAACCTTCCTTCATCGCCAATTCCATGATGCTGTCCGTCGTTCGTGAGTAATACCATCGTAGGCTTGCTAGACAGTGATGGGTTGGATGATATTTATCATGTAATCAAGTTAGTTTTGTTAGGGTTTGATCCCTAGTATCCACTATGTTCTGAGATTGATGTTGCTATGACTTTGCTATGCTTAATGCTTGTCACTAGGGCCCGAGTGCCATGATTTCAGATTTGCACCTATTATGTTTTCATGAATATATATATGTGTTCTTGATCCTATCTTGCAAGTTGTAGACACCTATTACGAGTTATGATCCGCATCACCCAGAGTGACAATAACTAGGATTCTTTCCGGTGATTACCGTAGTTTGAGGAGTTCATGTATTCACTAAGTGCTAATGCTTTGGTCCGGTTTTCTATTAAAAGCAGGCCTTAATATCCCTTAGATTCCATTAGGACCCCGCTGCCATGGGAGGGTAGGACAAAAGATGTCATGTAAGTTCTTTTCCATAAGCACGTATGACTATATATGGAATACATGCCTACATTACATTGATGAATTGGAGCTAGTTTTCTGTCACCCTAGGTTATAAATATTGCACGATGAATGCCATCCGACATAATTATCCATCACTGATCCATTACCTATGAGCTTTTCACATATTGATCTTTGCTAAGTTACTATTCCGTTGCTACTATTACAATCACTACAAAACTGCTACTGTCACTTTTGCCATCGTTATCGTTACTTCCATACTACTTTGCTACTGAATACTTTGCTGTAGATATTAAGTCTTGCAGGTGTGGTTGAATTGACAACTCAGCTACGAATACTCGAGAATATTCTTTGGCTCCCCTTGTGTCGAATCAATAAATTTGGGTTGAATACTCTACCCTCGAAAACTGTTGTGATCCTCTATACTTGTGGGTTATCAAGAACCTTTTCTGGCGCTGTTGCTGGGGAGCATAGCTCTATTCTCTAAGTCACTTGGGATTTATATCTGTTGATCACTATGAAGAATCGGAAAGATCCAAAAACAATGATTTATCCCTCTACCACGAGGGGAGGTAAGGAACTACCATCTAGCTCTGCACTTGATTCACCTTCTATTAGGAGTAAGTTTGCGACACCACCACGTGCTAGTAATTCTGATATGTCACAAGTAACTGATGATGCCACTTCTGCTATGCATGATGCTTATGATGATACTTTGCTTGCTAATATTATGCCACTGGGTGAATTTCTTGATGAACAAATTGCTAGAGTCAATGCTGAAACTGATGATACTTCTGAAACTGATGAAATTATTAAAACTGAACTTTATGACACACCTGATAAACCTAGCTCTCATAGATATGAATTTCCTAATATACCTAAGGGTTATGTTATGGAAGGAGAGGTAGCTAGGGACTTTCTTGCTTTTAAGGATAGAGATGATCTTAAGAAGTTGCTATGCAAGTGGAAAGAAAAAAAATCCTTGAATGCTAGAATGCAATATGATCCTAAGTTTGCTACTTCACATATCTTTGTTACTGATAAGGATTATGAATTCTCTGTCGATCATGAGTTAATTACTTTGGTTGAATCTGATCCTTTCCATGGTTATGAATCGGAAACTGTTGTGGCACATCTTACTAAACTAAATGATATAGCCATCCTATTTACTCATGAGGGAAAAATTCATTATTACTATATTCTTAAGTTGTTTGCTTTCTCATTGAATGGTGATGCTAAGACATGGTTTAGTTCTCTTTCTCCTGGTTGTGTGCGTAGTCCCCAGGATATGATATATTACTTCTCTGAGAAATATTTTCCTGTCCATAAGAAACAAGCTGCCTTGCATGAAATATTTAACTTTGTGCAAATTGAAGAAGAGAGTCTCCCACAAGCTTGGGGGAGGCTTCTCCAATTACTTAATTCTTTGCCTGATCATCCTCTCAAGAAAAATGAAATACTTGATATCTTTTATAATGGACTAACCGATGCTTCTAGGGACCACCTAGATAGTTGTGCTGGTTGTGTTTTTAGGAAACAAACTGTCGAACAAGCTGAACTACTATTCAATAATATATTAAGCAATGATAACGACTAGACTATTCCTGAACCACCTTCGAAGCCAACTCCGAAGAAAAGAGGTATTCTATTTCTCAGTCCTGAAGAAATGCAAGAGGCAAACAAATCTATGAAAGAAAAAGGTATTAAAGCTGAAGATGTCAAGAATCTACCACCTATTGAAGAAATACATGGTCTCGATAACCCGACATAGGTACTAGAGGTAAATTCTCTCCGTAGATTTGATGAAAGTGATATTCCTTATAATAAGTCTGCTAGCCAATGCTTGGATGAGTTTGATAATTTTTTTGTTAAGCAAGAAAATTTCAATGCTTATGTTAGTAGACAATTGAAACATAATGCTTACATGCTTGATCTCTTAGGTGATTATATGAGTAGAACTATCAATGATCTTAAGCTTATTAGTAAACACGCTTCCATGTTAACTACTCAAGTAGAACAAGTGCTTAAGGCACAAAATGATTTGCCTAATGAGGTGAATAGTAAGAAAAATGATCATTCTGTTAGAGTTGTGAATAGAGGTGGTAAAATGACTCAGGAACCTTTGTATCCTGAGGGCCATCCTAAGAGAATTGAGCATGATTCCCAGGGAATTAATACTGATGCACCTAGTCATTCCGGTAATAAGAGGAATCAGGATGATGATAGAACTTTGCATGCTGCCAGTGAACCTGTTATAGATACCTCTGAAAACCCAAATGATATTTCTGTTTCTGATGCTAAGACACAATATGGTGATGAACATGAGCCTAGTTATAATATTAATGATGCTGTTCATATTGATGCTCAACCTAGTAATGATAATGATGCAGAGATTGAACCTGCTGTTGATCTTGATAACCAACAACCTAAGAATAAAAGATATGAGAAAAGAGATTTTGTTGCTAGGAAGCATGGTAAAGAAAGAGAACCATGGGTTCAAAAAGCCATTCCCTTTCCTCCTAAACCATCCAAGAAAAAGGATGATGAGGATTTTGAGCGCTTTGTTGAAATGCTTAGACCTGTCTTTTTGCATATGCGCTTGACTGATATTCAGAAAATGTCTCCTTAAGCTAAGTATATGAAAGATATTGTGACTAATAAAAGAAAGATACTGAAAGCTGAGATTTCCACCATGCTTGCTAATTATACTTTTAAGGGTGGAGTACCAAAGAAATTGGGAGATCCAGGAGTACCAACTATGACATGCTTTATCAAAGGGAATTATGTTAAAACTGCTTTATGTGATTTGGGAGTTGGTGTTAGTGTTATGCCTTTCTCTTTATATCGTAGACTTGATTTGAATAAGTTGACATCTACTGAAATGTCTTTGCAAATGGCTGATAAATCAACTGCTTTACTCATCGGTATTTGTGAGGATGTGTCTGTCATAGTTGCAAATGCTACTATCCTAATGGACTTCGTTATTCTTGATATCCCGAGGACGACAGTATGTCGATCATCCTTGGTAGACCCTTTTTGAATACTGCAAGGGCTGTTATTGATTGGAACAAAGGCAATGTCACTTTTCATATCAATGGTAATGAGCATACGACACACTTTCCGAAGAAACAACCCCAAGTTCATAGTATCAACTCCATTGAAAAAATTTCAACGATTATTATTGGAGCCTTTGAATTCCCTCGTCCAACTGTCAAGAAGAAATATGATACACTTATTGTTGGGGATATGCATATCCCTATTGAGGTAACTTAGTGTTATTCGAAAATTCTCTGGTTTCATGTTACTCGAAAGAGGTTTGTTAATAAGACTTGATCATACTTTTTGATGGATTCCTTTTGATGAGCATGAGATGGACGAATTTTGAAAGCACAACCTTCTGTACCCAACTTTTAATTTATGCTAGTTAGAGAAAATGAAGTAAAAATGCTATTATTTTTCTGTTTTCTTAGTTTTCTATGCAACAGAAAAATGACCTGAAAATAAAAGTTCTTCAAATGCCCTGAAAATGTAGTATGATTTTTTTTCTGGAATATTTAAAAATATCTGACACTGAGCACACATCAAGGGGCTGCACTAGTGGGTCACAAGCCCATAGGGCGTGGCCACCCCCCTGGTCACTCCTAGGTGGCTGGTGGGTCCCACGTAGCCCCCTTCACTTATTCCAGCTCCCATCCACTACGTCTTACTCCAGAAAAAATCCCACCATTGCTCAAACCCGTGTTCTAGCTCATTTTGCTACCATTTTTGATCTCCTTGTGCAAAGCTCCTTTCACAAAACTGTTTTAGGAGATTGTTCTTCGAGAAAGAAAAAATGTTGAGCCGAATATACCAAGGGGGCTCCTCAAGCAAGAAGGCCCCGAAACTTGCGATACGTGAGCCCGGACTTGAACCACTCAGGGAAGCACACGTGCGGCCTTGTGAATGGCCATCGGATCAATTCATGGTTGATGCCAGTTTCAAGGAAGAATTTTACGCATACGCACAAAATGCGGGCCTTGAAGATTTCCTTTTAGACTAGTGCAAGCAATATTATCAACTCATAGATTCTTTCATGCGGAGGTTTGAATTTTCATTCGGGCGCAATAAACCTTCTGTTCTATTAAATCTTTATGATAAATCTTATACTATGGACCTAGAGGATTTTAACCGTGCGTGCAAAATTCCACAATGGGGCAGCTATAGTGACCCGTGAAAAACCAAAAATAATGATTTTCTTGCTAGCATCACTGTGGGAGAAACTTGAAATATTACACAGGCTACCTAGGGGAGCATTCATTTTCCTGCTATACATTATTTTGCTCTATTCATAGGTAGATGTATTAACGGTAAAACTGATCATAGCCACCTTTGTGCCTCCGATCTTAGTATTCTTAGCATAATGCTAAGGATGGAGATTTCTTTGGTGGGATTTATGCCACTCGTGTAGCTAATTATATTGGCGTACCTATACGGGGAAATGATATTGAGTTACCACCTGCTTTTCTCGATTATGAGGGTTTGGTGCATTATCAGTTTCTTGAGAGGAGCGAATAATCCCTCCTGTACTGACTAATTTTTGATAGACATCATGCTGTCCATATTACCCTTCCTGCTCCTGCCTTCTTTGACTTTTAGGAAAAACGGAGATACTTTATAACCAGAGAGGAGGCAAACGAGTATGAGAGAAATGCGGGAGCCGCTCGCCTCCACGCTGTAGTCATTCAGGCGGTTTCCGCCGCAGCCCAATACAACCCTGACTATGACTTTGGATATCATCCGGGCCAACCATGGCGCTAGTCCAGCTTAGGCCAAAATCCTAAGCTTGGGGGAGTATGTATTTCTCACCGACTTTACATTCATGTTCACACATTCATCTTAGTGGTCGGTGTTCATACTTTTTCATTGTACCATCCATGGTAGTTTATTTCTTGTTTCCACTTTCTTTTTGTGTGTTTAATTAACTTTGAGAAAAATTCAAAAAAAATAGTTATAGCTTTACCTTCTAGTTTGTTTAGTTGAAGCATTTAAAAGAAAATCGATTTTTTTCTCTTTCTTCTTTTGCTTGTTGGGAGCTTCCTCGTGTAAATAGTTTTTCTTGTTCTTGTTTTGAATTTTTCTTTCTACGGGTCGTAAGGAGAAGACCGCAATGAAAATGGTGAGTGGCTCTCACATGCATTATTGTTTATCTATCAGGCAACCCATATTACCTTGCCTTCTCCTTTGAGCTATTGTTTGCAGATTCCAACTTAGGCCAATGCACATGCACTCTTATTATTATTCACACCATTCGATTGTGCAAGTGAAAGGCAGTAATGATGCTATATGATGAAAAGATTGAGATGGAGAAAAGCTGGTATGAACTCAACCTATTTTGCTTTTGTAAATATGATTTGCTCATCGTTCCGAATACAGTTCATTATGGGTGAAACATATTTGCAATGCCAATTAGATATTATAGTTACTCATGCCATGCTTAATTAGCTAACAGTGGATAATGATTTGTCTTGAGTGCCAACATGCATATTAAAATGGTTGTGATGTAGTATGATAGGATGGTATCCTCCTCTGAATGATTCAAGTGGCTTGACTTGGCACATGTTCATGCATGTAGTTGAAACGAAATCAACATAGCCTCTACGATATTTATGTTCACGGCGATTTGTATCCTACTCATGCTTGCATTCAATGTTGGTTAATCTCAAAGCATGTTGATGACTGTTGTCGCTCTCTAGCTGGTCGCTCCCCAGTCTTTTGCTAGCCTTCACTTGTACTAAGCGGGAATACTGCTTGTGCATCCAATTCCTCAAACCCAAAGTTGTTCCATCTGAGTCCACCATACTGATAACCCACACGTATAGGGGATCGGGTGTAGCCTCTTTTGATAAGTAAGAGTGTCGAACCCAACGAGGAGCTAAAGGTAGAACAAATTTCCCTCAAGTTCTATCGACCACCGATACAACTCTACACACGCTTAACGTTCGCTTTACCTAGAACAAGTATGAAACTAGAAGTACTTTGTAGGCGTGATATGAGAGATTTACAAGATAATAAAGAATACGTAAATAAAAACTAGGGGCTACTAAGATAAATGAACAACTAAGTTAGTTTAACAAGTGTGGAAAAGTGGTGGTAGGAGTTGTGGAATTGTTCCTAGGCAATCGATAACTAGACCGGTAATAATTATTGCAATTTTATATGAGGGAGAGGCATAATCTAATGTACTTTCTCTACTTGGATCATATGCACTTATGATTGGAAACTCTAGCAAGCATCTGCAACTACTAAAGATCATTAAGGTAAAACCCAACCATAGCATTATAAGGTATCAAGTCCTCTTTACTCCCATATGCAACAACCCACCTACTCACGTTTATGCTTCTGTCACTCAAGCAACCCACCATAGGCAAATCCTGAACACATTGCAACACCCTACAACGAGGATCCCTCACGCTTGCGTGACATGGAGGTCACCATAGGACAGCACCAATAACAAAACATGCAACTCAAACCAATTATGATCATCAATCAACCAATAGGACAACAAAAATCTACTCAGACATCATAGGATGGCAACACATCATTGGATAATAATATGAAGCATAAAGCACCATGTTCAAGTAGAGGGTACATTGGGTTGTGGGAGAGTGGACCGCTATAGATAGATGGGGGAAGGTGATGGAGGTGTTGGTGAAGATGACGGAATTGTTGGAGTAGATCACCGTCACGATGATGGCCCCGACGACGTTTCGGTGCCACCGGGAGAGAGGGGGAGAGATCCCCCTCCTTCTTCTTATTCCTCGACCTCCTCCCTAGATGGGACGAGGGTTTCCCCTCTAGTCCTTGGCCTACATGGCGGCGGAGGGGCGTGAGCCCCTTCGAGATTAGGTCTCTCTCTTTGTTTCCTTCTCTTTCTGCGCTCCCAGATTCTGCCCTTTCACCGTTTCTTAAATATCCGGAGATTCGTAACTCCGACCGGGCTAAAATTTTGAAGGGATTTTACGTATAAAAATATCTTTTTTGCGGACAAAGGACAGCTCCAACCGACCTAAGAGGTAGCCACAAGCCCTCAGGGCGC
Organism: Hordeum marinum; assembly: GCA_022496015.1. Taxonomy (NCBI): domain Eukaryota; kingdom Viridiplantae; phylum Streptophyta; class Magnoliopsida; order Poales; family Poaceae; genus Hordeum; species Hordeum marinum. The sequence goes on from CM039674.1 coordinate 543,195,277, forward strand.
GCCTAACAGGCTTGTGGGCCCCTCGGGCACCGCCTTTTGTTGATTCCACTTCCCAAAATTCACATATATTAAAAAAAATTCTCCGTAAGTTTTTATCCCGTTCGGACTTCGTTTTATATGGATTTTCTGTGAAACAAAAAACATGCAACAAACAGGAACTAGCATTGGGCACTGGATCAATATGTTAGTCCCAAAAATAGTATAAAAAGTTGCCAAAGGTATATGAAAGTTGTAGAATATTGGCATGAAACAATCAAAAATTATAGATACGACGGATACATACCTACCTATATGCGGTATTCACCTGCTGTTCCAAGTAAATTTGCATGTGCCAAACTCTTAACCTTCAAATAATCATTCTATTTTGTATGCGTGAATCGCTCATGTAGCGACTGGGGGCTGTCAATACCTTCCATGCTAGGTGGGTTATTCTCACGATATGTGTTTATTCACTATCATTCACAAGAAAGTGGTTGGTATTTGGGATGCCCAGTTCCATTCTCAAAATCAAATCAAAATATAATAAAACAAAACTCCCCCAGGGCTGTGTTTGTATGGACGGTACCCATGGATTCGGCTAGCCGTGGAGGGTGATTGATTGGTGGAGGGGGAGTAAAAACATTATCATTCTGTTTGGGAACCGCCTATAATGTATCGAGCATGGAAGATGTTGAAATCTCTTGGTCATTATAATGACAGTGAAAGCATACCACTCAGAATTGTTATTCATTCATGTTTTAAAAGCTCGAGCTATGGCACCTCTGCAAATCAATGCTTCCCCCTGCGAAGGGCCTATATATTTATTTTATTGTTGAGTCATCATCTTCTTATAAAAAGCACCAGTTAGAGAACACCACCGTCATTTGTATGCTTTGCTATTAATTGATATTGAGTATGAGTATGACTGGATCTCTTTTACCATGAATTACACTATCTAGTCAGTCCTTGTTCATCAAGGGTGCTCTGCATTTATGTTTTGCGGTCTCGGAAAGAGCTAGCGAGATACCATTATATCATATTGTATCATGATTGCTTTGATAAAAGTGTTGTCATCCGAGAGTTATTATTATTGCTCGCTAGTTGGTTATGTCATTGATATGAGCGAATGTGAGACCTAAATGTTATTGTGAACGTGGTTAGTCTATAATCTTTGCTGAATATCTGAACATTAGTTAGACATATTTACAATAACAAGATCAAATAGAGTTTGTAAAAGTTTTTCTTTATCACTTTCAGTTGATCAACTGAATTGCTGGAGGACAAGCAATGGGTTAAGCTTGGGGGAGTTGATACGTCTCCATCGTATCCACTTTTCTAAACTCCTTTTCCCTTGTTTTGGACTCTAATTTGCATGATTTGAATGGAACTATCCCGGACTGACGCTGTTTTCAGCAGAATTGCCTTGGTGTTATTTTTGTGCAGAAATAAAAGTTCTCGGATTGACCTGAAAATTTACGGAGATTATTTTTGGAAGTAATAAAAAATACGGGCAAAAGAATCAACCGGAGGGGGGGGGGGCACCCACAGGTGACAAGCCCACCATGCGCGACCACCCCCTTGGCCGCCTCTGGAAAGCTTGTGGACCCCTGTGGCTCCTCCGACCTCAACTCCAACCCTATATATTCCTATTCATGGAGAAAAAAAATCAAGGAGAAGAGTTCATCGCGTTTCACGATACGGAGCCACCGCCACCTCCTATTCTTCCTCGGGAGGCCAGATCTAGAGTCCATTTTGGGCTCCGGAGAGGGGAAATCGACGCCATCATCATCACCAACCATCCTTCATCACCAATTCCATGATGCTCTCCGTCGTTCATGAGTAATCCCATCATAGGCTTGCTGGACGGTGATGGGTTGGATGAGATTGATCATGTAATCGAGTTAGTTTTGTTAAGGTTTGATCCCTAGTATCCACTATGTGTTGAGATTGATGTTGCTACGACTTTGCTATGCTTAATGCTTGTCACTAGGGCCCGAGTGCCTTGATTTTAGATCTGAACGTATTATGTTTTCATGAATATATATGTGTTCTTGATCCTATCTTGCAAGTTGTAGAAACCTATTACGAGTTATGATCCGCATCCCCTAGGGTGACAATAACTAAGATTCTTTCAGGTGATTACCGTAGTTTGAGGAGTTCATGTATTCACTAAGTGCTAATGCTTTGGCCTGGTTCTCTATTAAAAGGAGGCCTTAATATCCCTTAGTTTCCATTAGGACCCCGCTGCCACGGGAGGATAGGACAAAAGATGTTGTGCAAGTTCTTTTCCATAAGCACGTATGACTATATATGGAATACATGCCTACATTACATTGATGAATTGGAGCTAGTTCTGTGTCACCCTAGGTTATAACTGCTGCATGATGAATGCCATCTGACATAATTATCCATCACTGATCCATTGCCTACGAGCTTTTGACATATTGATCTTTGGTAAGTTACTATTCCGTTGCTACTATTACAATCACCACAAAACTGCTACTGTCACTTTTGCCATCGTTACCGTTACTTCCATACTACTTTGCTATTGAATACTTTGCTGCAGATATTAAGTCTTCCAGGTGTGTTTGAATTCACAACTCATCTGCGAATACTCGAGAATATTCTTTGTCTCCCCTTGTGTTGAATCGATAAATTTGGGTTGAATACTCTACGCTCAAAAAATGTTGTGATCCCATATACTTGTGGGTTATCACTGTATCGCAGATGCTGGAAGGAAACGTCAAGCTGACCAATCTGGTCCAAGTCATGATCCATCGCCGTCTCCTCCCTTGCCAGCACCGGGTTACCCCGATGTGGGCCTATAAGCTTGAAGACCCTCCTACCGTGCGCAAGCTTTACTGCACTACCAAGGAGAAGCCCTGGAAGGCATTGTTGAAGCCCCATAAGGATTGGCCGGCCGAGGAGGAAGATACCGTCCTGGATGTCGATAACCCTCCACTCAAGGTAGAGGAAAGTTTCTATTTTTATCCTTGGGTTCTATCTTTTAACAAGGACTTTAACCTCCTCTTCTTCGTCTTCATGTAGCTGGCTGGACAAAGCCTTGCGAATTAATGGCCCAGCCCCGCTGCTGAAGACCCCAGATCGGCCTTGTTGACGGCGATGCTGGTCGTGGCGTCGTATTCTGTGCGAGAGAAGAAAGTGAAGAAACATGGCATGAAGAAGGAGGCCCAAGAGGGCCTTCGCCCAAGAGGTCCTCCGACCGCTAGGTCCGGGGAGACCCAGGCCTCCTCTGCTCACGAGGAGGAACACATGAAGGAAGGGGGGAGGTGGACTCCCCCTAGACAAGGAAGAGGGCAGCGTCGGTCGACGTCGAGGAGGATCTGGCTCCCCTCGCCCGAAGAGATCCTGCAGGGCCAAAGTGGTCTTTGCCGATGATAGCACGGACTAAGATGAGGAATCTGAGGCCTTCGAGAGGGTCCCCCGAAGGAATCCCAAGGTCAGGCCCCCAGCCCAGAGGTACTGAATCCGAACACTTTACGACATACTCATACAAAGTTTTTGTTACTAACTGGATAAACGTCCTCTGTACTGCAGCTCGGCCCGCGATCTCCCGACCGAACAGGTCTCAGAGGGGACCCCCCGCCCGCTGAACTAACAAAGTGCGGGATTACATCTCGTACCTCTCCCCCTCCGGCCGCTGGGAAGGTCACGGAGGTGATATCTTGCCAGTCCCCTCCCAGGCCGAACACTTGGGGTGAGAAGGTTATGACTGAGGTTCATACCTCGGCGACCAAAGACCAGGAGGTCGAACCCCTCCTGACGGGCAAAGAGCGAGGCCATGATTCGTCGGAGCTCCCTTCGAAGACGGCCCCGGAGACCTCTATGCCTCCGATATCGTCGGCTCTTCCTTCCCAGGAAGGGAGAGCAGAAGTGCCATCACCGATGCTGCCTGTGACAGAGCAGGCTGTAACCGGGTGGCCAGCCATGATGGAGGAGGCTTTGTCTAGCTCCTCCATTGCCGAAGATCACCACACACTTATGGCTGCGGTTTTACAAGGCATTCAGTCGGTTGATAGCGGACTGAAGGAGGCCTTGAGCGGTCTATCGTCAGGCTTCAAGGTAAGCCATGTAATATTCTTTTCACCAGGAGAATTTTATTTGTGAGGTTTATGTATTCCTTATAGGTATGGTAGCCCCCGATCCGTGGGTGAGTTTGAAAAACTTGCCTAGGGGTCAAATAACTTAATATCATGATTAAAACAATTCGTGTCCCTTGAAATTTTACCAAATTTAGACATGATTTGGCGCAGGGTCTTGGACCAAGAGCTCGTAAGTTTGTTTTACACAAGTTGTTTTGTAGGCCCCGTCTTCAGCGGTGGCTGCCAACAACATGGAACTGGTCGAGCTGAACCGGAAGTTCAAGAGTTCCGACGAGGAGCTTGACCGCCTGAACAAGTGGTTTGATGAAATGCAAAGTAAGTTTGAATTATACCACTAAGAACTTTATCATCTTCATTATTTGAGATTTTCAGGCTTTCATTCCTGAGATCTTGCTTCCCATTATGTCTGTAGTCGTAAATGCCGATGTTTAGAACCTCAAGGCCAAGATGAAGACGGCCAAGCAGGAGGCTGCCGACAACAAGATGGTGGCCGAACGAGCGGCTGCCGAATTGTGCTCGCTGAAGGTTGTGTTGACACCTGATTTTGGCACGATGCAAAATGAAGTAAAGATGGACTCAAACGAAAAGGTTTTTTATGTGAGAAAGTTCATATTGCCGAGTGAAACAAACTTGATGTTTAGGCCATCACCATTCGGCATCATTTCAAGGGCGAAATTACACCTGAATTGTCATGTTTAGATGTTCTGAGTGCTTTTTTGGTCGATTACGCCTCCAAAACAACCTCCGATGAAGGAATGCTCTGCATGGATTCTCTTCGTTTCGTCGAGATGATCGTTTTTTATATATAAACTATCTCAATCCGAGTTCGTATGCAAAAGTAATAAGCAAAACACTGCGGACCGACCCTGAGCAAAAGTGTGGCGCGAGGGATCAGACACTCACCTAGCTGGTGTTTGATGGGTCGCGCGAGCATATAGGCCCTCAAGATGGCCTTGAGTCGAAAAATCTTCAACACGGAAAAGTTTCATCTCGTCGAATCGGTCGACTTTGATATATAAATCGTCCAAATCCGAGGTCGTAAGCAACCTGCAGAGGCGAAACGAGTTCATGCTATGTTTTCATTCGGGAAATCCGAGTGAAAAGCTTATCATTCGAGTGAAAATATAGCTATCTGAGTGAAGGCTTGATGACCAGTGAAAAGTTTCCATCCAAGTGAAACTTCAGTCAAGGAGTCCAGGTATATGAATTTCGAGTGGAAAAATTGCTGTCCGAGCGAGAAATTTTACTCGACTGACTAAAGGACTCCAAATCCGAGTGAAACTCCGTTCAAGGAGTTCAGGTACATGAATTCCGAGTGGAAAAATTGCTGTCCGAGTGAGAAATTCCACTCGACCAACTAAGGGACTCCAAATCCGAGTGATTCAACTAGAAGGTAAAGACTGGCCTATATGGTCATCTAGATGGCCTCGGATAGGAAAGTGGTCAACATGAAAGTTGTTCATAACATCAAAAGAGTCAACTGTGATTATAAGGTCATTATCATCTGAGCTAGTATACGGCCTACATGGACGCTACAACACTCGACGGTCCAGTCCGCTACATGACTGGGGCCGATTCAATGTTAAAGATGACCTCGTGGTGTAGTCGAGATGGCTTTATTTGGGAAAGTGATCAACATACGGATTTTTGGCCTCGTCGAGGCACACAAAATTGATGTTTGGACCGTCTCCATTGGAGGTCATATGCAGATTCCATGACCACGCAAGGAGCAAGACAGAAGATTGGGATGAATCTGAGTGGGACTAGAGCTAGGACTCTAGGACGAGAATTGATGTAATTTGATTGTAAGGAAAGCCTAGATGAATCCTTTGCTTCTACAAGAAGTCTAGCCGCCTCTTATATATGTTGGGGGTGACGGCCGATTGAACAACACACAATCGAACAAATCAATCTATACTACTTTTTCATCTACGTTCTTCGTTTTTTCTCTCGTTCTTCGCTATTCTACGTGTTTGAGAGCTGCGAATCCCGAGGCTCTAGGGGCGAGCAAATCGACCTAGGGAAGCCCATAGCCGCCACACTCTCTGACGGGGTCCCTCCCGGGCGTGCGGGGTTTTGGGTCTGCAAAAGCGTCCGCCGGCTGTCTTGCGTATCGCGCTGCCGGACGGACCTCCTTCGACATGAGCTGCGGTGCATCACCCCCGGCGTCGAGGGTACACGGTGACGTGTTCGTGTGTCAACCCACTTTTTGGCGACAAGCTCACCAGGCGCGGCCATCCCCTGGCCGCGCCTGGCAAGCTTGTGGGGTCCCTGTGACTCCTCCGACCTCAATTCCAACCCTATATATTCCTATTTGTGGAGAAAAAATCAAGGAGAAGAGTTCATCACATTTACGATACGGAGCCGCCGCTACCTCCTGTTCTTCCTCGGGAGGCCAGATCTGAAATCTGTTTTGGGCTCCGGAGAGGGGAAATCGATGCATCGTCATCACCAACCTTCCTTCATCACCAATTCCATGATGCTCTCCGTCGTTCATGAGTAATCCCATCGTAGGCTTGCTAGACGGTGATGGGTTGGATGAGATTTATCATGTAATCGAGTTAGTTTTGTTAGGGTTTGATCCCTAGTATCCACTATGTTCTGAGATTGATGTTGCTATGACTTTGCTATGCTTAATGCTTGTCACTAGGGCCCGAGTGCCATGATTTCAGATCTGCACCTATTATGTTTTCATGAATATATATACGTGTTCTTGATCCTATCTTGCAAGTTGTAGACACCTATTACGAGTTATGATCCGCATCCCCCAGAGTGACAATAACTAGGATTCTTTCCGGTGATTACCGTAGTTCGAGGAGTTACCGTAGTTCGAGGAGTTCATGTATTCACTAAGTGCTAATGCTTTGGTCCGGTTTTCTATTAAAAGGAGGCCTTAATATCCCTTAGTTTCCATTAGGACCCCTCTGCCATGGGAGGGTAGGACAAAAGATGTCATGCAAGTTCTTTTCCATAAGCACATATGACTATATATGGAATACATGCCTACATTACATTGATGAATTGGAGGTAGTTTTGTGTCACCCTAGGTTATAACTATTGCATGATGAATGCCATCCGACATAATTATCCATCACTAATCCATTACCTACGAGCTTTTCACATATTGAGCTTTGCTAAGTTACTATTCCGTTGCTTCTATTACAACCACTACAAAACTACTACCGTCACTTTTGCCATCGTTATCGTAATTCCATACTATGCTACTGAATACTTTGATGCAGATATTATGTCTTGCAGGTGTGGTTGAATTGACAACTCAGCTGTGAATACTCGAGAATATTCTTTGGATCCCCTTGTGTCGAATCAATAAATTTGGGTTGAATACTCGACCCTCGAAAACTGTTGCGATCCTCTATACTTGTGGGTTATCAAGACCTTTTTCTGGCACCGTTGCCGGGGAGCATAGCTCTATGCTCTGAGTCACTTGGGATTTATATCTGTTGATCACTATGAAGAATCGGAAAGATCCAAAAACAATGATCTACCCCTCTACTACGAGGGGAGGTAAGGAACTACCATCTAGCTCTGCACTTGATTCACCTTCTGTTATGAGTAAGTTTGCGACACCACCACGTGCTAGTAATTCTGATATGTCGCAAGTAATTGATGATGCCACTTCTGCTATGCATGATGCTTATGATGATACTTTGCTTGATAATACTATGCCACTAGGTGAATTTCTTGATGAACAAATTGCTAGAGTCAATGCTGAAACTGATGATACTTCTGAAACTGATGAAATTATTAAAACTGAACTTTATGACACACCTGATAGACCTAGATCTCATAGATATGAATTGCCTAATATACCTAAGGGTTATGTTATGGAAGGAGAGGTAGCTAGGGACTTTCTTGCTTTTAAGGATAGAGATGATCTTAAGAAGTTGCTATGCAAGTGGAAAGAAAAATCCTTGAATGCTAGAATGCAATATGATCCTAGGTTTGCTACTTCACCTATCTTTGTTACTAATAAGGATTATGAATTCTCTGTCGATCATGAGTTAATTACTTTGGTTGAATCTGATCCTTTCCATGGTTATGAATCTGAAACTGTTGTGACACATCTTACTAAACTAAATGATATAGCCGTCATATTTACTCATGAGGAAAAAATTCGTTATTACTCTATTCTTAAGTTGTTTGCTTTCTCATTGAAGGGTGATGCTAAGACATGGTTTAGGTCTCTTGCTCCTGGTTGTGTGCGTAGTCCCCAGGATATGATATATTACTTCTCTGAAAAATATTTTCCTGCCCATAAGAAACAAGCTGCCTTGCATGAAATATTTAACTTTGTGCAAATTGAAGGAGAGAGTCTCCCACAAGCTTGGGGGAGGCTTCTCCAATTACTTAATGATTTGCCTGATCATCCTCTCAAGAAAAATGAAATACTTGATATCTTTTATAATGGACTAACCGATGCTTCTATGGACAACCTAGATAGTTGTGCTGGTTTTGTTTTTAGGGAACAAACTGTCGAACAAGCTGAACTACTATTGAATAATATATTAAGCAATGATAACGACTAGACTATTCCTGAACCACCTCCGAAGCCAACTCCGAAGAAAAGAGGCATTCTATTTCTCAGTCCTGAAGAAATGCAAGAGGCAAAGAAATCTATGAAAGAAAAAGATATTAAAGCTGAAGATGTCAATAATCTACCACCTATTGAAGAAATACATGGTCTTGATAACCCGACATAGGTAGTAGAGGTAAATTCTCTCAGTAGATTTGATGAAAGTGATATTCCTTATAATAAGTCTGCTAGCCAATGCTTGGATGAGTTTGATAATTTTTTTGTTAAGCAAGAAAATTTCAATGCTTATGTTAGTAGACAATTGAAACATAATGCTTACATGCTTGATCGCTTAGGTGATTATATGAGTAGAACTATCAATGATCTTAAGCTTATTAGTAAACACGCTTCCATGGTAACTACTCAAGTAAAGCAAGTGCTTAAGGAACGAAATGATTTGCTTAATGAGATGAATAGTAAGAACAATGATCATTCTGTTAGAGTTGTGACTAGAGGTGGTAAAATGACTCAGGAACCTTTGTATCCTGAGGGCCATCCTAAGATAACTGAGGATGATTCCTAGGGAATTAATACTGATGCACCTAGTCATTCCGGTAATAAGAGGAATCAGGATGATGATAGAACTTTGCATGCTGCCAGTGAACCTGTTATAGATACCTCTGAAAACCCAAATGATATTTCTATTTCTGATGCTAAGACACAATCTGATGATGAACATGAGCCCAGTGATAATATTAATGATGATGTTCATATTAATGCTCAACCTAGTAATGATAATGATGCGGAGATTGAATCTGCTGTTGATCTTGATAACCAACAACCTAAGAATAAAAGATATAAGAATAAAAGAAATTGGGAGATCCACGAGTACCAACTATAACATGCTTTATCAAAGGGAATTATGTTAAAACTGCTTTATGTGATTTGGGAGTTGGTGTTAGTGTTATGCCTTTCTATTTATATCGTAGACTTGATTTGAATAAGTTGACACCTACTGAAATGTCTTTGCAAATGGCTGATAAATACACTGCTTTACCCATCGGTATTTGTGAGGATGTGTCTGTCGTAGTTGCAAATGCTACTATCCTAACGGACTTCGTTATTCTTGATATCCCGAGGACGACAGTATGTCGATCATCCTTGGTAGACCCTTTTTGAATACTGCAAGGGCTGTTATTGATTGCAACAAAGGCAATGTCACTTTTCATATCAATGGTAATGAGCATACGGTACACTTTCCGAAGAAACAATCCCAAGTTCATAGTATCAACTCCATTGAAAAAAATTCAACGATTATTATTGGAGCCTTTGAATTCCCTCATCCAACTGTCAAGAAGAAATATGATATACTTATTGTTGGGGATATGCATATCCCTATTGAGGTAACTTAGTGTTATTCAAAAATTCTCTGGTTTCATGTTACTCGAAAGAGGTTTGTTAATAAGACTTGATCAACCTTTTTGATGGATTCCTTTTGATGAGCATGAGATGGACGAATTTTGAAAGCACAACCTTTTGTACCCAACTTTTAATTTATGCTAGTTAGAGAAAATAAAGTAAAAATGCTATTATTTTTCTGTTTTCTTAGTTTTCCGTGCAATAGAAAAATGACCCGAAAATAAAAGTTCTTCAAATGCCCTGAAAATGTAGTATGATTTTTTCTAGAATATTTAAAAATATCTGACACTGAGCACACATCAAGGGGATGCACCAGTGGGTCACAAGCCCATAGGGCGCGACCACCCCCCTGGCCACTCCTAGGTGGCTTGTGGGTCCAACGTAGCCCCCTTCACTTATTCCAGCTCCCATCCACTACGTCTTACTCCAGAAAAAATCCCACCATTGCTCAAACCCGTGTTCTAGCTCATTTTGCTACCATTTTCGATCTCCTTGTGCAAAGCTCCTTTCACAAAACTGTTTTAGGAGATTGTTCTTCGAGAAAGAAAAAATGTTGAGCCGAATATACCAAGGGGGCTCCTCAAGCAAGAAGGCCCCGAAACTTGCGATATGTGAGCCCGGACTTGAACCACTCAGGGAAGCACACGTGCGGCCTTGTGAATGGCCATCAGATCAATTCATGGTTGATTTCGGTTTCAAGGAAGAATTTTACGCATACGCACAAAATGCGGGCCTTGAAGATTTCCTTTCAGACCAGTGCAAGCAATATTATCAACTCACAGATTCTTTCGTGCGGAGGTTTGAATTTTCATTCGGGCGCAATAAACCTTCTGTTCTATTAAATCTTTATGATAAATCCTATACTATGGACCTAGAGGATTTTAACGGTGCGTGCAAAATTCCACAATGGGGCAGCTATAGTGACCCGCGCGAAACCGAAAATAATGATTTTCTTGCTAGCATCACTGTGGGAGAAACTAGAAATATTACACAGGCTACCTTGGGGAGCATTCATTTTCCTGATATACATTATTTTTCTCTATTCATAGGTAGATGTATTAATGATAAAACTGATCATAGCCACCTTTGTGCCTCCGATCTTAGTATTCTTAAGAGTGCGGTAATGGGTGGCAGACGATATAACTTAGGGGCCATTATTGCTAGAAGGCTGCATAATAATGCTAAGGATGGAGATTTCTTTGGTGGGATTTATACCACTCGTGTAGCTAATTATATTGGCATACCTATACGGGGAAATGATATTGAGTTACCACCTACTTTTCTCGATTATGAGGCTTTGGTGCATTATTAGTTTCTTGAGAGGAGCGAACAATCCCTCCTGTACCGACTAATTTTTTATAGACATCGTGCTGTCCATATTACGTTCCTGCTCCTGTCTTCTTTGACTTTCAGGAAAAACGGAGATACTTTATAACCAGAGAGGAGGCAAACGAGTATGAGAGAAATGCAGGAGCCGCTCGCCTCCACGCTGCAGTCATTCAGGCGGTTGCCGCCACGACCCAATACAACCTTGACTATGACTTTGGATATCATCCGGGCCAACCATGGCCCTAGTCCAGCTTAGGCCAAAAGCCTAAGCTTGGGGGAGTACATATTTCTCACCGACTTTACATACATGTTCACACATTCATCTTAATGGTCGGTGTTCATACTTTTTCATTGTACCATCCATGGTAGTTTATTTCTTGTTTCCACTTTCTTTTTGTGTATTTAATTAACTTTGAGAAAAATTCAAAAAAAGAGTTATAGCTTTACCTTCTAGTTTGTTGAGTTGAAGCATTTAAAAGAAAACCCAAATTTTTTTCTCTTTCTTCTTTTGCTTGTTGGGAGCTTCCTCATGTAAATAGTTTTTCTTGTTCTTGTTTTGAATTTTCTTTCTACGGGTCATAAGGAGAAGACCACAATGAAAATGGTGAGTAGCTCTCATATGCATTATTGTTTATCTACCAGACAACCCATATTACCTTGCCTTCTCCTTTGAGCTATTGTTTGCAGATTTCAGCTTAGGCCAATGCATGTGCACTCTTATTATTATTCACACCGTTCGATCGTGCAAGTGAAAGGCAATAATGATGCTATATGATGAAAAGATTGAGATGGAGAAAAGCTGGTATGAACTCGACCTATTTTGCTTTTGTAAATATGATTTGCTCATCGTTCCGAATACATTTCATTATGGGTGAAACATATTTGCAATGCCAACTAGAGATTATAGTTACTCATGCCATGCTTAATTAGCTAAGAGTGGATAATGTGTCTTGAGTGCCAACATGCATATTAAAATGGTTGTGATGTAGTATGATAGGATGGTATCCTCCTATGAATGATTCAAGTGGCTTGACTTGGCACATGTTCATGCATGTTGTTGAAACGAAATCAACATAGCCTCTACGATATTTATGTTCACGACGATTTGTATCCTACTCATGCTTGCATTCAATGTTGGTTAATCTCAAAGCATGTTGATGATTGTTGTCGCTCTCTAGCTGGTCGCTCCCCAGTCTTTTGCTAGCCTTTATTTGTACTAAGCGAGAATACTGGTTGTGCATCCAATTCCTCAAACCCAAAGTTGTTCCATCTGAGTCCACCATACTGATAACCCACACGTATAGGGGATCAGTTGTAGCCTCTTTCGTTAAGTAAGAGTGTCGAACCCAACGAGGAGCTAAAGGTAGAACAAATATTCCCTCAAGTTCTATCGACCACCGATACAACTCTACACATGCTTAACGTTCGCTTTACCTAGAACAAGTATGAAACTAGAAGTACTTTGTAGGTGTGATATGATAGATTTACAAGATAATAAAGAATACGTAAATAAAAACTAGGGGCTACTAAGATGAATAAACAACTAAGTTAGTTTAACGAGTGTGGAAAAGTGGTGGTAGGAGTTGTGGAATTGTCCCTAGGCAATCGATAACTAGACCGGTAATCATTATTGCAATTTTATATGAGGGAGATGCATAAGCTAACATACTTTCTCTACTTGGATCATATGCACTTATGATTGGAAACACTAAAAAGCATTCGCAACTACTAAAGATCATTAAGGTAAAACCCAACCATAGCATTATAAGGTATCAAGTCCTCTTTGCGAATTAATGACTTTAACCCCTTGTTCTTCATCTTCGTATAACTGGCTGGACAAAGCCTTGCGAATTAATGGCCCAACCCCGCTGCCCGAAGACCCAGATCGGCCATGTTGACGGCGATGCTGGTCATGGCGCTCTATTCGGTGCCATAGAAGAAAGAGAAGAAAAATGGCGTGAAGAAGGAGGCCCAAGAGGGCCTTCGCCCAAGAGGTCCTCCGGCCGCTAGGTCCGGGGAGACCCAGGCCTCCTCTACTCACGAGGAGGAACACATGGAGGTAGGGGGGAGGTGGACTCCCCATAGACAAGAAAGAGGGCAGCGTCGGTCGACATTGAGGAGGATCTGGCTCCCCCCGGTAGAAGAGATCCTGCAGGGCCAAAGTGGCCTCTCCCGATGATAGCCCATACTACGATGAGGAATCCGATGCCTTCGAGAGGGTCCCCCGAAGGAATCCCAAGGTCAAGCCCCCAGCCCAAAGGTCTGAATCCGAACACTTTACGACATACTCATACGAAGTTTTTGTTACTAACTGGATAAACGTCCTCTGTACTGCAGCTCGGCCCGCGATCTCCCGACCGAATAGGTCTCAGAGGGGACCCCTCGCCCGCCGAACTGACAAAGTGCGGGACTATGTCTCGTACCTCTCCCCCTCCGGCCGCTGGAAAGGTCACGAAGGTGATATCCCGCCAGTCCCCTCCCAGGCCGAACACTTGGGGTGAGGAGGTCATGACCGAGGTTCATACCTCGGCGACCAAAGACCAGGAGGTCGAACCCCTCCCGACAGGCAAAGAGTGAGGCCATGATTCATCGGAGCTCCCTTCGAAGACGGCCCCGGAGACCTCTATGCCTCCGACGTGGTCGGCTCTTCCTTCCCAGGAAGGGAGAGCAGAAGTGCCATCACCGATGCTGCCTGTGACAGAGCAGGCTGCAACCGGGTGGCCAACCATGATGCATGAGGCTTTGTCTAGCTCCTCCATCACCGAAGATCACCACACACTTATGGTTGCGGTTTTACAAGGCATTCAGTCCGTTGATAGCGGAATGAAGGAGGCCTTGAGCGGTCTATCGTCATGCTTCAAGGTAAGCCATGTAATATTGTTTTCACCAGGAGAATTTTATTTGTGAGGTTTATGTATTCCTTATAGGTATGGTAGCTCCCGATCCGTGGGTGAGTTTGAAAAACTTGCCTAGGGGTCAAAGAACTTAATATCATGATTAAAACAATTCATGTCCCTTGAAATTTTACCACTTTTAGACATGATTTGCCGGAGGGTCTTGGGCCAAGAGCTCATAAGTTTGTTTTACACAAGTTGTTTTGTAGGTCCCGTCTTCAGCAATGGCCGCCAACAACATGGAACTGGTCGAGCTGAACCGGAAGCTCAAGAGTTACGACGAGGAGCTTGACCGCCTGAACAAGCGGTTTGATGAAATTCAAAGTAAGTTTGAATTATACCGCTAAGACTTTTATCATCTTCATTAATTGAGATTTTCGGGCTTTCATTCCTGAGATCTTGCTTCCCATTATGTCTGCAGTTGTAAATGCTGAGGTTTAGATCCTCAAGGCCAAGATGAAGAGAGCCAAGCAGGAGGCTGCCGACAACAAGATGGTGGCCGAACGAGTGGCTGTCGTATTGTGCTCACTGAAGGTTGTGTTGACACCTAATTTTGGCACGATGCAAAATGAAGTAAAGATGGAATCAAATGAAAAGGTTTTTTATATGAGAAAGTTCATATTGCCGAGTGAAACAACCTTGATATTTAGGCCATCACCACTCGATATCATTTCAAGGGCCAAATTACACTTGAATTGTCATGTTTAGATGTTTCGAGTGCTTTTTTGTTCAATTACGCCTCCAAAACAACCTTGGATGAAGGAATGCTCTGCATGGATTGTCTTCGTCTCGTCGAGATGATCGATTTTTATATATAAACTATCTCAATCCGAGTTCATATGCAAGAGTTATAAGCAAAACACTACGGACCGACCCTGAGCAAAAGTGTGGCGCGAGGGACCAGACACTCGCCTGGCTGGTGTCTGATGGGTCGCGCGAGCAGATAGGCCCTCAAGATGGCCTTGAATCGAAAAATCTTCAACACAGAAAGTTTCATCTCGTCGAATCGGTCGAATTTGATATATAAATCGTCCAAATCCGAGGTCGTATGCAACCTGCAGAGGCGAAATGAGTTCAAGCTGTGTTTTCATTTGGGAAATCCAAGTGAAAAGCTTATAATTCAAGTGAAAATATAGCTATCTGAGTGAAGGCTTGATGACCGAGTGAAAAGTTTCAATCCGAGTGAAACTTCGGTCAAGGAGTCCAGGTATGTGAATACCGACTGGAAAAGTTGCTGTCCGAGTGAGAAATTTTACTCGACCGACTACAGGACTCCAAATCCGAGTGAAAATCCGGTCAAGGAGTCCAGGCACATGAATTCCGAGTGGAAAAATGTCTGTCTAAGTGAGAAATTCCACTCGACCGACTAAGGGACTCCAAATCCGTGTGATTCAACCAGAAGGTAAAGATTGGCCTACATGGTCATCTAGATGGCCTCGGATGGAAAAGTGTTCAACATGAAAGTTGTTCGTAACGTCGAAAATATCAACTGTGATTATGAGGTCATTATCATCTGAGCTAGTGTACGAACTACAGGGACGCTACAATACTCGACGGTCCAGTCCGCTACATGACCGGGGCCGATTCAATGTTACAGATGACCTCGTGGTGTATTCGAGATGGCTTTATTTGGGAAAGTGATCAACATACGGATTGTTAGCCTCGTTGAGGCACACAAAATTGATGTTTGGACCCTCTCCATTTGAGGTCATATGCAGATTCCACAACCCACGCAAGGAGCAAGACAGAAGATTGGAATGAATCTGAGTGGGACTAGAACTAGGACTCTAGGACGAGAATTGATGTAATTTTATTGTAAGGAAAGCCTAGATGAATCCTTTGCTTGTACGGGAAGTCTAGCCACCTCTTATGTATGTTGGGGGTGATGGCCGATTGAACAACACACAATCGAACATATCAATCTATACTACTTTTTCATCTACGTTCTTCGTTTTTTCTCTCGTTCTTCGTTGTTCTACGTGTTTGAGAGCTGAAAATCACGAGGCTCTAGGGACAAGCGAATCGACCTAGGGCAGCCCATAGCCGCCACACTCTCTGACGGGGTCCCTCCCAGGCGTGCGGGGTTTCGGGTCTGCAAAAGCGTCCGCCGGCTGTCTTGCGTATTGCACTGTCGGACGGACCTCCTTCGACGTGAGCTGCGGTGCATAACCCCCGACGTCGAGGGTACACGGTGACGTGTTCGTGTGTCAACACACTCTTTGGCGACTCCGTTGGGGAAAGAAGGTCCATCATCATCATCATAATCCATCATGTCTGATCTTCCCAAGCCGAGTGAAGTAGACGCCGATAACATCATTAAGCCTAGTCTTGATGAGTTATCGGCCGATCATCGCCAAGCTTATGAGGAGTACAAGAAGGCACGTGAGGATAAGGAGCTGCAGGAATTCCTGGTGTAATTCAAGAAGAATGAGACAGGCAGCATCACTTCGATTGGAGAAATCAAATTCCCTCCTCTTCACGATGAGCGGGTTAAACCATGTGTAAGTACTACCTTTTCTCCCGAGCAGTGGGCTGAGATTGAGAGTCGTATTGTTGATGGTAATAATTTGGTCTATCAAACTTTCATAGAAAATACCAATGCTCAGAAAAATATGCCTTACTCGTCTAGTGGTAATATTGGTGTGGCTCCTAGCGTGGAAAACCCTAATCTGTCTTTACCTCTTTCATGGGCACCTCCCATGCCGATGAATTATTATCCTACCCACACCAATCAGATCGTGGATGCACCCGCTAATCCCATCATGAGCATGCCAAGTTCGGTGCCAATACCGAACCAAGCTTTACCTATAGGTGCAAACACTCGGCCACAGCCGAACTATGGTTCGGCATATGTGCACCAGTTCCTGCCTACTGCTAGTAACTATACTCCTCCCATCCCACATCAGCAAGCTTCACCGTCTACTATGGACGATACTTTAGCTAATTTTAGAGAGGAGATGGCTAAGATGCTTCGAGAGAATTTTGGAGTTGATTTACCTTGGAATCAGATTTACCAAAAATCGTACCCCGAGTACTTTGACACTGTCCAGTGCCCTCCGGGATATAAAATTCCAGATTTTGTTAAGTTCAATGTAGAGAGCACAAAAACCACATGGGAGCATGTTAGTCAATACTTAGCATAATTGGGTGAGGCGGGCTCGCCGAATGAATTGAAAGTGCGTTTGTTTCCTTTATCCTTAACTGGTACTGCATTCTCATGGTTCTCTTCTCTACCACATGGCTCCATTCGTGTGTGGTCACAGCTAGAGCAGAAATTTCATGATCACTTTTACATCGGCAACAATGAACTTAAATTATCACATCTTACATCGGTTAAGCAGAAAAATGATGAATCGGTCTTCGATTACGTCAAGAGATTTAGAGATACAAAGAACCGGTGCTGTAGTTTGGTGATAACCGAGAGGGACTTGGCTGACCTTGTGCTCAATGGTTTGAAAACTCGCATTAGGAAAAGCTAGAAGGCTATGAGTTCTTAAGTATCAACCAGTCTTGCAAAGAGCTTTGGTTCAGGAGAGCCGAAGCAAAGATCTCAAGGAGGTGCATAGATATAAAACTGATCGTCCTAAGATGAATATGGTTGAGTATGGTAGTGATCACTCGGACAATGAAGGTGATATGTATGCTGCTGAATTTGTTTGGCCATCTAAGGCCAAACCATTTACTTGCAATGATCTAAAACCGATTCATAAGAATCATGATGAAGAGGTGAAGTTTACTTTTAACATTGCTAAGTGTGACAAAATATTTGATGCTTTGCTGCAAGCTAGGATCATTAGGATATCTCATACTTTACCGTCATTTGAAGACCTGAAACGACGTGCGTATTGCAAGTATCATAATTTTTTTCTCATGCTTCTAATGATTGCAATGTTTTCCGACGACAGATACAATCGGCCATTAATGACGGATGATTGAACTTTTCTGAGATGCAAGTTGATAAGCAGCCCTTCCCAATGAACACTCTGGATTCGGAGGGGAAAATGTTGCTCATTCGACCGGAGGTAGCCGAATCTGCTAATAGAACTAATGTCATTGTTGGTGAGCCCAGGAAAAACAAGGAGGACATCAAGGTCTTGGGGAGGCAGGTTGTGCTTGACAAGCAACCCGATGGCAAGGAAGTAATCAGGATCACCATCAAGAATCCTATACTTGGGGGGCAACCACAGGTGCAACAAGACACTCGTGTTAAATTTGTTAAACCCAGGAGTCCAGAAGTTGGCAAGTGGAAGAGGAATGAAGCTAAGGTACAACGTAAGCGAATCAAGCCAACTTTTGATATGCTGCTGTCCAAATATGCAAATCAGTCGGCCGGTTCTAGCTCTAATTAGTCATCGTACTCAAAGCGACCAAGGTCACCATCAGCTGATATGCTTAGTTGGTATGCAAAACCGACTGGATCAAGGGTGCCATTTCCACAAGGACAACGACAACCTGTTTGGGATTGACTTGAGTGCTCGTATGAAAACCGTCTGAACATTGGTGTCCATCATTCGGTTGGTCAAAGTATGCGTCCGAGTGTATCTGAATGAAAGAATACGACCGAGTGGATTCTACTCAGTTGAGCATCCGAATGGATTTCATGCGAGTAAAAGGGTGCGCCCGAGTGAAAACTTCGTAGGCCAGAAAAGTCAACAAGAGTGGCGTGTCAAGTTGCCAAGTGTTGCAGCAGTGGAGTCAGGAAAAGGCAAGGAAAATATCAATGCTGACTCACTCATCTTAGGCACTCAAACATCCACCACGCAACAGCCGACTGTGCGTAGCAACCCAACTGAGCCGATACTTATTATCGCGCCAAAGCACTCAGCCAATGATCATGAAACAAGTACCAGCCAAGTGAAGCCAATTGATCCTAAATACACTCAGCCAAGGTAGTGTACTCCAGGGATAACAAAGACACAAAAGAGGAAACTAGAGAGGTTGAGAAATCAAGAGATGACAGAACAAGAGACCGAGAAGCAAAGGGACGAGTTGTTCAATATCACTCAGCCCATGGTACCAGCAAAGCAAGTGTGGAAGCTTAAACCAATACAAGACATATTGCTTTCTACATCTATCACTGTAGCACTTACACCGCCAAAAGAGGATGATGCAACCATTCTCACATCATCCACATCACCGATTACTTCTCCTTCACTCGGACATAATTCAGATTTCGTGGACACGCACGAGGAGGAAGACGATCTGTTGGACTATGAGTCTATACCAGTTCATGAAGGTATGGATATCAATATGGTGTATTACTTACCCGCTGAATTCTGTGCTGTAGATGAAGAAGTGGAAGTGGCTCAGCTGGATTTTTGTCCCAAAAATGCAATATTCAAGAAGCCAAAAGAACCAGTGGTGCACTTGAAACCATTGTACCTCAGAGGTTATATCAATGGATCACCACTCACTCGGATGCTTGTTGATGGTGGTGTTGTGGTGAATCTCTTGCCCTATTCGGTCTTCAAGAAATTGGGTTGCCCTGATGATGAATTAATCAAGACCAATACGGTGCTTAATGGGTTTGAAGGCAAAGAGAAAATTGAAGCCAAAGGTGTGATGTATGTGGAGCTTACAGTCGGGAGCTAAACTTTGGCTACTGCATTCTTTGTCGCTGAGGTGCAAGGTAACTACAACGTCATACTAGGATGTGATTGGTTCATGCAAACCAATGTGTGCCATCTACTATGCACCAGGTTTTGATCTAGTGGGTTGATGATGAGGTGGAAGTCATTCATGCGGATAACTCGGCTTGTGTTGCTTTGGCCGATGCATCGGTGGATAGGCAACATCCCAATGCTACTTGCTTGACGGGACACAAAGTTTGATTTCCTCAGCACGACGAAGAATGGCTTTGTGCCCGTCTCTTTAAAGATGATTGGTGGCAATCGGCTCCAAGGTATGATATGTTTAAATGGATTCTAATTCCGAGTGGTTGCAGAAACGTCTTGCAAAATACCAGTCTAGCGCGAACGATATGTATGAATCTATAGAGGACTTGGATGACATGGATAAATTAGGACAAGGTTTTCAATTGGCCGATCCATTAGTAGAAATAGATATAGGAGATGGTTCAGTTCCCAGGCTGACGTTTGTAAATAAAAACTTAAGAGCCGATCATAAAGCTAGGTTGTTCGAGTTGTTAAAATAATATGTTTGCTGCTTTGCATGGGAATATCATGAGATGCCAGGTTTAAGCCGAGAGCTAGTGGAGCATCGATTACCTATAAAGGCTGGATTTAGATCTTACAAACAATCGGCCAGAAAATTTAATCCAAAACCATGTGACCAGATCAAGGAGGAGATCAGTCGGTTGCTCAAAGATAATTTCATTCGGCCTTGCAGGTATGCCGAGTGGATCTCTAACATTGTGCTGATGGAGTAGAAAGGATCCGTCAAGTTAAGGGTGTGCATTGATTTTAGAGATTTGAATAGAGCTACACGCAAAGATGAGTATCGCATGCCAATAGCTGATGTGCTTATTAATGATGCTTCTAGATATAAGGTCATTCGCTTTCTTCATGGCAATGTGGGGTATAACCAGATTTTCATGGCCGAAGAGGACATGTCCAAAACGGCTTTTCGGTGCCCCGGATTTCTTGGTTTATTTGAGTGGACAGTGATGACCTTTGGGTTAAAGAATGCTGGCGCCACGTATTAGAGGGCTATGAATTTAATCTTTCATGATTTACTCGGTGTTATACTTGAGGTTTATATTGATGATATTGTTGTCAAATCAGATGCTTTTGAATCTCATCTAGCCAATTTGCGTTTTGCCTTTGAAAGGATGAAAAAATATGGACTGAAGATGAATCCTTTGAAGTGTGCATTCGGCGTGTCGGCTGGAAAGTTTTTGGGTTTCATTATTCATGAGAATGGCGTAGAAATTGATCCCAAAAGGATAGAAGCTATACAAAAAGTGGAGGCTCCAACATGAAAGAGAGATATGCAAAAATTCCTTGGCAAGGTCAATTATTTGAGAAGGTTCATAGCTAATTTATCAGGGAGGGTTGATGCATTCACTCCTATCCTTTGGTTAAAGAATGATGCTGATTTTACTTGGGTGGCAAAACAGCAAGAGGCATTCGACATGATCAAGACTTATTTGAGCACTCCTTCGGTGATGAAAGCACCCAAACATAAAGAGTCCTTTAGGCTTTACATTGCGGCGGAGGAAGGTGTTATTGGTGCTGTATTGACTCAAGAAACCGAAGAAAGAGAGCATACTTTTACATATCTGAGCCGACGTTTATTGGACGCTGAGACAAGGTATACATTTATTGAAAAATTATGCCTCTATTTATATTATGCTTGCACAAAACAGAGACATTACCTAGTGCATAGTGCCTGCATAGTAGCTTGTCAAACCGATGTCATTAAGTACATGTTGAATAGGCCAATTCTTAGTGGTAGAATTGGCAAGTGGACTTATGCTTTAATTGAGTATGATTTGGCTTATGAATCTCTAAAATCCATGAAAGGCCAAATTTTTGCTAATTTTATTGTTGAGCATTGGATTAATGACAAGCATGATGTTGATATAAACCTTGTCTCATTAGTGCCATGGAGGTTATATTTTGATGGTTCAGTTTGTGGCAATGTCCAAGGTGTTGGTATTGTTTATATATCTCCCCATGGTGCTGTTTTTGAAGCCTCATGCCGACTGGAATATTTTTGCACAAATAATCAAGCCGAATATGAAGCATTGTTATTTGGTTTAGAGATGTTGCTCGCTATACGTGCTACACATGTTGAGGCTTTTGGTGATTCGTTATTAATAGTTCAGCAAGTGTCCAAAGTCTTTCAATGTTTAGATGAATCACTTAATTTTTATCTTGATAAGTGCCTAGATACGATTTCTACTTCAGATTATTTTAGCATTGCTCATATATCTAGACATGATAATCGAAGAGCAAATGAGTTAGCACAACAAGCATCCGGCTATCATATTGATCATGGCATGTTTCATATTTCTCAGAAGCCGATGTCTTGTCTTGCTAATATGAGAGAGGCCGAACTAGAGCCCACCGATTCAGCCACCAACAATAAATCTAGTGCAGGTGAAAATCATGACTAGAGGAAGCCCATTATTGATTACTTGTGCAATCCGAGTGAAAGGGTGGATAGGGCTGTTCGGCGTATGGCTTTCAAATATACAACGAGAGATGATGGTCTTTATCGCCGAACGGTTGAAGATGTTCTTTTGAAGTGTTTGGACAAGGACCAAGCAAGAGTAGCTATGGGAGAGGTACATGAAGGCATTTGTGGTACTCATCAGCCGGCACCCAAAATGAAATGGCTCTTACGACGTGCTAGATTTTATTGGCTGACTATGATCAATGATTGCTTCAGGTATTATAAAGGGTGTGAAGCTTGTAAAAACTTTGGTGATATTCAGTTGGCTCCTGCTGTTATGTTACATCCTATTATAAAGCCGTGCCTTTTAGTGGATGGGGTTTAGACTTCATTGGACAAATTCATCAATCTTCTTCAAAGGGTCATCGGTTTGTATTGGTGGCAACCGGTTATTTCACTAAATGCTCTGAAGTAGTACCTCTCAAGAACATGACGCATAAGGAGGTAATTCAATTCATAACTGAACACATTATTCATAGATTTGGCATTCCTTAGAGGTTGACTACAAATCAAGGTTCATATTTCATGTCACATCAAGTTAGAGAATTTTCCGAATCATACAACATAAAGTTGCTCAATTCATCTCCGCATTATGCCCAAGCTAATGGACAAGATGAGTCTAGCAACAAAATATTGATTAAGCTCATCAAGAAGAAGATTGAGGATAATCCAAGAAAATGGCATGAGTTGTTATCTGAGGCTTTATGGACACATAGAATCTCAAGGTATGGTGCTAAAAAGGTAACTCCGTATGAGATAATATACGGTCAAGAGGCTGGTTTACCAGTAGAAGTAAATTTGAGTGCTTTGAGAATAGCCAAACAAAATGATTTATCGGCGGTGGACATTGGACTTTTATGATTTGATGATGGAAAATATTGATGAGGTTGCTGATAAATGTTTGGCTGCATTAAAGGCCATAGAGAAGGACAAATTGTGGTTAGCAAGAGCTTACAATAAAAAGGTCAAGTTGAAGAATTTTCAAGCTGGCGATCTTGTGTGGAAAGTGATTCTGCCGATTGGTTCTAGAGATAGAAAATTCAGGAAGTGATCTCCAAACTGGGAAGGTCCTTTTAGGATTGCAAGAATAGTTCTTGGAAATTCATATTTGGTGAAATCCATACAAGGAGTGTTATTACCTCGAGCTCTCAATGTCAGATATCTGAAGAAGTACCACCCGAGTGTGTTGCAAGAAGCCTAGTTATGCAATGGCCGATATATGATTATCGCCCTTAGCGTAAACATGTTCGATACATAATTATCTCCCTGAGAAATATAGATGGCCGATTGAGTGTTGACATCGTCCTTAGAACAAACTTGGTGCAAATTATTTTTCGGCATGCAAGCTTTGCCGAAAAACAGGGGGGCATGTGTTGACACCTAATTTTGGCATGATGCAAAATGCAGTAAAGATGGACTCAAACGAAAAGGTTTTTATACAACAAATTTCCTATTGCAGAGTGAAACAACCTTGATGTTTAGGCCATCACCATTCGGCATCGTTTCAAGGGCCGAATTACACTTGAATTGTCATGTTTAGATGTTCTGAGTGGTTTTTTGGTCGATTACGCCTCCAAGAAAACCTCGGATGAAGGAATGCTCTCCATGGATTGTCTTCGTCTTGTCGAGCTGATCGATTTATATATATAAACTATCTCAATCCGAGTTTCTATGCAAAAGTTAGAAGCAAAACACTGCGAACCGACCCTGAGCAAAAGTGTGGCACGAGGGACCAGAAACTCGCGTGGATGGTGTCTGATGGGTCGCGCGAGCAATTAGGCCCTCAAGATGGCCTTGAATCGCAAAAGCTTCAACACAGAAAAGTTTTATCTTGTTGAATCGGTCAATTTTGATATATAAATCGTCCAAATCCGAGGTCGTATGCAACCTGCAGAGGCGAAACGAGTTCAGTGTGTGTTTTCATTCGGGAAATCCGAGTGAAAAGCTTATCATCCGAGTGAAAATATAGCTATCCGAGTGAAGGCTTGATGACTGAGTGAAAAGTTTCATCCGAGTGAAACTTCGGTCAAGGAGTCCAGGTACATGAATTCCGAGTGGAAAAATTGTTGTCCGAGTGAGAAATTTCACTCGACCGACTAAAGGACCCCAAATCCGAGTGAAACTCCGGTCAAGGAGTCCAGGTACATGAATTCCAAGTGGAAAAATTGCTGTCCGAGTGAGAAATTCCACTTGACCGACTAAGGGACTCCAAATCCGAGTGATTCAACTAGAAGGTAAAGATTGGCCTATATGGTCATCTAGATGGCCTCGGATGGAAAATTATTCAACATGAGAGTTGTTCGTAACATCGAAACGGTCAACTTTGGTTATAAGGTCATTATCATCTGAGATAGGATACAGCCTGCAGGGACGCTATAACACTCGACGGTCCAGTCCGCTACATGACCGGGGCCGATTCAATGTTAAAGATGACCTCGTGGTGTATTCGAGATGGCTTTATTTGGGAAAGTGATCAACATACGGATTGTTGGACTCGTTGAGGCACACAAAATTGATGTTTGGACCGTCTCCACTAAAGGTCATATGCAGATTCCACGGCCCACGCAAGGAGCAAGATGGCTACTGCGCCCCCGCCTCCTGGGAAGGAGCATAGGAGCCCCGAGCGTTACTTCCCCACTGCAATGGAGGGTGCTCGGTCGATAGAGACCCAATGACCCAAGGATATAATTCACGAGTGAGCACATTATTGTATGCCCAATGGATATTTTGTTTTATGATGAGTATGCACGGTTTATTATGCTTTTAAGATTTGAATTATTTTGACTCCTGTGTGGCCGTTTGGAACTGAAAGTTTCCAGTCGTTGGCTTTAGCCCCCATGTAAATATTACAAGAGGTGTTCCGACCTCCACAACTTTACCATTAGCCGAAATATCAGAACCCAAAGGCGGTGGTGCGAGAGGGGGGAACAAGGCAATCGGACTATGTGGCTTTAGTGCTTTCACTTAGCCGTAGGAGCTTGACTGCGGGGGCTGGTTACTTGCCCCCAGTATTGTGTGATATTTGGATATATCGAGGTTTAAAATCATTACACATGATTTATGAAGGTACAAACCCCTCGTATGACATAAAATAACCTCCATCGATTTTGAGTTTGACACTTGTGCTCGGATCGTAGACCGGTTCTCGCTTATTATGACAGTTGGTTTTCGGCTTTCTCCATTAAGGTACTTGACCAGGCGAGCTGGAAATACAATCGCAATGGTTCTCTGTTTACCCTTTTAGCTGAATGAGCGTAACATAGGAGGGTAAACACAGGAGCCGGGCAACCCAGCCTTTGATCCAAGACATAATTCGCAACTGATTCAAATAACACAATATCCGAGACGCCGGATGCTACTTCTCAGGCATGCGTTGGTTTCCCGTGAAGAGGAACGGTTTGATGCACTAAAGTAGATAACTATTTCCCTTAGTTTCTGTGAACCAAGGTATCAATCCAGTAGGAGATACAAGCGAGCCACCAATAGATGTACCTGCACAAGGAATCAAACTCATGCAGCCAACGCTATAAAGGGGTTGTCAATCCCTTCACGGTTATTTGCAAGGATGATATCTAGTAGAGATAGATATAATAGGATGCTTGAACAGAAAGTGAAACTAAAAGTATAAATAGGGCAGCAAGTATTTTTGGTATTTTTGGTTTTAGATCTGAAAATATAATATGGAAAATAGATCCGGGGGCCATAGGTTTCACTAGATGGCTTCTCTCATGATGGCAAATATTACGGTGGGTGAACAAATTACTGTCGAGCAATTGATAAAAAAGCGAATAATTATGAAGATATCCAAGGAAATGATTATGCATATAGGCATCACGTCCGTGACAAGTAGAATGAAACGATTCTCCATCTACTAGTATTACTCCACATATCGACCGACTCGTGCCTGCATCTAGAGTATTAAGTTCATGAAGAACAGAGTAACACATTAAGTAAGATGACATGATGTAGAGGGATAAACTCAAGTAATATGATGAAAACCCCATCTTTTTACCCTTGATGGCAACAATACAATACGTGCCTCGCTACCCGTACTTTGTCACTGGGTGAGGACACCGCAAGATTGAACCCAAAACTAAGCACTTCTTCTATTGCAAGAATTACCAATCTAGTTGGCCAAACCAAACCAATAACTCGAAGAGACTTGCAAAGATATGAAATCATGCATATAAGATTTCAGGAAAGACTCAAATAATATTCATGGATAATCTGAACATAAACCCACAATTCATCGGATCTCGACAAACACACCACAAAAGAGTATTACATCGAATAGATCTCCATGAAGATCATGAAGAGCATGGTATTGAGAAGCAAAGAGAGTGAAGAAGCCATCTAGATACTAGCTATGGACCCGTAGGTCTCTGGTGAAGTACTCACGCATCATCGGAGGGGCAATGGAGTTGATGTAGATGCCCTCCGTGATCGAATCCCCCTCCAGCAGATTACCGGAAAAGGTTCCAAGATTGGATCTCTCGGGAACAGAGGCTTCTGGCGGCGGAAAAGTTTTTTCCTGGCTCGTTTTGATAATGATGGAATATTTGGGTACTTATAGGCCGAAGATTAGGGTTAGGGGAGTTGCCAGGGGCCCACAAGCCTGCCCGATGTGGGTGGCCCCCCTGGACGCGACAAGCGAGCTTGTGGCACCGTGGCAGGTCCTTTGCCTTGGTTCTCAAGTCTTGTGGCTTCCTTTTATTCCAGAAAAAATCATTCCGGAGGTTTTATTCCATTTGGACTCCGTTTAATATTCCTTATCTGCGAAACTTAAAACAATGAAAAAACAGAAACTACCACTAGGCTCTAGATTAATAGGTTAGTCCCAAAATAATATAAAATAGCATATTAATGCATATAAAACATCCAAAACTGATAATATAATAGCATGTAACAATCAAAAATTATAGATACGTTGGATACGTATCAGCATTCCCAAGCTTAATTTCTGCTCGCCCTCGAGTAGGTAAATGATAAAAACAGAATTTTTTCATGTGGAATGCTACTCAACATATTTATCCATGTAATATTCTTTATTGTGGCATGAATATTTAGATCCGTTAGATTCAAAACAATAGTCTAATATTGACATAAAACAGTAATAGTTCAAGCACACCAACAAGGTAGTCGTGTCCTTTCGAAATAACATGGCCTTAGAAAGTTATCCCTACAAAATCATATGGTCTCGCTATGCTCCATCTTCCCCACACAAAGTATCTAAATCATGCACAACCTCGATGTACAAGTGAAGCAATTGTTTCACACTTTTGGTGTTCTCATACATTTTCATCTCTCACGCAATACATGAGCGTGAGCCATGGATATATCATTATAGGTGGAATAGAATATGGAGGAGGTGCAAAGGGAAATGGAGAAGATAGTCTCACATCAACTAGGTGTATCAACGGGTTATGTAGATGCCCGTCAATAGATATCAATGTGAGTGAGTAGGGATTGCCATGCAACAAATGCACTTAGAGCCAAAAGTGTATGAAAGCTCAAAAAGAAAACTAAGTGGTCGTGCAAAATGAATATCCACTAGTTATATGAAAGTGACAAAATAGGAGACTCTCTATCATGAAGATCATGGTGCTGCTTTGAAGCACAAGTGTGGAAAAAGATAGTAGCAATTCTCCCTTCTCTCTTTCTCTCATTTTTTGGTGGGCTTCTTTGGCCTCTTTTATTTTTTTGTTTGGGCTTCGCTGGCCTCTTTTATTTTTTGTAAAGTCCGGATACTCGTCCCAACTTGTGAGGGAGTCATAGCCTCCATCATCCTTTTCTCTCATGGGACAATGCTCTATTAATGAAAAATCATCACACTTTTATTTACTTATAACTCAAAGAACAAGAAATTACAACTCGATTCCTATGACAAGATATAACTCTATATGCAATATGAAGTGATGATGCAATTTACAGAAAAACTACATGGTGGAAGTTGCATGGCAATATATCTCAGAATGGCGATGGAAATGCCATAATAGGTAGGTATGGTGGCTGTTTTGAGGAATATATGGTGGATGTTTTGAGGAAGGAGGTTTTGATGTACCGGCGAAAGTTGTGCGGTACTAGAGAGACTAGCAAAGATGGAAGGGTGAGAGTGCGTATAATCCATGGACTCACATTAGTCATAAAGAACTCACATACTTATTGCAAAAGTCTATTAGTTATAAAACAAAGCATTAGGCGCATGCTCCTAGGGGAGAGGTTGGTAGGAGTTAACGATCGCGCGCTCCCGACCCTCACACAAAGGTCGACAATCATTAGACAAATCATGCTCCGAGTTTGTTACATAACGGTTCACCATACGTGCATGCTACGGGAATCACAAGCTTTTAACACACGTATCTTTTCAATTCACAACTTACTCACTAGCATTACTCTCATATTACCATCCCTATTATCTCAAAACTATATGCAAGGAATCCAACTTCTCATAGTTGTTAACGCACTTAATATGAAAGTTTTTATTCTTATCCCTCTTGGAGCCATTATATTAGGACTAAATTCATACCCTAAACAAATTACCATACTGTTTTAAGAAAACTCTCAAACTAATATAAGTGAGGAACGAGAGTTCAATAATTTCTATAAAATATAACACCACCATGCTCTATAAATATATAAGTGAAGCACTAGAGCAACATTGCCTAGCTCAAAAGATATAAGTGAAGCACATAGAGTATTCTAACAAATTCACGATTCAGCGTGTATCTCTCAAAATATGTGTGCATCAAGTATGATTGTGGCGAACTAACAAACAAAGACTCATATCATACAATACGCTCCAAGCAAAACACATATCATGTGGTGAATAAAAATATAGCCTCAAGTAAATTTACCAATGGATTGGAGACGAAAGAGGGGATGCCTTCTGGGGCATCCCCAAGTTTAGGCTTTTTGGTATCCTTGAATATGACTTGGGGTGCCTTGGGCATCCCCAAGCTTAGGATATTTCCACTATTTATTCCATAGTCCATCAAATCTTCACCAAAAACTTGAAAACTTCACAACACAAAACTCAACAGAAAACTCATGAGATCCGTTAGTAAAAGAAAAATAAATCACCACTTTAGGTACTGTTTTGAACTCATTATTTATTTATGTTTGTGTAATACCTACTGTATTCTAACTTTTCCATGACTCATACCCCCCGATACGACCCATAGATACATCAAAATAAGCAAACAACACAAGGAAAACAGAATCTGTCAAAAATAGAACAGTGTGTAGCAATCTGTAAACTTTGAATACTTATGTAACTCTAAACATTCTGAAACAATAGGAAAACCAGGGAAATTCGTATATCAATCCCGTGTAAATATTTCAGATCAATTTGACGCTCTAAAAAATTCAGAAAATTCCTGGACTGAGCGCAAAAGTTTCTGTTTTCCAGCAAGATTAAATCAACAACTACCATAGATCACCCCAAAGGTTTTACTTGGCTCAAACAATAATTTAAAGACAAAAACACAATTACTACAGAAGTAATAATGTGTCAAACACACCAAAACATAAGCAAAAAGCAAAATAAAATTGGGTTGCCTCCCAACAAGCGCAATTGTTTAACGCCCCTAGCTAGGCAAAACACAATAGATCTAAGTATTGTCATCTTTCGTATGCAATCCATAAGTAGCTCTCATGATAGATTCATAAGATAATTTTATTTTATTTCTAGGAAAGTGTTCCATGCCTTTCCTTTATTTCTTTTCTAGTAGAAGAACTTAAATCATGAAAGGGGCTGTGGCTAGTGATTATAACATTCATAAACCCGTAGTCTAGATCATCACCATAAATATCATCATATAACATATGTATCTTATTTCTAAGAGGTTCTTTAACCATATTTTCAAGAAAATCATCCTCATACCCTTCCAAAATTCCCCTAGTAATCCAATCAAATTCCTCATAGGTTTCATGATATAGGGTGTGAGTTATTTCCACGTAGGGAGCTCTCTTCCTAAGATTTTCACTATAAAATTGATAGTCTCTAGATTCTAGGCTACGCAAGGTTTCTTTATCATGGAGGATTTCTTCAATAGGACGGTGTTCAACATCTTTATTATAGAAGGCAAAAATCTCCCTAGCTTCTTGTCTGATGAAATCAAATTCTCGCATAAGGATAATAGTAGCAATCTTTTTAGCCTTAGGATGATTAATATTGGGAAGTTCATAAAACACTTTCTGCAAAGAGGGATGAACATGTACAAATTTACTTTCCAATTTTTCAATGAGCATGACAATAGAATCTGCATAACTATTCATGCTAAGAACAATAGATATCATACTCATAGGTATCGTTCCCGTACAATCAAAGAAT
Source organism: Hordeum marinum (assembly GCA_022496015.1). NCBI lineage: Eukaryota > Viridiplantae > Streptophyta > Magnoliopsida > Poales > Poaceae > Hordeum > Hordeum marinum. The sequence goes on from CM039674.1 coordinate 543,226,027, forward strand.
TCTTGAATAACACTCTTACCAATAATGTTTCCATCTCCAACTTGAAAAGTTTTAGCTAAAGAAGAGATTCATTTTCATAATCTAGAGAGCAAGATTCAAAATTTTCCTCAAGATTAGTACTAGTGATACCCCCCAGATTTTGAGTGATAACCTCCCCTCTTTCAGACATGATGGCAAACCAAGCAATCAAGCACACAAGCAAGCAAAAAGCAAAAAGTAAGACGAACGAAGAAGGGTGAATAAAAAGGCAAATCTTTTCTAAAAATTGTTTTAGAAGTGGGGGAGAGGAAAACGAGAGGAAAACGGCAAATAATGTAAATGCAAGAGATGAGTTTGTGATGGGTACTTGGTATCCTTGACTTGCTATGTATCTCCCCAGCAACGGCGCCAAAAATCCTTCTTGCTACTTCTCGAGCATGCGTTGGTTTCCTGTGAAGAGGAACGGTTTGATGCAGCAAAGTAGATAAGTATTTCCCTCAGTTTTTGAGAACCAAGATATCAATCTAGTAGGAGATACAAGCGATCCACCAATAGATGTACCTGCAGAAGGAATCAAACTCTTGCACCCAACGCTATAAAGAGGTTATCAATCCCTTCATGGTTATTTGGAAGGATGAGATCTAGTAGAGATAGATATAATAGGATGCTTTAACGGAAAGTTAAACTAAAAGGAAAAATAGCACATCAAGTATTTTTGGTTTTAGATCTGAAAATATAATATGCAAAATATACCCGGGGGCCATAGGTTTCACTAGATGGCTTCTCTCATGATGGCAAATATTACGGTGGGTGAACAAATTACCGTCGAGCAATTGATAGAAAAGCGAATACTCATGAAGATATCCAAGGAAATGATTATGCATATAGGCATCACGTCCGTGACAAGTAGACCGAAACGATTCTCCATCTACTACTATTACAAGTAGACCGACTCCTGCCTGCATCTAGAGTATTAAGTTCATGAAGAACAGAGTACCGCATTAAGTAAGATGACATGATGTAGAGGGATAAACTCAAGCAACATGATGAAAACCCCATATTTTTACCCTTGATGGCAACAATACAATACATGCCTCGCTACCCCTACTTTGTCACTGGGTGAGGACACCGCAAGATTGAACCCAAAACTAAGCACTTCTCCTATTGCAAGAATTACCAATCTAGTTGGCCAAACCAAACCAATAACTCGAAGAGACTTGTAAAGATATGAAATCATGCATATAAGAATTCAGGAATGACTCAAATAATATTCAAGGATAATCTGAACATAAACCCACAATTCATCGGATCTCGACAAACACATCGCAAAAGAGTATTACATCGGATAGATCTCCATGAAGATCATGAAGAACATGGTATTGAGAAGCAAAGAGAGAGAAGAAGCCATCTAGATACTAGCTATTGACCCGTAGGTCTGTGCTGAACTACTCACGCTTCATCAGAGGGGCAATGGAGTTGATGTAGATGCCCTCCGTGATCGAATCCCCCTCCGGCAGATTACTGGAAAAGGCTCCAAGATTGGATCTCTCGGGAATAGAGGCTTCTGGCGGCGGAAAAGTGTTTTCGTGGCTCATTTTGATAATGATGAAATATTTGGGTATTTATAGGCCAAAGATTAGGGTTAGGGGAGTTGCCAGGGGCCCACAAGCCTGGCCAGCGCGGGTGGCCACCCTGGCCATGACAAGCGGGCTTGTGGCCCCGTGGTAGCTCCTCTGCCTTGGTTCTCAAGTCTCATGGCTTCCTTTTATTCTAGAGGATGATGATATTGAGTATGATTTTGTGATACCTACTACTTGTTGTAATGATTATGATTGGGAAGGAAATTATGTCCCTTATGATCTTGAGAATATTTTTAGCACTTGCTTGGAAGAATATGATAATAATGTTTGCTATACTATTGGTGCCATTCATGCTATTGATAAGAATGATTGTGATGATACGCAAAATCACAAGCTTGGGGATGCTATGTTTAATGAGTATGATATGTTTGAAGATTTACTTGCTGGAAATAATGCTTGCACTAAGCATGGGGATGATTTGCTTAATGAATATGATCCTTTGATCCCTTCTACTTTGGATAAGAAAATTTATTATGATGATAGCATGCCTCCTATTTATGATGATTACATTGATGAAAGTGGGTTTGGAAGAGTGTCAACTCTAGGTAGTAGTGATCCAACTATTTTGGAGGATGTTGAATATTATTACATTATTGATGAAAGTGGATTTGCGGAGGTCATGACTTTATTTAGTGATAAATCCACTATTTTGGAAGAGGTTTCAATTGACTAAGACAATAAAGTTGCTATCTATGATGATTATTATGATGACATGTATGCCATAAAGAGTAATAAATTTTCTATGCTTGTGCATCATGAAAAGAGTGTTGTATGTGATAGTTATATTGTTTAATCCATTCATGATGCATCTGAAAATTATTATGAGACAGTAACTTATGCTCTTACATATCTCAATAATATCAAGTTTCTTCTCTATGTGTTGATTGTTTTGAAGTTGTACTTGTTTTGCCTTCCGATGGTAGTTGGTTCTTGTTTTCATGGGTTTCTTGCTCAAAAAATCCCTATGCATAGGAAGTGGGTTAAACTTAAGCGTTCTTGACATGTGTTTCATGATGCTCTCTTCATGTTTCAATTCTTTTCTTTTATGCGAGCATCATCGAAATCATCATGCCTAGCTAAAAGACATTAAAGAAAAGCGCTTGTTGGGAGACAACCCAACACTTTTACTTTCTGTTTTTGTGTGTTCACATGATTAATATACTGTAGTAATCATGCTTTGTGTCTTTTATTTCAATAAATTGCCAAGTAAATCCTTTGGGATAGTGTGGATACTTGCTTGTTTGATTCTGTGCAAAAAACAGAAAGTTTTGCGTCCAGTATATAAATTATATGATTTTACTGTAGACTCAAACAATTCTGAAATTTTTACAAAAACTTTATATGCAAATTCCTTGATTTTTCCTAATTTTTCAGATATTTTAGAGTTAGAGAAATTTGGTGATCATTCAGATCTTTACAGACTGTTCTGTTTTTGACAGATTATGTTTTGCATGCATAGTTTGCTTGTTTCAAGTGTTCCTATGGCTTATATTGATTAATATAAGTTGTGGGAATGATGGAATACATTAGGTATCATGTTTTAATAATTATGAATCTTGTCTTGACAGTACCTAAGTGAATGATTTATCTTTACTACACTAACCTTTCTCACAAAGTTCCGTTAAGTTTTGTGTGATTGAAGTTTTCAAGTTTTGGGTGAGACACCGATATGAGGAGAACAAGGAGTGACAAGAACATAATATTGGGGATTCCCAAGGCACCCCCAAGGTAATATCGAAGGAAGACTCAAGCGTCTAACTTTGGGATGCGCCGAAAGGCATCCCCTCTTTCGTCTTCAACACTATCGGTATATCTTACTTGGAGCTATATTTTTATTCGTCACATAATATGAGTTTTGCTTGGAGTGTAATTTATTTTGTTAGTTTCTGTTAGGTGTTATTTATAATCTTGTTTTTCAATAAAAAGTGCCAAGAATTGCCTTTAGGATTCTTGCATTGCATGTTTTGTTGTGTGCTGTGTGAAAACGGAAACTTCTGCTGTAGCATTTGAAATTTCATATTTTACTAGAACGTGGAAAGTTTCTGAAATTTTTACACGGTATGGTAATATAAATTTTATAGAATTTCCTAAATTTTCATAATATTATGATTTAAATAAGTACATTGTTTTCATAAATGTCTACAGGCTGTTCTGTTTAGACAAATTGCTGTCATAGTTTCGTTATCTACTTATCCTATATTTCCATAGCCTATATTGATAGATATAAATTGTGGAAATTATATTATACAATATATAATGTTAGAAAATTATTATGCAACTTGTCTTGGAATTACATAAAAAGTTGATTTATTATTATGTGTACTAACCTATCTCACGAGTTCTTTTTGAGTTTTGTGTGGATGAAGTTTTTGAGAATAGGTGAAACCGTGGTATGGGAGGATTGAACGAGATACAAAAGCTCAAGATTGGGGATGCCCAAGGCACCCCAAGTAAATATTTCAAGAACTCTCAAGCATCTAAGCTTGGGGATGCTACGCATCCAACTCTCTTCATCAACAATTATCGGTTAGCCTATGTTGAGCCTAAATTTTTATTCGTTCACATGATGCGTGCTATTCTTGAAGTGCAATTTTTATTTTGCTTGCTGTTTGAATAAAGTACTTAAGATCTGAAACTATTTATTGAGGGAGAGAGAGTCCTCATATATATACTTAATTGTTTGACTACTCATTAATCTTCACTTATGTCTTTTGAGAGTAGCTTGTCATCTACTCTTGTGCTTCACTTATATCCTATGAGTAAATTGTTGAATAAATTGAATGTCATGAAGATGAAACCATATCATGACTAGTGGTAGCTTCACATTGGGTTTAGAAAGTGAAATCTTTTGAGGCTTGACAATCACAATATTGGTCATACAAGCAATTCATGAATAATTAGTATAAGGAAGAGAACTTTCACATGCAAATACACTATCCTGGAAATGTTTTCTGATTGTGAGCCTCCATCAAAATATTATATGCCAAAATTGTTGACATTGGACAAGGAATACAATGTAATGATTTATGTTTGTTCATATTCACATAGAAGTTATATTGTCATCCTTCAACATGTGGTGCTTGCCCCCCATCTTTGCTAGTCAAAAATTCCGCACCAAGTAGAGATACTACTTGTGCATCCAAAAACCCTTAAACACAAATCTTATTTTCAAGAGTCCACCATACCTACATAAGGATTGAGCAAGATCCTTCAAGTAAGTTGTCATCGGTGTAATAAGGCAATAAAAATTGCTTCTAAAAGTGTTAGATCATTTAGTGTAAGAGAAAATTGAGCGTTGTACGAACTTGTGATGGCAAAGTAATAAAAGCGACGGACTGCATAATAAAGGTTGCTATCATAAGGGGCAATATAACATGACATTCTTTTGCACTAAGGGGTTGAGCATACAAACAAATAAGCGCATGGCAACCTCTGCTTCCATCTGCGAAGGACCTATCTTTTACTTTTTAGTATTTACTTTTATGCAAGGAGTCAAAGTTTTCTCTCTATTCCTTTTTATTTTTCTCCTTTGGCAAGCATCATATGGTGAGGAAATATCTAGGCACATATGTCCAGTTGAATATGGGTAGCATGAGTTATTATAGTTGACATCACCCTTGAGGTGAATACGTTGGGAGGCAAAACAATAAGCCCCTATCTTTCTATGTGTCCCGTTGAAACATTTTGCTCATGTGTACGCGGTTAGTGTTAGCAATCATAAAAGACTATATGATGGTTGAGTATTTGGAGCTCTTACTTAAACTCTATTGAATAAGTTTAATTGCAATTGCTTGGTGACTGAGAACATAGGTTGTTGAGTTTCAAGAGAATTCATGGTTTGAACCTTAACATGTGAATTGGTTCCTACTTTAACATGAGAAATTTTATAAGAAAGAATTGCTATTATGATGCTAGGAAAGGTGATTGAAATTATCATTGATCAAACTTATGCACTTTGCTAGCATTCACACTTCATAAATTATTTCTTTTATCATTTACCTACTCGAGGACGAGTAGGAATTAAGCTTGGGGTTGCTGATTCGTCTCCAACGTATCTATAATTTAAGAAGTATTCATGTTGTTATTTTATCATTCTTAGATGTTTTACAATCATTTTATAGCAACTTTATATCATTTTTTGGGACTAACCTATTGACCCAGTGCTGAGTGCCACTTGCTGGTTTTTGCTTGTTTTTTACATCCGAGGAAATCAATATCAAACGGAATCCAAACACCACGAAACTTTTTGGAGATTTTTCTGGACCAGAAGGAACCCAATGGGCTAGAGCTGCACCTAGGGGGTGCCCCGAGGGGGGCAAAACCCACCAGGGCGCGCCAGGGCCCCTTGGCGCGCCCAGGTGGGTTGTGCCCACCTCGGTGGCCTCTCGCACCCCCTCTTTGCACTATAAATTCCCAAATATTCCGAAACCCTTTGGGATTAACCTGGATCAGAAGTTATGCCACCGCAAGGCTCTGTAGCCACTGAAAACTAATCTAGACCCCGTTCCGGCACCCTGCACGAGGGGGGAATCATCTCCGATGGCCATCTTCATCATCCCAGCGGCCACCACGATGAGGAGGGAGTAGTCCAGCCTCGAGGCTGAGGGTTTGTACTAGTAGCTATGTGCTTAATCTCTCTCTCCCGTGATATATATCATGGGCTTTGTTAATATAGATGGATCATATGATTTTTATCCCCTCTATATTCTTATTGTGATGAATTGAATCTTTACCCTTTGAAGTTTTGTTATGTCGGATTGAATGTTCAGATTTTGTAACACATGATGTATGTCTTGCGGTATGAATACTTGAGGTGACATTGGGGTATCTTATTGGTTTACTTGATATACGTTATGGCACTCAACTTGCGGATTCCCGCGGTGATATTGGGGTAATGTATGCATAGGGGTTGATGCATGTTTTTATTATCTTTTCTCCGATAGAAACTTTGGGGACCCCTTGTAGTTCTTTTTGTGGATTGAGTACTATGAATATGAATTTTCTTTGGTGTTATTCTAGTACGAACTCTTGAGTAGATCGATCGGAAAGAATAGCTTGCGTTATTTTAGTACGAACTCTAGGATAGATCGAACAGAAAGAATAGCTTTGAGGTAGTTTCTGTTGGAAATATGCCCTAGAGGCAATAATAAAATGGTTATTATTGTATTTCCTAGTTCATGATAATTGTCTATTGATCATGCTATAATTGTGTTGACCGGAAACCGTAATACATATGTGAATACATAGACCATAACATGTCCCTAGTGAGTCTCTAGTTGACTAGCTCGTTGATCAATAGATGGTCACGGTTTCATGACCATGGACATTGGATGTCATTGATAAGGGGATCACATCATTAGGAGAATGATGTGATGGAAAATACCCAATCCTAAGCCTAGCACAAGATCGTGTAGTTCGTTTGCTAAAGCTTTTCAATGTCAAGTATCATTTCCTTAGACCATGAGATTGTGCAACTCCCAGATACCGTAGGAATGCTTTGGGTGTGCCAAACGTCACAACGTAACTGGGTGGCTATAAAGGTGCACTATGGGTATCTCCGAAACTGTCTGTTGGGTTGGCACAAATCGAGACTGGGATTTGTCACTCCGTGTGACGGAGAGGTATTTCTGGGCCCACTCGGTAAGACATCAGCATAATGAGCTCAATGTGACTAAGGAGTTAGCCATGGGATGATGTATTACGGAACGAGTAAAGAGACTTGCCAGTAACGAGATTGAACAAGGTATAGAGATACCGACGATCGAATCTCGGGCAAGTATCACACCGATAGACAAAGGGAATTGTATACGGGATTGTTTCAATCCCCGACATCGTGGTTCATCCGATGAGATCATCGTGGAGCATGTGGGAGCCAACATGGGTATCCATATCCCGCTATTGGTTATTGACCGGAGAGATGTCTCGGTCATGTCTACGTGTCTCCCGAACCCGTAGGGTCTACATACTTAAGGTTCGATGACGCTAGGGTTATAGGGAAATGGTATACGTGATTACCGAAAGTTGTTCGGAGTTCCGGATGAGATCCCGGATGTCACGAGGAGCTCCGGAATGGTCCGGAGGTAAAGATTGAAATATAGGAAGTCCAGTTTTGGTCACCGGAAAGTTTTTGGGCTCATCGGTATTGTACCGGGAGTGCCGGGAGGGTGCCGGAGGACCCCCGGGAGGGGTGTGACGACCATAGGACTTTGTGGGCCCTTAGAGGAGGTGTGCCAGCCCTTATTGGGCTAGCCAAGACCTTCTAGAAAGGCCCATGCGGCTGGAGGAGTAGAGATAAGGGCAAAGGAGTTTGAAAAGGAGGAGATCCACCTCCCTTGTGGGAGGCGGACTCTCCCTTTGATTCGGCCGAAGCTCTCCTCCTTGGAGGAGAGTACAAGCCAGCCCTCCCTCTCCCTCCTCCTATATATACTTGAGGTTTTGGCCTTTTGAGAACAGTTCTTATGCGAAGCCTTGCAGGAATACCTTGCTACTCCACCACCACCACGTCATCGTGCTGCTGTTGGAGCCCTTCCCCAACCTCTCCTTCCTCCTTGCTGGATCAAGGCGTAGGAGACGTCACCGGGCTGCACGTGTGTTGAACGCGGAGGCGCCATTGTTCGGCGCTGAGATCGGAATCCACCGCGATCTGAATCGCTGCGAGTACGACTCCACCAACCGTGTTCTTGTAACGCTTCCGCTTAGCGATCTTCAAAGGTATGAAGATGCAATCTCTCCCCACTCGTTGCTGGTTTCTCCATAGATAGATCTTGATGACATGTAGGAAAATTTTGATTTACTACTACGTCTCCCAACAGTTTCGTACCCTACAAACAATTTCTATCTTTTGTTCCCTGCTAATAGGAACTCGGGAGTGATTCTTTATCGCACTTTGAGGGGTGGTCATATGATCCAACTATGATAGCACTGTTGAGAAATTGCACTAGCGATAGTACGGACCCTAGGCCTTGTTTTCAAGCATTGCAGTACCGTTTTTGTGCCATTTTACTATTTGCTATCTTGCTGTTTTTATTTATTGAGATTATAAAAATATATTTCTATCATCCATATTACACTTTTATCACCATCTCTTCGCCGAACTAGTACACCTATACAATTTGCCATTGTATCGGGTGTGTTGGGGACACAAGAAATTTCTTGTATTTGGTTGCAGGGTCGTTTGAGAGAGACCACCTTCATCCTAGACCTCTCACGGATTGATAAATCGTTCATCCAAAGGTCTACAATCACTAGCAGGTTTCACGTTCCAGAAAGACTAGCCGGAACGGACATGGAGCCGACGCAGACGGCCGCTGGCGACGATGCCATGCTCCAAGGTACCTGGGCGGCGGCGACAGAGGAGCGATGGTGAGTACTCCCCACCGATCTCCTCGACCTGGTTTACCAGCCTGGTTGACATCGCACGCTTCGCCGCCGTGTGCACATCATGGCGCGCCATCGTGCCGACGCTCCCGCTATGCCTCCCATGGTTGCTCCTTGACCTAAGCGGCGACGACAAGGAGAAGCATGTGTACTGTCTTGGAGACGGCATCATCCTGCCTCCCATCCCGTTTCCAAGTGAGGCTGTCGGAAAACGCTTAGTTGGCAGCTACAATGGTGGCTGGGTTGTCTCGTTTGATGCCCCGCTTAGGATCATCAACCTCTTTTCCCGTGCTGCCGTGGAACTCCCTGAACAACAAAGAAAGATTAGCTAGGACCGTCAACCTTTTCGACAGCCCCGAGATAGAGCCCGAAGGTGGATCCACCATGCACGCCAAGACACCGACGACCAATTAGTTCCGTTGAAGATGATCTTCTCCGGGCCGCCCACCTCGAGCGGTTGTATTCTCGCCGCCATTACTGACGAACACGACGTTGCGATCTGCGGGCTTGGCTGCCCGGAGCGTGGATGGACGCGGCAGAGATTCTATGGTCACAATGTCTTGGATATCACTTTCTGCAATGGCGATCTCTATTGCCTTCTAGAATTAAGCAAGAAACTTGTCAAGTGCGAGGTGGGATTAACCGAATACGGTGTGGCGGCATTCGTAGCTGACCACTTGCTGCCCATGCAAAACAATGTGCCCATGCCAAACCATTACCTGTTGGCAGAGGGCAACACGGAGGCACATGCCATGTACATTCTCGAGTTACGTGGCAAACTTGTGATGGCGGTGAGGAGAGACCAGGTCCTGCAGTCGTGGTCGCGTCACATCCATGGGACTCTTTTCTTGGTTTTTCAGCTTGTTGAGGCTGATACGGATGGAGCAACAACACATCACTTGTACAAGTGGGAAGAGATGACAAGCCTCGGTGACTACGCCATATTCTTGGGGCCAACATGCGCCAAGGCGATGCACCTGTCGGCGCCGAGTGGACGTAATGGTCCGCAGATAAACCACATCTACTACTTCCATCATCATTGTTTTAACACACGCAAAAAGCGAGTTCCTAATGAAGCGGAGGTTTTCTTTAAAAGCTCCAGCAATGATGGTAGTCGTTTGTACTACAAGAAGGACGAAAGCTTTGGCATGGGCGCCGGGGAAGGTATCTTGTCCACGGGGTACTATGTATCAGGTGATGGTCATCCTCCCATATGGCTTTTGCCTCCAGATATTTAACTAGGGAAAATGATTTATGACAAGCAATCCCTCGGGCGTGCTTTTAATTTTGGCTTTTGATTTTTAAACTTTTATAAGTTTTGAACAAAAGGTTGAAACTAAATTATGCTTTCATCTTCATGTTTTCCGTAATGAAGGATTTCAAATAACATCCATCTTGAATGTGTTTTGAAGAATTCTGAAAATAAATGTTAAGTTTCAAGTCTTGAAACTTAGTAAGCGCAAACCATAAAATCACTATTTTATTGCCTACGACTTGCAAACTTTATCTACGAAACATGGTTAGTGTTTTAGCTACTGAATCATGCACTCTATTTCCTAGGCCTTGAGTTGCACCCACAGCAGATACATAAAATCTAAAGATACGTGAGGATAAAAAATATAAGTTCATTACCCAACCATAATTAGATATTACCCCCGTCTAAAAAATGCCATAAGACTGTCAAAGCAATAGTCTATGATTGCGGCTACAACAGGGCCAACAACTGAATGTGGTCCGCAAAGGGGATCTATCATTCCAAATTCTTATTAATGTCAATAAAGCTCAATATCAAGACAAATGACAGTGTACTATGTCACCTGCTGGTGGTGTTCATGATTAATTTCCACAATTTCCATGCTTCTCAATATTTAATGACATGAATATTCACATTGAAGGCGAAGGTATGTCATCTCTCAACAATGTCGGAGCTACATCTAGCGACATAATTTGCTACATCCGGTATCATTTTTTGCTGGAACCAGACGAGTAACGGCTACGACCATCGGCGCGGCGGAGCTGCAACCATGGAGAAAAAATGTTACAACCGGTTCTTCAAATTGCTACAACCGGTTTATTTTTTTGCTAGAACCATTCAAGCTTTGGAGCAGCGAAGCTGCATCCAGCGACGTAATTTGATACATCCGACATTGATTTTTGCTTGAACCAGCACGGTCGTCGGACAGCCACACGACGCCACCAGAGAGCGCGGGCGGCGAGGGCAACGAGCGTGGCGGCGTTGTTGGTCGGCAAGCACAAGCAGCCATGGACGAGCACAGGCGACGGCAAGCGCGGAGTCCGCCATGGACGCGAGCTGGTCAACGCGAATGAGATGCGAACAAGACGCGAAGCGGATGCGTGAGGATAACAGGAGAATCCAATGCCTAGAGGTGGCCTAATCCTACGGCTGGGGGCAGACCGGCCGAATATTCGGCCGGCGCACTGGCGCCTAGCAGTGGCCTTTCTGTAACGCCTCCAAGGAGGGGAAGGCCGCCCACGAGCACTCTCATCGCCTACAACGTCCCCTGGCAAATCCAAACCTCGCCTCTAGTAATAACTCACCAACTTCGCAGGACCTGGGATGAAGCCTAACGGATGTGGACCTGCAAGACAGAGCCGTGACTCTGCTCATAATCAATCGACGGCGAAACCATACCAGATCGGAGCAGAAGGACTACACAACTGCACCAAACTATGGAGAACTGCCCAAAGAAACGCCGACAACACCCCACCACCGGAGCCAACACCTCAAGGGCTCGAGGCCAGGCACACACTTTTCATAGCCTGCTCGAATGGAGAGCTCAGGCTGGGTGTGCAGCTGATCGTACTCCACTAGCCAACTAACGACGTCAAGTTCCCTACTTATAGAAAACAGGTTTTTTATTGGTATAAGTAATGAGCGGTGGAACTTGGAAAATATCGGAAAGAAACAATCAATAGAAGCATTTGAGACTTGACATGTACAGAATAAAAATGGAAAATATGGAGCATCCACACACGACCAAACATGTATGAGGTAGATAGCATGATTTTTTTTCGTAAGAGTTGCATGAAGAGATAACCTGAAAAACTGAATGCCTATGGGCAGGGACATACATCTCGTCTTAACAAGATTTGCTGAGATCATGAGCATGAAATGACAAAGAAATAAGACCAAAAAAGAACTTGACTAAAGATCTGGAGGGAATATCCACATGGGAGGATGATCACCACCTATCACATAATATCCTATGGATGTGATCCCCTTCACGCCATTGTGAAAGCTTTTGTCATCCTTGTAGTACACACGACAACCATTGCTGTTGGAGCTCTTCAGGAACTCCTTGATGTTGCTAGGTAGTCGTTCATCTTGTTTGTAGCATCTATGGTGCGAGTAGTATATGTGGTTTCTATGTAGGCCTTCACGCTCGCCTGTTGACACGTCGATCGCCTTGGCACACATTGGCCCCAAGAACAAGGCATAGTTTCTGAGGCTTGTCACCTCTTCCCGCTTGTACATACGATGATCCACAATTCCCTCTGGTGTAGCATCAACAAGCTCAAAAACCAAGAAGAAATGACGACGGAAGCCGCACCACCAGGACAGCGGGCCATCGGTCCTCATCGTTACCAGAACAAGCCTGCCACGTAGCTCAAGAATGTACACGGGCATTCGCGTCTGGATCTTCCAAGTAGCGGTTCTCTATGACTAGCTTGTTTTGTATATACAGCCGGCCAGGAGTGAACACCAGCACACCGCGTTCGTCCAAGATGGCCTCAAACATGACGATGTCCTTGGTAGCTGACATGAGGCAGAAAACTTGACCGTTGCAGAAGGCAATATCCATGACCCTGTCGCGACGAAAACTTCGGGGGCATACATAGATGCCATGGTTGGCCAAGCGCGCAAATCACAAGTTGATGGTTGTAGGTGATAGTAGCGAGGATGCAGTGCCGCGACGTGGGTGGCGAGGAGATTATTACCTTATGTGGAACAAACTGGTTCTCGGAGGTCTGGCGAACCAAGATACTCATTTGCTTGGAGGTGAGCGTTGTCTCGGCACCGGAGAATAGGTTCACCATACTCAGCCGGTCCCAGCCCCAGGAGGCGACAACCCAGCCGCCGTCGTGGCTGCCAACGAAGCGCGTGCCGATGGCCTTGCTTGGGAGCAGGAAGCGTGGCAGGACCGCGCCAGCTTGGAGGCAACACGAGTGCTTCGCCTTGTCGCGGCCGCTTGGGTCGAGGATCAACCATGGGAGGACATGGCGTGGCGGGTGCCTTGACGCGACGGCGTGCCACGACGTGCTCACGGCGTCAAAGCGGACGCGGTCCACCGGACCAGCGACGAGGCTAGACCACCTATCCGTGCTTGCAGTCGACGAGGACCCAAGGATGCCGCCTGCCGTGTGCGTCGGCTCCTCCATCTTGGTGTTCGGCTGTGATCGTAATCGTAGATCCACCGCTCGATGGTACGAGTTGAGGACGCGCATAGAACTAGAAGCCACGTGCTGCACAAATTCTGGGCCTGCATAACTAGAATTCCTTTTGTTGGCCTGTCCACCAGGTGCGGAGCTGCTTCTCTCTTCGTTTCTATTTTTGTTTCAACACAAAGCCCAAATGGAGGAGCCTTGCCGACCCAATTCCCTACTCCGTTTTTGTGCCCTGGATATATCTAATGATATTCATTTCTCTCGAAAAAAAATCTAATGACATTCCTTACACAAATCATATTCTTTTTGTTGGGGATTGTACTCTAAATAAATTATCAACAAATATCATGTGAGGCCTGGCGTATTTTGTAAGATATAACAGTGCTCCAATGGTATTCAAATATGCAACTTCAGGTCCACCATCACTTCACCATCCCCCCTTTTTTGATAAAGTTCGACTTCATTATCTCAAAATGTAACATCAATCAAGCAGATACAAGTCATTATGAGGGACACCCAGTCTTTGCATAACTAGAATGCACATAGCCAAACCCAAAAGTCTGACAAAAAAAGACATGAAACAAAACCGACAAATCAACAATAATAGAGTCCTATAGACCGACACTAAAAAAAGACTCTTGACCAGAAGGGAAAAAACGAAGACTAGAATCTTTTACAAAAGAGCAAACATGTATATGCTGGACAACCTGAATTCTGCCAAGAGTTGCGAGAGGTGATAACCTAAAACCGTTAAGAGGATACTTTTCCTGGTAACATAATTGTTGATAAAGAAAACTAAGACCACACATCAAAACAAGAAACTTGGCTAAAGATCAAGAGGCAAAAGCCACATGGGATGATGTCGACCGCCATATACATAGTAGTCTACCCACGTAATCTCATTCATGCCCCTGTCATTGTTTTCATCTTCGTTGACATGTTTGTGTGGTAAGCAACTGCAGAATTAAAATTAAGTTAGCATGATTTAAATTTAGATTAGATCTATAGACAATAAATGCAAACAAAGAAAGGGACTCTTGACTTGAACAGAAGGAAATAAAAACGGAAACTTCAAAAAATTACAAAATGCCAAACATGTACAGGTTGGATAACATTAATCTCTGCAAAGAGTTGCGTGAGATGATAACCTAAAACCGTCGAGTGGATACTTTTTGTGATAACATAATTGTTGAGAAAGAAAACAGAGAACACATGATTTAAAATAGGAGAAAAAACACCAAAACAAAAAATACTTGGCTAAAGATCCAGAGGCAAAAGCCACATGGGAGGATGTCCACTGAGATATACATAGTACTCTACCGAAGTAATCTCATTCATGCCGTTGTCATTTTTTTTCTCTTTCTTGTAGTACACACGGGAAGGGTAACCATATTTTTTGAAACTCGTAAAGAACTCCTTGGCATCTTTGGGCACCAAACTTGTTTGTGTGTAGTATTGATTGTGAATGTAGTAGATGTGGTTTCTTTGTGGGCAGTCAGGCTCACCCATCGACAAGTGCATCGCCTTGGCACACGTCGGTCCTAAGAATAAGGCGTGGTTGCCTAGGCTTCTCATCTCTTCCCACTTGTATGATTAACGTGTCCCCACTCCATCTGTATCAGCACCAACGAGTTGTAACACCAAGAAAAAAGGCTCGCATGACCATTGTTGGCTCTCCTTGGTTCTCACCACCATCACAACCTTGCCACTCAGCTCAAGAATGTAGTACATGGTATCCTCCTCGGTCATTAATGGATGGTTTTGTATGGCCAACCAGTGGACAGCTCTGATCCCCGCCACACCATATGCAGTCAAGCTGATCTCACACTTGACAAGTTGTTTGCTATGTTCCAGGAGGCAGTAGAGATGGCCATTGCAGAATGCGATGTCCATTACCTTGTCGCCATCGAATCTTCGCCTCGTCCACCCACGCTCCGGGTGGCCAAGCCCACAGATCGCGACGTCATGTTGGTCCGTGATGGCGGCGAGGAAGCAACTGCTAAAGGTGGGTGGCTCGGAGAATATTATCTTCACCGGAACTAACTTGTCGTCCGTGACATCGTGCGCATGGGGTGCCGACGACCTTCCGACACTAGATTGCGCTACCTCGGTACCGGTGAACTGGCTCAAGATCCTAATTTTGTTTTGATGTGTAGAAAGCGTCACCCCTGGACGGGAGAAGAGGTTCATGATCGTAAGCGGGGCATCGGACGGTACGATCCAGCCACCACCGTGGGTGCCAACGATGTGCCTGCCAACGGCCTCGGTCGGGAACGGGATCGTCTGCAGGATGCTGCCGTCGCCGAGGCAGCACACGAGCTTGTCCTCATCATCACCGCTCGGGTCAAGGATCAGCCACGGCAGGCGTGGCGGGAGCGTCGACCCGATGGCTCGCCACGAGGTGCACACGGCGGCGAAGCGGGCGCAGGCAACCGTGCCGGGGAGCCTGCTCTGGACGAGGCGGAGGAGGTCGTCGGGTAGCATGGACCACCGACCCGCCGCGGAGGCGCCTTGGATGCCGGCATTGTCACCGGCGGCTGTCTGCGTCGTCTCCTCCATCCGTGTTACAGCCGCGCTTCTTGATCCGATAATAGATCGATCGATAGTACTTTTTTTTTGCGGGTAAGATATGGTGTACTACTCGGACACCATAACGAAAAGAAAAAAATTCCTTCCTCTACGTAAAAAACCTATTTTTAGACGCACTAGTTTTTTTTTGAGACAACGTCGCGAAGCTTTATTAATTCGTCACAATGTTTATAAGGACGGATGGTAGATTTCTGGGGTATCCTAACCAAACATGACGACCGCCACTGAGAGATAGAGCATGTTTCGCTATGTTGTGAGCTTCATAATTTGAGCTTCTAAACTCATGATTAAAACTGCAAAAATCAAACAGAGAGGAGTGGTCTATTATTTTATGTACAATCGCGCCGTAGCTTGTCGAATTATCCTTCTGTATGTCTTGTACCACCCCTTTGCAATCCGACGCAACTTCAATCCGCCTCAAGTATAGATCATCCGCCGAACCTCACAGTAAAGACACCCATATAGTTTCTTTTCCATCACTCAAAAAAATATAGTTTCTTTTCCTGTGCCTTTGTTCAAGATTAGGAGAAAATCAATCCCGTTGCGACGAGTGCCGCACTACAGTCACAACCTAAATGTTTTTCCTTTTTCGTAGATCCGTTTATTCAAAATATTTTATCTTTTAAATCATGTGTCCCATGTTGATAACTTTTAAATCATTCGTATTGTTGTCACCGTTGAATTCCTCGTGTTGAGATTTTCAATACTAGATACCATGTTGATAGATTTTCACGACTACTTGTTTTCACGAAAAAAAACTGGACGAAAAATGTGCTACTCATGTAAGAAAAAAAGAAAAACGTGTTTATTTTCATTTCTGAGAGACATGGTCGTGCCTGAGTGCTTCTTGCGGAAGCAAATCCGTGCCTCAAAAGCATGCCTCTTGTGAAAAAACGCATTCTTTTACATTTTCTCGTTGAAGCAAATCCGTGCGTCACGAGAAAAAAAAGGGAAAACACATTTTCTTTTCTGTTTCTGAGATGCACGGTCATGACTCTCATGGAAGAAAATCCATGTCTTCCACGAAAACAAAAACGTGCCTCTCGTTCAAGGGGGAAAATGAAAACGCACATTTTTTCTATTACCAAAAGGCACGTCGCTGCCTTTCACGGATGCAAATTCGTGTCTCTTGTGGAAGCAAAACAATGCATCTCAAGGAAGAAAGCAAAAGAAAACATTTTTTTTCGTTTTCGATTGGCACGACCGTGCCTCTGGAGAAAGGGAGAAAATACGTTTTTTCGTGCAAATATTTTTTAAATTTGTTATCGTTCAAAAGCTAAGAAAGACCGATAAAAATTAAAACCCAAAAAACTCTCATCAAAAGACTGAAAATGCATGCATATAAATAAAAAAATCCGAAAAAACATTCAAAACGCGACACATGGTGACGGCGGAGAGCATGTTAAGCAACAATTAATAAGAGTGACTCTTGAAAGCTCTCGAAGAAGCGCTCCTTAGTTGTTCCCAAATTAGGGCAGCCATAACGGACTTGCCGCAGCCTTGGTACGACAGTTATTTTATCTAATATAATCCAGATACCAGTGTTTAGGGCATTGGGTTCCAGCCGTACAACTTCTAACCGATCGAACACTAGCTCGGCGATTCAGAGCTCATAGCTGCACACAAGCGCGCACGTCCAGCCCGCGGGCCGCATGGCATGGCATGGCCACTCAGCCGGCATGAGCGTCAACGACGCTAGGTATTTTTGCTCCCGTCTTTAATTCCTTGCTGGATTACTCACTGTCTCGTTGTTTAGCCATACCTCAGCTCGAAATACTAGATTGGCTTCTTTTTTTTACGAACAATATTACATTGACATTTCTTTATTGAAAATGACTACTTTTTTTGCCAACAATATTACATGCACATTTATTTTTTGAAAAGGAGACATATCCTGGCCTGTGCATCAAAACAATACATGCAACCATCTTATATTAATCAAAAGATCCAACAAAAATGTGCAACATATAACAAAATCTCATACAGAAACAAAATAAAGGGAGAACACAAAGCCACAACTGCCTAACCATATAACTAGATGCCTACCATCTATTCTATTGTTGGACCGCCATCCAAATCGGCTGCATGTATCCCGTGTTACCGTCTTTCATCGGTTGTACCCATAAGTCATATATATTCTCCTTGGTTTCCACACAGCCGAGTAACGACCACGTACGGATCAGACAGTTGCTCTGAAGATAAGTTGCAAGAAATTGGTGATATTATGTCTATTAAAAATGATGTCATTCACATAGTTTCATATTGCCTATGTACATGATCATGCCATGAATAACATCACAAGTATGCAATTTGTATCAATTGTTCAACGGTAATTTATTTATCCACTGTATGTTATGTTCTTGAGAGAGATGACTCTAATGAAAACTATGGCCATTTACTTACTGCAATTTATTTTCTTTTATTTTACTTTACAATTTATCTACCAACCACCATCATATTTGATCCTTGCAATTAACGAGTACAAGGGGATTGCCAACCTTCTTGCCGGCGTTGGGTCCAAGTATTTGCTCTGATTCATGTTGGTACTGTCGGTGATTGATTGCATGTTTCTTCTATTGATTTGATAAACCTTGGTTCTCACCGAGGGAAATACTTATTGATACTCTACTACATCAATCCCTTCCTCTTCGGGAAAAAATCCAACACATCTAGAAAGTAGCAACCAATACTAGTATTTCCTGCGCATTTTGTCCTCACTCCTGCGCATCCGACCACCTTCCCAGTCGGTCACCCATCCTAGAATTACTCAATCCATGCATGCTTAAATTTGGAGTTCTTTTCGAATGAGCTTACGAAAAACAAGGAATTCCTTGTTGATATGAGTAGTCTATCATTCATATTAAGCCAGGTTCTCACGATATGATCCATGTTATCCTACTGAACCTTACTCTCACGGGTGTTTGGTATAACACTTCACGGACTCCTTGCTCCTAGCATCACCGGTGCTTGATATCCATGATCCTAGGTGCCTACATGGATGAAGATTGCATAGAAGATAACATACATCTTAACGGAACAATTTTCTTTCACACATACGGGGCGTTATATTAAAGTCATTGATTAATGCCTTCAGCAAATACCTTGGGTTGTAAGGCTCATGCCTCAACCCATACCTTACCGAACAACTCACACATGGAGATCAGATCGCAAGAAGAAAACATTGAAAAAATATCTAGAGATTGATTGATTGCAGTATGTTTTACATTGGATCCCTTGTGTGGTGCACGATTTTAATATTAACTAGATGCAAGAGTACTATGGTGGTGGAGATGGCTCTGGAGATGGAAATGGCGGCGGCTAGGGTTTGTGGACGAAGATGAGGACAAAGAGGTCCTGGCTTCCGTCCTCGTTGTTCTGTTTACGTTTCAATGGGTCCCTTTAATTGAAGTTGTTCACGTGGACGACCTGCCTCAATATCCATGCCAAACAGGCGCTCATACAGGCGCATGCGCCATATGGAATGCCGTCGTTTGCTCTAACTTCGCGGAGACGCTTCCCATTGATTATTTCGTCCTTCATTTTTCTTTCATTCAATTTCCACATGTGATTTATTGCCTTTTTAGCCCATTTCCTCTCGAAACACATCAAAGAGCTGATTTGTGAAAAACTTTGCATTTATTAGTCATTCGTATCAATATCGGAGCAAATATGTTTTTCAAAAGGAAATATGTTGGCTTGAAAAAGGTGAAATGAGTGTAAAAATATCACTCATTAATATATCCATTTTGTATCATGTTTTCTTACTGTTATTTATAGTGTTTTGACCATTATGATGTAATTCTAATGTCTTTTCTCTCTTAATTTTCAAGATTTACATGAAGAGGAAAATTACCGAAAAAATCTACATCTGAGATAGTTATTTTACAGAGCTCCAAATAACCTGAAATTTCACGAATATTTTTTATTAAATATATAAAAAATACTGGAAAAAAGAAATACCAGAGGAGGGCCACCTGCTGTTCGCAAGACAACATGGCGCGCCCACCCCCCAGGTGGTGGTGGTGATGGTTGTGGCCGAGAAGATGGTGGTCGAGAGAATGGTGGTGGTGATGGTGCTCGAGAGGATGATGGTGGTGATGGTGGTCGAAAAGATGATTGTGATGGTGGTGGTAGTGTTTTCTTCGCCGAGCACTTCGTTTGAGTGGTGATGGTGCATGACATTGGTTGGCTCGATCCAAAACATATACATGCTACATTTGTGATGATTTTGAATCAAACATTTTGTTTGAAGTCATGTATTTTGGGTGAACTTTCCATGCTTTAATTGGAAAACGAGATGATGAAACTATAAGTTATGGTGGTAATACTATGCATGTTAATGTTTTTTTTGATATATATTATGTAGTGTTTGAGGTTCATCAGCTAGGAAAAAAATCTACACAATTTTCTTTTTACTCCTTCAAACGTAGAGGATCGGCTAGGTGTGACCACCCTTAATGAAATAAAATTTTCCTCCACAGACTTTACTCCACCAGATACTCTCTTAACTTTTAGGGGATCGGTTAAAAATGTCCTTAGTATCGTAAAACCAATTCGGCTCCCGGGTGCACATGCTCCTACGCTTGGAAATAAGTTTTGAAATGACAAAAAATCTCAACAAAAATTTTATGTGTTCTTAGTCACACCCAAATGCTACCTGTAAATTCTTAGGCAATAAAGTTAAGCATGTTTTCCCATGCAAAAAAACAAACACACCAAATGTCACACCAAATTGTTTTTTTTCACCGAAAAACCGCCCCTCCGTTTCAGATGAAATTTGTCAAGCATGTTTGCCGCACTAACACGAACATCTAAAAAATCAGATTTAAAAAACAATTATTATCTTTTTTGGTTTACTGTTCATCTGGGAGCAAATGCTGCTCGAAGCCAAAAACGCCTGCCCCACTTAGTATTCTACATCTCCGGCTACTGTTTGTGCAGCACTACTCCGACCGCGGCTGCTTGAACGTGGTAAACACAAGCCTTCAGTCTATTTAGCCGAGATGATATTCAGTTGGTCTCCAGTTTTATCATAACGTATGGAAGAATGTATTTTTAGAATAGTATAAAAGATATTTGGTCAGGATGTAGAGATTAGTCGTGCATTCATCTGTCTCAGCTTTGAAATCTGCTGAACGTACATATTGATCTTTGCAAATCTCTAGTAGTGTAACTTTGCATATGGAAGCTATGTTTTGGTGGCATCCCTAAATGATGGATATGTCATGAATTGTTTATGTTCTTATTGAACTTAGGATATTTCGAATTATCAACCTTGGAAGGTGGATATGAACACATATTGCTGGATACATGAATGCTTTTTGTTCACATTTAGGTCATCTTTCGTTGGACTGAATATTATATGTTTCTTCTTGTCAAAATCTGAGTCTATACACTGTCAAAATTTCAGTATATACTTTGTCAACATTTCAGTGTTCTGGCTGACCTTAATTCAATGTACATGCTGTCGAACCTAGATCACAATCTACCTCGATTTCGTAAGTAACTAAAGAAGAGCAGTACAACTTCTAAAAAACGGAACAATCGATTAACAAAGCCTCTTGACGACAACAACACCAACAAATAAGATACATTAACATGATCCCAAGTCGTTGCCACACACTCCTTGGTGTGAATCTCGACTTTTCTACATCCGCCAAACACAAAATTTTCTTGTTTTATTTTTTTAAAGAACATGTTAAAAAAACACAAAAAATACAAAACACCAGCTGATTAACATGAGAATTATTGAAGAGATGTGCATAGCGTGATATCCTAAGTAAAATAGTTGGACGTTGGATGTCGGTTGTCAGGGACAGAATCCTTACAAGATAGAATACTCATCCAATACATCGTAACATTAATATCGTAGAATAAAAGCAAGAGCTTGACATGATAAAAAAAATAAAGAAGGAGGATCATAATACACATGGCAAAAATATCCTAAGGGAAAAGCCACATGGGAGGGTGAGCACCACCCACCACATAGTACCCTACCGATGTTTTCCAGTGACCAAAGCTTTCGTCTTCCTTGTAGTATGCACGGCAATATTTCTTGTTGGAGCTCGTGAAGAATTCCTTTGCATCACCGGGTACTAGTTCTTTTCGTGTGTAGCATCTATGGTGAAAATAGTAGATGTGATTTCTTCGTGGACCGTAGCGCTGGTCCGTCGGCACGTGCATCGCCTTGGAGCATGTCGGCCCTAGGTACAAGGCGTGGTCGTCCATGCTCAATACCATTTCCCACTTGTACAAGCACCGTGTCGCTGTTATGTCGTCGGTAGAGTCAACTAGCTCGAATACGAAGAAAGAGGGACCAGGGAATTTTCACGCCCGAGCCAGTGGACCCCACATCGTCTTCACTGCCATGGCAAGTTTGCCACGTAGCTCAAGAATGTATATGGCATGTGCATCCGGATCGTCCTCGCTCCAAAAGAAGCGGTTTTTCATGAAATGATGACTTTGTATGGCAGGCCATTGGATTTGTCCGAACATCGGCACGCCATATTTGTCCAAGCCGACCTCCAACTTGGCGACCTCTTTGCTATTTCGCATGAGACAGTAGAGATGGCCATTGCAGAAGGTGATATCCCGGACCGACTCCCCACAAAACCTTCTTGTAATCCACCCACACTCCGGCTTACCAACTCCGCAGATCACAACTTCATGCTGGACGGTGATGGCGGCGAGGATAGACCCGCTCAAGGTGGGCGTCCCAAAGAATATTACCTTGAGCGTAACGATGCTCCTTCTCGGATCGGCAGGTAGCGCCACCTCATCACCTGTAAAGACGTTCTTCACCCCGAGTGGTGCCTCATAGGCGACCCACCCGCCGGCGTGACAACCGGGCGTGACAACCGACGACACGGCACCGGCCTACCTCCTTAAGGAGTGTCACGAGTGGCAGGATCGTGCCATCTCCGGGATTGTACACACGCGTTGTCTCGACCCCGTCGTGTGGGTCGAGGACCAGCCACGGGTATGCACGTTGTGGCAGGTAGGACGACACGACAACGCGCCACTGCACGCACAGCGCAGCAAAGCGGACGCAGTCGAGCGGAGAAGCAAGCCTTGTGTAGACCATGCCGAGGAGATCGTCAGGGAGGCGTAACCACAGATCTTCCGCCGGCGAGATCCCTTGGATGGTTCCATCGTTGCCGGCGGCTGCCCCGTGAGGCGACACCATCTTGGTGAGTTAGGCCGATCGTAATCTATGGAGGGATCGATGGTGGTTGACGATAGAAATAAGAGGTTCTGCGTGCACCTGTACATGGCAAACCGAACTGGCCACGACGAGCAGGCTTTGGAGGTCACGTACTACAAAATAAGTACAGACATTATATGCTTCCATCCGAACACAACACTTACTCTTAGGACTCAGCACTTGTTGGGTTGGAGAATACGTGGAAGCCTCAGTTTATGCAGAGACCTTTTACAGTACATCAGTATAATTCTAGACTGTTTATTTCTGAGATCCAACGGCATAGATATGGCAATACTACCACGAAATCCTTAAGTATATTCAGGGGTGATCGGCAGTTTGGGTAGTTCATTATTGTAGATCCTGCAGCCGGAGAGGGAGAGAGGTCGCCGGAGCTGCCGATTAGGCTGCCGGCGGAGTGGGCGATGGTGGTGAGGACTAACCACGGCTTTGGGTTGGAATGCTGGCGGGGCGTCGGTGGGGGCATGGGTCTGATCGACGAGGAGACGAAGAGCACACAAGGCTCCTTTGGTCATGCCGCCCTTCAAGACACTGCTCCTTCGTTGAGTTTGACGTTCATGTATATAAATACGTACCTCGTCTCTTCTTTCATTTCCTATCAGTTCATCACAATTCATACGTTCATGTATATAAATACATTCCTCTTCGTTAAGCCTTTGATTTGAAATTAGCTGTGAAGCATGAGAGAGGACTTTTTTGGCATTCAGGTGAGGTTGGTTGGGTAATGTGTGTGTTCTGCTCTACTAGCTGATATTACAAGTGTGAGGGTGATCGTGGTTGATGCTTTAAATGGATTCCAAGTTTTTCGTTGTTTGTGTTGAATATGGAGACGAGCAGTGGTCGGCGGCGTCATCCTCCGCGGCCACTCGCCACGCAGCAGCGCGAGAGCGTGCTACGGCTCTCATTACGAGCAAGAGCGCCATTGGAGATTGGATTCAGTCGCGAGGACGTGAGGACGAGGAGCAAGGCTGATCGTGTGCACGGCCGCGATTGATTATGTTTCTTTATCCCTCGATTGATCATAGGCATTGAATCTGGGTACTTCGTGACTTCGAAACACGTGAAGTCCTAACTAGCCAAACCAGATCGAAACATTGGTATGGTTGAATTTACGAAGCTGTCCTCGAGCCAAATCTAAAAGGAATAATATCAACCATTCGATCAACTTAATACTACTCATTAAATCTGGTAGTGTCGTGGTTTTGTCACGGCAGATGTCCGGGTCAACGGACTTGGGTTCGAGGCCATCGCTAACGTGATGGACTCAAAGGGGTTGATTGGGTTGAAGGACACGAGTTTACCCAGGTTCGGCTCCTCACGTCGAGATAATAGCCTACGTCCTGCTTGTGCTTGTATTGCTTGTTGTATCGATTACAAGGGAAGTAGAGCTTGATCTAGTTCTCGATCACCTGCCTCTAAGTCGCCCCGGGTCTACCTTTATATAGGAGGTCAAGACCATGGGTCATACAAGTTGTAACCGACTCTCATTGCCTATCCGAGTCTTCCTCCATCTTCTCTGTCCAAGTTGTCCCCGGGCGGCTTACACACCCAGGTCTTCTCTGTCCGGGCCACCTTCCGGCCCATCCTATGAGCCGCCAAGTGCCCTGGGCTCTAAGCCTACGGCTTACACTTGGGCCGGTGCACAAGCCGTCAGGTATAACCCGAAGCCCTTAGGGCGGGTCATACCGTGGAGTTATATCCCCAACATTAGGCCTCAGGTTGATTTAAGCTTGCTCACTTCATCCTTTCTTCTTGCTTCCTCGGCGAGTCACCCGGAAATGACCCGTTGTGACGTCATGTCAACCCTGCAAAAAAGATTCGCCGACGTATACACCAAATCCCTTTATTAAATGGCCATCCCAAAAATCGAGGCGTCCGCCTCGGTCGGATGGTTTCTATCGCCTGGATTCTCGCGCCCGTTCCGTTTTTTCCTTTTAGATAGGACCGCCCCGGGCGGCATTTTCTCTTCCCGCTCGCTCTATCATCTTCTTCCTCCCGACGCTGCTGTTTCTATCGCCTCCTGCTCCGGCGCCGTCTCCGTTTCACCATCAACAGGGCCGCTGCTTCAACCTATTGCGAACCAGAGTGCCTTCCATATTCATCGCGTCAACGCCGGTAAACTCTTCTCCCCTTAGATCCGCAATGGCTCCGGTAAGGTTTTCCGCGGAAGCTTCGCCGCCGCCGTTTTGAAATTCGGGCTCCATCAATGTCGGCCACGTCTTGCGCATGAACTTTGAACGATAGCTCATCCTCATCGCGCCGCTATGTATTGAGCGGTCCTCAATACTGTGTAGATCCATCGTGGCTCCGTTCATCATTTTAGGTTTTCCTTGTTTCGCCAGTTCATTCTTAGGTCTGAAAATATAAGTATTTCCCTGATTTTGTAGATCCATGATCATAGCGGCACTTTGCGAAACTTGTTTTTAGGACTTAGCCGAATTTCACTCCGTCTTCTTGCTATGTTGACCCGTCACGCCATTCCGGCTCTCATCAGCCGGATCATGGCGCCTCATCTGTAGAGTCTTAAGCTCGTAAGTCGCCCGTAGATACTTGCCTTTTCTTGACTCGTTGTGTTTGATTTGCACAGCCTTAAACCGCCGCAATCTCTCGCGCATCCAATTCCTGCAACTGGGTTGGGTCTTGCATTACGGAGGAGTTCCTGATGGATCTCGTACACGTGGGCACTCTTCCTTCCAAAGAGGTCATCCATTGGCAGGTCCCGGGTGATGAATTGAGGCCCATTCCTTAGGAAGGCGAGGTGGTTGTTTTTTCTGATCATATTGAACGTGGGTTCGTGCCCCCCGACTCAAGGTCCTTCCGCGACGTCCTTCACTTCTACAACCTCCATCCTCAAGACCTCGCCCCCAACTCCGTATCAAACATATGCAACTTTCAAGTGCTCTGTGAGGTTTATTTGCAAATCAAGCCGTCTGTGGGCTTGTTCCGAGAGTTCTTCTACGCGAACCGGCAAACCGAGGTGAAAGCCGGCCCGAGTCTAGAGCTGGGTGGAATTTCTATCCAGAGGCGCAGGGATATTACCTTTCTAGCTATGCAGATGCCGAGTCATCCGAAAGACTAGAATAAGACTTGGTTCTATTGCAAGGATATTTCTCCGGAGGGCGAGCGTCCACTGTCGGGTTATCGTCCCTCCCGGCTCAAGACAACTCCTGAACTTCCTGGCCGACTGTCAGCTTCTGAGCGCACATGGTACGAGCCGGCTCACGCCAAGATCAGAGCCCTCATGGCCAATGGTTTAACCGGACTTGACTTGATCCGCTACTGGGTTTCCTGGCGGATTATGCCTTTAAGCCATAGAAGCCGCCTCATGTGCGAATACCAAGGCAAGTACGATGGTTCGTTATGTTTCAGCCAGTCCACCTTAACAGAAGACGACATCACTACTATTATCCGGAGTCTTGTCCATGAGACATCCGGGACTTGCGGCGCTATTGGGCCAGCGCCTTTTAGTGCCATTAATCCTGCTCCAGATGTAAGGCGACTCTTCACACCCTTTTTCTCTTGGTTAACTCATATTTTGCCAATTTCATTACCGTTAACCAGATTACTTTTCCAGGCTGACTCTGATTTCTGGAAGAAGGAGTATGTCCCTCCTTTGAAGAAGACCAAGAAGAAGGCCCCAGTTAAGAAGCACAAGAAGACCGCCCCACAAGAGGAATGGTTTGAATCGCCCCAGTCGTCTGGTTCAAAGGTAAAATCTTGGCTATTTTCTGCGATCTTGTTCTTTCATTTTACTAACACCTGCTTGACTCACAGGATAACGTAGAGACAAGCCGCGCTAACGCCCCTGAGGTAATCTATATTTCTTCCGGCTCAGAATACTTTGTCCCCCGGAACCCACGGCGGGTTATTGGAAAAGTTCCTCTTTCTCATCCTCTTGCTTATCTGGATCCTTATTTTCTTTTGGAAAAGCAACAACAGGCCGAACGTCGTCAGACCCGGAGCGCCGGCTCTACCGATCTTATGTCCGGATTACCGAATTCTCCGGTTCTGAAGAAGCGCCCCGCAGAGGTATGCATCTCCGCTTGATTTAGCTTTACCTTTGCAATCTCAACGCTGTCTTATCTCTTCTGAATTGTCTCTTAGAGGTCACCGTCCTCTGGCGACTCTTCGGCAACTGCCCTGCCGCCTCCCAAGATTAATCCGCTGTAAGTGCTTCCTCTAATCTTGCGTTCAGTTCTCTTAGCGGCTGTAACCTTTGGGTTCTGACTTTCGTGCTTTTCAGGGCTCAAGCCAAGCGCCGAAAGACCACCAAGTCCTCCCCTCGCCCGCTGCCCCAGAGTCGGAGCATGTCCAGGCGGATGAGTCGCGGCCGGCTGTGGATCCCCCCGCAACATCTCAGGATCCGGCTGACGATGTCACCCTAGAGAGCCCGCCAAGGGACCCTTCCAGGCCGCCGAGCCCTGTCCAAGTGGCCAAGGACACCACTGCTCCAGACGTTGTGGTTACTGGCACTGGCTTTCACTCTCCCCCCCCGCTCATGTGCTGACCAAGCATAAAGAACCGGCTGAAGCTTCAAGGAAATTGGAGTTTGAACCCTCTGCTCTGGAGAAGATGACAGCTGAGGACCTTCATGCTAGCTATATGAACCGGCTATCCACAAGCCGGGATCTGGAGCTCCAGCTAGTTAACCTCATGAAGAAGAAATATGAGGTATTCCTTTCTTCTCCTTATATCCTGACGTAGCCCCAAGGGCCGGCTTAATCTTTACAAAGGTTGAGTCAGGACTTTTCATAATCCTCCTTAGAAAATCCAGTTTATAGCCCCCAAGGGCCGACTTAATCTTTCCAAAGGTTGAGTCGGGACTTTTCATGTCGAACCTCTGAAAATAGACATTAGCCCCCAATGGTCATGCATATTGCTTGCAATCTGTTTGAGACTTGCCTGTTTACTCTATGATTTGATATGTCATAGGAAACTTTAACTGAAGCCGGGTCACAATTGGCCGACTTAAAAGCCGGTTTGGCTACTCAACAAGCTGCCCGGAGCACTGCAGATGAAAAATGTCGGCTCCTGTCCGAGGAGTTGGTTAAAATCAAGGCCGACTTCACGACTTTCAAGGAGTCTGCCAGGTCTGAGAAGGCTACTTTGACTAAGCGGGCGGATGATGCTGATCAGCGACTGATGATCGTATCTGATGAGCTTCAATCTTTGAAACGCCACATCGCCAAAATGACAGCCGCCCTCTTTTGTGAGTCTTCGATCACTTTCACTCAATTGTCATTTAAACGCTTGTGCTGGCAACTTATCATGAAACCTCCGACTTACACAGGTCCCAAGAGCCGCCAACTAGCTTCTGATAGTCTGCTACCTTTGAAAGCCATCTATACTCTGACGGAGCAACTCTACTACGATGCAATGTTCACCATCAAAGCCGTGCAGTACAAAGATAAGATCCCTTCAACTCTGAAAGGGCTTTTGGAACTTTTTTCAACTATGCCGAAGCAAATCACCGAACTGAAGAAATCAGACGCCCGGCAAGGGGCAATTGCAGGCATCAGCCGAGCTTTGGCTTTCGCTCCGGAACTTACTCCGGCTGACATGATGGATGGGTTCATGGAAGCTGATTACACCCGGTGTATGAAGGACTCTAGGACTCTGGCCTCCATCTTAGCAGAAGAGGTTCACTTGGCAACTTATCAGGCGGCTTACGGTGGCGACCAAAAGAGGATTCGTGGCCCGCTTTATGAGTGTAAAGAATTGACACCCGCCCGCAGTAAGAACCTCTTTGCCTCCGACCTTGACCCATCCCCTTTCTTTGAAGAAGGAAGTTTTGCAGCTCTAACTGACTGTAACTGGGACTTGGACAGCCAGGATGACCGGCCAGCCAGCTGATCATGTATAGAAATTTTGTAATAGCCGGCTCTCCGTGACCCGCCATATGGTGTCGCAATACTTGATCGATATTTTGGGCTCCACAGAGGGCATTTGTAACAGACTAGCCGTAACTTTTGCTGTTGCTGAACTTGTGCCATCGTGCTTATATGAAAAAGGCCGGCTTTAAATCTGCCATCTTCCTTGTCCTTCCCTGTTGTATGCCTTTTCCGATTCTTCGTAGCTCATGTCCTTGTATCCGTAAGCACATTTTTACACCTTTGGGAGGCCGTCTTAAAAGCGCAACCTAGAAATATCGTATCTTCCCGGCGGGTGGACAAGAAACTTTTGCTTGGATCGAGAATCGGCCGAGAGGTTTTAATAAGCCTCACTCAGAGGGCAGGAAGCCCCGTGTATAATCGTGGCTAATCATGTTAGCCGGAGATGGCATAAAGCCGGACGATAAGGTATTAGAAGCGATACCCGTAGGTAAGAAGCCACCTTCAGCAATATGGCGCGAACGCCGGTTGATAGGGTTAGATAAGCTACACCCGTAAGTGGGAAGCCCCCTTGAACAGCCATGGCTAATCGTGTTAGCCGGAGATGGCATAAAGCCGGCTGATAAGGTATTAGAAGCGATACCCGAAGTTAAGAAGTCACCCTCATTAGTATGACGTGAACGCCGGTTGATAGGGTGTTATAAGCTACACCCAAAGGTGGGAAGCCCCCTTTGACAACCATGGCTAATCGTGTTAGCCGGAGATGGCATAAAACCGGCCGATAAGGTGTTAGAAGCGATACCCGAAGGTAAGAAGCCACCCTCAGCAGTATGGCGCGAATGCCGGTTGATAGGGTGTTAGATACCCGTCGGTAAAAAAAAACCTACAACCGCGGCTAATCGTGTTAGCCGGAAGATGGCATAAAGCCGGCCGATAGGGTGTTAGAAGCGATACCCGTCGGTAAGAAGCCCCCTTCAGCAATATGGCATAAACGCCGGTCAATAAGGTGTTAGAAGCGATACCCGGAGGTAAGAAGCCACCCTCAACCGCGGCTAATTATGTTAGCCGGAGATGGCATAAAGCCGGCCGATAAGGTGTTAGAAGCGATACCCGGAGGTAAGAAGCCACCCTCAGCAGTCACAGTTGATATATCAACTGGAATGTTTGTGAACTCTTTCTTGTATGAGCGAAGCTGAGTGAAACAGCAGAGGCCCCGTCTTGCAGTGATGCTACTTTATATATAAATATGATATGTACAATGTCGACACCTTTAAGTGTAATAAGGCCGGAGATGCGCTATGTTCCATGGCCGGCAGGTCTCCTGACCCGCCATTTCTGAGTCGTCCCGGATATCAATGAGATAGTACGACCCATTGTTGAGATTTCTGCTGACCACGAAAGGTACTTCCCAAGGGGGAGATAACTTATGCATATCTATATGGTCTTGAATCAGCCGGAGCACTAAGTCACCCTCCTGGAATGCCCGAGTCTTGACCCTGCGGATATGATAGCGGCGCAGGTCTTGTTGATAAATCGCCGACCGGACAGCCGCTAGCTCGCGTGCCTCTTCCAAAGCGTCCAACGCATCCTGACGTGTCGTCTCATTATCCGTCTCAACATAAGCCGTCACTCGTGGCGAGTCATGCCGGATATCACTTGGTAACACCGCCTCGGCACCGTACACCATAAAGAAAGGTGTATAGCTTGTAGATCTGTTGGGGGTGGTTCTGATGCTCCATAAGACGGAAGGCAACTCTTCTACCTAACAACCGGGCGTTCGTTGCAAAGGAACCATAAGCCGTGGCTTGATGCCCCTTAAAATTTCTTGATTGGCATGCTCCACCTAACCATTGGACTGTGGATGCGCGACCGCTGAAACATCAAGCCGGATGTGCTCCTCGTCGCTGAACTTTTTCATAGCCCCCTTCGAAAAATTTGTGTCATTATCAGTGATGATCCTATGGGGGTAACCAAAACGGTAAATCAACTTTTTAACAAATTGGACCGTCGTAGCCGCGTCACACTTGCTGTTCGGCTCCGCCTCTACCCATTTGGTGAACTTATCAACCGCCACCAAGAGGTGCGTTTTCTTATCCTTGGACCTCTTGAACGGTCCCACCATGTCAAGCCCCCAGACCGCAAACGGCCAAGTGATTGGTATCATCCTTAATTCTTGAGCCGGAACATGAGCATGCCGGCCAAACTTTTGACAGCCGTCGCACTTGCGGACCAGGTCCTCTGCATCTTTGTGAGCCGTCAACCTGAAAAAATCGTGCCGGAAGGCTTTGGCCACTAAAGATTTTGAGCCGGCGTGGTGTCCACAGTATCCAGCATGAATCTCATTCAAGATTTGATGACCCTCTTATAGTGAGACACAACGTTGAAAAACTCGAGTCACGCTGCATTTGTGCAACTCACCATTAACCATTGCCATGGATTTAGAACGCCGAGTGATCTGTCTGGCCAGGTTTTCATCATCAGGTAACTCTCCCCAAGTCAAATAGGCTACATAGGGCACGGTCCAATCCGAGATAGCATGTAGAGCCGCCACTAAGTCCCCCTCCGGGTCAGGAACAGCCAAATCCTCTTCCGAAGGTATCTTTGTTGGGGAACGTTGCATGGGAAACAAAAATTTCCCTACGCACACGCAAGATCTATCCATGGTGATGAGCATCTACGAGAGGGAGAGTGGATCTACGTACCCTTGTAGATCGCTAAGCGGGAAGCGTTAAGAAACACGGTTGGTGTAGTCGAACGTCTTCGCGATCCAAATCGTTGAGCGTCCCGCGATCTCATCACGATCCGTCCCGCGATACAATCACGATCCGTCCCGCGAACTCATCACGATCCGTCCCGCGATCTCATCACGATCCGTCCCGTGAACTCATCATGATCCGTCCCGCAAACTCATCACGATCCGTCTCGCAATCTTGATCATGGTCCTTCCGATCTAGTGCCGAAAGGACGGCACCTCCGCGTTCAGCACACGTACATCTCGATGACGATCTCCGCCTTCTTGATCCAGCAAGAGGGAGTGGAGAGATAGAAGAGTTCTCCGGCAGCGTGACGGCACTCCAGAGATCGTGGTGGAGCTATTCCGGCAGGGCTTCACCTAAGCACTACAGAAATCCGATCTAGAGGAGAAACTATGCACTAGAGGAACAGGCAGCACGTGGCTAAAAATCTGGTGCCAAAAACCCTAAAACCTCTGTTATATATAAGAGGAAGAGAGGAGGAGTCTTGGATGCCAGAGAGGCAGCCCTTGGGTCAGCCGAACCTAGTGGGATTGGAGGATTCCTCCTCCAATCCTAGTAGGACTAGGACTCCTCCTTATTTTTGCCTTTTTTGCCTTTTTCCACCTTTCTCTCTTTGGGCTTTTCTTCCCAGCCGCATGGGCCTTGTGTGGGACTTCCACCAGCCCACTAAGGGCTGGTATTTACTATTCCACAGCCCATGTAGCCCCTTGGGTCAAAATACCCCTACCAATGGTCTTCCGGTACACCACCGGCACTCCCGGTACACTACCGATAAGCCCGAAAATTTTCCGGCGACCAAAATAGGACTTCCTATATATCAATCTTTACGTCCGGACCATTTTGGAGCTCCTCGTGATGTCCGAGATATCATCTGGGACTCCGAACAACCTTCGGTCACCACCATGCATAACTCTATACTATCGAAACGTCACCGAACCTTATGTGTGCAGACCCTGCGGGTTCGAGAACTATGTAGACATGACCAAGACACCTCTACGGTCAATAACCAATAGTGGGACCTGGATGCCCATATTGGTTCCTACATATTCTACGAAGATCTTTATCGGTCGAACCTCTGTGTTAAGGATTCAATTAATCCCGTATGATGCTCCCTTTGTTCTTCGGTATGTTACTTGCCCGAGATTCGATCGTCGGTATCTCCATACCTAGTTCAACCTCGTTACAGGCAAGTCTCTTTACTCGTTCCGTAATACAAGATCACGTTACTAACACTTAGTCACATTGCTTGCAAGGCTTATTGTGATGTTGTATTACCGAGTGGGCCCTAAGATACCTCTCCGTCACACGGAGTAACAAATCCCAGTCTTGATCCATGCCAACTCAACAGACACCCTCGGAGATACCTGTAGAGCACCTTTATAGTCACCCAGTTACGTTGTGACGTTTGATACACACAAGGTACTCCTCCGGTGTTAGTGAGTTGCATGATCTCATGGTCATAGGAACATATACTTGACATGCAGAAAATAGTAGCAATAAACTGACACGATCATATGCTACGTTCGTAGTTTGGGTCTTGTACATCACACCATTCTTCTAATGATGTGATCCCGTTTATCAAATGACATCTCATGTCCATGGCTAGGAAACCATAACCATCTTTGATCAACGAGCTAGTCTATTAGAGGCATACTAGGGACATGGTTTTGTCTATGTATCCACACATGCATCTAAGTCTCCGATCAATACAATTATAGCATGGATAATAAACGATTATCATGAACAAGGAAATATGATAATAACTAATTTATTATTGCCTGTAGGGCATATTTCCAATAGTCCCCCACTTGCACTAGAGTCAATAATCTAGTTCACATCATCATGTGATTCGCATTGTTATGAATCAAACACCCAATGAGTTCTGGGGCTTGATCAGGCTTTGCATGTGAGAGAGGTCTTATAGTCAACGGGTCTGCGACATTCAGATCCGTGTGTACTTTGCAAATTTCTATGTCAAACCGTAAACACTGCTACCACACTCCACCTGGTACTATTCCAAATGGCTGCTCCACTATATGTATCCAGATTGCTACTACGAGTTATCTGGATTGGTGTTAAAGCTTTCATCGACGTAACTCTTTACGGCGAACTCTTTATCACCTCCATAATTGAGAAACATCTCCTTAGTCTTTTAGTTACTAAGGATAATCTTGACCGTTGTCCATTGCTCCATTCCAGGATCACTTTGAAACCTTCTGGCCATACTTATGCCAAGGCTGACATCGGGTCTTGTGCACAACATTGCATATGGGATAGAGCCTATGGCTGAAGCATAGGGGATGACACTTCATCTTTACTCTATCTTCTGCAGTCATTGGGCATTGTGTCTTACTCAACTTCACACCTTACAAATCAGGCGAGAACTCTTTCTCTGACTGATCCATTTTGAATTCTTTCAAAAACTTTGTCAAGGTATGTACTTATTGAAAAGTCTCATCAAGCTTCTTGATCTATCTCTATAGATCTTGATGCTCAACATTAGGTAGCTTTATCCAAGTCTTCCTTTGAAAAAATCTTTTCAAACAACCGTTTATGCTCTCCAGAAATTCTACATCATTTCCGAACAACAATATGTGAACCACATATGCTTATCAGAAACTCTATAGTGCTCCCACTCAGTTTATTGCAAATACAAGTTTCTCGTAAACTTTGTATAGACTCAAAAACTTTAATCACCTCATCAAAGTGTATATTCCAACTCCGAGATGCTTGCTTAAGTTCATAGAAGAATCACTGAAGCTTTCACACCTTTTAGCATCCTTAGGACTTGGCAAAACCTTCTGGTTGTATCTCATACAACCTTTCCTTAAGGAAGGAAACGATGTTTTGGCATCCATCTGCCAGATTTCATAATTGAAAAATGTAGCAACTGCTAACATAATTCCAACAGAGTTTAACATTGCTACGAGTGAGAAAGTCTCATCGCAGTCAACTCCTTGAACTTGTCGTAGACTTCTTTGCAACAAGTCAAGCTTTACAAATGGTGACATTTACCATCAGCGTATGTCTTCATTTTAAAGATCCATTTGTACTCAACAACCTGCCGTCCAATGAGCAAGTCTACCAAAGTCTATACTTGGTTTTCATAGATGGATCCTTTCTCGGATTTCATGGCCTCTAACCATTTGTCGGAATCCGGGCCCATCATCGCTTCTCCATAGCTCGTAGGTTCATCATAGTCCAACAACATGACCTCCAAGACAGGGTTGTCGTACCGCTCAGGAGCAGTACACGTCATTGTCGACCTACGAGGTTCGTCAGTAACTTGATCCGAAGCTTCATGATCATCATCATTAACTTCCTCTTCAACTAACGTAGGCTTCACAGAAACAACTTCCTGCGCTGCGCTACTCTCTGGTTGAAACAGAGGTTCAATAACCTCATCAAGTTATATCTTCCTCCCACTCAATTCTTTCAAGAGAAACTTTTCCTCGAGAAAGGACCCAGTTTTAGGAATAAACATTTTATGCTTGGATCTAAGATAGAAGGTTCACCCAACTGTTCTTAGGGTATTCTATGAAGATGCATTTGTCCGCTTTGGGTTCAAGCTCATTATGTGAAAACATTTTCCACACAAGCGTCGCAGCCCCAAAAATTAAGAAATGACAGCTTAGTTTTATATCAAACCATAATTCACATGGTGTCATCTCAACGGATTTAGATGGTGCCCTATTTAAAGTGAATGTAGTTGTCTCTAATGCATAACCCCAAAATTATAGTAACAAAACGATAATAGACATCATAGCACGCACCATATCCAATAGAGAACGACTATGACGTTCGGACACACCATCACACTATGGTGTTCCAGGTGGCGTGAGTTGTGAAACAACTTTCACATTGTCTAAAGTTGTATGCCAAACTCGTAACTCAGATATTCACCTCCACGATCATATCGCAAACAATTTTATCTTCATGTCACGATGATCTTAAAATTCACTCTGAATTTGCTTGAACCTTTCAAACGATTCAAACTTGTGTTTCATTAAGTAAATATACACTATATCTACTCAAATCATCAGTGAAGGTAAGAAAATAACGATATCCACCGCACGCTACAAGACTCATTGGATTGCATACATCAACATGTATCATTTCCAATAAATCACTTGCCCGCTTCATCAAAACAGAAAACGAGGTTCCTAGTCATCTTGACCAAGAGGCATGGTTTGCATGTCTCAACCGATTCGAAATCGAATGAGTCCAAAGATCCATCAGCATGGAGTTTCTTCACGCATTTTATACCAATATGACATTTAGCAGCAGTGCCACAAGTATGTGGTACTATTATTATTAACTTTGTATCTTTTTGGCATCAATGTTATGAACATGTGTATTACTACGATCAAGTTTCAACAAACCATTCTTACTGGGTGCATGACCATTGAAGGTATTATTCATGTAAATAGAATAACCATTATTCTCTAACTTAAATGAATAACCGTGTTGCAATGAACACAATCCAATCACGTTCATGCTCAACGCAAAACACCAAATAACATTTATTTAGGTTCGTCAGTAATCTCGAAGGTAGAGAGAGCATGCGATGTTGATCACATCAACCTTGGAAACATTTCCAACACACATCATCACCTCACACTTAGCTACTATCCGTTTATTCCGTAGCTTTTACTTTGAGTTACTAACATTTAGCAACCGGACCGGTATCCAATACCCAGGTGCTACTAGGAGTACTAGCAAGGTACACATCAATAACATGTATATCAAATATACTTCTGTCTACTTTGCCATCCTTCTTATCTACCAAGTATCTAGGGTTGTTCTGCTTCAACAACCGTTCTCCTCATAATCGAAGCACTTAGTCTCGGGTTTGGGTTAGACTTTGGGTTGCTTCACTGGAGCTGCAAGTGACTTGCTATCCATGAAGTTTCCCTCCTTGCTCTTGCCCTTCTTGAAAGTAGTGGTTTTGACTAACCATCAACACTTGACGCTCCTTCTCGATTTCTACCTTCGCGGTGTCAAACATCGCGAACAACTCAGGGATCATTATTTCTATCCCCGGCATTTTATAGTTCATCACCAAGTTCTAGTAGCTTAGTGACACTAACTTGGAGAACTATATATATTACTATCTTATCCGGAATATCAACTCCCACTCGATTCAAGCGATTGTAGCACCCAGACAATCTGAGCACATGCTCAACGATTGAGCTATTCTCCTTCATCTTGCAGGCAAAGAATCTTGTTGGAGATCTCATATCTCGCAACACGGGCATGAGCCTGAGATCCTAATTTCAGCTCTTAGAACATCTCGTATGTTCCGTGACGTTCAAAACGTCTCGGAGCCTGAATTCTAAGCCGTAATGCATGACGCACTGAACTATCAAGTAGTTATCAGAACGTGCCTGTCAGATGTTCACAACATCTATAGACGATGCTAGAGGGGTTGGCGCACCAAGCGGTGCATTAAGGACATAAGCCTTCTGTGCAGCAATGAGGACAATCCTCAGATCACGGACCCAGTCCGCAATATTACTACCATCATCTTTCAACTCTATTTCTCTAGGAGCATATAAAAATTCAAGGGAGCTACAGCGTGAGCTAGTAATCTATAACATAATTTTGCAAAGTCACTACTGACTATGTTCATGATAATGAGTTCAATTAATCATAGTACTTAAGAACTCCCACTCAAATTGACATCCCTCCAGTCATTCGAGTGAAACATGATCCAAATTCACCAACTCAAGTCCGATCATCACCTGAGTTGAGGTGGTTTCAATGGTGAACATCATCATGTTGATCATATCTACTATATGACTCATGTTTGACCTTTCGGTCTCTTGTGTTCCGAGGCCATGTCTGTACATGATAGGCTCGTCAAGTTTAACCCGAGTGTTCTGCATGTGCAACACTGGCTTGCACCCATTGTATGTGAACGTAGAGTCTATCACACCCGATCATCACGTGGTGTCTCAACACGACGAACTTTCGCAACGGTGCACACTCGGGGAGAACACAATTTATCTTGAAATTAAGTGAGGGGTCACCTTATAATGCTACCATTGTCCTAAGCAAACCAAGGTGCATAAAAGGATTAACATCACATGCAAATCATAAGTGACATGATATGGCCATGAAGTTGTGCTTTTGATCTCCATCTAGAAAGCACCGACATGATCTCCATTGTCACCGGCATGACAGCATGATCTTCATCATCTTGATCTCCATCAACGTGTCGCCATCGGGGTTGTCGCGCCCAACATGCTTCTACTACTATTGCTACCATTTAGCGATAAAGTAAAGCTTTACATAGCGCTTAATGATTGACACGCAGGTCATACAATAATTAAAGACAACCCTATGGCTCCTGCCGGTTGTCGTACTCATCGACATGCAAGTCGTGATAATCTATACATCACATGATTATCTCATACATCACATATATCACATCATGTAATTGGCCATATCACATCACAACATACCCTGCAAAAACAAGTTAGACGTCCTCTAATTGTTGTTTCATGTTTTATGTGGCTCCTACGGGTATCTAGCAAGTACAATTCTCATCTATGCAAAAACCACAACGGTGATACACTAGTTGCTTTTCAACCTTCTCAAGGACCGCCTTTGTCGAATCCGGTCCAATTAAAGTGAGAGAAACTGGCACCCGCAAGCCATCTATGCAACAAGTTGCGGTCGAGGGAATCGGTCTCTCGTAAGCGTACGAGTAACGTTGGTCCCGGCCGCTTCATCTCACAATACCGCTGAACCAAAATCCAACCAAGGGAGGAAGCAATCTAAGCATCAACGCCCACAAACCTTTTGTGTTCTACTCGAGATCTCATCTAGACATAGACCTAGCTCATGATGCCACTGTTGGGGAACGTTGCATGGGAAACACGGTTGGTGTAGTCGAACGTCTTCGCGATCCAAATCACCGAGTGTCCCGCGATCTCATCATGATCCGTCCCGCGATACAATCACGATCCATCCCGCGAACTCATCACGATCCGTCCCGCGATCTCGTCACGATCCGTCCCGTAAACTCATCACGATCTGTCCCGCGAACTTATCATGATTTGTCTCACGAACTCATCATGATCCGTCTCGCGATCTTGATCATGGTCCTTCCGATCTAGCGCCGAAAGGACGGCACCTCCGCGTTCAGCACACGTACAGCTCGATGACGATATCCGCCTTCTTGATCTAGCAAGAGGGAGCGGAGAGGTAGGAGAGTTCTCCGGCAGCGTGACGGAGCTCCGGAGATGGTGGAGGAGCTATTCCGGCTGGGCTTCGCCTAAGCACTGCAGAAATCTGATCTAGAGGAGAAACTATGCACTAGAGGAACGGGCAGCACGTGGCTAAAAATCTGGTGCCAAAAATGCTAAAACCTCCAGTATATATAAGAGGAAGAGAGGAGGAGGCTTGGCTGACAAAGAGGCAGCCCTTGGGTCGGCCGAACCTAGTGGGATTGGAGGATTCCTCTTCCAATCCTAGTAGGACTAGGACTCCTCCTTATTTTTGCCTTTTTTGCCTTTTTCCACTTTTTTCTCTTTGGGCTTTTCTTCCCAGCCGCATGGGCCTTGTATGGGACTTCCACCAGCAAACTAAGGTTTGGTATTTGCTCTCCCACAGCCCATGTAGCCTCTTGGGTTGAAATACCCCTTCCGATGGTCTTCCGGTACACTACCGGCACTCCCGGTACACTACCGATAAGCCCAAAACTTTTCCGATGACCAAAATAGGACTTCCTATATATGAATCTTTACCTCTGGACCATTCCGGAGCTCCTCGTGATTTCCGGGATCTCATTTGGGACTCCGAACAACCTTCGGTCACCACCATGCATAACTCTATACTACCGAAACGTCACCGAACCTTAAGTGTGCAGACCCTGGGGGTTTGAGAACTATGTAGACATGACCAAGACACCTCTACGGTCAATAACCAATAGCGGGACCTGGATGCCCATATTGGTTCCTACATATTCTACGAAGATCGTTATCGGTCGAACCTCTATGTCAAGGATTCAGTTAATCTCGTATGATGCTCCCTTTGTTCTTCGGTATGTTACTTGCCCGAGATTCGATCGTCGATATCTCCATACCTAGTTCAACCTCGTTACAGGCAAGTCTCTTTACTCGTTCCGTAATACAAGATCCCATTACTAACACTTAGTCACATTGCTTGCAAGGCTTATTGTGATGTTTTATTACCGAGTGGGCCCTGAGATACCTCTCCGTCACACGGAGTAACAAATCGCAGTCTTGATCCATGCCAACTCAACAGACACCCTCGGAGATACCTGTAGAGCACCTTTATAGTCACCCAGTTACGTTGCAACGTCTGATACACACAAGGTACTCCTCCGGTGTTAGTGAGTTGCATGATCTCATGGTCATAGGAACATATACTTGACATGCAGAAAACAATAGCAATAAACTGACACGATCATATGCTACGTTCGTAGTTTGGGTCTTGTACATCACACCATTCTCCTAATGATGTGATCCCGTTTATCAAATGACATCTCATGTCCATGGCTAGGAAACCTTAACCATCTTTGATCAACAAGCTAGTCTATTAGAGGCATACTAGGGACATGGTTTTGTCTATGTATCCACACATGCATCTAAGTCTCCGATCAATACAATTATAGCATGGATAATAAACGATTATCATGAACAAGGAAATATGATAATAACTAATTTATTATTTTCTCTAGGGCATATTTCCAACAATATTAACGGTCGGATGGTGTAAGACGTCCAGGAAGACGTTGGGCGGCACCGGCTTTCGTTGAGAACCTAACCGTGACAGCGCATGTGCCGCCTCATTCCTACGACGATCAATGTGATCCACCTGATATCCTTTGAAGTGACCAGCAATAATATCAACCACCTGACGGTAAGTCGCCATCCGCGGCTCTTTGGAATCCCAAGTGCCCGAAACTTGCTGAGCCACCAGATTTGAGTCGCCCAAACAACGTACCCGGCTTAAATTCATCTCCTTGGCCACTCTGAGACCATGAAGCAGAGCCTCGTACTCAGACGCATTGTTAGTGCAAGGGAACATCAGCCGGAGCACATAACAAAACTTATCACCTTTGGGAGATGTCAAAACAACTCCTGCCCCTGAACCTTCTAACTTCTTGGATCCGTCAAAGTGTATAGTCCAGTATTTGTCATCCGGCTTTTCCTAGGGGGCTTGACATTCCGTCCAATCATTTATAAAATCCACAAGAGCTTGGGACTTGATGGCCGTACGAGGCACATATTTTAGATTGAGAGATCCTAACTCCAATGCTCACTTAGCAATCCTTCCAGTGGCTTCTCTGTTCTGGATTATGTCCCCCAACGGAGCGGAACTAACCACGGTTGTCTGGAGCCCTAAAAAATAGTGCTTTAATTTGCGGCTGGCCATGAAAACCCCATACACCAGCTTCTGCCAATGCGGATACCTTTGCTTGGACTCCGTCAGGACCTCACTGATATAATAAACCGGCCTTTGAATCGGATACTCCTTCCCAGATTCCTTGTGCTCGACCACAATTGCAGCGCTTACTGCCCGGTTATTAGCCGCCACGTATAGAAGTAACTGTTCTTTCTCAACCGGAGCGGCCAGCACCGGCAGCTCAGTCAGCTGTTTTTTGAGCACCTCAAGTGCTTCAGCCGCCGCCTTGCTCCAGACAAATTTGTCTGTCTTCTTCATCACCTGATATAAAGGAATAGCCTTCTCTCCAAGGGCGGCTTATGAAACGGCTCAAGGCGGCGATCCGCCCCGCCAAGCGCTGGACATCGTTAATACAGGCCGGCTCCGCCAAAGAAGTAATAGCCTTGATTTTATCCGGGTTAGCCTCAATGCCACGTTCAGAAACCAGAAAACCCAGGAGCTTGCGAGCCGGAACACCAAAGACACATTTAGTCGGGTTAAGCATCATCTTATAGACCCGGAGATTATCAAAGGTTTCCCTTAGTCACCCAAAAGGGTCTCCTTCTTCCTAGATTTGATCACAATGTCATCTACGTAAGCATGGACGTTGCGGCCGATCTGACTATGAAGGCAGTTCTGCACACATCGCTGATACGTCGCCTGGGCACTCTTGAGCCCGAAAGGCATGGATACATAACAGAAAGCCCCGAAAGGTGTAATAAAAGTCGTCTTCTCCTGGTCTTTAACCACCATCTTGATCTGATGATAGCTTGAGTAAGCATCCAGGAAACACAAGCTTTCACGACCCGCCGTAGCATCAGTGATTTGATCAATACGAGGGAGGGCAAACGGATCAGCCGGGCAAGCCTTGTTAAGGTCCGTGTAGTACACACACATACGCCACGTGCCGTTCTTCTTACGCACCAACACCTGGTTAGCCAACCACTCCGGGTGAAAAACCTCAAAAATGAAACCCGCTGCCAAGAGACGGGCAACTTCTTCCCTAATGGCCTTGCGTCTCTCCTCATTAAACCGCCATAGAAACTGCTTAATTGGCTTAAACTTCGGATCCACATTAAGGTTGTGCTCAGCGAACTCTCTCGATACACCCAGCATGTCAGAAGGTTTCCATGCGAAGATGTCCTGATTCTCACGGATGAATTCGATGAGCGTGCTTTCCTATTTGGGATCCATGTGAGCTCCAATGATGAACTGTTTGGATGAGTTGCCCGGAGTGAAATCTATCGCCTTAGTATCATCCGCTGAAAACTTGAGGGGCGGCTCAACCTTCGTGGTAGGCTTTTTCAGCGGGGTCATGTCCTCCGGGTCAACATTCTCCTTATAAAATTTAAGCTCCTCCTGAGCGCAACTGGATTCTGCGTAAGCCGCATCCCCTTCTTCGCACTCAATAGCCGTATTTCGGTCACCATGAACAGTAATGGTACCATTTAAACCAGGCATCTTGAGCTGTAAGTACACATAGCAGGGCCTGGCCATGAACTTAGCTTAAGCCGGTCATCCAAACAATGCATGGTAAGGACTCTTGATCTTGACCACATCAAACCACTAGGACTCCACCCTGTAATTATACTCGTCACCAAAAGCCACCTCCAAAGAAATCCTGCCCACCGGACGCGCTGACTTGCCTGGCACCACCCCATGAAAAACGGTGGATGAGGGCTTTAAATCCTTATCAAGCAATTTCATCCACCGAAAGATATCATAGTAAAGGATGTTGATACTAATGCCTCCATCCATGAGTACCCTGTTCACCATATATCCTCCCACTTGGAGGGCCACAACCAAAGCTAGCCGCCCTGGGTCATCGACACGCGGCGGGTGATCCTCCCGGCTCCACGTTATGTCATACTCTGACCATTTTAAATTTTGCGGTAGAGCCGGCGCAACTGCATTGACCGCCCGCTTGTGCAACTTCTGGTCCCGTTTGCTGAGGCCAGTCATGAAGACATGATACTGGCCAAAACTGAGCTATTTCGGATTACTCTGATAACTAGACTGATTACGATGTTGCTGATTGTTGTTACCAGAATGTTGTTCGTGTCCTCCTTGATTACCTTGACCCGAATGATCGGACCCTGAGCCGCCGGTCCCAAATCTGGCCGCTGACCCGCCGCGTCCTGAGCCGCCTGGCGGGCCACCGTCCTGATTGTTGGGTTGTGTAAAGTGATTCTTGAGTTTCTGCATAAA
This sequence comes from Hordeum marinum, assembly GCA_022496015.1. Taxonomy (NCBI): domain Eukaryota; kingdom Viridiplantae; phylum Streptophyta; class Magnoliopsida; order Poales; family Poaceae; genus Hordeum; species Hordeum marinum. The sequence continues at coordinate 543,269,453 of CM039674.1, forward strand.
ATGGCACTCACCCCATGTATGGTTCGCCGGCTTATCAGGCCGACTGTGATCCGGATATGGCTTCTTAAGCACCTCTCCCAAATTGAAGGGAGGCCTGTCCTTGCCAAAAGGTGGCCTAAACCTCCAGTTACCCTTAGGGTGATTCTGACCGGTGCTTGCATTGGCCACCAGCTCTGATCCGGCATCGGGATTCTTGCGCTTACTCTAGTTACCATTATTTTCCGCACCCTTGCTTTGACTATTCTTCTTGCCTTGATTGGCCTTCTCTTCGTCGGAACCCGGATCCTTTGTATTGTTAGAGTCGGCATATTCTGTGAGAGCCGTCATGAGCTCTCCCATATCCTGACACGTACGCTTGAGTCGGCCGAGTTTCTACTTCAAAGGGACAAAGTGGCAGTTCTTCTCTAAGATCAGCACTGCCTGAGCCGCCGTGATCTGCTCCGATGAGTGGATGATTGTTGAGACCCGGCGAACCCAATGATGAGCCGACTCATTCTCCTGCTGAACACAGTGATCCAGATCCACGATGGTCATAGGTTGTTTGCACGTTCCTTGAAAGTTTTTGATGAACCTGGCTCTCATCTCCGCCCATGAATTGATAGTATTGGGTGGCAATCCCTTTAACCATGTGCGAACCGGGCCTTCAAGCATCATGATGAAGTACTAGGCACAAACCGCCTCGCTGACATCCAACATCTCCATGGCTAGCTCGTAACTTTCCACCCAAGCCTCCGGGGGTAAATCGGCGGTATAATTTGGGACCTTGCGGGGTCCATTGAAATCCTTTGGCAACCACTCACTCCGTAGATCTGGGGACAAACACGGCACTCCTACCGCCCTGGTGGTCATTCCCACCCCTATTGAAACGGAGGGCGCGGGATCTTGGTGAGCCGCCGTGGCTAGAGCTCCCACCTCTTGCTGGCTTCTTTCCCGGTTTACGATTGCTTGTGCGTCTGGCTGATGACCCGTTAGAATCTCTCTCTGCCGGTTACTGCTGGACCCCGCCGGTGACACGTAGCGCCGCCTAAAGCTCTGGCTGGGGAGAGGAGTTGAATGAACACGGCTCCGGCTGTGAGTATACTTCTCCTGCTGGGCCATCGCCGTCTGTAGGTATCCAATGGCGTTCCGCACATCCTCCGCGAAGGGCGCTTCATCCGGAATAGGAATTGTCTCAAGCCGGGTAGCTGCCGCCACCATATTCTCTGCCGGATTAGAATAATGACCCGGCGGCGTCGGAAAAGCCGCTGGTGAGGTCGGGTTTCGTCAGGCCGGATGAGTCGCCGGCCGAGCCGTCGGGCGGCTTCTAGGCGCCTCTATTGCTCGCCCCGCCCCTGGCGTGTTGAAGAGGTTCCTTGCCACATAATGTTCCAGCAGGCGGGATTGATGCCTCATCCGATGCACCGCAGCTGCCGACTGTTGCTCCAGCTCGAGACGGAAAGTATCTGTCTTGATGCGTTTCGCCTCTTGCTCCATCTAGATCTTTAGCTCAGTCATTCTTTGTTGCTCTTCCGCCATCCGGTCCTTGATTCTTACGATCTCTAAGTTCCGAGCTGCTTGGTTGTCCGGTGTAACCTCAGTAGCCATTAGGGCTGCGAGCTCGTCCATTAGTTCCAGAAGAACTTCAGCCGGCGGTGGCGGGTTAGCGCCTGAGGTTGCGGCTCCCGCGGTGGTACCACTCATGCCTGGGGCTGACCCTGCCATGAACACGGTAGCATGAACCGGCCGCTCAAGATCGTCTGACTCAGAGCGATCCGACTCAGGGCAGAACTCGCTGTTGCCCCCGAGGCCGCCGTTGTGACGCTGGTAAATCGACTCTGTTTCTCCACTTGAAGATTCATCCTCTAAATAGGCAAGAGTTTCTTGCGATCCGGAAGCCTCCAGACCCATACCTTGAGTGAAGCCCACGAAGATGTGCTTCCGACCCGAGTTAACGCGGGCGGGTTGCACTTTACCGGCGGTTTGCTTACGCCGAGCCGGCTCGACGGTGTTGGTGCAGATATCCGGCCCAGGTGTAGATCCGTCAACCCTTCCGATGAAAACGTGGATCCCGCCGAACGGAACCCGAAATCCATATTCCACAGAATCAGCGTCAAGCCCCCAGCCGGCGTCGTCGATGTAGAGCTCGCCGTGGCGACTTTTGCTCATCCTTCCAACTACGTATCCCCCAAGACCCGGAAGAGAGCCCTTTGAAAACTCAACACCACCGAGCGCAAGCCCCACGATGGGCGCCAACTGTCGTGGTTTTGTCACGGCAGATGTCCGGGTTAACGGACTTGGGTTCGAGGCCATCGCTAACGTGATGGACTCAAAGGGGTTGATTGGGTTGAAGGACACGAGTTTACCCAGGTTCGGCCCCTCATGTCGAGGCAATAGCCTATGTCTTGCTTGTGCGTGTATTGCTTGTTGTATCGATTACAAGGAAGCTAAAGCTTGACCTAGTTCTCGATCACCTGCCTCTAAGTCGCCCTGGGTCTACCTTTATATCTGAGGTCAAGACCACGGGTAATACAAGTTGTAACTGACTCTCATTGCCTATCCGAGTCTTCCTCCATCTTCTCTGTCCAAGTTGTCCCCGGACGGCTTACACACCCGGGTCTTCTCTGTCCGGGCCACCTTCCGGCCCATCCTATCAGCCGCCAAGCGCCCTGGGCTCTAAGCCTACGGCTTAAACTTGGGCCAGTGCACGAGCCGTTAGGTATAACCCGGAGCCCTTTGGGCGGGTCATACCGTGGGGTTATATCCTCAACAGGTAGTATGATGTACCGTAAAATATCTCTTTATGCACAACTAAGAAGGATATGACCACATCTCGAACTCTTAGGAGTATATGTGGAACGGTGGAAACAAACGTTCATCCTACTGTAATTGTTTGTCAATGTAGTGCACAAATAGGAGAGTGAGCCTAGCTCAACTGGTTGGGGGAGTGGATGCACAAACCTAATACCTGAGTTCAAATCCTCATAGAAGCGAATTTAGGTTCCTATTTATTCTTGAGGACCAGGCTCTCCTGGTATTCATGCAATTTATCTACAATTTATCTAGAGGACCAGGCTTGGTTATTAACCAAGTTAAAAATCCTGGTACTCATACATAATGGCTGTATGCATCCTTAGTTGGTGCAGAGGCCGGGGAAGTGAAATTCTCCCCTATTTTAAGGCCCTCGCCCCCGCGTCGTCAACCCTAGGCGACACGGGGGGCGATTCTCCGTCGCCGGCCCTAGGCGCCCTCACTCCTCTCCTCCCTTCTGCTGCCACCTAAGGCCCCGCCGGCATAGCCTGGCCAGTGACAGCGGCGGCAGGGCTCTCCCCCTCGCACGATGGTGGTGTCCTCCTGGCGGCGACGGCGGCTCATGGGTCGGCGGTTCACCGGCGGCAAGTGCGTCGATGGCGACTGCGCAGGCGCCCTATCCGTGGCTGAGGAGCACCTGTGGCGGCGGCCCAGATCGCGGCCCTTGCCATGCCCAGATGGGTTTTGGCGGGCTGGCAGATTTGGAGGTCGGCTTCAGGCGGGCATGATGGGCCTGGCGGCGCTGGCCTAGGCATCGTGGTGGTGCTGTGACCGGTCAGGCGGCGGCGGTCATCTTCTTCGTCGTGGGTGGTCGGATCTCGAGATCCGTCATGTAGTCCCGGTTGTGAGTTGGGGAGATAGAGTTGCCGGTGAAAACCGAGCCGACGACAGGCGATGGCGGTGTTCTGTGCCGTTACCTTGATGAAGGCATCGTCATGTAACTTCTGTCGACCCACTCGTGCTGCTCCGGGGGAAACCCTAGGATCTGGTGTTCCAGATCGGACGATGGCGGCACTACGGTGTCGTTTCTCTCTTGGAGCATCGTTTGTGGAGCAGCGCTGGAAGACAGAGGCAAGAGGCGGAGTGGCTTCGTCTTGAACGGAGCTTCGGTGGAGATGTCAAGTCATGCCTGGCCGACAGGTGCTACGCTGTGTCATGCCTGGTCGGTAGGTGCTACGCACGACAGATCTTCCAGAGTTTTCGCGTCGGGATGGACAAGCGCAGGGCGGTGGAGTCGTTGGGCACCATGGTGGCATCGACGGATGGTCGGACTGGTCAGGATGATGCGGATTTCTTTCTTGAAGATGGGACAACGGTTCGATGATGATGGCGGCTTCTAAAAGGTGTGCATGTGATGTACGATTTAGGTCTGCTGCACCGGTTGTACGTTCCGATACGTTATATGGATGGATTCGGCGACAACATCGGTTATAGATATGAGGAGTGAGAGCATTCCACATCAAGTTTGTAGGTGTGAGTGGAGGCTTCGGATGGCTTGATGTATGTTCTTGTCAGACCTTAGTGGAATAATTAATAAAGATGGCTGCATGCATCAATTGATGCAGAGGCCGGGGGTTCAACCTCCTTTTCTAAAAAAAATATAGTGCACAAATATATATGGCATGTTTTACAAATTTATTGTGGCATAATTACTTAGTGATTAATCTCCACATTGTAATCTACAAAAAATTAAAATCTTCACATTGTAATGGATGGTCGGTTAGCAATATGTTAATTGCTGCATCCCTCCAGTTGCGGCAGGTGGTGGTCGGTTTCGGGCGTTCCGGTGAAGGTGGGGTTCTCCCGCATGGGTGGGGGGGGGTGAAAGAGGGCATCAAGGGTATTTATATGGGCACAGGGCGGCCGTTGTTGGTGACATGCTTTACATGATAATATGATTGTTGAGAAAGAAAACCAAAAGCACCAAATGACATTTTCTTTTCTTTTCAAGAATACGCACGACGCGATTCAGTCCATTCCGAATGACTTAATAGAAGCGAGACTAGAACAAACTTGGCTAACAATCCAGAAATTCGCAGGAGCTGGCAGGTGTGGGGGCACAGGACCTGCCAAGCCGTGCCCAACCGCTTGATCTCCTCATGATTCGTGAAGTAGTTGGACTTGTAACCTACGAGGGCACAGTAAGTTTTAAGTTTCAGTTGTCGAAACTTACAATTTTTTATCCGAAACCTTTGTTTTTCGCACTCGGTTTTACTATGTTTAGTAGATAAAGTTTGTCAGTCGTAGGCAATAAAGTAGTGATTTTATGGTTTGCGCTTACTAAGTTTCAAGACTTGAAACTTAACATTTAATTTCAGAATTCTTCAAAACGCATTGAAGATGGATGTTATTTGAAATCCTTCATTACGGAAAACACGAATATGAAAGCATAATTTAGTTTCAACCTTTTGTTCAAAACTTATAAAAGTTTAAAAATCAAAAACCAAAATTAAAAGCACGCCCGACGGATTGCTTGTCATAAATCTTTTTCCCTAATTAATTATCTGGAGGCAAAAGCCACATGGGTGGATGACCATCACCTGATACATAGTACCCCGTGGACAAGATACCTTTCCCGGCGCCCATGCAAAGGCTTTCGTCCTTCTTGTAGTACAAACGACTACCGTCATTGCTGGAGCTTTTAAAGAAAACCTCCGCTTCATTAGGAACTCGTTTTTTGCGTGCGTTAAAACAATGATGATGGGAGTAGTAGATGTGGTTTCTCTGCGGACCACCACGTCCACTCGGCGCCGACAGGTGCATCGCCTTGGCGCACGTTGGCCCCAAGAATATGGCGTAGCAACCGAGGCTTCTCAACTCTTCCCATTTGTACAGGTTATCAGCCTCAACAAGCTCAAAAAACAAGAAAAGTGTCCCATGGATGTGACGTGACCACGACTGCAGGACCTTGTCTCTCCTCACCGCCATCACAACTTCACAAGTTTGCCACGTAGCTCAAGAATGTACATGGCATGTGCCTCCGTATTGCCCTCTGCCAACAGGTAATGGTTTGGCATGGGCACATTGTTTTGCATGGGCAGCAGGTGGTCAGCTACGAATGCCGCCACGCCGTGTTCGGTTAATCCCACCTCTCACTTGATGAGTTTCTTGCTTAATTAATTCCAGGAGGCAATAGAGATCGCCACTGCAGAAAGTGATGTCCAAGACGTTGTCACCAAAGAATCTTCGGCTCGTCCATCTACGCTCCAGGCAGCCAAGCCCGTAGATCGCAACGTCGTGTTCGTCGGTAATGGCGGCAAGAATACAACCGCTCGAGGTGGGCGGCCCGGAGAAGATCATCTTCAACGGAACTAATTGGTCGTCGGTGTCTTGGCGTGCATGGTGGATCCACCTTCGGGCTCTATCTCGGGTCCTAGCTAATCTTTCTTTGTAGCCGTGATTTAGGTTAGTGGCGCCTGATTAGGGGATTAGGTTAGTGGCCGTGATTTAGGTGCGAAGGCGCCTGATTTGTAGGAAGTGGGAGTGAAGACTAAAAAATCAGATAGAGATGGAAGGGATGACGAAAAAAAAAACAAGGAAAAGGAGCTATCAAATCCTCCTTTAGGAGTAGAGATAGGTGGAACGTTGGAAAAATGAAGGCATGCACAAACGTGTGATTATCTCCGACCGATCACATCGAACGTGCACAAGGCTGATATATCTCATACACCGACCACCAAGACCGTCAACAGATCTCATTTATCACATATGCACGTATTGCACATCTAAAACCAACAACAGATCACATATATCACATTAGCCGTGCCCGCGCAGATCCTGATCATCGACCTGCCGGGTGGCCTCATCGATGTAAACATCCCCACTGTCGTGAGGATCATGGTCGAGTGCTAGCGGGAGTTCACCGGCTGTGGAGATGCTCTCCTGGAGTCACCGAAGGGGCTGGAGTCGCCAAAGTGCCCATTGATTTGCAACAGGGGTCAAGTTGCAAGAAGACGTGAAGTAAGTAGTGGTTGGCTACCGACCGTCTGATCAAAAATAGATCTCACGGAATGCGCATCTCCGGAAATCCTGAAATAAATTCGGAAATAAATGCAAGCATTAGGACTTGAACACTGATGGGTTGGGAATACCACGGTCCCTCTAACCATTCAACCACGGGTTGGTTTGCAATTTAGTATGTTGTATCGGTTATGTAATAATATTTTAATAGTATGTGGTATTTAATTTAGGCCTGGCCTTTCGAGAAAAAATGACTGTAAGATACTATAAGATCACACGTCAAGAAAAAAAGGATACTATAAGATCTTGTAAAGTGGTGGCGCATAAACTAGCCATGTCATCTGGCATCCCTCCGACCGGTAGCTGGACGATGTACTTTTTAGTATACTATTAAGGAGCTGGACGATACATGTATTCCATTCCCATGCTTCGAACAAGCTGTGGAAATCTTCTGTCTGGCAGTGTGTGCCTAGACGTGGTATTAATTAATATAATCCCAGTTCCCGCACAAAAAGAAACTATTCTGTTAGTACCCAAGTTCATGCAGCTCCACGCCCTCCCTTCAAAAAGGCACGCAAAACCGCATTTCTATCTTGCTCCTTGCACACGCATACATTCTGAGAAAACCATCAAACTCAAAGAGTCGTGAAATGGGAAGGAAATGGCACGCGGTCGCGGTACTGGCCATAACATACATTGTGGCCACCACAGCCGTTGCCGCCAATGAGAAAGGCCTCTCCTTTGCCGGCACCGTTGCAGCAGCACCGGAGGACGGGAGCTCCCTGAGCAAACTGGCCAGCTTGGATGGAACCACCTATCACCACGTCTGGCCGGTAATGATCGATAGAGATTAGAAAGCCCTTCTTCCTTCTGTTGTTTTATAAATATCATTCAAGCTGTATTTGCACAGTTTGTTCAACTGTATGTCAGTACTCTTTTTCCCGGAGAATCTGTGTTGTAGCTAAAAATGGAAAAATTCTTGACGACCGGGGGGGTGACTCACTAGTAATTCATATGTGCCGTGTTAACTTGGTGTGTTTTGTTGGATTTTCTCATAACTAGCCATTGAATACTGGATGGCGAACTGTGTTGGGGTCATTTGTTGGATTCTTCGGGGCAGCGCTTGGCAGCATTGGTGGGCTAGGTGGAGGTGGGATCTTCGTGCCGATGCTGACGTTGATTGTTGGTTTCGATACCAAGTCGGCGACTGCGATTTCAAAATGTGAGGATGCAGTTCATTTACTTTACTACCGTGATTTGTTTCTTTTGAAAGAAAAGTATTCTTGTTCTTGATTTTGTGTTTAGCATGTAACATTTGCAATGAGTCGCTACATAACGGTCATTTATCGTGTTCATCTACATATTGTGGCATTATTTGCTATTACATCCATTGGTAAATAGATGATGTAAAGTTATTTCTATATATGATATTTTAGAGTCTTGCGTGATTTTCAACATCTACCTTTTTGACCATTACTTTTGTACTTATTTCTACAAACATTTGTACTGTCGGAACATTTTTCACAGCAAAACTCAATCATTTAATTATATATGTAATATACATATAGACATTAAAAAAATATAACTTCATAGTTTGTAGTAAGTCATGTAATTACGAATGGTGGCAGTACGTTTTAGTTATGACTTGAGATGGTGGATCTCCAAACTCAGTTTGGAAACATCGCCCCAAAATACCTTTGGAACGAAATCAAGTGAAATTTTAGTCTTGAGATAGTCAAAATGACCTCTTAGTGTCTTGCACCTCTATCGTGTAGTGGATTGCCGTAGCAGTTAGATCAAAATAAATCAGACAGTCCCTTATGTAAGTAAAATTTAAAATACATCTCAAGTATTCCATTCGTTAAATAAATATGGATTTTCCCTGTAATAAAAAATGAATTTAGTCTTAACATATATATAATGATATACAAAAAAATATGTTAGTTTTATAAATGTTTCTGGGAATCTCTTCCACAGGTATGATCACGGGAGCTGCTGTTTCAACCGTGTACTGCAACCTCAAGCTAAAACACCCAACTTTGAACATGCCAATGATAGACTATGATCTAGCCCTGCTCATACAACCCATGCTCATGATGGGGGTCAGCATTGGGGTTATTTGCAATGTGATATTCCCCGACTGGCTCGTCACAGTTCTCTTCATCATCCTCTCTCTAGGTTCTTAGACCTGTCCTGAAACTACGCCAACATTTACCCTTTCTAGCTTGTAGCTGACTTCATGTTGTATTCCAAACTTAAATTCCAGTTACTTCAACTAAAGCTTTTCTGAAGGGTGTTGAAACATGGAAGAAAGAGACACTGATGAAAACGGTACTACTTCTCTTCAGTATCCTCTCGCTAGTACCACTTTTCCTTTACATTTTTCCATAGTACAAATCCCTAAGGATGTTGATAAGCTCCTTAATTTTCTTCAACATTCCAGGAGGCAGCGGCCAAAAAATCAAAGCAATCCAGTAACATCAGTAAACCTATTAGTCAATATTCATAAAATGCATAGAACTAATGTTTATATTTTTCTTGATTTCCTAGGTGATGAAATTGAGTACACGCCGCCTCCCGGATCCGACACCGTAGCAGAGACAAGACGCCCCTCGGATGAAGCGGTGAACTCAAAACCATGAAATCTTCTCAAGCACTATGTGTAAGACACTAAGACTAGAGTTTGGTTGATGTTGTAGGTATCCATTTGGAAGAACATTTACTGGAAGGAGTTTGGACTTCTTATCTTTGTTTGGGTAGCAATCCTTACACTTCAAGTCGCCATGGTGAGAAACTAGCTATTTTGTATACTATAAAGTTTTAGTGATCTGTTGCTTTACTTAGACATGTGAACCTCCATTAGTTTTTATATACAACACATGGTACTCCACACTATTGTCCTCTATTTTCCCTATCTCATAATTTAGAATATGAGTAAGCAACCTCAATCTGCACATGGAGATTTTGTACTGGGAAATGTGGTGACAGAACAATGCTAACATGCAAAGATCCCTTTGTGTATGTCCACACTGGCTCAGAATCAAGTGCATAAGCACCGGTGAAATTGGTACCACTTCATGCATCACGAGTTTCGTAACAATTTTTTTAATTATAATAGCCACAGAGTTACAATTGAAATATTTTTTGCCAACTAACATTGAGAGAACACATTGGAAATAGTAAAGGGTAGAAGTGTTTGTATCAGCCTAGGGCTGTTAGTGGAGTGTGCCATGGCTTATTCATCAACGCCATCATTCCAGTAACCTTCTCACCCTCTACCTCTTAATCAAAGTCAAAGTACAAAATCAAATAGACCATACTCGATCAGTAATTTGTGTACTCAGCATGCCACCGTGTATAGGGAGACACTAGCAATACTAACTAAATGCATGCATGATTGAGAAAGAAAAGGGTATATGTCTATTTTTTTAAGAAGTGACACATTTAGTTGAAATTAGAAGAATAGTTTGGATGTAGTTTTACATATAACACATGATACTCCACACTATTGTACTATGTTTTCCCTATCTCATCATTTAGAATATGAGTAACAGATCAATAATAAATTTCTTGACGATAATCCACAAAAAATTACATAGCTTGTTAGGAACCGTAGAAATACCAATGTTAGAATTACTTCCTGAGGAAATCACAACACTAACATTAAAATTGGGATTATGTTAATTCCTCCATGTAGAACTACAGGGCAGCTTGCTCCACGTTGTACTGGGTTTTCAGCTTACTCCAGGTTCTTTCTGCCTTTCTTCGCGTCGTTATTCAACCATGTTGCAAGGAAAACTGATTCGTAGTTCCAAATTTTAGATGATTCTAGTGTTCAAGAAGTTTTCATGCCACTAACTAAACTGTCTGAATAAAACCATTATCTGTTATAGCTTAAAGACAATTAACTCATATTATCCTTTTTGGATATAGTTTCATTTTATTTGTATTTTTCGACAGACATAACATGATTACCAACAAAAAAAATTGATCTTCCTATTGCTGCAATTGTGTATCATATGAACTAAAATTTGACATACTAGTGTCACTTAGTCATATTACCATCATCATGTCTTATATTAACATAGTTTCTTTTCCTATTGGATAAGTAAGCAGATCCCAGTGTCGGCTGGAGTGTCCATATACCAGGCAGTAGGTTTGGTGCAGGGAAAGAGGGTGATATCATCAAGTGCCAATACACAGGCTAACCTAAAATCCCATCTAGTATTAATATACTTCTTTGGTGCCAGTGCTGGTTTCCTCGGCGGTCTTCTTGGCCTTGGTGGGGGCGTCATCATGGGGCCACTTTTCCTGGAGCTTGGTATTCCTCCGCAGGTTGATTTTTTTATTTTTCATATCTTGAACTTACTTCAATCATGTTTTCCATTTGTCACCATTTGATGGCATTCTATTTATGTTTTGGTTCGCTTTGATGTAATTGAGATGGATAATTATGGTGGCAGTGCCATTGATAATGGTGCAATTGACAATAGTGAAGTTGACGAGGGACTAGTTGACAACGTTGAACATGGCAAGAACAATGATGTGGTTGGTAATGATGTAATTCATAGTGATGCACTTGACAGTACCTTCTACCGCAAAATATTTGTCAGCTACATCACTTGCTTACATCATCTCAGTGTTAATTGCGTCACATAATTACTGCATCTCATGTAGTTACTTTTTTTCCTTGTTTACAGCGGTGTTGACTAGTTAAGAAAATATAAACATTTACAGTTGAGTCATGCCCTTCAGTTTTCATATATTCATCACATATTTTACATGTGTGTATTTCCTTAAACTGTTTGCAGGTCTCAAGTGCTACAGCCACCTTTGCAATGATGTTTTCATCATCCATGGCCGTCATAGAATACTACCTCCTGAACCGGTTCCGTATACCACATGGTATTGTCTCCATTTTTGTGATCCTTCTAAGGTAACCATGTATTACTATTAAAAAATTACAATTTTTGCAGCTCTCTTCTTCACATGTGTGTCATTCATTGCTGCAATCGTTGGTCAGCGTGTTGCAAGAAAACTGATAAATTGGTTAGGGAGGGCATCATTTGTCATTTTCATATTGTCCTTCATGATATTCATTGGTGTGATTCCTCTAGGTGCCGGTTTCTCTCTATCGAATCCCTTCACTACAACCATCGACATCACATCGTATTAAACCCAAAACAATTCTTAATTGCAGGTGGATTTGGTATCTTAAACATCAACCACAAGATGGAGCAACATGAGTACATGGGATTTCACAACATTTGCAAGTCTAATGCATAGGAAATGCAACTTCGCGCTCATGACTATTGTGATGTATTGTGCAGTTTGAGTGAATGGAATACCATGATGGTTATTTGTAGATGTCAAGTTAAATCAAAAGTATGCCTGCAAAAAAGTTAAACAAACAGTATGGAAGATCAAAAGTTCAGCCAGTAGTCCAACCGTAGTTTGTTTTCATCACAAAGTGTAATCCATGATTAGATGACATGTACACGTAGATTGATAAACTTATAAACATATTATTGTTTCCAATCACTCACCTAACATCTTTCCTGGGGGATTTATGCTAAATTTGACATATAATGCATTCAGAGCTTGTGTTTCTATTTATTACACAAGTTTATTTTTGTAGCAATACACTCATTATTATAAGTGATAGTAGTTCTTACCCTGTAACTGAACACTACTGATGAATAATCTAGGAATTACATCAGAGCATATAAACAAAGTAACACTAAAATCTTCTCCAGCACACAAATGTGTTATAGTATTATGTCGTCTAATAACATAACCTTGATAATTCAAAAAAATTAAGCACAGTTCCTTCATTTCCTAGAGAATATATATCTCATACATTCAAACATGTCGATCACCAATCCATAGCTTGACTAACTCAATACATTCGGACTAAATAATGACATGTGAAAGTCCTATCTCAATGCTGCCTCGACACCTTCATGGTAGGCAAGTAACTCTTTAATGAAAGGGTCCTCAACACGAGCATGTTTTGAACATCTAGCTTTAGTAAATTCTCCTCTCTCATCAGTAATGATGTATCTTCTCGAGTATTGCAATTCAAAGATCCGTGAGTATTCACAATCCTCCAACCAACTGCATGTGCAGAAAGGCCCACTAGTTTCAAAAGTTGAGCATGTAATGGTCGAAGCTCAAGGAGCGTGAGTTGTCTTGGGAGACGTAGTAGTAAATCAAAATTTTCCTACGTGTCACCAAGATCTATCTATGGAGAAACCAGCAAACGAGTGGGGAGAGATTGGATCTTCATACCTTTGAAGATCGCTAAGCGGAAGCGTTACAAGAACGCGGTTGATGGAGTCGTACTCGCAGCGATTCAGATCGCGGTAGATCCGATCAAGTGCCGAACGGACGGCACCTCCGCGTTCAACACACGTGCAGCCCGGTGACGTCTCCTACGCCTTGATCCAGCAAGGAGGAAGGAGAGGTTGGGGAAGAGCTCCAGCAGCAGCACGACGGCGTGGTGGTGGTGGAGTAGCAAGGTATCCCGGCAGGGCTTCGCCTAAGCACTGCGGAGGAGGAAGAAGCAGAATAGGGCTGCAGCGAGAGAGAAAGAGTTCGTCGTCTCAAACCTGCCCAAACCCTTGCATATATATAGGAGGAAGGAGAGGGAGGGCTGGCTTGGCCCCTCCTCCAAGGAGGAGGGATTCGGCCGAAGTGGGGGGAGAGTCCTCCTCCCACACGGGAGGTGGACCCCCCCCCCCCTTTTTAAATCCCTTTTGCCTCTATCTCCAGATCCCTGGCGCATGGGCCCTTTCTAGAAGGTATTGGCTGGCCCAATATGGGCTGGCACACCTCCTCTAAGGGCCCATGAGGTCCTTTGGTCGTCACCCCCTCCCGGGGGTCCTCCGGCACCCTCCCGGCACTCCCGGTACAATACCGATGAGCCCGAAAACTTTCCGGTGACCAAAACTGGACTTCCTATATATCAATCTTTACCTCCGGACCATTCTGGAGCTCCTCGTGACGTCCGGGATCTCATCCGGGACTCCGAACAACCTTCGGTAATCACGTATACCTTTTCCCTATAACCCTAGCGTCATCGTACCTTAAGTGTGTAGACCCTACGGGTTCGGGAGACACGTAGACATGACCGAGACACCTCTCCGGCCAATAACCAACAGCGGGATCTGGATACCCATGTTGGCTCCCACGTACTCCACGATGACCTCATCGGATGAACCACGATGTCAGGGATTCAATCAATCCCGTATACAATTCCCTTTGTCTATCGGTATGGTACTTGCCCGAGATTCGATCGTCGGTATCCGCATACCTTGTTCAATCTCGTTACTGGCAAGTCTCTTTACTCGTTCCGTAATACATCATCCCGTGACTAACTCCTTAGTCACATTGAGCTCATAATGATGATGTCTTACCGAGTGGGCCTAGAGATACCTCTCCGTCACACGGAGTGACAAATCCCAGTCTCGATTCGTGTCAACCCAACAGACACTTTCGGAGATACCCGTAGCGTACCTTTATAGCCACCCAGTTACGTTGTGACGTTTGGCACACCCAAAGCATTCCTACGGTATCCGGGAGTTACACAATCTCATGGTCTAAGGAAATGATACTTGACATTGAAAAGCTTTAGCAAACGAACTACACGATCTTGTGCTATGCTTAGGATTGAGTCTTGTCCATCACATCATTCTCCTAATGATGTGATCCCGTTATCAACGACATCCAATGTCCATGGTCATGAAACCGAGACCATCTATTGATCAACGAGCTAGCCAACTAGAGGCTCACTAGGGACACGTTGTGGTCTATGTATTCACACATGTATTACGGTTTCCAGTTAACACAATTATAGCATGAATAATAGACAATTATCATGAACTAGGAAATACAATAATAACCATTTTATTATTGCCTCTAGGGCATATTTCCAACAGTCTCCCACTTGCACTAGAGTCAATAATCTAGTTACATTGTGATGAATCGAACACCCATAGCATTCTGGTGTTGATCATGTTTTGCTCGTGAGAGAGGTTTAGTCAACGGATCTGCGACATTCAGATCCGTATGCACTTTACAAATATCTATGTCTCCCTCCTGAATGTAATCATGGATGGAGTTGAAGCGGCGCTTGATGTGTCTTGTCTTCTTGTGAAACCTGGGCTCCTTCGCAAGGGCAATAGCTCCAGTGTTGTCACAGAGTAGAGTCATCGGGCCCGACGTATTCGGAATCACTCCTAGGTCGGTGATGAACTCCTTCATCCAGACTCCCTCCTTTGCTGCTTCCGAAGCAGCTATGTACTCCGCTTCACATGTAGATGCTGCCACGACGCTTTGCTTGCTGCTGCTCCAGCTCACTGCCCCTCCATTCAAAATATACACGTATCCGGTTTGCGACTTGGAGTCGTCCGGATCTGTGTCGAAGCTAGCATCGACGTAACCCTTTACGACGAGCTCTTCGGCACCTCCATAAACGAGAAACATGTCCTTTGTCCTTTTCAGGTACTTCAGGATATTCTTGACCGCTGTCCAATGTTCCGCTCCGGGATCACTTTGGTACCTCCCTACCAAACTTATGGCAAGGTTCACATCAGGTCTGGTACACAGCATGGCATACATGATAGAGCCTATGGATGAAGCATAGGGGATGGCACTCATCTCTTCTCTATCCTTTGCCGTGGTCGGGCATTGAGTCGTACTCAATCTCACACCTTGTAACACGGGCAAGAACCCCTTCTTGGACTGATCCATATTGAACTTCTTCAATATCTTTTCAAGGTATGTGCTTTGTGAAAGACCAATGAGGCGTTTTGATCTATCTCTATAGATCTTAATACCTAATATGTAAGCAGCTTCTCCAAGGTCCTTCATTGAAAAACACTTATTCAAGTAGGCCTTGATACTTTCCAAGAGTTCTATATTATTTCCCATTATCAGCATGTCATCCACATACAGTATAAGAAATGCTATAGAGCTCCCACTCACTTTCTTGTAAATACAGGGTTCTCCATAAACCTGTACAAACCCAAACGCTTTAATCACCTCATTAAAGCGAATGTTCCAACTCCGAGATGCTTGCACCAGCCCATAGATGGAGCGCTGGAGCTTGCATACCTTGTTAGCATCTTTAGGATCGACAAAACCTTCCGGCTGCATCATATACAGTTCTTCCTTGAGGAAGCCATTAAGGAATGCCGTTTTGACGTCCATTTGCCAGATCTCATAATCATAAAATGCGGCAACTGCTAACATGATTCGGACAGACTTTAGCATCGCTACGGGTGAGAATGTCTCATCGTAGTCAACTCCTTGAACTTGTCGATAACCCTTAGCGACAAGCCGAGCTTTATAGGCGGTCACATTACCGTCTGCGTCAGTCTTCTTCTTAAAGATCCATTTATTTTCAATGGCTCGCTTATCATCAGGCAAGTCCACCAAAGTCCATACTTTGTTCTCATACATGGATCCTATCTCGGATTTCATGGCCTCAAGCCATTTGTCGGAATTCGGGCCCGCCATCGCTTCTTCATAGTTCGAAGGTTCACCGTTGTCCAACAACATGATCTCTAGGACAGGATTACCGTACCACTCTGGTGCGGAACGTGTCCTAGTGGACCTTCGAGTAGCAACTTGATCTGATGTTTCATGATCATCATCATTAACTTCCTCTCTAGCCGGTGTAGGCTCCACAGAAACAACTTCCTGTGCTGCGCTACTCTCCGGTTCGAGTGAAGGTACAATTACCTCATCAAGTTCCATTTTCCTCCCACTTACTTCTTTCGAGAGAAACTCTTTCTCGAGAAAGGATCCATTCTTGGCAACAAAGACTTTGCCTTCGGATCGTAGGTAGAAGGTATACCCAATAGTCTCTTTGGGATATCCTATGAAGACGCACTTTTCCGCTTTGGGTTCGAGCTTCTCAGGTTGAAGTTTCTTCACATAAGCATCGCAACCCCAAACTTTTAGAAACGACAGCTTAGGTTTCTTTCCAAACCATAATTCATACGGTGTCGTCTCAACGGATTTAGACGGTGCCCTATTTAAAGTGAACGCGGCAGTCTCTAATGCATATCCCCAAAATGATAGCGGTAAGTCGGTAAGAGACATCATAGATCGCACCATATCCAACAGAGTGCGATTACGACGTTCAGACACACCATTTCGCTGAGGTGTGCCTGGCGACGTGAGCTGTGAAACAATTCCACATTTCCTAAGGTGCGTGTCAAACTCGTGACTTAAATATTCTCCGCCACGATCAGATCGTAGGCATTTTATTTTCCTGTCACGTTGATTCTTGACCTCACTCTGAAATTCCTTGAACCTTTCAAAGGTTTCAGACTTGTGTTTCATTAAGTAGACATACCCATATCTGCTCAAGTCATCAGTGAGGGTGAGAACATAACGGTAGCCACCGCGAGCCTCGACACTCATTGGACCGCATACATCGGTATGTATTATCTCCAACAAGTCAGTTGCTCGCTCCATTGTTCCGGAGAACGGAGTTTTGGTCATCTTGCCCATGAGGCATGGTTCGCATGTGTCAAATGATTTGAAATCAAGTGACTCCAAAAGTCCATCAGCATGGAGCTTCTTCATGCGTTTGACACCAATATGGCCAAGACGGCAGTGCCACATGTAAGTGGGACTATCGTTATCAACTTTACACTTTTTGGTACTCACACTATGGACATGTGTAACATCACGTTCGAGATTCATCAAAAATAAACCATTGACCAGCGGGGCATGAGCATAGAACATTTCTCTCATATAAATAGAACAACCATTATTCTCGGATTTAAAAGAGTAGCCATCTCGTATCAAGCGAGATCCAGATACAATGTTCATGCTCAAAGCTGGTACTAAATAACAATTATTAAGGTTTAAAACTAATCCCGAAGGTAGATGTAGAGGTAGCGTGCCGACGGCGATCACATCGACCTTGGAACCATTCCCGACGCGCATCGTCACCTCGTCCTTTGCCAACCTTCGCTTATTCCGCAGCTCCTGCTTGGAGTTACAAATGTGAGCAACTGCACCGGTATCAAATACCCAGGAGCTACTACGAGCGCTGGTTAGGTACACATCAATAACAAGTATATCACATATACCTTTAACGTTGCCGACCTTCTTATCCGCTAAGTACTTGGGGCAGTTCCGCTTCCAGTGACCGGTACCCTTACAATAGAAACACTCAGTCTCAGGCTTGGGTCCATTCTTGTTCTTCTTCTTCCCGGCAACTTGCTTACCGGGCGCGGCAACAGCTTTGACGTCCTTCTTGAAGTTCTTCTTACCCTTTCCTTTCTTGAAACTAGTGGTCTTGTTTACCATCAACACTTGATGCTCCTTTCTGATCTCGACCTCTGCTGATTTGAGCATCGAGTACAACTCAGGAATGGACTTCTCCATCCCCTGCATGTTGTAGTTCATCACAAAGCTTTTGTAGCTAGGTGGAAGCGACTGGAGGATTCTGTCAATGACTGAGTCATCCGAGAGATTAACTCCCAGCTGAGTCAAGCGGTTGTGAAGCCCAGACATCTTGAGGATGTGCTCACTAACAGAACTGTTCTCCTCCATCTTACAGCTGAAGAACTTGTCAGAGATGTCATATCTCTCGACTCGGGCATGAGCTTGGAAAACCAGTTTCAGCTCTTGGAACATCTCATATGCTCCGTGTTGCTCAAAACGCTTTTGGAGCCCCGATTCTAAACTGTAAAGCATGCCGCACTGAACAAGGGAGTAATCATCGCAGCGTGACTGCCAAGCATTCGTAACGTCTTGGTCCGCTGGGAGAATGGGTGGGTCACCTAGCGGTGCATCAAGGACATACAATCTCTTGGAAGCTATGAGGATGATCCTCAAGCCACGGACCCAGTCTGTATAGTTGCTTCCATCATCTTTCAGCTTGGTTTTCTCTAGGAACGCGTTGAAATTGAGGTTGACATTTGCGTTGGCCATTGGATCTACAATATAGATATTAAAGGCAATTTTAGACTAAGTTCATGATAATCGAGTTCACATAATCAAATTATTCAATGAACTCCCACTCAGATAGACATCTCTCTAGTCATCTAAGTGACACATGATCCATGTCAACTAGCCCGTGTCCGATCATCACGTGAGACGGACTAGTCATCCATGGTGAACATCTCCATGTTGATCGTATCTTCTATACGACTCATGTTCGACCTTTCGGTCTTCCGTGTTCCGAGGCCATGTCTGTACATGCTAGGCTCGTCAAGTCAACCTAAGTGTTTCGCGTGTGTAAATCTGGCTTACACCCGTTGTATGCGAACGTTAGAACCTATCACACCCGATCATCACGTGGTGCTTCGGAACAACGATCCTTAGCAACGGTGCACAGTTAGGGTGAACACTTCTCTTGAAATTTTATTGAGAGATCATCTTATTTACTACCGTCGTTTTAAGCAAATAAGATGTAAACATGATAAACATCACATGCAATCAATATAGTGACATGATATGGCCAATATCATCTTGCTCCTATGATCTCCATCTTCGGGGCACCATGATCATCATTGTCACCGGCATGACACCATGATCTCCATCATCATGATCTCCATCATTGTGTCTTCATGAGGTTGTCTCGCCAACTATTACTTCTACTGCTATGGCTAACGCTTAGCAATAAAGTAAAGTAATTACATGGCGTTTGTGATTGACTCGCAGGTCATACAATAAATAAGACAACTCCTATGGCTCCTGCCGGTTGTCATAGTCATTGACATGCAAGTCGTGAACCCTATTACAAGAACATGATCAATCTCATACATCACAATGCATCACATCACATCCTTCTGGCCATATCACATCACAAGGCATATGCTGCAAAAACAAGTTAGACGTTCTCTAATTTGTAGTTGCAAGTTTTTACGTGGTTGCTATAGGTTTCTAGCAAGAACGTTTCTTACCTACGCCAAAACCACAACGTGATATGCCAATTGCTATTTACCCTTCATAAGGACCCTTTTCATCGAATCCAATCCGACTAAGGTGGGAGAGACAGACACCCGCTAGCCACCTTATGCAACTGGTGCATGTCAGGCGGTGGAACCGGTCTCACGTAAGCGTACGTGTAAGGTTGGTCCGGGCCGCTTCATCCCACAATACCGTCGAATCAAGATAAGACTAGTAACGGCAAGCATATTAACAAAATCGACGCCCACAACTGCTTTGTGTTCTACTCGTGCATAGATTCTACGCATAGACCTAGCTCATGATGCCACTGTTGGGAGACGTAGTAGTAAATCAAAATTTTCCTACGTGTCACCAAGATCTATCTATGGAGAAACCAGCAAACGAGTGGGGAGAGATTGGATCTTCATACCTTTGAAGATCGCTAAGCGGAAGCGTTACAAGAACGCGGTTGATGGAGTCGTACTCGCAGCGATTCAGATCGCGGTAGATCCGATCAAGTGCCGAACGGACGGCACCTCCGCGTTCAACACACGTGCAGCCCGGTGACGTCTCCTACGCCTTGATCCAGCAAGGAGGAAGGAGAGGTTGGGGAAGAGCTCCAGCAGCAGCACGACGGCGTGGTGGTGGTGGAGTAGCAAGGTATCCCGGCAGGGCTTCGCCTAAGCACTGCGGAGGAGGAAGAAGCAGAATAGGGCTGCAGCGAGAGAGAAAGAGTTCGTCGTCTCAAACCTGCCCAAACCCTTGCATATATATAGGAGGAAGGAGAGGGAGGGCTGGCTTGGCCCCTCCTCCAAGGAGGAGGGATTCGGCCGAAGTGGGGGGAGAGTCCTCCTCCCACACGGGAGGTGGACCCCCCCCCCCTTTTTAAATCCCTTTTGCCTCTATCTCCAGATCCCTGGCGCATGGGCCCTTTCTAGAAGGTATTGGCTGGCTCAATATGGGCTGGAACACCTCCTCTAAGGGCCCATGAGGTCCTTTGGTCGTCACCCCCTCCCGGGGGTCCTCCGGCACCCTCCCGGCACTCCCGGTACAATACCGATGAGCCCGAAAACTTTCCGGTGACCAAAACTGGACTTCCTATATATCAATCTTTACCTCCGGACTATTCCGGAGCTCCTCGTGACGTCCGGGATCTCATCTGGGACTCCGAACAACCTTCGGTAATCACATATACCTTTTCCCTATAACCCTAGCGTCATCGTACCTTAAGTGTGTAGACCCTACGGGTTCGGGAGACACGTAGACATGACCGAGACACCTCTCCGGCCAATAACCAACAGCGGGATCTGGATACCCATGTTGGCTCCCACGTACTCCATGATGATCTCATCGGATGAACCACGATGTCAGGGATTCAATCAATCCCGTATATAATTCCCTTTGTCTATCGGTATGGTACTTGCCCGAGATTCGATCGTCGGTATCCGCATACCTTGTTCAATCTCGTTACTGGCAGTCTCTTTACTCGTTCCGTAATACATCATCCCGTGACTAACTCCTTAGTCACATTGAGCTCATAATGATGATGTCTTACCGAGTGGGCCCAGAGATACCTCTCCGTCACACGGAGTGACAAATCCCAGTCTCGATTCGTGTCAACCCAACAGACACTTTCGGAGATACCCGTAGCGTACCTTTATAGCCACCCAGTTACGTTGTGACGTTTGGCACACCCAAAGCATTCCTACGGTATCCGGGAGTTACACAATCTCATGGTCTAAGGAAATGATACTTGACATTGAAAAGCTTTAGCAAACGAACTACACGATCTTGTGCTATGCTTAGGATTGAGTCTTGTCCATCACATCATTCTCCTAATGATGTGATCCCGTTATCAACGACATCCAATGTCCATGGTCATGAAACCGAGACCATCTATTGATCAACGAGCTAGCCAACTAGAGGCTCACTAGGGACACGTTGTGGTCTATGTATTCACACATGTATTACGGTTTCCGGTTAACACAATTATAGCATGAATAATAGACAATTATCATGAACTAGGAAATACAATAATAACCATTTTATTATTGCCTCTAGGGCATATTTCCAACAAGTTGTTCATCCACCAACCTAGTGGTGCACATAGACCGGTATTGTTCTTACTTATTTACATAAGTATTTGTACTTTTCCATATGAACCATAAAACTAAAATCGCAATTGGCACTTCCTCTACTTTGATAATTGTCATGCATCCATGTATTCAGGTGTAATATCGGTAATTCGAGCACAAAATCATCTAATGTCTTAGTCTAGAATTGCCTAGCATGGTAAAAGTCATCCGCATATAAAAGAAAGTTACATCATCATGGTTGCATAGTTTGCAAGTACCTTTGTCCATCAAATGGTGATTGTCAAGCTCTTCAGAGCATGGTAGGGATCCCTTTATCTCCCTCCACAAATAGACTCACCTTTGACACCACTTTCAGTTTCCATAATTCCCTCATTCAACAGTCATGTTGCTGGATCAATCATCCCTACAGCTCGAGTTAACCAATAACCATTCGGATCCAATAAAAGGCCATAGGTTCGTTGTCCAGGAAGTCCAATTTATCTTGATATATAAGTGTGTAATCCCCATTGGCAACACGATGGATAAAACAGTTTTTCCAAATTTTAGATGCACTATGTGGGCTTCTAGCTGACAAGTTAGTGTGAGGGAAATATCATGCACTAGTGCAAGAACCCCTTATATGATTTTTGTACTAGCCATGTTCGTGTAAAACTAGACGGTGCCACTAACTTGACTAACTACGATCAGCGTCCACGTGAAACCCGGACGCGATAGACGTGTAGACAGTAGCAGCATCCGAGGAAATTGAATGATTCTAGTTAGGTACATGAAGGTAGCCCTTGCGTCATAAATCACTACAACCGCACCGCCAAGGCAAAAGCCGCAAATGTCGCTCGTAGCAGTGTGTGTTTATCACATGAACGCTACTACTCGGATGTCTAACCGGAGTACTGGTAGGCATGTGGGTCCTAAAACTAGCTGCGTTTCCAGCTCCTTGATGCCTCCGATGCGAACTAGAAGCGTTCGTGTTTGCTACACGCTGCCAAAAGATTGCACCAATGATGGACCACCTCTTCCTGTGTCCTTACACTTCCCTCTTCTTTCTCTATCCCCACTTAATTCTAGCATTCACCTCTCTCTCTTTCTCTCCACAATCTAGGTAGATCACTACAACATCTATCCTCCCCCCACATATTCATTAATAGATCTATTTCCTCTCGATCTTCCCCTTGTACTTTTCTTGTCTAAACACTAGGTGCCGACAATGAGCTCTCTGTCATGGCCTATGCTACCGGATGTGTCCGGCATATCATGTTGCAATAGGACGTCGTCTGTCGGATCCGGGAACATTTTGTACACCACCGACAGTGAAGCCCACCCAAATCGGGGGCAGCTCACCTATGCTATTTTATGGCTGCATATGCCGTGTTATGAAGAAAACCTCATACACAAAAAGAAACCAACTTGTCCTCTTGTGTGCCCACAAGGGAACTAAGGTACGTACAACAAATCATCTAACTAGTTTGCAAAAAATTCCATTTCAAACGCTAACTGAAATCACTCGATATGACATCTTGAAACAAAAGTACTACATCATGCATTGCATAACATAAATTTAAACTACTTGATTGAAAGTACTCTATTCAACCAATGTAGAACTATTCCTACCATACTAAGAATAACCTAACTAATCATCTTTGGCCTCAAGCTTTGCCACAATCCACACCATCCCCGTCGGAGACAGAGTCGCTGGACAGCCCGGCCCCATCTTCATGGTTCTAGCTGGAGAGATCATCGACCTAGAGCTCCTTGGTGAAAAGATCCATGCGATTCGCTCGGAGCTTGTCCATGTAGGCCTTGTCATCACGCTTGGTATCGGTCCCCTCGCGGTGAGAAATGACTAGGGATCAAGGCCGACTAGTTGTGGGATGTCACGATGATGTCATGGAAGAGCACATGGTTTAGGTGTAGCCTTTCGAAGCAAGAGGATCGATCCCAAAAGGAGCACGTGAATTGGACATTGTCCCTTGTAGAGACTTATAAAAATGTGTCTGCAAGTTAATTGTAAACTCAAAGCAAATTGAAGGCAGAAATATAATGATTTTGAGTAGTGTGATTTAAAAGTAAGTAACACCAAAGAATTAGAGTGGATGCAGCAGAACGAGTAAAGCGCTAACACTAATGGAGGATTAAAGCGTTCTTGATATGTTTCTACCGCAACATATGTCGTAGCATAGTCCTAGTTGGATACTTGAGTCACACTTGATGATTGTGATTGGGTGGATCCGTGTACAGGATATGTTCTACTCAAGGTAGACCTCATACCACAAATGCCAGTACCACAGTTTCCCCACGACGGTTCTCACTATGGTAATTAAGGTTTCCCCGTGGACATAGTCTCGCTAAGGGTTCTCTGTTATTCCCCTACGGATTGCAAAGGTGCAGAACTGAGGCTTCTACTGCCACCTCTATTTATCACGACATCTTAACCTTTACAACGATTATAATATGCTTTGTGACATTACGGCAAAAATACTAAGTGGGGCTTACAAATTCTCTTAAGCCATACATTCAATAGAGAATCTCATATTGGCCTTATCAACCTTTCAGCAAATATACACACCAAGGTTCCTTCATAGACCTGAGAACCAGGGGGTCTACAAGCACATGGAAACAACAAACTGTTGGAACCGAGGATCGACGGACGATCAAGAAGAACACGAGACACGATGGATTACCGGACGACAAACGTCCGCAGGGCAACAGATGCCCCCAGCGTCGAACTCTGGCCTTTTCTCAGTATTTCTCTGACTCGGCTCACTCCGAACCAACTGGATACATGGTACTTATAAAGACCCGGGCGACGCACTGCCAAGAACAACAAACTCCAGCGGGGTCTCATGCGCACGTACGCACGATCCACATGAACCGGCCTCCACTCGTACACGTACGAAGCGGCCGTACTCCGAGCTGATCGCAAGCCACCACCTGCTCCACTACCTAAGCATTCAACTAACCAACTGGAGACTCATTCCACTAACGCATGCAACACACGCACACCTCGCGGGCACACACACGCTACACAGTACGTATACACGTACACACAGCCACGCACGCCCCGGGCACGCACACACGCGCTCGAGCCCGCCACGGACCAGACTGTGTCCCGTTTGCGCACACACGCGCACCCAACAGACTACTCGTGGCTTATGCCCAACACACACCCAGGGCACACCCAGGGCCTAAAGGAGCCCGTTGTCCTCGATGTTGCCGTCGACGAGGAGAACCTGTTTCGCAGCCTGCGCCTTACGTGACCGCGGGCACTTACGTCGTAAATGCCCGCGCTCGCCGCAGCCGTAACAATGCCCACGCCACTTTTCTTCGCCGCCAGACGCCGTGCTCGCTGCTCCGTCGTCGTCGTGATCGTTGTCGCCGCCTCAGCCCAGCTGTCGCCGCCTCGCCGCACACTGCGCCGCCATGAATAGCGGTTGTTCGCCGCTCCTCCTGCCACTGCCCTGGATGCGTCGCCGTGTCCGTTCCTCGAACGCCTTCAGGCGCCCGACGGCCTCCTCGAACGCCATCTCCTCAACGTCACAGAACTGCTCGATGCCGGCTACCGCGGCGTACAGTCGGTCCGGCACGGTGTCGAGCAACTTCTTCACCATGGCGGCCTCGTCCAGCATGCTCCCGAGCTGCGCGTACCTTGCCGTCATGCCGTTCACCTTGCCTGCGTACTCAGTCGAGCTCGTCGCCTTCCTCCATCCGAAGGCGATCAAACTCTCCCCGCAATGTCGCGAGCCTCGCCGCCCGCACCCGATCGGCGCCGACGAAGCGCACTTTGAGGGAGTCCCATGCCTCCTTCGCCATGCTCTTCGTCGCCACTTGCATTAGCAGGTCTTCCGACAGCGCGCCCAGCATTGCCGCCCGCGCCGTCTTACTCTTCCCGGCGTCGACCGCCGCATCCTCCGCCAGCGCCACCGCACACCACAGTCCCTGGGCATCAAAGATCGCCTCCACTTTGATGGCCCAGGACGTGTATTTCGCCCTCCGCCGTCACCAGGGGGTCTACAAGCACATGGAAATAACAAACATCATATGAATATCGATGGTGAACATGAATGGAACGAACAAGTAATACTCGTAGTGATCCATGAGGGGTTCGGTATCATAGGATTTGGCACATAATGGGTACTCGACCATTCTTCAACCCCACGGCCGAGGTCTTCACCACCACGCTTCCGGCGTCATTACCTTCTTCTGTTCGTTCTTTTATTCTTCTTCTCATTTTTGGAAAATCTAGTACGCTAGAAACATAAATGTTTTCCAAGGTTTGGAAATTGAAGTCAAAACATCTGTAAAAGCTATTCTTGATGACCTTATATTTTGGGCTCACCGTCTCAAGACAGAAACATTGAAGGAACACGCCGAGCTGTGGCGTGACCCCTGTAAACTCTAAGCCTTTTCTAAATATATTCAGGTGGGGAACCTTTCTCCCCGGTGACCATTTAAAAAAGAACAAGATGGCGATGGGTGATGGTGATGATGGTTGATAAAGATGATTGATGTCGACGTTCCCTTGCATGCCATAGTCATGATGGTAGTCTCATCCTTTCTAATTCCCTCTCGGGACTCATTCCAAAGGCTAGGGTTCTATGTTTTGGATGAGTTTTTGGAGTCTCTATATGTATAATGTCAAATCCATTCGCACAAGGTGGAAGTAGTCAATGAGGAGGCACCGGCGGCTGCTACGATCCTGCGCTTGTACCAAAGGTCGTCGAATGCTCTGGCTCCCCTGCGCAGCCCAACATTTTCCAATTGTCTCCATTCTTTTATGGTATTTGTTTATCACATTAATTGACGTGATTTATCACCTTTTCCCGTGTCCTTTCTGTAATACTTCAAATACTTCTGAAAATACATCCCGGAGAAAAAGGGCAAAAAGAAGTGTGTGTGTGTGTGTATGCGGTAAAATCCAACAAAGAAAACTGCGTAGACACAAAATATAAAAATAAAACGTTAAATAATCACATAATTTGGACTTATAAAATCCCCCAAGCGGTCATGGGCCTCTCCGCACCATTTCAAATGCCCTAATGACCCATGCCTGGGCTACCCCCCCCCCCCCCCCCCCCCCCCGCGCACACACACACCACGGTCCATTTATCTGGACCGTGCGCATGTCCGGAGCCACCGTCATGGGTCAGCGCTGGGCTGCCCGCGAGCGCCCTTTCACGCCGCATGGGAAGGGGAGGCCAGACCCACCTATATGCGTCTTTGGGCCCCGAGGCAGGCCGTTGTGCTGTATGCGCAGCCCCCTGAGCGAGGTAATGTTGTGTCCGCCTGTGAGCGTCTGCGGGCCCCTGACGGCTTGCATCGCTCATCAGAGAGACAGACACGCATAGACTCGGTTGCGCCAGCCGGGTACGTCGTGTGCCCAACTCGGTGTGCTGTGTGCCGGACGGTCTGATAGAGCAGTCTGGCTAGAGTCGCGATGGTAGATCAGGTTGCTATTCGGCCATGGGTTGTGACGATAAGAGGCTGGATGGCCAGCGTTGTGTTGCTTGACCCGGTGTGCCGGGGCTCCTAACCAGATCGTCAAGTCGGTGTTTGTCGTGGGCTGTTTGATCTTTATTCTACCCAAATAATAAGTGTCACATGTGTAGCACGAAGTAATACGGACCTAACATTTTTATAACTAAAACTGTCATTCAAAAAAAAATCCTCAAAAAAACTGAAACTTGATCCTTCGTAACTAAAGTTGTCAGCATCCAATCCATCGATTTACAATCGGATCAGCAAGCCTGATGGGGGAGACGAGACAGACGGCAGCTGGTGATGATACCAGCATCCAAGGAACCTCTGCGCCAGCGGCGGCGAAGCGGTGGTCCATGCTCCCGGACGATCTCCTCCGCCTGGTCCACGCCAGGCTTGTCGGCCCCGTTGATGGCGCCCGCTTCGCCGCCGTGTGCGCATCGTGGCGCGCCATTGTGCCAGCTCTCCCGTCACGTCTCCCATGGTTGATCCTTGACCCAAGCGGCAACGACAAGGCCAAGCATGTCTACTGCCTCGCAGACGACACCATCCGTCCGCGCATCCCGTTCCCGAGTGAGGCCGTCGGCAAGTGCTTCGTTGGCAGCTATGGTGGTGGATGGGTCGTCCCGTCCGATGCCCCGCTTAGGATCGTGAACCTCTTCTCCCGTGCTCAGGTGTTGCTTTCTACACAACAGAAAAAGGTCAGGATCGTGAACCAATTCACCAGTCCGGACGGTGCGCCCTCCTCTATAGCGCGAAGGAAATACACCCCTTCACGGTTGGGAACTGGCGACCAGTTACATCCGTTGAAGATAATCTTCTCTGGGCCTCCCACCTCAAGTAGTTGTGTCGTCGCTGCCATTACCGACGAGCGTGACGTAGCTATCTGCGGGCCTGGCCACCCAGAGCGCGAATGGACGAGGCGAAGATACGATGGGGACGTAGTCTTGGATATCACCTTCTGCAATGGCCACCTCTATTGCCTCCTGGGATACACCAAACAACTTGTCAAGTGTGAGGTCAGCCTAACCGAGTTCGGGGTGGCGGCGTTCGGGCCCAACCAATGGCTGGCCATGCCAAACCGCTACTCGTTGATGGAGGGAAATCGGACCCGCACGACACGTACATTCTTGAGCTAAGTGGAAAACTTGTGATGGCGGTAAGGCGGATCAGGAGGCCGTGGCCAAGGCCGTGCAACATCCGCGGCCCCCTTTTCTTGGTGTTTGAGCTCGTTCATGCAGATGCAGATGAAGCGACGACACATCACTCGTACAAGTGGGAAGAGATAAAAAGCCTCGGTGATCATGCCTTATTCTTAGGCCCAACTTGCGCCAAGGCGATGCACCTAGTATCGACAGATGAGCATGGCGCCAAGGCGATGCACCTAGTATCGACAGATGAGCATGGCGCCAAGGCGATGCACCTAGTATCGACAGATGAGCATGGCGCCAAGGCGATGCACCTAGTATCGACAGATGAGCATGGCGATCTTCGGAGAAACTGCATCTACTACTCTCACAATCACGGCTGCGTAGAGAAAAGACGGGGCAACGGTCCGAAAGGCGTCGAGCGGTTCTTTACAAGCTCCAATTGTGATCGTTGTAGTGTGTACTACAAGGAGTATGAAAGTATTGACAACGTCGTTGTGGAGGGGATTACATCGGTAGGGTACTGCATGTCGGGTGATACTCATCCTCCCATGTGGCTTTTGCCTCCAAATCTCTAGCAAAGTTTGTTCTACTCCTAGTTCTCCTATTTTCTTATTTCGTGCTCTTGTTTTTCTTCCACGACAATCATGTTATGACGACAAGTATACATGTCCCATACATACCACATACATTCAATGGTTTTACGCTATCATTTCATGGAACTCTTCACAGAAATTATTGTAATCCAGCTTGTACTGGTTTAGACTGTTGTATACTTTCGACATTTCCGTGTTTTCTTCCGTGCATTCCAATTGCCAAGAGTCCTTTATTGACCGTTTTCTGTCGATTTTGTTCAACCTGCACTGCTTGGATTAAAAGTCAGCTCCTGTTAACAGCACACACAATCAAGTTTGCTATATTTGCCTCACAGCTTACATGCATCAGCATGTCACGTAGGAAATAACACACATTCAACCAAAGACAATCCTGTCTAACTTGCCCTGCGGCGGTTGCTGAACCAGAAGGTCCAGGCGTGCTCCTTGTGTGCCCCGTGGAGCAACCGTTGGTGGCGGCGATTGATAACCCATAAGTATAGGAAATCGTAACAGTCTTCGAGGAAAGCTTTTACCTAAATTTGTTGACTCGACATAAAGGGAGACAAAGAATATTTATTGGTCTTTACAGTTGAGTTGTCAATTTAACAACACCTGAATTATCTTTTTCTAGCACAAGTTTAGTAGCAAATTAGAATAATAGTAGTAACAGTAACAATGACAGCGGTTGTTTTGTAGTGATTGTAACAATAATAGCAACAATATTAACTTAGCAAGATTCAGTATATGAACAACATAAGCCATAGATCAGCGATGGATAGACATGGATGACATTCATTATGTAACTGTTACACACTAGAGTGACATCATACGTACTTGCAATAAGAACTTACATGAAATTTTTTGTCCTACCCTCCCGTGGCAACGGGGTCCATAAGGAAATCTAAGGGATATTAAGGCATCCTTTTAATAGAGAATCGAAACAAAGCATTAACACTTGGTGAATACACGAACTTCTCAAATTACGGCAATCACCGAAAAGAATCACAATTATTGTCACTTTGGGATATGCAGATCATGACACGGAATAGGTGCATATAACTTGCAAGATAGGATCTAAAACACTCTCATATTTATGAGAACATAATAGGTTCAGATCTGAAACATGGCACTCGGGCCCTAGTGACAATTATTAAGCATAGCAAAGTCATAACAACATCAATCTCAGAACATAATGGATACTAGGGATAAAGCCCTATCAAAATTACTCACTCCCGGTGGTGAGCATCATGGAATTGTTGATGGAGAAGGGTTGGTGATGATGACGGCGATGATCTCCACTCTCCGGAGCTCCAAACGGATTCTAGATCAGCCCTCCCGAGGAAGAATAGGAGGTGACGACAACTCCATCTCGTGAAACGCGGTGAAATCTTCTCTCCTATTTTTCTCTCCATAATTATGAATTTATAGGACTGTAATTATGGTTGGAGGAGCCATGTGGGCCCCACAAACTAACAGGACGCGCCCAGGAGGGTGGGTGATGAGGTCACCTCACGGGTAGGGTCATAGGCCTGACATCTAGGGCCCACTTGGGGGGCCCACGTTAGCATTAAAGTCCCTGGACTACCGATGCATTCGGATACATCCTTAGGATCCACTCGGTTACGGATGGTCACTCGGACGTCACTTCGTCAGTTGGCAATGATCCAACACTCGGACGAGAAGGAGAGGAGCCGGCGTAGGAGTCGTAACGTTCGAGGCACTTGATAACTCACATAAAGTATTGTGAAGACTAACGTTACCAGTATAGCCTTAGTTAAGATGGCAGTTCCTAGTAACGCATGTAGTTACTCGCATTTAATACCTTGTAATGGCGCTCGGTGGGTCCTAGCGCACTCTATATTAGCCGCCTCGAGCTCCTGGACAAGGGTTTCGAACCTCTGTAATCAGACACCCCCCATAAGCAAACACTAAGCCTCAGGGTTCGAGACGTAGGGTTGTTACCACTCCCGAGTGGGGCCCGAACTCGTACATCTGAGTTTTACACTTGTGCCGTAGCTAGCCTCCGCCCCCCTTCATTCGTACCCCCAGTATTATTGTCAGATTTACTCCCATGACAATTGGCGCCCACCGTGGGGTAGCACGTCTAGCAAACTCCGGCGCAGGTGGAGATCCAATTTTTCCGGTCATCATGATGGCACTCGGCGGCGAGATCCTCTTCGGTACCCTCCGCTTCATCGCCGACGGCTCGGCATGGTTGCATGTTCCCCGCCCGCGGCGCGACACATTTCAACGCGGCGGCGAAGGGAGTTCTACTTCGACAGCCGTCGGAGCACTATGGCTCCACACTCGCCCGTCCCTTTGTGGGTCGTCGCAAGCGCTCCGGACGCTCACGGCTGCAGCTATGGATCAAGCATGTCGTGGCGTGTCAGTGCACGACCGGGCAGGTGGCCGTTCTCGATTCAGATGACCCCATCGTTAGCTTGTTCCCCTCTTCGGGCGACGAGTTGTCCGATGGGTCTGAGTGCGAGAACAACGGAAATGCTGTAGAGATACTGATGGCCCACACCACCAAGCATGGACCTCCTGGGTACTCTGCGGGTGGTTCCTGTGGCCGAGATGGTGGTCGCGATGACGGCAACACCGACGCTTACGTCGCCTAGCCTCTCAGTCGGCTGTAGTGGGAGGAGATGAGGAAGAGGAACGATGAAGTTCTGCTCACTCCCATCATGGGGACCACCCCGAAGGAGATGGCCTTAGAGGCCATGCCCCAAGCCACTTTGGCTAAGCGCGAGCGGCTCAAGCGACTCCAGCGGTCACTCGACGACCGCGCTGCCAGAGCGTAACCCAGCTCTAGCCACAGTTGGTGGCAATTTTTCCTGAATGATAGATCGCCAAAAATTCTAGTGATGCGCACGTCACTGGAAAATCTAGCTGCAACCACACGAATAGCTGAATCTATTCAGTCGTCCAGTTCTGCGGCTGGAAAGGGCATTCAGCAGATCCAGACCTTGCTGAAGACCACCCTGAGACAAAATTCAGAGGTGTCGTAGTCGCATCAACGCATACACAGGAAGTCCATTCGGGCCAATACAGTGGAGTCTGCTCATAGCCCGCATGCATACGGAAAGCGCCGGCATTCCCCTCCTCCTTCGAGAGGCCTGCATGGGGGACATTGGCACGACGACCAAGATGTTAGTCGAACGCCTCCTCCGAGGGGCGGTTCATATGGTAGACGTGTTGGGGAACGTTGCATGGGAAACAAAAAAATTCCTATGCGTCACCAAGATCAATCTAGGAGATGAGCATCTATGAGAGGAGAGATTGGATCAACGTACCCTTGTAGATCGCTAAGAGGAAGCGTTAAAGAACACGGTTGATGTAGTGGTCCGTCTCCGCAATCCAAATCGCAAGCCGTCCCACGAACTCCCGATCAAGTACCGAACGGACGGCACCTCCGCGTTCAGCACACGTGCAGCTTGATGAAGATCTTCGCCTTCTTGATCCAGCAAGAGGGGGTGGAGAGGTAGACGAGTTCTTCGGTAGCGCGACGGCATTGCGGCGATTGTGGTGGAGTAATTCCTGTAGGGCTTCACCTAAGCACTACTGAAAACCGATCTAGAGGAGAAAACGATCTAGAGAAAGAAGAGGACAGCACTTGGTAGAATTAGGGTTGGGGCTGCCCTCAAAATCCTCTAGTATATATAGGATGGAGGGGAGAGGAGGCAGCCCTAGCCTCTCCTCCAAGGAGAGGTTTGGCCGAACCAAAGGGGAGGAGTCCACCTCCCACAAGGGAGGTGGATTCCAAGTGGGACTCCTCCCAAACTTGGCCCCTACTCTATCTCTTCCCTATGCGCATAGGGACTTATGGGATGGCTTGTGCAGCCCACCAGGGGCTGGTGCGCCACCTCTAAGGCCCATGTGGCCCCTTGGGGTATGTGGGCCCCACTTGGTGGTCCCCGAAACCCATTCGTCACTCCCGGTACACTGCCGAAAATGCCCAAAACTTTTCCAGAGTTCAAACACCACTTTCCTATATATCAATCTTTACCTCCGGACCATTCCGGAGATCCTCGTGATGTCCAGGATCTCATCCGGGACTTTGAACAACCTTCGGTCACCACCATACATAACTCTATACTACCGAAACGTCACCGAACCTTAAGTGTGCAGACCCTGCGGGTTCGAGAACTATCTAGACATGACCGAGACGCCTCTACAGTCAATAACCAATAGCGGGACCTGGATGCCCATATTGATTTCTACATATTCTACGAAGATCTTTATCGGTTGAACCTCTATGTCAAGGATTCAGTTAATCCCGTATGATGTTCCCTTTGTTCTTCGGTATGTTACTTGCCCGAGATTCGATTGTCGGTATCTCCATACCTAGCTCAACCTCGTTACCGGCAAGTCTCTTTACTCGTTCCGTAATACAAGATCCTGTGGCTAACACTTAGTCACATAGCTTGCAAGGCTTATTGTGATGTTGTATTACCGAGTGGGCCCTAAGATACCTCTCCGTCACACGGAGTAACAAATCCCAGTGTTGATTCATGCCAACCCAGCAGACACCCTCGGAGAAACCTGTAGAGCACCTTTATAGTCACCCAGTTACGTTGCGACGTTTGATACACACAAGGCACTCCTTCGGTGTCCGTGAGTTGCATGATCTCATGGTCATAGGAACATATACTTGACATGCAGAAAACTGTAGCAATAAACTGACACGATCATGTGCTATGTTTATAGTTTGGGTCTTGTCCACACATCATTCTCCTAATGATGTGATCCCATTTATCAAATGACATCTAGTGTCAATGGCTAGGAAACCTTGACCATCTTTGATCAACGAGCTAGTCTACTAGAGGCACACTAGGGACAAAGTGTTGTCTATATATCCACACATATAATGTGTTTCCAATCAATATAATTATAGCATGGATAATAAACAATTATCATAAACAAGGAAATATAATAATAAACACTTTATTTATTGCCTCTAGGGCATATTTCCAACAGACTCCCACTTGCACTAGAGTCAATAATCTAGTTCACATCACTATGTGATTTACATTGTAATGAATCGAACACGCATGCAGTTATGGTGTTGATCATGTTTGGCCCTTGGAAGAGGTTTAGTCAACGGGTCTGCAACATTCAGATCCGTGTGCATTTTGTAAATATTTATGTCCTTCTTCTCGATGTAATAACAGATGGAATTGAAGTGTCGCTTTATGTGTCTTGTCCTCTTGTGAAACCTTGGTTCCTTGGCCAGAGCAATGGCACCAGTGTTGTCATAGAACAGATTCATTGGATTCAGTGCACTGGGCACTACTCCAAGATCTGTCATGAACTGCTTCATCGAGACACCTTCCTTCGCTACCTCCGAGGATGCGATGTACTCCGTTTCGCATGTAGAATCAGCTACCACGCTTTGCTTGGAACTGCACCAGCTTACCGCTCCCCCATTGAGAATAAATATGTATATGTGACTTAGAGTCATCCGGATTAGTCTCAAAGCTTGCATCGACGTAACCCTTTACGACGAGCTCTTGATCACCTCCATAAACGAGAAACATTTCCTTAGTCCTTTTCAGGTACTTAAGGATATTCTTGACCGCCGTCCAGTGCTCCATTCCAGGATCACTTTGAAACCTTCCGGCCATACTTATGGCAAGGCTGACATCGGGTCTTGTCCACAGCATTGCATACATGATAGAGCCTATGGCTGAAGCATAGGGGATGACACTTATCTTCTCTCTATCTTCTGCGATCACTGGGCATTGAGTCTTACTCAAATTCACACCTTGTAACACAGACAAGAACCCCTTCTTGGACTGATCCATTTTGAACTTCTTCAAAACTTTATCAAGGTATGTGCTTTGCGAAAGTGCTATCAAGCGTCTCGATCTATCTCTATAGATCTTAATGCCTAATATGAAAGCAGCTTCTCCTAGGTCCTTCATTGAAAAACTTGTGTTCAAATATTCCTTCACGCTTTCCGGCATTTCTATATTATTTCCAATCAGCAATATGGCATCCACATATAATATTAGAAACGCTATAGAGCTCCCACTCACTTTCTTGTAAATACAAGATTCTCCATAAACTTGTATAAACCCAAACGCTTTGATCACCTCATCAAAGCGCTTATTCCAACTCCGAGAAGCTTGCACCAATCCATAAATGGATCGCTAGAGTTTGCAAACTTTGTCAAGATTCTCTGGATCGACAAAACCTTTTGGTTATACCATATACAACTCTTCCTTGAGGAAACTGTTGAGGAATGTTATTTTGACATCCATCTGCCAAATTTCATAGTCGAAATATGCAGCTATTGCTAATATGATTCTGACGGACTTAAGCATCACTACGGGTGAGAAGGTCTCATCGTAGTCAACTCCTTAAACTTGTGAAAAAACCTTTGCCACAAGTCGAGCTTTATAGACGGTGATATTACCGTCCGCGTTCGTCTTCTTCTTAAAGATCCATTTGTTCGGAATGGCCTTTCGCCCTTCAGGTAATACTTCCAAAGTTCACACTTTGTTTTCATACATGGATCCCATCTCGGATTTCATGGCCTCTAAACATTTCTCGGAATCCGGGCCCATCATCGCTCCTCCATAACTCGTAGGTTCATTGTTGTCTAACAACATGACCTCCAAGACAGGGTTGCCATACCACTCAGGAGCAGTACGTTCCCTTGTCGACCTACGAAGTTCAATAGCAACTTGATCCAAAGCTTCATGATCATCGTCATTCACTTCCTCTTCAACTGTCGTTGGCTCCACAGAAACATCTTTCTATGTTGTGCTACTCTCTGGTTGAAGTAAAGATTCAATAACCTCATCAAGTTCTATTTTCCTCCCACTCAATTCTTTCGAGAGAAACTCTTTCTCAAGAAATGTTTTGTTCATAACGATAAACACTTTGCCTTCTGATCTGAGATAGAAGGTATACCCAACTGTCTCTTTCGGGTATCTTATGAAGACGCATTTCTCCGCTTTGGGTTCCAGCTTTTCAGGCTGAAGCTTTTTGACATAAGCATCACATCCCCAAACTTTAAGAAACGACAACTTTGGCCTCTTGCCAAACCATAGTTCATATGGCGTCATCTCAATGGATTTCGATGGTGCCCTATTTAAAGTGAATGCAGATGTCTCTAATGCATAACCCCAAAACAATAGTGGCAAATTGGCAAGAGACATCATAGAACGCGCCATATCTAATAAGGTTCGATTACGACGTTCGGACACACCATTACGCTGTGGTCTTCTAGGCGGTGTCAACTGTGAAATAATTCCACACTGTCTTAAGTGACTGCCAAACTCATAACTCAGATATTCACCTCCTCGATCAGATTTTAGGAATTTAATCTTCTTATTACGATGATTCTCAACTTCACTCTAAAACTTCTTGAACTTTTCAAACATTTCAGACTTGTATTTCATTAAGTAAATATACCCATATCTACTTAAGTCATCCGTGAAGGTGAGGAAATAACAATATCCACCGCACGCCGCAACATTCATTGGACCACACACATCAGTATGTATGATTTCCAACAAGTCACTTGCCCGTTCCATTGTTCCATAGAACGGCATTTTAGTCATCTTGCCCATGAGGCATGGTTCACATGTGTCAAGTGATTCAAAATCAAGTGACTCCAAAAGTCCATCAGCATGGAGCTTCCTCGTGCGTTTTACACCAATATGACCTAAACGGCAGTGCCACAAGAAAATGGTATTATCACTATCAACTCTATATCTTTTGGTATCAATGTTATGAACATGTGTATCATCACTATCAAGATTTAATATGAATAAACCCCTCACATTGGGTGCATGACCATAAAAGATATTACTCATATAAATAGAACAACCATTATTCTTTGACTTAAATGAGTAACCGTCTCGCAATAAACAAGATCCAGATATGGTGTTCATGCTTAACGCAGGCACTAAATAACAATTATTTAGGTTCATCACTAATTCCGATGGTAATCGAAGAGAGAGCGTGCCGATGGCGATCACATCAACCTTGGAACCATTTCCCACACGCATCGTCACTTCGTCCTTCGCCAGCCTTCGTCTATTCCGTAGTTCCTGTTTTGAGTTGCAAATGTGAGCAACCGAACCGGTATCAAATACCCAGGCACTACAACGAGATCTAGTAAGGTACACATCGATAACATGTGTATCATATATACCTTGTTCGTTGTTGGCCGCCTTCTTGTCAGCCAGATACTTGGGGCAGTTCCGCTCCCAGTGACCAGTTCCCTTGCAATGAAAGCACTCGGTTTCTGGCTTGGGTCCAGCCTTGGGTTTCTTCACGGGATGAGAAACTGCTTTGCCACCCTTCTTGGAGTTACCCTTCTTTCCCTTGCCATTCTTCTTGAAACTAGTGGTTTTATTGACCATCAACACTTGTTGTTCTTTCTGGATTTCAGACCCAGCGACTTTCAGCATCACAAACAGCTCGGTGACTGACTTGTTCATCCCGTGCATGTTATAGTTCAGCACGAAGCTCTTGTAGCTAGGTGGCGGTGATTGAAGAACTCTGTCAGTGATCGCCTCTGGCGGAAGAGGCATCCCTAACTCCGCCAGACGAGTCGAATACCCAGACATTCTGAGTATATATTCACTGATAGACCCATTCTCCTCCATTTTGCAAGCATGGAACTTATCGGAGGTCTCATACCTCTCGATCCGGGCGTTCTTCTTAAAGATAAACTCCAACTCCTGGAACATCTCATATGCTCCATGACGTTCAAAACGTCTTTGAAGTCCCAATTTTAAGCCATACAATATTGCACACTAAACTATTGAGTAATCTCCAGAACGTGCCTCCCAAGCGTTCTTAACGTCTTTGGATGACAAGTTTGTGGGTTGGTTACCAAGCGGTGCATCAAGGACATATGCCTTCTGGGAAGCCGTGAGGATAATCCTCATATTACGGGCTCAGTCCACAAAGTTACTTCCATCATCTTTCAACTTAGCTTTCTCTAGGAACGCATTAAAATTCAGGGGTGCTACTGCGCGAGCCATTGATCTACAACATAAATCAGCAAAGGTTACTACGACTATTGTTCAAGACAATGAGTTTAGTTAATCAAATTACTAAAGCTCCCACTCAAATTGACATCCCTCGGGTCATCTGAGTGACACATGATCCATGTTCACCAACTCAAGTCTGTTCATCACGTGAGTTAAGGTGGTTTCAATGGTGAACATCATCATGTCGATCATATCTACTATATGACTCATGCTCGACCTTTCTGACTCTTGTGTTCCGAGACCATGTCTGTACATGCTAGGCTCGTCAAGTTTAACCTGAGTGTTCTGCATGTGCAACACTGTCTTACACCCGTTGTATGCGAACGTAGAGTCTATCACACCCGGTCATCACGTGGTGTCTCGACATGACGAACCTTCGCAACGATGACCACTCGGGGAGAACACAATTCATCTTGATATTTAAGTGAGGGATCACCTTATAATTCTACTGTCGTCCTAATCAAAACAAGGTGCATAAAAGGATTAACATCACATGCAATTCATAAGTGACATGATAAACTTGGGATTTTGATCTCCATCTTGAAAGCACCGGCATGATCTCCATCATCACCGGCATGACACCATGATCTCCATCATCTTGATCTCCATCAACGTGTCGCCATCGGAGTTGTCACGCCCACCATGCTTCTACTACTATTGCTACCATTTAGCGATAAAGTAAAGCATTACATAGCGCTTAAACATTGACACGCGGGTCATACAATAATCAAAGACAACCCTATGGCACCTGTCGGTTGTCGTACTCATCGACATGCAACTCGTGATATTCTATACAAAAACATGATCATCTCATACATTACATATATCACATCATGCAATTGGCCATATCACATAACAACATACCCTACAAAAACAAGTTAGATGTCCTTTAATTGTTGTTGCATGTTTTATGTGGCTGCTATGGGTATCTAGCAAGAACGATTCTTACCTACGCAAAACCACAACGGTGATATGAAGATTGTTTTTCAACCTTCTACAAGGACCGCCTTAATCAAATCCGATCCAAATAAAGTGGGAGAGACAGACACCCGCCAGCCATCTTTATGCGATGAAGTCACATGTCAGTTGATGGAACACCGCCTCTCGTAAGCGTATGAGTAAAGTCGGTCCGAGCTGCTTCATCCCATAATACCGCTGAACCAAGAAAAGACTAAGGAAGGAATCAATCTGAATATCAACGCCCACGAACTCTTTGTGTTCTACTCAAGATCTCATCTACACATAGACCTAGCTCATGATGCCACTGTTGGGGAACGTTGCATGGGAAACAAAAAAAATCCTACGCTTCACCAAGATAAATATAGGAGATGAGCATCTATGAGAGGAGAGATTGGATCTACGTACCCTTGTAAATCGCTAATCGGAAGCGCTAAAGAACGCGGTTGATGTAGTGGTACGTCTCCGTGATCCAAATCGCAAGCCGTCCCACGAACTCCCGATCAAGTACCGAACGGACGACACCTTCGCGTTCAGCACACGTGCAGCTCGGTGAAGATCTCCACCTTCTTGATCCAACAAGAGGGAGCGGAGAGGTAGGCAAGCTCTCTGACAGCACGACGGCGTTGCAGCGATGGTGGTGGAGCAATTCCAGCAGGGCTTCGCCTAAGCACTACTGAAAACCGATCTAGAAGAGAAAACGATCTAGAGGAAGAAGAGGACAGCACTTGGCAGAATTAGGGTTGGGTCTGCCCTCAAAATCCTCTAGTATATATAGGAGGGAGGGGAGAGGAGGCATCCCTAGCCTCTCCTCCAAGGAGAGGTTTGCCGAACCAAAGGGGAGGAGTCAACTTCCCACAAGGGAGGTGGATTCCAAGTGGGACTCCTCCCAAACTTGGCCCCTACTCTATCTCTTCCCTATGCGCATAGGGCCTTATGGGCTGGCTTGCCCAGCCCACCAGGGGATGGTGTGCCACCTCTAAGGCCCATGTGACCCCTTGGGGTATGTGGGCCCCACTTGGTCGTCCCCAGAACCCATACGTCACTCCCGGTACACTGCCGGAAATGCCCAAAACTTTTCCGGAGTTCAAACACCACTTTCCTATATATCAATCTTTACCTCCAGACCATTACGGAGATCCTAGTGACATCCGGGATCTCATCCGGGACTCCAAACAACCTTCGGTCACCACCATACATAACTCTATACTATCGAAACGTCACCGAACCTTAAGTGTGCAGACCCTGTGGGTTGGAGAACTATGTAAACATGATCGAGACACCTCTACAGTCAATAACCAATAGCGGGACCTAGATGCCCATATTTATTCCTACATATTATATGAAGATCTTTATCGGTTGAACCTCTATGTCAAGGATTCAGTTAATCCCGTATGATGTTCCCTTTGTTCTTCAGTATGTTACTTGCCCGAGATTCGATCATCGGTATCTCCATACCTAGTTCAACCTCGTTATCAGCAAGTCTCTTTACTCGTTCCATAATACAAGATCCCGTGGCTAACACTTAGTAACATTGCTTGCAAGGCTTATTGTGATGTTGTATTACCGAGTGGGCCCTGAGATACCTCTCTGTCACACGGAGTAACAAATCCCAGTGTTGATCCATGCCAACCCAGCAGACACCCTCGGAGAAACCTATAGAGCACCTTTATAGTAACCCAGTTACGTTGCGAAGTTTGATACACACAAGGCACTCCTCCGGTGTCCGCGAGTTGCATGATCTCATGGTCATAGGAACATATACTTGACATGCAGAAAACAGTAGCAATAAACTGACACGATCATGTGCTACGTTTATAGTTTGGGTCTTGTCCATCCCATCATTCTCCTAATGATGTGATCCCGTTTATCAAATGACATCTCATGTCAATGTCTAGGAAACCTTGACCATCTTTGATCAACGAGCTAGTCTACTAGAGGCACACTAGGGACAAAGTGTTGTCTATATATCCACACATGCAATGTGTTTCCAATCAATACAATTATTGCATGGATAATAAACAATTATCATGAACAAGCAAATATAATAATAAACACTTTATTTATTGCCTCTAGGGCATATTTCCAACAAGACGACCCTACGACGGCGGTCGACCTCCTAGAGAAGACTGCGATTAGAGTCCTATTCGGCATAGGGGCTATGAAGAAGGTGGTCGGCGACCTCCACTGCTCAATGCCAGATCCATCATAACACAGAATGTGGTGGACAAGAATAGACAGATCAGACATCGAGCGAGTGGATGGGGGGACTTCAAGTCTCGAGTGCTTCAATAGGTACATCCGAGAGGCCGAGATCCCCTCCAACTATAGGTTGGTGACGGGAATCGGGAAGTTTAGCAGCGAGTCCAAGCCGGAAACCTGGCTCGAAGATTGCCGAGTGGCTGTCCAGATCGATGGCGGTGCTGATTTTGTAGCGATGAAGCATCTTCCTCTCATGCTAGAGGGATCTACGCGGGCGTGGCTGGTTAAACCAGTTGCCCCCTAGAAGCATCTACTTCTGGGAAGACCTGGCTCAGGTGTTTGTCAAGACATTTGAGGGCACCTACAAGCATCCGTGTGGTTTTATGTTGCTACAGTACTGCGTCCAAAAAAGCAATGAAACTCTGTGAGTACATTCAGCGCTGGATCACGCTGCACCATACCGTTGAAAATTTTACTGAGCATCAAGACGTCTGCGCCTCAAGGCATGCACTCGGTATCGAGAGCTCATCTTGAAGTTCGGTCGAGTTGGGGACCTGTCCCTCAGTCGGGCCATGGAAATCGCCAATCGGCCGGTATGCCAACGGAAAATAAGAAGATTGCCTCCGAAGCGGCAAAGGACGAACCGGCGACGCCCCTCAATCGGGGGGAAACGCTGGGAAGAAGAAAAGGCGGAAGGTTGATTCTTCGGGTAAGGCAGAAGTAGTGGCAGTCCCTGGCCAGGGGAAGCCCAACCCGAAGAAGAAGAAGAAGGAATGGGCTAACAAGTATTTTGGGTGTTGCATAATCTAAACCACTAAAGCCTGCCGTTTTGCAACTTTAGCCTGCAGGTAGATATGATGGACTCATGTGGAACAACTTTTTGGGTTACAAAATTATGTCAATAAAACTTTGCAAGATTGGTAGCAACTACTCATATAGATACCTAGAGGCAATATCAAGCATTCATACTACTTAGAACTCAAAGAATTCAACATACAAGCTCATTTTCAGTATCACGAAGTGTAGTAAAATATGCAAAATAGAAGCCACTAAAGAAAAAAACTAATTGGAGCAATCGGGGAGTCACATACCAAGGAGAAATTCCTCAAAACAGTTTCGGAAACGGAGTTCCAAACAAAGAGATCGAAAATCTTAGGTTTGGAAGCAAGAACACGGAAAAGAGAGTGACTACGAATTTTTGCTGGAGGTAAGAAGACATGGGCTGAATAGATAAGGCAGGGGGCATGTGGGCCTCACAAGCTATGAGGCCGCGCCTAGGGGGTGGTTACGTCCTGTTGTCTTGTGGTCCATAGGTGCACCTCCTTTATGTGTTTTTAGCACCAAACTTTTTTTAATATTCTAGAAAAAATCATGTTAAAATTTTGTTGGATTCTGAGACTTTTTATTTCTGGGTCATTTTTATTGCACGGGAAATTTAGAAAACCAAGAACTCATGGCATTTTATTTTTTTAACTAAAAATAACAGAGAGTAAACTAATGATATAGAGAGTTGTGCTTACTAAATTCATCAACCCCATGTCTTTCAAAAAGGATCCATTAATAAAGTTGACCAAGTCTTATTAATAACCGTTTCCCATTGACATAAAACCAAAGAATTTCCGTATAATACTAAGTTACCTCAATGGGAATTTGCATATCCCCAACAATAAGAATATCATATTTCTTCTTGACAGTAGGTAAAGAAAATTTAAACCCTCCAATAGTTATTGTGGCAATTGGCTCAATGGTATTAATATTATTCACTGAAGATGACTTCTTCAAAAAGTGCACCATCCAGCCCTTGATTTTGTTCCAAACTCTATCTTTCAAAAACTTAGAAGCACCCTTCTCTTGCAATTACCAACATCAAAGAGCATACCCAAGTACTTGTCGGAAAGAGACTCATTTGTGATATTTAAGGCATGCTTTACTTCTGCTCAAAGGTTTTCAGGGCATTCTTTATTGAAAAACACCGATGACTTTGAGAGGCTTATCCTTTGGCCCGAGGCATTAGAGTATCTCTTCATTAGGGAGGACAACTTCATAGCTCCAACAATATTGATTTTGACAAACAATAGGCTATCATCCGCAAAGAGCAAGTGACTTACCAACGGTGCCACCGGAGCTACTCGGATTTCACTCAGGTGTGATGAGTTTTTTTTTAGGATCACTGAGGCGCGATAAGTGAGATATAACATTTGCGGCGTCTCCTAGCCCTCACTGCTTAGTCTTAGGAAACCTAGGGAATGAAACAGAAGGCTGGGCCTATATGCAGCTAGAGGCACAAATACACGGATCGTGGCCTTTACTGCCGCGCATCATGGCCCGTTAGCTGTCCCATATCTGTCCTAAATTTGGACAGGATGTGAGGGATGTCATTAGCCCAGACGATTGAGTCCCATTTGTGACGCCCGTCTGGCTCGCATTTTTTATACCGGTCAGTGATCGGGCCATCCGCTCGGACGTTTAAGACAGGTTTGGGGTGTCCGGCTATAGGGGCTCTAACACAAGTCAAATTATTGTTGTCAACTTGACCGTTTGTTTCACCCCGGTCGTAGGAAACGGGAGGTCCTATCTGGCGCACATTGCGGCAAATTGTCGGCCGCACCCACAGGTGGATATCCGAATTGGTCGGCCCAAGTTCGGGAACATGAACGTTTTTCTGTTAAATTTTCTTCTTCCTTTTTCACTTTTTCTGTTTCTTTTTTATTCACTTATTATTTCATTTCTATTTTTCATGTTATTTTCCTTTTCCAAAAAGTTATATTTCAAATTTATTCAGATTTTCATAAAAATGTTCAGTTTCTCAGAAAATGGAAGTGCTTTGAAAAATTGTTCATAAATTCAAAAAATGTTACTATTTTAATAAATTGATCACAAATTTTCAAAAAAGGTTCTTATTTTCAAATTTTGTTCAGGTATTAAAAAATTGTTCGCGTTTCCAAATTTGGTTCACAAAATTAAATATATGTTGTCATTTAAAAAATAATTTCCGTTTTCAAATTTCGTTCACAATTTGAGAAAATGCTTATGTTTTTAAAAAATGATCTTGCTTTTAGAAAAATTTCTGTTTCTCAAAAAATGGAAGTGTTTTAAAAAGTTATTCATAAATTTAAAAAATGTTCTTGTATTAATAAATTGGTCACAAGTTTTCAAAAAATAATCTTATTTTCAAATTTTTGTTCAGGAATTAAAAAATTGTTCACGTTTCCAAATTTGGTTCCCAAAATTTAAAATATGGTCATCATTTAAAAAATGTTCCTGTTTTCAAATTTTGTTCATTTTTTAAACATATGAACAATTTTTAGATAAATGGAAAAAAAATCAAAGTCCAAACAAGAAAATTGGAAATGCGAATAGTTTTTAAATCCATGAACAATTTTTGAAATGAGAAGATTTTATAAAACACATATTTTGTTTTATAGATGAGAATATTTTTTTAATTTTCAAACTTTTCGGGAAAATGTGAACATTTTTTATGAA
Source organism: Hordeum marinum (assembly GCA_022496015.1). NCBI lineage: Eukaryota > Viridiplantae > Streptophyta > Magnoliopsida > Poales > Poaceae > Hordeum > Hordeum marinum. The sequence continues at coordinate 543,314,089 of CM039674.1, forward strand.
ATCACGAACATTTTTAAAAACTGTGAAATGTTCTTAAAAAACGAAAAAGAACATGAGGAAAAAGAACATCGTGGCGAGCCGTCGCATCGATGCACCCGCCGCGCCTCCCATGGCTGATCCTCGACCCGAGCGGCCGCGACAAGGAGAAGCACGTGTACTGCCTCGCGGACAGCGCTGTCCCGCCGTGCTTCCCGTTCCCGAGCGAGGCCTTCGGCGGACGGATCGTCCGCAGCCACGGTGGTGGCTGGGTTGCCTTCTTGTTGGATCAACAGTTACGGATCGTCAACCTTTTCTCCGGCGCCCGTGTCTCGTTTGTTCCGCAAAAGGTAATATTCTCCGAGCCACCCACCTTGAGCGGTTGTATCCTCGCCGCCATCACCGATAAGTGTGGAGCTGCGATCTGCGGGCTTGGTCGCTCCGAGCGTGCATGGAGATCATGGATATGTAACGGTGATCTCTATTGCATCATTTCATGTAGTGCAAAGCGAAGTCATATTTGAGTCATTTATTTTGGAACGAAGGGAGTACCAAGCAAGTCGTCAAGTTGGAGGTGGGCTTGGACGCGGCTGGTTATACACACAGAGCGACTCCACATTGCTGGTACAACTGGAAAGAAGTGAGGAGCCTAGGTGACCATGCCTTGTTCTTGGGCCCAACGTGCTCCAAGGCGATGCACCTATCGATCGACTACCGAATGTGGTGGTCTGCCGAGAAACCACGTCTACTACTCACACCGCCGATGCTACACACGGAAAGAACGTTTGCCTGATGACACCAAGGAGTTCTTGACGAGAAGCAACATCAAAGGAAGATGAACGCGTTGACAACAACGACGTGGAGGGGATCGCGTCGGACTCGAGCTCATCCTCCCATGTGGGTTTTGCCTCCTCATGTTTAGCCAAGTTTGTTTTGTTTCTGCTTCTCATAACTTGTCATCTCGTGCTCTTGGTTTCCGCCTTCAACAATTACTACCTCCGTCCCAAAATTACTTTTAAGTTGTACCAGCAATGTGAAGTCTTTTCTGCATACTTTGTTCTTACTCGTGGGCATTTGGAAACAACTTTTCGATCGGTCACCCATCCTAAAATTACTTCAAACTGAGCACGTTTAACTTGGAAGTTCTTATCGAATTGACTCTCGAAAAGGGATTCCTTATTGATATGAACTGTGACAAGACTTGCTTCTGATTAAGAGTTAACATGACTCAAATCATTGTTGTCAATTCGGCACTGGCTGTAGAGAAAAAAGAGGACAGGAACAGAGACACAAAAGGCGAGCAACACCATATCTCAAGTACAGGCCTGAAAAGGAGAGCTATATTCACAAGATGTGTTGCAAGTTGCACTGCCCTACCCTACCCTACCAGGCAGAGTTTAGCTAGCAACAAATTGATTTCAGTCAGTTCTACTGTATAACAGAGCAGAGCACCAACCACTGCATACACATGTACAACCACGACATCAGGCACATCAAAGATATATATCTCGAAAGAAAAGGCAAAAGTATGCAGGCAATAATAGATCAGCAATCCCGAGTCAAGTTGCAACAATCAACTAACAGCATGTACAAAAGCAACAAAGTCAACTTCGGTCAAATAGATGCCAAGGGACGACAAGCTGTACAAACCGACAAAATACACCATCTCAACAACAATGACGACAACCAACGCCCGCACTCATCCCACGCCCGACAGTCAGTACGTAGCATGAGATGGATGATGAGCACAATCTCTCTCAATCTGACTATAAACATACAGTACACAGCGCCAGCCAGTCAACAAATTTAACCGCCATTCGGGAGTAATGCTTCATGTACACTACAAAATTATGATGCTACCATCATCATCATCATCTCCTTGCCGAGTTCCCATGTCTTTGGCTGCGGAAATAGCTGAGGAGGGCCTGCGCCTGCACCCAGTAAATTCAATTTCTTAGCAAAATAAATTATCCTTCCACCTGTAAATAAATTTCATAATTGACGGTAAGTGGCAAACCTTTTCTCTTGCTCGCGGTGTCCCTGACTGTGACAGCGCGACTAGAGGAGGCACGGCACCCTCTTGGAGAACTATGCTGCAGAACCTATTGCTGTTTGTGCATAGCTGAAGCAACGCCGCGGCAGCATTTTCTTTCCCCCGCGCTGAACCCAGCTCGACGACTTCGACGAGGGCTGGGATACCACGGGCCTGCCCAATCGCGGTCCTTCCTTCTGGTATCGTAGCAAGGTTTGCCAAGACGGCTACGGCTTTGTCAACCATTCCAGCAGCAGGATCCATGAGCTCCACTAGGTACCTCACAGCATCAGCTTGCACGATGCGACCCTTGTTCTCATGGAGTATCGACAGATTGAACAATGCAGTGGCTGCATCTTTCTTCCCTCGCGGGGTCCCGTTTCCCAGCAAGTCCACAAGAGGCTTGACTGCACCAGACCGTCCAATCCTCACCTTGTTCTCTTCGATAACCGAGAGACTGAACAAAGTAGCTGCTGAATTCTCTTTAGCTTCAGGGTTCCCTGTTTCCAGGACATGGATGAGAGGATCAACAGCATCTGCACTCGCGATGGCAATCTTATTGTTATCATTGATTGACAAATTGAGGAGGGCAGTCACTGCATTTTCTTGGATTTTGGCATCTGATGAATGAAGGAGACCAACCAGCAAGTTTATAGCCCCACAATTTGCAATGACAATCCTGTTCTCCATGTTGTGCTTAGCTAGAAGGCGGATCTCTGATGTTGCTGATCTCTGAGCTTCCACGGAATCGCTTTTCAAATCATCGATTAGCTTGCGTACCTGATTCTCGATGGCAGAAAGATCACCCCGGGCATCCATGGATGAGGGAGATAGTATTCTTGGGAATCCCCTGTCAGATGGTTGCCGCCGAACAAATTGCCCTCTCATGCGGACATCACCCAATCTTGGCAGCATTACATTTTCCCTTTGAGGGGCAGAAGAGACAGAAGGCCCACCGTCAGCAACTTCTCCAGATGCATCGCTACTGTAATTTGTCCTATCAATTGGAACTCGTACCATCCCATTGGCGTTGTCACATTCCCCATCAAGCTGACCGCTATTAGGAAGACTCCCATTAACAGAAGAGCTGCCTACATGGTCCTGTGAATCACCATTCAAAAGAGATGCTTGAAATGCTTCCTCCATCGATTGTTCTGAAGTTTGTACATTGGAACCAGCATGTCTTTCTTCCAAACCAGACTCTCTTGCTTCAGAACTTGCAAGAGATAGCCTTGAAATATCTGGAGCAGAGCCATTTGCATAATCTGACGACTGATTGGTGGATGCCTCATGGCCAGGACGGTTCACAAGTGCATCAGAGTTCTGGTGGGCCGCACTGTGGGAAGGAGATGCTCTATTCAGGCTTTTCATATACAGGTCAGCTTCTGGGGACCCAGGAATATTACCCCTACCAGCACTAGGATGTAGAGGGCTGTTGCCTGTGGCGCTCAAATCTTGAAGGGCAGAGGCTGCTGATGGGAAGTTCAACTTCAAGGATTTCACAGGATCAGGTAGCTTAATATCATGTGACTCACACCAGTTAGATATCAAAGCTTTCACCGTATAGTTAGGAATTAAATTAGAATGAGCAAGTCTTTGGCGTGTCTTCGGGCAGATAGTAAAACCTTCATCAAGCCACAACTTGATATAAACCCGCTCATAGGTCTGACCAGATGCTAAAATAACAGGATCAGACATCAGCTCCAGGGAAAGCGGGCAACAGAAATCAGCAGGAATGGGTACCCCGTTGATGTTAAGCAACTGTGTTTCCCTGAGAAGTTGCTCGTGCATATAGTTGACCATTGGAATCATCTCCTCAGCAAGCTCGAGTTCTTTACGGTTTTCACTTCGCATTGCCCTTGTTCTCAGATTCTCGAGGGAAACAGCTTCCATGTATAATTCAAGGTTAGTTGACAGACTTAATGAACTTGATACTATCGACAGATTCTCAGGACTTCGTGTGTCATTCCCATTTAGCTTCTTTGCGACCTCCTTCGCCAAATCAAACATGTGCTCATAATTTATGTCCTGGAGTTTCTACAAGATCAAAAATCACAGATGAGAAACATGAGCTGGATGCACAAGAGGCATCAATGTAGCAGATGGTAATAAAGTAATAACTAGCTATATATCAGATAAAGGCTAGAGTGGATTTTCCATTACCTGAATACAAATGCAAGCACATCCAGTCAGAGAAGGTAATAAAGAATTAGCAAGCTGGCACAACTGAAGGGAGCATCCCTGAATATCCGAGATCACTGATTCAATTTGCCAAACCTGTTTAATGTAAATAAAACATTTGCTGATCAGCATTAGTTATATGACTTTTATAGCATTTATCAACCGGTGTTACCTAAAGAGCTATACTTTCTGATAAGACAAAGAAAGTGAAATGCGATGATCAAGTAAAATAACTCCATGAACCAATACCAATCAGAACTGCTTAAATTACCATGAAGGACAAAAAAGGCTCAAATTGTTTGCATTGACTTCAAGGCTTAAGGGAGTCAGAACACACAAGTCAATCAAAGAAAATACGTGCAAGTACCCCCATAAGGGGCATATAATTTAGTACTTCCTCCCTCTCATAATATAAGAGCTTTAGTGTCAAAAATGCTCTTATGTTATGGGACGGAGAACGCTCTTATATTATAGGACAGAGGGAGTATACTTGTGTTGTTTATTTTGGGCTTATACACTTTTTCCCTTAAAAATTACTGCTTAATGGAAAAGCATGACATGAGTTGCTAAAAATGTCAAATACTGCTGATTAATCTTCTCAGTGAAGTTTAGCTAATGTATTTGTTTGGATTGTTGATCAAGAACAAAGATAAATGCCCCAGCAACCTTTGAAGGTTATTTTACACAGGAATGAGATATTTATTCAGCATAGGAATTAATCCAAACACAGTTAAGGTCAATCTACAAGGGAACCTAACAAGAAATGATTTAGCTAATGTATGTGCATACTGTTATGGTTCAACCTGGGCAAGGGTTCAAACTCCAAGATAGGGAATAGGACACTCGCCTCATCCAGCCACTGCAGGGCCAAATCCCTGCTGGTAGCAAGGCACTGAAACTAAGTTGAATGATTGAATTACTAACTGGTTGATAAGAAGAGTTACACGGTAGCAAGCAATTTATATAGCCAACTGACTAGATCCATAAGCCAGATCATAGTATGAACTCTTTACAGAACCATAACTCTTTATCTTCCTAACTTAATAGGAATTGTTCTGGCCTAAAAGGCTTGGCTCAGGCTGTAACCAACACAATTACCTACATTAGGACTCTTTCGATCGCTAAGCATGTGTTAGCCTATGACTACACAAATGTGCAGTTGTGCACACATAAGGCTGCTAACGAACATTTAGGCCGATTCCAAACTGTTAACACTGCTCGTTTGCTACATTACCGCTGGGCACAGGGCAGACTACTTATATGCAGTTCCAATAGAGAACATTTCAATCATCAAGGCCCCTGTGTTAAACACTAGCATCCATCAGATTTTGCACCACATTTTAATCAATGGAACCTTAGGGACATATGTTATTTTGTTGATGCAAATGTCAGCCAGCAAAAAAGAAGATTAAATTAAATGGTCACAGTGGAGCAACGCAGGGCACTGGTCACCAGCAAATGCATATTAAAGGAAAAATTCTGCAAAATAACAGGCAACACCTGAACATAGCATTGCAAGGTGGATAGAGCGATTGATTTACTTCAATTAACTTAAATTACGAAGCATCATATATATGAAACGGTAGTGTGGATAAATGAAATGTGGAGATACAAATTTGTCTCATGTGTACGTACAAAATATATTTTGCTGGTCGTTTGGTGCCAGTTCCCAATTAGCCCTGAAGCTTCATTTATAGCAATGTCAAGTTCCCTTAACACCTCATCGAGTTGCTCTTCAGGTGACTTGCATATATCTTCTATGAGAGGGCTCACGATGCTTGATATATCGCATACATTTTGGCAGTACTTCTGAATAGGCTTGGGCCTTGCAGTAGAGCCATCAGAAGTTAAGGCACTAAGGTGCGAGATACTATTGAGCAGAGTCCTCGGTGAGAAATCTTCCATCAACCCTGTGAAAAGATCCATATGTTTAGAAATAAGAATTCATAACTCACGAATACCAAAATCCATCCATATATGTTGGTGAATATGCAGTAGCTGAGTGTGGCTTTATGAAGCATTAGAGCTTCCCATAGAAACAGAACATTATGCACATACGAGTGCTGATCCTAACTACCTGATTAGCTAGGTTAAAACAAGAAACACAAGCCATGTATTGGCCCATTTTCGCCTGCGCTTTGATTTATCTGTGTATCTTGATAGGAGATCCAATTAAATGTATTCTGGTACAATAATGACAGCTTACTGTAGACTGGATGCAACCATGACGCAAGGGCGTGCGCTACTTGGTTGAGTACCGCATGCCATGGTCAAGGAATATTAAAAGCAGAAACAAGCCAACAGAGAATTACTAGCAAGTACTCCCTCCGTTCTTAAATACTATAAGTCTTTTTAGGGGTTTCACTACGTACTACATATGGATGTACATAGACATATTTTAGAGTGCAGATTCACTCATTTTGCTCTGTATGTAGTCTCTAGTGAAATCTCTAAAAAGACTTATATTTAGGAACGGAGGGAGTAGTGCAGATAGTAAGAAGTACACAATGAAGATTCCTGGAATCTCTGGTTCGGTGCAGTGACCTACCTTCCCCGTCAGTGTTGCTCAACTCAAGTACTACAAACATTAATTACCGTCTAGCGTGCAGTATTAAGGGTATCAGGGTATAGCCTAATAACACATGGCATCCAGACGATAGTAGTACTGAAACGTGTAATTAAATGCAGTCCATAAACACGACAAAAAAAAATAAGTAAGGAGGTGGGGGTAGCCACTCAATCATGCGGGAACATGAGCTGGTTGCCAGTTGGACTAAGAACGTATGATCCTCAAAACTACGACACCAAACGCAAACCCGCACACCAGCAGCACAGAGCGCGTTACACGAGACGTCCCTACTTTGCAGCGCACTAAGGAGCAGCAAACTGTCGCCCACAGAGCGAATGAAGGCGTCTAAAACTGCGGTGGCCATCTCCGGCCGAAACCGACAAAAGGGTTACATCAATCAATGCAACAAAAACTAGGTTGGGAGCTGCTGAGGGGGTAGCTACTCGACTGCGCGGTAACGCAAGCAGGTCGCCTAATTCATCAACCAAGAAGGCATTTAATCATCCGAGCAGTGCCATCAAACACACCCCTGGCGGCAGCAGAGCGCGCCTCACCTGACAGCAAAGAAATGGCACCACTCCACGGCGCGGCGCGCTCTCGAAGCCGGTGGATGCAGGCGTCTAGAACCCGTGACGAGTATCGTACCGACATCGACAAAAGGGGGTGAGGCACAGAGACGACCAAGTAGCAGGGGCGGATCTAGACCAGGAAGCGCCCGGGCGACCAAGGACGCGGCGCTGCTTAGCTGAGCCGCGGGGGGCACGGGAGCCGATCCCGCGAAGCACTTGCCTGGCAGCAGCAGCAGCAGCCGAATCGACACGACCGTCCATCCATCCATCCATGGCGTCGGGGCAAGTATAGGTAGCAACCCTAGGGAACCCAAGGGGGTGGGGGGGGAGGAAGCGGTGGCGGCGGCGTTACCTGGACGGGGGGGAGGGGATGGTCAGGGCCGGTGGCGGATCTCGCGGGGGAGCGGTTGGGGGCGTCGGTGGCGGCCGGCGACGGGTTGCGGCGGCAGCGGGCGGTGGGGAAGGGAGATTCGGGCCGGCCGCATTGGTCTGGGGCGGGTTGGGGTTGGGGGGTTGGTGTGGGTCAGCACGAGGAGATGGTGGAGGTTTGGGCGTGTGAGAGGGGTGCGACCTCTTTGACCGGTTCGGCCGTGGACCGCTCGGTGTTTCTCCTTCCACGGCTGCTACAAACCATCATCGGGTTGATTTCCTTCCTTGAAGCTCCACTTGGTCATACCATTTGGCATGGATGGTGAGCTATCTACAAAAGGCAAGTCAGTCATACCATTTGACATGGATATATAATGAGTTATTAAAAAAAGACTAGTCAATAATGTACTCTTAAACATAAGTTTAAGAAAAAAACAAAAATGCAAGTTACATGCACCAACAAAATTTCTTCATTATGGTTTTTGGTCGCCAAGTTACAAGAGTTTCATCCGGAGCGAGCTGTCGAGAGAACCAATCCGGTCGTTGTTCAGCCCAAGTGAGGTGATTCGTCATTCGTGTACGTGACGTCTACACGATGAGATACACATGTGCTAGGCAACACGTCAATCAAGCTGCTTGTTTGCGTGCTTCTGATCTAACGTATGTGCTTCCAACTAGCTTTGCTTGGATGAATAGATCTACTGCGGTGTAAAACCAAGAGACGGTATATGCTTGGTATCCTCGTGAAAAAAAAATGCTTCTATCTCTACTCCTAAAAGGGGAGTTGGTAGCTCCTTTCTCGGTTTATTTTCGTATCGTTTATTTCCATCCGTTTTTTTCATCCCGCCTCCCACCGTTTCCTCCTATTGGTTTATTTTCTTCCTCTCATTAAAAAACCAAATCCATCATTAAAGCAAAAGATTTTTTTTTTGTGCTTTCTTTGGCAGGTGATGATTCGATTTAATCACATTAATTATAGGTAATTAAGATTCCAAAAGCATAGTACCATATATGTGAGATCACCTTCCGAAAAACCAAATCCATCATTAAAGTGGAAGATTTTGTTTTGTGCTTGCTTTGGCAGGTGATGATTCGATTTAATAACATTAATAATAGGTAATTAAGATTCCAAAAGCATAGTACCATATATGTGAGATCACCTTCTAAGAAACCAAATCCACCTTTAAAGCGAAAGATTTTGTTTTGTACTTGCTTTGGCAGGTGATGATTTGATTTAATCACATTAATAATAGGTAATTAAGAATTCCAAAATCATAGCATATGTGTGAGATCACCTTCTGAGAAACCAAATCCACCATTAAAGCGAAAGATTTTGTTTTGTACTTGCTTTGGCAGGTGATGATTCGATTTAATAACATTAATAATAGGTAATTAAGATTCCAAAAGCATAGTACCATATATGTGAGATCACCTTCTAAGAAACCAAATCCACCATTAAAGCGAAAGATTTTGTTTTGTACTTGCTTTGGCAGGTGATGATTCGATTTAATAACATTAATAATAGGTAATTAAGATTCCAAAAGCATAGTACCATATATGTGAGATCACCTTCTAAGAAACCAAATATAGGATTTTTGTTGATAACTTTCCAAAACAAAATCCGAGTTGTAGCCTGGTACACTGGTTTATTTTTGCCCCTTTTATCGACCCACCTTCCACCATCCTTTTTCACTGTTTATCTCTTTACAAATAACCACAAAAAGAAAAAAAAACATTCCACCACTCCTCCTAGCCTTGATCTTTTCTTTAGGATCCCTAGGGACGCTACCGTCGCTGACGCGGATCCAACAGATCCCCACGAATAGTTGGGCATATCAAGATAAATGTGCTAATAAACAAACATGTCTCAAATACCCCACTAATGTTTGGCCTACAAGTACTCTCTAATGTGGTCTAAAAGTATTCTCTCTAATGGCATGTGCACTTAAGGCCATAAAAGTTATGTTTTGTAGGTCCAAACCCTTCAGTTGGCAACAGAGATTTGTAATGAAAAAGAGAGCAGCAGTAGAGATTTACATGTCCGTGCCAGTTAAGCACGTTGGACTTGGAACGTGCAATATAATATGTGCATACATATACCTTTTAAGTAAGATTGATTTTCGTTGTGTGTACGGTGCATATACCAGACAACATGCATGTGTAGCTTCTAAGCAAAAATATAGAACCGAGCTGCTTGATTTTAGCTAGGATGTAAAGACCAAAAGGTAGCAACAATTTCTGCAGAAAGGGATCATTTAGAATTTAGCGGCTCCTCTACCCCGGCCGGCCGGTCGTGGTGCATGCATGTGGCCGGACACACGTGTGTTGCCCTGACACGCATACACGCATGTCACATGTATAATAGAAAGTTTACGTCGAATGCAAAAGGAAAGGAAAAGAAAGAGAGATGAACAAAACACGTTAGCTGAGCAAGTATACGTACGTGTGAGTTTCAAAAACATCATCGGTCAACTAATGAAGAGATGACAGTGTTCGGGTAAACGGCGTTTGTATGCATGCATGCATAGGAAACATAAAATTACTAACATTGATCACCGCATTAATTCAATACCAAGAAACGCAAAAAAAATGATAGGTATGAGTAGTTAGTTGGGCACATCATCTGGATGACCTAACAAAACAGATGGTTTTTTGCGTCTCCTCTCCCACCACACCTTCATGTTGGTTCTTATTCATTGGTTTATTTTTCTCTTCATTTTTTCCTTACAAACTCGTACTTTTCTTAACGTATAAAAGATCATGGATCCAACTTTCCTAACATACCCAAATTAATTGATTCTTTCCATCAGTACAATTTACTTTAGGAAACAAATAACAAATTAAAAATAAATAAATAATGAATTTTAACGAAACAAAATAATAGGTTTTGATTAAATCAATTCCCCCCTCAATTGTCGCGCCCTCCTCCCAGCCTCTCCATGCGCCCCCGCAATGTCGACCCGTGCGCCATCGCCTCTCCCGGCGTTCAGATCCGGGGCTAGCCGCAATGCCCGAGGCACCGACAGTGATTCGTAGGGAGGAGGAGATGGTGGTGTACAAATAATTACATGGAGGTGGAGGAGGGGACGGGCGCAACATCAACTACACGCCGAACGTGAAGGCATGGAGGACTACCGCCAGTGTGAGCACCATCCCATCAGCACCGGTGACTCATCCAAGCAGGTCACCTACATCGCGTCGCCAATTTCTTCTCCCCGTAGCTAGGGTTTCTAATCAAGCTGCCACCATAGATGCATATCTACATGCGGATGGCTCGTGTTCAACAAGGGCTAGCGACCGCAAAGGCGATATGCACCTGATCTACGACAACATTAAGGAGCAAGCAGCGGTGATGCTCGACCACATGCTCGTCACACTCCATAAAGAGAGCATGTTCGTAGATGCAGTCACTCGGGTGGAGCCTGCAGTGAGGCGGGCAGGCTGTGTTCAGGAGTGGCCTTGGCATGCTGCTACAGTGATGTTCAGTAGCGGCCACCTGCTGCCTGCATCGTGCCGTTGGGCGCCGTCGACGGGCAACATTGACAGAGTCCTCTGACGCTAATGAGGTCGAAGTGTGCAGTGGTGGCAGGTACTCCATTGACTGCTCACCTCGACACCGCGACGACGCCCCTGTCGCATTGACGTGCCCCTGTATCAGGGTAGCAGAACTACTGTTCCATGCTGGCTACTCGGATCTGAGCTCATCGAGGGACACGGCGCCGGCAAGGAAGCCAGAGCATGTTTGAGGGTCGTTTCCATTTGTGTTATGTACCCTTTATTTTTATCGATGTAACACCCTTCACAGATCATCCTTCCTTTTTTGAAGATCATGAGGTTTTGCAGTGGACAAGCTGACATGTTTGCACAATGGGGCAGACCCTTTAACCTGTGGGTTCTGCTGTTAGACCGTTACAAGGAGAAGAAGGTTCCTTTTAACCTGTAGGAGCTCTGCCAATGGCAGCATGCTTTCCTTGACAATAGCATAGTACTGCACGTATGCAAGATGCAGCGAGCGAAATCGGCGCAAGAGTGCATCCTACAAGCAGCACCAAATCTGAAATTGTTGACTGTTTTTTTCTTGCCTCTTCATCTTATAATGTTGGGATCCTAATGTATAATTGATCCAAACAAAAAGGTGCTCATAGCAATTGCTCTGATCCGTGATGGTTATTTGATTAATGAATCTAATGATATTGATTTGGTATTGTGAATGTCAATACTTTATCCTATAAGTTTGGACATATTAGAGATACTTTGATTTTAGACAAAACTTATATGAAGACTAAACATGACCGAAGGGAATAATAACACAATGATCAAAGAGCTGAAATGAAGAGTATCATAATAGATCCATTTATTGGCCCGTGGCAACGCACGGACATTCTCCTAGTGTATATAAAAATTTGTGTCGAAACAAGGTGTGGCGATCGTCACACCTTGCCCACCGGTCTCCTCCGCCAGTATGTGTGGTTATTGATACTTTCTTTCATCTCAATCTAGTTTTAGTGGGTGTTTATTTGTAATCCAGATCACCGTCGATACGAAAGAAAAATAGACCATGTGTTATAGATTAAGTTTACGTTCAGAATAATATTCAAAACTATTTAATAGGTAAAATAATAGCATATTCAAATTCTACATATTGTTCTAATTAAATTAATATATAGCATGTTAAAATCGGAGTTACGATTTAAAACATATGGATAGTTTAGAAAAGCATTGTTTTAGATGGATTGTCGATTGATTAACCGAAAAAATCTGGGGGTTGTTGTTAAAATGCCAAAAAAAACGTTTGAATTCCATATGGAAGGTGGGTTAATTATCTCAAAAGTCAGGATTTTTTCAGAAAAACTGAAAATAAAAGGTTCATCTTTAAATTAAGTTGGATTCGGATTGACTAAGCAAAAAACTGGGGGTTTTATGTTAAAACCAAAAAAAGTCATTTGACTTAAATATGGATGGCGGGTTAATTATCTCAAAAGTCAGGTGGTTTTCTGGAAAAAATGGAAAAAAATGATGGTCCGTAACTTAACCTGGGATTGATTAACCGAAAACCTAGTTTTTTTTCTGTTAAAACATAAAAAAAATGTTTGACTTCAATATGAATGGGGGGTTAATTATCTCAAAAGTCAAGAGGTTTTCTCGAAAAAATAAAAAAAGTTTCATGTAACTTAAGTTGGACTACGGGTTAATTCACGTAAAACATAGTTTTTTTTGTAAAAAGGAACGAAGGTCGGCAAAAGCAATAGTCCCATTAGGCTTCTTTTGGTTCATAGGATAGCATTATCATAGGAATAGAAAACATGTAGGAAATGAGATGACATTTATGTCAAATCCTGTGTGTAGGATTAGAAAAAAAATAGGTCATTTGGTTCACATCATAGGATTCTTTTTCATTGAGTCTAGACTCGTGTTTATTTTCTTTGAAATGTGGAAGATAGAAAACAATCCTATGTAGAAATATGAATCAATTCCTATGAACCAAAGGGCTCTAAAGAAAAAAAATCCTAAAATAATCCTATCCTATGGAATTCTTATGAAATTCTGACAAATCAAAGGAGGCCTTATTATTAGGTATAGACTTTACTGGTAAGATGCATGTGCTACGCTCCGGGTTAAGAAAGGGTCTGTAGAACATCTTTTACTTAAGTTATAATCAATAGACCTGTGCACAACGGAACAATATTTTTTTACTTTACTCGTCATCTATCAAAGCAATATTATATTGTTGGCAGGTCCACAACCGAATATACGGTCTACAATATCGGTCAAAGCCAAACATTTTCACCTTTATCTTCACCTTACAAGAAGACTTGGTGTTCTTCCTACTCAGGTTTCTCAATCCTTTCTCTATCCTATATTGTGGGGCAGAGAGCATGGGGCAAATAGAAAATCCATCCACACTCATTTGGCAATTGTGACACCAACTTTATCTCCGAGTCAAAATAAATATGTGTCTTTTCCTCCTCTTTGCTTAACATGGGCTTGGGCTGCAACCTCCACCATTCTTCGCTAGAAAAGTTGACACATTAATCATCTCACTTGTATCTAACTTTAATATAAAAAATGGAAGAACAACAATACGCCAATATTAATATTTGTCCCCACAAATACAGGCAATGGAAGTATGACGACTACTACTAACACATCATTCGGCTTAAAGGTTGACGGGCTCAACTGTTGCACATTATCTCGTTTCTCCACCCGCCCATGTCGAGCACCATCATCTCATCATCTCTTCTTTTCTATGGGCATTATATGATGCAACACGCCACCCATGGGAAAACTGTAATGCAAATGGTAAATCACGCATCAAAAACTGATGTTGTAACATTCCAAACCACCTTTGCATGATTTAAAAGAACAAGTACCTTAAAGCATAACAACCCACAATACCTGTAGCTTTGTTTCATGTTTTTTTAGAAAGCATGAACGTGACAATCTCCCATTTACTAACTGGAGGCACCTTTCAAGCCTTCTTATTAATCCACGTCACAAAAATTTAATTAGACCGTTGGATTGTAAAAGTTACGTTCAAGATAAAATGAAAACTTGTGTAACACACATGGTCCCATTCAAAACAAAAGTTGCACCTCACACGTTCAATGTTGTGCAACAACAACAGAAAAGCATCAATTCATTCCTTAAAAAAGATAGCCTCTTTACACACAAAAATTGTTGTACAAAAAGAAAAAAACATGGGATCTGGTTGATGACCCGTGAAACTCTATAAATTAAATATTCCACCAATAAAAAACGTAAAAACATCACTCTTAAAAAGAACAAAGGGGAAACATCATAGTCATGTACATAGTGGCACCTTTCAAGCCTTCTCATTAGTCCCCATGGTCAACATTCATTAAACCATTGAAATTTAAATTTTACTCTGATAATAGAAAACTTGCATAACTCCAATGATCCCTTTCACAAAACAATAGCTTCTGACACATTCAACATTGTGAAACAGAAAAAAGTGTCTAGACGTTTCTTCAAAAAGATAGCCTCCTTCAGTAACATAGACATGGTGCCAAAAGGACCCATCTGCATCCTCCTCCCCTACTAGGGACCTCCTCTATCTCTCCCTAATCATCGTCCCCCTCCATGCACAAGTCCGTGATTCGCCCATGAGGCCATGAGTCTCGCCGCATACCGTAGTAGAGCTTGGCATCAGATTAATTTCTCAAAGTGAAAAGGTTAATTTCTCACAATTGCCATGTGTGTTCTTTCTAGCCATCTTCCAAATGATGTTAAAAACCATACAATCCTTGAAAAAAAACTAACAAAAACACAATGGGCACATGCATCGCCAACTTCAGCAATCGCAAGCAAGAATTCATCCTCTTTCTTACCCTACCGAATAACACCATAGACAACAAACAAGACTCCATCATAACCATGGCTTTTATTGTCTTTACAAAAACACCCAGATGGGCATTATATTATATTTGAGCAAGATTAAGGAACACTAAGTAGACTGTGGTCGGATGGTTATCCCAAACATTACAAAGATGCCCTACACAAAAATGAATTATAGAAAAGTTCACGTAGAGTACCACATGCAACCTCGTCGTCTTCTCCACCACACTTCCTCGTACCATCTTCGTTGTGGCAACTGCAATAGAAAAACATAAGATCAACAGACATGGTCAAGTCGTCGCCAGCACGAGCTTTAGAAACAGTAAGAATAACCCGTATCGCAGGCCACCCTCATCATCATCATCATCATACGAAGAGAAGGTGGAGCACAGACAACCTCAATGGAGGAATGGAGTACCATCCCTCACCGATTGTTGACGGGGTGCAAACTATATCGGTTCCTACTAATAAAGCCAGGTGAAATTCTTGGTTTCGTCCCGCATCTAATTCAACATTACGTCAAAAATACATGAGGGGGTACTAATTTGTAGAGAATTTCGTCCGCCCCGTGTCTACGACTCGACTCGGCTGTTTTATCCGTTCCCTGTCACCTTCATGGACTGAACTGGGCCTGGTCTACTCTTCTTTTTTTAAGAAAAAAATTGTCCAAAAAATACTTGCCATGAGGCTCGAACTCATGACCAGGCCCTCCAACCCAAAGGACGCAGCCAACTCGGCTGGCTTCTTGTGTTGCAAGACAAGGTTGCCACCAATATAATCCCACCTCGCTTATTTGTATGCAATTCTAACGACTTTTATACTTCGGCATTCTTGTCGTATTAGAATTCAAAGATGACAGAAACCGAACGACAGAATTAACCCCGAAAGTATGAAGAGGGAGCAGGGCCCTTGAAGAAACAACATGCTAGGATGCATACATTGCTGAAGGAAATGGAGATGTAAATTGTGGAAATAAGAGAGTGGGCTGATGGAAAAATGGAGAATGCAAGAGAAACTTGACAAGAAGAAGGGCAGGCCGAGAGCGTATAAAGATTCAGAGGAGATGTGAATTGTGGAAATAAGAGAGTGAGGTGATGGAAAACGGAGAACTCAAGAGAGTGAGGATACGATATACAGAAAAAACGAGCTAGAGCGGCTCGAACCTCGTTAACAAATCTCGGTGTCGTCATCGTGTTGTGATTGCTTGTTTCTCGGTGGATCAACAACATACCTCGGATTAATTCTAACAAAGTCAAACAATAGGGGGGGGTGTCATTCGTCCAATCTTGCCTGAATTGGCCTATTTGGATTACAGGAGTTTGAAAACATATGAATATGAAAAACGCTGGATTGAGATGTCATGTACCACGGGATCCTACAGGATTTTAAAACATAAGAATCCCACAACATGTGTTTTGGTGGAGGATAGGAAACGAAGACAGGAATTTCAGATGAGAGAGAGAGAGAGAGATCAAGTGAAAGTGCATTGGACTTCCCAAAGGAAAAATGAGGTTTGAGCTCATGTTAAGATTCTTATGGAATGGGAGGAATAGGAATGGATTCCATGGGAATTTAGTAATCACAATACTATGATCCAAAGGGCTTTCATAGGAAAAACATCCTTAGGATTCAAATCCTACAATCCAAAGAGTCCCTTTTAAATTATGTGAACCAATGTTGTCACTGGTGCATAAGAGATCATGTTCAATTTTTGCTATCCTAATTTATATATCTAAATTATGCATCTAGCTAAGTTCATTCCTAGGATGAGTACATTTTGGGTTGTACACTTGTACAAATTTTTGTTGTTGTTAAGAACATATCTTTAGTTGGTGTAGAAGTGAAAGAGAATTTGTTCAAGTACCCTCCCTAGTCTATACCTATACAAATAAAGTCATTAGTGCTTCTGACATTCGTCATTAAAATTACCCTCCAAGTTGCGATAACTTACCCACCATGCTACCCATAAGTGAAGATAAAGATTCATTTTTTTTAAATCGCTGTCGGGTTTGGTTCTTATATCGTGATACTGTGATAAATCACAAACACAAAAGTATCACAATGAATAAGTAATAAGTCTTCCAAAGTGGTGACCTGGGTTCAATCCCCAACTCCATCCTTCTTGCTCTCCTTTGCTCTGCGCCCCCGCACGTGTTCATGGGCTGGCCATGTCTAGGGCGTGATGCCTTCTGTTTTTTGCCTTTATTTTTATTTTTTCCTTCTTTAAATTAATTCGGGAATTCCAAATTTTCAAAAACTTGTGAGTTTTGATTTTTTTTGAGAAATTATAAAATGTTCATGATTTTAAAAAACTGTTCATGAAATAAAAAAATCATCATTTATAAAAAATGATTTTTATTCAAAAAATCTGCAGGAATTTAAAATAAATGTCAATGGAATTTTAGCAATTGTTCAAAAAAAATCAAACAAATCCATCGAAACATATATGTAAATAACAAACAAAACAAACCATTGCTTACATTGAGTTTTCTTAGGGGATCTGTAGAGATCGTTTTATGATTTTATTTAGTCCACCGGTGGCGACACGTTGATGGAGATCATGGTGTCATGCCGGTGACGATGGAGATCATGCCGGTGCTTTAAGGATGGAGATCAAAATCACAAGTTCATTGCCATATCATGTCACTTATGATTTGCATATGATGTTAATCCTTTTATGCACCTTGTTTTGCTTAGGACGACAGTAGCATTATAAGATGACCCCTCACTAAAATTTCAAGATCAATTGTGTTCTCCCCGAGTGCGCACAATTGCGAAAATTCATCGTGTCGATACACCACGTGATGATCGGGTGTGATAGACTCTACGTTCACATACAACGAGTGCAAGCCAGTGTTGCACATGCAGAACACTCGGGTTAAACTTGACGAGCCTAGCATGTACAAACATGGCCTTGGAACACAAGAGACTGAAAGGGCGAACATAAGTCATATAGTAGATATGATCAACATGATGATGTTCACCATTGAAACCACCTCAACTCACGTGATGATTGGACTTGAGTTGGTGAATTTGGATCATGTATCACTCGAATGACCGGAGGGATGTCAATTTGAGTGGGAGTTCTTAAGTAATATGATTAATTGAACTCATTATCATGAACATAGTCAGTAGTGTCTTTGCAAATTATGTTGTAGATTACTAGATCACGCTGTAGCTCCCTTGATTTTTTATATGTTCCTAGAGAAATAGAGTTGAAAGATGATGGTAGCAATATTGCGGACTGGGTCCATGATCCGAGGATTGTCCTCATTGCTGCATAGAAGGCTTATGTCCTTAATGCACAGCTCAGTGCGCCACCCCCTCTAGCATCGTCTGTAGATGTTGTGAATATCTGACAGGCACGTTCTGATGACTACTTGATAGTTAAGTGCGTCATGCATTATGACTTAGAATTGAGGCTCCAAAATGTTTTAAACGTCACGGAACATATGAGATGTTCTAAGAGCTAAAATTGGGATTTCAGGCTCGTGCCCGTGTTGTGAGATATGAGATATCCAACAAGATTCTTTGCCTGCAAGATGAAGGAGAATAGCTCAATCGTTGAGCATGTGCTCAGATTGTCTGGGTGCTACAATCACTTGAATCGAGTGGGAGTTGATCTTCCAGATAAGATAGTGATTGATATAGTTCTCTGAGTCACTGTCACTAAGCTACTAGAACTTCGTGATGAACTATAATTATGTCAGGGATATAAATGATGATCCTTGAGCTGTTCACGATGTTTGACACCGCGAAGGTAGAAATCAAGAAGACGCATCAAGTGTTGATGGTTAGTAAAACCACTAGTTTCGAGAAGGGTAAGGGCAAGGAGGAAAACTTCATGGATGGCAAGTCAGTTGTTGCTCCAGTGAAGCAACCCAAAGTTAAACCCAAACCCGAGACTAAGTGCTTCTATTATGAGGAGAGCGGCCGTTGAAGCGAAACAACCCTAGATACTTGGTAGATAAGAAGGTTGGCAACGTCGACAGAAGTATATTTGATATACATGTTATTGATATGTACCTTGCTAGTACTCCTAGTAGCAACTAGGTATTGGATCCCGGTTCGGTTGCTAAATGTTAGTAACTCAAAGTAAAAGCTACGGAATAAACGGAGACTAGCTAAGTGTGAGGTGACGATGTGTGTTGAAAATGTTTCTAAAGTTGATGTGATCAACACTGCACGCTCTTTCTACCTTCGGGTTGAGTGACAAACCTAAATAAATGTTATTTGATGTTTGCGTTAAGCATGAACATGATTAGATCGTGTTTATTGCAACACGGTTATTCATTTAAGTTAGAGAATAATGGTTATTCTGTTTATATGAATAATACCTTCAATGGTCATGCACCCAGTGAGAATGATTTGTTGAATCTTGACCATAGTAATACACACATTAAACATTGATGTCAAAAGATACAAAGTTAATAATGATAGTACCACATACTTGTGGCACTGCCGCTAAAATGTCATATTGATATAAATCGCATGAAGAAACTCCATGCTGATGGATCTTTGGACTCATTCGATTTCGAATCGGTTGAGACATATGAATCATGCCTCTTGGGCAAGATGACTAAGGACCCCGTTTTCCGGTTTGATGGAGCGAACAAGTGATTTATTGAAAATGATACATGTTGATGTATGCAATCCAATGAGTCTTGTAGCGTGCGGTTAGTGAACAGAGATCATACAGTTCTGTCATGAGAATGCTTTTTTCCTTGGACAAATTTGTCGCAAATAATAATTAGTTAACATAGATTGCTCTTCTGACAAATCAACAAGAAAGAAAACCCATATTTCCCACGGCTGGTGAGAGATGAACAATAACAGGAACTGAAGAAAGTAACATATGACGGGAACACAATATTAGAGTTAATATTACAATCTGTATTAGAAGAAAGATGTTGCATCAATCAAACCATAAAAAGCACGCCCCTGAACCCTACTGGTTTGTTGGCGGTGGCATTGTTTTGGTTTTAGAAATGGGACAAGTGTACCACTAATTTGATCATCTCCTTTAGCCAATGTTAAATTTTGTGAATCTTTGGTTCTAGACCATGGAAGTTGTCTTTCAAAAATTTATTATATGTCTTGTCTCTCAAGTGCTTGGAAGCATTTTGACGTTCAGGGCTTTCGGTTCCCTTTTTAGATATGTGATAAGGCAACCCATGCAAAAAAAAAAATCATTGGGAAAAACTACAGTCTTCTAACAAAGTTACAGATGCTTTGTTTAACTTGATGATCCACAAACAAGATATATATATTTGCAGCTCACTAGAATTCAATTTTTTTGTCGGCTGCTTATCATCCATCGCATCTTTATGGTTGCATTTGCATGTTCAGAACTGGTTTGACCATCTCCTATATGAATGTATGCCGTATGCATATGCTTGGTGTGGCAGTTAAATGATGCAAATGGTAAACGATGGGACAGAACATCCTTATGTTCCCAAGTCTATATTAGTTATTTTAGATCTTTAAGATATGGTACAGACAAGAAATCACATGCATGATAGTATAACATAAATCCATCTGAACTAAGACTTGGTGTACCCAGGGCTGGGGCGACTGGGTTAGGGTATAAATAAATATGTTTCTTTCTGCTGATTTTTCCTTATCATCTTGATATGTTCGTCGAGCTGGGGAATGACGAGGTTTTTCATGTCCAATGGAACACAAGCCTTTTTTAAATACATGTTACTTCAGGCACTGCTTTTCAGAGCGATATCGCTTTATTCATGTGTTCGGTTGTCGGTTTCGAGCCACTTAATTTACGGGTTGCGATTGCTGTCACTGTTGTTTAATACCAAATATATTATCTGTATGGCAAGATTTTTATTTGTGCTTGTATCACAGGCTGCAAAGAATCTTGTAGTTGTGACGGCTGCGGCACCTTCGGTTCGTGCTTTGAGGGCACCTACTACAAATACATTTTCTGGATCAGGTATGTATCATATGGCTGCTTGTCTCTCAGGCACACATGAACTATAGCCTTAATCGTGTGTAGTAGACCTTTTATGTCCCATTTGGGTGTTACCGTCGTCCTCGCACCGTCGCGCACGGCGTCGGAGACACGGACAAGGTCGAGCAGCCCGTGCTTTCGTGTTCTTTCCTCGGCGTGTGGAGCCGAGGACATAGACGAGGAGGCCAAGCAATCCGTGGCATCTTCATCGGCGTCCTCACGGTGTGCGACTCTAGAGAGACGGACAAAGAAGGCCTAGAGTTGAAAGTGCGGCTATATCTGTAGTGCTTTGTTTGATGGAGAACTATCTTTGTATGCCAGTATACGCTGTAGTGGTTTGTATTGATAATTCCATGCTAAATTTCTACACAATACCAAATGAATAAATTGTCACCGTACTAAGCTGATTTTACGTAATTGTGTTACGCAAATCGGAAATGGATGCATACATTAGTCATATAAGGTGGTGAAAGGGGCGCATCCTACCTGGCACCGCCCCAGCTTCAGTTCAGGCGGCGCACCACTAGTATTCAACAATGCTAGCCCACGCAAGTGCACGGATTAATGACTAGTTTAATTACGTTGCGAAAGTGCACAAAAAGTTAAACGGAGTAACATGGCTTGAAAAGAATTCCAGAGAAACGACCGATCAACATAATCTCTCTAAGAAATAAAAGTTACATCACATTTCTGGATGTCAGCAACATGGATGTCGGCCTTTTCTTTTTGCGCGTGATAAATAAAAAAAATAAGATCGACCAGGCACCCGTACGAGCTGGATAATATGAAGTGGTTTGAAGAATTGCATAAAGTGGCAATCTAAACTTGTTGGACGCCCGCTGCGAGTGATCTACTCCTGTCAGGATAGAATAGTGGACTGATTAATTGTTTTGAGAAGAAACGAAAAACACATTATGAGAAAATAGGAGCAGGCCGGCTAAAGATGAGGAGGGAAAAGCCACATGGGAGGATAAGGACAAGGCATGGTGTGCCAACTTATAGTACCACTTGAACCTACCACTGCCGACCTCAACTAGCTCGGAAACCGAGAAGAAAGGCACAAGAGTGTCGCGTCGCGTCGCGTGAGGGCGACCAACCCTTCTCCCTCGCCGCTATCAACCTCCCAACTTGCCATGCATGCAGCTCAACTATGTACGCCGGTCATTTGTATCATCCCTGGAAAGTCCACCTACAGGAAGAGGTTGACGATCCTCAGCGGGCGACCCAGCCGCCGTCGTGGCCGCCCACGATGCACCTGCCGACGCCCTCGTCGGGGAACCGGAGGCGCGGCGGCAGGACGACGCCGTCCTCGAGGCAGCACGCCGCCGCCCGGGTCGAGGACCAGCCACGGGAGGAGACGGCGCGCCACCACCCGCACACGGCGGCGAAGCTTAATTAATTAGCCGGTCGAGATCGGGCCGGCCACGAGGCTGAGGAGATCACCCGGGAGGGCGGACCACCGCTCCGTCGCCGGCGTCGGGGTCCCGGCCATGATGCTGCCGCCGTCGTCGCCGGCGGCCTCCATCTCCGTGCCCTAGATTACATCGGCCGACGACAACAAAGTACATACGTGCATGAGGTTCTGCAGTCTGCACGTACGTGCGCGCGCGTGACCGACCAACCTAACGGGCCACGACCGTAGGCTTTGCCTCTGGGCCCAGACCGACCCACAGGCTTGTCCGCGGGCCCATCTTCGGCCCAGTCCGCCCCTTGGCGTGCCTACTCCTATTAGTCTCCAAGGCAGGCGGAGGGCGAGACGAGACCTCACCACCACCGCCGCCGCCGCCGTCGCCGTCGCCAGCTCTCGCGCCGCCCGTCCGCCCTAGAAAAGCCCAGGACTTCCCGCCGCAGGGATGGCGGAGGACACGGAGACGAGGCCCGCGTCGGCGGGCGCGGAGGAGAGGGAGGAGGGGGAGATCGCGGACGACGGAGACGGGTCCGCCGCGGCGGCGGGGCGCGTCAGCGCCCACCCGCTGGAGAACGCCTGGACCTTCTGGTTCGACAACCCGCAGGGAAAGTCCCGGGCGGTGGCCTGGGGGAGCACCATCCACCCCATCCACACCTTCTCCACCGTCGAGGACTTCTGGAGGTGGCGCATCTCTCCCTCTCTTACCAGACTCTTTCCCCTCTCGGATACCTTCTCCGATTGGATCCTCTCCCCGCGACAGGATTGTCGTCGATGTGGTGAAATTTCGTTCCTGCCCATGTGCTAGTGCTAGGTTTAATGGATGCGATTTGGGGATTATGATGGGTTGTTGATCCAGGCGGGCAGCCCTTCTCTTTTCGTAGGTAGTTCGTGATTAGGAGGCCAGGGTTTCCTTAGCTTGCGAGTGAATCGGAGCAGCCCTTTGAAGCATACCTTCAAGCTTGCTGCTTATTGATGCCTAATACTAATTCATACTATATATATCCATTCATTTACTCTTACCTTGATTGTTTGGGAGGGCACGGCATTCTGGTGTCGTGTATTATGCTGTTTTTGTTTTGATTTGTTGTTTACTGTTTAGGAGTACATCGAGAACAGTCGTTAGGCTTTGGTTGGTACCCAAATATCCATCATTATTGTTGGTGCTCCTGTTGATTCATAATAGTCTTGGCTCATTTAACAAGGATTGCATTTCCTCTGGCCTTTTCTTGTCACACATAGTTTATGTTTTGTCATTACCCTATTTCTTTTATCTTTCCCTCTATTGTGTGAATTTTATTTACCATGAACATGGAAAGGTTTTGTTTTGATTTAAATGTCGCAACATTTTCTGTAGATTGTGCCTGAAATACTTGATTTCTAAACTTTGATACTGTATTACATTTTTGTTCCCGTTGTTTAGATTTAGCAGGATGTTTCAGTTTTAAGAATGCTAGTTATATATGTGTCATCAGTTGCCTTGAATTATTCTGTTGCTTCTGACAATGAAGGTTATCCAAACTTAGATTCCCTGCAAGGCGTACATTTAAGTTAAATGCCAGACCCATTCTTAGTTTATTATTGTTCTGATACTCAGCCATAGGATTGGATTATTAGCGCAGTTCACATGAGCCGAGATGCATCCCTCTAGGCCATTGGGCTGTGGTTAAATGTTTCAAAAAGCATTAGAAACTGCAGATCTAGATATGGTGAGGGAAAACAAAAGGACGCTTTTATGGGCTTTAGCAAGTACATGCAGTTAGATTGCTAGAATACTCAATATTCTACTGCAAACCTAAGAAATTCTGAAGTTTCAGTTTGGGTAATATGGTACTCATGCTTGACACCTCTAATATCTAGTTTATATTAACTAAAAATATATTATGTGCTGTGGTTCTAGTTTTATGAAAAAGTTTCAACCACCTACAAGCATGCCCATGTTCACAGATAGATAATCCATTAAGCTGCTGAATAGTGTGTGTTGCCTGACAATTTGACACCGTGGGTTGTCTTCAGCAGATTATTTGCCATACCCATGAGATATGTTTCAGGATGATTTCTTTTGTGCTAATAGCTTCCTTCAGAAATTTGGTTATGTTCGTTTGATAATTTAGTTAGTTTGTTTGTTTTTCTCTTGCTTTCATCTGTTGATATATTCCGTTATGGCTAACAAGTTGAGTCATATTTCAGCCTTTACAATAATATTCATCACCCTAGCAAGTTGAATGTTGGAGCCGACTTCCATTGCTTCAAGGATAAGATTGAGCCAAAATGGGAAGACCCCATTTGTGCCAATGGCGGTAAATGGACCATCAGTTGTGGCAAAGGGAAATCTGACACATTTTGGTTGCATACTGTAAGCATCTTCTGCATCATTTTTTGTTGCATGATTATGTTCTCTGTAAGTTCCATCCTAATTCCCTTCTCATAAATATTATGTTTAGTTGCTGGCATTGATTGGTGAACAATTCGACTTTGGTGATGAAATTTGCGGAGCAGTCGTTAGCGTGCGTAAGAACCAGGAAAGAGTAGCTATCTGGACTAAAAATGCTGCCAATGAAACTGCTCAGGTATGTATTCTATAATCCATGCTATAAAACTGTTCTTTGATTGCAGGCTACAGCCATGTAGTTTATGGCATCATAGTTACTGTCTCAAGTGTAAGCATGGGTAATAATATTGTGACCTGCATATAAAAAGGGGGGCCTGAGCGTGAGCCCTTCACTGTGTGATTGTGATAAATGTCATTATGTATGGAGTGCTCCTGTTTATATGTATATTATTATCTGAAGAGCAAAACATAATTGAATTAACTTTATACTCCTGAAAGGATGTATGCAGCACCCTTAACAGCAGAAAATTGTTGACGAAACTTGACTTCTTATCTTCCGTTTTACTTTGTTTCTATGTTTGTAGTTTCCAAGATAAGTTTGTACTAGAAGAAAGTTTTGCTATTTGAGCAGAATATTCCAACTGTGCTACACAATTGTTAGGTTATTTGAACTGCTGCTTGGAACATTTATTCATTTGTCGGTGTTATTCTTCGGCTATATGTTAGTGTCAACTTCTTCTGTTAGCATTTATTGATAAATCTTGACATTGGAGTGGGATAGCGTCATAAAGTGTGATATTTTAGGAGATTTTTGTACTCCACTGGGTGGCAAGACATTTTATTTGAAGCTCAATTAATAAATGGATATGCACATCTAGGCTTGATGATCTTATTCCCCCAGAATAGCTTTATTTATTTCTCACAGATGCATTCATTCATTAGCATAAAATGCAAAATACTCCCACCTGATTATAAATCAATCATCAGCGGGTACCTGGGTAAATGCTATCACCTAAGTCCAAATAGGTGAGGGAGCAATAGTAACGGTTTTGTTGTCGGTGCCTTGGATACATGAGCATATAGATATATGTACTGTCTAGTTTCTGTTTCTATCATTTCCAGCCGATCAGCGTGTATTTGTTTCTAAGCACATTCCCTATTTATCTACCAGATAAGCATCGGTAAGCAGTGGAAGGAGTTTCTGGACTACAAGGACTCCATTGGATTCGTCGTTCATGTGAGTAGCACTCAAAAGAGTCGTCGGTTTTGTTTTGCTGTCACCGATAGCGCTGCGCTGTGCCTTGACTGACACTGCCTCTCTTTCTGCTTGCTTGCAGGAGGATGCAAAGAGGTCCGACAAAGGCGCCAAGAACCGCTACACGGTTTGATCCTGGGTGCTTCCATGGCAGGCCCGCCTACTCTTGGACGCAAGAAGGCTTCTCATGGAATAGCTTGTAGCGGGTGGATGCTGTTTCCCGAAGGATATATTACATGTGTTGCTGTGAATTG
The DNA here is from genome assembly GCA_022496015.1 of Hordeum marinum. NCBI lineage: Eukaryota > Viridiplantae > Streptophyta > Magnoliopsida > Poales > Poaceae > Hordeum > Hordeum marinum. The sequence continues at coordinate 543,340,355 of CM039674.1, forward strand.
CTTGAAAGACATAATCTAACATCTTTGTGTTTGTGGTCATTGTACTCCATAAGTCACATTTTTTTCTATGATGAGAAGCATAACTCGTTTGAGCTGCAGTGTCTAGTCTACTGCTGGATCCATCTTGCACGTGAGATGGTTCCAGTACAAAAGATTGCTCAGTTATGTGTGCAAACTTGGATGTGATGTCTGGAATATGTGACAAGAAATTACATAGGATTACTTAATATGTACCAGTACAAAAGATTGCTCAGTTATGTGTGCAAACTTGGATGTGATGTCTGGAATATGTGACAAGAAATTACATAGGATTACTTAATATGTACCAGTACAAAAGATTGCTCAGTTATGTGTGCAAACTTGGATGTGATGTCTGGAATATGTGACAAGAAATTACATAGGATTACTTAATATGTACCAGTACAAAAGATTGCTCAGTTATGTGTGCAAACTTAATGATGTCTGGAATATGTGACAAGAAATTACATAGGATTACTTAATATGTACCAGTACAAAAGATTGCTCAGTTATGTGTGCAAACTTGGATGTGATGTCTGGAATATGTGACAAGAAATTACATAGGATTACTTAATATGTACCAGTACAAAAGATTGCTCAGTTATGTGTGCAAACTTGGATGTGATGTCTGGAATATGTGACAAGAAATTACATAGGATTACTTAATATGTACCAGTACAAAAGATTGCTCAGTTATGTGTGCAAACTTGGATGTGATGTCTGGAATATGTGACAAGAAATTACATAGGATTACTTAATATGTACTCCTTAAAAGACGTCAAAAAAGGAGAAGATTTAGGAACATGTTAGTAAAAATTGGTGGAAGAAGATTGTTGTTCATCCTTTGCTTTCGTTACATCAATGTGGCTTTCCTTAAAGACATCAAAAAATTAGGTTGCGGCAATTGCCTTAGACAAAACACAAATACATTAAAGTTCACAACAGCGTATATTTCTGTTTTTGCTGGCCTCATAAACAACAGGGCTTTCTTCTGAATTGTTATTGGTAAAAGTGCGAACGGTGCCGTATCATACAAGGATCTCGGCGGTAGTACCAACTAAAGCGTCCACCTAGACTCCCACCTAGACTCAGGTTTCTCCCATATACGAAAACAACACATGACGCGCCTAGTTACAGTTCCATATGGCCTTGCCGCGAATTCTGCTTTCCCTGGGCGATCCTACTTACTCGAGCCGCTCCATCTGTCAAATGAAGAAACCAAAGTTAGCAAAATAGCATATGTATTATGTTTCAACCATATCTTTGCGTAGTTCAGAAAGAAAAAGAAACCCAAGAAGCTTGACGGCAATCATGAGCAGTTTGAAAGGATAAAAAAGACTGACAGTCACAGTATGGTACAAATTGTCACAAATCTCAGACTTAATCTAGAAAAGCCACTTGATATGTGCTTCCATTACAGCAACTACAGATTCAATTATTGCTAATTTATAAGGTACATCATGACACGGAGACATAGGGAAAAGAAGAGTACCTTCCACAGGCCATCATTTAAGTAGTGCATGTTGTCAACTCCAATTCCTTTGTTGATGGTGCTTCTGCAAAAGTTCGGAATTTCAGGAGAAGCATTACCGACGGCCAAATGCAAAGCATGATACTAACAAATAATGTATGGGATGTAACATTCAGGAAAGCTTTAAGTTTATCAGTATATCTGCATAAGGTTCTGCTAATGGTTTTTCAGTCGACGAGACGCTCGGCAACCAAGGGAGGATGAGACCAGCAACAGCAGCAACCAGGGGGGACTGGTTCGATCTAGGTTTCTAGGGGGGTGAGACCAGCAACAGCAGCAACCAGCAGAAATCACGACAAGTAATGACTAGTCGCTCGACTCATCCCAAGAATCGAGTCAACCCTAGGAGTGCGACGACTAGTCGAGCGACTCAAAGACAGAGGTTCTGCTATGTTGAGGTTTAATTTGCAGGCACTGTTACATATAAAATATAAAGTATGGAATACCAAAGTCACCACCACAAATGTATCATCTTTTTTTGACAAATATTATCAATCATTTGGAAACATTAGGATGGAACCAAAACATCAAAACAGATAGAAGAAGCAACCATGAGTTGCAAGGTTCACGCTTCACAAGGATTAAGGATTACTCCTTCAAAATGAACTTACATGTCTTTCGCTGACATCTTTGTGAACCCAATTGCCAATGCGTGTTGCTTGCCTTCAGCCATTATAGCCTGACGATTGTAGTTTTGAAGAGATAAATAATTAGTCTAGTAGTCAGCATGCTCAGGGTAAGGAAGCTTATTCATCATTTTAAAGTGTATTAGGATGCATAGTAAAAACCAATATCAAATAATTACAATACTATGAACTAGTTAAAATATGGTATACTAATCAGGTGTATTAGGACAGCCAATTTTAACTCACGTGGAAACTACAGAAAGGTTGTACTGTATCTATAAATGAATGAACTGGAATTTGAAAGGTTAGTCTTGTACCACTGGCGTTTCCTCCTCGACTTCATTGTCCAACACACCACCAGGTGATGTCAGTCCAGGGCACATTATGTTGGCACCAGAGAGAACAAACTTGATAGCACCTCTGTCAACTTGGAATTTCTTCATGATGTTAGGATCTGATCAATTGTAAGCATAAGTTAGCAACAAAAAGGGGGATATTTTGGAATGCAGATTTTTCGCAACTAGTTGCGCCCGCACCCCATGCTGAAAATATGCATCTTTAAGTTTAAAAAGAAGGAAACAAATCAGGGGCATACATATACATGTCATAACATGAACATTTGTTTGCGAAAATTTGTGCACAAATATGGCATACTATGTGCAATTCAGAAAAGACAAGAAACGGGCGAATAGTATACAAATTATCCACACAAATTTGTTGTGTTGCTCGGTTCACAAGTGGTCACACTATTGTTTGATTCTTTTGTAAATGCCCATATTATAGCAGTTCATCTATGACATGTTCTGAAAATGATAAAAATGGATTTTGACAAGGGTTGGGTCCGCAGCTAGTTGGACATTTTCGTTTCTTGATATTTTGATGTTTTGCGTTTACAAATAAGTCGTATAGTTTCCATTCTGGTTGAGATTCTTCAACAAATGTTAAGTATGATTGTGCTCCAATTCTGTAACAGATATGCATGCGTAAACATATAAAAAAGGAGCAAATTCCATAAATAATGATGTCTGTCATATGGGGGAAACAGATGTAGCAACGGCATGCCAGAAAAAAAAAACGGAGGGAAGAAAATTACACTGATGAAGAAGGCGCAGGGTTGGCATGTATGGACCATCGCGGATGTTGAAGAAGAGTGGGACATTGTTCACCACCACAAGATTGAGATGATTTTGGCTAGGGAAAGAAACCAAGTGCATTAGTGATGTAGAAAAGCCACAATCTTGCAAATAAAAGCAATCTAATCTAACAGCAACTTTTATGGATTCTGACTTTTGAAGTGGAGAAAACTAGGAAACAGCCACATGTAACAGTCTCATTAAGGGCAGGCTCTTATAAGCATGTTAACCGATAAAGGTTATTCAACAGACTATGAAGCAACTCGAATCAGAGAGACGGGGAGCCACTGACCATTTGACAACAATCATAGGCGACTTCTTTGGAAGCATGTCCTCCAGCAGAGGTTCGAGGAGAGGGTACTGCAACAAACTTGGTGATTTCAGTATAGCCCAAGACAAGAGAGCAGGGTCTGCAGCCGATACAAAAAAGACGAACAGAGGGATGTTTTTGGCATGCATAACCTCTTCGGCGATACTTTGCCGGATCCTCCGCTGCACAGACGCCTTGACCTGATTCTGCCCAGATATGTCCTCGGAGGAGAACCTAGGCACAAAAAAGAGGCAGTTTTTTTGTCATGGTAATTATAAAAGAGACCTGTGCTAGCGCTTCACGAGGCACAAACATGTTGCATATGTAGAATCCAATGGGGATTGGCAACGGCCACCTATAGGCCATCATAAATCATGTGTGCCTGTGATACTGCCTATAGTCACAAGGCATGGAGAGCAGCATAGGGATTGGTATGGCGGCATTAGGTTAGGTTAGCTGAAACAAGCTGGTGTGGAGCCAATCTTGAGCCGACCCAAACCGCCCACATCCGATTCGGAACGCGCCCCTCCTATCTAGCTCTCTCCCGTGACGGCAATGGCGCCTCTGACTGACTGAATCCGGTGCTGTGAATCCTACCTGTGCTTACTCGTCTACTTGGCTGCTGCTAGGCGTGCGGGTGTAGGGGCGGTGGGGGGGTACTCACTTCTTGAACATGGTGAGCGGCGATTGGCGGCGCGGCGACGGGGAGGGGCGGCGGCGGCGGCGGCGGGCGGCTCGATCTGGAGGAGGAAGGAGAGAGAGAGAGAGAGGAGAAAGGGTTTCGTCGTGGGCCCCGGTGAGATGTGGGAGGCTAAACCGTGGGACACATGTCAGACAGGCGGCGACACCTATTTTTCGCCTCAGAGAGTCCCTTGGGCAGGCCCAGTATCGCAGTGGCTTTTCTTCGGTTTTGTTGTCTCGTTTCTCAGCTTGATTCTCCGGTTTTTCTGCGTATCCTCATCGGTTTTATTTCTTATTTGTCTTTGGTTTTATTTTTTAATCTTTCTTCGTTTTTTTTTACGGATGTCTACTTTTTTCAACACGAGTTGTACATTTTCTTTAATACGCGTAACATTTCTCGGATACATGTTGGGCAATTTTTAAATACATATATTCAATATAATTTTAGATATACTTTGAACATTTATTGAATTGCACAAAACATTTCTTAAACTTCGCAAATCTTATTTTTACATTGTATACTTTTTTACAAAATGTTACACAGATTGTTTTGAAACACGTGAACATTTCTTTAGAATGCCCCATAGATTTTTGTGAATCGAAAGAAAAAAATTGACTTACACAAATATTATTTTTATATTATTTAATTTTTTGATAAAAAATCATGGAAATATTTTTTTGAACCACGTAAACATTTTTTATGTGCCACCAACACTTTTTAAAGCCGCCCGCCCATTTTTTTACTCGGCATGTACATTTTTAAACTGTCCGATGAACATTGTTTTCAAACTTTAAGAAAAATATGTTTCCATTTCAAAATAAGCCCTTACAAGACTTCCCTATAGGAATAAGGAAAGTCCCTGTAAAAAATTAACACCCTTCTTCTTCTGCATCCACCAACGACAAGGTAACTTAATTTTCAACAAGGTAACCAAGTTCACTGCAAAGTGAAAGTAAGCTAACCATTTACGGTAAAAAATATATTTTATATCAATATGACAATATCTTGTTGTGAAGTTCCAAAAGAGGATGTTGCATATTATTCCGACAATCTAGCCTACAACTTGAAAAGGAGAAAGAAAAAAAACATTATCAAACCAGGAAAGTAAGTTAAGTAAGAGGCAATCACCTAGTTAGTAAGGTCGGGGAACTCATTGACCCAGTAACAATGGACATAAATCTGGTTTGTCAAACTTTCAATGCCGAAGATGCTGAGATGATTTTGCAAATTCCAGTCTAAGAATACACAAGCGACACCATAGCGTGGCACTTTGATAAAAAGGGTGTCTTCTTAGTAAAATCAGCTTACAAAGTGGCAGTTGATTGTGCAGAACGGGATTCAGTACAGGTCCTTACATCGACCTCATACGGCCAAGGTGAAAATCCAAATTTTGATTGGAAGAGAATATGGGCACTACCAATACCAACCAAGGTGCTGCACTTCCTATGGAGACTAGCAACATACAGCTTACCACTTAGAATAAGGATGAAGCGTAGGGATATGGATGTAGATACCCGATGTCCTTTATGTTATCGATTAGATGAAGGCGGACGACGTTGTTTCCTAAAATACAAAAAGGTGAAAAATATATGGAGAATGGCTCAACTGGAACAAATCAGGTTGAAGCTTGTTCAATGCCCAGATCCTCTCAGCCTAGTAGAAGATGTGCCCAAATACAAAAAGGTTGAAGCTTAACAATTAGGAATGATCTTGGTATTTTGGTTGCTGCAGGAACATGCAATTTGAAACATATCGCCAGTGCTCTGGATGTTGAAGCTCTGGCCATGTTGCATGCTATAAATGCTGTTGCAAGAATGGGATGCAGTCAAGTCATCTTGGAGACAGACGCTATGGTGCTGAAGCAGTCGACTTCAACTAAAGATTATTATTTAGCTGTTCTAGGAGCTTTGTTCCAGCAAATAAAGTTTCAGTTAAGAGTAGCTTTTGATGTTGTTAAATTAGGCACTTGTCCAAGATCATGTAATGCTACTCGCACACTTTAGCTGCGTATGGGGCTGGCTTAGAGTATGGCAATTCTGAAATCTGTGTTGGGCGATAGTGCTAGCACTGTTTAACTTATGGAATACTAATTGTTCTTTGGATTTTTTTTGAAGGAGGTTGTATTACGAAAGGAAAGGAGCTCTGGCACATTATCTTTCGTTTTCTCCCACGATGATCTTTCACCGCATCAAAACGTTCAACTATTACTTCATTAGGAATTGTTTCAACAATTCTTTTTTCACGAAGCAGATAAGCTTTTTTGTTGCATGATAATATGTGTCTCATTTATATTATAAAGATCAAAGTACAAGTCACGTAAGGACCGACATGACAAAACTAAAAAGATAGCAGAACATCTCTGAGCTTGACACCAAAGCCCGTCACCTGAGTTCGGGACTACCATATCAGCCACTGAAGAAAAGAACGATGGATCACCTCCACACCCGAGCTCGATGCAGCTCTGTAGCTGATATGCAGCTTTATGGACCTCCAAGGTGGCTTGCCAAAAATGAAATCCTTATTTAAACAAATCAAACCGGGGCAACACCCTGGACACGCCATCCATCTTCAGATCTGACACCCCACCACGACTAATTAAGATGACGCAATAGGAAACCATACCTGTCATTCACGAACTAAGAACCCAACACATGTTCCGTCTTCTAGATGTTGTCGATGCAGACCACAATTTGCATCCGCTCCTGGACTACCTCCCAAGCTCCATGCCGACGCTGGAGCAAATGCCTTCGCAATAACGGAGCCCGAGGACACAGGTCCACCACGAGGATGTCGTCGCCGCCACACCATCCTTACTTGAACAGACTAGTTTCCAAATTTATCAGCTCACAGTTGTTTCTACAGTTGCATTGCCAAACAGCTAACCTTCACTACAGTTGTTTCCTCAGGATAACTGTTTTGCCAGCATAGCAAGTCCACAGCTGAATTTGTTGAAACTGAAGCCCAAACAAACACAACCTATGTCTATGTGGGCGGGACTGAAGATTGTCAGACGGCTGCCGGGGTTGCATCCACAATCGATTGTGCAGTACCGTTCCGCATTCAAACTTTGCCCACCTGCAGGTGAGGTTCTGTACAGATCCACATTTTTTATGGGGTAGCTTTGCCATCTCTGCTCAAATGTTACCACCAATCAAAGCTTGGCATGAATTTCCTGTCATGATAGCAATCATTTTTGTTGGGGAACGTCGCATGGGAAACAAAAAATTTCCTACGCACACACAAATCTATCCATGGTGATGAGCATCTACGAGAGGGAGAGTGGATCTACATACCCTTGTAGATCGCTAAGCCGGAAGCGTTAAGAAATACGGTTGGTGTAGTCAAACATCTTCGCGATCCAAATCGCCGAGCGTCCCGCGATCTTCATCACGATCCGTCCCGCCATCCAATCACGATCCGTCCCGTGAACACATCACGATCCGTCCCACGATCTCATCACGATCCGTCTCACGATCTTGGTCACGATCTGTCCCACAAACTCATCACGATCCGTTTCGCGATCTCATCACGAACCGTCTCGCGATCTTCATCACGGTCCTTCCGATCTAGCGCCGAACGGATGACACCTCCGCGTTCAGCACACGTGCAGCTTGATGACGATCTCCGCCGTCTTGATCCAGCAAGAGAGAGCAGAGAGGTAGAAGAGTTCACCGGCAGCATGACGGCGCTCCGGTGATGGTGGTGGAGCAATTCCGGCAGGGCTTCGCCTAAGCACTGCAGAAATCCAATCTAGAGGAGCACTGGTGGAACGGGTAGCACGTGGCCGTAAATCCTGTCCAAAACCCTTCTATTCCACCAGTATATATAGAAGGAGAGGAGAGGCAGCCCTTGCCGCAAGGCCAAGAGCCTCTAGGAGTTGGCCGGCCAAGGTGGAGGAGTCCTACTCCTCCTCCACTCCTAGTAGGAGTAGGACTCTTCCTTTTTTGCTTTTTCTTCAATTTTATCCTTGGGCTTTTTCTCTCCTGCTGCATGGGCTTTGTGTGGCTATTCCACCAGCCCACTAAGGGCTGGTTAATACTCTCCCACAGCCCGTGAAGCCTATTGGGTCGAAATACCCCTCCCGGAGGTCTCCCGGTACACTACCGGCACTCCCGGTACACTACCGATATGCCCGGAACTTTTCCGGCCACCAAAATAGGACTTCCTATATATCAATCTTTACCTCTGGACCATTCCGGAGCTCCTCGTGACGTACGGGATCTCATCCGGCACTCCGAACAACCTTCGGTCACCACCATAAATAACTCTATACTACCGAAACGTCACCAAACCTTAAGAATGCAGACCCTGCGGGTTCGAGAACTATGTAGACATGACCGAGACACCTCTATGGTCAATAACCAATGGCGGGACCTGGATTTCCATATTGGTTCCTACATATTCTACGAAGATCTTTATCGGTCGAACCTCTATGTCAAGGATTCAGTTAATCCCGTATGATGTTCCCTTTGTTCTTCGGTATGTTACTTGCCCGAGATTCGATCGTCGGTATCTCCATACCTAGTTCAATCTCGTTACCAGCAAGTCTCTTTACTCGTTCCGTAATACAAGATCCCGCAACTAACAATTAGTCATATTGCTTGCAAGGCTCATTTGTGATGTTGTATTACCGAGTGGGCCCTGAGATACCTCTCTGTCACACGGAGTAACAAATCCCAGTCTCTATCCATGCCAACTCAACAGACACCATCGGAGATACCTGTAGAGCACCTTTATAGTCACCCAGTTACGTTGCGACGTTTGATACACACAAGGCACTCCTCCGATATCTATGAGTTGCATGATCTCATGGTCACAGGAACATATACTTGACATGCAGAAAATAGTAGCAATAAACTAACACGATCATATGCTACGTTTGTAGTTTGGGTCTTGTCCATCACATCATTCTCCTAATGATGTGATCCCGTTATCAAATGACATCTCATGTCCATGGCTAGGAAACCTTAACCATCTTTTGATCAACGAGCTAGTCTATTAGAGGCATACTAGGGACATGGTTTTGTCTATGTATCCACACATGCATTTAAGTCTCCGATCAATACAATTATAGCATGGATAATAAATGAATATCATGAACAAGGAAATATGATAATAACTAATTATTATTGCCTCTACGGCATATTTCCAACAGTCTCTCACTTGCACTAGAGTCAATAATCTAGTTCACATCACCATGTGATTCACATTGTTATGAATCTAACACCCAACGAGTTATGGGGCTCGATCATGCTTTGCATGCGAGAGAGGTCTTACAGTCAACGGGTCTGCGATATTCAGATCCGTGTGTACTTTGCAAATCTCTATGTCAAACCGTAAACACTGCTACCACACTCCACTTGGTACTATTTCCAAATGGCTGCTCCACTACACGTATCCAGATTGCTACCGCGAGTCATCTGGATTGGTGTTAAAGCTTGCATTGATGTAACTCTTTACGACAAACTCTTTATCACCTCCATAATCGAGAAACATCTCCTTAGTCTTTCAGTTACTAAGGATAATTTTGACCGTTGTCTAGTGATCCACTCCTGGATCATTCTTGTACCCCTTGACGGACTCATGGCAAGACACTCACAAGTGTGGTACACAGCATGGCATACTATATAGAGCCTATGGCTAGGGCATAGGGGACGACGTTCGTCCTTTCTCTTTCTTCTGCCGTGGTCGAGCTTTGAGTCTCACTCAACTTCACACCTTACAAATCAGGAGAGAACTATTTCTCTGACCGATCCATTTTAAACTCTTTCAAAATCTCGTCAAGGTATGTACTCATTGAAAGTCTCATCAAGTCATCTTTGATCTATCTCTATAGATCTTGATGCTCAATAATTAGGTAGTTTTATCTAGGTTTTACTTTGAAAATCACTTTCCAAATAACCATTTATGCTTTCCAGAAATTCTACATTATTTCTGATCAACAATATGTCATCCACATATACTTATCAGAAATTCTATAGTGCTCCCACTCACTTTATTGTAAATACAAGTTTCTCGTAAACTTTGTATAAACTACAAAACTTTGATCACCTCATCAAAGTGTACATTCCAACTCTGAGATGCTTGCTTCAGTCTATAGAAGGATCATTGAAGCTTGCACACCTTTTAGCATCCTTAGGACTGACAAAACCTCCTGGTTGTATCACATACAATCTTTCCTCAAGTAAACCGTTAAGGAAACGATGTTTTGACATCCATCTGCCAGATTTCATAATTGAAAAATGCAGCAACTGCTAACATAATTCCAACAGACTTTTAGCATCGCTATGAGTGAGAAAGTCTCATCGCAGTCAACTCCTTGAACTTGTCACAAACACCTTTGCAACAAGTCGAGCTTTATAAATGGTGACATTTACCATCAGTGTTTGTCTTCATTTTAAATATCCATTTGTACTCAACAACCTGCCATCCAACAAACAAGTCTATCAAACTCTATACTTGGTTTTCATACATGTCCTGTCTCGGATTTCATGGCTTCCAACCATTTGTCGGAATCCGGGCCCATCATCGCTTCTCCATAGCTCGTAGGTTCATCGTTGTCCAACAACATGACCTCCAAGACAGGGTTGTCGTACCGCTTAGGAGCAGTACCCATCCTTGTCGACCTACGAAGTTCGATAGTAACTTGATCCTGAAGCTTCATGATCATCATCATCAACTTCCTCTTCAACTAACGTAGGCTTCACAGAAACAACTTTCTGCGCTGCGCTACTCTCTGGTTGGAAAAATGTTTAACAACCTCATCAAGTTCTATCTTCCTCCCACTCAATTCTTTCGAGAGAAACTTTTTCTCGGAAATGACCCATTTTAGCAACAAACACTTTGCACTCGGATCTGAGATAGAAGGTATACCCAACTGTTCTTATGGTATTCTATGAAGATGCATTTGTCCGCTTTGGGTTCGAGCTCATTAGGTGAAAACCTTTTCACATAAGTGTCATGACTCCAAACATTAAGAGATGACATCTTAGTGTTTCCATCAAACCCTAATTCACACGGTGTCATCTCAATGGATTTAGATGGTGCCCTATTTAAAGTGAATGTAGTTGTCTCTAATGCATAACCCCAAAATGATAGTGGCAAAACTATAAGAGACATCATAGTATGCACCATATCTAATATAACACGACTATGACGTTCGGACACACCATCACACTATAGTGTTCCAGGTGGCGTGAGTTGTGAAACAACTTTCACATTGTCTAAATTTGTATGCCAAACTCGTAACTCAGATACTCACCTCTACGATCATATCGCAAACATTTTTATCTTCTTGTCACGATGATCTTAAACTTCACTCTGAATTTGCTTGAACCTTTCAAACAATTCAGACTTGTGTTTCATTAAGTAAATATACACTATATCTACTCAAATCATCAATGAAGGTAAGAAAATAACGATGTCCACTGCATGCTACAAGACTCATTGGATTGCATACATCAAAATGTATCATTTCCAATAAATCACTTGCCCGCTCCATCAATCCGGAAAACGGGGTCCTTAGTCATCTTGCCCAAGAGGCATGGTTCGCATGTCTCAACCGATTCAAAATCGAGTGAGTCCAAAGATCCATAAGCATGGAGTTTCTTCATGCGTTTTATACCAATATGACATTTAGCGGCAGTGCCACAAGTAGGTGGTACTATCATTATTAACTTTGTATCTTTTGGCATCAATGTTCTGAACATGAGTATTACTATGATCAAGATTCAACAAACCATTCTCACTGGATGCATGACCATTGAAGGTATTATTCATGTAAAAAGAATAACCATTATTCTCTAACTTAAATGAATAACCGTGTTGCAATAAACACGATCTAATCATGTTCATGCTCAACGCAAAACAGCAAATAACATTTATTTAGATTTGTCACTAATCCTGAAGGTAGAGAGAGCGTGCGATGTTGATCACATCAACCTTGGAAACATTTTCAACACACATCATCACCTCACCCTTAGCTAGTTCTCCGTAAATTCCGTAGCTTTTATTTCGAGTTACTAACATTTAGCAACCGAACCGGTATCCAATACCCAGGTGCTACTAGGAGTACTAGCAAGGTACATATCAATAACACGTATATCAAATATACTTCTATTGACATTGCCAGCCTTCTTATCTACCAAGTATCTAGGGTTGTTCCGCTTCAGCGACCATTCTCCTCATAATCGAAGCACTTAGTCTCGGGTTTGGGTTCAACTTCGGGTTGCTTCACTGGAGCAGCAACTGACTTGCCATCCGTGAAGTTTCCCTCCTTACCCTTGCCCTTCTCGAAACTTAGTGGTTTTACTAACCATCAACACTTGACGCTCCTTCTTGATTTCTACCTTCGCGGTGTCAAACATCGCGAACAACTTAGGATCAATACTTCTATCCCTGGCGTTTTATAGTTCATCACCAAGTTCTAGTAGCTTAGTGGCAGTGACTTGGAGAACTATATCAATCACTATTTTATCTAAAAGATCAACTCCCACTCGATTCAAGCGATTGTAGCACCCAGACAATCTGAGCACATGCTCAACGATTGAGCTATTCTCCTTCATCTTGCAGGCAAAGAATCTTTTTGGAGATCTCATATCTCGCAACACGGGCATGAGCCTGAGATCCTAATTTCAGCTCTTAGAACATCTCATATGTTCCGTGACTTTCAAAACATTTCAGAGCCTCAATTCTAAGCCGTAATGCATGACATACTAAACTATCAAGTAGTCATGAGAACGTGTCTGTCAGATGTTCACAACATCTACATACGACGCTAGAGGGGGTGGTACACCGAGCGGTGCATTAAGGACATAAGCCTTCTGTGCAGCAATGAGGACAATCCTCAGATCACGGACCTAGTCCGCAATATTGCTACCATCATCCTTCAACTCCATTTCTCTAGGAACATATAAAAATACTAGGGAGCTACAGCGTGAGCTAGTAATCTACAACATAATTTGCAAAGACACTACTGACTATGTTCATGATAATGAGTTCAATTAATCAAATTACTTAAGAACTCCCACTCAAATTGACATCCCTTTGGTCATTCGAGTGATACATGATCCAAATTCACCAACTCAAGTCCGATCATCTCATGAGTTGAGGTGGTTTCAATGGTGAACATCATCATGTTGATCATATCTACTATATGACTCATGTTCGACCTTTCGGTCTCTTGTGTTCCGAGGCCATGTCTGTACATTCTAGGCTCGTCAAGTTTAACCCGAGTGTTCTGCATGTGCAACACTGGCTTGCACCCGTTGTATGTGAACATAGAGTCTATCACACCCGATCATCACGTGGTGTCTCGACACGATAAACTTTCGCAACGGTGCACACTCGGGAAGAACACAATTTATCTTGAAATTAAAGTGAGGGATCACCTTATAATGCTACCGTCGTCCTAAGCAAAACAAGGTGCATAAAAAGGATTAACATCACATGCAAATCATAAGTGACATGATATGGCCATGAACTTGTGCTTTTGATCTCCATCATGAAAGCACCGGCATGATCTCCACCATCAACGTGTCGCCATCGGGGTTGTCGTGCCCATCATGCTTCTACTACTATTGCTACTGTTTAGCAATAAAGTAAATCATTACATAGCGCTTAATGATTGACACGCAGGTCATACAATAATTAAAGAGAACCCTATGGCTCCTGCCGGTTGCCGTACTCATCGACATGCAAGTTGTGATATTCTATATAAAACATGATCATCTCATACATCATATATATCTCATCATGTATTTGGCCATATCACATCACAACATATCCTGCAAAAACAAGTTAGACATCCTTTAATTGTTGTTGCATGTTTTACGTGGCTTCTACGGGTATCTAGCAAGAACAATTCTCATCTACGCAAAAACCACAACGGTGATACACTAGTTGCTTTTCAACCTTCTCAAGGACCACCTTTGTCGGATCCGATCTAACTAAAGTGAGAGAAACTGTCACCCGCAAGCCATCTAGGCAACAAGTTGCGTGAGGGAACCGGTCTTTCGTAAGCGTACGAGTAATGCTGGTCCGGGCCGCTTCATCTCACAATCTCGCTGAACCAAAATACGACCAAGGGAGGAAGCAATCTAAGCATCAACGCCCACAATCCTTTTGTGTTCTACTCGAGATCTCATCGACACATAGACCTAGCTCATGATGCCACTGTTGGGGAACGTCGCATGGAAAACAAAATTTTTCCTACGCACACGCAGATCTATCCATGGTGATGAGCATCTACGAGAGGGAGAGTGGATCTACATACCCTTGTAGATCGCTAAGCGGGAAGCGTTAAGAAACGCGGTTGGTGTAGTCGAACATCTTCGCGATCCAAATCGCCGAGCGTCCTGCGATCTTCATCACGATCCGTCCCGCGATCCAATCACGATCTGTCCCGTGAACACATCACGATCCGTCTCGCGATCTCATCACGATCCGTCTCACGATCTTGGTCACGATCTGTCCCACGAACTCATCACGACCCGTTCCGCGATCTCATCACGAACCGTCTCGCGATCTTGATCACGGTCCTTCCGATCTAGCGCCGAACGGACGGCACCTCCGCGTTCAGCACACGTGCAGCTTGATGACGATCTCCGCCGTCTTGATCCAGCAAGAGAGAGCGGAGAGGTAGAAGAGTTCACCGGCAGCGTGACGGTGCTCCGATGATGGTGGTGGAGCAATTCCGGCAGGGCTTCGCCTAAGGACTGCAGAAATCCAATCTAGAGGAGCACTGGGGGAACGGGTAGCACGTGGCCGTAAATCCTGTCCAAAACCCTTCTATTCCACCAATATATATAGGAAGAGAGGAGAGGCAGCCCTTGGCGCAAGGCCAAGAGCCTCTAGGAGTTGGCCGGCCAAGGCGGAGGAGTCCTACTCCTCCTCCACTCCTAGTAGGAGTAGGACTCTTCCTTTTTTGCCTTTTTTCTCAAATTTTCTCTTTGGGCTTTTTCTCTCCTGCCGCATGGGCTTTGTGTGGCTATTCCACCAGCCCACTAAGGGCTGGTTAATACTCTCCACAGCCCATGAAGCCTCTTGGATCGAAATACCCCTCCCGAAGGTCTCCCGGTACACTACCAGCACTCCCGGTACACTACCGATATGCCCGGAACTTTTCCGGCCACCAAAATAGGACTTCCTATATATCAATATTTACCTCCGGACCATTCCGGAGCTCCTCGTGATGTATGGGATCTCATCCGGGACTCCGAACAACCTTCGGTCACCACCATAAATAACTTTATACTACCGAAACGTCACCAAACCTTAAGCGTGCAGACCCTACGGGTTCGAGAACTATGTAGACATGACCGAGACACCTCTATGGTCAATAACCAATGGCGGGACCTGGATGTCCACATTGGTTCCTACATATTCTACGAAGATCTTTATCGGTCGAACCTCTTTGTCAAGGATTCAGTTAATCTCGTATGATGTTCCCTTTGTTCTTCGGTATGTTACTTGCCCGAGATTCAATCGTCGGTATCTGCATACCTAGTTCAATCTCGTTACCAACAAGTCTCTTTACTCGTTCCGTAATACAAGATCCCGCAACTAACAATTAGTCACATTGCTTGCAAGGCTCATTTGTGATGTTGTATTACCGAGTGGGCCCTGAGATACCTCTCTGTCACACGGAGTAACAAATCACAGTCTTGATCCATGCCAACTCAACAGACATCATCGGAGATACCTGTAGAGCATATTTATAGTCACCCAGTCACAAGGCACTTCTCCGGTATCTATGAGTTGCATGATCTTATGGTCACAGGAACATATACTTGACATGCAGAAAACAGTAGCAATAAACTAACACGATCATATGCTACGTTTGTAGTTTGGGTCTTGTCCATCACATCATTCTCCTAATGATGTGATCCCGTTATCAAATGACATCTCATGTCCATGGCTAGGAAACCTTAACCATCTTTTGATCAACGAGCTAGTCTATTAGAGGCATACTAGGGACATGGTTTTGTCTATGTATCCACACATGCATTTAAGTCTCCGATCAATACAATTATAGCATGAATAATAAATGATTATCATGAACAAGAAAATGTGATAATAACTAATTTATTATTGACTTTAGGGCATATTTCCAACACTTTTCCCATGAATCACAAGCCAAATGTTCTCAGTAGCATTCAGCCGTCGTCTGCCAAAGACTTGTTGTTGCCCCTTCGATGGGCTAGAATATCCTGCACAAGACAGCATGCATGGACTGACCTGCGAGGTGCCTGAGATCTGCCATCTTCACATTTCTCGGACCAGGTTTATCTCTATGATTTGTAGGAATTTTTGCTGCTTCTTGAATGGTTTGTTGTCGTGTCTCATGGAGGCCTTGCAAGTCAGTCGATACTATCTCTAATTCTAGCCCATCAAAAGGGGCACCAACCTATCTCTGTCCCTAATAAATCACATTACATGCCTCGTTTATGGATTTCCAAAGGTTTGCTCTGTACAATAAAGGGATTGGAATACCAGCCGCCAGTAAAAATTCGTGCCAAACTCAGACAGGAAGTCCACCATACGCTCAGGCTAAAGGCCCTTAACCTCAGCAAATTAAATTTGATGGAACGGAAACATATGACCACACAAAATTACCGCATGATAAATGCCAATCTGCACATGAGCTCACTAGCACTAGCAGGGGGCATCAGGAGAGTGCATAACTGTATTCTGTATCACGCAATCGGTTGTGGATGCTATCCTACTCATCAACATCGACAAACGGCTTGCCATCTTCAGTCCCATCTAGTGGAAGATAAGCTAACTGACTGAGTTCGCCAACATCAATGAATCCATCCTGAAAGGCTAACTATTAGCTCAAGATCAAGCGGAGACATCAAAGTAGAAAACCTCACTGCTGGAGATAAAGTAGATACTTATAGAGAATCAACTAAAACGATAACAGGAATGAGCATCTGTACATTTTTCTGGAACACATGGATTCATCTCAAGAACTGGAGAGAATGCCTGAGATTGTTTCGACATCCTCGATTTCAGCATACGAAATACCCATTCAATTCTTTAGACGTCTTTGCTGTCTGACACTGGAGGTACAAATTGGAGAAGGACAATACCATACAAAATAAGCACAATTCCAACCGAGAAATTGATACAATCATGATGCCGAAATCATGACTTATTACAGTACCATAAAAGAGGGAAACAAATCATCCATTATTATAAGCTCAATAGCGTCATCTAACGTGGTAGGCTAGAAGATGATAAGAACTCTGCCTCCAAGCTATAACATCGCTGGCTACCTCCTGGCTGTACGGAAGATTGCCGAGCAGATCTAGTCCTTCGAGTTAACGACCTTGGTTGCATTGGTTCTTCATTTCCCCCACCTTGATCTGCTTGAGATAAGTTCACATGTTTTGTTAGCAGAGTCTGCAGTTCCGTCTCGACCTGTTTCATGCTGGGTCTTTCTTCGCCATGTAGCCTCAAGCACCGCTCTGCAAGAGAGGCAACACCGTTGATCTCTTCCTCAGTTGCTTCCTCGAGGACCTGGGAATTAACAATACTTGTGATTCTTCCCTCATTGAATTCCTGGAGAAAATAGCTTGACAACCCCATGATTGTGCCTGATTCACTTGTAAAGACGGGCTTCATTCTAAGGAGCAACTCCACTAGTACGACACCAAAACTGTACACATCGCTCTTCCCGTTCAGCTGCCTGGTATGAAAATACTCTGGATCTAAGTACCCAAATGTACCTTGCACATTCGTGACAATGTGTGTTTGATCAATCGGAACCAATCTGGAAGCGCCAAAATCAGAAATTTTAGCTGTGTAGTTCACATCCAAGAGTATATTTGAGGACTTCACGTCACGATGGAAGATTGATATTGAAGCTGAAGAGTGGAGATAAGATAGGGCCCCTGCTGTTTCCAGGGCAATACTTAAGTTATCACCCCAAGACAAAGAAAAACCATCACTTTCATCTGCATGAAGAACCTGAGATAGTGAGCCATTAGATACATAGTCATACACCAACAGTGGAACCTCCATTTCAAGACAACATCCGAAGAGCTTAACAATATTTCTATGATTTATTTGGGACAGTACTGCGACTTCATTGATGAATTGATTGATCTCACACTCCTCAATGACCTTTGACTTTTTTATTGCAACGACACGCTGATCAGATAATATGCCTTTGTAAACCATGCCATGACCCCCATGGCCGATGATACGTGTAGAATCAAAGTTATTTGTTGCCTTCTCTAGTGCTTCTAACGAGAAAATCTTTGTATTCTCATTTGCACTTTCATCCGCTGATATTAATGTTTCTAGAAGAAGACCTTGGTTCTTCCGGAAATAGTTCTTCCGTAGATGCTTTTGAACATTTCTTCTCCATCTACGAGTGATAAGTACTGCACTAATGCTCAGAAATAGAATGCCGAAGCCACAGGACAGACCAATAATTATGCCTGTAGGAATTAAGTGCCTTCATGTTTTTGTTCTATCCTGCCTAACATAAATATGACAACAATTTAGTCTTACCTAAGAGCAGAGGTTGTTGTTTTGTCTTTATACACTGCATCGTCAATGGATCATACTCAGTATGGCGAGGACATTCAGTACAATAGAAACTTCCTACAGTGTTATAGCATATCTCTTTACAGCCACCCCGTTGACTCGCACATTCATCGTTATCTGAAATGAACAAAATCTTAAGAAGACGCGTCTAGAAAATCTATAACAAAGAAATCAGAAGATTATAGACCATTGAATGTACATGAAACAGTACGTCTGTCAGTAAAATGAAGCTTGCATGAATGATAAAACAAACTAGAATGAGCAAAAAAAAAACACTGTCTAATAGTAACAAGCAACATTTTAAAATAATCTGTGTGATTTTATACATCTGTACAACTTTATTTTAGGGACGTAACAGAGAACTAGCAGTACCTCTATTTATTTTTTCAACGGAGAGCAAGTAGTATATTTCTAACCCACAAAGAGAGACAGGAGTGGGGCGGGGATACCTTGGCAACCATCTAGGACATATGGATTTCCTTCGAATCCACCATTGCATTTGCAGCGGTAACCAGCATAGATTTTACCAACACTTAGGTTCACACACTCACTGTTGATACTCAGACAAGCATATCCACACCTATTCCGTTGGGCCTCTGAACAATTTAGATTAGAAATAACCCATTGCACAGAGGAGAATGGCCCAAAAGGAATAGGAAACAGAAATTTTTCAGATATGACAGATCTCCCTTGTTGGTCGGGACTGGTAACATTAACAGTCCCTTCGTCAATATTTATGTCGACGACTTGGACATTCCCCAACATGAGGGCAGGTGATGACGTCATATTTGTGCAGTTGAGGTGGAAATCTTCACTTGCAAAGCAACCCTCTTCTAAGCCAAATGGGAATTGCACACTGGCGTTACCACACCAACGGGTGCAATCAGCCCTGCTCGGAATTGGATTATACCCTAGTTTGATCAGCCAAAAGTTAGCACGTACCAACGCCCAAAATACTTAAGAGTTGTATGTTAATTTGGTCTCTAGATTATGCAAAGATGAGTCACCTTTGTCCTTGGGCTTGGAGCAGCCATCTGGAATGTAGGGGTTGCCTGAATACTCAGTCCTGCACATGCAGCTGTAGCCATGGCTTCCGTCAATGCACTTGGCATGCTCGCCGATGCAGGCATAGTCTCTCCTGTTTTGCTTGGCAGCAACGCAAGTGGATTGATCAACTATCTGCCACAGTAGCAGAAAGCCACTTGGTCCATCACTAGTTATGCTGATTATATCCGACAGTTGAGACCTTTGGTTAGAGCGTGCATCAATGCTGCTTTTGCTGTGGTTATAGAGAAATTTGAGCTGAAAACTCCCGTTGCCGTCCATATCAACACGACAGCATCCAGAGGTATTTTTACAGTTGTGCATAGCCCCCATCTCTGGGATTCCTTGATTCAAACACACAGTGCTGCATATCAACGTGGTGGCATCGTCTCGGACAGAGTATATCTCCAAGTCACAGCCGGTAATGTTTAGAACAGTGGACACAAGAGAGAAGGATCTCCCAGGCGGTTCCAAAGACAAGTTGTAAACACTGACACCAGACTGTATGGGAATGGTATGCGAGAAGGAGGCCTGGATGAAGTTTAAATACGATAAAGGATCGTTAAAGCCAATCACCTGGGTGATGCCGTCGTGCAGGAACAGTCTCGGGGGCTGAAAGGTGTCGTTGCAAATGAGGTTGAAGTCAGGATCCCGAGAGCACCTTGATCCAATGCCAAAAGGGTAGTTGAAACTCAGATCGCCACAGCTCTTCGAGCAACCATCGAGCATGGCAAGTGATGAATTTGCCCAATTCCCTTTAGGGTTGTTTGTTAACTTTCCTAGTGACCCGAGTACCAACAGAGAAAGTGATGCATATATATATATCGTCGGCAAGATGCCCATGATCAACAAACCTTTTTATAGCTCCCAATTGCACTTGAAGAATTCAGTTCAGGCAGCAGTGCATGTATTTGGAGATTTCAGTGTTGTGCAGTGAATGTCTCAGCTGGGAGGCCTTCTCTTATATGTACCAATTTCATGACTGGGCTGGTGCTGTAAATTTGTGGTGATACTTGACACAAGTAAGAAGAAATAGCAGAGAACAAGAAAAGTAAGCACCTGGACTCCAGAGGACGTTGATGTGATTGATTTGGCCGCACTCGACTACTTTCTTGTGGTCCGTGTTGCCGGTCGCACAGCAGGGACCTCGCAAGTCAGTCAATGCCCGCCTTCTTGTGCATGTTTGTCTAGCCCATCAAAGGGGGCACTGACAAGTCTTTGCAAGCCCGCTGATTTCTGTCCAGAAAAAATTGCATCGCATTGTTTGGCTTGTGATTCGTGCTGTAGAGAGAAAAGAATTACCAACATTAATTCCAAAGCAGCCATATTTTTCGGGTCTACATATCTTCTAGATTAATTTTCAAGTTCAGGAACGCCTAGGGGCCTGTCATGCTAAATTAATGTCGTTGTGGAAAGTCAAAATACGCCCAACAGGTACAAAGTTGTAGAGAGAGAATGTGATATTGCGTGACTACCTAGGCAGCCTCTTTGGATGTATATATGGGTTTCCGTCGAAGCCATCTGAGCATTTGCAGCGGTAACCAACATAACCATATACAGTGTTTGTCGAAATCAAACATACCATTTGCAGCGGTAACCAACATAACCGAAGAAGAGTCTGGGGAATCAATGGTGTCGTTGCAAGTGAGGTCGAAATCAGGCCCACGGGAGCACCTGGATCCGATGCCAAAGGGGTAGTTGAAGCTCAGATTGCCACAACTTGTGGGGCAGCCGTCAAGGGTGACACGTGACGGCTGCACCCACTTCTCTCCAGTGTTGTGGCTTGTTAGAGCTCCAGATGCTAGCGCCATTAGCTTCCCCAGCGACCCAAGCATCAACATGGAGAGTGATGCATACACCATCAGCAGTTCGCCCATGATCTGCAGGCCTTGCACAGCTCTGAACTTCACTGGTGAAATTCAGGTCACAAGTAGATGGAAATTTAAGGTTGTATGGCGGATGTATGTCTCGGGAAGGCCTTGCTACTGCATAATTATGACTACACTTGACCCGGCTAAGAAGATGCAATGGAGAGCGATGTGTACCCACAAAATACGGGCTAGGCCTCTAGGACTCTGGTGGATATTGTGGCTGTTGTTGGTTTGATATGCTAGGTGAAAGTGAGATGGCCACTGGATGCACGGCTACTGGATGCACGACTGCTGGCTGGAACAGAGCAAGAAATTTGTGGGTGGAAGGAGGAACCAGAAGGAGGCGGCGATCTCGCCGCCGGGGCGGTGGAGGGGGCCATCTTGGGCCACTTGAATCGTCCTGTGGGTTGGTCTACCTCTGTCGGCAACAACTAGTTAGCAAGCACTCCCTCACAAGCATTCCACTGATCATTCCCACACGCCGTCACTTGGCGTGTTCTCAGTCGCCATCACGTGTCGCGCTCAGTCGCCGCCACTAAACGTATGATACCAAATAAGAAGAGTTTTACAATCATCTTTAACTATTAAAATCTACATTACAAATTGTCGTATATATAATTTTAAAAACGAATAGCTATTTCCTTCCCAATTCCCCTTTACAGGCAGCATGGGCAAGCCACGGCACCACTAGCAGCGATACCGTCTTTTGTCGTGTCGACCTGCCTACATCCAACAGGCTGGCCTCGATCAATGGATCTAATCCATTTTTTGCCACCGTCGTGGCCCTTGTCATCCCGAGCGGGGCCACGACCTTTTCTTTGTTTTTTAGTTTTTTCTATTTTTTATTTCTTTTACTTTCATTTATAATACCAAATATTCAAAAAAAATATATTATAAAAACACTTTACATTAAACATTTGAAAAAATGTTAACCAAACATTTTAAAAATGTTAAATGTGTATGAAGAAAATGTTTCTCATGTACATGAAAATGTGCACAAAAAGCATACAATGCATGTGAAAAAAGCTGATCTGTATTTAAAAAATGTTAATCAAGCATTCGAAAATAATAAACAAGTATCAAAAATTATTAATCGAGCATTTAAAAACTGTTAAATTTATATAAAAAATGTTTACCATATTCAAAAAAAAAGTTTATTATGTATTTGAAAAACATTAATCAAATATTTGAAAAAAACAATGTCTATAGAAAAATGTGACCATGTATTCAAAAACAATATTAATCTTGTATTATATTAAAAAATTTATACTTTTATTTGAATAATAGTAATCAAGCATTTAAAAAATGTTAAATTTATATGGGAAAATGTTGACCATGTATTAAAACAATCAAGCGCATGAAAAATATTAAAGTGTACAGAAAACATCTTGACCATATATTAAAAAATGTTAATCTTATATTCAAATTTTTTTATGAGGCATTTATAAAAATGTTTGAAATGTATATCAAAAACTATTTGACCATATATCCAAAAATGTTAACCTTATTTTTGAAAAATGTTAAACATGCATTTCAAAAATGTTAAATATATATATATAAATATATGTTGACCATGTATTCAAAACAATTAAACAAGTATTTTAAAAATGTTGGACGTGTATTACAAAAAACTTTCTCGATGCATTTAAAAAAATGAAGAATGAACCAAAAGAAAGAAAAAAATGAAAATTAAAGAGAAACAAAAGTAATCGACCAAAGAAAGTGCAAATAAGAATTGAAAATGGTGAAAACAAGAAAGAAACAAAGGAAAACCAAAAACCAATGAAAACCGAGAAAGAAAGAAATAAAACAAAGACAAAACGAAAAACCGATGAAAACCGAGAAAGAAAAAAGAATACAAACGGAAAGTCAAAGAAAACAGAAAACCAAAGCAAACAAGGAATAACACGATGAAAACTGTTGAAAAAACTGAAAATAGTCAAAAACAGGGAAAATTGAAGAAGAAACAAAAAACTAGCAGAGAAAAGAATTGTAGACTTTCTACAAAAATTGTGAAAATTTTCCCTACAATTCATGAACTTTTTTCCTCTGATACGTGAACATTTTTTCAAATTTGTTAACTTTGTTTAAAATCAATGAATTTTTTTTGAATTCGTGAAAAAGATTCAATGTCATGAACTTTTTCCATATTCACGAATTTTTTTGGCAAAAAATTAACTTTTTTCATAGAGCAAATGAAGGAGCCAACGACCCGAGCGACCAGTTCCATCCTTCTTTCTTCAGCTAGGCCCAGATGATTCAGCGCGTGAGTGCAAGGATAGAGATTTGGCGTTAAACTTGTTGGTTTCAGAAAATTGCCGGAATTGTAAAAGTTGGCGCTAAAGAAATGACTTAGCCATCTCCAACGCATACCCTCCAAACACACTCAAATGTCGCGGACGCGTGCGGTTGTGCCGACGTCCGGATATACGCCACATACGCGTCGGACACCTTGGCCCCACCCGAATGCCTTTCCCGCACGAACGCATCTCCGCTCCTTGTCGCTGCACTCATTTCAATCCAGAGCAGATGTTACCGAACACGGGAGCCGACATTGTAGCGGCATGCTGGCCGAGAGGGTCGCCCATGCGTCGTCCTGGTCTCTACGCATGTGCAATGCCAAAGATACGTGGAAGGCTAAAAACAATCTAATTAACTTAAAACAAATTATCTCAAAATAAATGTCTTTTCGTGTGGTTTTATAGGAGGATGGATCTATGCTAGCTAGATAAATGTCCTTTCATACGAGGTTCACTTTTGTTCTTCCTGGATGGTCTGAATCTGTCCATGATACATGTATATGAAGCGATGCTATAGCTCGTTATGATCATTTTCCACAACCCCACAGATAATCTCTTGTATGTATGCATTTTTTTATTTACATGATGGTATGTTGTAAATTTCTAATATCTTTTGATGTCTTACTATAGATAAATATTACATAATTGACTCCGGATATCCAAACAAGGTTAGATATCTAGCACCATACAAAGAACAACGGTACCATGTACCAGAGTTTCAACAACACCCTCCCATGGGAGACATGAGACATTCAATTATCGTCATTCTTTTTTGCGAAACATCATTGAAAGTTCATTTGGTGTTCTCAAGATTAAAGGGTGAATTCTCTGAGGCATACCCCGTGGTACAAATCAGAGACCCAAAAGATGATTGTCAATGTATGCATGTGTCTGCACAACTTCATTCATGATAGCAAGTTGCATGATGAACATTTTGACAAGTTTGACAATGATTCGTATATGCAACCCTCATTGCCATTTACACACGCCAATGCTCAACCACAAGAAGATGATGGTACCTTGACCACAACACGTGAGGCTATTGTTACCAGTCGTGTACCATGATATTACTCACTCTATTTGTAGTTGAACCTCTTTTATACAGAAGGAAACTTGGAAACCTTATTTATTGTAATATTTAGCAATATATGATATTGATAAATCGTCTTCATGCTCATATTCGACGATAAATTGTTTGAAACAACTAAGTGTTAGCAATTCAACATCTGATTTCAGTTCAGAGACATTACAGACATTTCAGCACACAACTCATCCCATAATTTCAATCACGATCTCAAAAAAGAAATCAACGCCTGATTATGTGGGAATTTTCCCAAAAGCTGATTTCGGAGAATCCGAAGATGAAAAGAACTAGGCCTATATACTATATGAATGAAGTGCCACTTACGGAGTTGGCTGAGCAGCCTTAGTAAAGGTATCCTCCATCGTTGTGAACTTCTCAGCGGGTGCGGCTGCAGTGACTTGCTCAGCGGCCGTCTTGTAGGCCTTAATATATGCACTTAATTTCTCCTTGTCTCCCTGGGCCCTATTCATCGTTGACATAGCGACGAGTTCATGGTTCACCACAGCCGATTTTACTTGGAACACGTTGGATGGTGGGGCGGCTGCGATGACCCCCTCTAAGGACGTCTTGATGATGGGTGTCAGCTCGCCCAAGGCGGCCTCATCGGACCTGTCGATGACGGCGCTTGACATTGGTAATGATGCAGTTCCCACCATGGCGATGGCAAGAATTAGTGCTGCCGCAATGTTCTTGATTGGAGCCATTTCTCTTGGTTGCCTAACAAGTGGGTGAGAGGGATGATCCAATTAGAATCGATGCTTGTGTCGTACGTGGAGGCTTATGAAGGTGGCCATTGCTTTAAATAGGACATATAGCACAAAGAGAGGGTGAGGTCATGAGAGATTCGCGGGCACCATGTCGTGGGGAGAGATGCTACATCAACGGACAATTACATAACGTTTACGGGCTGATGCTTATCTGGCAGATTTTAATTGGATTAAGATGAAGAGAAGGGCCCCACCCTAGTGAAAATCAGGGGGCGATGAAGATTATTTAAGGAAGGGCCTGTAACCTTTTATAGCAGGCCCGTACATGAAGCATTTTTGTATCGTGAGTGAAAAATTGGTTGCATCCTTGCATGTCTACCCTTATGAGCCACTGCTTACCCCTTATGTGGACTGAGCACGCCAAAAGTGGGCACCGGATAGATGCCCACAACAATTCCTAGGAAGTAGGATTACCATTTATCTAGCTAAGTACCAAAATTAGTAAAACGACCGGATCTTGTCCGGTGTGAATGGTTCCATGTATGAGAGGTTCAGGGTACAACCTTTTGACTTCAACGCTAGCCATACACGATTCACACCGATAACAACTTGAAGCCAACCGTAACTTAACCGTGCCCTATTCAAACATGACGAACCCATGAAAGCCCCCTACCTCCGGATAACAATTTCTTCTCCATAAGCATAAGCAGTGACGAACCCATGAAAGCCCCCTACCTCTGGATAACAATTTCTTCTCCATAAGCATAAGCAGTGACGAACCCATGAAAGCCCCCTACTCTGGATAACAATTTCTTCTCCATAAGCATAAGCAGTGCATCGATGGAGTCTTAAATCTTCTTATTTCTAATCTATCTCCATTCATATTCATTACCTCTTCAAGTGTTGACCAAGTCTTCTTCGGCTGCCAGAGCACGTTGCCAAAAAAATTATTACCTTTTTTTTAGCAAAGTACAATCGAAGTCGCTCACATACACGAGCATACAATTCACCCCTATGAACGCACGCACGCACACCTTACCCCTATGAGCACCTTCGAGAGACTAAGACGACACATCATCTTGAGATTGACGAAGTCGCCACAGACGCCTTCGTTGTTGACGGGAACGTCTCCTCTCACTGAAAGAACATCGCCGGAAGACCTGGAATAAATCCAGGAAAATACAAGCACCAACGTCAAGTCTGAAACTTGAACTCTGGTGGGCAGGGGATATCACAATCCTCCTAACCATCCAACCACAGGTTGGTTTGTCAAAAAAATTATTACTATAACCACGAACATAGTCATGACTTTACGAAACATACGCGTCACTATCTCCATCGTGAGCAGACTCTTCAAATAAGTATTTGCCATTTGTGCCATGATTCCATGCAAGGTATGCCACCTGCTCGACTTTTTTTTTGAGAATCATCCGTGGGGAGTTTCCCACCTGAATATATTACTCAAAGTAGCCAACATGTCCAGTTTATAAGAAAAACAGGATCGAAAACCTTAACAAGTTGACACCGTTTATAAGAAAAACAGGGCCTAAAAAACATTCAAGCAACAAAGATAAAAGAATATGACAATAGGACAAGGCACGACCTAAGAGACATGAGATGATCACCATCACTAAGAGAGACACAAGTAAATGTGGGGTGCCGTCGAGGGATCACAAATCACAATACCTAGATTTTGCAAATAGTCGAACACACCAGTGGTGCGTATCGACCCATGGTTCAAATCAGGGGCATTCACAATCAACGAGTGCCATACCAAACACGAACCTCGATTGAAAGCTCCACCACAAAAAAATAGAACGATTAGCAAGATCGTGAGGCATACTGTGCCATCAATGAACAAAGATGAACCGAGATGGGACCAAGAGCATGAATCTCACCGCAACAGAATGGCAGCCATGAGAAGTCTTCCACAAGCATCACCAAGGGCGGCACAATCAACAACAAAAACAGTCAGTAGGGGAGGACGAACGGGAGCAAAGAGCTCCCAATGACGATGACGCCTTCAAGAAGGTGAACGACGTCTCAAGCCCATACCGAATGGATCAGGTACAACTCAAGGACCACACTATTGGAATATTTGCATCACTAGGATGTCGTTAACAAAAACAGATTGCATCTTAGAACACACAATTGCATAAACAGAGAGATTGGGGACTCATTACTGGTCATGGAATCAACATGGTCATTGCTCGGTGTAGGCGAAGTTGATGGATGATGCATAGGTCGTAGTTGATATCATGGATGTCCTGATCCCCTCATGCCGCCACCGGCACTGGCCCAACACGACACCAACTAGGCACAGTCTTCCTGTCATAGCAGTGTTCCCCCATATCGGATTAGGGTGATGGAATTTTCGGGAGCTAGAGTTTGAATGTGAACTCAGTCAAATCGCCAAAAGCCGAAGCTCCCCTTCCCTTAAAATGAGTGCTAGCGACAGTGGACCCAAACCTGAGTTGGTTTTGGGCACCGCCGATTAGGGCGCGTTAGTTAGATTGAGGCACATGTACGTTGGTGTGTGGCCCCCTTCACTTAACGTTGTCTTATTTCCTGTTAGGATATTAGATCGAAATGGACTATTAAGCCATTAGATCAAACCAACATTACCCTCCTTGATCATTAGGCTTAAGTACATTCGCCTATTCTCCATAGGAATGATGTACCACAGTGAGGTGTTACAACATCTCAAAACGGCATAGAACCTCAACACTTATAGCACACCCACCTATCTCAAAATGCAGAACACTTTGCTTGTTGGGAGTGGCTTATTTTAATGGTCCTCTTATTCTAGCATTATAAGGCTTCCAGTAATCCCACTCTCTCAACATGCTCATGAAAAATATTGTGTGGTAAGCCTTTAGTTAGCGGATCTGCAAGCAGATCTGTCGCTCTTATATGTTTAACATCAATTATTTGATCCTGGGTTCTATCTTTCACAACATGATACTTGATTTCAATGTGTTTGGCAGCATCACTAGACTTGTTACTCATACAGAAAACTTCGGGTTCATTATCGCAGTACAATAAAATCAGGTTAGATATGTTGGCAACCACATTGAGCCCGGGAATAAAATTCTTTAGCCATACAACCTTCCTGATGGCCTCAAATATGCTACAAATTCTGCTTGCATCGTAGACACAACAGTTAACATTTGTTTGGACTTTTTCCATGATATGGCTCCTCTTGCGAGTGTGAATATATAACCTGCGTGTATATCTTACTATCCACCCACCCGGAAAAATGAGACTCTGAATAACCAATAATTTCTATGTTATCAAATCTTTTAAATGTAAGCATGAACTGATAGGGCTGGTTGCAGGTCAAAAACGTTGTGCTATGAAGGAATGGAAATGTTTATGGAGGAAACTAATGTTGAGGTATTGGTAGATCTTTCTCACAAGGTTGATTCTCATATACTGGCTTGAGTATTCTTCACCAGAAAATCTGCTATGGCTGTATGCCAGCTAATTACTTTATATCTTCGTGTTTTAATATTCATGTATTTAGGCATGTATTACTAATGTGATGTCACTGTTTGTTGATGTATGCAACAGATTTCTTACAGCGATATAATCAAATGTGCAGAAAATGTAGACATGCTATTCTTGGGAGGGGCGAAACCTTGGACGTCTTCTGGTTCTATCAATAGTTTCCCATATAATTTCCTTCTGAACTACATGGTGCAACATGCCATGTAAAGTCGTTCGATCCATATTCACAGAAAACATAGTACCATTGCATGATGACATGGATCGCTGTTATATATATCCAGCCAATCAGTTAGTTTGGTTGTAGACAGAGAAAATCATGTGTCAATCTTTTCGCATGTGAAGAACTAAGATGATTTTCTCTATCATTTTACAGAGACACAATGCAGTTTGCAAGTTTTTTTTCAAACGCTTTTGCCAACAAAGGGAGTCTTCAGTTTGGTACTTGTTCTTATTACTTTGGAATGTACCGTAATTAAGCAGGTTATGTTGCACAGTAACCGAATGAGTCATTAATCCACATCATTGAGTGTGTTACAAAAACATGTCAACAGTCAACTATTTGCAAACACCAGATGAATTTATAATAAAATACGTAAATATCCATAGCTGCAACCTGCCCGAAAGACAACACCATGGGTAGTTACTATCTCATTCATAGAATTTGGTTACAGTCATATTTTTCCAAGGCCATACAAAGTCAATGTAATATTTCACTCACGAATGCAATGAGTACTACCCGGAGCACCTTCAGGTGGAGGTGGTCGCTCATCCACTGATCCACTGAAGGTGCTCTGACAGGAATCTATATAAAATATATATCATGGATTATTAGTTTGATGGAAGGAAAGGAGAAGAGCAAAAAACTTTTGAATGGTCTACCCGAGAGATCATAAATCTGTTACATGCAAATATTTTGATGTTCTAAACGTGAGGGCAAGCAGTTGTTTTGTATTATTATTCTAAATCTTATTGTAATCGATTACTTATGTGCTTCTAATTTCTAATTTAAAAATTTCTTCCATGTTATAAACCAAACGACTTCTGTGTGTACCATCTATTGAGTTTCAGATGGATGGTAATGTAGCAAATGGGCACCTACTTGGTTCTAGCGTTAAGTACATGGTTCTGGAGTTCCTCGGCTGAAAACATTTAGTACTTCCATTTGCTTATTTCCTACATTTTTCTTTACCTCTTCTATGGATTAGCTGATTATAAGTACCTGAAATCTAACCAATTTCTATTCATGCAGGAGTTCAGATTATCAACAATAAACTAGATTCTATGAGCATCTTGAATTTTACAAGTTTTAGTATGGTTGTTTTTTTTTACGACTGTTCG
Source organism: Hordeum marinum (assembly GCA_022496015.1). NCBI lineage: Eukaryota > Viridiplantae > Streptophyta > Magnoliopsida > Poales > Poaceae > Hordeum > Hordeum marinum. Next base: position 543,371,068 of record CM039674.1, read on the forward strand.
TTCTCGTTGATCTAAGTGTCGTAAAATAGTTAGTACTTCATAGTACTGCCTCGTAAGTACTCAAAAATACTAATGAGGATGGGGTCGCTACTTTTAATTGAAGGGCAAATTAGTCCAACATTTTCCCCACGTATGCCGTCACCCCTGTCGCCCAATACCCGTCGCCCAATCCAAAACCGTCGTCGAGCCTATCCTCTTCCATTGGCATCATTTCTTCTTCCCACCGCCGCCCCTGTCGCCAGAAACCACCGATCCCTATCATCATCCATTGCCAACATTTCTTCCAACCCGTCGTCGCCGAGCCCTATCTTCTTCCATTGCCTCACTTCTCCTCTTCTATGGCCACACCACCGGCGATCCCGTTTTTTGAAGAGGAGTACGTGAAGCTCTCCAGCAGAGACGAGGTAAAGTTAGCCAGGGTGAGGGAGATCGGTTCTTGGTTTGACAACAAGCGGCAGTTAGCGGGGACAGTGCACGTGATGTGCACACATTTGAACTATAGCGAGAGAACTTCTATCCACCTGGGCAAACTCGCGCGCGGCCCCATAGAGGTCCTCCTCTGGGCCATGGAGCAGTCGGATTCGCCGATTGCGATCGTCAGGCAGAGGTGGTGTCGTTATCGGTCCAAGATCGAGCATCCGGAGGATGAAGAACCAGAGAGAAGCATCATGGTGCCGTTTTTTAAGGTGGCAGTGATCCAAAAGCCAGTCGAGTCCTCGCCCACCAACCACAAGAGAAAGAAAGCATTTGTCCCGACGTCGCTTCCTCGCCGTTCTCCACGGTTCCCTCGCCGTTCTCCCCGTCTCACGGGGCAGAGGTCTGAGGCCGATGAATAGTAAGCTTTGCACTTGATCTAATTTTTCTTCTCTTCATGCTTACAATCATGGTGTGAGTGTTAAGATAAACAAGTTTTAGGATAGTTGGATGTCAACTATTTTTCAATTTATAACAAATGTTAGCATTTTGCAACCAAGTTGTAGTCACTTGCTTAATGTTGCAGCCAGTGTCTTCACTTTTGAATTACTGTCAATTGTGTCTGGCTTCAATAGGTCTGCATCCAAAAACAAAAATATAGGTCATGTCTCCTTGAAATATTAGGACGACTACTTTTGATAGGTATGTTGGTTTGGTCATGTTGCAGTGATGTATAGCCTTTTTCTTCACTTCCTGGAAGTGCAGCTTACATCTTGCAAAAGTGATATGAATTTAACATTAACTTATACAACTTGGTATTCAAATTGGTATGGGTGGGTTATTCTGTCAGATTGGCTTGTCATCTTAGAATGACCATACTGAGTGTTGGAAATATGCACTAGAGGCAATAATAAATTAGTTATTATCATATTTCCTTGTTCATGATAATCGTTTATTATCCATGCTAGAATTGTATTGATCGGAAACTAGAATACATGTGTGGATACATAGACAACACCATGTCCCTAGTATGTCTCTAATGGACTAGCTCGTTGATCAAAAATGGTTAAGGTTTCCTAGCCATGGGAATAAGATGTCATTTGATAACGAGATCACATCATTAGGAGAACCTCGATTGAAAGCTCCACCACAAAAAGTTAGAACGATTAGCAAGATCATGAGGCATACTGTGCCATCAATGAACAAAGATGAACCGAGATGGGACCAAGAGCATGAATCTCACCGCAACAGAATGGCAGCCATGAGAAGTCTTCCACAAGCATCACCAAGGGCGGCACAATCAACAACAAAAACAGTGAGTAGGGGAGGACGAACGGGAGCAAAGAGCTCCCAATGACGATGACGCCTTCAAGAAGGTGAATGACGTCTCAAGCCCATACCGAATGGATCAGGTACAACTCAAGGACCACACTATTGGAATATTTGCATCACTAGGATGTCGCTAACAAAAACAGATTGCATCTTAGAACACACAATTGCATAAACAGAGAGATTGGGGACTCATTACTGGTCATGGAATCAACATGGTCATTGCTCGGTGTAGGCGAAGTTGATGGATGATGCATAGGTCGTAGTTGATATCATGGATGTCCTGATCCCCTCATGCCGCCACCGGCACTGGCCCAACACGACACCAACTAGGCACAGTCTTCCTGTCATAGCAGTGTTCCCCCATATCGGATTAGGGTGATGGAATTTTCGGGAGCTAGAGTTTGAATGTGAACTCAGTCAAATCGCCAAAAGCCGAAGCTCCCCTTCCCTTAAAATGAGTGCTAGCGACAGTGGACCCAAACCTGAGTTGGTTTTGGGCACCGCCGATTAGGGCGCGTTAGTTAGATTGAGGCACATGTACGTTGGTGTGTGGCCCCCTTCACTTAACGTTGTCTTATTTCCTGTTAGGATATTAGATCGAAATGGACTATTAAGCCATTAGATCAAACCAACATTACCCTCCTTGATCATTAGGCTTAAGTACATTCGCCTATTCTCCATAGGAATGATGTACCACAGTGAGGTGTTACAACATCTCAAAACGGCATAGAACCTCAACACTTATAGCACACCCACCTATCTCAAAATGCAGAACACTTTGCTTGTTGGGAGTGGCTTATTTTAATGGTCCTCTTATTCTAGCATTATAAGGCTTCCAGTAATCCCACTCTCTCAACATGCTCATGAAAAATATTGTGTGGTAAGCCTTTAGTTAGCGGATCTGCAAGCAGATCTGTCGCTCTTATATGTTTAACATCAATTATTTGATCCTGGGTTCTATCTTTCACAACATGATACTTGATTTCAATGTGTTTGGCAGCATCACTAGACTTGTTACTCATACAGAAAACTTCGGGTTCATTATCGCAGTACAATAAAATCAGGTTAGATATGTTGGCAACCACATTGAGCCCGGGAATAAAATTCTTTAGCCATACAACCTTCCTGATGGCCTCAAATATGCTACAAATTCTGCTTGCATCGTAGACACAACAGTTAACATTTGTTTGGACTTTTTCCATGATATGGCTCCTCTTGCGAGTGTGAATATATAACCTGCGTGTATATCTTACTATCCACCCACCCGGAAAAATGAGACTCTGAATAACCAATAATTTCTATGTTATCAAATCTTTTAAATGTAAGCATGAACTGATAGGGCTGGTTGCAGGTCAAAAACGTTGTGCTATGAAGGAATGGAAATGTTTATGGAGGAAACTAATGTTGAGGTATTGGTAGATCTTTCTCACAAGGTTGATTCTCATATACTGGCTTGAGTATTCTTCACCAGAAAATCTGCTATGGCTGTATGCCAGCTAATTACTTTATATCTTCGTGTTTTAATATTCATGTATTTAGGCATGTATTACTAATGTGATGTCACTGTTTGTTGATGTATGCAACAGATTTCTTACAGCGATATAATCAAATGTGCAGAAAATGTAGACATGCTATTCTTGGGAGGGGCGAAACCTTGGACGTCTTCTGGTTCTATCAATAGTTTCCCATATAATTTCCTTCTGAACTACATGGTGCAACATGCCATGTAAAGTCGTTCGATCCATATTCACAGAAAACATAGTACCATTGCATGATGACATGGATCGCTGTTATATATATCCAGCCAATCAGTTAGTTTGGTTGTAGACAGAGAAAATCATGTGTCAATCTTTTCGCATGTGAAGAACTAAGATGATTTTCTCTATCATTTTACAGAGACACAATGCAGTTTGCAAGTTTTTTTTCAAACGCTTTTGCCAACAAAGGGAGTCTTCAGTTTGGTACTTGTTCTTATTACTTTGGAATGTACCGTAATTAAGCAGGTTATGTTGCACAGTAACCGAATGAGTCATTAATCCACATCATTGAGTGTGTTACAAAAACATGTCAACAGTCAACTATTTGCAAACACCAGATGAATTTATAATAAAATACGTAAATATCCATAGCTGCAACCTGCCCGAAAGACAACACCATGGGTAGTTACTATCTCATTCATAGAATTTGGTTACAGTCATATTTTTCCAAGGCCATACAAAGTCAATGTAATATTTCACTCACGAATGCAATGAGTACTACCCGGAGCACCTTCAGGTGGAGGTGGTCGCTCATCCACTGATCCACTGAAGGTGCTCTGACAGGAATCTATATAAAATATATATCATGGATTATTAGTTTGATGGAAGGAAAGGAGAAGAGCAAAAAACTTTTGAATGGTCTACCCGAGAGATCATAAATCTGTTACATGCAAATATTTTGATGTTCTAAACGTGAGGGCAAGCAGTTGTTTTGTATTATTATTCTAAATCTTATTGTAATCGATTACTTATGTGCTTCTAATTTCTAATTTAAAAATTTCTTCCATGTTATAAACCAAACGACTTCTGTGTGTACCATCTATTGAGTTTCAGATGGATGGTAATGTAGCAAATGGGCACCTACTTGGTTCTAGCGTTAAGTACATGGTTCTGGAGTTCCTCGGCTGAAAACATTTAGTACTTCCATTTGCTTATTTCCTACATTTTTCTTTACCTCTTCTATGGATTAGCTGATTATAAGTACCTGAAATCTAACCAATTTCTATTCATGCAGGAGTTCAGATTATCAACAATAAACTAGATTCTATGAGCATCTTGAATTTTACAAGTTTTAGTATGGTTGTTCTTTTTTACGACTGTTCGTTCTCGTTGATCTAAGTGTCGTAAAATAGTTAGTACTTCATAGTACTGCCTCGTAAGTACTCAAAAATACTAATGAGGATGGGGTCGCTACTTTTAATTGAAGGGCAAATTAGTCCAACATTTTCCCCACGTATGCCGTCACCCCTGTCGCCCAATACCCGTCGCCCAATCCAAAACCGTCGTCGAGCCTATCCTCTTCCATTGGCATCATTTCTTCTTCCCACCGCCGCCCCTGTCGCCAGAAACCACCGATCCCTATCATCATCCATTGCCAACATTTCTTCCAACCCGTCGTCGCCGAGCCCTATCTTCTTCCATTGCCTCACTTCTCCTCTTCTATGGCCACACCACCGGCGATCCCGTTTTTTGAAGAGGAGTACGTGAAGCTCTCCAGCAGAGACGAGGTAAAGTTAGCCAGGGTGAGGGAGATCGGTTCTTGGTTTGACAACAAGCGGCAGTTAGCGGGGACAGTGCACGTGATGTGCACACATTTGAACTATAGCGAGAGAACTTCTATCCACCTGGGCAAACTCGCGCGCGGCCCCATAGAGGTCCTCCTCTGGGCCATGGAGCAGTCGGATTCGCCGATTGCGATCGTCAGGCAGAGGTGGTGTCGTTATCGGTCCAAGATCGAGCATCCGGAGGATGAAGAACCAGAGAGAAGCATCATGGTGCCGTTTTTTAAGGTGGCAGTGATCCAAAAGCCAGTCGAGTCCTCGCCCACCAACCACAAGAGAAAGAAAGCATTTGTCCCGACGTCGCTTCCTCGCCGTTCTCCACGGTTCCCTCGCCGTTCTCCCCGTCTCACGGGGCAGAGGTCTGAGGCCGATGAATAGTAAGCTTTGCACTTGATCTAATTTTTCTTCTCTTCATGCTTACAATCATGGTGTGAGTGTTAAGATAAACAAGTTTTAGGATAGTTGGATGTCAACTATTTTTCAATTTATAACAAATGTTAGCATTTTGCAACCAAGTTGTAGTCACTTGCTTAATGTTGCAGCCAGTGTCTTCACTTTTGAATTACTGTCAATTGTGTCTGGCTTCAATAGGTCTGCATCCAAAAACAAAAATATAGGTCATGTCTCCTTGAAATATTAGGACGACTACTTTTGATAGGTATGTTGGTTTGGTCATGTTGCAGTGATGTATAGCCTTTTTCTTCACTTCCTGGAAGTGCAGCTTACATCTTGCAAAAGTGATATGAATTTAACATTAACTTATACAACTTGGTATTCAAATTGGTATGGGTGGGTTATTCTGTCAGATTGGCTTGTCATCTTAGAATGACCATACTGAGTGTTGGAAATATGCACTAGAGGCAATAATAAATTAGTTATTATCATATTTCCTTGTTCATGATAATCGTTTATTATCCATGCTAGAATTGTATTGATCGGAAACTAGAATACATGTGTGGATACATAGACAACACCATGTCCCTAGTATGTCTCTAATGGACTAGCTCGTTGATCAAAAATGGTTAAGGTTTCCTAGCCATGGGAATAAGATGTCATTTGATAACGAGATCACATCATTAGGAGAACCTCGATTGAAAGCTCCACCACAAAAAGTTAGAACGATTAGCAAGATCATGAGGCATACTGTGCCATCAATGAACAAAGATGAACCGAGATGGGACCAAGAGCATGAATCTCACCGCAACAGAATGGCAGCCATGAGAAGTCTTCCACAAGCATCACCAAGGGCGGCACAATCAACAACAAAAACAGTGAGTAGGGGAGGACGAACGGGAGCAAAGAGCTCCCAATGACGATGACGCCTTCAAGAAGGTGAATGACGTCTCAAGCCCATACCGAATGGATCAGGTACAACTCAAGGACCACACTATTGGAATATTTGCATCACTAGGATGTCGCTAACAAAAACAGATTGCATCTTAGAACACACAATTGCATAAACAGAGAGATTGGGGACTCATTACTGGTCATGGAATCAACATGGTCATTGCTCGGTGTAGGCGAAGTTGATGGATGATGCATAGGTCGTAGTTGATATCATGGATGTCCTGATCCCCTCATGCCGCCACCGGCACTGGCCCAACACGACACCAACTAGGCACAGTCTTCCTGTCATAGCAGTGTTCCCCCATATCGGATTAGGGTGATGGAATTTTCGGGAGCTAGAGTTTGAATGTGAACTCAGTCAAATCGCCAAAAGCCGAAGCTCCCCTTCCCTTAAAATGAGTGCTAGCGACAGTGGACCCAAACCTGAGTTGGTTTTGGGCACCGCCGATTAGGGCGCGTTAGTTAGATTGAGGCACATGTACGTTGGTGTGTGGCCCCCTTCACTTAACGTTGTCTTATTTCCTGTTAGGATATTAGATCGAAATGGACTATTAAGCCATTAGATCAAACCAACATTACCCTCCTTGATCATTAGGCTTAAGTACATTCGCCTATTCTCCATAGGAATGATGTACCACAGTGAGGTGTTACAACATCTCAAAACGGCATAGAACCTCAACACTTATAGCACACCCACCTATCTCAAAATGCAGAACACTTTGCTTGTTGGGAGTGGCTTATTTTAATGGTCCTCTTATTCTAGCATTATAAGGCTTCCAGTAATCCCACTCTCTCAACATGCTCATGAAAAATATTGTGTGGTAAGCCTTTAGTTAGCGGATCTGCAAGCAGATCTGTCGCTCTTATATGTTTAACATCAATTATTTGATCCTGGGTTCTATCTTTCACAACATGATACTTGATTTCAATGTGTTTGGCAGCATCACTAGACTTGTTACTCATACAGAAAACTTCGGGTTCATTATCGCAGTACAATAAAATCAGGTTAGATATGTTGGCAACCACATTGAGCCCGGGAATAAAATTCTTTAGCCATACAACCTTCCTGATGGCCTCAAATATGCTACAAATTCTGCTTGCATCGTAGACACAACAGTTAACATTTGTTTGGACTTTTTCCATGATATGGCTCCTCTTGCGAGTGTGAATATATAACCTGCGTGTATATCTTACTATCCACCCACCCGGAAAAATGAGACTCTGAATAACCAATAATTTCTATGTTATCAAATCTTTTAAATGTAAGCATGAACTGATAGGGCTGGTTGCAGGTCAAAAACGTTGTGCTATGAAGGAATGGAAATGTTTATGGAGGAAACTAATGTTGAGGTATTGGTAGATCTTTCTCACAAGGTTGATTCTCATATACTGGCTTGAGTATTCTTCACCAGAAAATCTGCTATGGCTGTATGCCAGCTAATTACTTTATATCTTCGTGTTTTAATATTCATGTATTTAGGCATGTATTACTAATGTGATGTCACTGTTTGTTGATGTATGCAACAGATTTCTTACAGCGATATAATCAAATGTGCAGAAAATGTAGACATGCTATTCTTGGGAGGGGCGAAACCTTGGACGTCTTCTGGTTCTATCAATAGTTTCCCATATAATTTCCTTCTGAACTACATGGTGCAACATGCCATGTAAAGTCGTTCGATCCATATTCACAGAAAACATAGTACCATTGCATGATGACATGGATCGCTGTTATATATATCCAGCCAATCAGTTAGTTTGGTTGTAGACAGAGAAAATCATGTGTCAATCTTTTCGCATGTGAAGAACTAAGATGATTTTCTCTATCATTTTACAGAGACACAATGCAGTTTGCAAGTTTTTTTTCAAACGCTTTTGCCAACAAAGGGAGTCTTCAGTTTGGTACTTGTTCTTATTACTTTGGAATGTACCGTAATTAAGCAGGTTATGTTGCACAGTAACCGAATGAGTCATTAATCCACATCATTGAGTGTGTTACAAAAACATGTCAACAGTCAACTATTTGCAAACACCAGATGAATTTATAATAAAATACGTAAATATCCATAGCTGCAACCTGCCCGAAAGACAACACCATGGGTAGTTACTATCTCATTCATAGAATTTGGTTACAGTCATATTTTTCCAAGGCCATACAAAGTCAATGTAATATTTCACTCACGAATGCAATGAGTACTACCCGGAGCACCTTCAGGTGGAGGTGGTCGCTCATCCACTGAAGGTGCTCTGACAGGAATCTATATAAAATATATATCATGGATTATTAGTTTGATGGAAGGAAAGGAGAAGAGCAAAAAACTTTTGAATGGTCTACCCGAGAGATCATAAATCTGTTACATGCAAATATTTTGATGTTCTAAATGTGAGGGCAAGCAGTTGTTTTGTATTATTATTCTAAATCTCATTGTAATCGATTACTTATGTGCTTCTAATTTCTAATTGTATTATTATTCTAAATCTCATCCCCTTGGCGGCCAAGCCTCCTCCTTCCCTCCTCCTATATATACTAGAGGTTTTGAGGGTTTTGACACACAGAAAACGGCCACGTGTTGCCTCTACTCTAGATCGTAGTTTCTCCTCTAGATCGGTTTTTAGCGGTGCTTAGGCGAAGCCCTACTGGAATAGCTCCACCACCATCGCCGTAACGCTGTCGCGGTACCGGAGAACTCATCTACCTCTCCGCTCCCTCTTGCTTGGTCAAGAAGGTGGAGATCGTCATCGAGCTGTACGTGTGCTGAACGCGGAGGTGCTGTCCGTTCGGTGCTAGATCGGAAGGACCGTGATCAAGATCGCGAGATGATTCATGATGAGATCGCGGGACGGATCGTGATAAGATCGCGGGACGGATCGTGATTGGATTGCGGGACGGATCATGATGAGATCGTGGGTGGATCGCGAACACGTTCGACTACATCAACCGCGTTTCTTAACGCTTCTCGCTTAGCGATCTACAAGGGTATGTAGATCCACTCTCCCTCTCGTAGATGCTCATCACCATGGATAGATCTTGTGTGTGCGTAGGAAATTTTTTGTTTCCCATGCAACGTTCCCCAACAGTGGTATCAGAGCTAGGTCTATGTGTAGATGAGATCTCGAGTAGAACACAAAGGAGTTTGTCGGCGTTGATGCTTAGATTGCTTCCTCCCTTGGTCGTGTTTTGGTTCAGCGCTATTGTGAGATGGAGCGGCCTGGACCAACCTTACTCGTACGCTTACGAGAGATCGGTTCCATCGACTGACGTGTAACTTTGTTGCACAAAGATGGCTGGCGGGTGTCTGTCTCTCCTATTCTAGTTGGATCGGATTCGACAAAGGCGGTCCTTAAGAAGGTTGAATAGCAATTTGAGTATCACCGTTGTGGTTTATGCGTAGGTGAGAATTGTTCTTGCTAGATACCTGTAACAGCCACGTAAAACTTGCAACAACGATTAGAGGACGTCTAACTTGTTTTTTCAGGGTATGTTGTGATGTGATATGGCCAATTACATGATGAGATATATGTGATGTATGAGATGATCATGTATTGTATAGAATATCACGACTTGCATGTTGATGAGTATGGCAACCGACAGGAGCCATATGGTTCTCTTTAATTATTGTATGACCTGCGTGTCAATCATTAAGCGATATGTAATGCTTTACTGTATCGCTAAGCGGTAGCAATAGTAGTAGAAGCATGGTGGGCGTGACAACCCCGATGGCAACACGGTGATGGAGATCAAGATGATGGAGATCATGGTGTCATGCCGGTGATGATGGAGATCATGCAAGATGGAGATCAAATGCAAAAGTTCATGGCCATATCATGTCACTTATGATTTTCATGTGATGTTAATCCTTTTATGCACCTTGTTTTGCTTAGAACGACGGTAGCATTATAAGGTGATCCCTCACTTAAATTTCAACATCAATTGTGTTCTCCCCGAGTGTCCACCGTTGCGAAAGTTCGTCGTGCCAAGACACCACGTGATGATCGGGTGTGATAGACTCTACGTTCACATACAACGGGTGCAAGCCAGTGTTGCACATGTAGAACACTCAAGTTAAACTTGACGAGCCTAGCATGTACATACATGGCCTCGGAACACAAGAGACCGAAAGGTCGAACATGAGTCATATGGTAGATATGATCAACATGATGATGTTCACCATTGAAACCACCTCAACTCACGTGATGATCAGACTTCAGTTGGTGAATTTGGATCATGTATCACTCGAATGACCGGAGGAATGTTAATTTGAGTGGGAGTTCTTAAGTAATATGATTAATTGAACTCATTATCATGAACATAGTCAGTAGTGTCTTTGCAAATTATGTTATAGATAGCTCGCGGTGTAGCTCCCCTATTTTATTGACACGTTCTTAGAGAATAGTAAGTTGAAAGATAATGGTAGCAATATTGTGGAGTGGGTCCGTGATCTGAGGATTGTCCTCATTGCTGCACAGAAGGCTTATGTCCTTAATGCACCGCTCGATGTGCCACCCCCTCTAGCGTCGTTTGTAGATGTTGTGAACATCCAATAGGCACGTTCCGATGAATACTTGATAGTTCAGTGCGTCATGCATTACGGCTTAGAATTGAGGCTCCAAAATGTTTTGAACATCACGGAACATATGAGATGCTCTAAGAGCTAAAATTGTGATCTCAGGCTCATGCCCGTGTTGTGAGATATGAGATCTTCAACAAGATTCTTTGCCTGTAAGATGAAGGAGAATAGCTCAATCGTTAAGCATGTGCTCAGATTGTCTAGGTACTATAATCGCTTGAATCGAGTGGGAGTTGATCTTCCGGATAAGATATTGATTGATATAGTTCTCCAAGTCACTGTCACTAAGCCACTAGAGCTTCGTGATGAACTATGAAATGCCAGGGATAGAAATGATGATCCCTGAGCTATTCGCGATGTTCGACACCGCAAAGGTAGAAATCAAGAAGGAGCATCAAGTATTGATGGTTAGTAAAACCACTAGTTTCGAGAAGGGCAAGGGCAAGGAGGGAAACTTCATGGACGGCAAGTCAGTTGCTGCTCCAGTGAAGCAACCCAAAGTTGAACCCAAACCCAAGACTAAGTGCTTCTATTATGAGGAGAGCGGTCGCTGAAGCGGAACAACCCTAGATACTTGGTAATTAAGAAGGCTGTCAACGTCGACAGAAGTATATTTGATATACATGTTATTGATGTGTACCTTGCTAGTACTCCTAGTAGCACCTGAGTATTGATACCGGTTCGACTGCTAAATGTTAGTAACTTTCAAAATAAAAGCTACGGAATAAACGAAGACTAGCTAAGGGTGAGGTGATGATGTGTGTTGGAAATGTCTCCAAGGTTGATGTGATCAACATCGCACGCTCTCTCTACCTTCGAGATTAGTGACGAACCTAAATAAATGTTATTTGATGTTTGTGTTAAGCATGAACATGATTAGATCGTGATTATTGCAATACGGTTATTCATTTAAGTGAGAGAATAATGGTTATTCTGTTTACATGAATCATACCTTCAATGGTCATGCACCCAATGAGAATGGTTTGTTGAATCTTGATCGTAGTAATACATATGTTCATAACATAGATGCCAAAAGATACAAAGTTAATAATGATAGTACCACATACTTGTGGCACTGCCGCTAACTGTCATATTGGTGTAAAACGCATGAAGAAAACTCCATGCTGATGGATCTTTGGACTCATTCGATTTCGAATCGGTTGAGACATGCGGACCATGCCTCTTGGGCAAGATGACTAAAACCCCGTTTTCCGGCTTGATGGAACAGGCAAGTGACTTATTGGAAATGATACATGTTGATGTGTATGGTCCAATAAGTGTTGTAGCATGCGGTGGACATCATTATTTACTTACCTTCACTGATGATTTGAGTAGATATAGTGTATGTTTACTTAATGAAACACAAGTCTGAATCATTTTAAAAGTTCAAGCAGAATCAGAGTGAAGTTTGAGATCATTGTGATGATAAGATAAAATGTCTACGATATGATTGTGGAGGTGAATATCTAAGTTACGAGTTTGGCATACAACTTTAGACAATGTGAAAGTTGTTTCACCACTCACGCCTCCTGGAACACCATAGTGTGATGGTGTGTTCGAATGTCATAGTCGTGCTCTATTGGATATGGTGCGGACTATGATGTCTCTTATCATTTTGCCACTATCGTTTTGGGGTTATGCATTAGAGACAACTACATTCACTTTAAATAGGGCACCATCTAAATCTATTGAGATGACACCGTATGAATTATGGTTGGATAGAAACCTAAGTTGTCATTTCTTAATGTTTGGGTCTGCGACACTTATGTGAAAAAGGTTTTCACCTAATTAGCTCGAACCCAAAGCGGACAAATGCATCTTCATAGAATACCCTAAGAACAGTTGGGTATACCTTCTATCTCAGATCCGAGCACAAAATGTTTCTTGCTAAAACGGGTCCTTTCTCGAGAAAGAGTTTCTCTCGAAAGAATTGAGTGGGAGGAAGATAAAACTTGATGAGGTTGTTGAACCTTTGTTTCAGCCATAGAGTAGCACAACACAGAAATATGCTTCTGGGGAGACTATGTCAATTGAAGAGGAAGTTGATGATGATGATCATAAAGCTTCGGATCAAGTTATTATCAAACCTCGTAGGTCTAAAAGGACGTTTACTACTCCTAAGTGGTATGGCGACCCTGTCTTAGAGGTCATGTTGTTGGACAACGATGAACCTACGAACTATAGAGAAGCGATGATGGGCCCGGATTCCGACAAATGGTTAGAGGCCATGAAATCCGAGGAAGGATCCATGTATGAAAACCAAGTATATACTTTGGTGGACTTGCTCGTTGGACGGCAGGTCATTGAGTACAAATGGACCTTTAAGATGAAGACAGACGCTGATGGTAAATGAAACCATTTATAAAGCTCGACTTGTCGCAAAGAAGTTTCCACCAAGTTTAAGGAGTTGACTACGATGAGACTTTCTCACTCGTAGCGATGCTAAAGTCTGTTGGAATTATGTTAGCAGTTGCTGCGTTTTTCAATTATGAAATATGGCAGATGGATGTGAAAACATCGTTTCCTTCCTTGAGGAAAGGTTGTATGAGATATAAACAGAAGGTTTTGTCAGTCCTAAGGATGCTAAAAGTTGTGCAATCTTCAGTGATCCTTCTATGGACTGAAGCGAGCATCCCGGAGTTGGAATATACGTTTTGATGTGGTGATCAAAGTTTTTGAGTCTATGCAAAGTTTATGAGAAACTTGTATTTACAATAAGTGAGTGGGAGCACTATAGAGTTTCTGAAAAGCATATGTGGATGACATATTGTTGATCGAAAATGATGTAGAATTTCTGGAAAGCATAAAGGGTTGTTTGAAAGGAGTTTTTCAAAGGAAGACCTGGATAAAGCTACTTAATTGTTGGGCATCGAGATCTATGGAGATAGATCAAGACGTCTGACAAGACTTTCAATGAGTACATACCTTGACAAGATTTTGAAAGAGTTCAATAATGGATCAGTCAAAGAAAGAGTTCTTGCCTGATTTGTAAGGTGTGAAGTTGAGTGAGACTCAAAGCTCGACCACGGCAGAAGAAAGAGAAAGGACGAAGGTCATCCCCTATGCCTTAGCCATAGGCTCTATATTATGCCATGTTGTGTATCACACCTAGCGTGTGCCTTGCCATGTGTCTGTCAAGGGGTACAAGAGTGATCCAAGAGTGGATCACTGGACAACGGTCAAAATTATCCTTAGTAACCAGAGGACTACGGAGATGTTTCTCGATTATGGAGGTGATAAAGAGTTCGTCGTAAAGAGTTACGTCGATGCAAGCTTTACCACCAATCCGGATGACTCTTAGTAGCAATACAGGTACGTATAGTGGAGTAGCCATTTGGAATAGCTCCAAGTGGAGTGTGGTAGCAGTGTCTACAGTAAGACAGAGATTTGCAAAGTACACACGGATCTGAATGTCGGAGACCCGTCGACTAAAAGACCTCTCTCACATGCAAAGCATGATCGAGCCCCACAACTCATTGGGTGTTAGATTCATAACAATGCGAATCACATGGTGATGTGAACTAGATTATTGACTCTAATGCAAGTGGGAGACTATTGGAAATATGCCCTAGAGGCAATAATAAATAAGTTATTATTATATTTCCTTGTTCATGATAATCGTTTATTATCCATGCTAGAATTGTATTGATGGGAAACTCGGATACATGTGTGGATACATAGACAACACCACGTCCCTAGTATGCCTCTGATGGACTAGCTCGTTGATCAAAGATGGTTAAGGTTTCCTAGCCATGGGCATAAGATGTCATTTGATAACAGGATCACATCATTAGGAGAATGATGTAATGATGTGATGGACAAGACCCAAACTATAAACGTACCAAATGATCGTGTCAGTTTATTGCTATAGTTTTATGCATGTCAAGTATTTGTTCATATGACCATGAGATCAAGCAACTCACTGACACCGGAGGAGTACCTTGTGTGTATCAAACGTCGCAACATAACTTGGTGACTATAAAGGTGCTCTACAGGTATCTCCGAGGGTGTCTGTTGGTTTGGCATGGATCAATACTGGGATTTTTTACTCCGTGTGACGGAGAGGTATCTTAGGGCCCACTCGGTAATACAACATCACGACAAGCCTTGCAAGTAATGTGACTAAGTGTTAGCCACGAGATCTTGTATTACGGAATGAGTAAAGAGACTTGCCAGTAACGAGATTGAACTAGGTATGGAGATGCCGACGATCGAACCTCGGGCAAGTAACATACCGAAGAACAAAGGGAACAACATACGGGATTAACTGAATCCTTGACATAGAGGTTCAACCGATAAAGATCTTCGTAAAATATGTAGGAACCAATATGGGCATCCAGGTACCACTATTAGTTCTTGACTGTAGAGGTGTCTCGGTCATGTCTACATAGTTTTCGAACCCGCAGGGTCTGCACACTTAAGGTTCGGTGACGTTTCAGTAGTATAGAGTTATGTATGGTGGTGAACGAAGGTTGTTCGGAGTCCCGAATGAGATCCCGGACGTCACAAGGAGCTTCGGAATGGTCCTGAGGTAAGGACTGATATATAGGAAGTCCTGTCTTGGTCACCGGAAAAGTTTCGGGCTCATCGGTAGTGTACCGGGAGTGCCGGGAGGGTGCCGAGGGACCATCGGGATGGGTATTTCGACCCAAGAGGCTACATGGGATGTGGGAGGAGTAATACCAGCCCTTAGTGGGATGGAAGAAGTCCCACATAGGGCACATGCGGCTAGGGAAGAAAACCCAAGGTGGAAAAGGTGGGAAAAGGCCAAAGTGGAAAATAAGGAAGGAGTCCCAATCCTACTAGGAGTGGAGGAGGAGGACTCCTCCCTCCCACTTCGGCCGAAGCCTAGGGCTGGCCCCTTGGCGGCATAGCCTCCTCCTCCCCTCCTCCTATATATACTAGAAGTTTTGAGGGTTTTGACACACAGAAAACGGTCACATGCTACCTCTCCTCTAGATCGTAGTTTCTCCTCTAGATCGGTTTTCAGCGGTGCTTAGGCGAACCCCTGCTAGAATATGTCCACCACCATCGCCGCAATGCCGTCACGCTGTTGGAGAACTCATCTACCTCTCCGCTCCCTCTTGCTGGATCAAGAAGGTAGAGATCGTCATCGAGTTGTATGTGTGCTGAACGCGGAGGTGCCATCCGTTCGGTGCTAGATCAGAAGGACCGTGATCAAGATCGCGAGTCAATTCATGACGAGATCGCGGAACGGATTGTGATGAGATTTCAGGATGGATCGTGATTGGATCGTGGGACGCATCATGATGAGATCGTGGGACGCTCAGCGATTTGGATCGCAAAGACGTTCGACTACATCAACGACGTTTCTTAACGCTCCCCGCTTAGCGATCTACAAGGGTATGTAGATCCACTCTCCCTCTCCTATATGATCATCACCATGGATAGATCTTGCATGTGCGTAGGAAATTCTTTGTTTCCCATGGAACGTTCCTCAACACTTTCATCTTTCACCTTTATATGTATTCAATCTGAAATTTTCAATTATTTCTACGCTTAAGGTGGGAGCATGGATACATTGCTGAAGATGCTGGGCCTCACATCAACAACGGAAGTTGTTTTGCATTTCTAGTTGTGTCGGTATTTCATGTTATGTATTTGAACACCGGAAGTTCTTATGCATTAGAGTTGTACTCATTCAGATAATTTGTAGTTGTAATGATTCAGATAAAATGGAGAATAGAGTTCTCAGTAGCAGTCCAAACTACAAATCTTAGAACCTTAAAACCTCAAAAACTCCAGGCAGACGAGGACATGAGAATTAGATCCTATTACAGACAAACGAAACTAAAGGCAAAGCTAGCACACCCGCATGAAACATCGAAGACTCTTTTCCCACAGATTAATCCGAGGCCTGTGTTGGAGATAGGAATGGCAACGGATCCACCGGTAGTGGCTTTGGAGGAACCATGGTGGGCATCAGACCCACCATGCATCTCCATCTCTCCACACGAGCTAGATCCTCTGCCTTCGCTTCTCCCCGCGCCCAATTGATGAATGCCTTTGGCTGTTCCGTCGGATGAGGCATCCTGCATTTCTCCTCCGCAGTTCTTTCGAAGTAGATCCGTCGTGCCAGGTTTATCATCTCTCAGTTGGCTTGATCCTGGCAAACCTGAGCAAATCTCTGCGCATGGGAGAGCGGATCTGACCCCGGATCCACCAGTGCATCCACCTTCCTCCATTTGCTGACGCACATCGACCATGAGAGGACATTGTCGCGGATCCGCACTGCACGTTCCCGCTATCGTTTCTCCCTTGTCTCCCTCAAGGTCACCGCCAGAATCGACATGATCGGCTGCAACATCTCCAGGAATGTCTGGTAGATATGTGGGAGCGACATCCGTAAGCCCCCCCGCCCCTGACTCCGGTGGGGAGCTGCGTAGTGGGTGGCGGTGGTGGTGGCGGCGGCGGCGGCAGCGGGGGCGGTAGGTGGGAAACGCGAGTCGCAGGAGCGGGCATCTATCCGGATGGGTTGGAGGGCGGTGGTGGCTACGGATAGATCTCACCAGGCAGAATATTTGGATAAATTCCGAATTGTCTGGTGCGGGTGGGTTGGATGGGTTGGGTTGGTGTGTTATGGCAGTGGTGGGTTGGGATGGGGGTGTAGTTTGGGGTAGCCTACTTTGCTGTATATTTTGACAAAAAACCACTTTTCGTTGTTGATAAAATGAAATCCACATTAGAAAACTACTTAATGCAATATGAAAGAATTTTTTTCAATGTGAAAACCATAGGAAGTCCATAGAACGTCGAGAAGCTATGAAACTTGGCATGGATGCTTATTTTGTTGGTATAAGGCTGTACGTTTTTTTTCAATTCAAGGATGTCAAAAAAAGCATGTCCTTTTGAGACGGACCCTTCCCTCCTACCCGAACGGGCTGCAATGAACAAGGTCAATTTTTGTTATCTTCAGAATCACATCAAATTTAGCCAGTAGGTCTGCATGCCTAGCCTAGTAGTACACGTAAAATTCGAACAATTTCCGACAATGAGCGGACGTTGCTCCACCTACGGTAAGTTTTCTAGGGTTTTAACGTCGATAAAATCCTAGATAACCCATCCAACGTCGAAAAGCTATGAAACTTGGCATGGATGCTTCTCTTGTTGGTACAAGGTTGTAGAAAAACAATACGTCCATTTCAAGGATGTCAAAAAAACACGTCCTTTCAGACGGACCCTTTCCTCCTACCCGAACGCCGTGCGATGAACAAGGTCAAATTTTGGTCATCTTCAGAATCACATCAAATTTGGCCAGTAGGTCTACATGCCTAGCCTAGTAGTACATGCAAAATTCGAACGATTTCCGACAATGAGCGGATGTTGCTCCACCTACAGTAAGTTTTCTAGGGTTTTAACATCGATAAAATCGTAGATAACCCATCCAATGTCGAAAAACTATGAAAGTTGGCATGGATACTTCTCTTGTTGCTACAAGGCTGTAGAAAAAAATTAGGTTCATTTGAAGGATGTCGAAAAAAACAAGTCCTTTGAGACGGACCCATCCCTCTACCCGATCGGTCTCCAATGAACAAGGTCAATTTTTGGTCATCTTCAGAATCACATCAAATTTGGCCAGTATGTCTACATGCCTAGTCAAGTAGTACACGCAAAATTCAAACGATCTCCGACAATGAGCGGACGTCGCTCCACCTATGGTAAGTTTTCTAGGGTTTTAACGTCGATAAAACCCTAGATAACCCATACAACATCGAAAAGCTATGAAACTTGGCATGGATGATTCTCTTGTTGGTACAAGGCTGTATATAAAAATTAGGTTCATTTCAAGGACGTCGAAAAAACACGTCCTTGGAGACGGACCCTTCCTTCCTACCCGAACGTCGTGCGATGAACAAGGTCAACTTTTGGTCATCTACACAACGACACAAAATTTGGCCAGGAGGTGTGCATGATCACCCCAGTAGTACACGCAAAATTTGGATGACTTACGACAATGGGCGCACGTTGCTTCACCTCCGGTAAGTATTATTGGGTTTTAACGTCGATAAAACCCTAGAGAACCCAAACAACATCGAAAATGTATGAAACTTGGCATGGATGCTTGTCATGTTGGTACAAGGCTATGATTTTTTTGTGTTCCATTTGAAGGATGCCGAAATAAACATGTCGTTTCGGACGGACCCTAACCTCCTACCCGAACGGCCTCCGGTGAAGCAGCCAAATTTTTGTCATATCACACAAAATTTTGCTAGGACGTGTGCATGACCAACCCATTAGTACACCCATATTCGCAACGATTTCCGACAACGACATGATGATGCGTCACCTCCGGTAAGTATATTATATGTGTTAAAAAATATTGTGAATTGTTCTTTATTGTCTGACCAGAGGTAATGTGTACTGGGTGTTGAAAAATACATGTAATTTTTGTAGATTTTTTGTTGCCATAACAGTAGAAAAAAAGAGATGGAATAAAAAAAAATAGGAAACACGCACGACCCACCATTCAGTTCTACATGACGCTGGGTGCACATGTCAGCGAACGCAACGGCGGCGTGCAGGGAACAGCAGGATGTGCACCACGCCACCACGTGAACTGTCCCGTCTCTCTGTTTTTTTAAGTTAACTGTCCCCTCTCTCTGGAACGTGGAGCGACCAGGGCAGGAGAGTAAATCCAACAACCGTCTTTTAATTCACCCCACTTGCCCCTTCGGTGTCTCCAGCAGTCATATCTCTTCTTCCTGAACTCACTCTGGTAGAAAACCCTGTTTCTCTCCCTCTCCCTCTCCAGCACGTCCCATCGCCACCACCCTCGTCCCTTTCTCCCACACCCTCCTCCTTTCGTTGTCCAACGATGCAGCCCTGTGTGGAAGATGCAGTGGAGAAGCAGGTACCAACCATCGAGGCAGAGCAATCTGCTATCGTGGCTTGCGCCGTGGTTGGCGCGCCTGAGACCACCGTTGCGGCGACGGCTGGTGGTGTAGCTACTGTTGTGCCTGCTCTGGCAGCCATCGCTGCCGTCGAGCTTCTGGTCGGTGAATAGGAGCAGGAAAAGGTCGCACAAGATCTGGGGCAAGAGAAGCACAAGCACAAGCGCGAGGTCCATGACGAGTACGAGGAGTTGTTCGAGGAGAACCGGATCAAGGAACTAGACGAAGATTTTAGGAAGGGCTCCGAGTTCGATGAGGATGCCATCGACGAGCTCTCTGAGGTACTACTCTATTTTTAGCAGACTTGTTTTTCCATTCAAGCACTCTGTTTTTCATGGCATTGGGGTTTTTCTTGTAAAGTAGATGAACATCGATCTCATAAGGCCGTGCTAGTTGTACATATGTAAGATTTTAGGGATTCTACCATCGATTTTACTGTTGGTGTGTGGTTTCCGGATCTGATTCATTTACTGATTCCAATAGGTCGAACAAAAACCCTTCCTAGATGCAAAAAACATTGTCTTGTTCGAATAGATAGAATAAATTCCCCCTAGTGTGAAGCATATCATGTGGTAGATACAGGACTGTAATGAATCCTTTCTCTTATTCCAATCAGAACGACCACTGTAAAAGGCATCAACTATCATGAAACAGAGCCACATCATCAAGTCATGCATGTGGAGATCATTTACTAGATGTGCAGTAATCTATCCATGCAACTATTCCATGGTTAGTATTGATGCATGTCAATTACTTGTTGGTAGTCGTAGAGAGAATAGTTGGTTGCCCTTTTGTACTCTGTGGATAGTGCTATTACGTCTTACTAATTAGTGTTCATCTGTACTTTTTACACATTTAATTTGAAGATCATATAAAAACATATTAGCTTAGTTCTTCTGTGTTTGCTAATTCACTGGAGCATGATGAGGACGTTGATTATGACATGGACAACAGGCATAGCAAGAGCCGCTACACCCTGAAGCATCTGATTGCCGAAAAAAACAAGTACCGTCGCTATGGTAAGCTTTTCTGCCCGTTCTGTGGCTGGGCCAAAGCTGATGGCTTCGACAGCCTGATCCAACACGTTGTCGGCCTTTGCAATGCATCAAGTTGTTAGCAGCAGCCTAGTACTCTGGCTAAACATGCGGCCTTCGGTGTCTTCCTCACCAATTATGTGAGGGGAAATGATCCCTACTACATCCCACCGACGAAGAAGGTGAAGAAGTGATGCGCTGCTTGCCTGCTACTGCTGCCCCAGTACCTAGTGCTATCTTTGTCTTTTGCTTTATCATCGTTAAAACTTATCCTATGTTGTCTTTAGAACTTATGTCCTATCGTGCTTAAAACTTATGTCCTATATGTTGGGGAACGCCGCATGGGAAACAAAAAATTTTCTACATTCACGCAAGACCTATCCATGGTGATGAGCATCTACGAGAGGGAGAGTGGATTTACATACCCTTGTAGATCGCTAAGCGGGAAGCGTTAAGAAACACGGTTGGTGTAGTCGAACACCTTCGCGATCCAAATCACCGAGCGTCCCACGATATCATCATGATATGTCCCGCAATCCAATCACGATCCATCCCACGAACCAATCATGATCCGTCCCACGAACTCATCACGATCCATCTCGCGATCTTGATCACGGTCCTTCCGATCTAGCACCGAACGGACGGCACCTCCGCGTTCAGCACACGTACAGCTCGATGACGATCTCTGCCTTCTTGATCCAGCAAGAGGGAGCGGAGAAGTAGACGAGTTCTCCGGCTGCGTGACGGCGCCGCGGTGATGGTGGTGGAGCAATTCCGGTAGGGCTTCGCCTAAGCACCGCAGAAAACTGATCTAGAGGAGAAACTATGCACTAGAGGAAAGGGTAGCACGTGGCTGGAAATCTCGTGCCAAGAACCCTAAAACCTCTAGTATATATAGGAGGAAGAGAGGAGGAGGCTTTGACCTCAAGGGACCAGCCCTTGGTTCAGCCGAATCAAGGAGGAGAGGAGGACTCCTCCTCCAATCCTGGTAGGACTAGGATTCCTCCCTATTTTGTCTTTTTTTCCACCTTTTCTCTTTGGGTTTTCTCTCCCAGCCGCATGGGCCTTGTGTGGGACTTCCACCAGCCCACTAAGGGATGGTATTCACTCTCCCACAGCTCATGTAGCCTATTGGGTCGAAATACCCCTCCCGATGGTCTCCCGGTACACTACCGGCAATCCCGGTACACTACCGATGAGCCCGAAACTTTTCCGGCGACCAAAATAGGACTTCCTATATATCAATATTTACCTCCGGACCATTTCGGAGCTCCTCGTGATGTCCGGGATATCATCCGGGACTCCGAACAACCTTAGGTCACCACCATACATAACTCTATACTACCGAAACGTCACCGAACCTTAAGTGTGCAGACCCTGCCGGTTCGAGAACTATGTAGACATGACCGAGACACCTCTATGGTCAATAACCAATAGCGGGACCTGGATGTCCATATTGGTTCCTACATATTCTACGAAGATCTTTATCGGTCGAACCTCTATGTCAAGGATTCAGTTAATCCCGTATGATGTTCCATTTGTTCTTCGGTATGTTACTTGCCCGAGATTCGATCATCGGTATCTCCATACCTAGTTCAACCTCGTTACCGGCAAGTCTCTTTACTCGTTCCATAATACAAGATCCCATGACTAACACTTAGTCACATTGCTTGCAAGGCTTATTGTGATGTTGTATTACCGAGTGGGCCCTGAGATACCTCTCCGTCACACGGAGTAACAAGTCTCAGTCTTGATCCATGCCAACCCAAAAGACACCCTCAGAGATACCTGTAGAGCACCTTTATAGTCACCCAGTTACGTTGCGACGTTTGATACACACAAGGCACTCCTCCGGTGTCCGTGACTTGCATGATCTCATGGTCATAGAAACATATACTTGACATCTAGAAAACAGTAGCAATAAACTGACACGATCATATGCTACGTTTGTAGTTTGGGTCTTGTCCATCACACCATTCTCCTAATGATGTGATCCCGTTATCAAATGATGTCTCATGTCCATGGCTAGGAAACCTTAACCATCTTTGATCAACGAGCTAGTCTATTAGAGGCATACTAGGGACGTGGTTTTGTCTATGTATCCACACATGCATCTAAGTCTCCGATCAATACAATTATAGCATGGATAATAAACAATTATCACGAACAAGGAAATATGATAATAACTAGTTTATTATTGCCTCTAGGGCATATTTCCAACAGTATCCCACTTGCACTAGAGTCAATAATCTAGTTCACATCACCATGTGATTCGCATTGTTATGAATCTAACACCCAATGAGTTCTGGGGCTCGATCATGCTTTGCATGTGAGAGAGGTCTTATAGTCCACGGGTCTGCGACATTTAGATCCGTGTGTACTTTGCAAATCTCTATGTCAAACCGTAAACACTGCTACCACACTCCACTTGGTACTATTCCAAATGGCTGCTCCACTATACGTATCCGGATTGCTACTAAGAGTCATCCGGATTAGTGTTAAAGCTTGCATCAACGTAACTCTTTACGACGAACCCTTTATCACCTCCATAATCGAGAAACATCTCCTTAGTCTTTTAGTTAATAAGGATAATCTTGACCGCTATCTAGTGATCCATTCCTGGACCACTCTTGTACCCCTTGCCAGACTCATGGCATGGCACACACACAGGCGCGGTACACAACATGGCATAATATAGAGCCTGTGCCTAAGGCATAGAGGATGACGTTCGTCCTTTCTCTTTGTTCTACCATTGTCGAGCTTTGAGTCTCACTCAACTTCACACCTTACAAATAAGGGGAGAACTCTTTCTCTGACTGATCCATTTTGAACTCTTTCAAAATCTTGTAAAGGTATGTACTCATTAAAAGTCTCATCAAGCATCTTGATCTATCTCTATAGATCTTGATGCTCAACAATTAGGTAGCTTAATCCAGGTCTTCCTCTGAGAAAACTCTTTTCAAGCAACCGTTTATGCTTTCCAGAAATTCTACATCATTTCCGATCAACAATATGTCAACCACATATGCTTACCAGAAACTCTATAGTGCTCCCACTCACTTTATTGTAAATACAAGTTTCTCATAAACTTTGTATAGACTCAAAAACTTTGATCACCTCATCAAAGTGTATATTCCAACTCCGAGATGCTTGCTTCAGTTCATAGAAGGATCACTGAAGCTTGCACACCTTTTAGCATCCTTAGGACTGACAAAACCTTCTAGTTGTATCACATACAACCTTTCCTCAAGTAAACCGTTAAGGAAACAATGTTTTGACATCCATCTGCCAAATTTCATGATTGAAAAATGCAGCAACTGCTAACATAATTCCAACAGTCTTTAGCATCGCTACGAGTGAGAAAGTCTCAACGTAGTCAACTCCTTGAACTTGTCGTAAACTTCTTTGCAACAAGTCGAGCTTTATAAATGGTGACATTTACCATCAGCGTCTGTCTTCATCTTAAAGGTCCATTTGTACTCGATGACCTGCTGTCCAATGAGCAAGTCTACCAAAGTCTATACTTGGTTTTCATACATGGATCCTTTCTCGGATTTCATGTCCTCTAACCATTTGTCAGAATCCAGGCCCATCATCGCTTCTCCACAGCTCGTAGGTTCATCGTTGTCCAACAATATGACCTCCAAGACAGGGTTGTCATACCGCTTAGGAGGTGTACACATCCTTGTCGACCTACGAGGTTTGATAGTAACTTGATCCGAAGCTTCATGATCATCATTATTAACTTCCTCTTCAACTAACGTAGGCTTCATAGAAACATCTTCCTATGTTGTGCTACTCTCTGGTTGAACAAAGGTTCAACAACCTCATCAAGTTCTATCTTCCTCCCACTCAATTCTTCCGAGAGAAACTTTTTCTCGGGAAAGGACCCATTTTAGCAACAAACACTTTATGGTTGGATCTGAGATAGAAGGTTCACCCAACTATTCTTAGGGTAATCTATGAAGATGCATTTGTCCGCTTTGGGTTCGAGCTCATTAGGTGAAAACATTTTTCCACACAAGCGTCGCAGCCCCAAACTTTAAGAAATGATAGCTTGGGTTTCTATCAAACCCTAATTCACACGGTGTCATCTCAACGGATTTAGATGGTGCCCTATTTAAAATAATTTTAGTTGTCTCTAATGCATAACCCCAAAATTATAGTAGTGTTGACACCTGATTTTGGCACAGTGCAAAATACAATAAAGATAGACTCAAACGAAAGGGTTTTTCTACGAGAAAGTTCATATTGCCGAGTAAAATAACCTTGATGTTTTGTCCATCACCATTCGGCATCATTTCAAAGGCCGAATCACACTTGGATTGTCATGTAGATGTTTCGAGTGCGGTTTGGTCCATTACGCATCCAAGACAACCTCGGATGAAGGAATGTTATACATATATTGTCTTCGCCTCGTCGAGCTAATTGATTTTGATATATAAATCTTCTCAGCCTGAGGACACATGCGACCTGGAGAGGCAAAACAAAATCAACCTGAGGTTTCACTCGAGATTTCCGAGTGAAGGTTTTGCCGACCGAAGGAAACGTGTCGAGGGAAAAGTTTCCTGTCCGGCCGAATGAAAATCACCGTCAAGTGATAGTTTCGGCCCGAGTGCAATTATCGTCCGAGTGAAAATCACCGTCGAGTGATAGTTTCGGCCCGAGTGTAATTATCGTCCGAGTGGAAATCATCGTCGAGTGGTAGTTTCGGCCTGAGTGCAATTATCGTCCGAGTGGAAATCACCATCGAGTGATAGTTTCGGCCCGAGTGCAATTATCGTCCAGTGGAAATCACCGTCGAGTGATAGTTTCGGCCTAAGTGCAATTATCGTCTGAGTGGAAATCACCGTCGAGTGAAAGTTTCGGCCCGAGTGCAATTGTCGTCCGGGTGGAAATCACCGTCGAGTGACAGTTTTGGTCGAGTGAAAAGTTTCGATCGAGTGAAAGTTCAAAATGGCCTTGTATGGAAAACTGTTCAACAAAAAAGTTGTTTGTAAGGTCGAAATGGTCAACTTTACTTTTATGGTCATTATCATCTGAGATAGTATATGGCCTGCAGAGACACTACAACACTCGGACAACCCAGTCTGTTACGTGACCGAGTCCGATTCGAAGTTAAAGATGACCTTGTGGAGTATTCGAGATGACTTTATTTGGGAAAGTGATAAACATATGAATTGTTGGCCTCATCGAGACACACAAAGTTGATGTTTGGACCATCTCCATCAGAGGTCGTATGCAGATTGCATGGCCCACGCAAAAAGCAAGACAGAAGATTGGGCCAGATTTGGGCTGAATCCGAGTGGAATTAGAACTAGGACTCTAGGACGTGAATTGTTGTAATTTTCTTGTAAGGAAAGCCTAGATGAATGCTTTGCTTGTACGGAAAGTCCAGCCTCTTCTTATATATGTTGGGGGTGACGGCTGATTGAACAACACACAATCGAACAAATCAATCTATACTACTTTTTCATCTACGTTCTTCGTTTTTTCTCTCGTTCTTCGCTGTTCTTCGTATTTGAGAGCTGCGAATCCCGAGGCTCTAGGGGTGAGCGAATCGACATAGGGAAGCCCATAGCCGCCGCACTCCCCGACGGGGTCCCTCCTGGGCGTGCGGGGTTTCGGGTCTACAAAAGCGTCCGCCAACTGTCTTGCGTATCGCGCTGCCGGACGGACCTCCCTCGTTGTGAGTTGCGGTGCATCACCCCCGGCATCGAGGGTACACAGTGACGTGTTTGTGTGTCAACACACTTTTTGGCGACTCCGCTGGGGACATAAAGATCAATCATCCTCATCAACCATCATGTCTGATCTTCCCAAGCCATCTAAGATAGATGCCGATAACATCATTAAGCCCAAGCTTGATGAAATATTGGCTGATCATCGCCAAGCTTATGAGGAGTACAAGAACGCACATGAAGAGAAGGAGTTGCAGGAATTCCATGGAAACTTCTAGAAAGATCGCCAAGGCAATATCACTCCGATTGGAGAAATCAAGTTCCCTCCTCTTCAAGCCGAGCAGGTTAAACCTCCTGTAAGTACTACCTTTTCTCCCGAGCAGTGGGCTGAGATTGAAACTCGTATTGCCGATGGTAATAATTTGGTCTATCAAACTTTCATAGAAAATACCAATGCGCAGAAAAATATGCCTCAATCGTCTAGTGGTAATATTGATGTGGCTGCTAGTGTAGGAAACCTTAATCTGTCTTTACCTCTTTCATTGGCACCTCTCATGCCGATGAATTACTATCCCACCCACACCAATCAGATTGTGGCTGCACCCGCTACTTCCATCATGAGCATGCCAAGTTTGGTACCTATGACGAACCAAGTTGTACCTGTAGGTGCAAGCACTCGGTCACAGCTGAACTACAGTTCGGCATATGTGCCACAGTCCTGCCGACTGCCAGTAATTCTACTCCTCCCCTCCCACAACAGCAAGCTTCACCGTCTATTGCGCACGATACTTTGGCTAGTTTTATAGAGGAGATGGCTAAGATGCTTAGAGAGAATTTTGGAGTTGAGTTACCTCGGAATCGGATTTACCAAAAACCGTACCCCGAGTATTTTGACACTATCCAGTGCCCTCCGGGATATAAAATTCCAGATTTTGTTAAGTTCATTGGAGAAGGCACAAAAACCACATGGGAGCATATTAGTCAATACTTAGCACAACTGGGTGAAGCAGGCTCGCTGAATGAATTGAAAGTGCGCTTGTTTCCTTTATCATTAACTGGTACTGCATTTTCATGGTTTTCTTCTTTACCACATGGTTCTATCCGTGTGTGGTCGCAGCTGGAACAGAAATTTCATGATCACTTTTATAGCGGTGACAACGAACTTAAATTATCACATCTTACATCGGTTAAGCAGAAAAATGATGAATCGGTCTCCGATTACGTCAAGAGGTTTAGAGATACAAAGAACCGGTGCTATAGTTTGGTGATAACCGAGAGGGACTTGGCTGACCTTGTGCTTAGTGGTTTGAAAACTCACATTAGGGAAAAGCTAGAAGGCTATGAGTTCTTAAGTGTCAACCAGGTCCTGCAAAAAGCTTTGGCTCAGGAGAGCCGAAGCAAAGATCTCAAAGAGGTGCATAGATATAAAACTGATCGTCCTAAGATGAATATGGTTGAGTATGGTAGTGATCACTCGGACGATGAAGGTGATATATATGCTACCGAATTTGTTTGGCCGTCTAAGGCCAAACCGTTCACTTGCAATGATCTGAAACCGATTCATAAGAATCGGGACGAAGAGATGAAGTTTACTTTTAACATTGGTAAGTGTGACAAAATATTTGATGCTTTGCTGCAAGCTAAGATCATTAGGATATCTCACGCTTTACCGTCGATTGAAGAATTGAAACGGCGTGCTTATTGCAAATATCATAATTCTTTTTCTCATGCTACTAATGATTGCAATGTTTTTCGACGAGAGATACAATCGGCCATTAATGATGGACGATTGAACTTTTCTGAGATGCAAATTGATAAGCAGCCCTTCCCAATGAACACTCTGGATTTGGAGGGGAAAAAGTTGCTCATTCGGCCAGAGGTAGAAAAATCGGCTAATAAAACTAATGTCATCATTGGTGAGCCTAGGAAAAGCAAGGAGGACAACAAAGTCTTGGGGAGGCAGGTTGTGCTTGACAAGCAACCCAATGGCCAGGAAGTAATCAAGATCACCATCAAGAATCCTGCGCTCGGGGGGCAACAACAAGTGCAACAAGACACTCATGTTAAGTTTGTTAAACCCAAGAGTCCAGAAGTTGGCAAGTGGAAGAGAAACGAAGACAAGATACATCGTAAGCAAGTCAAGCCAACTTTTGATATGCTGCTGTCCAAATATGCAAATCAGTCGACCGGTTCTAGCTCTAATCGATCATCATACCTGAAGCGACCAAGGTCACCATCAACTGATATGTTCAGTTGGCATGCAAAACCGACTGGATCAAGGATGCCGTTTCCGCAAGAACAACGACAACCTGTTTGGGATTGACTCGGATGCTCGTATGAAAACCGACTGAACATTGGTGTCCATTACTCAGGTGGTCAAAATATGCCTCTGAGTGAAAACTATCTGAGTATAAGAATGCACCCGGGTGGAAGGTATCTGAATGAAAGAATACGGTTGAGTGGGTTTTCCTCAGTCGAACGTCTAGGTGGAATTCGTCCTAGTAAAAGGGTGCGCCCGAGTGAAAACTTCATAGGTAAAAAAAGTCGACAAGAGTGGTGCATCAAGCTGCTGAGTGTTGCAGCAGTGGAGTCAAGGAAAGACAAGGAAAATATCAATGTCGACTCACTCATCCTAGGTAGTGAAACGTTCGCCACACAGCAGCACATGCTCAACGATTGAGCTATTCTCTTTCATCTTGCAGGCAATGAATCTTGTTGGAGATCTCATATCTCGCAACAAGGGCACGAGCCTGAGATCCTAATTTCTGCTCTTAGAACATCTCATATGTTCCGTGACGTTCAAAACATTTCGGAGCCTCAATTCTAAGCTGTAATGCATGACGCACTAAAGTATCAAGTAGTCATCAGAACGTGCATGTCCGATGTTCACAACATCTACAGACGACGCTAGAGGGGTTGGTGCACCGAGCGGTGCATTAAGGACATAAGCCTTCTGTGCAGCAATGAGGACAATCCTTAGATCACGGACCCAGTCCGCAATATTGCTACCATCATCTTTCAACTCTATTTCTCTAGGAACATATAAAAATTCAAGGGAGCTACAGCGCGAGCAAGTAATCTACAACATAATTTGCAAAGACACTACTTACTATGTTCATGATAATGAGTTCAATTAATCATATTACTGAAGAACTCCCACTCAAATTGACATCCCTCCGGTCATTCGAGTGATACATGGTCGAAATTCACCAACTCAAGTCCGATCATCACGTGAGTTGAGTGGGTTTCAATGATGAACATCATCATGTTGATGATATCTACTATATGACTCATGTTCGACCTTCGGTCTCTTGTGTTCCGAGGCCATGTCTGTACATGCTAGGCTCGTCAAGTTTAACCACGAGTGTTTTGCATGTGCAACACTAGCTTGAACCCATTGTATGTGAACTTAGAGTCTATCACACCCGATCATCACGTGGTGTCTCAACACGACGAACTTTCGCAATGGTGCACACTCGGGGAGAACGCAATTTATCTTGAAATTTAAGTGAGGGGTCACCTTATAATGCTACCGCCGTCCTAAGCAAAACAAGGTGCATAAAAGGATTAACATCACATGCAAATCATAAGTGACATGATATGGCCATGAACTTGTGCTTTTGACCTCCATCTTGAAAGCACCGGCATGATCTCCATCGTCACCGACACGACACCATGATCTCCATCATCTTGATCTGCATCAAAGTGTCACCATCGGGGTTGTCGCGCCCGTCATGCTTGTACTACTATTGCCACCGTTTAGCGATAAAGTAAAGAATTACATAGCGCTTAATGATTGACACGCGGGTCATATAATAACTAAAGTCAACCCTATGGCTCCTGTCGGTTGCCGCACTCATCGACATGCAAGTCGTGATATTCTATACAACACATGCTCATCTCATACATCACATATATCACATCATGTAATTGGCCATATCACATCACAATATACCCTGCAAAAACAAGTTAGACGTCCTCTAATTGTTGTTGCGTGTTTTACGTGGCTGCTACGGGTATCTAGCAAGAACAATTCTCACCTACGCATAAACCACAACGGTGATATATACGTTGCTTCTCAACCTTCTCAAGGACCGCCTTTGTCAAACCCGATCCAACTAAAGTAGGAGAAACTGCCACCCGCCAGCCATCTTTTGCAACAAGTTGGAGTTGAGGGAACCGGTCTCTCATAAGCGTACGAGTAATGTTGGTCCGGGCTGCTTCATCCCACAATACCGCTGAACCAAAACATGACCAAGGGAGGAAGCAATCTAAGCATCAACGCCCACAAACTCTTTGTGTTCTACTCGAGATCTCATCTACACATAGACCTAGCTCATGATGCCACTGGTGGGGAACGTCGCATGGGAAACAAAAAATTTCCTACGTTCACACAACACCTATACATGGTGATGAGCATCTACGAGAGGGAGAGTGGATCTACATACCCTTGTAGATCGCTAAGCGGGAAGCAAGAAACGCGGTTGGTGTAGTCGAACGTCTTCGCGATCCAAATTGCCGAGCGTCCCGTGATCTCATCATGATCCGTTCCGCGATCCAATCACGATCCGTCCCAAGAACTCATCATGATCTGTCCTGTGAACTCATCACAATCTGTCTCGCTATCTTGATCACGGTCCTTCCGATCTAGCGCCGAACGGACGGCACCTCCGCGTTCAGCACACATACAACTCGATGATGATCTCCGGCTTCTTGATCCAGAAAGAGAGAGCGGAGAGGTAGACGAGTTCTCCGGCAGCGTGGCGGCGCCGTGGCAATGGTGGTGGAGCAATTCCGGTATGGCTTCTCTTAAACACCGCAGAAAACCGATCTAGAGGAGAACCTATGCACTAGAGGAACGGGTAGCACGTGGCTGAAAATCTCATGCCAAAAACCCTAAAACCTCCAGTATATATAGGAGGAAGAGAGGAGGAGGCTTGGCCCTCAAGGGACCAGCCCTTGGTTCGGCCGAATCAAGGAGGAGAGGAGGACTCCTCCTCCAATCCTAGTAGGACTAGGATTCCTCCCTATTTTGTCTTTTTTTCCACCTTTTCTCTTTGGGTTTTCTCTCCCACCCTCATGGGCCTTGTGTGGGACTTCCACCAGCCCAATAAGGGCTGGTATTCACTCTCCCACAGCCCATGTAGCCTCTTGGGTCGAAATACCCCTCCCGATGTTCTCCCGGTACACTACCGGCACTCCCGGTACACTACCGATGAGCCCGAAACTTTTCCGGCGACCAAAATAGGACTTCCTATATATCAATATTTACCTCCGGACCATTCCGGAGCTCCTCGTGACGTCCGGGATCTCATCCGGGACTTCGAACATCCTTCGGTCACCACCATACATAACTCTATACTACCGAAACGTCACCGAACCATAAGTGTGCACACCCTGCGGGTTCGAGAACTATGTAGACATGACCGAGACACCTCTACGGTCAATAACCAATAGCGGGACCTGGATGTCCATATTGGTTCCTACATATTCTACGAAGATCTTTATCGGTCGAATCTCTATGTCAAGGATTCAGTTAATCCCGTATGATGTTCCATTTGTTCTTCGGTATGTTACTTGCCCGAGATTCGATCGTCGGTATCTCCATACCTAGTTCAACCTCGTTACCGGCAAGTCTCTTTACTCATTCTGTAATACAAGATCCCATGACTAACACTTAGTCACATTGCTTGCAAGGCTTATTGTGATGTTGTATTACCGAGTGGGCCCTGAGCTACCTCTCCGTCACACGAAGTAACAAATCCCAGTCTTGATCCATGCCAACCCAAAAGACACCCTCGGAGATACCTTTAGAGCACCTTTATAGTCACTCAGTTACGCTGCAACATTTTGTACACACAAGGCACTCTTCCGGTGTCTGTGAGTTGCATGATCTCATGGTCATAGAAACATATACTTGACATGTAAAAAACAGTAGCAATAAACTGACAGGATCATATGCTACGTTTGTAGTTTGGGTCTTGTCCATCACACCATTCTCCTAATGATGTGATCCCATTATCAAATAACATCTCATATCCATGGCTAGGAAACCTTAACCATCTTTGATCAACGAGCTAGTCTATTAGAGGCATACTAGGGACATGGTTTTGTCTATGTATCCACACATGCATCTAAGTCTCCGATCAATACAATTATAGCATGGATAATAAACGATTATCATGAACAAGGAAATATGATAATAACTAATTTTTTATTGCCCCTATGGCATATTTCCAACACTATCGTGTTTAAAACTGATGTCTCATGTCGGGCGGTGCTTTAATCCGCTGTTTAACTTTAGTGTTTGGTGCTACTTTGGTCACATGCTTTTTATGTTTGCTGTTTTAATTTGTTTTTTAAATATTGTACTGTGATGCATGTTAGGAACTCAAATAGTATGACTATGTCAAGATATAACTTGAACTAATTATCTTGAGTTTATAATGCAAGGTGTTCAAACCATATCTATGACCAGTTATACATGTACAATTCAGCA
This sequence comes from Hordeum marinum, assembly GCA_022496015.1. NCBI lineage: Eukaryota > Viridiplantae > Streptophyta > Magnoliopsida > Poales > Poaceae > Hordeum > Hordeum marinum. The sequence goes on from CM039674.1 coordinate 543,404,174, forward strand.
TCTATTAGTTGTTGCCATAGGTAGACCATGCAGATTTGTACTGAGGATGCATTAGTTATTGCAAAAATTAGATGATGCCCATGATTGGAAAAAATATCCATTAGAAATTTCTCATAACAAATGAATATCTATCAGATGTTGCTAAAAGTAGAGCATGCACATGATTGCTGCAAGGTCTATGGCCAGTCCTGGTTAAAGAACTGAGCATGTATAGGATTGCCAGAAGTTTCATTACCACTTAAAGCAAAATAAGTGAGCATGTCTTAGCCATTACCAAAAGTAGGCTTGAATGGGATCATCATAGCTGGTGATGGTTTGGAAGCCCTACATGGCCGTTCTGATATCGAAGACACATGTATCGAAGACACATGTTTATGTTTGTTCTTTGCGTCATATTTACGTATGATTTCTTCAAGACTTCTGGTTTTTGCTACTTGCCCTTCATCGACATTCTTTGTCGGAAGTCTTTTTTTTCTTGCCCTTCATCTACATTCTTCCTCGGGCGTCCACTTGGTCTCTTCTTTTTTGGGGAGCTGGGTGTAGCGGAATCCTTTTCGGAGTTTGATGTGTCGTTCTTGTTGGAACCAAGAGGATCATTAATTAATTGTACATCATCATGTGAACCCCGAGCTTGCACTGCTTGCTAGGCATCGTACACATCCTTCTCTACAGTACAGAGCGATGTGTTAGTTCAAATCCTCAGAGAGATGAAATAAATGAAATATCCTTGGTGTAGTGCTAACCGTTATAGGGTGCTTGTATGTTTCGAGGCGAAGCGAGTTGCAATTTGAACGCAGCAAGGCTGTAACTATTTTCTAGCTGAAAATATGTATTGTTTTCCTTCATTTTATAACTAATACGTATGTCAGCATAGATTTCAGGGCACACAAAGTTAAAAAGTAATTTAGGCATTCAATCACCTGGTCAAATGTATCGATCATTTTTCCCCGTCCCATGACAACATGTACTTCAGTGTGAACACCCCACATGAATACCTGCAATGTTTAGTTCAAGATTAATAATCTTGTAGATGTAGGAGAAGACTAATTTAGGAGGCCGTACGTACCCGTCAGTCTGTTGTGGTATGTCTTCATAGCGTACTTTATCCCATTTCGAAAAATTGAAGGGCTTAGCTAGTGTTATCAAGCCATTCTTGACCGCTATGTCGATGCAGAACTGAATCGACTCCACCTAGCATAGGACAAGTTACACAAAGTGGTCATGGTGTTTTGTGAACTCATGTGCCATGACATGCAAAAGAGGCAGCAAGAGAACACTTACAAGAGAATCTTCCTTGGTCTTGTCATAATGTTTCTTCAAGGAGTTCAGGAACCGAATCTCTGCTTTGTCAATATTAAAAACCATTAGCATCCAGTGGTTATTATGTACATTTAAAAGGACTTGCACATGCAGTGATAATTTAGTTGGCATGAAAACCGAAATGTTTGGTGCACCATACATAGAGGAACTATGAAATTGAGGAAAACATGTACCTTTCATCGTCCTACAAATTTTTCTCCCACACCAGCAACCCACGAGGCTCCACGTCATTTAGGAACCACCCCCTCCATTCTTAATAGCTTTGTCGTTTCATGGGGGGATATGATTGAGGTAGTATCATTCTCAATTTGGCTAATGTGAGCATATGCCATGATAACCTGCCAAGTTTTCAATCATACAATAATAAGATAGTAGTTGCAACAATTGATGTGGACTGGAGAACAAGGTGCTTACGTCATCATAAATGTATTCCTTGTTCACATTTCGCTTCAGTTGTTCAACTGTCAGAGAAATGTCTCCGATTCTAGCTACTTCAACAGAGTTGTATGATGTGCGGATGAAAACGGATGCCTCTATGTCCTGATCAGTCATCTTGTAATCATTATAAAAGGAAGGCTTCATAAGAGTTAACCGTGGTTCCTCCATGTGTTGCATCACGTTTTTGCACTTGATGGAGTCGAAGTCCCTATAGTGGATTCGTTAAACCTAGGATTTGGTGCGAAGGATGCATTGCACACAGTGACTTGTTCCTACAAAAAAAAGGTCGTTAATCATAAGTTTGTCAATTTTAGCTCATAAGGTGATGGGCCATAATGATCACTGGCATGCCTGCTTTCTGTGGCACTGACTGTCGGATGCTTCCAAGTTGATTTTTTAATTTTTGTAACAAAGCAAACAAGAATTAATATGGAGGAACATATTCATTACAAAATATAATATGCACAATATATGACATACCTGCAATTCCATCCTTAATACTTTAATTTCATCCTCGGTCTTAGACAACCTAGGATTACTACTAGATTTACTCTTTATGTCGATCAAGTCTTCGCTCATCGTGATGAATTTGGCATCAAATCTGTGCTCAATTTCCATTAATTTTCCTCCAACCTTCTTTTCATGATCAGCAAAACGTGCATTGATGGCCTCAACAAGAATGTGCATCTGTGTAAACAAAATAACAGCCCATTCATAACAATAGCTAAATGAATGAGATTGGATGACACCTTTTAGTGCTATTTTGAAATAAATAAAATTGTCTTTCGAGTGCTTACTTGTTTGCTACTAATATGTTGACCTTGCGATTGTGCTTGACACGAATCATGGTCATCCACAGGTTCATGCTTTTTGCTTGCGGGATTACTTGTGTTCTCGGACGGTCATTGTGGCACACAAATTTCCATAACAACCATTGAATAAGTTCGAATGAATCATTACTACGACCTAAATAAATGGTCATACCAAGGTCCAGTCTAGAAATGTACCAGTTCGTGATAAAGACCTCTTTTTCGTACGCATCACTTCTTATTTTTGCCAAGGGTTCATCCCATCGTGCGAGCAATGGAGGTGGTCTGCAAGGATACATCAATCTGTCACTACGCACGTGCTCCCAGTGCCAAAACTACAAAATACATTATTTCATCACCATACAGATATGCAATAGAACAAAAATTATAGTACGTTAAGTAGTCATGTAGCACTAACCTGGAGGAGAATCAGATTCACTTGTAGAGTTACTTGATCCCGATTGTTAAATTTGTCAATGGACATGAACAAGTGAGTAAGTGTGAAACATCCCCAGTTCAAATTCCGAAGGTTTGTTAGATCCTTAACAAGGTTGAGATATTTTGAGTCGACATAATTCTATACTGTTAGTGCTAGTACGGTACCAATTGCGTATAGAGTGAACCGCCACAGGAAATCATCGTCGTGGGGTTTGGAAGCTTTCATCTCCTTTTCAAGGTCGCTAATAGAAATTTTCCCATTGTTCGCATAGGTGCTAAATAATTGTGTGTCGGGTCTCTTTCCCAGGTGTGGCTCTTTATCCTCCCCTTCAATCGGAATGCCAAATATATGGTGGACGTCCTCTTTTCTTAGAGGAATTGGCGTTTTACCTACGGTAAGGGACTGCACGTCACTATCGATGGTCTTGGCTAGTCTTACCAACATTATATGCCGTAGATTCACTTCCTGCATCTGGGTCAGACCCCCAAGACCGAATTGTGAAATGATGTACTTTATGTGCTCTGGTGACAAATCTTTCATGGTTTTGGCGAACCTTGATGGTGAGCATGCTAACTTCATATGACGATGCCTCGAAAAAGAGTTCCTGACACATGGCATTAAATTTTAGTGAGTATGAATCAAATATGTGTATGAAAACATTGTACAGGAAAACAATTACGTACCACATCGGAAATTTCAGAGATGGGTTTTTCTCCACTAAAAGCACTGTTATTTGAATTTGCCATCGCTGCCACGTACACAATAATAGAAGCTGGGTCAATTATTTAGAAAATATTTTTGACAAATGTATAGCAAAATAAATACTTGTGTCTAGTATGGATGACGATTTTCAATCATTTGTTCCAACTATAAGCGTTAGCACACAACCTATTTGGTCATGCATAAAATTAGCATAGTTTGACAAGGATATTCCAAATGCTTAACGCAGGGTAACTTGTTCATTTGTGCACAAAGTTTCATCCCACACCAATTCCCAACTTAAACCAAACAAGCAAATGGGACTACAAATCTACTTCCCATGCCTAACCCCTTTATAAACTCCCTCGTGTAAACTACCATTGCCCTACCCAATTGGGTACCAAAAAGGATGCGGGTTTAACCACCACAGGAGCGGCGGACAACGATCTTAAAAAGATACAATAAGCTAATACCTTGTGTCCGAGACGGTGGTGGCTAGTTGACGTCGGCGGATAGTGCGTCCCAAAAAAGAATTGTCTGTATCGAGCTCGATGGCGGCAAGAGGACAAGCAGCGCGTTGATGCGAGGATGAGGCAGAGAGAACAACACTGTCGTCCGACCCCTCAGGTCACGTTGGCGGTGCGGTGGGCGGTGACCGGCGACTCCGGTAATGTGTGTGAGCTCGGCGGCTTTGATCTGATCTTGCAAAGGTCATGGGAGGTGGTACGAGGCCCGGATGGTCCGGTTGGTTACAAGGAAGGCGCTGTAATCGCGGGATTTCGGGAGGGGTGGGTTGCGTGAGTTAATGGATAATATCACAAAGATTTTTTTAAAAGTACAGAAAACAATGTCTAACTGTTGAAATAGGTTTTTTGTCTCATATGCCCGAAAAAATCCCACACATGACAAAACTAGCAAACAATCTTGAAAAAGGTGCAAACAAGGCATATAGCCCTAACATGGCCATGACTTGTCACATTGAAATGTTGGGTTCATGTCATATAGATTAATAAACCACCTAGTGATTTCGAGCGATGCCAGACTATCCCGAAAGTGCAAGTCTCAGAGTACCTCAATGTGTATACTATCTACAAATGATCCCACACATTTGCATTCCATACCATGACCAAATAGAGCATGACTGCACAATGCTAAAATATTTTGGGCAAAAATTGGAGTGTTTTCCCATTTTTGGGCCTAAAAAGAACAAATAAACAGTTCTCGGAGGGTATACACCCCTAGACATCCATCCAAAGGGGTAGCACATGATACCTTCCACTTTGTTTGTCTTAGGGTGGATCTATTTGACACACCAAACATTCATGTGTTGTTGTTCTACACTTGCTTCCCTCTCGTAGCATCGATCCTGTCCATATGCTGCCTCGATCGAGATACTTAGTGCCACATTGTCCACTTTCTTATGCAACCACTCCATTAAAGGTGTGGAATGCACCAATTTTACTTTCATGGCCTCCCATGACCACATCAAGAATGCATGCACAATGCTCAATTATTTTGGGCAAAAATTCTAGTGTTTTCCCATTTTTGGGCCTAAAAGAACAAATAAATAGTTCTCGGACGGTATACTCCCCTAGACATCCATCCAAAGGGATAGCACATGATACCTTCCACTTTGTTTGTCTTAGGGTGGATCTATTTGACACACCAAACATTCATGTGTTGTTGTTCTACACTTGCTTCCCTCTCGTAGCATCGATCCTGTCCACATGCTGCCTCGATCGAGATACTTAGTGCCACATTGTCCACTTTCTTATGCAACCACTCCATTAAAGGTGTGGAATGCACCAATTTTACTTTCATGGCCTCCCATGACCACATCAAGAATGCATGCACAATGCTCAATTATTTTGGGCAAAAATTCTAGTGTTTTCCCATTTTTGGGCCTAAAAGAACAAATAAATAGTTCTCGGACGGTATACGCCCCTAGACATCCATCCAAAGGGATAGCACATGATACCTTCCACTTTTTTTTGTCTTAGGGTGGATCTATTTGACACACAAAACATTCATGTGTTCTTGTTCTACACATGCTTCCCTCTCGTAGCATCGATCCGGTCCATCCGCGGCCTCGGTCGAGATACTTAGTGCCACATTGTCCACTTTCTTGTGCAACCACTCCATTAAAGGTGTGTAATGCACCAATTTTACTTTCATGGACTCCCAATGAACACATCAAGAATGAATGCACAATTCTCAAATATTTTTGGCAAAAATTTGAGTGTTTCCCATTTTTGGGCCAAAAAAGAACAAATAAACAGTTCTTGGACGGTATACGCCCCTAGACATCCATCCAAAGGGGTAGCACATGACACCTTCCACTTTGTTTGTCTTAGGGTGGATCTATTTTACACATGAAACATTCATGTGCTGTTGTTCTACACATGCTTCCCTCTCGTAGCGTCGATCCGGTCCATCTGCGGCCTCGATCAAGAGACTTAGTGCCACATTGTTCTCTTTCTTATGCAACAACTGTTGGAAATATGCCCTAGAGGCAATAATAAATTAGTTATTATCATATTTTCTTGTTCATGATAATCGTTTATTATCCATGCTACAATTGTGTTGATCGAAAACTCAGATACATGTGTGGTTACATAGACAACACCATGTCCCTAGTATGCCTCTAGTAGACTATCTCGTTGAGCAAAGATGGCTATAGTTTCCTAGTCATGGACATGAGATATCATTTGGTAACGGGATCACATCATTAGGAGAATGATGTGATGGACAAGACCCGAACTACAAACGTAGCATATGATCATGTCAGTTTATTGCTACTGTTTTCTACATGTCAAGTATTTGTTCCTATGACCATGAGATCATGCAACTCACTGACACCGGAGGAGTGCCTTGTGTGTATCAAACGTCGCAACGTAACTGGGTGACTATAAAGTTACTCTACAGGTATCTCCGAGGGTGTCTGTTGGGTTGGCATGGATCAAGACTGGGATTTGTTACTCCGTGTGACGGAGAGGTATCTCAAGGCCCACTCGGTAATACAACATCACAATAAGCCTTGCAAGCAATGTGACTAAGTGTTAGTCACGGGATCTTGTATTACGGAACGAGTAAAGATACTTGCCAGTAACGAGGTTGAACTACGTATGGAGATACCAATGATCGAATCTCGGGAAATTAACATACCGAAGAACAAAGGGAACATCATGCGGGATTAACTGAATCCTTCACATAGAGGTTCGACCGATAAAGATCTTCATAGAATATGTAGGAACCAATATGGGCATCCAGGTCATCGGGAGGCCATCGGGAGGGGTATTTCGACCCAAGAGGCTACATGGGCTGTGGGATATTAAATACCAGCCCTTTGTAGGCTGGTGGAAGTCCCACACAAGACCATGCAGCTGGGAAGAAAAGCCCAAAGGGAAAAAGGTGAAAAAAGGTGAAAAAAAGGGGAGGAATCCTAGTCCTACTAGGATTGGAGGACGAGTCCTCCTCTCCTCCCCACTTCGGCCAAACCAAGGAGGCTTGTCCCTTGGGCCAAGTCCTCTCCTCCCTCCCTCTTATATATACTAGAGGTTTTAGGGTTTTTGCATAGTTTTTTGAGCCACGTGCTGCCCGTTCCTCCAGTGCATAGTTTCTCCTCTAGATTGGATTTCTGCAGTGCTTAGGCGAAGCCCTGCCGGAATAGCTCCACCACCATCGCCGGAGTGCCGTCACGCTGCTAGAGAACTCTTCTTCCTCTCCGCTCCCTCTTGCTGGATCAAGACGACGGAGATCGTCATCAAGCTGTACGTGTGCTGAACGCGGAGGTGCCATCTGTTTGGCCCTAGATCGGAAGGACCGTGATCAAGATCGCGAGACGGATCGTGATGATTTCGTGGGACGGATCGTGATGAGTTCGCGGGACGGATCATGATGAGTTCGTGGGACAGTTCGTGATTGGATCGCGGGACGGATCGTGATGAGATCGCGGGACGCTTGGCGATTTGGATCGGGAAGACGTTCGACTACACCAACCGCGTTTCTTAACGCTTCCCGCTTAGCGATCTACAAGGGTACGTAGATCCACTCTCCCTCTCGTAGATACTCATCACCATGGATAGATCTGCGTGTGCGTAGGAATTTTTTTGTTTCCCATGCAATGTTCCCTTACAATGGTATCAGAGCTAGGTCTATGTGTAGATGAGATCTCGAGTAAAACACAAAGAGTTTGTGGGGGTTGATTCTTAGATTGCTTCCTCCCTTGGTCGATTTTTGGTTCAGTTGTATTGTGAGATGAAGCGTCCCGGACCAACACTACTTGTACGCTTACGAGAGACCGGTTCCCTCAACCGCAACTTGTTGCATAGATGGCTTGCGAGTCTCAGTTTCTCTCACTTTAGTTGGATCGGATTCCACAAAGGCGGTCCTTGAGAAGGTTGAAAAGCAACTAGTGTATCACCGTTGTGGTTTTTGCATAGATGAGAATTGTTCTTGCTAGATACCCATAGCAGCCACTTAAAACATGCAACAACATTTATAGGATGTCTAACTTGTTTTTGTAGGGTATGTTGTGATGTGATATGGCCAATTACATGATGTGGTATATGTGATGTATGAGATGATCATGTGATGTATAGATTATCACGACTTGCATGTCGATGAGTACGGCAACAGGCAGGAGCCATAGGGTTGTCTTTGATTATTGTATGACCTGCGTGTCAATCATTAAGCACTATGTAATGCTTTACTTTATCGCTAAACGGTAGGAATAGTAGTAGAAGCATGTTGGGAGCGACAACCCCGATGGCGACACGTTGATGGAGATCAAGATGATGGAGATCGTGGTCTCATGCTGGTGACGATGGAAATCATGCCGGTGCTTTCATGATGGAGATTAAAAGCACAAGTTCATGGCCATATCATGTCACTTATGATTTGCATGTGATGTTAATCCTTTTATGCACCTTGTTTTGCTTAGGGCGACGGTAGCATTATAAGGTGATCCCTCACTTAATTTCAAGATAAATTGTGTTCTCCCCAAGTGTGCACCATTGTGAAAGTTCATCGTGTTGAGACACCACATGATGATCGGGTGTGATAGACTCTACGTTCACCTACAACGGGTGCAAGCCAGTGTTGCACATGTAGAACACTCGGGTTAAACTTGACGAGCCTAGCATGTACAGACATGGCCTCGGAACACAAGAGACCGAAAGGTCGAACATGAGTCATATAGTAGATATGATCAACATGATGATGTTCACCATTGAAACCACCTCAACTCACGTGATGATCGGACTTGAGTTGGTGAATTTGTATCATGTATCACTCGAATGACCGGAGGGATGTCAATTTGAGTGGGAGTTCTTAAGTAATATGATTAATTGAACTCATTATCATGAACATAGTCAGTAGTGACTTTACATAATTATGTTGTAGATTACTAGCTCACGCTGTAGCTCCCTTGAAATTTTTATATGTTCCTAGAGAAATAGAGTTGAAAGATGATGGTAGCAATATTGCGGACTAGGTCCGTGATCTGAGGATTGTCCTCATTGCTGCACAGAAGGCTTATGTCCTTAATGCACCGCTCGGTGCGCCAACCCCTCTAGCGTCATCTGTAGATGTTGTGAACATCTGACAGGCAAGTTCTGATGACTACTTGATAGTTTAGTGTGTCAGGCATTACGGCTTAGAATTGAGGCTCCGAAACGTTTTGAACATGACGGAACATATGAGATTTTCTAAGAGCTGAAATTAGGATCTCAGGCTCGTGCCCATGTTGCGAGATATGAGATCTCCAACAAGATTCTTTGCCTGCAAGATGAAGGAGAATAGCTCAATCGTTGAGCATGTGCTCAAATTGTCTGGGTGCTACAATCGTTTGAATCAAGTGGGAGTTGATCTTCCAGATAAGATAGTGATTGATACAGTTCTCCAAGTCACTGTCGCTAAGCTACTAGAACTTGGTGATGAACTATAAAACGCCAGCGATAGAAAGAATGATCCCTGAGCTGTTCGCGATGTTTGACACCGCGAAGGTAGAAATCAAGAAGGAGCGTCAAGTGTTGATGGTTAGTCAAACCACTAGTTTCGAGAAGGGCAAGAGCAAGGAAGGAAACTTTATGGATAGCAAGTCAGTTGCTGCTCCAATGAAGCAACCCAAAGTCTAACCCAAACCCGAGACTAAGTGCTTCGATTATGAGGAGAATGGTCGCTAAAACAGAGCAACCCTAGATAATTGGTAGATAAGAAGGCTGGCAAAGTCGACAGAAGTATATTTCATATACATGTGATTGATGTGTACTTTGCTAGTACTCATAGTAGCACCTGGGTATTGGACACCGGTTCAGTTGCTAAATGTTAGTAACACGAAATAAAAGCTACGGAATAAACAGAGCACTAGCTAAGGGTGAGGTGACGATGTGTGTTGGAAATGTTTCCAAGGTTGATTGATCAACATCACACGCTCTCTGTACCTTCGGGATTAGTGATAAACCTAAATAAATGTTATTTGGTGTTTTGCGTTGAGCATGAACGTGATTAGATCGTGTTTATTGCTACATGGTTATTCATTTAAGTTAGAGAATAATGGTTATTCTATTTACATGAATAATACCTTCAATGGTCATGCACCCAGTGAGAATGGTTTGTTGAATCTTGATCGTAGTAATACACATGTTCATAACATTGATGCCAAAAGATACAAAGTTAATAATAGTACCACATACTTGTGGCACTGCCGCTAAATGTCATATTGGTATAAAGCGCATGAAGAAACTCCATGCTGATGGATCTTTGGACTCATTCGATTTCAAATCGGTTGAGACATGCGAATCATGCCTCTTGGGCAAGATGACTAAGGACCCAATTTCCAGATGGATGGAGCGGGCAAGTGATTTATTGGAAATGACACATGTTGATGTATGCAATCCAATGAGTCTTGTAGCGTGCGGTGGATATTGTTATTTTCTTACCTTCACTGATGATTTGAGTAGATATAGTGTATATTTACTTAATAAAACACAAGTCTAAATCATTTGAAAGGTTCAAGCAAATTCAGAGAGAAGTTTAAGATCATTGTGACAAGAAGATAAAAATGTCTGCGATATGATCATGGAGGTGAATATCTGAGTTACGAGTTTCGCATACAACTTTAGACAATGTGAAATTCATTTCACAACTCATGCCACCTGGAACACCATAGTGTGATGGTGTGTCCGAACATCATGGTCGTGCTCTATTGGATATGGTGCGGGCTATGATGTCTCTTATCGTTTTACTACTATAGTTTTGGGGTTATGCATTAGGGACAACATCATTCACTTTAAATAGAGCACCATCTAAATCCGTTGAGATGACACAGTGTGAATTATGGTTTGATAGAAACCTAAGCTGTCGTTTCTGAATGTTTGGGGCTACGACGCTTCTGGGAAAAATGTTTTCACCTAATGAGATCGAACCCAAAGCGGACAAATGCATCTTCATAGAATACCCTAAGAACAGTTGGGTGAACCTTCTATCTCAGATCCAAGCATAAAGTGTTTGTTGCTAAAACTGGGTCCTTTCTCGAGAAAAAGTTTCTCTGGAAAGAATTGAGTGGGAGGAAGATGGAACTTGATGAGGTTGTTGAACCTTTGCTTCAACCAGAGAGTAGCGCAGCGCAGAAAGATGTTTCTGTGGAGCCTACGTCAGTTGAAGAGGAAGTTAATGATGATGATCATGAATCTTCGGATCAAGTTACTATCGAACCTCGTAGGTCGACAAGGACGCGTACTGGTCCTGAGTGGTACGACAAGTTTGTCTTGGAGGTCATGTTGTTGGACAACAATGAACCTACGAGCTATGGAGAAGCGATGATGGGCCTGGATTCCGACAAATGGTTAGAGGCCATGAAATCCGAGAAAGGATCCATGTATGAAAACCAAGTATAGACTTTGGTAGACTTGCTCGTTGGACGGCAGGTCGTCGAGTACAAATGGACCTTTAAAATGAAGAGAGACGCTCATGGTGAATGTCACCATTTATAAAGCTCGACTTGTCACAAAGAAGTTTTTGGCAAGTTCAAGGAATTGACTATGATGAGACTTTCTCACTCGTAGCGATGCTAAAGTCTGTTGGAATTATGTTAGCAGTTGCTGCATTTTTCAGGTATGAAATCTGGCAGATGGATGTCAAAACATAATTTCCTTAATGGTTTACTTGAGGAAAGGTTGTATGTGATACAACCAGAAAGTTTTTGTCAGTCCTAAGGATGCTAAAAGGTGTCCAAGCTTCAGTGATCCTTCTATGAACTGAAGCAAGCATCTCGGAGTTGGAATATACACTTTGATGAGGTGATCAAAGTTTTTGAGCCTATACAAAGTTTATGAGAAACTTATATTTGCAATAAAGTGAGTGGGAGCACTATAGAGTTTCTGATAAGCATATGTGGTTGAAATATTGTTGATCGGAAATGACATAGAGTTTCTGAAAAGCATAAAGGGTTGTTTGAAAAGAGTTTTTCAAAGGAAGACCTGGATAAAGCTACCTAATTGTTGAGCATCAAGATCTATAGAGATAGATCAAGATACTTGATGAGACTTTGAATGAGTACATACCTTGACAAGATTTTGAAAGAGTTCAAAATGGATTAGTCAGAGAGAAGTGTTCTCGCCTACTTTGTAAGGTGTGAAGTTGAGTGAGACTCAAAGCTCGACCACAGCAGAAGAAAGAGAAAGGACAAATGTCGTCCCCTATGCCTTAGCCATAGGCTCTATATTATGCCATGCTGTGTACCGCACATGTGTGTGCCTTGCCAAGAGTCCATCAAAGGGTACAAAAGTGATCCAGGAGTGGATCACTGGACAGCGGTCAAGATTATCCTTAGTAACTAAAAGACTAAGGAGATGTTTCTCGATTATGGAGGTGATAAAGAGTTCGTCGTAAAGAGTTACGTTGATGCAAGCTTTAACACCAATCCGGATGACTCGTAGTAGCAATCTGGATACGTATAGTGGAGCAACCATTTGGAATAGTACCAAGTGGAGTGTGGTAGCAGTGTTTACAGTTTGACATAGAGATTTGCAAAGTGCACACGGATCTGAATGTCACAGATCCGTTGACTATAAGACCTCTCTCACATGCAAAGCATGATCAAGCCCCAGAACTCATTGGGTGTTAGATTCAGAACAATGCGAATCACATGGTGATGTGAACTAGATTATTGACTCTAGTGCAAGTGGGAGACTGTTGGAAATATGCCCTAGAGGCAATAATAAATTAGTTATTATCATATTTCCTTGTTAATGATAATAGTTTATTATCCATGCTATAATTGTGTTGATCGGAAACTCAGATACATGTGTTGATACATAGACAACACCATGTCCCTAGTATGCCTCTAGTAGACTAGCTTGTTGATCAAAGATGGCTATAGTTTCCTAGTCATGGACATGAGATGTCATTTGGTAACGGGATCACATCATTAGGAGAATGATGTGATGGACAAGACCCAAACTACAAACGTAGCATATGACCGTGTCAGTTTATTGCTATTGTTTTCTGCATGTCAAGTATCTGTTCCTATGACCATGAGATATTGCAACTCACTGACACCGGAGGAGTGCCTTGTGTGTATCAAACGTCACAACATAACTGGGTGACTATAAAGGTACTCTACAGGTATCTCCGAGGGTGTCTGTTGGGTTGGCATGGATCAAGACTGGGATTTTGTTACTCCGTGTGAGGGAGAGGTATCTCAGGGCCCATTTGGTAATACAACATCACAATAAGCCTTGCAAGCAATGTGACTAAGTGTTAGTCACGGGATCTTGTATTACGGAACGAGTAAAGAGACTTGCCAGTAATGAGGTTGAACTAGGTATGGAGATACCGACGATCAAATCTCGGGCAAGTAACATACCGAAGAACAAAGGGAACATCATACGGGATTAACTGAATCCTTGACATAGAGGTTCGACCGGTAAAGATCTTCGTAGAATATGTAGGAACCAATATGGGCATCCAGGTCACGCTATTGGTTATTGACCGTAGAGGTGTCTCGGTCATGTCTCTGCACACTTAAGGTTTGGTGACATTTCGGTAGTATAGAGTTATGTATGGTGGTGACCGAAGGATGTTGGAAGTCCCGTATGACATCCCGGAAGTCACGAGGAGCTCCGGAATGGTCCGGAGGTAAAGATTGATATATAGGAAGTCCTGTTTTGGTCGCCGGAAAAGTTTCGGGCTCATCGGTAGTGTACCAGGAGTGCCGGTAGTGTACCGGGAGACCATCGGGAGGGGTATTTCAACCCAAGAGGCTACATCAGCTGTGGGAGAGTAAATACCATCCGTTTTTGGGCTGGTGGAAGTCCCACACAAGGCCCATGCGACTGGGAAGAAAAGCCCAAAGGGGAAAAGGTGGAAAAAGGCAAAAAAAGGGAGGAATCCTAGTCCTACTAGGATTGGAGGAGGAGTCCTCCTCTCCTCCCCACTTCGGCCGAACCAAGGAGGCTTGGCCCTTGCGCCAAGTCCTCTACTCCCCCCCTCTTATATATACTGGAGGTTTTAGGGGTTTTGCACTGGTTTTTGAGCCACGTGATGCCCGTTCCTCCAGTGCATAGTTTCTCCTCTAGATTGGATTTCTGCAGTGCTTAGGAAAGCCCTGTCGGAATAGCTCCACCACCATCGCCGGAGCGCCGTCACACTACCGGAGAACTCTTCTTCCTCTCTGCTCCCTCTTGCTGGATCAAGACGGCGGAGATCGTCATCAAGTTGTACGTGTGCTGAACGCGGAGGTGACGTCCGTTCGGTGCTAGATCGGAAGGACCGTGATCAAGATCGCGAGACGGATCATGATGAGTTCGCGGGACGGATCATGATGAGTTCGCGGGACGGATCGTGATGAGTTCGCGGGACGGATCGTGATGAGTTCGCGGGACAGATCGTGATTGGATCGCGGGACGGATCGTGAAGAGATCGCGGGACACTCGGCGATTTGGATCGCGAAGACGTTCGACTACACCAACCGCGTTTCTTAACGCTTCCTGCTTAGCGATCTACAAGGGTACGTAGATCCACTCTCCCTCTCGTAGATGCTCATCATCATGGATAGATCTGTGTGTGCGTAGGAAAAATTTTGTTTCCCATGCAACGTTCCCTTACAACCACTTCATTAGAGGTGTTGAATGCATGAATTTCACTTTCATGGCCTCCCATGACCACATCAAGAATACATGCACAATACTGGAATATTTTGGGAAAAATTCTAGTGTTTTCCCTTTTGTGGGCCTAAAAAGAACAAATAAAAAGTTCTCGGACGGTTTACCCCCTAGACATCTATCCAAAGGGGTAGCACATGATACCTTCCACTTTGTTTGTCTTAGGGTGGATCTATTGACACACAGAACATTCATGTGATGTTGTTCTACACTTGCTTCCCTCTCGTAGCATCGATCCGGTCCATCCGCGGCCTCGGTCGAGATACTTAGTGCCACACTATCCACTTTCTTATGCAACCACTTCATTAAGGGTGTGTAATGCACCAATTTTACTTTCATGGCCTCCCATGACCACATCAAGAATGCATGCACAATGCTCAATTATTTTGGGCAAAAATTCTAGTGTTTTCCCATTTTTGGGCCTAAAAGAACAAATAAATAGTTCTCGGACGGTATACGCCCCTAGACATCCATCCAAAGGGATAGCACATGATACCTTCCACTTTGTTTGTCTTAGGGTGGATCTATTTGACACACCAAACATTCATGTGTTGTTGTTCTACACTTGCTTCCCTCTCGTAGCATCGATCGTGTCCATCTGCTGCCTCGATCGAGATACTTAGTGCCACATTGTCCACTTTCTTATGCAACCACTCCATTAAAGGTGTGGAATGCACCAATTTCACTTTCATGGCCTCCCATGACCACATCAAGAATGCATGCACAATGCTGAAATATTTTGGGCAAAAATTCGAACTGAGCTTTTCCTTGGCCTGTTCATACAAGGCATTAAGCATATGTCTCATTGAGGATACACAAGCTAACTGAAACACTCTAATAACAACCTCTAGCGACTGATGATCAGCAAGTAAACAAATCCCACAACAATCATAGAAACATAAAATCTCGCGGCCATCATATTTGCCTGCTTCTTCAAATCGATCAACTGCCTTAAGTTCTTGTTGAGCTTCTCGAATTCCACCTCGATTTCCGCATCCTCCATCGTCGGAACAACATTGGCAGAGCCCAAAATATCGACCGACAAAGGCAGATCTACCTCTTGGGTTGACCTATGCCTCAAATCGACATCGCCATCCAGTTTAAGCCTCTCAACGTATTCATCCAGCCACTCAAAATGCTTGCTTGTTTTCGGATTCTGAAAATCAAAGGGAAACCCTAAATCCAAAAAATCATGAAATAACAAGAAATATGGGTGCAGAATTCAAACAAAAAAGGTTGCGATAGAAACATAGATTTAACCTTCCCCGCTTCTGGTTGCCCTCGCCTTTCATGAAATCCCGACCCTGGTTTCCATACTTGTATGATACTGTTGTCAAACGCTTCAGTGGTGCGATGAGTGGGCACTTAGGGCATCTAGTCATCTACACTGCACCATACCGCGCCCCTGATGACGGAGAGGTCGAGCTGGACATGGACATATCTCATGTTTCGCTAGCCGCCGGAGTTGGCACAATAGATCAATTTGTTGGGGCAAGGGAAAGGGTTGGCACGGGCGGGGCGATGGCTCGGGCTGCTGTGATCTGTGGTGGGTCCCGCTGTCAGTGGACAAGTTTTGGAAAGCCACAACAGATCGCGCTCGTTTCGTGCAACCACGCGCATTACTTCCATTCCAAATAACTAACTAACCCTACAATCACGGTTAAATACCAATCCATTGTGCGCATATCTACCCTATCTTAACCGCCCCATTCTCCTGACCTAGCCATTGCCGGAATCGCGCCATCGATTGGCAGTCGTCCACGCCGACGCCGGAGTAAAAAGGTCTCCTCGATGGCTCCTCCCATATTCACTTGCATTATTGATTACTTTTTCCATTGAATCGATCACGTAGTCTATTGCGATGAGAGTAGTTGATCATACTATCTGGTAAGGGGATATATGTTGTCACTGGAGTAACTCTAGGCCCAGTTAATTTTGCCATTTCTCCCATAATCTTGAATCCATTTTTTTACAATCCTAGCTAGTTAGGATGTGAACAGCTAGGATACAAGATTTTGGGAGAAGCGGGGTGTAGGGTCGATTCTCAAGATCCGTGGAGAATCGTCCAAATGAACTGGGCCCTAGTAAACCTTTGAGATATATGGAATTGCTAGGAATTATTTGGATGAGGATGTGGATACATCTTTCCTATTGAGTTTACTAGGACAGTCATGAAGAATTTTTATTTTATTTTTCCTTCCTTTCTTAGTTTGTTTTAGTCACTTACATGTGCCTTGCACAGATGAGTTTGTTGATTGCGAATTACGAATATGAATGACATGGCATTTGAGCTTTGCTAGAAAATCGTTACCCAATTTGTCTCGCATACCATACTATTGATATGTTTTCACAATAGAGGTCATTAATTGCATTGGTGTGTTTGTTGCTATAGGGACCATGGTCTCACCGGCAAAAAAGAACCATGCAGAGTACGACGGGTATTTGCATGAAGCGCGTTGGGAGATCGACTTGAAGGTGCAAAAGGACCGTGATGAGGTAGACAAGAAACTCAAACAAGAACGTTCGTATGCTGATATGATGATAAAGGAAGAGCGTGAAGATCTTTCCAATAAGATGAAGCAGATGCGTGATGATATGGAAGAAAAGTTTAAGAGGGACCGTGAGGAGATGGAAAAGAAGTTTTTTTGCCTGCAAGGACTTGAATCAATCACTGCAAAAGGACCGGAAGCTGGAGGACATGATTATACAATCGGAGTGAGTAAAGATGGATGCCAAGGTGTTGGAGGCACGTGCGGATATGGATAATTGGCTGCTACATGAGCGGTCGGACATGGAGTATAAGTCCATGGTGGAGCAGGTCCGCTTGGAAGGAAGGATGTTGGAAGACTGTTCGATCTTACGGCCACAACTTCAATGCCACAGTGATCCATCCCTAAAACATGTCTTCAATTCTACCCCTGTAAGTATGTTGCACCGTTTCTATATATTCAGGACGTACATTTTGTATGAACATCTTAAAATTTTGGGTATCCTTCTGTCGGCAATCCATTTGTAGGCTAGGAATCATCAGATGGCACAATGCCCATTAACTGGAGACCTTGCGAAAGAGACACCCGTTAAATGCCACATCACTCCACCCCAACAACATATCTTCAATTCTCCCCTTGTAAGTACCTCGCACCGATGCGATACAGTCATAGCGAAGATATGGTATGATCTTTTGCAATTGGTGTGTAAACCCACTGTCGGTGATTCATACGCAGGATAAGAGTCCTGAGATGACCCAATCCCCAATCACTCCATTTGAAGGATACACTGGAATGAACAAGGTAACAATGTCGCAATGTTGCTATGGACATAAAAAATATGTTTTCCCCTTTATTGATGTGACATACTTCTAATCTTGTGTAGGTGCTGGCCATGGAATTTATTGTTCATAGGGATGATGAGATGTCTCATGTCCCGAGAGCATACTTCGAGGATAGACCTGCAGAAGTGAGAGTTTTTGAACCGCTCGTAGTGGACTACAATCTAATTGAGTATGAAATGAGAACAAGTTTTGGTTAGAAAATGGGAGCATAATTGTACTACTTCTCACCCGATCTGCATGGAAGCTACCGGAAGGAATGTTCTTGATTTCAGGATAAGATGATGTAGCCAAAATGCTTTCTCGCCTAAACAACAGAAAGACATGTCACTTGTACATTGTGTACAATAGAACAACGGGTCCTTATCCGGAAGAGGACTTTGATTCAGAGGTTCAAGTTGTACATGTTACATGAAGTTTATGGCAACATCATTTCTGCGGTGTTCCTAATACCATTCCTATGCTTTTTTATAGGAATTGCGTCGCCTAGACTCGGAGCAGATCAATGGCCTTGCTATAGGGTCGGCGGAGAGTCAAAAGGAACAACTAGAGCATCTTGAGTTATTTGGTTACCTTGATGTTAAACCTAAAAAGATTGAAGAAGATGGCTCGTTGCCAATACCGAAGCAATCTCCAACAAACAAACGCAAGAGGTCCCTGGATTTTGGCAGCAAAGAAGACCATATATGGTAAGCTAAATGGTTTTTCAACTGGTTTAAGCTTCAGACCTAGATTGTTCTGTTTGAAAGACTCATTTTATTGTTTCCCTCTCTATGTTCACAATTATGGCAAAATTTATTCGTGTTAAAGTCTTTTGAACAACATTGTATCGTGAATTATTGATGTGATTTATTTCCAACCGTACAGTTGTTTGTGAGATAGCCTTGCACTTACACAAGTATGCACACACATCACTAGTGTGTTAAAACCGTACATCACAAGTGTGCTCTCATGTAAGCGCATAATCTTGATACCATACAAAATGCATGCAATGTGGGAAAACACTGAAAATTGGGATGGATACTTGTCATGTAGGTAGAAGGCTGAAAATTTGGGTCCATTTGAAGCATGTCGCAAAAAAACGTCCTCCGAGATGGACCCTTACCTCCTACCAGAACGCCTCCGTTCAACACGGTCAAATTTTGGTCATCTTTAGAACGACACCAAAATTTTGAACTAAATCTGCAAACATGAAAATTTTGAGCAGTTTTGGTGCAAAACAGTGTAGACTAAGGCCTTTTTGGACATGAAAATCCTGCTGCAGGATCAGCCTGGGAATTTGTGCAGTCCGACAAGATCTGCTCCAGAATCGGTGCAGCGTCAGGAGGGAAGAGCACCGCAGCCGGATTCCACATGCGCGCGCATCACGCCCTACTCCCACACGCGCGCCGGTCCATTTGAAGCATGTCGGAAAAAAATCATGGGCGGGCGTTGTCACGTGGTACAAGGACTTCTGACAATTTCGTCTTTACGCGCGCACGATCCCAGGCGGATCTCCCACCCCCACCCCACCCCCCCCACACACACCTGGCGATCCAATGCAGATCCACCTCCAGGTGTGGGTATGTTCCCTTTTTTGGGACAGCATGCAATATGGGGCTATTTGTTTTTCATGAGTGAAATATTCCCCCAAATAATTCCGTTTTGTAAGACAACATGCAATATGGGTCTATTTTTTTCATTCAGCGAAATCTTCACCCAAATACTTCCGTTTTGTGGGACAAGGTGCAATATGGGCATATTTATATTCCATTGTGAGAAATTTTCCTCCACTAAATCCAAGAATTCCCTTTTCTGGGAAAACATGCAATATGGGCCTATTTTTTTTATTGACGGAAATCTTCCCCCACTATATCGAAATATTCTACTTGACAATAAAACGAGCTTCATGACGGCCCTTATTCGTGGTGGACAAAGGTTATGATTCTTAATGGTTGACATCAAATGATCACATAGAAAATGGAAACGAAATACTAGCCCAAACACATACGTTGTAATGGCAGGAGAGCCCAATTCACCGAGTCATATAAAACATCCACAATTCAAAAGGTACCTGACAAGATAAAAACATAACGTAAAGACCATGCGACACGAAGCTGAATGGCAAACGACTATGTCTGGTTCATCGTTGACTCTTACTGTATCCACAAAGTTGTAGCTATCAGAGTTCTGCTTCCAGGTCCTGCATGGAAGAATATAATTAATCACATGCACATTACTATTGATTAAAACACATAAAAAAATTAAACATGAACATGTTTGGTACCTCTAACAATTTCATTCATTTCCGTCGATTGTGACCTGGCCCACCGCAATAGCCACACTTACCCGTTGATCTTGTCTTCTTCACCTTTGCCTGTAGCCTTTTCTTTGGTGCACCTCAGCCTGGCACGTGCACGGGATCCAGAACCTCATCCAAAACTTCACCACCAACGTTGTTTGATTGGGGCATTAACGGGCCAAACCTAATGTTGTTACGTTGAGCATTAGTTGATTCATTGATGTCAGCATGTCCAGTAGTTGCTTGCTTGCCATGATGGTGTGCATCCAAAAGCATTTTCAGACGATTATAGTCCTCATCAGAGTGACATGCCTTGAAGCATGTGCCATGGCTAGAATTCCGAAACTCACGGTACCTCATTAGGCTTGCCGAATAGTCATACATCTGGTTCTTTCTGGTCGGTGCGTATGCACATTTTGCATTCATTGTCCACCTAGCGGGAACGCAACACCTGGGTAGTCTTTGGTGATGTAGAATTTCCAGTATGTACAAAATGTGGGAACATGGTGTGTCTGCGCATTCTACCTTACGACAAGAACAACTGACGTTGTGGAAAATACCTTCAGGCTCCTCAATGCGCACTTCAAACTTTATGTCCATTCTTGCTTTTTTGGACACAACATAGGTGGAAACTTTTGATGCATCTAGTACCTATCTGATATCACATTTGCTGACAGCATGTATGCTCCGTAAGACCAACTTAAAGATAGCAGGAGTGAAAACTGTTGCAGCATGTTTTTCAAGCGGTGAAGCATTTTCCTCTATAAATGGAACGGACTGCAAGGCCACGACATCTAGGAGAGCTTCGTTCAACCTTCGCGTCGCAAGGCAACGCTCATAGTGTTCTAGCATTTCAAACAACGACATCTTACCCTCAAGATGTGTATGTAGCACAGAGTTCAAGCTCTCACTCTGCTGATTGCTGCTCAATCCTAGGAAACAACGCCCCTGGAGATATGGAGCATACCACAACTTTCTCTTCTGATACATCTGATGCAGCCAAGACTCCTCTTTGCTTACTTTATTTCATTGTAAGAATTGTATCCATTTTATCTCATGCTCTTCAATGGAAGAAGAATCATATATGGAAGATCTGAATTCCTCTTTTACCTCATCATCATGCAGATGGTGTACGATGTTCTGCTGAATGTGCCATATACAGAGCCTATGGTTGGAGTCAGGCGAGACCACCCTTATTGCTCTCTGCATTGCAAGGTCCCCGTCCATGATCACAGATATCGGATGCTTCTGTGTCCTGCATTCAGAAAAGGTCCGCAACATCCACTCATATGCCTGGCTTGTTTCATGGGAAATGATACCACACCCAAAAATAATAGTGCTGCGGTGGTGATTCACCCCGACAAACGGCACGAATGGCAGATTGTTCTTATTGGTTCTGTATGTGCTATCAAAAACAATTACATCTTCGAAAGACTCATAGTCAAGTCGCAATTGACTATCAGCCCAGAACAGTCCCTTCAGATGGCCCTTTTCATCAACCAAGTACCTGAAGAAAAAATCCAGATCTCGCTCTTGCCGCGCAATCATGTGACTGATAACCGTTTTAGCATCACCGGCACTGATTGTCTCCTGCTTATTAGCATGGCAGAAATTATAAATGTCCCTCTTTGTGCATCCAACAAGATCATATCCACTATATTGCATGCACAAAATATCCATTATATGGTGCTTGCGGATCCCATATTTTTACATGTCTGCAATATCTACTTTCTGCTCATCGGTAATTTGTCTGTGCGAACGCAAAAGACAAGAAAGATCCCGTGGGGCTAGAGGACGGTTGTGCTCATCGATGAAATCCTTTACAAACCACCGACATGTTTCCTCCTGCCTTGCAATGATCGATATAGCGTTACACCCAACATGAGTCAAACTCCGTGGCCTCCTCTTTCTATCTTCAATCTTTCACTTCATGTGTTTGTCTTTGCGAACCCTTGGCGACTACACACTAAATTCCTTAAAATTATATGATTATTGGATCTATCCCACTCAATGTAGCTTTTCCTAACACTAAAAACTTTCTGAAGTGCATATTTGTTATAGAATTCATAGCCTTCAGCCTCACTACCAAACATCTTCTTGACAACATCTGGGTACTCAAACAAAGACTCCTCACTTACACCCCCATGTCATCCTGCATGTAACATGTTTTACGTGTGAGGGCAACCGATCATTACGTCCAGAAACTTTATTGTACTGCATGCACTATGGAAATAGACCTCAGGTGATGGTGAGTAGAATAAAGTAAACTAAGTAGGAAGAAAGGAACTAGTATGTCATCTTATTGGCATAGGCAAACAAGGCTCCAATACCATGATGAGTCTTTCATCTCAAATGGCAAGTAAGTCACTTTTTTCTTCGATATGAAAGGTAGTACAAAGCAATGGCCTGGTGAAACACACATGATGCGATTAACTCAACGAAAACGATACCACGCTGAAGCTTTCCATTCTTTTGAATTTGTTGGTACAAATCTCACATGGCAAATACTGGTAAATTACGTAATCATGGTAGGGTTGAGGTGGTACTGCATGCACGGTGGATGTGCGCAAGGGCGAGGAGAACTACCCGAACGATCGTAAGGATCCTAGACGGATTCATACCTAAGGATGGTAGGCGCGAAGAGATGGGATCGAACGCCGCCGCCGCCGCCGATTCACCCGCAGTGTAGATGTGGTGCCTTCTCCTTCTTCCTGTCGTCGGGCACATAGAGGACAGTGACGGCTTGGGGGTTATTGAGAGGGGGTGTGGGTTTGGCTGCCGGAGGTGAGGACGATGAATCTCGCCGGGCACGTCGAGGACAATGACGGGCACAAGCAGTAGTTCGAGGACTAGATCTGGATGGAGGAGTAGACGTGGATCTGGTCGTGGACGTGATCGGTTGGAAAAACTAGATTTCGTCCTGAACCATTATGCCCTTCTCGGAATAAAACGATTAAAATTTAATCATTCATAATCCCCCACCAGATCCGACGGCTAATAAAAATTGAAGGGGTAAGTACTGGTTAGTACTCCGAGTACTATGTCAATCACCGTAAAACAGCTCCTTCAATTTTGTTGCAATATATGTCAGCTCCAAAGTTTATTTTTGCTCATCCTATAGATTATATGTCTCTAAATCATGTGGTTCCTTTTCAGTTATGAGTAGCGGTAGTATTGCATGAAGATTATAAATTATACCTAAAACAGATTATAAAAGGACATTTTTTTTGCTCACTAATTCATGATCGCTTGAGTGCAGACTTGGTATCTAATACTATTTACCATGTGATGGCACAACAACTGTGCGGCAAACATGATCAAACCTTATAAGCTTGCCTCGAGAAGACAAAGGTCTATCCCATTTGATTTTCCCGGTACTCATAAAACTATTTTTCTTATTAAACAATTCCAAGGTATGCCAAAAAATTAAGCATAAAGCAATATTTGCTACAGATTCCTGTAAGTGTATATTTCTTTGGAATGTCTAACCCTTAGTATGTAATTCCTAGAGATAAAAACAATTTCCTAATAGCTCTAGCTGTGTGTAAATTTAGGACATTATTTTTTGTTGTCGAACAAGGTTACACTACAGTGGTAGATATCAAACTTGGGATAGCTCCTTGATGTATTGAAATCTCTAAAATGGCTTATATTTGCAAACGAAAAGTTTTTCTTTATCATGCTATAAAACTTGATTGACTCTTTGGTGAAATTTATTTCAGTACTAATGCATGACAATGTAATCCTTGTTAGCATTATTGTCCCATTAATGCAATGCCATCCACTGGAAATGACCAGTGCATCACGCTAACATAATTCTTCTTTGTTTCCAAACATGGTGGCCCTTTGGTAGAGCCATGTGAAGATTTCATTTATGCACCATGTATAGAATCAACTGATTATTGCTTGTTTGTCTTGGGAGTTATGATTTATTGTATTTACTACCTAAATCATTGTGTATGTTGGTATGCCAGCCCAATTTGTATCTTTGAACCTTACTTTTACCGATTCATGTTCTCTTATATTTATGAAAAATCCTATCATTTCGTTGTACAAATAGACAGGCATAGCAACACACGTCATCAATGATCTAGTACCTAAGTCACAAGTGCTAATGAGGTATGTTGGTTACTTCATCTGATACGGTTCCCAGAGGTCTCGAGCTCGAAACTTGTTCGGAGGCGTACTTTTTTGAACTTCAATGGAAGAGTAAAAAGGGTGTAAGTGGGCCAGCCCATGCAGGAGGGGGGGTCTACTCGCAGAATTTTAATAGATAGAAGAGAAAAAAAGGTGCAAGTGGGCCGGCCCAGGCAGGAGGGGGTCAGCTCGCATAACGTACTCATACAGCGGGTTGCCCACCATACATACGAAGTGGGTACAATTTGTCAAATGTTCATATTGCACTTTATACGTTTCGTGAGGGGGGGGGGGGGGTACCGAAGCGGGGCTCCAAAGATATTTGTGTCTCAAATTTGACATTTCAGTGAGAGGCGGCACCGGTGCATGGCTAGTCACACGATTCATCTCCAAAGGGCACCGTGGCTAGTCGCACCGATTCATCTCCAAAGGGTAAACCTGGGAATAGTTTGGACCGAAACATAGTTTTTGGATTGGTTTTTGATTGGATTGAGATGGAAACCAGTTCAGTTTGGTTTGGTTTGTGCCTAAGAATGGGCTCGATAGGTTTGGGTTGCGTTCAGATTTTTCCGTCCCCGGTGAAGCTATATACATAATTATCTTAAAAGTATTAATCAAGAAATTTAAAATGTTAAATGTGTATAGAAAATAATCTTAAGAATATTCAAAAATATGTATAAACATGTATTTGAAAAATGTAAATCAAATATTTGAAAAATGTTAAATGTCTATAGAAAAATGTTGACGATGTATTAAAAAAAATTAATCTTGTATTGTACTAAAACAATGTTAAACTTGTATTTGAAAAACGATAATCAAGCATTTCTAAAATTTTAGATCTAAATAGAAAAATGTTAAGCAGGTAGAAAAAATAGTAATCAAGCACTTAAAAATATTAAATGTGTATAAAAAATATATTTACCATGTATTTATATAAGGTTATTCTTGTATTCTAAAAATATGTATCAAGCATTTCAAAAAATGTTTAAAATGGGTATAGAAAACAATTTGACCATGTATTCAAAAATTATTAATCTTATATTTTAAAATTTTTAATCAACCATTTGTAAAGTTTTAAAAATGTCGACCATAGATTCTAAAAAATTAAACTTGTATTTTTAAAATGTAAATAAAAAATCTCGACCATATATTCTAAAACAGTTGAACGTGTATTACAAAAGCTTTCTTGACATATTAAAAAGATGTAGAATGAAAAACAGAAAACAAAGAAAAAACAAAATACTATTAAAACAAAAGAGAAACAAAAGAAATCAAAGAAACAAGTGCAAAAAGAAAGAAAAACTGTGAAAAACGAGAAAAAAAAGGAAAACCGAAAAACCAATGAAAACCAAGAAAGAAAGAAATGAAAATGAAGAAAAAAAAGTGACGACTGAGAAACAAAAAAATAAATCAAAGAAAAACATAAAAGAACTGTGAAAACTGAGAAAGAAATGAAAAATTAAACAGAATAGGAAAACTGAAGAAAAAATGAATGAAACGAAGAAAACGGGTGAAGAACCCAAGAAAACCAAAAACGGGGGAAATCAAAGAAGAAGAAGAAAGAGAATAAATAATGAATCCAAACCAGCAAAGCAATTGCTCGCGAGTAGTGGTGCATGATCGATGAAAAAAATGAATATATCGGACTAGTTTCAATGTGAGGTAAGAAATCCTTCGGGGTGGGAAGCTATGGTCTCACTATAAGTGAGACATAGCTCTTGCGCTTCCATCTTTTTTTCCTTCCTTCACAGCAAGGTAGGATTCTTATGAACGAAGCTAGCAATTATTCATATGCAGCATATATGTTTAACTATTCATTCCAAAAATGAAGGTAGGGAGAGGCCAGCCAGCCTCGCCCTACCGAGTCTTTCGCCCCTGGTGCAATGCATGAAAAAGCATCGATTTTTTTGTATTTTCTTCTAGTTTATTTACACATCAATTCATGATCTCAAATGTCGAGGCTCATAATCTTGCAAAGCATGCATTAGCTTGAGGGGTTGACCATCAGGTTTGGTTAGATCAACCTAGAGATCTTTACTTATGAATATTGTGATGACTCAATAAATCTTTGCATGTTTTCCTAAAAAAAGACTACAATCTAGGATAATGGTGGCTTGGCCATTTCCTTTTTTAGACAAACCCACAAAACTTTATTCAACCGTCACAAGATTTACAGGGACAAAATCAAGATCACCGGGCTGGCCTAACCAAGCATGGCGGCCAGTACCTAGTAAGCATGCTTTGCAAATTTGTGAGCCTCCACATTGAAGGTTCTAAATTCATGACTAATCAAACAAGAAGAAGAAAAAAAAGTCTAGAACTATCTATGATTTCATGTGCCACAGCCCCATATAGTGTAGATGTACCGAATTTGAGTGCTTGAATGGCCTCATTGCAGTCTGACGCAACAGAAATTTTGTGCAGGTAAAGATCATCAGCGAGATCAAGATCCTCGCGAATGGCCAAAGTCTCCAAAACAGCCGGATCATCCATATGATTGTACACCACTGGTGAAGCCCCCTGATAGATCCCTGATATGTCTCGACAGACCACCGCAACAGCACCGAACCCTCCATGTCGCGCAACCGCTGCATCCACATTTACTTTCACATGCTAATCTGTGGGAGAAATCCAGTGTGTGGGTCTCAGCATTGTCGTTGCCCTCGCTCCTGTGACTGACTTCTTCATAAACTTCAAGTCTGACAAATAGCTCGATATGAAGCAATGAGTGTCGTGCGCTGTCTGAAAAATTCCCTCATGAATAACTTTATGTCGGGTAAACCAGATGGCCTATAAGGTAACTATCGTGACCTCAAGCTCATCCTGGGGTATTGATTCAGTCATGGAAAGCAACCATCTCTTGGCATTCTCATCTCAGTTCATGGACATGTGTTGTACCGGCTCCTCATTAGATAGTGCCTAAATGCTTTTGGACATCACACAATCAAGTAGAGAGTGGAGCCAGCTATCTTGTGCACCACAGATCCCGCACACGTCCTTCTTTGCCATATTTCTGTGCTAAAGCACGTCTCCAATTGGCAGAGAGTGATGGTCCAGTCTCCACGTGAACACTTTCAGATTCGACGGCACCTCCAGCCTCCACATCGATGACCAACCTATTATCTCCCCCTGCATGTTGTACATATTTTCAGATTCCTAGAGCCATGCCTCCCTTCCCATCTGTACACGGAAATACATCTTGTATGCAGTCCTTATAGAGAACCAACCCCTTGGATCCTCAGCCCATGCCAAAAGTCCTCAACGTATCTAGTGCAGAAGGGTATTTTCAAAATTGCTTTAGCGTCCACAGGTACAAAAACTTGCTTGATTACCTGCTCTTTCCAAGTTGTCGAGGTAATATCAATGAGATCAGCTACTAGTTATCGTTGGTTCAGCAACAAAGATGTGATAGGTCTCATTAAACCCACATGTCGAATCTAGTTGTGTTGCCAAACATTGGTTGACCTGCCATCTCCGATCCTTCTAATGGTGCCTTGCTTCATGATGTTCCCCCCATCAACGATTGCTTGCCAAATCTGAGAGGGGTGTTGTCCTAGTTCTGCATCTAGGATGGATGAGTCAGGGTAATATACTGCTCTAAGTATGCGTGCACTCAAAGAATTGGTTCAGTCAAATAGTTCCAAGCTTGTCTTGACAAGAGAGCCAAGTTAAAGATTTCCAAATCTCTGAACCCCAAGCTCCCTAAATTCTTCGGCCGTGTTAGCACATCCCATGACACACATTGCAAAGACTAATTAGCCGGAACCGAGATAGGAGGGATGGATTTGTTACCTATGGTATCAAGACCAGCACTATGTCATTAACACCCTGAGTGCTTTCTTCCCATCTAATGATGCACATAATTACCATTGTCACCTCATCTCTGCAGATATCCCAGTGTCTTTGGTAGAAGTGTGTTGGAAAGTCGTCAGGCCCCGGTGCCATTGTTGGGAACATCTGAAACAATGATGTCTTCACCTCGGCGCTGGTGCATGGAGCACATAGAGTTTCATTCATTGCGGCCATGACCTTCCGAGGTACATGTATTAGGACCTCTTCCATCCCGCTCACTCCCTCGGATGTATACATTTTTTTATAGAAGTCAACTACAATCACCTTCAACTCAGCCTGATCATCTGTGAGAACTCCCAAAACATTTGGGAGTGCTCTTATCATATTCTTCTTTCGGCGCATATTTTCCCTCATATGAAAAAAAATAGTGTTTTTGTCTCCCACTGATGTCCACTCAAGCCGAGATCTTTGGCGCCACATTAGTTCCTCTCTGTGATAGAGTTCCACTAACCTCTCGTTAATCTTCTCAACATGCACCGGATCTACATGGGCTTGCGTAGCTGTTCCAACTGAATCTTGATTTGTTTAATCTCCTTTCTGACGTTGTCGAACGTGCCATTGCCCCAAGCGGGCAGATCTTTGGTGATAGACAGAAGTTTATCACAGAAATCGCCCACTCCATAGCCTGCTGACACGGAGTTCCAACTATTTAGGATTGTGTCCCTCCACATCCTCGGTGCCGCATTGTTTTGTGAGCTATCAAGTTTCAACAAAATTGGCTCATGATCAGAAGTAGCTGAAGTCAAATGAGTTACAAGCGCGTGTGGGAATCTCTTCATCCAACTGGCCGAGTCAAGTGCATGATCCAGCCGCACTCTATCATAAATGCCCCCCAGCAATCTTCTTTTCAAAGATCCAAAACTGTCATTGGTACCCTAAGTCCATCAACATGCATACATCAATAGCATCTCGGAATCCATCTGTGCATTCCTCATGTTATCATCTCCTTCATGTTCCTTCGACCGCAAGGTTTTAAATAGCGGCCGCTATGACCGCTATTGCGGCCGCTATTGCGGTAGCGTGGCCTAGCCGCTACAAGTCGAGCGCTGCGCTCGAATATATCGTGATTGTCACGATGCGGCCGCAATAGCGGCTATCAGAGCGCAATAGCGGACGTTTAGCGTAGTCTTAGATGCGGTCATAGCGGACAAATATATCATGTATAAATATGAGACGCGCACCCAACTGGACAACCCTAAACCTAATCTACTCATTCCTTCTCTGCCCCTTCTCTTTGCTTGGGGGCTGGCGCCTCCCCAAGATCCAGCAGCGGCACGGCTAACGCCGGACGGCCGGAGGCCGGAGGGAGAGGCGGAGAAGAGAGCACCGGATGGCGCAACTCCCCTAGCCCTCGCTCTCTTCGCGTACATTGCTAGGTAGCCACTTCCTGCACGGCTCGGCGCTCGTCCGACTGCTCGACGTCCCATTCCGTCCGTCTGTTTCCCAGCTGCTCCATCAGTCCGGCTCCGGCAGCTCACTTCTCATAACGCTTCACCATCCCAAGGGATCAAGGTATATGCTTTTCTCTTGTTTTAGTTTGTACAGATCGATGCATAGCCTAGTAGACAAATTGGGGGAAGCTGGATTAGTACTTCATGTACATAGTCTGTTTTTTATTTGTACACCGCTCACTACTCACCATGGTTCTCCTAACTCCGAAGCTAGAGCAAGTAGCAGATGCATCACTGAACAAATTTAGTTTATCCTGATGAACTGATGAACTAGTCCAGTAGACAGCACTCGTACTGTACTATTAAACTTGTACAGTCTCTGCTTTAAAAAACATTTATACTATTATAAATTTTGTTCTATAAATTAAGTTCTTACTGATAAACTTGCACAATACAATTGTTATACACTTATACTGATAAATGTTCACTTTTTTCTGCAAATAGCTTATGTTTATTTTTTTTTTGCAGTAGTAGGGTGCTAGCACAATGTCTTCAGTAGCATCAGGGGCTTCCTCCGCTGCCGCAAGCGGAAGAACAAGAAAAGACGCAGCCTGGGAGCATGCTTTACCAATTACTGATGAGTTCAGGACCAAGAACAGAGTTGGATGCAAATATTGCTTGAACTTTTTCAATGGTGGCATTACCAGATTTAAAAAGCACTTGGCTAGAATAAGGAAGGATTGTACACCTTGCACACAAGTTCCTGATCATGTTAAAGAGCAGATGATTGCAGTGATAGCTGAGAATGAGAGAAGGAAGGATAAATCACTGAACAAAATGTTGGAGCTGCGGCAGGAGGTTAGAGAGATGTACGATCAAAGTGGGAATGAGGGTTCTTCAGATTGTGCAATTGTTGACTCTGTAGTACTTCCTAAGAAGCCTCAGACCAAGGGTCCAATGGACAAGTACCGGGCACGGCCAGGAGTAGCAAAGCAAACAACCATGAATGCACATTACAAGGTCAAAGAAGCAAAGATAACTTATGATTATATATGTGACTTCTTTATTGAGGGTGCCCTTGCTCATAATATTGCTAGTCTTAAATCATTTGCTCGAATGGTAGAAGCAATTGGACAATTTGGTCCGGGATTGAAGCCACCAACACCTTATCAACTTGCCAATCCTTTGCTGAAGATACAAGTCATCAAGGTAGATGAAATGTTGAAGGTCCAAAAGGAGGCATGGGCTGCTACTGGATGCTCTATAATGACTGATGCTTGGACAGATCGTCGTGGAAGGAGCTTAATGAATTTGGTTGCTCATTCTTCTAGAGGCGTGTGTTTCCTCCGTGCCATTGAAGCTTCACTAGAGGTTCATGATGCTAAGTTCATTTTCAGCTTGGTGATGACTTGCATTTCTGAAATTGGTGCTGAAAAGGTTGTGCAAGTAGTCGCAGACAATGCAAGTAACAATATTGCGGCAGCCAAGTTACTTAAGCAGAAGCACAATCACATATTTTGGACCTCATGTGCAGACCACACAATCAACCTCATCCTCCAGGACATTGGTAATATACCTGTAGTAAGCTCAACAATTACCAAGGGTAAGACCATCACAAATTTCTTTTATGCACACACTAGGTTGTTGGCCATTCTCCGCAAGTATACCAAAGGTGATTTGGTTAGAGCTGGTGCTACTAGATTTGCAAGTCATTACTTGAACTTGAAGAGTTTGTATGGGAAGAGAAAGCAATTGAAGCTAATGTTTGCATCAAATGATTGGGCTGGCAGTAGTTATGCTAAGAAGCCATTGGGAAAACGTGTGTACAAGTTGGTAATGGACAATAGGTTTTGGGCCAAGATAAACCTGCTAGTGAATTATTTTGAGCCACTCGCAAATGTACTTAGGCGGGTCGATGGAGACACTCCAGCCATGGGGTTCTTATATGGTGATCTTCTGCAAGCAAAGCAAGAAATAGCAGCACGTGTCAACCATATTGAGAAACAATATGATCCTATTTGGGAGATCATAGATAAAAGGTGGGATAACAAGATGAAAACAGCGCTGCACAAAGCTGGTTAGTTCTTAAACCCTTTCTTCTACTATGATAGACAAAATGAAATGGCTGAAGAAGATTTCATGGAAGCAGTCATTGAGTGTGCATCTGTTATGTACAAGAATAACTCAGAGGCACAAGACAAAATTGTCTCCCAGCTTAGTTATTACACTGAAGCCATAGAATCATTTGGAACTGAAATGGCCGTTAGACAACACAAAGTAGAAACTATCAGTCCTGGTAAGAACGCTAGAACTATTGAAATTATTTCTTGAATGTTGCAACTTGGTAGTGTTGTACTTATTTATTTGTTTGACTTGCTTGTTTGCAGCAAGATGGTGGACTGTGCATGGAACTTCTGCAAAGGACTTGAAGAAGATGGCTATTAGAATCTTGAGCTTGACTTGCAGTTCTTCAGCATGTGAAAGAAATTGGTCTACATTTGAGAGGGTAATAACATCCCCTGTTCAGCTACTCCTCAATTGATAAGTTCCCTGCATCATGTGAATTAATAAATAGCATGTGCTACTGTATTTTTGTTGTAGGTACATTCAAAGAAGAGAACCAGACTAGGTCAGAAGAAGTTGAATGATCTTGTTTATGTGATGTTCAACAAGAGGCTAGACTCAAAGTACTCTGAGAGGGAAAGGGACCCACGGGTCGCAAAGTACATAGAAGATGCGCCACCAAATGAGTGGATGTTGGATGAAGAGCTACTACAAGATGACGAGGCATCTCAAGATGAAGCTGAAGTTGCCAACAATTTGAAAAGGAAACAAAAATCTGTAGCTTCAAGAACTAGAGGCAAAAGAGCTTGCACTACTGCTGATGTTGAGGAAGAGGATGAAGAACAGGAAGCAGTAGAAGAAGAGGAAATGGAAGAAGAGGAGGAGAACCAAGAAGCAAAGGAAGACAGTGATGGGGAAGACCAAGAAGTGGACATTGATCTGACTCTTGAAGAGGAAGAGGATGGCGAATGACTTGTGCATCTTGATCTGACCTGAATTTGTTTCATTTTGCGTGATGGTCGTGGTCTGATGGTGTCATGCACTCATGCAGTCAACTATGTTAATTTGTGATGCACTTATTTCTGTTTTTTAATTATGTGATGGATTGATGGTAATCAGGCGATGATATCATGGATCATGGACTACGAATGTTTAAATTTATGATATTGCTACCTCTTGATTGTGCTTTTGAAGACTGAACTTATTTATTTAATGATGTACCATGTATCTAGGTGGACCAGACTATGTGTTGTGTCATACAGACATACAGTCATATTAATATTATTCGTTTGCATGGTTACATGATTGAATATTGTCCAGATGGATCAGTTTTTAGTCTAGATGCTTATATAAATGAAAATTATTCAATTTAGTACTTGTATTGTTGTCAACAGCTTAGAAATATACATAACAATCTCAAATTTGCAAGTGCTTTTACAAATCCGCTATGGGGACATAGCGTCCGCAATATCACCGGCTATCCGCATTCCGCTACGCCGACCTCAATCCGCTATCACCCCGCTATCCGCTATTTAAAACCTTGCCGTAATACTTCATTGAAGTCTCCGAAACAAAGCCATGGTAAATCGCTAACTGTATTGATTCCTTTCAAAATATTCCACGTCTGGTGACGGGGATGAGTTTGTGCCTCGCCATAAACACATTTGAGCCTCAATGGATCATGGCCAGCTTCTTCAATCTTAGCATCAATGTGATAAACGAAGTCTCCCACAACCTCAACTTTGCATGTGTTATTCCAAAACATACCCAGACCACCACTTCTTCCTTGACTACTAATAGCATAAGAATTATCATACCCTAGAGTACCCGCAAGAGCTTGTACATGTGCACCACTTATTTGTGTCTCAACTATACAAAGCACGGTAGGGGTAAACTTCATCGCTAAATCACGAATTTCTTGAACTGTCACGGGTTTACCTGATCCACGACAGTTCCAACAAAAAAGACTCATTGGGCTCGACAGTGCCCCTCTAGGGAGCCCGCCAAATTTTTTGCAGAAGTGTTGTTGCCATCTTTCCTATCTTTCTCCATCTTTGATCTCTCAGTGTCTCTCTTCTGAGGTGGACTAAGAATTGTGTTGCCCGCAGGAACTATTGTTAATTGGTTCCCCTCAGAATCAATGGCAGGCACTTGATCAGCCGAGCTAGCATCAGCCTTTATCTTTCTACAACAATCTACATCTTGCATGTATAAATATGCTGGCATAGCCGCTGGGTCTTCCTCCCCTTCTATTCCAGAGGATTGTCCAGCCACCATCTTTTTGAAACCTAACCCGAAACTTGACTCGATCAGGTGTTGCAGGATCCCTAGTTCCTCTGATCTCCAAGAACTGCGATCGAGGCCCAGTGGCCATCCAACGATCACCCCGTATTCTGCCTGAATCGAGAGATCCCAGAGGAAACTCGGTGGTAGAGGGAAAAAGCTCAACGGCGGCGACATGACGCCCCAAGAGAACGAAGAACCCTAGCGAGAGGGGATAAACGCGTAGAAAGACAACTTGGCCATTTCCTAGCACTTAAGGCGCCACATATATATTCAAAATCGTGGGTGGGCACCCAATACATCCTCGCTAGCTTCCTAAATGGGGTGTCGGCCCATGTTGACTCCCCCATCGGTTTTGGGAACCTTATAAAGTGTTCCATCTGATTTTCTGGACATTTCTCAAAAAAAACTGATTTTCTGGACAGGGTCTCTCTGGTTCTTAGTTTTCTTTCTTTTTGTACCTTTTTTAGTGTTTGTTCTTTTTAGCCTTTTTCCTTTTCCATTTTCATTTTTCTTTACCTTTTCAAATTCATGAAGCTTATTCAAGATGCAAACTATTTTTAAATTCGTGGAAATTTTAAAACCCGTGATTTTTTCAAAATTTGTGAGTTTTTCTAAAAATATGTGAACTTTTCCCTAAAAAATCATGAAATTTTTCCCTCTGGTGCGTGAATTTTTCGTCAAAATTTTGAACTTTGTTTAAATATCAATAAAAAATTTCAAAAAATAAAACTTCTTCCATATTCATGAATTGTTTTGCAAAAAGTTAACTTTTCAAATTTCATTTTGTATGATTTTTTAGATTTGTTTTAAAAAGTCAAACGGTCAACGGTACACCGATCAACTATCGTGCCGCACGGATGAAGGAGCCGACAACCCAAGCGACCAGGTATGTCCGCCTTTGTTCAGCTAGGCCCAGCTGAGCCAGCGTGTGAACGCGAGGAAGGAGATTCGGCGTTAAAGGCGCCATATAGGAGCATTCATCAGAATTGTGAAAGCTAGCAGTTAAAAGAAAAGACAGGCATATCCAACGTGTACCCTCAAAACACACTCAGACATCCGGGTGTACCTATTCGAACGCAATTTATCATCCAGTAGGGTATCCCATCGGTTGTCCGAAATCCCACAAACCAGGCAAGCTTTGTGGGCGTCCGAATCTCCGCCACGTGCGCGTCGAACACCCCGGCCGCACCCAAAAGCCTTTCCCGCATGAATGCACCTCCACTCCCTGCCGCCGTATTCAAGCTCACCCAAAGCAGACGCTACCTGACGCTGGATAGTCGAGTGTGCCGCCCACGCGTCGTGCTTGTGTCTGTGCATGTTCGGTGACAAAGATACGTGACTGGATGTGAAGAGAGGACTATCTACCATACTTATAATGGTTGGTCGTTTGTCCGCCTGCACACACTAAACATGCGTGATAGCCGAGAAACCCACTTTGACGTCTGCATTGAAACAACCCACCGCTTAGCCTGGCCGGTGCCCGTTATTTATATGTGCCCACGTCCAGCACGGTCCGCACCCCACCGCTTAGCCTGGTGGATGCACCACATTCACCATGATCGTGAGCTCTAAAGAGATATGGGAAAGCATCTCCACAGAGCAGAAACACGATCTCTCCGTCCTTGTGTACGGCTAGTAGACCCTCGTGCATGGAAGATGGAGGTTGGCTTGACGGCTAGCTCACCGGAGGTGAGGACGACTGAGCGCTGGAGGAGGCCCCTCTGACAGCGAGTCGGCGCCCTTGTTCACTTGGAACCAGGAGGCCGGACCGTTTACGTCCATTGTGGACCTTACCTCCAATGGTGATGTAAATGCTACACACTCCGACAAGGAAGAGTAAGAAATGGGAGACAGAGGTGTTCCTTGTCCCATGTGGGGCATAGTCGTGTCCCATTTATTATGCTTTCTCACTTGAGGCACGCAGCTTGACTTTCTCGGGCTCACGGTCGAGGAAGATGTCAGTCATGGGAAACAACAAGGACTTGGACCACGGAGGTGAGCGGAGATTTAGATTATGTTAACTTTTGGACGCTTTTGTTTAACTAAATATGTAAAAAAATATAATGAATGTGGTCCGGTTTAAATAAAAATCTTCCAATTTGCATCAAATCTGTTGGGTAACACAGCAGAAAACAAAAAAAAATCCGACCAACACACCAGCCCAGGACCAATATGGAGACTGCATACAAGGTTTGATCTATTTCGTTACCGACTCATAGCGCAACGAAAGTAGAGTCGATGACGATCGGCGGTGCAGATCCCCGCAACTAGGATTTACAACCTTCCAATCGCGAGAATGTATACCCTCATCTGCCCCGTGGACAGCCCTTTGGGAGGCGATCGGACAGTCCCCCGGACGGTGTCGCGGACAACCCTTCGGGAGGACCTTCGAAACTCGGACTGTCACTCGGACAGCCCTTCGGGAGGACCTCCAAAACTCGGACGGTCACAGGGACAGCCCTTCGGGAGGCACTCTCGAACTAAGACCGAAACTACGATCTCTCTACAGAGTTGCACACATATGGTGTCATCTATCCGGCAGGGCTTTGCCGTCCAGAACTAGTTTCCACCGGAACCCAGACAGCCTTTCGGCTCTACGAAACTATTTCGCTGAGAGGGAGAGAGAATGTCAGATCATGCATGGCTTGTGTGAGAGAGTTTGAGTGCGTTTTTGGGCTGCCTCCTCACCCCTATTTATAGGGTGAGAGACTATGGTAAAAATACCAAAATGCCCTCAGACATTTTCACTATTCATAATAGTGATTCCACTATTCATAAATAGTGTTTCCCACTATTCACAATATTGTTTTCCGCTATTTTCGTAATAGAGTTTTCACTAGTCATGAGATATTTACTCCCAATAGTGTTTCCCACTATTCATAATAGTGTTTCCACTATTCACGAGATATTTTCTCCCAAAAAGCACTTTCACTATTCATGACGTCATTTTTCAGCATCCGGTCGAGCTGAAAATATTTATGTGGGCTTAGAACATTTCCAGTACCCCACTAAAATAATTTTCAATGCGATACGGAACAATTCCGGATTAGTGATTTTCATCTGCGAAAAGCATCTGAAGCGGTTCCGGCAGCTCCGGAACATTTCCGGTTTTTCTTCCGGAAAATTCCCAGAAGTTTCCAGAATGATTCTGGCACCCTCCAAGAATTATCAGGCATGTGCCGAAACCAATTTGACTTAATGGTATCCCCTGAAACAAATTTTCAGTTTCACCGAAACTGTTCCGGTGTTCTCTCTGCGGAACTTTTCCGCTGTCCGAAACTTTTCCGGTGTCCGAAACTTTTTCGGTGATTTTCTCTCAGACTCCCTGTCTAGTATTCAACAGATAGATGACCCTTAAGCGTGTGACCCTGTAGGTTCGGTGAAGCATAGACATGACCCGGAACCCCTTCCGATCAATGATCAACATGGGAGCCGTGGACATCCCATATTGACCCCTATACCCACACGAATGAATATTCGAGTGAACCTCCAGTTGTCGTGTGCTATTCCTGTTGCTTCGCGATATGTTACAAATACCCAAGGTGAGACATGTTGGCATCCCCGTGGACCAACAACTTGTCCACTATTGCAGTCTTCCGATATGTTACAAATATAATGAATGTGGTCCGGTTTAAATAAAAATCTTCCAATTTGCATCAAATCTGTTGGGTAACACAGCAGAAAACAAAAAAAAATCCGACCTACACACCAGCCCAGGACCAATATGGAGACTGCATACAAGGTTTGATCTATTTCGTTACCGACTCATAGCGCAACGAAAGTAGAGTCGATGACGATCGGCGGTGCAGATCCCCGCAACTAGGATTTACAACCTCCCAACCGCGAGAATGTATACCCTCATCTGCCCCGTGGACAGCCCTCCGGGAGGCGATCGGACAGTCCCCCGGACGGTGTCGCGGACAACCCTTCGGGAGGACCTTCGAAACTCGGACTGTCACTCGGACAGCCCTTCGGGAGGACCTCCAAAACTCGGACGGTCACAGGGACAGCCCTTCGGGAGGCACTCTCGAACTAAGACCGAAACTACGATCTCTCTACAGAGTTGCACACATATGGTGTCATCTATCCGGCAGGGCTTTGCCGTCCAGAACTAGTTTCCACCGGAACCCAGACAGCCTTTCGGCTCTACGAAACTATTTCGCTGAGAGGGAGAGAGAATGTCAGATCATGCATGGCTTGTGTGAGAGAGTTTGAGTGCGTTTTTGGGCTGCCTCCTCACCCCTATTTATAGGGTGAGAGACTATGGTAAAAATACCAAAATGCCCTCAGACATTTTCACTATTCATAATAGTGATTCCACTATTCATAAATAGTGTTTCGCACTATTCAGAATATTGTTTTCCACTATTTTCGTAATAGAGTTTTCACTAGTCATGAGATATTTACTCCCAATAGTGTTTCCCACTATTCATAATAGTGTTTCCACTATTCACGAGATATTTTCTCCCAAAAAGCACTTTCACTATTCATGACGTCATTTTTCAGCATCCGGTCGAGCTGAAAATATTTATGTGGGCTTAGAACATTTCCAGTACCCCACTAAAATAATTTTCAATGCGATACGGAACAATTCCGGATTAGTGATTTTCATCTGCGAAAAGCATCTGAAGCGGTTCCGGCAGCTCCGGAACATTTCCGGTTTTTCTTCCGGAAAATTCCCAGAAGTTTCCAGAATGATTCTGGCACCCTCCAAGAATTATCAGGCATGTGCCGAAACCAATTTGACTTAATGGTATCCCCTGAAACAAATTTTCAGTTTCACCGAAACTGTTCCGGTGTTCTCTCTGCGGAACTTTTCCGCTGTCCGAAACTTTTCCGGTGTCCGAAACTTTTTCGGTGATTTTCTCTCAGACTCCCTGTCTAGTATTCAGCAGATAGATGACCCTTAAGCGTGTGACCCTGTAGGTTCGGTGAAGCATAGACATGACCCGGAACCCCTTCCGATCAATGATCAACATGGGAGCCGTGGACATCCCATATTGACCCCTATACCCACACGAATGAATATTCGAGTGAACCTCCAGTTGTCGTGTGCTATTCCTGTTGCTTCGCGATATGTTACAAATACCCAAGGTGAGACATGTTGGCATCCCCGTGGACCAACAACTTGTCCACTATTGCAGTCTTCCGATATGTTACAAATATAATGAATGTGGTCCGGTTTAAATAAAAATCTTCCAATTTGCATCAAATCTGTTGGGTAACACAGCAGAAAACAAAAAAAAATCCGACCTACACACCAGCCCAGGACCAATATGGAGACTGCATACAAGGTTTGATCTATTTCGTTACCGACTCATAGCGCAACGAAAGTAGAGTCGATGACGATCGGCGGTGCAGATCCCCGCAACTAGGATTTACAACCTCCCAACCGCGAGAATGTATACCCTCATCTGCCCCGTGGACAGCCCTCCGGGAGGCGATCGGACAGTCCCCCGGACGGTGTCGCGGACAACCCTTCGGGAGGACCTTCGAAACTCGGACTGTCACTCGGACAGCCCTTCGGGAGGACCTCCAAAACTCGGACGGTCACAGGGACAGCCCTTCGGGAGGCACTCTCGAACTAAGACCGAAACTACGATCTCTCTACAGAGTTGCACACATATGGTGTCATCTATCCGGCAGGGCTTTGCCGTCCAGAACTAGTTTCCACCGGAACCCAGACAGCCTTTCGGCTCTACGAAACTATTTCGCTGAGAGGGAGAGAGAATGTCAGATCATGCATGGCTTGTGTGAGAGAGTTTGAGTGCGTTTTTGGGCTGCCTCCTCACCCCTATTTATAGGGTGAGAGACTATGGTAAAAATACCAAAATGCCCTCAGACATTTTCACTATTCATAATAGTGATTCCACTATTCATAAATAGTG
This sequence comes from Hordeum marinum, assembly GCA_022496015.1. Classification (NCBI taxonomy): domain Eukaryota; kingdom Viridiplantae; phylum Streptophyta; class Magnoliopsida; order Poales; family Poaceae; genus Hordeum; species Hordeum marinum. The sequence goes on from CM039674.1 coordinate 543,444,271, forward strand.
TTTCGCACTATTCAGAATATTGTTTTCCACTATTTTCGTAATAGAGTTTTCACTAGTCATGAGATATTTACTCCCAATAGTGTTTCCCACTATTCATAATAGTGTTTCCACTATTCACGAGATATTTTCTCCCAAAAAGCACTTTCACTATTCATGACGTCATTTTTCAGCATCCGGTCGAGCTGAAAATATTTATGTGGGCTTAGAACATTTCCAGTACCCCACTAAAATAATTTTCAATGCGATACGGAACAATTCCGGATTAGTGATTTTCATCTGCGAAAAGCATCTGAAGCGGTTCCGGCAGCTCCGGAACATTTCCGGTTTTTCTTCCGGAAAATTCCCAGAAGTTTCCAGAATGATTCTGGCACCCTCCAAGAATTATCAGGCATGTGCCGAAACCAATTTGACTTAATGGTATCCCCTGAAACAAATTTTCAGTTTCACCGAAACTGTTCCGGTGTTCTCTCTGCGGAACTTTTCCGCTGTCCGAAACTTTTCCGGTGTCCGAAACTTTTTCGGTGATTTTCTCTCAGACTCCCTGTCTAGTATTCAGCAGATAGATGACCCTTAAGCGTGTGACCCTGTAGGTTCGGTGAAGCATAGACATGACCCGGAACCCCTTCCGATCAATGATCAACATGGGAGCCGTGGACATCCCATATTGACCCCTATACCCACACGAATGAATATTCGAGTGAACCTCCAGTTGTCGTGTGCTATTCCTGTTGCTTCGCGATATGTTACAAATACCCAAGGTGAGACATGTTGGCATCCCCGTGGACCAACAACTTGTCCACTATTGCAGTCTTCCGATATGTTACAAATATAATGAATGTGGTCCGGTTTAAATAAAAATCTTCCAATTTGCATCAAATCTGTTGGGTAACACAGCAGAAAACAAAAAAAAATCCGACCTACACACCAGCCCAGGACCAATATGGAGACTGCATACAAGGTTTGATCTATTTCGTTACCGACTCATAGCGCAACGAAAGTAGAGTCGATGACGATCGGCGGTGCAGATCCCCGCAACTAGGATTTACAACCTCCCAACCGCGAGAATGTATACCCTCATCTGCCCCGTGGACAGCCCTCCGGGAGGCGATCGGACAGTCCCCCGGACGGTGTCGCGGACAACCCTTCGGGAGGACCTTCGAAACTCGGACTGTCACTCGGACAGCCCTTCGGGAGGACCTCCAAAACTCGGACGGTCACAGGGACAGCCCTTCGGGAGGCACTCGAACTAAGACTGATACTACGATCTCTCTACAGAGTTGCACACATATGGTGTCATCTATCCGGCAGGGCTTTGCCGTCCAGAACTAGTTTCCACCGGAACCCAGACAGCCTTTCGGCTCTACGAAACTATTTCGCTGAGAGGGAGAGAGAATGTCAGATCATGCATGGCTTGTGTGAGAGAGTTTGAGTGCGTTTTTGGGCTGCCTCCTCACCCCTATTTATAGGGTGAGAGACTATGGTAAAAATACCAAAATGCCCTCAGACATTTTCACTATTCATAATAGTGATTCCACTATTCATAAATAGTGTTTCCCACTATTCACAATATTGTTTTCCACTATTTTCGTAATAGAGTTTTCACTAGTCATGAGATATTTACTCCCAATAGTGTTTCCCACTATTCATAATAGTGTTTCCACTATTCACGAGATATTTTCTCCCAAAAAGCACTTTCACTATTCATGACGTCATTTTTCAGCATCCGGTCCAGCTGAAAATATTTATGTGGGCTTAGAACATTTCCAGTACCCCACTAAAATAATTTTCAATGCGATACGGAACAATTCCGGATTAGTGATTTTCATTTGCGAAAAGCATCTGAAGCGGTTCCGGCAGCTCCGGAACATTTCCGGTTTTTCTTCCGGAAAATTCCCAGAAGTTTCCAGAATGATTCTGGCACCCTCCAAGAATTATCAGGCATGTGCCGAAACCAATTTGACTTAATGGTATCCCCTCAAACAACTTTTCAGTTTCACCGAAACTGTTCCGGTGTTCTCTCTGCGGAACTTTTCCGTTTTCCGAAACTTTTCCGGTGTCCGAAACTTTTTCGGTGATTTTCTCTCAGACTCCCTGTCTAGTATTCAGCAGATAGATGACCCTTAAGCATGTGACCCTGTAGGTTCGGTGAAGCATACACATGACCGGAACCCCTTCCGATCAATGATCAACATGGGAGCCATGGACATCCCATATTGACCCCTATACCCACACGAATGAATATTCGAGTGAACCTCCAGTTGTCGTGTGCTATTCCTGTTGCTTCGCGATATGTTACAAATACCCAAGGTGAGACATGTTGGCATCCCCGTGGACCAACAACTTGTCCACTATTGCAGTCTTCCGATATGTTACAAATATAATGAATGTGGTCCGGTTTAAATAAAAATCTTCCAATTTGCATCAAATCTGTTGGGTAACACAGCAGAAAACAAAAAAAAAATCCGACCTACACACCAGCCCAGGACCAATATGGAGACTGCATACAAGGTTTGATCTATTTCGTTACCGACTCATAGCGCAACGAAAGTAGAGTCGATGACGATCGGCGGTGCAGATCCCCGCAACTAGGATTTACAACCTCCCAACCGCGAGAATGTATACCCTCATTTGCCCCGTGGACAGCCCTCCGGGAGGCGATCGGACAGTCCCCCGGATGGTGTCGCGGACAACCCTTTGGGAGGACCTTCGAAACTCGGACTGTCACTCGGACAGCCCTTCGGGAGGACCTCCAAAACTCGGACGGTCACAGGGACAGCCCTTCGGGAGGCACTCTCGAACTAAGACCGAAACTACGATCTCTCTACAGAGTTGCACACATATGGTGTCATCTATCCGGCAGGGCTTTGCCGTCCAGAACTAGTTCCACCGGAACCCAGACAGCCTTTCGGCTCTACGAAACTATTTCGCTGAGAGGGAGAGAGAATGTCAGATCATGCATGGCTTGTGTGAGAGAGTTTGAGTGCGTTTTTGGGCTGCCTCCTCACCCCTATTTATAGGGTGAGAGACTATGGTAAAAATACCAAAATGCCCTCAGACATTTTCACTATTCATAATAGTGATTCCACTATTCATAAATAGTGTTTCCCACTATTCACAATATTGTTGTCCACTATTTTCGTAATAGAGTTTTCACTAGTCATGAGATATTTACTCCCAATAGTGTTTCCCACTATTCATAATAGTGTTTCCACTATTCACGAGATATTTTCTCCCAAAAAGCACTTTCACTATTCATGACGTCATTTTTCAGCATCCGGTCGAGCTGAAAATATTTATGTGGGCTTAGAAAATTTCCAGTACCCCACTAAAATAATTTTCAATGCGATACGGAACAATTCCGGATTAGTGATTTTCATCTGCGAAAAGCATCTGAAGCGGTTCCGGCAGCTCCGGAACATTTCCGGTTTTTCTTCCGGAAAATTCCCAGAAGTTTCCAGAATGATTCTGGCACCCTCCAAGAATTATCATGCATGTGCCGAAACCAATTTGACTTAATGGTATCCCCTGAAACAACTTTTCAGTTTCACCGAAACTGTTCCGGTGTTCTCTCTGCGGAACTTTTCCGCTGTCCGAAACTTTTCCGGTGTCCGAAACTTTTTCGGTGATTTTCTCTCAGACTCCCTGTCTAGTATTCAGCAGATAGATGACCCTTAAGCGTGTGACCCTGTAGGTTCGGTGAAGCATAGACATGACCCGGAACCCCTTCCGATCAATGATCAACATGGGAGCCGTGGACATCCCATATTGACCCCTATACCCACACGAATGAATATTCGAGTGAACCTCCAGTTGTCGTGTGCTATTCCTGTTGCTTCGCGATATGTTACAAATACCCAAGGTGAGACATGTTGGCATCCCCGTGGACCAACAACTTGTCCACTATTGCAGTCTTCCGATATGTTACAAATATAATGAATGTGGTCCGGTTTAAATGAAAATCTTCCAATTTGCATCAAATCTGTTGGGTAACACAGCAGAAAACAAAAAAAAATCCGACCTACACACCAGCCCAGGACCAATATGGAGACTGCATACAAGGTTTGAATTATTTCGTTACCGACTCATAGCGCAACGAAAGTAGAGTCGATGACGATCGGCGGTGCAGATCCCCGCAACTAGGATTTACAACCTCCCAACCGCGAGAATGTATACCCTCATCTGCCCCGTGGACAGCCCTCCGGGAGGCGATCGGACAGTCCCCCGGACGGTGTCACGGACAACCCTTCGGGAGGACCTTCGAAACTCGGACTGTCACTCGGACAGCCCTTCGGGAGGACCTCCAAAACTCGGACGGTCACAGGGACAGCCCTTCGGGAGGCACTCTCGAACTAAGACCGAAACTACGATCTCTCTACAGAGTTGCACACATATGGTGTCATCTATCCGGCAGGGCTTTGCCGTCCAGAACTAGTTTCCACCGGAACCCAGACAGCCTTTCGGCTCTACGAAACTATTTCGCTGAGAGGGAGAGAGAATGTCAGATCATGCATGGCTTGTGTGAGAGAGTTTGAGTGCGTTTTTGGGCTGCCTCCTCACCCCTATTTATAGGGTGAGAGACTATGGTAAAAATACCAAAATGCCCTCAGACATTTTCACTATTCATAATAGTGATTCCACTATTCATAAATAGTGTTTCCCACTATTCACAATATTGTTTTCCACTATTTTCGTAATAGAGTTTTCACTAGTCATGAGATATTTACTCCCAATAGTGTTTCCCACTATTCATAATAGTGTTTCCACTATTCACGAGATATTTTCTCCCAAAAAGCACTTTCACTATTCATGACGTCATTTTTCAGCATCCGGTCGAGCTGAAAATATTTATGTGGGCTTAGAACATTTCCAGTACCCCACTAAAATAATTTTCAATGCGATACGGAACAATTCCGGATTAGTGATTTTCATCTGCGAAAAGCATCTGAAGCGGTTCCGGCAGCTCCGGAACATTTCCGGTTTTTCTTCCGGAAAATTCCCAGAAGTTTCCAGAATGATTCTGGCACCCTCCAAGAATTATCAGGCATGTGCCGAAACCAATTTGACTTAATGGTATCCCCTGAAACAACTTTTCAGTTTCACCGAAACTGTTCCGGTGTTCTCTCTGCGGAACTTTTCCGCTGTCCGAAACTTTTCCGGTGTCCGAAACTTTTTCGGTGATTTTCTCTCAGACTCCCTGTCTAGTATTCAGCAGATAGATGACCCTTAAGCGTGTGACCCTGTAGGTTCGGTGAAGCATAGACATGACCCGGAACCCCTTCCGATCAATGATCAACATGGGAGCCGTGGACATCCCATATTGACCCCTATACCCACACGAATGAATATTCGAGTGAACCTCCAGTTGTCGTGTGCTATTCCTGTTGCTTCGCGATATGTTACAAATACCCAAGGTGAGACATGTTGGCATCCCCGTGGACCAACAACTTGTCCACTATTGCAGTCTTCCGATATGTTACAAATATAATGAATGTGGTCCGGTTTAAATGAAAATCTTCCAATTTGCATCAAATCTGTTGGGTAACACAGCAGAAAACAAAAAAAAATCCGACCTACACACCAGCCCAGGACCAATATGGAGACTGCATACAAGGTTTGATCTATTTCGTTACCGACTCATAGCGCAACGAAAGTAGAGTCGATGACGATCGGCGGTGCAGATCCCCGCAACTAGGATTTACAACCTCCCAACCGCGAGAATGTATACCCTCATCTGCCCCGTGGACAGCCCTCCGGGAGGCGATCGGACAGTCCCCCGGACGGTGTCACGGACAACCCTTCGGGAGGACCTTCGAAACTCGGACTGTCACTCGGACAGCCCTTCGGGAGGACCTCCAAAACTCGGACGGTCACAGGGACAGCCCTTCGGGAGGCACTCTCGAACTAAGACCGAAACTACGATCTCTCTACAGAGTTGCACACATATGGTGTCATCTATCCGGCAGGGCTTTGCCGTCCAGAACTAGTTTCCACCGGAACCCAGACAACCTTTCGGCTCTACGAAACTATTTCGCTGAGAGGGAGAGAGAATGTCAGATCATGCATGGCTTGTGTGAGAGAGTTTGAGTGCGTTTTTGGGCTGCCTCCTCACCCCTATTTATAGGGTGAGAGACTATGGTAAAAATACCAAAATGCCCTCAGACATTTTCACTATTCATAATAGTGATTCCACTATTCATAAATAGTGTTTCCCACTATTCACAATATTGTTTTCCACTATTTTCGTAATAGAGTTTTCACTAGTCATGAGATATTTACTCCCAATAGTGTTTCCCACTATTCATAATAGTGTTTCCACTATTCACGAGATATTTTCTCCCAAAAAGCACTTTCACTATTCATGACGTCATTTTTCAGCATCCGGTCGAGCTGAAAATATTTATGTGGGCTTAGAACATTTCCAGTACCCCACTAAAATAATTTTCAATGCGATACGGAACAATTCCGGATTAGTGATTTTCATCTGCGAAAAGCATCTGAAGCGGTTCCGGCAGCTCCGGAACATTTCCGGTTTTTCTTCCGGAAAATTCCCAGAAGTTTCCAGAATGATTCTGGCACCCTCCAAGAATTATCAGGCATGTGCCGAAACCAATTTGACTTAATGGTATCCCCTGAAACAACTTTTCAGTTTCACCGAAACTGTTCCGGTGTTCTCTCTGCGGAACTTTTCCGCTGTCCGAAACTTTTCCGGTGTCCGAAACTTTTTCGGTGATTTTCTCTCAGACTCCCTGTCTAGTATTCAGCAGATAGATGACCCTTAAGCGTGTGATCGTGTAGGTTCGGTGAAGCATAGACATGACCCGGAACCCCTTCCGATCAATGATCAACATGGGAGCCGTGGACATCCCATATTGACCCCTATACCCACACGAATGAATATTCGAGTGAACCTCCAGTTGTCGTGTGCTATTCCTGTTGCTTCGCGATATGTTACAAATACCCAAGGTGAGACATGTTGGCATCCCCGTGGACCAACAACTTGTCCACTATGCCAGTTACCTCGTTACCGGTATTGTTCTCTTTTCTCGTTCCCGTGTTCCGGCATCCCCGTGATCAAATCACAAAGGGTCTAGCCAGACGATGATGGATGTCGTAACACTGAGAGGGCCCAGAGATATCTCTCCATTGTCGGAGGAGCAAATCCCAATCTTGAGCTATCAAGTTACTTGACATACTTTTCCATGAACCCGTAAACCGCCGTAATAGCCACCCATTTACGAATGACGTTTAACAAACCCCAAAGTTCATGAAGCAAGCATGAAGAAAATCGATACTCTCATGGTCTAAGGAATTATGCAAATATTAACTTCTCTGCGTTATTAACCATTAACTTATGACGAATGTATCTCATAGCATAACATCAATTCGGGTCAATTCAACACAAATGTTCTTCTAACATTGTGCCCACAAAATTGTCGGCATAGCCATGCCCATGATCAGGAAAACAGGATCATCATGCAATACTTGAGCCAGTCTTAGAGGCCAGACTAGGAATACGATTTTACCGTTTATTATTCCATACGTGCATATGAGTTTTCCTTCAAGCCTCGTGGTTATTGTAGACTCAAGAACCATAGCAGTTATAGCATGGAACATAAACCTAATTATGAACAGGGAGATAATCAATAACATTTATTATTGCCTTTAGGGCATATCTCCTACAAAATCCACCCGGTTTGTTTGATTAGTAATTTTCAAATCCATGGCCAATAGGCATTTCAATGGTTTGAAATTTGTAGTCATTCATGCATTGGATATTCCAAAGCTAGCTTGCTGCTCTAGCATCATTTATTATTTTGGTGATCAAACCTGATTGACAAGAAGTAGTCCATTGGTCATGCATGTGAGTGAGGTGTGGTCATATATTAAGACCGACCAACCACGTTTTGTTTCATGGATACAACTTATTAGCACCAAATGCATGACATGGACATGGATAATTAAGGAGAGTGAATAGTAAAGGAGATATTGATCCAATTTAAGGTGTTCTATCGGAATGTCGATTACGACAGGATACGTCTCCAGCGTATCTATAATTTTTTATTGTTCCATGCTGATATATTATCATTCTATGATATTTTTGAACATTTATTTACTAATTTATATTATTTATTACCACTAACCTATTGACCCAGTACCCAGTGCCAGTTGTTGTTTTCTGCATATTTTTCACTTTTTAGATTTACAGTACCGAACGAAGTCCAATTGTCACGAAACGTTTTGATGATTTTTTTGGATCAAAAGAAGACCTGGAGACTTCGAAAGGAGGTCGGGAGCCGCACGAGGGCCCCATAAGCCAATAGGACATGCCCTAGGGGGCGCCCTGATGGCTTATGAGCCCCTCGTGGCTCTTTCGACCTCGTTCTCTGACCTATAAATTCTCATATATTTTAAAAACCCTAGAGGATGTCCCGAAACACTTTTTGCACTACCGCAAGTCTCTGTTCCAACGGGAGCCGTCTAGAGCTTCACTCCGGCACCCTACCGGAGGGGGGATCGATCACGAAGGGCCTCTTCATTAACCTTCCTGCCCTTATGTTAATGTGTGAGTAGTTCACCACGGACCTACGGGTCTGTAGCTAGTACCTAGATGTCAATCTTTCTCTCTATTGATCTTCAATACAATGTTCATCGCATCTTTGCCTTGATCTATCCAATGTAATCCCTTTGTATGGTGCGTTTGTTGGGATCCAATGATTTGTGGGTTTATGTTTATTCATGTAAAGTATTTGAGTCTTCTCTGAAATTATTATGATTCTTAAGTGCATTATCATTATAGCTTCGTAATTCTCTCCGATCTATTGAAATAGTTTGGACAACTATATTGATATTTCTTCGATGAGAGAGGTGTGTTATAGTAGGTTCAACCTGGCGAGTTTCTATATTCCAGTGGCAGAAGAGTACAAGTTGTGTCTTTGTGTTGCTGCTACTAAGGATAAAACGATGGGGGTTATTCATATTGATTGAGTTTACTTTGTCTACATCATGTCATCGTTCTGCACACATTAATATAACACCCTGTTACGCCTGGCTGGATCTAGACTGGCCCACAGACCAACACTAGTCTTTCCTGCGCACTTTGTCCTCACTCATGCGCACCCGGGACCAACTTCACGGTCGGTCACCCGTCCTAGAATTACTCCAAGGCAAGCACGCTTAATTTTGGATTTCTTTTTGAATGGGCTCCCGAAAAATCAGGAATCCCTTGTTGATATGAGTAGTCTATCATTCCTATTAAGCCAAGCTCTCACCATTACTCTGTTTTAGTTAATACTCTAGATGCATATTGGGTAGCGGTCGATGAGTGGAGTAATAGTAATAGGTGCAGGCAAGAGTTGGCCTATTTGTTTATGGACGTGATGCCTATATACACATGATCATTGCCATGAAAATCGCATAACTATCCGCTTTTCTATCAATTGCCCAACAGTACTATGTTTACCCATCGTATGTTATTTTTATGAGAGATGCCACTAGAGAAAACTACGCCCCCGGGTCTATTCACTTATATATTTAAAAACACTAGTACTAACTTGCTGCCATTTATTTTCTTTTTTGCAATTTATAGTTATCTACCCAACTCATTTGCTTGCAAAAAACGAGACCAAGAGGATTGACAACCCTCTTGGCAGTGTTGGATGCAAGTTGTTTGCTCTTTTGTGTGGAGACGCTGAAGACGGTTGAGGATTGATATTCCTATTGGTTCGATAAACCTTGGTTTCATAATTAAGGGAAATACTTAACCATATTGTGCTGCGATAACCCGTTCCTCTTCAAGGAAAACCCAACGTAGATCACAAGCATCAGGAAGGATTTCTGATACCATTGCCGAGGAATATCATCATCAACTATCAAGTAACTTCTCACAAATTATCATTCACTTGTTATTCTTTTTATTTTCTTTTTTATTTAGTTTATCTCATGAAAAACAAAAATAAAAAAATATTTACCTTTGCTAGTTACTAGTTTGCTTGTTTTGCTTGCTTGAAAAGTTGCTATGATGTCTGAGTTTGAAACTAGTAAAACTTTCGCCTCTAGTGCGGAAGCCTTGGAGCATTCAACTTAATCTCTCAATGATAATGCTAAAAGAAATCTTGATGAAGTTATTAGAGAAAAGCTTGATAACCTTGCAGATGATGATCCTTCTAAAGAGGAACCTGGCATGTAAACTATGAAACTTAGTATTGGTAGTGTTAATATTATTGGAAAAAGTGTGATCCAAGACATTTCACTTGTGAGGGCTCTCTACCTTTGATAGGAGGATCTACTCTTGCTAGAACCACTAGTTATGAGGATGCTATATCTTTGCTCATAGTAGAATTGGAAATAGAATTTATGCATATGCATCCCTCTGTACAATGGTTGTTTCTAGAGTTCTCCAACATTGAACATGCTCCTACTAAACGCTTGGCTAAAATATTTCTCGTTCACGAATTCAATCATATTATGCAGCAAGCAAGAGAAATATTTTCCTATTATAGCATCAATAGTGAGATCCCACCAATAGAGGGAATCCTTTATGAGTTGGAAGAAATAAGGAGATTAAGATCAATGGATCATGTTGCCTATAATGAAAACCTTAGGAAAAAGGTTCCACCTAATGTCTTGATTGATAAAATTTCCAAATTCAATGATAAAATTATTATTACAAATCTTGAGTTAGATTATGAGCTTGAGATGAAATTAAGGAAATATCTTTATTGGAGCCTTTACAATGAAAAATTTACTATAACTTATGAAAGGTCCAAGGAGGAACCTCCATCTCCTCCGGAAATAGATCTCCCGGATCCTTGTGTTGTTAAGTTTAGTACCTTCAACTATGTTTGCTTGCCCATGATAAAACTTGCTGATGAGAGAAGGAAATATGATTATAGCATGATGAATCTTTCTCACAAAGATGACAATACTTGAAACTATGCATTATGCATAGCTAGGGGCGTAAAACAATATCGCTTGTTGGGAGGCAACCCAATAGTTACCTCTGTTTTTGCTTTTTACTTTCTATTTGTTTGTGATAACATGATTATTGCCTATTTAATGATTATGTTTTTATTATTTAATTAGTGTTTGTGCCAAGTTAAGCCTTTGGAATGATTTTCATGACGAGTAGAATTGATACGGTGCAAAAACAAAAACTTTGACATCCAGTGCATAATTTCTCTGATTTTACTGGAACGGCTTTTTGATCTGATTTTTTTACACGGTATTGATATAAAAATACTTCAGGTCTTCCTAATGTTTCAAAAAAATTGGATTTACAAAAGTATAGGTTCTCTACACATCATTACAGACTACTCTATTTTAGACAGATTCTGTTTTTGCTTGCCTAGTTTGCTTGTTTTGATGATGCTATGGATTGTATCGGAGGGAATAAGCCATGGGGAAGTTAGAATACAGTACCTTATGCTAAAATAAAATAAAATAAGAATAAATTTATAACAGTACCTAAAGTATTTGATATGTTTCTTATACTAACGGATCTCACGAACTTTTGTTGAGTTTTATGTGATTGAAGTTTTCAAGTTTTGAGTGTAATCACGATGGACCACGGAATAAGGAGCAGCAAGACCTAAGCTTGGGGATTCCCAAGGAACCCCAAGGTATTATTCTAAGGAAGACTCAAGTGTCCAAGCTTGGGGATGCCCCGGAAGGCATCCCCTCTTTTGTCTCAATCCATCGGTATGTCACTTAGAGCTACATTTTTATTCAACGCGTGATATGAGTTTTCCTTGGAGCGTTGTTTGCTTTTGTTTTCTTTACTTTCAGTTTGCCACAATCATCGTTTGCTGGACACACCTCTTTGAGAGAGACACACCTTCATCATAATTTTCTAGAATACTCTATGTGCTTCACTTATATCTTTTGAGCTGGGCGGTTGCTCTAGTACTTCACTTATATATTTTTTAGCACGGTGGCGTGTAGATTTTATAGAAATAATTTCACTCTCATTCTTCAGTTATATTTGTTTGAGGGTTAATAAATAGTGACGGTAGTTTGCATGGGTCATAAAACTAGTCCAAAAATAATAAGTATTCAATGAGTGATAATCAAAACCATCATGTAGCACATATAGAGAAATTGTGGGTTAACGACATTGATGTGGTAATACGAAAAATGTGTGAGTTCATAATTGTTCATTCATAGAAGTGTCGATATTAAGAGGTGTTAACTTCTTGTTGGTCTAAAAATTAAAAAGACATGGTGAGGATGTGTGAGCATTTCTATTCCTCGTTGAAATCCTAGTGTTGTTTCGGGTTAGGGGCACACGATGGTTAAATCCTACCAACCTCCTCCCTCGGGACATGTGAGTAGTACTTTGATTTGTGATAAAAACTAATAAAACTTTGCAATAAGTATATGAGTTCTTTATGACTAATGTGTGAAACCATGTACATACGCAATCTCACCTCCTCATATTTGCTAGCCTCTTCGGTATTGTGCATTGCCCATTCTCTCCTCGAGGATCGATGCAATTTTCGTTGGTGCATCCAAACTCTGTGACACGATACGCTCTGTTGCACATAAGCCTCCTTATATCTTCCTCAAAACAACCACCCTGCCTGCCTATCATGGCATTTCCATAGCCATTTCGAGATATATTGCCATGCAAATTCCATTGTCACTTCGCATGACTAGTTCGTTCATCATCATATTGCTTTGCATGATCATATAGAGCTGACATAGTATTTGTGGCAAAGCCACCGTTCAGCATATTTTTGATACATGTCATGCTAGATCTTTGCACATCCTGGTACATTGCCGGAGGCATTCATATAGAGTCATATCCTATCAGTTTTTCATATCGAGTTGTAAGTAAATAAAAGTGTGATGATCATCATTATTAGAGCATTACCCATTGAGTAAATAAAAATGGGGGAGGCCAAATGAGCCCACCATATAAAAAATAAAATGAGTGAGAGAAAATGAGATAAGTCACTTTGCTACTATCTTTTACCACACTTCTGCCTCAAAGTGGCACCATGTTCTTCATATAGAGAGTCTCTTCTTTTGTCACTTCCATATGCTAGCGTGAATTACTTTTTCATTTTAAACTTGGCTTGTATATTCCGATGAAGGGCTTCCTCAAATGCCCGAGGTCTTCATGAGCAAGCAAGTTGGATGCACACCCCACTTAGCTTCAGTTGAGCTTTCATACACTTATAGCTCTAGTGCATCATTTGCATGGCAATCCCTACTCCTTGCATCGATATATATCGACGGGCATCTCCATAACCCGTTGGTACACCAAGTCGATGTGAGACTATCTTTTCCACTCTTTTTACCCCTTTGATATCTACCACCATATTCTTTTCCACTTATATGCTATGTCCAAATGGTTCACGCTCATGTATTGCGTGAAGAATAAAAAGTTGATGCATATTGAAAAAGTACGATCCAATTGCCTGACTTGGGCACCGTGGTGCTTGACATTTGTATTAATGTGGTGAAGACGGAGCCATGCCTTGCTAATGTAATAAGATGAATGGGGGTAAATATTCTTTGAGGATTGTATACTTTGAAGGATTGATGATTGTGTTACTTATACTTATAAGTATTGCTATGTTAATGATTTTTAATTCATCATTGCTCAATGAGCATACATGCACAAGATTACATAATGGGTAGCATGTCACATCAAAAATTCTGTTTTTATCATTTACCTACTCGAAGACGAGCAGGAATTAAGCTTGGGGATGTTTGATACGTCTCCAATGTATCTATTATTTTTTATTCTTCCATGTTGATATATTATCATTCTAGGATACTTTGGGGCATTTATTTAACAGTTTATATTATTTTTTAGCACTAACCTATTGACCCAGTGCCCGGTGCCAGTTGTTGTTTTTTGCATGTTTTTCACTTTTCAGGTTTACAGTACCAAACGAAGTCCAATTACCACAAAACTTTTTGATGATTTTTCTGGACCAAAAGAAGACCTGGAGACTTCGGAAGGAGATCGGGAGCCGCGGGATGGCTTGTCTCCCCCTCGTGGCTCTCTCGACCTTGTTCTCTGGCCTATAAACTCTCATATATTCTAAAAACCCTAGAGGAGGTCCTGAAACACTTTTTACACCATCGCAATTCTCTATTCCGACGGGAGCCCATCTAGAGCTCCGTTTCGGCACCCTGCCGGAGGGGGGTCGATTACGGAGGGCCTCTTCGTCAACCTTTCTGCCCTCATGATGATGTGTGAGTAGTTCACCACAGACCTACGGGTCCGTAGCTAGTAACTAGATGTCAATGTTTCTCTCTCTTGATCTTCAATACAATGTTCATCGCAACTTTGCCTTGATCTATCTGATGTAATCTCTTTGTATGGTGCGGTTTTTGGGACCCAATGAATTGTGGGTTTATGTTCAGATTATCCATGAAGAGTATTTGAGTCTTCTCTGAAATATATTGTATCACTAATCTCCCTAGGATTGGAGGCCTCACAATCAAATGAGGTCTGCAATTGGAATTTGGTCATCCGATTTTGATCGGGTCAAAAATGTCTCAAACCCTCTTATTAAATTTTTTATAAAATATACTATGATTCCTAATTTTTAAATCTTCACAATTAATTGAGGCTACAATTTAGACTTTGGTTACCCGATTTTGATCAGGTCAACAATTTCTCAAGGAGCTCTCGTATTTAATTATTTTAATTCTCTATGCTCCCTAATTTTAAAGCTTTTTCATTTGACTGAGGTATTCAAATTTGGATTTGATTTATGATTTTGATCGGGCCAACGATTTTTAAAATCGATTAGCAACAACTGGCCTATAAATACATATCAACCCCTCGCAGACTCCTATCACCCATAAAAACGTCACCATGTGATATTGTAGCACGAATATAATACATGCAACCAAGGATGAAAAAATATCCCCACATAAATATAGGTTGATTAACGGATAACACAGAATCACATAGGGAAAGACCCACCAAATAACTGCATTATAAATAAACGTAAAATACGCTCCATCGTCTTCCCAACCGGCCAAACTAAATACTCCATCAGTTTCAAAATATAAGGGTTATTAGTTTTTTGTAAAGTCAAATTTCTTTAATTTTGACCAAGTTTAGAGCCAAAAATATTGACATCCACGATATTAAGCAAAAAAAATGAAAATTCATTTCATAATGAATGTAATAACACCGATTTAATATTATAAATTTTGATATATTTCTCTATAAATTTGATCAATCTTAAAGAGATTTGACTTTATTAAAACACAATACATCATATATTTTGAAATAGAGTGGGTAAAGAAATTTAAGAATCCCAACAAATTCAATGGCGTAGCAAAGCGCACACAACCTTTCTAGTTATTATGATTCTTACGTGCATGATCATTATACCTTCGTAATTCTTTTCGATCTATTGAAATAGTTTGACCAACTAAATTGATATTTCTTAGATGAGAGAGGTGCGTTATAGTAGGTTCAACCTGACGAGTTTCTATATCCCAGTGACATAAGGGGACAAGTTACGTCTTTATGTTGCTGCTACTAAGGATACAACGATGGGGTTTATTCATATTGCTTGAGTTTATTTTGTTCACATTGTGTCATCGTTTTCCATGCATTACTCTATTTTACTTAATACTATAGATGCATGCTGGATAGCGGTCGATGAGTGGAGTAACAGTAGTAGGTATAGGCAGGAGTCGGCCTATTTATTTATGGACGTGATGCATATATACACATGATCATTGTTGTGAAAATCATATACAATTTTTAAACTCATGAACATATTTGAAATCATGAAGATTTTTCAAATTCATGAACACTCTTAGAAAACTCGAACATTTTTTGAATTCACGAACATTTTCTACTATTTCCAAACATTTTTTAAAACAATTGAACATATTTTTAATATTTGTTTTGAATAGGCGAACATATTTAGAATGGACGAACGTTGTTGTGGAAATGTGGAACAATTTCTGAAATTCACGACAAAATTGGATTTAACAAACATTGTTTTAAATGCATGCTCATTTTTTAATCACCAAACATTTTATGAAGGACTAAATTATTTTGTAAGTCACGAACAATTTTTTTAAAAATTTGGGATATTTTTACTGTCATGAACATTTCTTGAATTGGCGACTTTTTGTTTAACTCCATTAATAATTTTTAGGACATGAACTTTTTTAAAAAGAATGAATATTTTATGATTTTACGAAATTTTGTTTAGAACATTTTTTGAATAAGCAATATTTTTATAAAATCATGCATATTTTTTAATCCACAAATATTTCATGATTTAGGAAAAAAATTATTCAAAAATCTGATTTATTTAAATTGTAAGAATGTTTTTAGGTCCTAAATTATTTAAAGTAAAAAAGGAAAAAAGGAAAAGGAAACAGATGTGATGCTTCATCTCCCAGCGTGCAGATCGTAGAATAGGAGGTTCCTAATGCATGTGCCGGCCCAGGCAGGGGATTCCCCTGTGTGAAACTTTTTTATCACTTATAGATCGTATTGATGGGTAATATTTTACAACTTTAAGGAAAATTTACATGACGTACCGTAAGAAGCAATAGCCCCTTTCTTATTAATAGCAAAAAAAGCATGTGTGTTGCAACGGGATAGAAAAAAATATGTCGTATATCTACACAATAACCATGACAGAAGACCCAACATGTCCACATGCATCCCATATAAGCTGCCTCTTATCCTCCTTCACACCCTCTTCAACGGTGGACTCGATGCTCACAAAATCATAACTTGTTTGAATGTAGTCAATTCTAAGATGTCTCACTCCCTCTATCTCTCTTAACATAAGATGAGAAATGTACTTTGTTTTTTCACGTAGAGGTTTTGTCGAGGCGTGCATGCGTGATTATAGATGGGGGTTTTCGTCTCCAAAAAGATTTTGCTGTGGTGTTGATTTCTCATATGGATCTACACCAGTACAAAATAAAGACAGATAGTGCGCAGATGATTAAGGTTGCACCATAAATGAAAAAAATAATCATAATGTTCAATGGTCATGACCAGATTTTGCTGCATCACCGAAATATACTATCACTCTCATTTTCATGAAATTGTCAATAATTTTTGAAAATCCTGAAAATATTTTAAACTCATGAAAATATTTGCAATAATGAATATTTTTCAATTTCGTCAATATTTGTACGGATTTTTGATGATATTCAAAAATTATGAATATTTTAAATTAATGAACATTTTATAATATTTGCAAACGGTTTTTAGAAAATATAAAAAAATCTTTAATCTGAGAAAGCTTCTAGAATCAACGAGCATTTTAAAAAATGGTGGAACCAATTTTGAAATTCATGGAAATTTTTTTGATTCAATGAACATTTGCTAGATGCATGATCATTTTTTTGAGTCAGCAAACATTTGATGAATCAATAAACTATATTCTTAGTGCGAACAGTTTTTCAATTTTTATATCTTTTTTAGTTTATAAACAATTTTTGAATTGGTAAAATGTTGCTCAATTTATTAATATTTTTTAATATATAAACTTTTAAAAGATCATGAACATTTTTTGATTTTCCGAAGATTATTTTTCAAAATTGCGAACATTTCTTGAATATGCAAATATTAACTGAATATGCGAACAATTTCTAAAAGTTGTGAATATATTTTTGAATCCTTCAATATTTAGAAATATTATCCATTTTATTTTATAAAAAAATCATTTTCCGAATTTTTAAGCCCCTAATTATTTAAAGTAGAGAAAACAAAAAAAGTAAAGTAAAATAAAAAAGTAAAAAACATACCGCCAAAACATGGGCCAGCCCTAACAGACACGTTGTGCGTTCTGCCAACGTGCGGAACGCAGAATAAGAGGTTTCTTCTAAATGGGCCGACCTTGACCGGGATTGCTTGTGCAAAACGCTTTTTTTAGCATTTATAGATGGCATTGGTGGATAATATTTTACAAGTTTGGAGATTATTTATGTGTCGTAGCGCAAAAATCAATAGCTCCTTTATTATTATTAGGTAGTTAGGTATATAAATTAGGTATAGATATAAATTTGGAAAATAAACAAAGTATATATCATGATGGGCTCGTACGTGAGGGTTCTATATCATGATAACTACAGCTACTCGATCATGCGAAACAAAGTCGCAGATACAAAGAGATAAAAATGAAACAAGAACCACTGCAAGTACGATGTGCATGCATGTGGATGTATTATGAAGGTTGTTTTGGCGGTGATGTTGTGCATGCTTCTTACTCTCTGAACGATGTGCCAATTACGGAACTGGGCAAGAAGCCACAATAATGTTGGGGAACGCGACGGAAAACAAAAAAATTCGGTATAGCGAGCATGCCCAGGACCACTATGGAGACTGCATACAAGGTTTGATCTGATCTGTACCAACTCGAAACATAGCGGAAGAAGAGTCGGTGGTGATCGTTGGTGCAGATCCCCACAGCTAGGATTTACAACCTCCCAAGCGCGAGGATGTACTCCATCGTCGGACAGCCCTTCGGGAGGCGGTCGGACAGTCCCTCGGACGATGTCACGGACAGCCCTTCGGGAGGACCTTCAAAACTCGGACGGTCACTCGGACAGCCCTTCGGGAGGCACTCTCGAACTAAGACCGAAACTACGATCTCTCTACAGAGTTGCACACATACGGTGTCATCTATCCGGCAGGGCTTCGCCGTCCAGAACTAGTTCCTGCCAGAACCCAGACAGTCTTTCGGCTCTACGAAACTATTTCGCTGGGAGGGAGAGAGAAGCCAGACAAGTCAAATGGCACGTGTATGAGAGAAGGGATGAGTTTTGGCAGCCCACTCACCTCCTATTTATAGGCCAAGGCAAGGGGTGGGCATGGGAGGAAATACCAAAAATACCCAAGCTACAGGTCCCACATGGAAGGTAAAAAGGTAATGCAAGTGGGGCCTCATGGAGGAGACCTCCATGGCCGGCCATACCCTTGTCCCCCCATGCCCCCCACCCCAACAAGCCACCAACATGTCTCCTAGAAACATGGGTGCTCCCTAGACAAAAAGTCACCAAGCATGCAACCCCCGATTCATGGGATCTTGTCCCCTCGCACTGGGACAAGATGTTTTTCCGCGATTGTTTCTTCTGAAAAGTTCTGGAAGGTCCCAGAACATTTCCGGTACCCTCTAAAATTATTCTGGGCTTGTGCCGAAACATTTCCGGTATGGTGATTTTCATCAGCGAAAAGCAACAACAGCGGTTCCAACGGCTCCGGAACATTTCCGGATTTTTTCTCTAGAAAAATCCCAGAAGTTCTCAGACCAATTCTGAGATCCTCTAAGAATTTCTAGGTGAGTGACGAAACCATTTTGGCCTAATAATATATTCCAAAACAACTTTTCGGTTTTACCGAAATTCTTTCGGTGTTCTCTCTCTAGAACTCTTTCATTGTCACCGAAACTTTTCCGGTGACTTTTTCTCAGACTCCCTGTATAGTATTCAATAGATAGATGACCCTTAAGCGTGTGATCCTATTTTGGCACGTGATTTTGGCATGATGCAAAATGCAGTAAAGATGGACTCAAACGAAAAGGTTTTTTCTACGAGAACGTTCATATTGCTGAATGAAACAACCTTGATGTTTAGGCCATCACCATTCGGCATCGTTTCAAGGGCCAAATTACACTTGGATTGTCATGTAGATGTTCTGAATGCTTTTTGGTCTTACGCCTCCAAGACAACCTCGAATAAAGGAATGTTCTACATGGATTGTCTTCGTATCGTCGAGCTGATCGGTTTTGATATATAAATCATCTCATTATGAGGTCGTATGCAAAAGTTAGAGCGACCGGAGTGCAGCCCTACCACAAAGCAAAATGTGGCGCAGGAGATCAGACACATGTCTGATGGGTCGCGCAAGTCATTCGGCCCTCAAGACGTCCTCGGATGGAAAAAACTTACAACATGAAAACGTTTCGCATCGTTGATACGATGGATTTCGATATATAATTCTTCTCAATGCGAGGTCGTATGCGACCTGGAGAGGCAAAACAAAATCGCCCTGGAGTATCACTCGGGACTTCCGAGTGAAAGTTTGTTGGCCGAGTGAAAAGCTTGCCGTACAGCCGAGTGAAAGTTTGCCGGTTGAGTGAAAAGTCTGCCATCCGGCTGAGTGAAACGTTTGCCATCCGGTCGAGTGAAAAGTTTTCCGTTCGGCCGAGTGAAAATTGCCATCCGAGCGAAAAGTGTCGGCCAAGTGAAATCGTCGTCCGAGTGAAAAATGTCGTCCGAGTGAAAGTGTCGGTCGAGTGAAAGTTCAAAATGACCTCGGATGGAAAGGTCATTATCATCTAAGATAGTGTGCGGCCTGCAGAGACGCTACACCACTCGGACAGTCCAGTCTGCTATGTGACCGAGTCTGACTCAAAGTTAAAGATGACCTCGTGAAGTATTCAAGATGGCTTTATTTGGAAAAGTGATCAACATACGGATTGTTGGCCTCGTTGAAGCACACAAAATTGATGTTTAGATCGTCTTCATCGGAGGTCATATGCAGATTCCACGGCCCACGCAAGGAGCAAGACAGAAGATTGGGCCAGATTTGGGCTGAATCCGAGTGGGACTAGAACTAGGACTCTAGGACGTGAATTGATGTAATTTTCTTGTAAGGAAAGCCTAGATGAATCCTTTGCTTGTACTGGAAGTCCAGCCGCCTCTTATATATGTTGGGGGTGATGGTCGTTTGAACAACACACAATGGAACAAACACATCTACTATTTTTTCGTGTTCATCTATCCCCTACCCTTGTATCTTTCTTCCTCGTTCTTCGTTTGTTCTTCTCTTGGAGGGCAGCGATCCACGAGGCCCTAGGGGCGATCAGGTCGACCTAGGGCAGCCCATAGCCACCACGCGCCTTGACGGGGTCCCTCCCGGGCGTGCGGGGTTTCGGGTATGCAAAAGCATCCGCCGGCTGTCTTGAGTATCGCGCTGCTAGACGAACCTCCCTCGACGTGAGCTACGGTGCATCACCCCCAGTGTCGAGGGTACACGGTGACATGTTCGTGTGTCAACACACTTTTTGGCGACTCCGCTGTGGACGAAGCTATGAACGGTCTCCAACCCGTTCTTGCTACGAGGAGAGCGTCATCAAGCGGCTGCAATCTACATGGTAACATGTATCCTAAATCTGCTTATGTAGATGCAAATAGCCATTATATTGCTGTCACTAGATCATTTGATGGGCATACCATGTCGGCTAGCCCTAACGAGCAAAGGCCGACTATGTATCCTGTTGGAGAAGCTTGGGAATTACATAATTGTGACATGCAACTTATAGATCCGAACTTTCGTGCATCGGCAACTCCCTTCAATATGCCGGTGAACAACACGATGAGTTCAAGCGATCAATATAAGACACCTCATGCACAAGAGGGTGTTTCACAGTTTTGTCCATCGGCAGCCGGCTCGCAATATGCGGGTTCATCCCCAAACATGACGATGGATGGGGGAATCGGCCATGCTTCCATTAGCTATTTGGCCAGTTATCCTCACTCATCATGTTCCACACCTCGTGAGGTTAATTGTTCAGCAGCATATGCAAATAAAAATATTCATGACTCGGCTCATCTTCATGGTTATTGCCGAGTGAATGAAGATTCTATAGGAGCATCTGTGTCTAATACTGCAAAAGATGAGGTGGCTCTGGCTTCTTTAAAAAGTTTAGCCCAGAATAAGTAGATTACTGCTCTTTGCCTTGAGCAACATGATAAGGGTTTGGTACCTGATTATGAGGCAATAAGAGCTAAGGTTTTGCAAGAAGACAACGTGTTGCCAATTGACCAAATTGGCGAGAGGAAATATGGTTCAACAACAGTGCATACGTCTTCACCTATGATTGCAGCGTGTCATACACCCCATATACAATTGCAAAATTTCGGCAACATCAGTTCATTGATGAAATATCCTAAAAGCATTGGGGGGCAAGCCGATCCAAGCAGGGACGGATTTAAAGAAAAATATCTGGCCCGAATGGACAAGGTCAATCCAAAGCTCACAGGGAATTGCGTCAACAATTCTACCACGCCGACTCTTGAGGAGTTACCAGCAGAATATCGACAGGCTTATGAAGCACTCAAGAAGAAGTGTGAGGAGGAAGATTTGCAAGAATACGTCAAGTCCCTTCCTTTATGAAGCAACCATGTTGGTCCCTCTGCGATGTTGAGGCAAGATAAAACAGAAGCTTTGCAAGCCAAACAACAAAAAATGATTCACTCGATTAATACGGTTGATTCGGTAGAAACCGAGTCAAATATGACTAAATCGTCTACAACCCAGTCAAACGGTTCCTTTAAAGCCAAGACAATGATGGATTCGGTTGAAACCGGATTGAGCACCGAGACGCCCAAGGTCGAGTGCATAGAGTCAATATTGAGTGCATCGAGCCAGTTAAGGCCGAGTGCATCAAGTCAGCCGAGTGCATTGAGTCATCCAAGTGCATCACCGACTAATGTCGAGTGCATCGAGCCAGTTATTGCAGAGTGTACCAAAATAGATGATTCAAGCTTCACCGAGCAAAGGAACGACAAACGCAGCAAATTGGACGTGCTCGATCTTTCTGGATGTGAGGGAGTTTACATGCTGCCCTATGATTTTCGTGCTAAAGAAATTGATGAGCATCAAGAACAAAGTAATATGGCCGAACACAGTTCGATTAACGATGAACATCAACAACAAGAACATGTTGCTAAGCAAAGTTCAGCTGACCAAGAGCGTCTGAGTGGAATCCATTTGGATAGTCCGAGTGAAATCTACACGGGAAATCCAAGTGATGATGCACGAGATCCAGAAGAAGAGGAAGGGGCATTGGAGAATTATTTAGAAGTGGAGAAAGATATTGTTCCAGTTATGCAACCATCTTCTCCTCCCAACATCTTCACAAAGGTACGCCTAGATGACAGTTTACTCAATTTTCGATTCGGTCAAAATCATATTGCTGATCCACCCATTAGCTAGATTCTAATTAATTTTGAAAGACCAATCGAGATGAGTAATCTGTTTGTTTGGAATAATCTTGTCACTATTCAAGCTGATCAACACATGGCACCATTCACAGAAGCTAATAGTGACTACTTATCACAACCAAAGTTGTTCATGTCATGTCGGCTAAACTTTATATTCATATGGATAACTTTGTTTGTTTTATGCCTAGCTCAAATTTGGTCTCGAATGAGACATATATTCTGTAATTATTTTGGTTGCTGAAACATAAAGCCAGGTCCAAAGTCCTCCAAAATAGCCGATTCAAGAGCACGGGAAAGGAGGACGAAAATCAATGCATAGCCGAGTCGGATGACGTTAAGTCGGCACCACTCGGTTGTTTTGTTTCAGAGCCGGTATCACAATATCAGTTAATGGATGAGCAGTCTACCTTCAGTCCGGGCATATGTGATCACATTGTCGGTGCATCACCGACTAACCCTATTATTATAATTGATCACGATGTCGAGCTGTCAAAACAAGAACAAGTGCAATGTTCGTTTGAACAAAATGTCAAAGACAACAATGTGATTCATCAAGCCACACAATCGGCCATCAGAGGACGATTGGAGCTCGTTGAGGCACAAGCATACGGCCAGTTGACTCAGATTGGTTTTGATGGTGATCAAGTGTTGACTCGGCTACCTCAAGCTGGCTCATCCAAAGACGGACAGGTATATGCTAATGATAATGGGATCAAATCTTCAAGTGAGACCGATGCACTCAAAACCAAAGAAAGCAATGGTCGTGGTAAGCACAAAGGTAAAAATCCGAAAGTCACTTTCGCGCAGTTATTGGAAAAATATCAGAAGATAAGTGAGGCGAAGAGTGCTTATCGGCAGAGTGAAACAAAGGCATCAAAGTCACCCCCAAGGAATAAATCTGAATACTGGGATTGGCGAAGGAAGAAGTTGACTCCATATCCTCCTTTTGGGACACCAATGCCGATGTCATACGTACCTCCTCATGCCGACTATTATTCATATTAATCACGGGACATGTATAAATCGAGGGATCACCGTTCATCATATTCTGAACCACCTCATGAAAATTATGCAGCTCTGAGAGGATCATTGTTTGTTTAACAACCACATGTTAAAGACTGACTCAACCAAAAAGAATCGGTCCAGAGCTTGGCGAAAAAGATGGACGTGGTCAAGCAAATTTATCGAGTGAAAAGGGATGGCCGCAAGTGTGCTCTTTTAGATCCGACTCCAGACGACAAAAAGCCAGCTGAGTCTACATTGGCTACTAAAGGCAAGGAGATGAAGCGTGTAACTTTCAAGGATCCAATTACTGAATTTCAACAGGCCAAGTTGGAGGTTCCCAAAGCCAAGAAAAACTTGCCAGTGCATAAAACAAAGCCACAGCCGAGATGCCCACTCGGCTTATCATATTCGCAAGAGAAAAAGTTGAAGCGGCTTAGGGCCTATAAGCTAGAGAAGAGGAACATGGCGTGGGTCCCCAAAGGAAGTCGTCAAGGCAAGAATCATGACAGCTGTCGTTGCAGGAGTAAGGGAAGACAAGCGTGAAGCCGGTAGGCATAAACAACGATTTTCACATCACAATACGAGACTCCAGACAATGCATCATCCATGTTTTCAACCATCCCATCAAAGTTTATGCCCAACAATTTATCGCGAACTGAAATTTCTGATTTATTTCGGCTGTTCACACTTTGGTGGGCAGGTTCCCCAGATCCTTTGAGATGAGGACGCATGGCCGATATTTATTTATCGTCCTGAGATTTTGTCATGTTGGTACAACAAGCATTAGGCTACTATCTCAGCTGAATTCGAGTGGATCATCATTTAGGTAATATTACCAAGGTTCGAACCGAGTGAAATACAGTCGGCATGTCCGATTGAAAATCTTTGTGATGACCTGACTGGTCTTAAAGCATCAAGTTGCGATCCGGGTGATTCAAATCCATGTGGATCGCCACTCGGGTAATATCGATAAAACTAAAGATGGACATATCAGAACTGTTCAAATAACTTCAAATGGAGTTGATCCAACAAGAAGCATGTTTTCTCACGTTTGAACAGTCTGATGCATGCTTAGCCAATTCACATATGGCCGACTTATTTATTCACTCGGATCGTGAGGAAAATACGGCTGACTCATCTTTGAATCGGCCAAGAAAACTACATGTGACTGACTCCTTAGTTGATTCAGCCAGTAATGAAGGATCTAGTGCTATTCAGGAAGCTAACTGGAAGAAATCCAAGTGTCAGTCATTTGCAGGATTCGAGTGAAGCAAGATTGTTAGGCACATGGCTTAATATACAGTTTGATCTTTGATGATTTGTGTTGCCGAATAGTTGACGGTATTCCTTTGAGGTGCATGGTCATAATCGTTCGACAGCCAGAATGGTGTATCGTCGAATGGTTATAATATCCCCAAGGAGTTCCTGAGCATATGGCCGATAATAATTGTCGTCCTTAGCATGCAAAGCCGATGGAGTGTTGACATCGTCCTTAGAACAAACATGGTGCAAATTATTTTTCGGCATGCTTTGCTGAAAAACAGGGGGCATGTGTTGACACCTGATTTTGGCACGGTGCAAAATGCAGTAAAGATGGACTCAAACAAAAAGGTTTTTTCTACGAGAAAGTTCATATTGCCGAATGAAACAACCTTGATGTTTAGGCCATCACCATTCGGCATCGTTTCAAGGGCCAAATTACACTTGGATTGTCATGTAGATGTTCTGAGTGCTTTTTGGTCGATTAAGCCTCGAAGACAACCTCGAATAAAGGAATGTTCCACATGGATTCTCTTCATCTCGTCGAGCTGATTGGTTTTGATATATAAATCAACTCAACCTGAGGTCGTATGCAAAAGTTAGAGTGACCAGAGTGCAGCCCTACCACAAAGCAAAATGTGGCGCAGGAGATCAGACACATGTCTGATGGGTCGCGCGAGTCATTCGACCCTCAAGACGTCCTCAGATGGAAAAACTTACAACATAAAAAAGTTTCGCGTCGTCGAGGCGATGGATTTTTATATATAATTCTTCTCAATCCAAGGTCGTATGCGACATGGAGAGGCAAAATAAAATCGGCGTGGAGTATCACTCGGGACTTCTGAGTGAAAGTTTGTTGGCCGAGTGAAAAGCTTGCCGTACGGCCGAGTGAAAGTTTGCCGGCTGAGTGAAAAGTCTACCATCTGGCCGAGTGAGAATTTTGCCGTCCGGTCGAGTGAAAACTTTTCCGTCCGGCCGAGTGAAAATTGCCATCCGAGTGAAAAGTATTGGTCGAGTGAAAGTGTCGGCCGAATGAAATCGACGTCCGAGTGAAAAATGTCGTCCGAGTGAAAGTGCCGGTCGAGTGAAAGTTCAAAATGACCTCGGATGGAAAAGTGTTCAACATGAAAGTTGTTCGTAACGTCAAAACAGTCAACTTTTCTTTTAGGGTCATTATCATCTAAGATAGTATGCGGCCTGTAGAGACGCTACAACACTCGGAGAGTCGAGTCTGCTACGTGACCGAGTCCGATTCAAAGTTAAAGATGACCTCATGGACTATTCAAGATGGCTTTATCTGGGAAAGTGATAAACATAAGGATTGTTGTCCTCGTCGAGGCACACAAAATTGATGTTTGGATCGTCTTCATCGGAGGTCATATGCAGATTCTATGGCCCACGCAAGGAGCAAGATAGAAGATTAGGCCAGATTTGGGCTGAATCCGAGTGCGACTAGAACTAGGACTCTAGGATGTGAATTGATGTAATTTTCTTGTAAGGAAAGCCTAGATGAATCCTTTGCTTGTACGGGAAGTCCAGACGCCTCTTATATATGTTCGGGGTGACGGCCGATTGAACAACACACAATCGAACAAACACATCTACTATTTTTTCGTGTTCATCTATCCCCTACCCTTGTATCTTTCTTCCTCGTTCTTCGTCCGTTCTTATCTTGGAGAGCAGCGATCCACGAGGCCCTAGGGGCGATCAGGTCGACCTAGGGCAGCCCATAGCCGCCGCGCGCCCTGACGGGGTCCCTCCCGGGCGTGTGGGGTTTCGGGTCTGCAAAAGCGTCCGCCGGCTGTCTTGCGTATCATGCTGTCGGACGGACCTCCCTTGACGTGAGCTGCGGTGCATCACCCCGGCGTCGAGGGTATACAGTGACGTGTTCATGTGTCAACACCCTGTAGGTTCGGTGAAGTATAGACATGACCCAGAACCCCTTCCGATCAATGATCAACATCGAAGCCGTGGACACCCATATTGACCCCTATACCCACACGAATGAATATTCGAGTGAACCTCCAGTTGTCGTGAGCTATTCCTATTGCTTCGTGATATGTTACAAAGATTTTCTGCATCCCCGTGGATCAACAACTTGCCCACTATGCAAGTTACCTCATTACCGGTTTTGTTCTCTTTTCTCGTTTTCGTCTTCCGACATCCCTGCGATCAAATCACACCGTGTCTGGCCAGATGATGATGGATACCGTAACACCGAGAGGGCCCGAGAATATCTCTCCATCGTCGGAGGAGCAAATCCCAATCTTGAGCTATCTTGTTACTTGCCATACTTTTCCGTGAACCCGTAAGCCGCCGTAATAGCCACCTAGTAAGAGATGACATTTAACAAACCCCAAAGTTCACGAAGCAAGCACGAAGGAACTCGATACTCTCATGGTCTAAGGAATTATGCAAACATTAACTATCTCTGTGTTATTAACCATTAACTTGTTATGAATGAATCTCATAGCATAACATCAATTCGGGTTGATTCAACACAAGTGTTCTACCAACATTGCGCCCTCAAAATTGTCGGCATAGCCATGCCCATGATCAGGAAAATAGGATCATAATGCAATACTTGAGCCAGTCTTAGAGGCAAGACTAGGAATACATTTTATCATTTATTATACCACATGTGCAAATGAGTTTCCCTCAGGGCCTCTGGATATTGCAGACTCGAGAATCATTGCAGTTATAGCATGGATCATAAACATTCATTACAAACTTGGAGATACAAAATAACTGTTATTACTGCCACTAGGGCATATCTCCTACAGACTCCCACTTGCACTAGAGTGATAATCCAGTTACGTGGCTTCCCTAACACCAATGGCTATCCGGTGTTTCTCATGCTTTGCTCGTGGTAGAGGCTTTGTCATCGGGTCTGACACATTCAGATCCATGTGAACTTTACGTACTTTTACTAAACTTTCTTCGACATGATGTCGAATGAGTTTATATTTGCATTGAATATGCATTGTCTTATGGTGCGAACGTGGCTCCCTTGCCTGAGCCACAACGCCACTATTATCACAGTAGATCTCCACCGGGTCCAGAGCATTTGGAACCACACCAAGGTCTTCAAGGAATTGCTTGATTCCGACTGCTTGCTTGGAGGCTTCTGAAGCAGCAACATATTCCGCCTCCATTTTAGAATCTGCCACAGTCTTTTGTTTGGAACTTTTCCAATCAACTGTGCCACCGTTCAATATGAAAACATAGCCAGATTGAGATTTGAAGTCATCTGGGTCAATCATGAAGCCTACATCACTGTAACAACTTATAATGAGCTCTTCATCACCTCCGTACACAAGGATTAAATCCTTGGTCCTTCTGAGGTACTTAAGAATACCCTTGACTGCGGCCCAGTGTTCCAATCCTGGATCACCTTGGTACCGGCTTCTAACACTTAGCGCATAGGAAACATCTGGTCTTGTACATAGCATGGCATACATAATAGAACCAACTGCTGAAGCATATGGAATATCATTCATTTGTACTCACTCATCGAGGGTCCGAGGACACTGATTCTTGCAAAGCACTGTGCCAGGTGACATGGGGAGTAGTCCTTTCTTGGAGTTCTCCATGTTGAACCTTTTCAACACCTTGTCAATGGATGTGCTTTGGCTAAGCGCTATCAGGCGTCTTGATCTATCTCTATAGATTCCGATGCCCAATACATATGCCGCTTCGCCTAAGTCTTTCATTGAAAAACTCTTCTTCAATGAGTCTTTTATTTCGCTAAGAAAATTCACGTCATTTCCAATGAACAATATGTCATCCGCATACAAGATTAGAAATGCTTTTGCGCTCCCACTAAACTTCTTGTAAACACAAGATTCTTCATCGTTCCTGATGAAGACAAACTCTTTGACCACTTCATCAAAAGGAATGTTCCAGCTCCTTGCCGCTTGCTTCAGACCATAAATGGCTTTCCGAAGTTTGCATACCTTTCCAGCATCCTTATGAATGACAAAACCTTCTGGCTGTATCATGTATACATCCTCTTTGAGGTTTCCATTTAGGAAAGCCGTTTTGACATCCATCTGCCATATTTCATAATCGAAATAAGCAGTAATTGCTAGTAATATCCAAATAGACCTAAGCATAGCCATGGGCGAGAAAGTCTCATCGTAGTCTACCCCTAGAACTTGCGTGAACCCTTTCGCGACAAGTCTAGCTTTGTGGAGAGTAATGTTACCATCTGCGTCCATCTTTAATTTGAAAATCCATTTACAACCAAGGGGTTTTACGCCCTCTAGAAGTTCTTCTAAGTTCCAAACTTGGTTTTCGTACATGGACTCCATTTCGGATTTCATGGCCTTGTGCCATTCCCTTGAGCTAGGCCCCGCCATCGCTTCCTTGTAGTGTGCTGGTTCATCGTCTTCAAGAATGAAGATTTCGTTATAAAACCACTCAGGTGGCTGGATAGCCCTACCTGATCTGCGTGGTTCAGTTACAACATTGTCTGAAGTCTTCGCATTACATGCGACAACTTCCGGCTCGGTTGTAGGGATAATTTGCGGAATCACTCCCGGTTCCTTAGACATATAAACGGTTGCCGAAGATTCACTAATCTCATTAAGTTGTATTGTCCTCCCACTTAATTCTTTGGCGAGAAACTCTTTCTCAAGAAATTGTCCATTTCTGGCAACAAACACTTTGTTATCGGACGGGTGGTAGAAGGAATACCCAATTGTTTCCTTGGGATAACCTACAAAGTAACATTTGTTTGATCTGGGATCAAGTTTGGTAGGTTGTAAATGTTTTACGTATACCTCACAACCCTAAATCCTGAGATGCGACAAACTGGGTTTCTTCCCGTTCCATATCTCATATGGTGTTGTCTCAACTGACTTAGACGATGCTCTGTTAAGTGTGTGAGCGGCAGTTTCTAGTGCGTGACCCCAAAAAGATATCAGAAGATTTGTAAGAGGCATCATCGACCTTACCATGTGTAATAGGGTTTGGTTACATCGTTCCGACACTCTGTTTCGTTGTGGAGTTTCGAGAGGCGTAAGCTGTGAAACGATTCCACTATCACTCAGATGTTGGCCAAACTCATGACTAAGATATTCGCCTCCGCGATCAGACCGCAGAAACTTAATCTTTTTGTTATGATGATTTTCTACCTCATTCTGAAATTCTTCGAACTTTTCAAAGGTTTCCGATTTATGCTTCATCAAGTAGATATAGCCATACCTACTTAAATCATCAGTAAAAGTTACGAAGTAGAAATACCCACCCCGTGCAATTGTGCTCATTGGACCACATACATCACTATCTATTATTTCCAACAAGTCACTGGCCCGCAGGATGACCCGTGAACGGCATCTTGGTCATTTTTCCCATCAAGCAAGCTTCACATGTGTCAAATGATTCAAAATCAAGGGACGGTAAAACACCATCTTTATGGAGTCTTTGCATGCGTTTCTTTCCGATGTGTCCAAGCCGACAGTGCCACAAATAAGTGGTGGTGGTATCAGCCTTCTTAAGGTGTTTAGCATTCACGTTAAAGACTTCATTTCCATATTCATGATTCAGTATGAAAAGGTCCCCAATAATGGGTGCAAATCCATAGAAAATATCCTTACAATAAAATGAACAACCATTGTTCTCGGACTTGTAAGAGTACCCATCGCGTACTAAACATGATCCAGAGATAATGTTTCTACACAATGCCACAACAAAATAACAGTTACTAAGTTCCAAAATAAATCTTGAAGGGAGACGTAGAGGCATAATGCCGACAGCTTGAGTGGCGATCGCATCACCGTTCCCGACGCGCATCACGACTTCATTCTTTGCCAGCTTGTGCACCTTCTGAAGTCCCTGTATCGAGTTGCAAATGTGAGCAACCGATCCGATATCAAATACCCAAGACTTAGAATTTTCGCTAGCAAGCACGTCAATGACATTAACTTGTATAATAGTTATACCTTTTCCGGTTTTCCCGGACTTCTTATCTTCCAGATACTTCTTGCAGTTTCTCTTCCAGTAACCTGTGCCCTTGCAGTAGAAGCACTTAGTTTCATTCTTGGCTCTGCCCTTAGATTTGCCTTGGAAGCCGGTCTTACTGGTGCCCTTGCCTTTCTTTGACTTGCCTTTCTTTTTTAAACTGGCAGTTTTATTCACAAGCAACACTTGCTTGTGATTTTTCCGTGGTCCTCCTTCAGCAGTTTTCAGCATGGCAAGCACCTCATTTGTTGTTTTTGTTAGTGCATCTAGTGCCCCTTAGTGATTTTGGTGTATTGAAGACTTATAGATTAAGGTACTAATGTGTTTGTGAGTGTACATAGGCTCTATAAGTCTATGAGGAGTTTGATATATCCGGAGATTATCGACCCCTAAAAATGTATGTCTTCAAGTGAAGACTTTGTTGAAGACTTTCTGAAGACTTTGGTGAAGACTTTGTGAAGACTTTGAAAATGAAGAAGTTGGTGTGACCTTGAAGATATGAACGAGGAACATGAAGCGTGAAGACTTTTGTTTTCGTAGTTTCATTTCCTTTTCTTTGAGTCATAGGAAACACCATACTGTTAAAGGGGGCCGAGGTAATACTAAGGAAAATTTCCAACTGATGCTCAACTCCAATATCCTCAACCTATGCAATCCTTAGAGTGAAGCCTTTGGAAATCTCTTATGGCTCAGACAAGTTCTTTAGTGACAGAGACGAAGTTCTTCTGGTCTCTAAGGAAATTGATCTGACTGAGGAGTTAGGATTTCGCCAGTGCGAATTGCCTACAAGTGAGGAACATGATAAGCTGAGGACTTTCATAGTTCGGAATTCCAACCGTTGTTGTGCTTAGCGCCAGCTGTCCCCAATCATTCTTATCCACATAACGGTCATATCATTAGGGGCATTCATGTCTTATCATGTCAGGTTGCACCCTGGCTATAAATAGCCACCCCCCACAACCACTAGTTGGTTGGCTGCTCCGAGAGAGAACTGACACTTGTCATTTGAGAGCAACCCATCCTCCGAGGACTTTTGAGAGAAAATCATCAGTGAGGAAAAACCCACAACCAAACCACCAAACCAAAAGTGATTGAGCATCGCTGAAGAAATTCCTGTGTGGAACCGATGCTTGTTACCTTTGAGGACTGTGCATCCTCCAGACGGTTAGGCGTCATGGTCCAGTGCTCCTGTAGTCAATTGGGGATCACGAAGTGACCTTGGTCTAGAGCATCCAGCAGTAAATTGTGGATCGCCGGGTGACCAGTTTGTGAGGGTTTTGAAAGTCTACCCTGAAGACTTACCACGAGTGTTGGGCGAGGACTGTGTGACCTTAGCTCAAGGAGAGTACGGTAAGGACTGTGTGTCCTGGGACTGTGTGTCCTCTGGTTTAAATACCAGGCCGCTCCAAACCAGACGAACAACTGTCACAGCAGTTGGAACTGGGTCATCAAATCATTGTCTTCATCAAGCTACCTGGTTCTATTTCCTCAACCCTTCCATTTCCTCGTACAACTGTTGATGAAATTGAACTTTGCTGTTTGAAGAATTTGATTGAAGACTTTCCCAAATTCCTCATCTCAAATTCTTCAGACACCTTGTTCATCACCACTTATCCTGTCTCACGCTACTTGTAATATGTGCATGTTTCATTTCATCATGATGACTATGTTGTCGCAATATTCCTCATGCACTTGAGTACTTATTCCGCTGCGAGTTATTCATCACATTTCAAATTTCTCAAAGTTGAAATTCCTCAAGTGATGAATTTGTAAAAATCGTCTATTCACCCCCCCCCCCTCTAGTCGATATAATGTACTTTCAGTTTTGTCCACCCCATTCATGTTGTTGTTCATGATAAAACCGCCGTAAGACGGGGGGAGTGAACCGAGCAACATATCCATAACATGCTCTGGCGGAAGTGGAAATTCCAGAGTTTTAAGCCTTCCAGCGTAGCCAATCATATTGACTACGTGCTCGACAACTGAACTGTCCTCAGCCATCTTGGTCTCCATCATCATTTTCATGATATCAAAATGTTCAGATCGTGCATTAAACTTGTACAGAGCATCCAGATCCTTGATCATATCAAAGGATCTATGGAATTCAAAACGTTTTTGAAGCTCTAAACTCATGCAAGACAGCATGAGGCACTACACTAAGTTGAAGTCATCACCCTTAGTGGCCCAGACATTTTGTTCAGCTGCCAGGGCGGTTGCCGCCGGCTTAGGTGGAAGAGGTCCGTCAAGCACGTACACTTAGCACTCCTGAGGACAATCCTCAGGGTACGGACCCAGTCCGCATAGTTGTTTCCATTCGTAGCTAACTTCTCTTTCTCTAACATCGGGCCTAAGTTGAACGCGTTATTGCGAGCCATTTGATCTACAATGGAAAACACAAGTTCACTTAGACTTTGTTTATAATGATTTATGCATTAGTGAATAATTTTTTTTATTCTAAAGTGCGCTCCCACTCAAAACAATATCTCTCAAAATTGATTATGAGTGATTCAAGATCCGCATTTCAATTCAATGCCATTGACGGCTTCATCACTGATGACGTGAATTTCAATCGGTAGGCCAACATGCCAATCACATCTCTATGTGATTCTTGTCCATCTTTCGATGTGTGTGTTCCGAGCTCATGACTTTCATGCGTGAATGTCAAAGACAACCAAGTGATCTTGTTGTGAGGTCTGACCTCACCCGCCTCATTCCTCTCAATTCGTTCGTGCTCATGTGTACACGGCGCACCCCGAAAAGATACGAATTATAGACGATGCTACACTTGGGTGAACACTAACTACTTTGATATTTTTAAGTGAGAGATCACCCTAATAAAAAGTGACTACCGCACAAACAAGAAGGGTGCATCAAGAGGGATAAACATCTCAGGCAATTCATAATAGCATGATATGGTATAGCCCCTTCTGACAGAGAAGTCAAGTATTGCTTCGTCTTCGGCATTCGCGTCGGTGTTCACCTTCGCGAAGATTGCCACCACCTTGTCGATGCACCAGATAATATTTCTATCTCTATAGAAAATAAGTGCATTACATAAGGTTGACAGGCAGGTCATTAAAGTGCAATCATATGGCTCCAGCCATCATGCTGAATCGTGACACGCAGGTCATGTTAATTACATCATATAGTCATCTCATACACAATCAAAATTAATATGAGACTTATTATACCACATCACATGCAAACCATCCTGCAAAACCAAGTTAGACGCCTCTAATCGGTTTATGCAAAATTTTATTTTTCGTGGCTTCTAAGGTTTCAAAAAAATGAAGCTACCAACGTCCATCATCAAGTATGATAATTCAAGTCGCTAGACTAACATTGCGGGGTGTATGAAACACGAGATAATAAAATCTCGAGCCTCATACTAAACTTCATCATACGCATGACCCCCATGCAGATCATATCTGCATTGCCCTTTCATCTGCGAAACATCCATCTTTCTTTAAGTATGGTGGAACCCAAAGAACTGTTAGCACTTCGTTGATCTGTCAATCGGCATACTCAGGAGCAGCATCAAAGGATTGCGGATTGCCAGAACTTTGTGAGATTCCACCATGCTGTCAAGATCAGGACTACGCAAATTCACTGGAAGCAACAGGAACATCGGGTAATAGATTTCATCTGCTACCCGCATAAATAATTTTCAGCAATAGATCTCATCTACTCCAAAATTATATTATGCAATACCCATACATCTCCATGTATTCTAGATCGTAACATGCATCTACGCATAGCCTGGCTCTTGATGCCACTGTTGGGGAACACGACGGAAAATAAAAATTTCCGGTATAGCGAGCACGCCCAGGACCACTATGGATACTGCATGCAAGGTTTGATATGATCCGTAGCGACTCGAAGCGCAGCGAAAGAAGAGTCGGTGGAGATCGTTGGTGCAGATCCCCGCAGCTAGGATTTACAACCTCCCAACCGCGAGGATGTACTCCCTCGTCGGACAACCCTTTGGGAGGCGGTCGGACAGTCCCTAGGACGATGTCACAGGCAGCCCTTCGGGAGGACCTTCAAAACTTGGACGGTCACTCAGACAGCCCTTCGGGAGGCACTCTCGAACTAATACCGAAACTACGATCTCTCTATAGAGTTGCACACATATGGTGTCATCTATCCGGTAGGGCTTCGCTATCCAGAACTAGTTCCTGTCGGAACCCAGACAGCCTTTCGGCTCTACGAAACTATTTTGATAGGATGGAGAGAGAAGCCAGACAAGTCAAATGGCATGTGTATGAGAGAAGGGATGAGTTTTGGCAGCCCACTCAGCTCCTATTTATAGGCCAGGGCAAGGGGTGGGGTGTGGGAGGAAATACCAAAAATACTCAAGCTACATGTCCCACATGGAAGGTAAAAAGGTAATGCAAGTGGGGCATCATGGAGGAGACCTCCATGGCCGGCCACACCCTTGTCCCCCCTCCATGGGGGGGCAACATGTCTCCTAGAAACATGGGTGCTCCCTAGACAAAAAGCCACCAAACATGCAACCCCCAATTCATGGGATCTTGTCCCCTCATGCTGGGACAAAATGTTTTTCCGTGATCGTTTCTTCTGAAAAATTCCGTAAGGTCCCAGAACATTTCCGATACCCGCTAAAATTATTTTGGGCTTGTGCCGAAACATTTCCGGTACGGTGGTTTTCATCAGCGAAAAGCAACAACAGCGGTTCCGGCGGCTCCGGAACATTTCCGGGTTTTTTCTCTAGAAAAATCCTAGAAGTTCCCACACCAATTCTGAGATCCTCTAAGAATTTCCAGGTGAGTGCCGAAACCATTTTTGGCCTAATAATATATTCCGAAACAACTTTTTGGTTTTACCGAAACTCTTTCGGTGTTCTCTCTCTGGAACTCTTCCGTTGTCACCGAAACTTTTCCGGTGACTTTTTCTCAGACTCCCTGTCTAGTATTCAGCAGATAGATGACCCTTAAGTGCGTGACCCTATAGGTTCGGTGAAGTATAGACATGACCCAGAACCCCGTCCGATCAATGATCAACATTGAAGCCGTGGACACCCATATTGACCCCTATACACACACGAATGAATATTCGAGTGAACCTCCAGTTGGCGTGAGCTATTCCTGTTGCTTCGCGATATGTTACAAACACCCGAGGTGAGATTTTCTGCATCCCCGTGGATCAACAACTTGTCCACTATGCAAGTTCCCTCGTTACCGGTTTTGTTCTCTTTTCTCGTTTTTGTGTTCCGGCATCCCTGTGATCAAATCACACCGTGTCTAGCCAGACGATGATGGATACCGTAACACCAAGAGGTCCCGAGAATATCTCTCCATCGTTGGATGAGAAAATCCCAATCCTGAGCTATCTTGTTACTTGCCATACTTTTCCGTGAACCCGTAAGCCACCGTAATAGCCACCCAGTAACGGATGACGTTTAACAAACCCCAAAGTTAATGAAGGAACTCGATACTCTCATGGTCTAAGGAATTATGCAAACATTAACTATCTCCGTGTTATTAACCATTAACTTGTGACGAATGAATCTCATAGCATAACATCAATTTGGATTGATTCAACACAAGTGTTCTACCAACATTGCTCCCTCAAAATTGTCGGCATAGCCATGCCCATGATCAGAAAAATAGGATCATCATGCAATACTTGAGCCACTCTTAGAGGCAAGACTAGGAATACATTTTATCATTTATCATACCACACGTGCAAATGAGTTTCCCTCCGGGCCTCGTGGATATTGCAGACTCGAGAATCATTGCAGTTATAGCATGGATCATAAACATTCATTACAAACTCTAAGATACAAAATAACTGTTATTACTGCCTGTAGGGCATATCTCCTACAAATAAAGGTTGTCTCCATAACTGAGAACTTCTGAGCGGGCAGCACGGCGGTGACTAGCTTAGCGCGCATCTTGTCGGCCATTACATATGCACCTACTTTCTCCATGTCTCCTTTGGCCTTGTCCACCACAGCCATAGTGAGGAGTTCCTACTTCACCACTACTGTTTTTACTTTGAATATTTTGGACGGTGTGGTGGCGGCGATGGCCTCATCAAGGGCCTTCTTAATGATGGGTGCCACCTCGGGTGCCAGCTTGCCCAAGATGACATCGTCGGACTTGTTGATGTTGTCGCTTGACGTCGGTAACAATGCGGTTGCCACCATGACGACGACAAGGATTCGTGCCGCCGCAATGTTCTTGGCTCAGTCCATTACTCTGGTTGACAAGTGGTAGAGGGAGGGATGATGCAACAAGATGTTGCTACTTTCAATGAGATCGATGCTTATGTCGTGGACGCTTACCAAGGTGACCGGCTTTAATAGGAGATGTTACACAAAGAGAGCATGAGGCCATGAGAGCTTTTTCGCTACTTTCAAAGAGATGATACAGCCGGTTGCTTCCCACACTCACCTACTTTTTTCGATCTCTTTTTCTTGGATTTCTCTTATGTTGTTGTATTGTTCACAAAAAAACAGGTTAGCGGTTTAAAAGAATTAAAAATGATCAAATATTAAAAGAAATCTCTAATGTAAAAGAAATTCAGGAGTTTGAAAAAAAAATACGAATCTAAGAATAGTTCATAG
Organism: Hordeum marinum; assembly: GCA_022496015.1. Lineage (NCBI taxonomy): Eukaryota > Viridiplantae > Streptophyta > Magnoliopsida > Poales > Poaceae > Hordeum > Hordeum marinum. The sequence goes on from CM039674.1 coordinate 543,482,054, forward strand.
ATTTGATTTAATTTTGCAAATTTGGAAAAGGTTCACAAAATTTGCAAATCCGTATTGAAAAAGCCTTCATGAGTTTCAAAATATTTCATGAATTTTATAAGTATCGCAGATTTGTTTAGAAAATGAGAATTTTGTAAACATACATAACCTGATTTTTTTGGAAAAAATCGCAAATTATAAAATTAATAACGAAATTGTAAACAGTTGAAGAATTATAAAAACTTCACAGATTTGGGAAAACTGTGTACTTTTTAAAAAATTATAAAATTATAAAAACTCATGATTTTTCAAATTTTTGCAAATAAAAATAATAAGTAAGGTAAAAGGAAAACCAAACACCCATATTAGATAAATTGCTATAGATAGGCCGGCCCGCATACAATAGAGCGAAAAGTGCCCGTTTACAGATTCGCCTCAAATATTGGATAGGCCGCGAGATAGCCACCAAACGCACAAACCAACTGCCTCGCGCATTCTTTGGCACTAAAAAAAGATCTGAATTCAGAAAACAGTCACAAATTTGAAACTGTTCCATAATTCAATAAAAATATTCATGAAATTTAAAAATACTCCCAGATTTTAAAAAATGTTCTAAATTTCAAAACATGTTCATGAAATAGAAAAATGTCCCAAATTTTGATAAAAAAATTTGAATTTCAAAAGGTTTTCAGAAAGTTAAAAATGTTCAATTTTGGAAAGAATTATGAATTAAAACCTTCTTATTTTTGAAAATATTCTCGTCTAAAATAGAATGTTCTTAAAGTAAAATAACAATGAATTTCAACACATTTCCCAGGTTTCAAAAACGTTGTTCATGAATTTGAAATTGTTGTCATATATAAAAAATATCTATAGATTTGAAAATTGCTCCCAGATTTAAAAAACATTCATGAATTTCATAGTATTCCACAGATTTCAAAAAACATTCCAAAATGTTTAAATATCAACTTGAAAATCACTCTCCCATTTAAAAAAATGTGTTTTCCAAAATGTTCACGAATTTCAAAATGGTTCCTGGATTTCGAAAAATATCATGAATTTTTACGTTGTTCTCATATTTCCCACAAATGTTCCAATATTTCTAAAGATGCTCATGGATTTTAAAAATAATTGAATTTCTGAAAAAGTTCCTAACAAATTAAAAAAATACATGAATTCAATTAAAAATCTCAGATTTAGAAAAGTTTCATGGATTTTGAAAATCTTCCCGTGTATCGAATAATATTCATTGTTTGGGGCACCTAGCATTTAGTAGCAAGCATGTCAATTCATTAGCACTTGTTGATTTGGAAAAAATTAAAACAAACATTAATTATTATAGAGATAATAAAAGAATAAAAGGAAAGATATATACATGTTTACATTCATCTTTTCTTAGATCGAGATATATATGCATATACGCACAATGTGACTTGCCGGCCGATGCAACTTCTACACACATATAAATACATGTATTAAAAAAATGACAACTTCATGAGGTATCCATGAAAAAAATGTTTTTTATTTAAATCAGAAAATTATACACTTACTCCAAATCGCAGAGACATACCTACTAACAAAGTTATGTACATATGTAGATATGTATACATTGTAGGGGAACGCGACAGGAAACAAAAATTTGGGTACAACGAGCACGCGCAGGACCATTATGAAGACTGTATACAAGGTTTGATCTGATCATTACCAATTTGGAGCGCAGCAGAAGTAGAGCCGATGTGGATCGTCGGTGCAGATCCCCGCAGCTAGGATTTACAACCTCCCAACTGCGAGGATGTATTCACTCATCGGACAGTCCTTCAGGAGGCGGTCCGATAGTCCCTCGGACGATGTCACGGACAGCCCTTCGGGAAGATCCTCGAAGCTCAAACGGTAACTCGGACAGCCCTTCGGGAGGACCCTCGAATAGCCCCTCAGGCAAAAGATCGAACCTACGAACTCTCTACGGGGTTGCACACATAAGGTGTAAGCTATCCGGCAGGGCTTCGCCGTCTAGAACTAGTTCCTGCCGGAACCCAGACAGCCCTTCGGCTCTACAAAGCTATTTCGCGGGAAGGAAGAAAGAAGGCCAGATCATGCATGGCATTTGTATGTGAGAAAGGGTATGTCCATGGAGATCACCTCTCCACCTCTATTTATAGGCCAAGCCCAAGGGGTAGAGGTCACATGGAAATACCAAAGTGCCCTCAAGGCGGCTTCGAGCCACCAAGAAGTGTGTTTCACTATTCACGAAAACATTTTTCCGCGACCATTAAATCCGAAAATATTTTTTTAGGTCTTAGAAAAATTCCAGTACCTACTAAAATGATTTTGGACGCATTCCAAAACTATTCCAGATTAATGATTTTCATCACCAAAAAGCAACCAAAGTGGTTCCGGCAGCTTAGGAACATTTCCGGGTTTTTTCTCCGGAAAAATCCCGAAAGTTCCCAGAACAATTCTGGGAGCCTCCAAGAACTTACAAGCGTGTGCTGAAACCATTTTGACTTAACGGTATACTCCAAAAGAACTTCTCAGTTTTACCAAAACTATTCAGGTGTTCTCTGTCTGGAACTCTTCTGTTGTCACCAAAACTTTTCCGGTGACTTTTTCTCAGACTCCCTATCTAGTATTCAACAGATAGATGACCCTTAAGCGTGAGACCCTATAGGTTCAGTGAAGTATAGACATGACCCGAAACCCCTTCCGATCAATGATCAACATCGAAGCCGTGGACACCCATATTGACCCCTATACCCACACGAATGAATATTCGAGTGAACCTCCAGTTGCCGTGAGTTATTCCTGTTGCTTCGCGATATGTTACAAACACCCGAGGTGAGATTTATCTGCATCCCCGTGGATCAACAACTTGTCCACTATGCAAATTACCTCGTAACGGTTTTGTTCTCTTTTCTCGTTTCCGTATTCCGACATCCCTGTGATCAAATCACCCTGTGTCTGGCCAGACGATGATGGATATTGTAACACCTAGAGGGCCCGAGAATATCTCTCCATCGTCGGAGGAGCAAATCTCAATCTTGAGTTATCTCGCTCCTTGCCATACTTTTCCGTGAACCCGTAAGCCGCTGTAATAGCCACCTAGTTACGGATGACATTTAACAAACCCCAAAGGTCACAAAGCAAGCACGAAGGAACTCGATACTCTCATGGTCTAAGAAATTATGCAAATATTAACTTTCTCTGTGTTATTAACCATTAACTTGTGACAAATATATCTCATAGCATAACATCGATTCGGGTCGATTCAACACAATTGTTCTACTAACAGTGTGCCCTCAAAATTGTCAGCATAGCCATGCCCATGATCAGGAAAATAGGATCATCATGCAATACTTGAGCTAGTCTTAGAGGCATGACTAGGAATACATTTTACCATTTATTATAACACACGTGCATATGAGTTTCCCTTCGATCTTCGTGGATATTGTATACTTGAGAATCATTGCAGTTATAGCATAGAACATAAACATTCATTGCAAACTTGGAGATGCAAGATAATTGTTATTCTAGCCTCTAGGCATATCTCCTACATACACCTACTAACGAAATTATGTACATACACGGGTATGCACATACCTACTAATAAAATTATGTACATATGCAGGTACCATGCAAATAAAAATGTACATATATAAGTGTGTATATACAGAATTATGCGGGGTATATATATACCTACAAATGAAATAACGTGTATACATGGATATGTACACACCCAATGATCTATTCTACGAATCAAAAAATGTTATATAAGGAGGTAATACATGTTGATTTTTATTCCTTATGGTATATTTAATCTACTACCTTCTTATCACGTGACATGCATGCATAGGATGGTCAAAACAATAAAGCTTGTCAAATTAACTAGTAATTGAGGCATTCACATTTGTTTCGAAATCAGCCGCCAAACACGATCCAACGATGGATAGGCAAGGTACCGACGCACCAAGGTGTCCCAAAAGGCCGTCCTATATTTGAATTCATACTAAGAAGAGATTTCGAGCGACATCAATCGTGATTACATTTAAAATAGATTGAATTTTACTATTCGATTCATATTTTAATTTCAGTTGCAGTGAACTTGCCTATTTCACTAAAATTAAAAAATCAGATTTGTCTCATGTTAAAAAAATGATTTCACTTATTTCGAAAAAAAGTCACTCATTTCAGAACATAGATTTTGGCCCATTCAAAAAACTTATTTCAGTCATCTCATATAGTATTTTTCACTCGTTTCTAAACACTGATTTCTGTCAATTACCAAATATGATTTCACTCACTTAAAAAATGATTTCACTCATCTTAACAAACATATTCCACTCATTTTGAAAATCTAATTTCACGCATCTTAGAAAAAATATTTTTAGTGAATTCTAAAAAATAATTTGACTCATCTCCAAACACTGATTTTCATTCATTTAAAAGTTTGATATCATTCATTCCAAAAAGTCGATGCCAATCATTTCAAAAGTCAATTTTCACACATTGTAATAATATAACTTCACTCCTTTTAAAAACAGAATTCACGCGTTTCAGAAAATAGAATTCACTATTTCAAAAGACTAATTTTACTCATTCTAAATTTTTTTCATTATTCCTGAAAATGGTCTCAAGAAATTGATTATTTAACACATATTTTGTTTAATATAAATGTGATTGAAGATCTAAAATTTAACGTAGTTTAAATGTACTCAAGAATTGTCTTGTTTGAAAGCTCCCACAAGGATTTCAAATATATAGAAAGGTTTGAAAATGATTTTTTTAGCTTAAAGGTATGAATATTTGAAATTATAAAAGGAGCAATAAAGCCATAAATTTTCCGAGTGAGAGATAGAAGAATTGAATGTGTCTATGTCATGCATGTATGGGGAGAAAGGGAATAGATGTGTCATGCATGCATGGGGGAGTCATGGGACCATTGATTTGGCGTAAGTGTGAGATACAAGTGTGGGATGCATGCATGCTTTCCGATCTATTTGTCTTCTCTGGCCAAGATTGTTTCGTGGATCTTTAGAGGGTGTGTTGCATAGTAGTTTCTTCAATCGTGCAGATATTTCTATATTCCATTGACAAAATTGGGCCATGATGCGTATTTGTATTGTTGCCGCCAAGGAGGAAACAATGGGGTTTTATTTTATTGCTAGGTTTCTTCTTGTCTATATTATGTCATCTTGCTTAAAGCGTTACTTTATTTTTTAGTAACTTAATACTTTGAGATGCCTAATGAATAGCGCTCTGGGGTGGAATAACAGTAGTAGATGCAGTTGGATTAACAGTGTAGTTGTCACAAACGTAATGCCTGCATGAGACTATGCCATGAATGATCATGATAATATTTGTTACTATTCTTTTCAATTGCCCAACTGTAATTTGTTACCATGTAGTTTGCCTTCTTTTCGAGAGAGAGAGAGAGATACCCTCTAGCGAACCTATGCCCCCGGGGTCTATTCTTCCATCAATACAAAGTCCTATAAATTTCTCTTTCATATTTGCTTTAACTTTTGTTGTGACCCTACCTATCTACTCCCTCCGTCCCATAATGTAAGACATTTTTTAACACTATACTAGTGTTAAAAACGTCTTACATTATGGGACGGAGGGAGTATTTTATTTTAATCTTGTAAATAGAAAAAACAATGGGACTGAAAAACCCCTTCCCAAGTTGGGTGCAAGTATTGTTTTTCCATGTGTGCAGGCATTGTTCACCTCGCTAGCTTGGTTATTCCTATTGGTTCGATTAAACCTTGATTCTCAATTGACGGAAATACTTCGCTTCTATGATGTATCTCCCTTACTCTTTAGGGAAAAACCCAACAACTCCTACTCGAGTAGCAATGGGTGGTCTTTAGGTAGGCCATTTTGAAGGACCATTTAAGCTACTATCAATATTTTTGAAGGAAATGTTATATTTGATATCCCTTCTTGAGATCCTTTGTCAAACATTTTCCTAGGAGGAAGAAAATGAAGATCTACACTAGAGAGGGACTTGTGTTGAATGCAAGAAGCTATGGAATGAGCTTTCTTTCGCCAAAGGAAAAGAAATTTCCGACGCGGTTAATCTAAAAGACCAAAAAGTTGCTACATGGGAGGCTGACCATGCAAATGATGTAGTTTATTTTGTGTGTGTAAATAAAGGAGTGATAAAAGTAAAGAAAGAAAAGGAGGAGAAGAAAGGTATTTACCGCCCTCGTAAGTATGTATATGTCTATGCTACTATTCAGTCATATTTCCTGGAAATTTTTCCTTGCTTGAATTAAAGTCTCGGGAAAAATCTCGAATAAAATGGGCGTTTTGAGCACCCAAAGCCAAAAATGACATCTGCTAAAAGCTACCATGCTCTTACCAGTGGTTGTACCACCTAAGAGAGGCAGTGCCAATGTCTCCATAGAAGAGTACTGTTGGAAATATGCCCTAGAGGCAATAATAAATTAGTTATTATCATATTTCCTTGTTCATGATAATCGTTTATTATCCATGCTATAATTGTGTTCATCGGAAACTTAGATACATGTGTGGATACATAGACAACACCATGTCCCTAGTATGCCTCTAATAGACTAGCTCGTTGATCAAAAGATGGCTATGGTTTCCTAGTCATGGACATGAGATGTCATTTGGTAACGGGATCACGTCATTAGGAGAATGATGTGATGGACAAGACCCAAACTACAAACGTAGCATATGATCGTGTCAGTTTATTGCTACTGTTTTCTACATGTCAAGTATGTGTTCCTATGACCATAAGATCATGCAACTCACGGACATCGGAGGAGTGCCTTGTGTGTATCAAACGTCGCAACGTAACTGGGTGACTGTAAAGGTGCTCTACAGGTATCTTCGAGGGTGTCTATTGGGTTGGCATGGATCAAGACTAGGATTTGTTACTCCGTGTGACGGAGAGGTATCTCAGGGCCCACTCGGTAATGCAACATCACAATAAGCCTTGCAAGCAATGTGACTAAGTGTTAGTCACGGGATCTTGTATTACGGAACGAGTAAAGAGACTTGCCGGTAACAAGGTTGAAGTAGGTATGGAGATACCGACGATCGAATCTCGGGCAAGTAACATACCAAAGAACAAAGGGAACATCATACGGGATTAACTGAATCCTTGACATAGAGGTTCGACCGATAAAGATCTTCGTAGAATATGTAGGAACCAATATGGGCATCCAGGTCCCTCTATTGGTTATTGACCGTAGAGGTGTCTCGGTCATGTCTACATAGTTCTCGAACCCGCAGGGTCTGCACACTTAAGGTTTGGTGACGTTTCGGTAGTATAGAGTTATGTATGGTGGTGACCGAAGGTTGTTAGGTGTCTAGGATGAGATCTCGGACGTCACGAGGAGCTCCGGAATGGTCTGGAGGTAAAGATTCATATATAGGAAGTCCTGTTTTGGTCGCCGGAAAAGTTTCGGGCTCATCGGTAGTGTACCGGGAGTGCCGGTAGTGTACCGGGAGACCTCCGGGAGGGGTATTTCGACCCAAGAGGCTTCATGGGCTGTGGGAGAGTTAATATGAGCCCTTAGTGGGCTGGTGGAAAGTCCCACACAAGGCCCATGTGGCTGGAGAAGAAAACCCAATAGGAAAAGGTGGAAAAGGGAAAAAAAAGGGACGAATCCTAGTCCTACTAGGATTGGAGGAGAGTCCTCCAACCTAATAGGTTCGGCCGACTCCTATGGGGCCTTGGCCTTGCGCCAGCCTTCCTCCTCCCTCCCTCCTATATATATATATATTGGTGGACTTGGGTGATTTGCACCTGATTTTACGGCCACGTGCTACCCGCTCCACCGGTGCTCCTCTAGATCGGATTTCCGCAGTGCTTAGGTGAAGCCTTGCCGAAATTGCTCCACCACCATCGCCGGAGCGCCTTCACGCTGCCAGTGAACTCTTCTTCCTCTCCACTTCCTCTTGCTGGATCAAGACGGTGGAGATCGTCATCAAGCTGCACGTGTGTTGAACGCGGAGGTGCTGTCCGTTCGGCGCTAGATCGGAAGGACCGTGATCTAGATCGCGAGACAATCCGTGATGAGTTCGCGGGACAGATCGTGGTGAATTCACGGGACGGATCATGATGAGTTCGTGGGACGGATCGTGATTGGATCCCGGGACGGATCGTGATGTGATTTTGGGACACTCGGCGATTTGGATCGCGAAGATGTTCGACTACACCAACCATGTTTATTAACGCTTCCCGCTTAGCGATCTACAAGGGTATGTAGATCCACTCTCCATCTCGTAGATGCTCATCACCATGGATAGATCTTGCGTGTGCGTAGGAAATTTTTTGTTTCCCATGCAATGTTCCCCCAATAGTGGCATCATGAGCTAGGTCTATGTGTAGATGAGATCTCGAGTAGGACACAAAAGGTTTGTGGGCGTTGATGCTTAGATTGCTTCCTCCCTTGGTCGGATTTTGGTTCAGCGGTATTGTGAGATGAAGCGGCCCAGACCAACATTACTCGTACGCTTACGAAAGACCGGTTCCCTCGACCGCAACTTGTTGCATAGATGGCTTGTGGGTGCCAGTTTCTCTCACTTTAGTTGGATCGGATTCGACAAAGGCGGTCCTTGAGAAGGTTGAAAAGCAACTAGTGTATCACCGTTGTGGTTTTTGCGTAGGTGAGAATTGTTCTTGCTAGATACCCGTAGCAGCCATGTAAAACATGCAACAACAATTAGAGGACGTCTAACTTGTTTTTGCAGGGTATGTTGTGATATGATATGGCCAATTACATGATGTGATATATGTGATGTATGAGATGATCATGTGATGTATAGGTTATCACGACTTGCATGTCGTTGAGTACGGCAACCGGCAGGAGCCATAGGGTTGTCTTTAATTATTGTATGACCTGCGTGTCAATCATTAAGCGCTATGTAATGCTTTACTTTATCGCTACGGTAGCAATAGTAGTAGAAGCATGTTGGGGGCGACAACCCCGATGGAGACACGTTGATGAAGATCAAGATGATGGAGATCATGGTGTCGTGCTGGTAATGATGGAGATCATGCCGGTGCTTTCTAGATGGAGATCAAAAGCACAAGTTCATGGCCATATCATGTCACTTATGATTTGCATGTTATGTTAATCCTTTTATGCACCTTGTTTTGCTTAGGACGATGGTAACATTATAAGGTGATCCCTCACTTAATTTCAAGATAAATTGTGTTCTCCCCGAGTGTGCACCGTTGCGAAAGTTCGTCGTGTGCACCATTGCGAAAGGTCGAACATGAGTCATATAGTAGATATGATCAACATAATGATGTTCACCATTGAAGCCACCTCAACTCACATGATGATCGGACTTGAGTTGGTGAATTTGGATCATGTGTCACTCAGATGACCTGAGGGATGTCAATTTGAGTGGGAGTTCTTAGGTAATATGATTAATTGAACTCATTATCATGAACATAGTCAAAGTGTCTTTGCAAATTATGTTGTAGATTACTAGCCCATGTTGTAGCTCCCTTGTATTTTTATATGTTCCTAGAGAAATAGAATTGAAAGATGATGGTAGCAATATTGCGGACTGGGTCCGTGATCTGAGGATTGTCCTCGTTGCTGCACAGAAGGCTTATGTCCTTAATACACCGCTCGGTGCGCCACCCCCTCTAGCATCGTCTGTAGATGTTGTGAACATCTGACAGGCACGTTCCGATGACTACTTGATAGTTTAGTGCGTCATGCATTACAACTTAGAATTGAGGCTCAGAAATGTTTTGAATGTCACGGAACATATGAGATGTTCTAAGAGCTGAGATTGTGATCTCAGGCTCGTGCCCGTGGTGCGAGATATGAGATCTCCAACAAGATTCTTTGCCTGTAAGATGAAGGAGAGTAGCTCAATCGTTGAGCATGTACTCAGATTGTCTGGGTACTACAATCGCTTGAATCGAGTGGGAGTTAATCTTCCAGATAAGATAGTGATTGATATAGTTCTCCAAGTCACTGTCAGTAAGCTACTAGAACTTGGTGATGAACTATAAAATGCCAGGGATAGAAATAATGATTCCTGAGCTATTCGCGATGTTTGACACCGCGAAGGTAGAAATCAAGAAGGAGCATCAAGTGTTGATGGTTAGTAAAACCACTAGTTTCGAGAAGGGCAAGGGCGAGGAGGAAAACTTCATGGATGGCAAGTTAGTTGCTGCTCCAGTGAAGCAACCCAGAGTTGAACCCAAACCCGAGACTAAGTGCTTTGATTATGAGGAGAGCGGTCGCTGAAGCGGAACAACCCTAGATACTTGGTAGATAAGAAGGTTGGCAACGTCGACAGAAGTATATTTGATATATGTGTTATTGATGTGTACCTTGCTAGTATTCCTAGTAGCACCTGGGTATTGGATACCGGTTCGGTTGCTAAGTGTTAGTAACTTGAAATAAAAGTTGCGGAATAAACGGAGAACTAGCTAAGGGTGAGATGACGATGTGTGTTGGAAATGTTTCCAAGGTTGATATGATCAACATCGCATGCTCTCTCTACCTTCGGGATTAGTGACAAACCTAAATAAATGTTATTTGGTGTTTTGCATTGAGCATGAACATGATTAGAGCATGTTTATTGCAAACACGGTTATTCATTTATGTTAGATAATAATGGTTATTCTGTTTACATGAATAATACCTTCAATGGTCATTCACCCAGTGAGAATGGTTTGTTGAAATCTTGATCGTAGTAATACACATGTTCATAACATTGATGCCAAAAGATACAAGGTTAATAATGATAGTACCACATTCTAGTGGCACTGCTGCTAAATGTCATATTGGTATAAAGCGCATGAAGAAACTCCATGTTGATGGATCTTTGGACTCATTCGATTTCAAATCGGTTGAGACATGCGAACCATGCCTCTTGGGCAAGATGACTAAAGACCCCGTTTTCCGGATTGATGGAGCGGGCAAGTGCTTCATTAGAAATGATACATGTTGATGTATGCAATCCAATGAGTTTTGTAGCGTGCGGTGGATATCGTTATTTTCTTACCTTCACTGATGATTTGAGTAGATATAGTGTATATTTACTTAAAGAAACACAAGTCTGAATCGTTTGAAAGGTTCAAGCAAATTCAGAGTGAAGTTTAAGATCATCGTGACAAGAAGATAAAAATGTCTGTGATATGATCGTGGAGGTGAATGTCTGAGTTATGAGTTTGGCATACAACTTTAGACAATGTGAAAGTCGTTTCACAACTCACGCCACCTGGAACACCATAGTGTGATGGTGTGTCCGAACATCATAGTCGTGCTCTATTTTGATATGGTGCTTGCTATGATGTCTCTTATCGTTTTGTTACTATAATTTTTGGGGTTATGCATTGAGACAACTACATTCACTTTAAATAGGGCACCATCTAAATCCGTTGAGATGACACCGTGTGAATTATGGTTTGATAGAAACCTAAGCTATCATTTCTTAATGTTTGGGGCTGCAACGCTTGTGTGGAAAATGTTTTCACCTAATAAGCTCAAACCCAAAGCGGACAAATGCATCTTCATAGAATACCCTAAGAACAATTGGGTATACCTTCTATCTCAGATCCAAGTGCAAAGTATTTGTTGCTAAAAACGGGTCGTTTCTCGAAAAAAAGTTTCTCTCGAAAAATTGAGTGGGAGGCAGATAGAACTTGATGAGGTTATTGAACCTTTGTTCAACAAGATAGTAGCGCAGCGTAGGAAGACGTTTCTGCGAAGCCTACGTTAGTTTAAGAGGAAGTTAATGATGATGATCATGAAGCTTCGGATCAAGTTATTATCGAACCTCGTAGGTCGACAGGGACGTGTACTGCTCTTGAGTGGTATGACAACCCTGTCTTAGAGGTCATGTTGTTGGACAACAATGAACCTACGAACTATGGAGAAGTGATGATGGGCCTGAATTCCGACAAATGGTTAGAGGCCATGAAATCCGAGAAAGGATCCATGTATGAAAACCAAGTGACTTTGGTAGACTTGCTCGTTGGACGGCAGGTCGTTGAGTACAAATGGATCTTTAAAATGAAAACAGACACTAATGGTGAATGTCACCATTTATAAAGCTCGACCTGTCGCAAAGAAGTTCCCGGCAAGTTCAAGGAGTTGACTACGATGAGAATTTCTCACTCGTAGCGATGCTAAAGTCTATTAGAATTATGTTAGCAGTTGCTGCATTTTTCAATTATGAAATATGGCAGATGGATGCCAAAACATCGTTTCATTCCTTGAGGAAAGGTTGTATGAGATACAACCAGAAGGTTTTATCAGTCCTAAGGATGCTAAAAGGTGTGCAAGCTTCAGTGATCCTTCTGTGAACTGAAGCAAGCATCTCGGAGCTGGAATATACACTTTGATGAGGTGATCAAAGTTTTTGAGTCTATACAAAGTTTATGAGAAACTTGTATTTACAATAAAGTGAGTGGGAGCACTATAGAATTTCTGATAAGTATATGTGAATGACATATTGTTGATCGGAAATAATGTAGAATTTCTGGAAAGCATAAACGGTCATTTTGAAAAGTGATTTTCAAAGGAAGACCTGGATAAAGCTACCTAATTGTTGAGCATCAATATTTATAGAGATAGATCAAGATGCTTGATGAGACTTTCAATGAGTACATACCTTAACAAGATTTTGAAAGAGTTCAAAATGGCTCAGTCAGAGAAAGAGTTCTCGCCTAATTTGTAAGGTGTGAAGTTGAGTGAGACTCAAAGCTCGACAACAGCAGAAGAAAGAGAAAGGACGAATATCGTCCCCTATGCCTTAGCCATAGGCTCTGTATAGTATGCCATGCTGTGTATAGCACCCGTGTGCCCCTTGCCATAAGTCTGTCAAGGGGTACAAAAGTGATCCAGGAGTGGATCACTGGACAGCGGTCAGGATTATCCTTAGTAACTAGAGGACTAAGGAAATATTTCTCGATTATGGAGGTGATAAATAGTTCGTCGTAAAGAATTGCATCGATGCAATCTTTAACACCAATCCGGATGACTCGTAGTAGCAATCTGGATACGTACAGTGGAGCAACCATTTGGAATAGTACCAAGTGGAGTGTGGTAGCAGTGTTTACGGTTTGACATAGAGATTTGCAAAGTACACATGGATCTGAATGTCGCAGACCCGTTGACTAAAAGACCTCTCTCACATGCAGAGCATGATCGAGCCCCAGAACACATTGGGTGTTAGATTCATAACAATGCGAATCACATAGTGATGTGAACTAGATTATTGACTCTAGTGCAAGTGGGAGACTGTTGGAAATATGCCCTAAAGGCAATAATAAATTAGTTATTATCATATTTCCTTGTTCATGATAATCGTTTAATATCCATGCTATAATTGTGTTGATCGGAAACTCAGATACATGTGTGGATACATAGACAACACCATGTCCCTAGTATGCCTCTAATAGACTAGCTCGTTGATCAAAAGATGGCTATGGTTTCCTAGTCATGGACATGAGATGTCATTTGGTAACGGGATCACGTCATTAGGAGAATGATGTGATGGACAAGACCCAAACTACAAACGTAGCATATGATCGTGTCAGTTTATTGCTACTGTTTTCTACATGTCAAGTATGTGTTCCTATGACCATGAGATCATGCAACTCATGGACATCGGAGGAGTGCCTTGTGTGTATCAAATGTCGCAACGTAACTGGGTGACTATAAAGGTGCTCTATAGGTATCTCCGAGGGTGTCTGTTGGGTTGGCATGGATCAAGACTGGGATTTGTTACTCCGTGTGACGAAGAGGTATCTCAGGGCCCACTCGTTAATGCAACATCACAATAAGCCTTGCAAGCAATGAGACTAAGTGTTAGTCACGGGACCTTGTGTTACGGAACGAGTAAAGAGACTTTCCGGTAACGAGGTTGAACTAGGTATGGAGATACCGACGATCGAATCTCGGGCAAGTAACATAGCGAAGAACAAAGGGAACATCATACGGGATTAACTGAATCCTTGACATAGAGGTTTGACCAATAAAGATCTTCGTAGAATATGTAGGAACCAATATGGGCATCCAGGTCCCGCTATTGGTTATTGAACGTAGAGGTGTCTCGGTCATGTCTACATAGTTCTCGAACCCGCAGGGTCTGCACACTTAAGGTTTGGTGACGTTTCGGTAGTATAGAGTTATGTATGGTGGTGACCAAAGGTTATTCGGAGTCCCAGATGAGATCGCAGATGTCATGAGGAGCTCTGTAATGGTCCGGAGGTAAAGATTCATATATAGGAAGTCCTGTTTTGGTCGTCGGGAAAGTTTCGGGCTCATCGGTAGGGTACCGGGAGTGCCGGTAGTGTACCGGAAGACCTCCGGGAGGGGTATTTCGACCCAAGAGGCTCCATGGGCTGTGGGAGATTAAATATCAGCCCTTAGTGGGCTGGTGGAAACTCCCACACAAGGCCCATGTGGCTGGAGAAGAAAACCCGATAGGAAAAGGTGGAAAAAGGAAAAAAAAGGGACGAATCCTAGTCCTACTAGGATTGGAGGAGAGTCCTCCAATCCTAATAGGTTCGGCCGACTCCTATGGGGCCTTGGCCTTGCGCCAGACCTCCTCCTCCCTCCCTCCTATATATATTGGTGGACTTGGGTGATTTGCACCTGATTTTACGGCCACGTGCTACCCGTTCCACCAGTGCTCCTCTAGATCGGATTTTCGCAGTGCTTAGGCGAAGCCCTGCCGAAATTGCTCCACCACCATCGCCGGAGCGCCGTCACGCTGCCGGTGAACTCTTCTTACTCTCCACTTCCTCTTGCTGGATCAAGACGGTGGAGATCGTCATCAAGCTGCACGTGTGTTGAACGCGGAGGTGCTGTCCGTTCGGCCCTAGATCGGAAGGACCGTGATCAAGATCGCGAGACGATCCGTGATGAGTTCGCGGGACGGATCATGATGAGATCGCGGGACGGATCGTGATGAGATCACGGGACGGATCATGATGAGTTCGCGGGACGGATCGTGATTGGATCACGGGACGGATCGTGATGTGATCGCGGGACGCTCGGCGATTTGGATTGCGAAGATGTTCCACTACACCAACCGCGTTTCTTAACGCTTCCCGCTTAGCGATCTACAAGGGTATGTAGATCCACTCTTCCTCTTGTAGATGCTCATCACCATGGATAGATCTTACGTGTGCGTAGGAAAATTTTTGTTTCCCATGCAACGTTCCCCTACAACATTCACTAGTAAGAGCATGCATGCTTGTACTAGGGGTCATACCAGAAGATAAGAGACCACACCAACATTCCAGATGGGGAAACAGTGAGGAGCATGATACGTCGCCAACGTATATATAATTTTTTATTGTTTCATGCTACTATTTTATCAATCTTGTATGCTTTATATGTCATTTTGTATCATTTTTGGGGACTAACCTATTAACTTAGTGCCCAGTGCGAGTTGCTACTTTTTGTGTGTTTTTGGTTTTTTCAGAAAATCTGTACCAAATGGAGTCCAAACGCGGCAACACATTTTGACGATTTTTTCTACACCACCAAAAAACCTAGGAGCTTCGGAGGGATACCATATGCCGCACGAGGCCACGACAAGCCCAGAGGGTGCGCCTAGGGGTTAGGGCGCCCCCTGCCCTTGGTGCGCCCATGTGGCCCCTACACTGCCTCTTCATCCTATAAATTTCCAAATATCCTAAAAAATCTAATGAGGACCCCAAAACAATTTTTCCGCCGCCGCAAGTCTTTGTTCTTCTGTGATCCCATCTGGAGGCCTCCGCAGGTACTCTGTCGGAGGGTGAATCGATCACGGAGGCCATGTTCATCAACCTTGTTGCCTCCCACATGATGTGTGAGTAGTACCTACAAGACCTACGGGTCCATAGCTGTAGCTAGGTCTCTCTCTCTCTCTCTCTCGTTTGATCTTCAATACAATCTCTTTGGATAAGTATTCGATGTAATCTTCGCGGTGTGTTTGTTGGGATCACATGAATTGAGAGTTTATGTTTAAATTATTCATTGAAAGTAATTGATTCAATCTGAGATTTATTATGTGTGAATTCATATAGATATGTGCGCTTTTAGATCTATAAGTTTGTTTTGGCCAAGTATATGAGTAGATCATTGAAGGGAGTGGTGCATAGTAGTAGGCTCAATCCTTTGGTGTTCTCACTCTGTGAGAGGACGAGTAGTGAGGCACATATTTGTATTGTTTCTACTAAGGATAAAAAAACAGGGTCTGAATATATTATTTGGTATTACTTTGTCAACATTATGTCGTCTTGCTTGAGACGTTACTATGTTCATATGAACTTAATTACCATAGATGTAGGCAGGGGTCGGTCGATTGGTAGAGTAATAGTAGTAGATGCAGGCAGGAGTTGGTCTACTTGTCACAGACGTAATGCCTATATATTGATCATGTCATAAATAACAACATAATTATTTGCTTTCTATCAATTTCCCAATAGTAATTTGTGCACCCATCGCAACTATGCTCATTAGAGAGATGCCTTTAATGAACGCTATGGCTCCTGGATCCATATTTATATTTTATAAATAAAAAACATACAAAAATATTTTCTATTTTTTATGTATATTTATCTGTCCTCTACTATACGATTTAATCCTTGCAATTAACGAGTACAAGGGGCTTGACAAGCCTCTTGCCCATGCAAGTATTTGCTCTTGTGCGTGCAGGAACTATTGATGGTATGTTTGGATAACTTCATAATGGTCGATAACCATGGTTCTTAACTGAGAAAAATACTTGTTGCTACTTTACTGCATCATCACTTCCTTTTTAAGGAAAAACCCAACACATCTACGAAGTAGCAGAGCACAATAAGGCACACCCGTACTCGCGGTCGTACTGTCCTTTGAAAACAATTCAACAAATGTATCTAGTAGAAGGAGTATGGTACGAGCATACATGCTCCTATCCGTACTTGTACACTACCTTAATGCCAACACCAAAAAACGATCCATTCATTGCAGAAAACATAACTACTTCTATTAGTGTATTTACTTTCATTAGTTTCTAAATTAATTACTATCAATCTTTTATCCTTGTCAATATGGTTTATTCATCCACCAAGACAATAACCGTATTTGCAGAAGCTCCAACGATTGCTTCAGACAAGAACTGTGACACCTTGTGTGTGACATAAGCGCCAATATAAATACTCTCATCTGCTCTTCGTTGGGACGATAACTAATTGGAATTCTTCCATGAAAGTGCTACACCATCATGTTTAGCTGCAGGCACCAAACTACAAAAGCACCCTTATGACAATAACACAAAACAAGCCTTTTCCTCTTTCTGTCACTTCGGTAGATTACTTGCAAGGTTGAACCCAACTATCATACACAACTCACTGTTGAAGATCAAACCCAAGCTTGGCCAAATAAACAAGAATAGATCAGAGAGCATATATGAATAGGAATTATGCACCATAGAAACAATAATAGATCTAATAAAGATTCATGGATAAATATGATCATAAAGTGACAATTCATCTTACCCCAACAAACACACCAATCAGATGGATCATAATCATGTAGGAAGCTCATATGATCTTTGTAATGAGAAGTAAGGGAGAGTGAACCATCTAGCTACATCTATGGAACTATAGTCCAAAGGAATCTACTTACTGATGACCATGGCGGCCTTGAAGTTGATGGAGATGGCCATCGTGAATAATTTGTTGGGAAACGTAGTAGAAACAAAAAAGATCATCCTACGATAAAAACCAAGAACACTATGAAGATGCATTAATGATTTAAATCGAATCATTACCAACTCCTAGTTGCAATTGAATAAGAGTTGGTGTAGATCGTAGATGAAGTCCCTCTAACCGAAGACCAAAAGCACGGCCTCACCATAGATTGCAAGCATAGGATCTTCACGATCCGGCAACGCTTCACCTTCTAGAGCTAATAGTCGTCGGAGAAATATAGGAAGGAGATTAAAACCACAGTGGGCTTAATTACGAGGATTAGAGAGGATTTGGTCTAGCTCTAATTATCTCAATTAGATCCGGAACTAGAGAACTAGAGGAGGCTTCAAAATTTGTGTACAAAAGGGCCAAAACATCTAGTATATATAGGTGGGTGCTACAAGGGATGGGGGAGGAATCCCCCCCTTGCGCCGGCAAGGGGGAAACCCCCTCCAATTCGGCCTCCCCTTCCTTCTAGGGGGATCCTCCACCTATTGGGCCACTTTGGCCCAAGTGGCCCAATATGATTTCCACCACTTGGCCTTTTAAGGCCCGTTACTATTAAATTTATAAATATAAAAGCCTCCTAATTATTATTAAAACCTTTTATTATTAATTTAACATCTCGAATATATTTCCCGCATATATATTATTTATCATTATTACCTAATATTACCCGGTAAACCCGAAACCCTTCTGGTGACCCCAAAACGCTTTTGGTTCCTCTCGAAATTATTTGTAATACTAATGAAATGGTTTCATAAATATTTCCTCATTACTCCTGTCCTACTAAAACTCAACAGATTGTGGTTATCTTAAGCTTGTCACCATGTAGGTGCTGGAATTTGACCTATTTTGGACCGGCCCAATAACCAATTTTAGAATTCCTAATAAATCCTAGAGGCCCACTTAGCCCATTCGTGCAAGGCAAGAGGTGGGACTAAAGTTTAGTCCCATATTGCTAGTTTGGTAGGAGTTGGACCTCCTTATAAGGAAGGATGTTTCCCCACATGTATGAGCATGAGAACAAGAGAGACATTCACGTGTGCTCCTCCTTCGCCTCCCGCCTCGCCACGCCACGCCTCATCACGATGCGTAGTGGGTTGCGGGAATGAGCATACAACGTGCATCACAGGTTGGGACAGTAGGCCACCGAAATCTCGACACTTTGATTCATGTACGGGAGAAGGGTGATAAGGTTATTGGGGAGCTCTCTACGTGACTACTGACTTCTTCATCACGGACGCCACGGACATCGACGACCACTTCCCAAACGACAACTTCTTCCCCGACGTCAACAACATCTTTGATGACATGGTCGGTGACAACGTCAACGTCAACGGTAATGCTACTGCCCTTGCTCAGTACATGTTCATGTCTTTTCTGTTCGAGGTCCTACTAGAGTTTCTTGGTCTAGTTTCTGCTCTAGATATGGTTTAGTCTAGTTCACATGTTCACATAATATTTGCTTACTATCCTTTAGTTTGCCTGATAAGTCTTGTTTCTGTTATTGTGGCATACTCTCCTCTGCTTTGCATGTCCAGTATCGTTTTTGTTACTATGATCTTGTTCTATCTACTGTTTATTACATTTAAATCATTCAATAAATTGCTCATTTATCCAACAATCCAAAAATCTTATGATAGGCAATTTACCCCGAGTGGTTTTGCTACTTCCACGAGGCCTCCTATGTTTGACGGTGTGCACTATAAGAGGTGACGTGTGAGGGCCATTTTATGGTTTCAAACGATGAGCTTCTATGACGCCACTCTTTGTAGACTTGAAGGAGTTCTTGATCCTCAACAGGAACAAGCTTTTCAGAAATGGATACCGTGTTTAAGTCTGCTCTTTTGAGTGTTCTTGGTGAGAACATAGTTGATGCTTATGTGTCAATTGATAATAGCAAAGATATGTGGGATGCACTCGAGGCCGTTTTGGGTCACTCGAGGCCGTTTTGGGTCTGTGATGCCAGCACTGAGTTGTATATTATGGAACAATTCTATGATTACAAGATGACTGATGAGCGTTCTGTGGTTGAGCAAGCTCACAAGACACAGTCATTTGCTAGAGAACTTGAGCACTTCAATTATATGTTACTTGATAAGTTTGTTTCCGGAGGCATCATCACTAAGATTCCTCCCTCGTGGGGGAACTTTGCTACCTCTCTGAAGCATAAGAGACATGAGTTTTTTTGTTCTGGATCTCATTTCTACTCTTGATGTGGATGAAAAGGCGAGAGCAAAAGACATATGTGCTCGAGGTATTGAGGGAGGTTCTAGTGCCAATCGGATACAGAAGAAAAACTCCAACTCCACAAGTTAAAGAACAAGGGCAAGTTTGATGGTAAGGGAAAGTTTGATGGGAAGAATAAGGCTTCACATCACACAAACTTCAAGAAGAAGACTGACAAGAAGAAAGGTGTTTGTGATGTCTGCGGAGATCCTAATCATTGGACCCCTAGCTGCCCTAACCGTTATGACAAGCGGCAACATGGGAAAGGCGACAAGATCGCCAATGTTGTCATTGGTGACACTGAGATGAAGGATGTTGGGTATGATATACTTCCCACTATTTTCTCAGTATGTCGTTCCCCTAATTGGTTGATTGACACATGTGCTAATGTGCATATATGCGGTGATATTTTGATACGTCTCCAACGTATCTATAATTTTTGATTGTGTCATGCTATTATATTATCTGTTTTGGATGTTTTATATGCATTAATATGCTATTTTATATTATTTTTGGGACTAACCTATTAATCTAGAGCCTAGTGCCAGTTTCTATTTTTTCCTTGTTTTTGAGTATTGCAGATATGGAATATTAAATGGAGTCCAAACGTAATAAAATCTTTGCGATGATTTTTTCTTGAACAAAAGAGATCTACCAGGCTTGGAGTGCACGACAGGGAAGCTGCCAGGAAGTCACAAGCCAGGGGCGCGGCCACCCCCCTGGTCGCGCCTGGCAGGCTTGTGACTCCCTGGCAGGAGTCCTAGCCCTAATCTTCGTCCTATAAATACCCAAATATTCCCCCCAATACCCAAAAGAGACACGCAAATACTTTTCCGCCGCTAGAAGCCTCCTTCCAGAGAGATCCAATCTTGGAGACTTTTCCGGTAATCTGCCGGAGGGGGATTCGATCACGAAGGGCATCTACATCAACTCCATTGCCCCTCCAATGATGCGTGAGTAGTCCACCATAGACCTACAGGTCCATAGATAGTACCTAGATGGCTTCTTCTCTCTCTTTGTGCTTCAACACCATGTTCTTCATGATCTTCATGGATATCTATCCGATGTAATACTCTTTTGTGGTGTGTTTGTCGAGATCCGATGAATTGTGGGTTTATGTCCAGATTATCCATAAATATTATTTGAGTCTTTTCTGAATTCTTATATGCATGATTTCATATCTTTGTAAGTCTCTTCGAGTTATTGGTTCGGTTTGGCCAACTAGATTGGTAATTCTTGCAATGGGACAAGTGCTTAGTTTTGGGTTCAATCTTGCGGTGTCCTCACCCAGTGACAAAGTAGGCGTAGCGAGGCACGTATTGTATTGTTGCCATCAAGGGTAAAAGATGGGGTTTTCATCATATTGCTTGAGTTTATCCCTCTACATCATGTCATCTTACCTAATGTGTTACTCTGTTCTTCATGAACTTAATACTCTAGATGTAGGCAAGAGTCGATCGATGTGTGGAGTAATAGTAGTAGATGTAGAATCATTTCGGTCTACTTGACACCGATATGATGCCTATATGCATAATCATTGCCTTGGATGTCTTCATAATTATTGGCTTTTCTATCAATTGCTTGACAGTAATTTGTTCACCTATTGTGATACCTTTCCTTCAAGAGAGAAGCCTCTAGTGAAACCTATGGCCCCCGGGTCTAATTTCCATAATATATTTTCAGATCTATAAACCAAAAATACCAAAAATACATTGCTTCAATTTATTTACCTTTTTTACTTTCCGCAATCTTTTATATCTATCTCTATCAGATCTAATCCTTGCAAATAACCGTAAAGGGATTGACAACCCCTTTTAGCGTTGGGTGCAAGAGTTTGATTGTTTGTGTAGGTGCATCCATTGGTGACTTGCTTGTTCCTCCTATTGGATTGATACCTTGGTTCTCAACAACTAAGGGAAATACTTATCTACTTTGTTGCATCACCCTTTCCTCTTCAAGGGAAAACCAACGCACGCTCAAGAGGTAGCATATTTCCATGTTTTGTTCTTATCAGGCCGTAGGGACTACTTCCATGCTAATGGGCAATGGTTCAGGTGCTTCTATTCATGGTGTTGTCACGGTCGACCTGAAGTTTACTTAGGGGACGATCGTGCATTATCAGTCAATAAAAATCTTGTTAGCGGATCTCTTCTGTGTAGAGATGGCTACAAGCTTGTCTTCGAGTCCAATAAATTTGTAAAATCCAAGTTTGGAACTTTTGTTAGTAAAGGTTACTAGTCAGGAGGCTTGTTCAGACTATCCTCGTCAGATGTTTGTAATAAAGTTGTTAATCATGTTTGCAACAATAGTGAATCAAAAGTGTGACATTCACGTCTCTGTCATGTTAACTTTGGTTGCATGACGCAGCTAGCCAAGTTGAATTTAATCCCTAATTTCAGCTTGTCAAGGGATCTAAGTGTCAAGTTTGTGTGCAAGCTAAGCAACCTCGTAAGTCTCATACAACCGCGGAAACAAGAAATCTTGTGCCACTAGAACTCATACATTCAGATCTTTGTGAAATGAATGGTGTTTTGACAAAAGGTGGAAAGAAATATTTCATGACGTTAATTGATGACTCCACTAGATATTGCCATGTGTATCTTTTGAAATCAAAAGATGAGGCTTTACACTTTTTCAAGAACTATAAACTTGAAGTGGAAAACCAACTTGATCGGAAAATCAAGAGGCTTAGGTCTGATCGTGGTGGAGAGTACTTTTCCAAAGAATTTGATCCTTTTTGCGCGGAACATGGTATAATCCATGAGAGGGCGCCTCCCTATTCACCTTAGTCAAATGGGGTAGCCGAAAGAAAGAACCATACTCTAACTGATTTGGTTAACGCCATGTTAGACACATCGGGTCTCTCCAAGGCATGGTGTGGGGAGGCAATATTAACTACATGTCATGTCCTAAATCGCCCATGAAGAACAAAGAGATAATTCCATTCGAGGAATGGGAGAGGAAAAGGTTAAAACCCTCTTACCTAAGAACTTGGCATTGCTTGGCGAAAGTCAATATACCAATTCCAAAGAAGCGCAAGGTTGGACCAAAAACTGTGGATTGCGTTTTATTGGGCTATGCTTTTCATAGCATTTGTCATGGATTTGTCACGGCAGATGTCCGGGTGAACGGACTTAGGTTCGGGGCAGAAGACGCAACTACGTGGCGGCTTGAAGGGGTTGATCGGAATCGAGAGACACGGATTTTACCCAGGTTCGGCCCCTCCGATGGAGGTAAAAGCCAACGTCCTGCTTGTTTGGTATTGATGATGAAGGAGATCTCTCGGTTACAAGGGTGTTGTTTGCTACCTCTAATCACGAGAGCCTCTAATCTGTCTATCTCTAATCTCTTGTGTTGTCTAAACTTGTGGACTTGTGAATCTTGTCCCTCTAGGGGCGCTCTACCCCTTCTTATCTAAGTGGAGAGGGTAGGTTTAGAAATAGAGTCCTACTAGATGTAGGATTAGGATTAGTCTCTTTAGAATACTATTTCGGGTCTTGTTTCTCTTGTAAGGAAATCCTTTCTCCTTTAGGCCTTCTCTTGTGAGCCGCCTGGCGCCGGCTCACACGCCGGGTCTTGGGCCTGGTCGTCCTGCGGCCCGCCAGCCGGATCACCAATAAAACGTCATGTCTTTACCGGGTCTCTTGTGAGTCGTCAGGCCGGGTCATACCGCGGGGTATATCCCCGATATTAGCCCCCAGGTTAGCTTGAATTTATTCATGCTAAGCTCCTGAAATAAGAGTAACAAATATGTTAAGTGGCCGGCTTGCTCCTTTGGCCGGCTTATAAAATGGCTCCTCAGAAATCCGGATCTTTTATGAACGAGTCGTCTTGATAATCATCTTGCTTTTCAATGTCCTTTGAAAAATATTGAGAATAGAACACCCATATGCCATTGATTTGGCTTCCAATATTCTTGGCGGGTCATCTCGCCGGGTCATAATCATTGATGATGCCGGGTCATTATCGTTGGTGACGCCGGGTCAAATAACTAGAATCCGGCTGACTTGATAAACATATTGGGATGAAAATCCATCTGATGTAAAACCGGACTTCCATTGTTATGAAGGAGGGCGGCTTATATAAAATCTGGCGAGTTATGATCTTTTGATAACGCCGGGTCATGAATGTTTGGTGACGTCGGGTCTAACAAATGAACTCCATAATTAACATCTTTGAACATTCTCCTCAAAGTTTTTGATATGTCCATATTACCTGTAGCCCCCAAGCTCCAAGATTATCCATGATAACTTGGTGCTTTGCAATAATATTTTGGACTGTGTAGCCCCCAAGTGTCGGGTTGTCATGTCTGCATCAACCTGGGACTTATAACTGTCTTATACCTTATGAAACTTCAGCAGGTGTAGCCCCCAAGGGCCGGCTTATCACAATGTGACGCGTCGGGTCTTCAATTTGAACCTCTTAATCTGTTAAACAGTTGAATACTGTAGCCCCCAAGTGCTAGGTCGCACACCTGCGGGAACTTGGGACTTTAGAAAATTTGATCTGAGCGGTGTAGCCCCCAAGTGTCGGGTCAGTAAGAATTATTGGGCTGGGACTTAGAAAAATGTAGAAAGGCCAGCTCATCTCCTTAAAATAATATGGTCTTGCTGGCAATGTAATGATTTGAAAACCGGCTTGCATTAGCCCCCAAGTGTCGTGGTGCGTGCTCGCAGCGACAAGGGACTTGCATACTTGATATAAACCGTATTTGAATAGTGTAGCCCCCAAGTGCCGGGTCGTCTGCCTGCGACGACTTGGGACTATGTAAAAATAATATAACTCACCACAATTTGTTGAATGAATCCTTGACCGTGGTTGTAGTATAACCCGGAATGAATATCCTGGAATAATTCCTTTGTCTTTGACATGAAATCCCTGATCGTGGTTGCAGTGCAACCCGGCAAATATATGTTTGGAGAAATCCATGAGTGTTGTAGATTACTATAGAGCACATTTGAAGAAATCTGAGAACCAGCCAATTAGATGACACGACATTATATCTGATAGGGCAGCTTTTGAATAATAATGAATTCTCTGAGCTAGCTTAAAAACCCCAATCATTTAGTACCGGTTATGATAAACCATGAAGATCCAGCCAAGGTTGGCTATTAAAGATCCATTTGTTTTTGCAGAATACTTAACAACGGCTCATCTTAAGAGATAAACCTGCAAAAATGAACAAGACAGGATATATTCTGCATTGTTGTAAGGGCGGCTTGGAAAAAGCATAACCTGGAGATGTTAAAATCTTTCATAACATTGCTCCTTCTTTCATAATCTTGCTCTGACCCGGCTTGATAAGCTGGCATGACATGTGAATATGATGCAATGTATGATGCTATGTATGATGTAATGTTAACTTGTCAATATTTTTGGCTTGAAAGCCGGTTGTTAGCATTAGATAAGCTACACCCGGAGGTGGGAAGCCCCCTTCGATAACCAAAGTTGACTTGTCAACTTTTTTGGCATAAGAGTCGGCTGTTAGGGTTAGATAAGCTACACCCGAGGGTGGGAAGCCCCCTTCGACAGCCAATGTTGACTTGTCAACATTTTTGGCGTGAAAGCCGGTTGTTAGGGATATATAAGCTACACCCGGAGATGGGAAGCCCCCTTCGACAACCAAAGTTGACTTGTCAACTTTTTTGGCATAAGAGCCGGCTGTTAGGGTTAGATAAGCTATACCCGAAGGTAGGAAGCCCCCTTCGACAGCCAATGTTGACTTGTCAACATTTTTGGCATGAAAGCCGGTTGTTAGGGATAGATAAGCTACACCCGGAGGTGGGAATACCCCTTCGAATACCAAATTGACGGAGTCAACTTTGTGCACCATCTTGTAAGTCGCCATCTTGTAAACCGCCACCTTGTATGAAGAACGGCAGAAGCTCCAAGTGACTTTATGATGATCCAATGAATTCAGGCACCTGTGTTTGAACGGTATAACTCAGCGGTTCGTCCTCTTGGGAAACTTTTAATCTTCCGCCAAAAATGTAGTAGCTCCCAGGTTGGGTTTTCTCTTGCAAAGACCCGAGGTTCTCATTGAAAACGACCAAATGAGCCTCGCCATGTCTGTAGCCCCCGAGTCTTAAGTTGACTCGAAGAGACGGCTTGAGAGTCTCCACTAATGGTCGAGGTTGACCGTGGTGGGTTATAGATGATCCCGTATGAATTGTTTCAATGATCCGGTTGATGGGTTTTTTCTGGCCGGTTGTTGAAGTTAACCAAACCGCAGTGGCGGCGACTTGCGCGTTTGTCCGTTTGAGCGGCTTGTACAAGCGAGCACTACACCGATATGTCAATGTAGATTGGCCCACCGGGTGGCGATTCAGAACCGTCAGTTGGGCAGCTTGTACTGGTGTATGCAGCCACTGACGTATTGATGTAGATGTAGAAGTCAGCCGTGACGTAGTCGCGAGAGACGGCCACGGCACTGTAAGCCAGCGCGGCAGCGAGAGATAGCCGCGGCATTGTAAGTCGGTGCCGTCGTGAGAGACGGCTGTGGTGTTGTAAGCCGACGCGGTCGCGACATACGGTCACGACGTTGTAAGCCAGCGCGGATGGCGAGAGACGGCCACATCATTGTAAGCCAAGGCCTTGATGTAGATCGAACCAGAGGAACGGCGACTTGTGCTCGTCCGTATTCGCGATACAACGCCACCTTTGTTTTGAATAATCCGCCCTGCATAAAGAAGAATTTAACATGCCAGAGTAGTTGCTCTCTTATGAATTAGTCTGTATGAAAAAACAGATAGGATGAATACCACCTGAATTTTTCACCGGATGAATATGGATACAGTTACTAAATAATCTCAGCCAGACGATCACTACTTAACTGCACTTCCAATATAAGAATGGCACCCACGTGCACCCTCCATTTTTTCTTTTTTTATCTTCCCGTCCAACCGGTCCTCCTCCTCTCTCCCTTTCCTTATCCTTCCACCGACCGTACAGGGGGAGAGGCAAAACACAGCGGTGAGTGCGGGCTGACTCGGTTGGCGCAGCAGGCGAGCAGAGCGGGAGCCATGGCGCGGGAGAGGTGAGCCATGACGGAGGGGGGGGGGGGGGGGGGGGGGGCTTGGCCGAGGTGGGGTGCGGCCGCAGCGGAGAGGAGGCGAGCAAATGAAGTTTCCTACGTGGTAAGCCGCCGTGGAGGTAAAGCGACAGCGATTTAGAGGTCTCGGCGGCTGGCCACGGCCGCGACCCGGTGGATGCAGCTGGGAAGGAGGTGGGCCATGGCGTCCACAGCAGGCACTACGGGGCGTCGTTGCCCAAATATGAGGTGGAGCGCGGCGTGGCGCAGGCGTGCTTGGGAGACCACGGCGAGCCGGAGTAGGGGCTCGGTTGACAGGCATGGCCGCTGGCGCAGAGCAACCATTGCGGGGTACGCAGAGGCAAGGCCATGGTGGTGGGACTCGAAGCAGGTGCAGCCA
Organism: Hordeum marinum; assembly: GCA_022496015.1. Taxonomy (NCBI): domain Eukaryota; kingdom Viridiplantae; phylum Streptophyta; class Magnoliopsida; order Poales; family Poaceae; genus Hordeum; species Hordeum marinum. Next base: position 543,509,375 of record CM039674.1, read on the forward strand.
TGGCGGCTCAGGCATGAAGCAGCAGATCAGAGCTGGCGGCCGGCGTGTGTGGATGGGTGTGGAGGTGTGGCAAAGCGGGCGAGGCAGAGGTGCGTGGTGGGGGCTGAACGCGGGAGAAGCGTCGACGCAAAGCTCAACGGCGCGTAGAATCCTTCGTGGCGGAGACGGCAGATCAGGCTGGTGAAGCTGATGCGGCAGAAGGTGATGGTGCTGGAGTTTTACGGCGGTGTCTCCGATGAATGTCGGCAGCATCCGGCAAGCAGCGGCAGCGGCGGCAACACTCCAGCAAGTGGCGGCAGAGGTGGCGTCCTCCACGACACTCCAGTAATTGACGGCAGCGACGGCGGGCTCAGCTAAACTCCGGCAAGTGGCCGCCGCGTCGGAGTGCTCCAATTGATCCTTTTGCCTGGCTTGCTATGTCACTTCGGCTAGGACTTGGTTCCTTCTGATTTGACGCGGAGTAGACGTAGTTATTTTTGTCTGACTTGATTCTTGTTTTGTTGGCCTGACGCGACAGTGATTGGAAAAAGTAAACACCAAAAAGGGCGCCTAAACCTGTTTTTTTCTTGCGTAATGATGTTGAAAACATTGTACCAATCGGACACGGCTCCACTCAGATTTTTCCGATCTCGGCGACGAGCGGCAACATCAACCAAACCGATCTTGTGTTTGATTTCGACGAGTCGGGTTGCATAGGTGGCGCAGTGACGCAACCGTAATTCTCTTGTCTCAATCTCGTCTGAACCGTTCCGACTGCTTGTCATGGCGACATGTAAATCCTTTTGCGCTGCCCTTTCTTTTCGACGTATCGTGAGCATCTCGATCATTGAAAAAAATCCCTCCAAGAAATCAATACCACTATGCGTGGCCCCACGGTGGGCGCCAACTATCGTGAATTTTTCACGGCAGATGTCCGGTTGAACGGACTTAGGTTCGGGGCAGAAGACGCAACTACGTGGCGGCTTGAAGGGGTTGATCGGAATCGAGAGACATGGAGTTTACCCAGGTTCGGCCCCTCCGATGGAGGTAAAAGCCTATGTCCTGCTTGTCCGGTATTGATGATGAAGGAGATCTCTCGGTTACAAGGGTGTTGTTTGCTACCTCTAATCACGAGAGCCTCTAATCTGTCCATCTCTAATCTCTTGTGTTGTCTAAACTTGTGGGCTTGTGAATCTTGTCCCTCTAGGGGTGCTCTACCCCTCCTTATATAAGTGGAGAAGGTAGGTTTACAAATAGAGTCCTACTAGAAGTAGGATTAAGACTAATCTCTTTAAAATTCTATTCTGGGTCTTGTTTCTCTCGTAAGGAAATCCTTTCTCCTTTAGGCCTTCTCTTGTGATCTGCCTGGCGTCGGCTCACACGCCGGGTCTTGGGCCTGGTCGTCTTGCGGCCCGCCAGCCGGATCATCAATAAAACATCATGTCTTTACCGGGTCTCCTGTGAGTCGCCAGGCCGGGTCATATCGCGGGGTATATCCCCGACAGCATTAGTTATAGATTCTTGATCGTAGAATCTGGGGTATCGGACATGCATGTTGGTACAATCATGGAGTCGAATGATGTGACTTCCTTTGAAGATATCTTTCCCATGAAGGATACGTGTAGCTCATCAAATCAGGAGTTGCCTAGTTCATCAAGTCGAGATGTAGTTGCAATTTCTGGACCTACCATTCCGATGCAACATCTTGAAGATCATACGGAGGAAAATAATGAGACTCCTAAAAGGAGCAAGAGACAGAGGACTTCAAAGTCCTTTGGTGATGATTTTCTTGAGTATCTCATTGATGACGCTCCTAGTTCTATTTTGGAGGCCTATGCATCTGAAGATGCTGACTACTGGAAGTAAGCAGTCCGTAGTGAGATGGATTCCATCTTGGCAAATGAAACTTGGGAGATTACTGATCGTCCTTATGAGTGCAAACCTATAGGATGCAAATGGGTGTTCAAGAAGAAGCTTAGGCCTGATGGTACTGATACATCTCCAACGTATCTATAATTTATGAAGTATTCATGCCATATTTACAACAATTTTATATGGTTTTGGTATGATTTGCATGGAACTAACCCGGACTGACGTGGTTTCCAGCAGAACTACCGTGGTGTTTGTTTTTTTTGTGTAGAAATAAAAGTTCTCCAAATGCAACGAAACTTTTTGACGATTTTTTGGAACAAAAGAGGCAGTAGAAGCTTCATGGGAGGGCCAGAAGAGCCATGATGTGTCCACAACCCACCAGGGCACGCCAGCCCCCTCTAGCGTGCCCTCGTGTCTTGTGGGCCCCTCATGGCCCATCTTCGTGTGAAACCGATGCCCAAAAATCCTATATATTCAGAAACCCCAGAAATAACCATAGATCAGAAGTTCCGCTGTCGCAAGCCTCTTTAACCACAAATAAACAATCTAGACCCCGTTCCGGCACCTTGTAGGAGGGGGGAATCATCACCGGGTGCCATCTTCATCATCCCTATGGTCTCCATGACGACGAGGGAGTAATCCACCCTCGGGGATGAGGGTTTGTACCACTAGCTATGTGTTTAATCTCTCTCTCTTTCTCTCTCTCTCTCTCTCGTGTTCTTGATTTGGCACGATCTTGATGTATAGCGGGCTTTGTTAATATAGTTGGATCATATGGTGTTTTCCCCTCTCTATCTTGTTGTGATGAATTGAGTTTTCCCTTTGAGATTTTATTATTACCGGATTGAATACTTTTATGGATTTGAGAGCACTTGATCTATGTCTTGGCACTCAACTCACGGATTCCCAAGGTGACATTGGGGGTAATCTATGCATAGGGGTTGATGCATGTTTTCGTCCTACTTTCTTCGTTAGAAATCTTGGGGCACTCTTTGAGGTTCTTTGTGTTGGATTGAGTATTATGAATCTGAAATTATTTGATGTGTATTGTATAATTAACTCATGGATACTTGTGGTGGCATTGGAGTATCTAGGAGACATTAGAGTTGGTTGATGTGTATAATATGGTGTTATTTTAGTATGAACTCTTAGATAGATCAATCGAAAAGATAAGTTGGTGTTATTCTAGTACGAACTCTTGGATAAATCGATCGGAAAGGATAACTTTAAGGTGGTTTCATACCCTACAAACAATTTCTTCTTATGTTCTCCGCTAGATTAGAAATTTGGAGTGATTCGTCGTTGCACGTTGAGGGATGGTTATGTGATCCAATTATGTTAGCGTTGTTGAGAGATTGCACTAGCGAAAGTACGGACCCTGGGCCTTGTTTTCAAGCATTGCAATACGTTTGTGATCACTTTTGTTACTTGCTACCTTGCTATTTTTTATTGTTACTATTACAAAAAAATCAATATGTACTATCATTACTACACTTGTATCACCATCCCTTTGCCGAACTAGTGCACCTATACAATTTACCATTGTATTTGGTGTGTTGGAGACACAAGAGACTTTTTATTATTTGGTTGTATGGTTGTTTGAGAGAGACCATCTTCATCCTATGCCTCCCATGGATTGATAAACCTTAGGTCATCCACTTGAGGGAAATTTTCTATTGTCCTACAAAAATCTACGCTTGGAGGCCCAACACAAGTCTACAAGAACAAGTTGTGTAATAGACATCGGGTACTATTGAGAAGTACAAGGCACGACTCATGGCTAAGGGTTATACCCAAAAGGAAGGTGAAGACTTCTTTGATACTTACTCACCCATGGCTCAACTGACCACTATTTGAGTACTACTTTCACTAGATGCCTCACATGGTCTTGTCGTTCATCAAATGGATGTTAAGACTTCTTTCCTAAATGGAGAGTTGGACGAGGAAATTTACATGGAACAATGACGTGCCTTGAGATTGCGTCGGTATTTCCCCAAAGAGGAAGGGATGATGCAGCACAACGACAGTAAGTATTTCCCTCAGTTATGAAACCAAGGTATCAATCCGTAGAGGAAGATCACGCACCCACGTAAATAACACATGCACACAAATAACAAATACTTGCAACCCAACGCGAAAGAGAGGTTGTCAAGCTCTCTGCGGTAAATAGATAGATTAGGTAATGATAGTTTTGTCAAATAGATCTCGCAAGAATACAAAAAAATAAGTAAACAAAAAGTGCAGCAATGTATTTTTGTTTTTTGGATTAATAGATCTGAAAACAAAAAGGGCAAAAATAGTAGATCGGAAAGCAATATGTTGGAAAAGTAGACCCGGGGCCATAGATTTCACTAGTGGCTTCTCTCATGAGTATAGCACACGGTGGGTGAACAAATTAATGTTGGGCAATTGATAGAAGATCAAATAATCATGATGATATCTAGGCAATGATCATTATATAGGCATCACTTCCAAGATAAGAAGACCAAAATGATTCTGGATCTACTTCTATTACTCCACACATCGACCGCTATCCAACATGCATCTAGTGTATCAAGTTCATGGGAAAATGGAGTAATGCAATAAGAATGGTGACATGATGTAGACCAGATCTATTCAAGTAGGAATAGGCCCCATCTTATTATCCTTGATGGCAACGATACATGTGTGTCTTGCTTCCCCTTTTGTCAGTGGGAAAGAACACCAATGGATCGAACCCATCACAAAGCACCACTTCCCATGGCAAGAAAAATTGATCTAGTTGGCCTAACTAAACCAAAGATTCGAAGAAAAAATACGTGGCTATAAGTAATCATGCAAATAATATATCAAAGAAGACTCAAATCAAATTCATGGATAGAAACTGATCATGAACTCAAAATTCATCGGATCCAAACAAACACACCGCAAAAATCATTACATCGAATAGATCTCCAAGAGACCATTGTATTGAGAATCACGGAGAGAGAGAGAGAGAGAGGAAGCCATCTAACTATTGCCTACAGACCCATAGGTCTATGGTGGACTACTCACGCATCGTCGGAGAAGCTCCTCTGATGAAGATGAACCCCTCCGTGATGGTGTTAGATTGGATCTCGAGGTTCTGGAACTTGCGACGGCTGGAATTGTGTTTCGTCGACTCTCCTAGGGGTTTACAAAAATATGGGAATTTATAGGCTTGATGGTCGATTGAGGGGGGTCCCAAGGTGGGCACCCTCCACCAGGCCGTGCTAGGGGCCTCTAGCGCGCCCTAGTGGAGGGTGGCCACCCTAGGCCCCCTCTCCTGGTGCTCTTTGGCCCATCCTCACTCTTCTGGTCCAAAGAAAATCTCCAAAAATTCCCGCAGCGTTTGGGATCTGTTTGGTACTGATTTTCTGCGAAGTAAAAAAATAAGCAAAAACAGCAACTAGCACTTTGGCACTATGTAATAGGTTAGTCCCAAAAATGATATAAAGTTGCTATAAAATGATTGTTAAACATCCAAGATTGATAATATAATAGTATGAAATAAGCAAAAATTATAGATACGTTGGAGACGTAACAGCGTCCCCAAGCTTAATTCCTACTCGTCCTCGAGTAGGTAAATGATAAAAACAGATTTTTTGATGTGGAATGCTTCCTAACATGTTCATCATATATTCTTTTCTTTGTAGCATGGACATTCGGACTTTTAAATGGTTCAAAGCGATAGTCTAGTTTTGACATGAAAACTATAATACTCAAGCATATCAACAAGCAAACATGTCTTTCAAAATATCAATGCTAAAGCAAGTTATCCCTGTCCCATCATGCTCAATCATTGATCCATTCACAATGCACACTCAAATATTATCTACACCTAATGCTCAAGTACGATCATAGTGCCTCCTAGTTGGTGCTTTATAAGAGAAGATGGAGACTCAAATTACAAAACAAAAATTGCACAAAGTAAATAGATAGGCCCTTCGTACAAGGAAGTAGGGATTTGTAGAGCTGCTAGAGCTCAAGTGTTTAAATTGATAGAGAAAAATATTTTGAGTGGCATGCCTTTCCTGTCAACGAAAATGACTGAGAGATTTCAATATATTTCCATGCTACATACATCATAGGCGGTTCCCAAACAGAAAATAAAGTTTATTCCTTTTTCCACCAGACTTTCACTTTCCATGGCTAGCCGAATCCGCTTTTGCCTTCCATACCAAAACTTTCCAAGGAATTTATTATTTGACAACATAAAGTAATTTTTTTGTCTCATTGTGGGACTGGGAATCCCTATTACTGTCATACTCTCATGCAATGACAAGTGAATAAACATTCATCTTGAGAATAACACATCTAGCATGGAAAAATATCGGTCACTCCCTACCGTTCCATGAGCGGTACGAACACACAAAAAGGAAATTTTATTTTTAAATTTAGAGATGGAACATACAAATTTGCTTGGAACGACATGGAAATACCGTATATAGGTAGGTATGGTGGACTCATATGAAAGAACTGGTTTAAGGATTTTGGATAAACACGTAGTATTTATACTTAGTACAAGTGAAGGCTAGCAAGGGATTGAGAAGCATCCAACCAAGAAATGAAAAATCACATAAGCGAGAATTAAGCATAACTAACACTGAATAATGCACCATAAGTACGATGTAATTTCGTATCATAACTATTGATTTTCCTGGTTGCATAGGGAATCATAAACCTTAACACCAATATTTTTACTAAGCATAATTACTTACTAACATAACTCACATATTACTATTGTCATGTCTCAAAACTATTACAAAGAATCAAGTTTAATTTGTCCAATGATCTTCATGAAAGTTTTTATTATATCCCTGTTGAATATCTATCACTTTGGGACTAGTTTCATATATTGCAATTGCTTTTGACAAGCTCACATGGATGTAAGTGAAGAACATTAGCATACAAGTTTCATCTCTCAAAAGTAATATAAGTGAAGCATGAGAGGATTTATTAAAAATTAATAAATCTCAAATTAATATAAGTGAAGCATGAGAGTATTTATTCAAACATCTAAAAGCACGTCGTGCTCAAAAAGATATAAGTGAACCACTAGGGCAATTCCTTTGCTCAATAGATTTAAGTGAGGCATAAAGAGCAATTCTAGAAAATCTTGGCATAATTTTGGCTCTCTCTAATAGGTGTGTGAAGCAAGGATAAAAGCAAATAAAGCAAATATACAAGACGCTCCAAGCAAAAATCATGATATGTGACGAATAAAAATATAGTTCCAAGTAAAATACCGATGGTTGCTAGAAGAAAGAGGGGATGCCCAGGGCATCCCCAAGCTTAGTTGCTTGTCACTCTTTGGATATTTCCTTGGGTTTCTGTAGCATCCCCAAGATTAGTCTCTTCTTACTCCTTATTCCTTCACCCATTGTGATCTCACCCAAAACTTGAAAACTTCAATCACACAAAACTTGACAAAATTCTCGTGAGATCCGTTAGTATAATAAAGCAAATTACCACTTTAGGTACTGTTGTAAACCCATTCATATTTTATTATTTATAATTTATTGTAACTTTACCATGACTTATACCCCCCGATACAAGCCATAGATTCATCAAAACAAGCACACAATGCAACAAAAACAGAATATGTTTCAGACAGAACAGTCTGTAGTAATGTGTTCTCTACCCATACTTATGGGAATCCAAAAATTCTGAAAAATTAGGGAAACTTAAAGAATTTTTATATAAATACTTTGTAAAAATTTCAGCTCAATATCACGTTCCGGTAAAAAACGAAAATTCGTGCGCTGGGAACAAAGTTTCTGTTTTAGATTCAGCATTGTTTCTACTCATTTTATGGATCATCCTAAAGGCATTACTTCGCACAAACACTAAATAAAACATAAAAACACAATAATAACAGAATCATAATTTTGCAAAACACTCATAACAGAAAGGAAAAGATAAAAAAAATATTCATAGGGTTGCCTCCCAACAAGCGCTATCGTTTTACGCCGCCTAGCTAGGCATAACACATAGATTCAAGTATTGTCATCCTTAGTTTTCACTCCATAGAAGGCCCTCATGATTGATTCATATGGTGGCTTAATTCTTGTTCTAGGTAATTGTTCCATACCCTTTCTAAGAGGAAACTGAAACTTGATATTGCCTTCTTTCATATCAATCACGACACTTATAGTGCGTAAAAACGGTCTACCAAGTATGATAGGACAAGAAAGATTGCAATCAATATCAAAAACAATAAAATAAATGGGAACATAGTTTCTATTTGCAAGAATAAGAACATCATTAATTCTTCCCAAAGGCTTTTTAATAGTATAATTTGCCAAATGCAAATTAAGATAACATTTTTCAATATTGGTAAGACCAAGCACATCACATGAAGATTTTGGAATTGTGGAAACACTAGCACCCAAATCACACAAAGCAAAGCATTCATAATTTTTAATATTGACTTTAATGGTAGGTTCCCACTCATCATGCAATTTTCTAGGAATTGAAATCTCTAATTCCAACTTTTCTTCTAAAGACTTCATCATTGCATCAACGATATGTTTAGTAAACGCTTTATTTTGTTCATAAGCATGGGGGATTTATCATGAATTGCAGCAAAGAAATACAATCAACCAAGGAGCAACTCTCATAATTAAAGTCTTTGTAATAAAAAATAGTGGGTACATCACTAGTTAAAGTTTTAACCTCTCCAAACCCACTTTAATCAAAATTTTCATCAAGATTTTCACCCCCCCAAATCATTGGGATGCCCTCTAGCTAAAGTTGAATCTTCTTCAGTCCCTTTATCATCAATTTTAACATTAATAAACAAGGAATCAATAGATCAAACACCAATCATTTTAAGATCTTCATCATTATTATCCTCTAGGGAAATTGGTTTAGCAGCCATTTGAGTCACTAAAGTGGCTTGTGCATCGGATATTTTCCCTAGCAAATTTTCAGCATGAGCATACTTAATTTGGAGATTAGCAACTTCTCTACTAATATCATCAAGTTGTTTTGTTATGGCCTCTAGTGTGGTAGAGTGTTCTTTAAGCTCCTTGGTGAAATGATTATTAAGCTCAAATTGCATAGTCATATATTACTTGGTACTTTTTCCAATCTCAAGAAAAATATTAGGGTAAGGAACATCATAATATCTTCATTGAGCCATCATGCCTATGTAAACAAGATTGCAAGCAAACAAGAGATCTGACGAGAAAAAGGCAAACAGAAAAGAGAGGGCGAATAAACCGACAAATTTGTGAAGTGGGGGAGAGGAAAACGAGAGGCAAATGGAAAATAATGTAAATTGCAAGGAGATGAGATTTGTGATTAGGAACCTAGTATATGAGATTGCTTCCTCCCCGGCAACGGCGCTAGAATTTCCGTTGACGTGGCTTGAGACTGCATCGGTATTTCCCCAAACACTACAGGAATCAGGTAATTTGCTGTCTGCCATGGCTAACGGCAAAGGGAAGGACCCCGGACGGCAAAGGCCTTTGTCGTCCGTCAGCAAACGGCAAAAATTCTGGAAAAGAAAAACCCGGTAAAGCGGTCCTTTTCCGTCCGCCTCAGGACCACGGACGGCAAAGAATCTTTGTCGTGGGGGAGCGGATGGCAAAGAGCTTGGACAACAGACCCAGGGGCTACGGCCGTCAAGTGTTAACGGCGGTTCTTTGTCGTCTACTCCTTTTGCTATCGGCCTTGTGCCCCCATTGCCGTCGGTGGGCGGACGGCAAAGGGTAAGGCCCTTTGCCCCTGGGGTCCCCCTTTGTCGTCGGCCTTGGGCCCCTGCCGCTGTTAGGTAATTCATCATCTATATCCATCTGGTAATCAAGTTTGTCAGTTTTATTACGTCCATGCAACCTACACGGTAATAGGTAGAGATAGGTCCTAATCCCACCCGAGTATGTGTAGATGTTGGGAGACGTAGTAGTAAATCAAAAATTTCCTACGTTCACCAAGATCTATCTATGGATAAACCAGCAACGAGAGGGGAGAGATTGCATCTTCATACCTTTGAAGATCGCTAAGCGGAAGCGTTACAAGAACGCGGTTGATGGAGTCGTACTCGCAGCGATTCAGATCGCGGTAGATCCGATCAAGTGCCGAACGGACGGCACCTCCGCGTTCAACACACGTGCAGCCCGGTGACGTCTCCAACACCTTGATCCAGCAAGGAGGAAGGAGAGGTTGGGGAAGGGCTCCAACAGCAGCACGACGGCGTGGTGGTGGTGGAGTAGCAAGGTATTCCGACAGGGCTTCGCCTAAGCGCTGCGGAGGAGGAAGAAGAGAGGTAGGGCTTTGCCGTGAGAGAGAGAGATCAAATCTTGTCTCAAAACATCCAAAACCTCAAGTATATATAGGAGGAGGGACGTGGAGGGCTGGCTTGGCCTCTACTCCAAAGAGGAGATGGCCGGCCGAATTAAAGGGAGAGTCCACCTCCCACAAGGGAGGTGGATCTCCTCCTTTTAAATCCTTTTTGCCTTATCTCCTTATCTCCAGCCGCATGGGCCTTTAGCAAAAGTCTTGCCCAGCCCAATAAGGGCTGGCACACTTTATCTAACAGCCCATGTGGTCCTTTGGTCGTCACACCCCTCCCGGGGGTCCTCCGGCACCCTCCCGGCACTCCCGGTACACTACCGATGAGCCCGAAAACTTTCCGGTGACCAAAACTGGACTTCCTATATATCAATCTTTACCTCCGGACCATTCCGGAGCTCCTCGTGACGTCCGGGATCTCATCCGGGACTCCTAACAACCTTAGGTAATCACGTATACCATTTCCCTATAACCCTAGCGTCATCGAACCTTAAGTGTGTAGACCCTACGGGTTCGGGAGACACGTAGACATGACCGAGACACTTCTCTGGCCAATAACCAACAGCGGGATCTGGATACCCATGTTGGCTCCCACGTACTCCACGATGATCTCATCGGATGAACCACGATGTCGGGGATTCAATCAATCCCGTATTCAATTCCCTTTGTCTATCGGTATGATACTTGCCCGAGATTTGATCGTCGGTATCCCCATACCTTGTTCAATCTCGTTACTGGCAAGTCTCTTTACTCGTTCCGTAATACATCATCCCGTGGCTAACTCCTTAGTCACATTGAGCTCATTATGATGATGTCTTACCGAGTGGGCCCAGAGATACCTCTCCGTCACACGGAGTGACAAATCCCAGTCTCGATTCGTGCCAACCCAACAGATACTTTCAGAGATACCCGTAGTGCACCTTTATAGCCACCCAGTTACGTTGTGACGTTTGACACACCCAAAGCATTCCTATGGTATCCGGGAGTTGCACAATCTCATGGTCTAAGGAAACGATACTTGACATTGAAAAGCTTTAGCAAATTAACTACACGATCTAGTGCTATGCTTAGGATTGGGTCTTGTCCATCACATCATTCTCCTAATGATGTGATCCCGTTATCAACGACATCCAATGTCCATGGCCATGAAACCGTGACCATCTATTGATCAACGAGCTAGTCAACTAGAGGCTCACTAGGGACATGTTGTGGTCTATGTATTCACACATGTATTATGGTTTCCGGTTAACACAATTATAGCATGAACAATAGACAATTATCATGAACAAGGAAATACAATAATAACCATTTTATTATTGCCTCTAGGGCATATTTCCAACAGTCTCCCACTTGCACTAGAGTCAATAATCTAGTTCACATCACCATGTGATTAACACTTACATCACCATGTGATCATATCATCATGTGATTAACACTCAATAAGTTCTGGGGTTTGTTCATGTTCTGCTCGTGAAAGAGGTTTTTTTAGTCAACGGGTCTGCGACATTCAGATCCGTGTGTAGCTTGCAAACTTTCCATGTCATATTTGTAGATACTGCTCCCACGCTCCACTTGGAGCTATTCCAAATGGCTGCTCCACTATACGTAGCCAGATTTCTACTAAGAGTCATCCGGATTGGAGTTAAAGCTTGCATCATCGTAACCCTTTACGATGAACTCTTTATCACCTCCATAATCGAGAAATATTTCCTTAGTTCTCAAGTTACTAAGGATAACTTTGACCATTGTCCAGTGATACACTCTTCGATTACTCTTGTACCCCTTGACAGACTCATGGCAAGGCACACACAGGTGCGGTACACAGCATGGCATACTATATAGAGCCTATGGCTAAAGCATAGGAGATGACACTCATCTTTTCTTTATCTTCTGCCGTGGTCAGGTATTGAGTCTTACTCAATTTCACACCTTACAATACAGTCAAGAACTCCTTCTTTGACCCATCTATTTTGAACTCCTTCAAAAACTTGTCAAGGTATGTCTTCGTCGAAAAAACTTATCAAGCGAATTGATCTATCCCTATAGATCTTGATGCTCAATAAAATAGTAGCTTTATCTGGGTCTTCCTTTGAAAAAACTCTTTTCAAACTACCCTTCATGCTCTTCCAGAAATTCTACATCATTTCCGATCAATAATATGTCAACTACATATTCTTATAAGAAATTCTATAGTGCTCCCACTCACTTTCTTTCAAATACAAGTTTCTCATAAACTTTGTATAAACTTAAACACTTTGATCACCTCATCAAAGCATATATTCCAACTCCGACATGCTTGCTCCAGTCCATAGAAGGATCGCTAGAGTTTGCATATTATTAGCATCCTTAGGATTGACAAAACCTTCTGGTTGTATCACATACAACTCTTCCTCACAAAAACCATTACGGAAACCTTGTTTTGTCATCCATCTGCCAGATTTCATAATCGAAAAATGCAGCAACTGCTAACAAAATTTTAATAGACTTTTAGCATCGCTACAGATGAGACAATCTCATCGCAGTCAACTCCTTGAACTTGGCGGAAACTTCTTTGCGACAAGTCGAGCTTTATAAACGGTGACATTTCACCATTAGCGTCTATGTTTATCTCAAAGGTCCATTTGTACTCAATGACCCGCCATTCAACAGGCAAGTCTACCAAAGTCCATACTTGGTTTTCATACATGGATCCTTTCTCGGATTTCATGGCTCCTAGCCATTTGTTGGAATTCGGGCCCACCATCGCTTCTCCATAGTTCGTAGGTTCATCGTTGTCCAACAACATGATTTCCAAGACAGGGTTGTCGTACTACTCAGGAGCAGTACGCGTCCTTGTTGACCTACGAGGTTCGATAGTGACTTGATCCGAAGCTTCATGATCATCATCATTAACTTCCTTTTCAACTGAGTAGGCTCTACAGAAACATCTTTCTGTGTTGCGCTATTCTCTGGTTGAAACAAAGGTTCAACAACCTTATCAAGTTCTATCTTCCTCCCACTCAATTCTTTCGAGAGAAACTCTTTCTCAAGAAAGGACCCATTCTTAGCAACAAACACCTTTTGCGCTTGGATCTGAAATAGAAGGTATACCCAATGTCTCATTAGGGTATTCTATGAAGATACATTTGTCTGCTTTGGGTTCGAGCTCACTAGGTGAAAAACCCATTTTCACATAAGCGTCGCAGCCCCAAACATTAAGAAATGACAGCTTAGGCTTCTGTCAAACCATAATTCTCACGGTGTCATCTCAACAGACTTAGATGGTGCCCTATTAAAGTGAATGGATTTGTCTTTAATGCATAACCCCATAATGATAGTGGTAAAACGATAAGAGACATCATAGTACTCACTATATCCAATAGAGCACGACTACGACGTTCGAACACACCATCACACTATGGTGTTCCAGGAGGCGTGAGTTGTGAAACAATTTCCACATTGTCTAAAATTGCATACCAAACTCGTAACTTAGATATTCACCTCCATGATCATATCATAGACATTTATCTTCTGGTCACGATGATCTTTAACTTCACTCTAAAACTCCTTGAACCTTTCAAACATTTCAGATTCGTGTTTCATTAAGTAAATATCCCCATATTTACTCAAATCATCAGTGAAGGTAAAGAAAAACAACGATATCCACTGTGTGTTTCAACACTCATTGGACCACATACATCAACATGTATTAATTCCAATAAGCCACTTGCCCGCTCCATCATATTGGATGACGGGGTCACAGTCATCTTGCCCAAGAGGCATGGCTCGCATGTCTCAACCGATTCGAAATCGAGTGAGTCAAAAAAAATCCATCATCATGGAGTTTCTTCATGCGATTTATACGAATATGACATTTAGCGGCAGTGCCACAAGTATGTGGTACTATCATTATTTATATATTTTTGGTACCAACGTTATGAACATGTGTACTACTACGATCATGATTCGATAAACCATTCCGAGTGGGTGCATGACCATTGAAGGCATTATCCATGCAAATAGAATAACCATTATTCTCTAACTTATATGAATAACCGTATTGCACTAATCATGATCTAATCACGTTCATGCTCAACGCAAACACCAAATAACATTTATTTAGGTTTATCACAAATCCCGAAGGTAGAGAGAGCGTGCGATGGTGATCACATCAATCTTGGAAATACTTCCAACACACATCGTCACCTTTCACCTAGCTAGTCTCCGTTTATTCCGTAGCTTTTATTTCGAGTTGCTAACACTTAGCAACCGAACCGGTATCCAATACCCAGGTGCTACTAGGAGTACCAGCAAGGTACACATCACTAACACGTATATCAAATATACTTCCATTGACATTACCAGCCTTCTTATCTACCAAGCATCTAGGGTTTTTCCGCTTCAGCGAACATTCTCCTCATAACAGAAGCACTTAGTCTCGGGTTCGGGCTCAACCTTGGGTTTCTTCACTAGAGCAACAACTGGCTTGCCATTCCTGAAGTTTTCCCTTCTTGCCCTGGCCCTTTTGAAACTAGTGGTTTCACTTAACCATCAACACTTGATGCTCCTTCTTGATTTCTACCTTCGTGGTGTCAAACATCACGAACAACTCAGGGATCATCTTATCCATCCCTGGCATGTTATAGTTCATCACGAAGCTCTAGTAGCTTGGTGGCAGTGACTTGGAGAACTGCTTTAATCACTATCTCATCTGGAAGATTAACTCCCACTTGATTCAAGTGATTGTAGCACCCAGACAATCTGAGCACACGCTCACCGATTGAGCTATTCTCCTTTATCTTGCAGACAAAGAATCTTGTTGGAGGTCTCATACCTCTCAACATAGGCACGAGCCTGAGATCACAATCTCAGCTCCTAGAACATCTCATATGTTCCGTGACGTTCAAAACGTTTTGGAGCCTCAATTCTAAGCCGTAATGCATGACGCATTGAACTATCACGTAGTCACCAAAAAGTGCCTGTCATATGTTCACAACATCTACAGACAACGCTTGAGGGAGTGGTGCAGTTAGCGGTACATAAAAAACATAAGCTTTTTGTGCAGCAATGAGGACAGTCCTTAGATCACGGACCCAGTCCGCATTATTGCTACCATCAACTTTCAACTTACTTTTCTCTAGGATTGTATCAATAAAACTGGGGAGCTACAGCGCGAGCTATCTACGACATAATTTGCAAGGACATTTTTAGACTAAGTTCATGATAATTAAGTTCATTTAATCAAATTATTAATGAACTCCCACTTAGATAGACATCTCTCTAGTCTTCCAAGTGATACATGATCCATGTCAACTAGCCCGTGTCCGATCATCACGTGAGACGGACTAGTCATCCATGGTGAACATCTCTATGTTGATCGTATCTTCTATACGACTCATGTTCGACCTTTCGGTCTTCCGTGTTCCGAGGCCATGTCTGTACATGCTAGGCTCGTCAAGTCAACCTAAGTGTTTCGCATGTGTAAATCTGGCTTACACCCGTTGTATGCGAACGTTAGAACCTATCACACCCGATCATCACGTGGTGCTTCGGAACGACGATCCTTAGCAACGGTGCACAGTTAGGGTGAACACCTTTCTTGAAATTTTATGGAGAGATCATCTTATTTACTACCGTCGTTCTATGCAAATAAGATGTAAACATGATAAACATCACATGCAATCAATATAGTGACATGATATGGCCAATATCATCTTGCTCCTTTGATCTCCATCTTCGGGGCACCATGATCATCACTGTCACCGGCACGACACCATGATCTCCATCATCATGATCTCCATCATTGTGTCTTCATGAAGTTGTCTCGCCAACTATTACTTCTACTACTACAACTAACGTTTAGCAATAAAGTAAAGTAATTACATGGCGTTTATGATTGACACGCAGGTCATACAATAATATAAGACAACTCCTATGGCTCCTGCCGGTTGTCATAGTCATCGACATGCAAGTCGTGAACCCTATTACAAGAACATGATCAATCTCATACATCACAATGCATCACATCACATCCTTTTGGCCATATCACATCACACGGCATATGCTGCAAAAACAAGTTAGACGTCCTCTAATTTGTAGTTGCAAGTTTTTACGTGGTTGCTATAGGTTTCTAGCAAGAACGTTTCTTACCTACGTCAAAACCACAACGTGATATGCCAATTGCTATTTACCCTTCATAAGGACCCTTTTCATCGAATCCAATCCGACTAAGGTGGGAGAGACAGACACCCGCTAGCCACCTTATGCAACTAGTGCATGTCAGGCGGTGGAACCGGTCTCACGTAAGCGTACGTGTAAGGTTGGTCCGGGCCGCTTCATCCCACAATACCGTCGAATCAAGATAAGACTAGTAACGGCAAGCATATTAACAAAATCGACGCCCACAACTGCTTTGTGTTCTACTCGTGCATAGATTCTACGCATAGACCTAGCTCATGATGCCACTGTTGGGAGACGTAGTAGTAAATCAAAAATTTCCTACGTTCACCAAGATCTATCTATGGAGAAACCAGCAACGAGAGGGGGGAGATTGGATCTTCATACCTTTGAAGATCGCTAAGCGGAAGCGTTACAAGAACGCGGTTGATGGAGTCGTACTCGTAGCGATTCAGATCGCGGTAGATCCGATCAAGTGCCGAACGGACGGCACCTCCGCGTTCAACACACGTGCAGCCCGGTGACGTCTCCAACACCTTGATCCAGCAAGGAGGAAGGAGAGGTTGGGAAAGGGCTCCAACAGCAGCACGACGGCGTGGTGGTGGTGGAGTAGCAGGGTATTCCGACAGGGCTTCGCCTAAGCGCTGCGGAGGAGGAAGAAGAGAGGTAGGGCTTTGCCGTGAGAGAGAGAGATCAAATCTTGTCTCAAAACATCCAAAACCTCAAGTATATATAGTAGGAGGGACGTGGAGGGCTGGCTTGGCCTCTACTCCAAAGAGGAGATGGCCGGCCGAATTAAAGGGAGAGTCCACCTCCCACAAGGGAGGTGGATCTCCTCCTTTTAAATCCTTTTTGCCTTATCTCCTTATCTCCAGCCGCATGGGCCTTTAGCAAAAGTCTTGCCCAGCCCAATAAGGGCTGGCACACTTTATCTAACAGCCCATGTGGTCCTTTGGTCGTCACACCCCTCCCGGGGGTCCTCCGGCACCCTCCCGGCACTCCCGGTACACTACCGATGAGCCCGAAAACTTTCCGGTGACCAAAACTGGACTTCCTATATATCAATCTTTACCTCCAGACCATTCTGGAGCTCCTCGTGACGTCCGAATCTCATCCGGGACTCCGAACAACCTTCGGTAATCACGTATACCATTTCCCTATAACCCTAGCGTCATCGAACCTTAAGTGTGTAGACCCTACGGGTTCGGGAGACACGTAGACATGACCGAGACACTTCTCCGGCCAATAACCAACAGCGGGATCTGGATACCCATGTTGGCTCCCACGTACTCCACGATGATCTCATCGGATGAACCACGATGTCGGGGATTCAATCAATCCCGTATTCAATTCCCTTTGTCTATCGGTATGATACTTGCCCGAGATTTGATCGTCGGTATCCCCATACCTTGTTCAATCTCGTTACTGGCAAGTCTCTTTACTCGTTCCGTAATACATCATCCCGTGGCTAACTTTAGTCACATTGAGCTCATTATGATGATGTCTTACCGAGTGGGCCCAGAGATACCTCTCCGTCACACGGAGTGACAAATCCCAGTCTCGATTCGTGCCAACCCAACAGATACTTTCAGAGATACCCGTAGTGCACCTTTATAGCCACCCAATTACGTTGTGACGTTTGGCACACCCAAAGCATTCCTATGGTATCCGGGAGTTGCACAATCTCATGGTCTAAGGAAACGATACTTAACATTGAAAAGCTTTAGCAAATGAACTACACGATCTAGTGCTATGCTTAGGATTGGGTCTTGTCCATCACATCATTCTCCTAATGATGTGATCCCGTTATCAACGACATCCAATGTCCATGGCCATGAAACCGTGACCATCTATTGATCAACGAGCTAGTCAACTAGAGGCTCACTAGGGACATGTTGTGGTCTATGTATTCACACATGTATTATGGTTTCCGGTTAACACAATTATAGCATGAACAATAGACAATTATCATGAACAAGGAAATACAATAATAACCATTTTATTATTGCCTCTAGGGCATATTTCCAACAGTAGATTGGGTTCATTTTCCCATGCTCTGCTCCGGATCCGACACAGAATTTTGGCAACACCTCCCCGTTGTTCTCCTGATACATGTCTCGGCAATAAGCAGAGAGGATGCGTACCCGGAGAACAACAGGGAGGCATTGACGAAATTCTGCATCGGATCCGGAGCAGAGCATATGGGAAAATGAACCCAATCTACACATACTCGGGCTGTCCATGGATATCGTTGGACAATTCGAAAGAATCACGGTTATAAATATGCAAATGCATGCATATTTATAGATGTAACCCTTTCGAACGGGAGACGCATACTGGTCACGCATACTGATGATTGAAGACACCTATAGCTAGCAAGTTCCGTCGGCACGAAGACCGGAACAGAGCAAATTAAGGGGCCTGGGGGAGGAGATGTCATTTGTGCTCACCAACGAATGCAGCAGGGGTGCTCGTCAAACGTACGGGGAGGTCGTCGAACAACTACACATTGAAATTCACCCGATCAACACAAATATGATGTTTTTATAAAAAAATCAGAAAATATGTGACCTAAATCATAATTTAAAAAACTATGACGTCCTCAGCCTCTGGAAGGCCGAAGAGCACCTTTTCGGTCAACAGGAGGCAGAATAGGTGTCAGGGGTCGGGGGTCGGGGTGTCGTGTCAGGGTGTCGTGTCAGGGTGTCGTGTCGGGGCATCGTGTCGGGTTTTTTTCTTCTAGGTTTTTTCTTTACTAATAAATAAACCAACTAACCTAAACCTAAACTAACACTAGTATAAAAAGGCCCATTTGTCCTGGTTCTGGAACCGGGACTAAAGGGTCAGGACTAAAGCCCAAAACCTTTAGTCCCGGTTCGCTTACCAACCGGGACAGAAGGGGCTCCATGTGGCTGGTGCTGGGAGACCACGCAGGAGGAACTTTACTCCCGGTTGGTAACACCAACCGGGACCAAAAGGCATCCACGCGTCAGCATCTGGCAGGAGCTGGGTTTTTTTGAAAGGGGTGAGGGGTGGGTTTTATGGAGGTTTTGTAGGGTTAATTTAGGGGTTTCATACTGTGTTAGCTAGCTAATAGAGAGAAGTGTCCTCTCTTTCTCTGTGCTTGGTCGACGCTAGCTACTATAGAGAGAACTCGACACGCTAGCTAGTAAGCAAATGAAGGAACCATTATGTACAGAAGATCGTCACGAACATATAGAGATAGAAGTGATCGACCTCTCTTTCTCCGAGAGATTGGTCGTATAACAAGTTTTCGTATATATATCTGACGCTACTAGCTACATATATACAATATAAGATCTCTTACAATCCCTAACATCTAATGTCAAATTCCAGATGGTATTCTCCGGCTTTAGTTATGACGTGGTCAAGAAAGGATCCCGCCAATGCTTCTTGAATTGCTCGTATGCGATCATGTGGTAGGAGTTCATCCCACATCTGCCAGATCTAATTTGAAGAAGGGGGTCAATACATATATATGGTAATAAAATAAAATTGTGAATATTATTGCTTACGCACTTGAAATTGTTTTTCAGAGTAGCCCCGCTTAGGGGTCATCGCGTTGTAGATGAACTCGCAAACGTAGTATCCACAAAAATCATTCCCGGTTTCCTGCCACAAGCACTTTACGAAAAAATAGAGTTCAATCAAACTGATAATCAAGCATGATAAATGGTATTGATGAAACTAGAATTAATGGGAGATGCGCGGAACTAGCTAGTAGTACTTACTTTCGGGTGTGTAAATCGCAGCTCCCCCGGCAGTGCCGGAACAATTCCTGTGAACTCTTTCCAAACCCTGCCAGACAAAGAAAATAATTACTTGATATCAGGAAATGAACAAAGTTGCCGATATGATGTGATAGTGATCGATTGAACTTACTTCTGGTTCATTTCAGTCATGCCCGCATAGTTGGTCGGGTGAGCGGACCGCCTCTCTCTCATGCATGTCCCTCCTCATGTCGAAGTTATCAGGGAGGGGTAAATTTTAACTTAGTGTTACATCCATCCATTCATCCTTCCATACATACACATACATATATACATGGACCAAAAAATGCTATGAACAAAAAAATATTCTATGAACAAAAAAAACATCATATGAACATTACTGAAAAATTAATCATATCCAAAATAAGTATAGCATTTTATTGTGACAATGATCACATCTATTTTTTTGACCAAAAAATGCTATGAACATAAACATAAATATAAAAAAGGCCAGGGCGGTGCGGCGGCTCACAGCGGGGCTCGGGCGACGACGGGGTAGGGGCGCGGGGTCGAGGGCAAGGACGCCGACGGTGATGACGGGGCAGGGGCGCGGCTGGCGACTGCGTGAACGGTCCGGGGCTGGGGCGCGGCCGGGCTGATCGGGGGCGGGGCAGGGGCGCACGACGACAGTGACGATGGCGACGACAATGGCGGTGGCGGGGCAGGGGCACACGGCAACGGCGACGGCGACGGTGACGACAGTGACAAACAGGGAAGAAGGGGTCGCGGGCGCCGGTGTGGTGCTTCCCGGGGCAAACGAACGGGCAAAGGCGACGAGGTCAAGCGCGGGGAGGCTTTCGGGCTGGTCGAAACGGCGAGAGGAGGGCTGAGCGTCAGGGCAGGGCAGGGCGAGGGCGTTGATGGCGACGGCGACGAAGCGGCAGGGCGCAACGATGGGAGAAATTGGGGAAAATCCTAAGTGCTGGCTTATATAGCCCAACCATTCATCCCAGTTGGATCCACCAACCGGGACCAATGCCCACCATTAGTCCCAGTTGGTGGCTCCAACCGGGACCAAAGGTCATTTTTCGCCAGGCGAAAGGGCGGGAAGCACAGACCATTGGTCCCGGTTGGTGGCTCCAACCGGGACGAATGGTGGGCATTGGTCTGGGTTAAAGCCACCAACCGGGACCAATAGGCTGGCACAGCGGTGTGGTGGAATTTTAGTCTCACCTCGCTAGTTGAGTAGCACTCCGACTGGTTTATAAGCGCCGCTACGGCAACGGTTTCGAGCTCCTCTCTATTGCAGGCCTATGGGCCTAACTAATCTGTCTCTGTTTGTTTGTCCTACTGGGCTCGCGGGCCTGAATCCTGTCGTTGGCCCAGTAGGTGGCATTTTTTATCTTTTTTTATCTTTTACTTTTTAGTCCAGTATTTTTTAATTTTTTTGCTTTTTAGTTGATTCTTTTTAGTTCTTTTGTTTTACTATTAATGTTTTTAACAAATAAATACTTTGATAATTTTAGTTAATATTATTTTGATTCTTTTTAGTTGATTCTTTCTGCTATTGAAAAATATTATATTTAATTGATTATTTTTAGTTCATTCTTTTTACTATTAAAGCTTTTAACAAATAAATACTTTGATAATTTTAGTTAATATTATTTTGATTCTTTTTGCTATTGAAAAATATTATATTTAATTGATTCTTTTTAGTTCATTCCTTTTACTATTAAAGTTTTTAACAAATAAATACTTTGATAATTTTAGTTAATATTATTTTGATTCTTTTTAGTTGACTCTTTTTGCTATTGAAAAATATTATATTTAATTGATTCTTTTTAGTTCATTCTTTTTCGAAGTTGGCATGGTATCATCATTTCACCCACATAACATGTCATAAAAAGTTGAGAGGGTTACGGCAAAAACTGGATGCACTTCGTGTACAAAACGGACAATCTCTTTCGAAGTATCAGGGTTTCATATGAAAACTCATGTGTTACAAAAGGCATTTCATTTCTTCACATGTCACTGCAATGATATAGTTGTGGAGAGAAAGTCTTCACTTTTTCTTCGCTTGTGTCCTTTGCTTATTGCATCGTAACCATGGATAATCTTCATCATTTAACAGGGTGCTTGGGTCAGCCTTGACTTTGAAGAGAGGAATTTCATGAAACTTTTCATAATCTTCAGACATGTCTGTCTTGCCCTCCAATCCCACGATGTCTCTTTTTCCTGAAAGAACTATGTGGCACTTTGGCTCATCGTATGATGTATTCGCTTCCATATCTTTTCTTTTTCTCGATATGGTAGACATGTCCTTCACATAGAAAACCTGCACCACATCATTGGCTAGGATGAATGGTTCGTCTGTGTACCCAAGATTGTTCAGATCAACTGTTGTCATTCCATACTATGGGTCTTCCTGTACCCCGCCTCTTGACAGATTGACCCATTTAGACTGAAACAAAGGGACCTTGAAATCATGTCCATAGTCAAGTTCCCATATGTCCACTATGTAACCATAATATGTGTCCTTTCCCCTCTTGGTTGCTGCATCAAAGCGGACACCGCTGTTTTGGTTGGTGCTCTTTTCATCTTGGGCGATCGTGTAAAATGTATTCCCATTTATCTCGTACCCTTTGTAAGTCAATACAGTCGAAGATGGTCCCCTGGCCAATGAGTACAGCTCATCAAAAACAGTGTTGTCACCCATGAGACGTGTTTGCAACCAACTGCCGAAAGTCCTGGTGTGTTCATATGTAATCCACTCATCACACTGCTCCGGCTGTTTGGAGCGCAGAATATTCTTGTGTTCATCGACATACGGGGTCACCAAGGTGGAATTCTGTAGAACTGTGTAGTGTGCTTGAGACCAAGAATGCCCGCCCTACATATTATTGAGTCTGCTCCTAGCGTGCCTTTTCCAGTCAGTCTCCCCTCATACCACGATTGAGGGAGACCAATCTTCTTAAGGTCAAGAATGAAGTCAACACAAAACCCAATGACATCTTGTGCTTGATGGCCCATGGAGATGCTTGCTTCTGGCCTAGCACGGTTACGAACATATTTCTTTAAGACTCCCATGAACCTCTCAAAGGGGAACATATTGTGTAGAAATACAGGGCCCAAAACGACAATCTCGTCGACTAGATGAACTAGGACGTGCGTCATGATATTGAAGAAGGACGGTGGGAACACCAGCTCGAAACTAACAAGACATTGCACCAAATCACTCCTTAACCTTGGCAGGATTTTTGGATCGATCACTTCTGAGAGATTGCATTGAGGAATGCACATAGCTTCACAATGGCTAATCGAACGTTTTCCGGTAGAAGCCCCCTCAATGCAACCGGCAGCAGTTGCGTCATAATCACGTGGCAGTCAAGAGACTTTAGGTTCTAGAACTTTTTATCTACCATATTTATTATTCCCTTTATATTCGATGAGAAGCCAGACGACACCTTCATACTGAGAAGGCATTCAAAGAAGATTTCCTTCTATTCTTTGGTAAGAGCGTAGCTGGCAGGACCTTCATACTGCTTTGGATGCATGCCGTCTTTTTCATCCACACGTTGTTGTTCCTCCCGTGCCTCCGGTGTATCTTTTGGCTTCCCATACACTCCCAAGAAGCCTAGTAGGTTCACGCAAAGATTCTTCGTCACGTGCATCACGTCGATTGCAGAGCGGAGCTCTAGGTCTTTCCAATAGGGTAGGTGTCAAAATATAGATTTCTTCTTCCACATGGGTGCGCGTCCTGCATCGTCAGTCGGAACAGATAGTCCGCCAGGACCCTTTCCAAATATTACTTGTAAATCATTGACCATATCAAGTATGTGATCACCAGTACGGAGGGCGGGATTCTTTCGGTGATCTGTCTCACCTTTGAAATGCTTTCCTTTATTTCGACATTGATGGTTGGTCGGAAGAACTCAACGATGCCCCAGGTACACATTCTTCCTGCATTTGTCCAAATATATACTGTCGGTGTCATCTAAATAGTGTGTGCATGTGTGGTATCCCTTGTTTGTCTGTCCTGAAAGGTTACTGAGAGCAGGCCAATCGTTGATGGTTACAAACAACAACACATGTAGGTCAAATTCCTCTTGATCGTTCTCATCCTACACACGTACACCTCTTCCATTCTATAGCTCTAAAAGTTCATCAACTAATGGCCTTAGGTACACATCAATGTCATTGTCGGGTTGCTTAGAGCCTTGGATGAGCACTGGCATCATAATGAACTTCCGCTTCATGCACAACCAAGGAGGAAGGTTATACATACATAGAGTCACGGGCCATGTGCTATGCTTGCTGCCCTGCTCCCCAAAAGGATTAACGCCATCTGCACTTAAACCAAACCATACATTCCTCGGGTCACCTGTAAAGTTGCTCCACCTTCTCTCGATCTTTTTCCACTACGACCCGTCAGCGGGTGCTCTCAACTTCCCGTCTTTCTTACGGTCTTTTTTGTGCCATTGCATCAACTCGGCATGCTTTTTGTTTCTGAACAGACGTTTCAACCATGGTATTATAGGAGCATACTACATCACCTTGGCAGGAACCCTCTTCCCAGTGCGCTGGCCCTCAACATCACCAGGGTCATCTCTTTTGATCTTATACCGCAATGCACCGCATACCAGGCATGCGTTCAAATCCTCGTACGCATCGCGGTAGAGGATGCAGTCATTAGGGCATGCATGTATCTTCTGCACCTCTAGTCCTAGAGGGCATATAACCTTGTTTGCTTCATACGTATTGTCGGGTAATTCATTATCCTTCGGAATCTTCTTCTTCATTATTTTCAGTAGCGAACTAAATCCCTTGTCAGATACACCATTGTCTGCCTTCCATTGCAGCAATTCCAGTGTGGTACCGAGCTTTTTGTTGTTATCTTCGCAATTTGGGTACAACCCTTTTTTGTGATCCTCTAACATGTGATCGAACTTCAACTTCTCCCTTTCACTTTCACATTCTCTCTGTGCATCAACAATGACCCGGCGAAGATCATCATCGGGCTCATCGTCTAGTTCCTCTTGATCTTCAGCTTCCCCCATTGCAACATCACCGTATTCAGGGGGAGGGTAGTTGTCGCCATCCTCTTCTTCTTCGTTGTCTTCCATCGTAACCCCTCTTTCTCCGTGCTTGGTCCAAACATTATAGTGTGGCATAAAACCCTTCTGAAGCAGGTGGAAGTGAAGGGTTTTAGAGTTGGAGAAAGACTTCGTATTCTCACAGACAATACATGGACAAGGCATAAAACCATTCTGCTTGTTTGGCTCAGCCTCTTCGAGAAAATTATGCAGGCTCTTAATATACTTGGAGGTGCGTCGGTCACCGTACATCGATTGCCGGTTCATCTGCGTGCGTTATATAATAAAGTGTATAAAAAACCATTACAACATATCATGAATAGAGAAGTGACCAAACTAATAGAAATTCATCATCACATTAAAGCCAAAGTACAATAATGACCAAAATAAATACGTACAGTTCATACATAGTTGTCATTATTGAACAACATATAGCTCTCTAGAGCATCTAATTAAAACATACAGCGAAACTATGTAAAAAAATTAAATGCAACAACAAATGCAATCATAACCTCTACTAAGGTACCAATTTATCTAACGGCATAATGATACCAAGCCTCAGTATGAATGGCATATTTTCTAATCTTTCTAATCTTCAAGCGCATTGCATCCATCTTGGCCTTGTGATCGTCGACGACATCGGCAACATGCAACTCCAACTTCATCTTCTCCTCTTCAACTCTTTGTAATTTTTCTTTCAAGTCATTGTTTTCTTTTTCAACCAAATTTAACTTCTCGACAAGAGTTGCTATGTGGGTTGGAATTTCCTTTTCAACTACCTCCTCCTAGATTAAAAAATATGTGTCACGTTGGTCGGCATAATTGTCATAAACACCAAATAAAACAAATATTTACAAAATATAATATATACCACATCCGAATCATATATAGGACGAGGGCCGACGGAGGTGGATACGAAAACCATCGCACTATATAATAACAAACAATAATAAAAGTAAGAAAATTACACAAGTATGTATCTAAATCATACAAGTAAAAACTTTTTCCTTTTATAAAGAAGATAAGAAGAAGAGCCTAACCACAGCGGTGCCGGCACCGAGATGGGAGCGGGCGATCAACGGCGGTGAGGATGGTGAAGGGACAGGATGGACCGCCAAACCTAGACAAATCTTGAGGAAAATGGAGCTTGAACAAGGAGATTCGAGAGGAGAAAGCTTAAGTTTGGCTTGGGAATTTCATCAAACACCTCATGTGCATAGGAGGTGACCTAGAGCACCACAAAGCTCTCCCCTCGCCGGCCTGAAAACAGAGCAATGTGGAGTGCTCTGCTCGCTGGCGAGGGGGGTATATAGGCATCTCATTGGTCCCGGTTTGTGGCTGGAACAGGGACTAAAGGACCCCCTTTGGTCCCAGATCTAGCCACGAACTGGGACCAATGGTTGTGGGCCAGGAGCGAGGCACATTGGTCCCGGTTCGTGTCTGGAACCAGGACCAAGGGTTCTAGACGAATCGGGACCAATGCCTCACGTGGCCCGCCCGGACCCCTGGCCTCACGAACCGGGACCGTTGCCCCCATTGGTCCCGGTTCGTGACTGAACCGGGACTACTGGGTTGGCCCGACCTCGACCAAAGCCCTGTTTTCTACTAGTGTAACCTAATAAACCAACCTAAACCTAAACTAACCTAAAACTATAACTAAACTAACCTAAAACTAATACTAAACTAACCTAAACCTAAACTAACCTAAAACTAAAACTAAATTAACTTAAACTAACCTAAAACTAAAACTAAACTAACCTAAACATAAACTAACCTAAAACTAAAACTTAACTAACCTAAAAACAACTCACCTTGGAGGGGCCAGTGGAGGACGAGGCCGGTGGAGGATGAGGCCGGTGGAGGACGGCCGCCGTAGGGAGGACACCGGTGCGGCGGCTCTAGATCAGGTTCATGGGGGCGGGGGCGGCTAGGGGAGGGCCAGCCGGGGGCGGGGCCGGCCAGGGGCTGGCGGCCGGGGGAGTGTTGGAAATATGCCCTAGAGGCAATAAATAAATGTTTATTATATTTCCTTGTTCATGATAATCGTTTATTGTCCATGCTATAATTGTGTTGATTGGAAACTAAATAAATGTGTGGGCATATAGACAAACACTGTGTCCCCAGTATGCCTCTAGCAGGCTAGCTCGTTGATCAAAGATGGTTAAGGTTTCGTGGCCATGGACATGAGATGTCATTTGATATCGGGATCACATCATTAGGAGAATGATGTGATGGACAAGACCCAAACTATGAACGTAGCATATGATCGTGTTAGTTTATTGCTACTGTTTTCTGCATGTCAAGTATATGTTCCTATAACCATGAGATCATGAAACTCATTGACACCGGAGGAGTGCCTTGTGTGTATCAAACATCGCAACGTAACTGGGTGACTATAAAGGTACTCTACAGGTATCTTCGAGGCTGTCTGTTGAGTTGGCATGGATCAATACTGGGAATTGATACTCCGTGTGATGGAGAGGTATCTCAGGGCCCACTCGGTAATACAACATCACAACAAGCCTTGCAAGCAATGTGACTAAGTGTTAGTCGCGGGATCTTGTATTACGGAACGAGTAAAGAGACTTGCCGGTAATGATATTGAACTAGGTATAGAGATACCGACGATCGAATCTCGGGCAAGTAACATACCGAAGGAAAAAGGGAACAACATACGGGATTGACTGAATCCTTGACATAGAGGTTCGACCGATAAAGATCTTCGTAGAACATGTAGGAACCAATATGGGCATCCAAGTCCCGCTATTGGTTATTGGCCATAGAGGTGTCTCGATCATGTCTACATGGTTCTCGAACTCGTAGAGTCTGCACACTTAAGGTTCGATGACGTTTTGGTATAGATGAGTTATGTGTGTTGGTGACCGAAGGTTGTTCGTAGTCCCGGATGAGACCCCAGACATGACGAGGAGCTCTTGAATGGTCCGAAGGTAAATATTCATATATAGGAAGTTTCGTGTTGGTCACCGGGAAAAGTTCGGGCGTCACCGGTAACGTACACAGGGTGCCGGGAGGGTCCCAGGGGTCCACCGGAAGGGGCCACCAGCCTCGAAGGGCCACATGGGCTGTGATAGAAGGTGCACCAGCCCCTGGTGGGTTGGCCGCCCCTCCCACAAGGGCCCATGTGGCCGAAGGGTGGAGGGGGGAAACCCTAAGGGGGCCGGCCACCCTGCCTTGGGGTCCAAGCCACCCCTTGGCCCCCCTCCTCTTGGCCGCCGCCCCTAGGGGTGGGAGTCCTAGGGCGCAGCCCCTTCCCCCCTTCCCCCTATATATATGAGAGAGGGAGGAGGGCAGCCGCATCTTAAGCCACGACGCAGCCCTTCCTCCCTCTCCGATAGTCTCTCCTCTAGTAGATTGGTTCGGCGCCGCTTAGCGAAGCTCTGCCGGATCAGCTGCACCACCACCGCCGCCATGTCGTCGTGCTGCCGGCAAACCCATCTACCTCTCTACTTCCTCTTGCTAGATCAAGAAGGCGGAGATCTTCATCGAGCTGCACGTGTGCTGAACGCGGAGGTGCCGTCCATTTGGCACTTGATCGGGAGTTCGTGGGATGGCTTGCGATTTGGATCACGGAGACATACCACTACATCAATCGCGTTCTTTAACGCTTCTGCTTAACGATCTACAAGCGTACGTAGATTCAATCTCTCCTCTCATAGATTCTCATCTCCTAGATTGATCTTGGTGAAGCGTAGGAAATTTTTTGTTTCCCATGCAACGTTTCCCAACAGTGGCATCATGAGCTAGGTCTATGCGTAGATGAGATCTTGAGTAGAACACAAAGAGTTTGTGGATGTTGATATTCAGATTGCTTCCTTACTTAGTCTTTTCTTGGTTCAGCAGTATTGTGGGATGAAGCGTCTCGGACCGACTTTACTCGTACGCTTACGAGAGACCGTGTTCCAACGACTGACATATTACTTCGTTGCATAAAGATGGCTGGCGGGTGTCTGTCTCTCCCACTTTAGTTGAACCGGATTTGATTGAGGTGGTCCTTGTAGAAGGTTGAAAAGCAATCTTCATATCACCATTGTGGTTTTGCGTAGGTAAGAATCGTTCTTGCTAGATACCCATAGCAGCCACGTAAAACATGCAACAACAATTAGAGGACATCTAACTTGTTTTTGCAGGGTATGTTGTGATGCGATATGGCCAATTACATGATGAGATATATGTGATGTATGAGATGATCATGTGTTGTATAGAATATCGCGACTTACATGTCGATGAGTACGGCAACCGGCAGGAGCCATAGGGTTGTCTTTGATTATTGTATGGCCTGCGTGTCAACCTTTAAGCGCTATGTAATGCTTTACTTTATCGCTAAGTTGTAGCAATAATAGTATGCACATGGTGGGCGCAACAACCCCGATGATGACACGATGATGGAGATCATGGTGTTATGCCGGTGGCAATGGAGATCATGCCGGTGCTTTGGTGATGGAGATCAAAAGCACAAGTTCATGGCCATATCATGTCACTTATGATTTGCATGTGATGTTAATCCTTTTATGCACCTTGTTTTGCTTAGGACGACGGTATCATTATAAGGTGATCCCTCACTTAAATTTCAAGATAAATTGTGTTCTCCTCGAGTGCGCACCATTGCGAAAGTTCGTCGTGTCGAGACACCACGTGATGATCGGGTGTGATAGACTCTATGTTCGCATACAATGGGTGTAAGCCAGTGTTGCACATGCGGAACACTCGGGTTAAACTTGACGAGCCTAGCATGTATAGACATGGCCTCAGAACACAAGAGACCGAAAGGTCTAGCATGAGTCATATAGTTGATATGATCAACATGATGATGTTCACCATTGAAACCACCTTAACTCACGTGATGATCAGACTTGAGTTGGTGAATATTGATCATGTATCACTCAGATGACTCGAGGGATGTCAATTTTAGTGGGAGCTTTAGTAATTTTATTAACTGAACTCATTATCATGAACAATAGTCTTAGTAACATTTGCTTATTTATGTTGTAGATCAATGGCTCGCGCAGTGACACCCCTGAATTTTAATGTGTTCCTAGAGAAAGCTAAGTTGAAAGATGATGGAAATACCTTTGTTGACTGGGCCCGTAATCTGAGGATTATCCTCACGGCTTCCCAGAAGGCTTATGTCCTTGATGCACCACTTGGTGACCCACCTGCTCCCGTGTCGTCCGAAGACGTTAAGAACGCTTGGGAGGCACGTTTTGGAGATTACTCAATAGTTCAATGTGCAATGTTGTATGGCTTAGAACCGGGACTTCAAAGACGTTTTGAACGTCATGG
Source organism: Hordeum marinum (assembly GCA_022496015.1). Taxonomy (NCBI): domain Eukaryota; kingdom Viridiplantae; phylum Streptophyta; class Magnoliopsida; order Poales; family Poaceae; genus Hordeum; species Hordeum marinum. The sequence continues at coordinate 543,539,802 of CM039674.1, forward strand.
AGCATATGAGATGTTCCAAGAGTTGGAGTTTATCTTTAAGAAGAATGCCTGGATCGAGAGGTATGCGACCTCCGACAAGTTCTATGCTTGCAAGATGGAGGAGAATGGGTCTATCAGTGAACATATACTCAGAATGTCTGGGTATTCGACCCGTTGGCGGAGTTAGGGCTGCCCCTTCCACCGGAGGCGATCATTGATAGAGCTCTTCAATCATTGCCACCTAGCTACAAGAGTTTCGTGTTGAACTATAACATGAACGGGATGAACAAGTCAGTCATCGAGCTGTTTGCGATGCTGAAAGTCGCTGAGTCTGAAATCCAGAAAGAACATCAAGTGTTGTTGGTCAATAAAACCACTAGTTTCAAGAAGAATGGCAAGGGCAAGAAGGGTAACTCCAAGAAGGGTGGCAAACCAGTTGCTCCTCCCGTGAAGAAACCCAAGGCTGGACCCAAGCCATAAACTGAGTGCTTTCATTGCATGGGAACTAGTCACTGGAAGCGGAACTGCCCCAAGTACCTGGCCGACAAGAAGGCAGCCAACACCAAACAAGGTATATAAGATATACATGTTATTGATGTGTACCTTACTATCTCTCGATGTAGTGCCTAGGTATTTGATACCGGTTCGGTTGCTCACATTTGCAACTCAAAGCAGGACCTACGGAATAGATGGAGGCTGGCTAAGGATGAAGTGACGATGCGCGTGGGAAATGGTTCCAAGGTTGATGTGATCGCCGTCGGCACACTCGCTCTTCGACTACCATCGGGATTAGTGATGAACCTGAATAATTGTTATTTAGTGCCTGCGTTAAGCATGAACATTATATCTGGATCTTGTTTATTGCGAGACGATTGCTCATTTAAATCAGAGAATAATGGTTGTTCTATTTATATGAGTAATATCTTTTATGGTCATGCACCCAATGTGAGGGGTTTATTCTTATTGAATCTCTATAGTGATGATACACATGTTCATAGCATTGATGCCAAAAGATGTAGAGTTGATAATGATAGTACCACTTTCTTGTGGCACAGCCGTTTGGGTTATATTGGTGTAAAATGCATGAGGAAGCTCCATGCTGATGGACTTTTGGAGTCACTTGATTTTGAATCACTTGACACATGTGAACCATGCCTCATGGGCAAGATGACTAAAACGCCGTTCTCTGGAATAATGGAACGGTCGAGTGATTTGTTGGAGATCATACATACTGATGGATGCGGTCTGATGAACATTGAGGCGCATGGTGGATATCATTATTTTGTCACCTTCACTAATGACTTAAGTAGATATGGATATATTTACTTGATTAAACACAAGTCTGAAACGTTTGAAAAGTTCAAGCAATTTCAGAGTGAAGTTGAGAATCATCATAACAGGAAGATTAAATTCCTGCAATCTGATCGAGGAGGAGAATATCTGAGTTATGACTTTGGCAGTCACGTAAGACAGTGTGGAATTGTTTCACAATTGACACCGCCTGGAACACCACAACATAATGGTTTGTCTGAACGTCGTAATCGAACCTTATTAGATATGGTACGTTCTATGATGTCTCTTGCCGATTTGCCACTATCGTTTTGGGGTTATGCATTAGAGACAGCTGCATTCACTTTAAATAGGGCACCATCGAAATCCGTTGAGACGACGCCATATAAACTATGGTTTGGCAAGAAGCCAAAGTTGTCGTTTCTTAAAGTCTGGGGATGTGATGCTTATGTTAAAAGGCTTCAGCCTGAAAAGCTGGAACCCAAAGCGGAGAAATGTGTCTTCATAGGATACCCAAAAGAGATAGTTGGGTATACCTTCTATCTCAGATCCGAAGGCAAAATGTTTGTCGCTAAGAACGGAACATTTCTTGAGAAAGAGTTTCTCTCAAAAGAATTGAGTGGGAGGAAAGTAGAACTTGATGAGGTTGTTGAACCTTCACTTCAACCAGAGAGTAGCGCAACGCAGAAAGATGTTTCTGTGGAGCCAACGACGGTTGGAGAGGAAGTTAATGATGATGATCATGAAGCTTCGGATCAAGTCTCTATTGAACCTCGTAGGTTGACAAGGACGCGTACTGCTCCTGAGTGGTACGGCAACCCTGTCTTAGAGGTCATGTTGTTAGACAACGATGAACCTACAAGCTATGGAGGAGCGATGATGGGCCCAGATTCCGAGAAATGGTTAGATGCCATGAAATCCGAGATGGGATCCATGTATGATCACAAAGTATGGGCTTTGGAAGTATTACCTGAAGGGCGAAAGGCCATTCAGAATAAATGGATCTTTAAGAAGAAGATGGACACGAATGGTAATGTCACCGTCTATAAAGCTCGACTTGTGGCAAAGGGTTTTTCACAAGTTCAAGGAGTTGACTACGATGAGACCTTCTCACCCATAGCGATCCTTAAGTCCGTCAGAATCATGTTAGCAATAGCTGCATATTTCGACTATGAAATTTGGCAGATGGATGTCAAAACAATGTTCCTTAACGGTTTCCTTGAGGAAGAGTTGTATATGATGCAACCGGAAGGTTTTGTTGATCCAGAGAATGCTGACAAAGTTTGCAAACTCCAGCGATCCATTTATGGACTGGTGCAAGCATCTCGGAGTTGGAATAACTGCTTTGATGAAGTGATCAAGGCGTTTGGGTTTATACAAGTTTATGGAGAAGCTTGTATTTACAAGAAAGTGAGTGGGAGCTCTATAGCGTTTCTAATATTATATGTGGATGACATATTGCTGATTGGAAACAATATAGAAATGCTGGAAAGCGTGAAGGAATATTTGAACAAGAGTTTTTCATTGAAGGACCTAGGAGAAGATGCTTTCATATTAGGCATTAAGATCTGTAGAGATAGATCAAGACGCTTGATAGCACTTTCACAAAGCACATACCTTGATAAAGTTTTGAAGAAGTTCAAAATGGATCAATCCAAGAAGGGGTTCTTGCGTGTGTTACAAGGTGTGAAGTTGAGTAAGACTCAATGCCCAGTCACTGCAGAAGATAGAGAGAAGATGAGTGTCATCCCCTATGCTTCAGCCATAGGCTCTATCATGTATGCGATGCTATGCACAAGACCCGATGTCAGCCTTGCCATAAGTATGGCCGAAAGGTTTCAAAGTGATCCTGGAATGGAGCACTGAACTGCGGTCAAGAATATCCTTAAGTACCTGAAAAGGACTAAGGACATGTTTCTTGTTTATGGAGGTGATCAAGAGCTCGTCATAAAGGGTTACGTCAATGCAAGCTTTGACACTGATCCGGATGACTCTAAGTCGCAAACCGGATACATATTTATTCTCAATGGGGGAGCGGTAAGCTGGTGCAGTTCCAAGGAAAGCGTGGTAGCCGATTCTACATGCGAAGCGGAGTACATCGCAGCCTCGGAGGCAGCGAAGGAAGGTGTCTGGATGAAGCAGTTCATGACAGATCTTGGAGTAGTGCCCAGCGCACTGAATCCAATGTCTCCGTTCTATGACAATACTGGTGACACATAAAGCGACACTTCAATTCCATCCGCGATTACGTCGAGGAGAAGGACATAAATATTTGCAAAGTGCACACAGATCTAAATGTTGCAGACCCTTTGACTAAACCTCTTCCAAGGGCTAAACATGATCAACACCAGAACTGCATGGGTGTTCGATTCATAACGATGTAAATCACATGGTGATGTGAACTAGATTATTGACTCTAGTGCAAGTTTGAGACTGTTGGAAATATGCCCTAGAGGCAATAAATAAAGTGTTTATTATATTTATTTGTTCATGATAATCGTTTATTGTCCATGCTATAATTGTGTTGATTGGAAACTAAATACATGTGTGGGCATATAGACAAACACTGTGTCCCTAGTATGCCTCTAGCAAGCTAGCTCGTTGATCAAAGATGGTTAAGGTTTCCTGGCCATGGACATGAGATGTCATTTGATATCGGGATCACATCATTAGGAGAATGATGTGATGGACAAGACCCAAACTATGAACGTAGCATATGATCGTGTCAGTTTATTGCTACTGTTTTCTGCATGTCAAGTATATGTTCCTATAACCATGAGATCATGCAACTCACTGACACCGGAGGAGTGCCTTGTGTGTATCAAATGTCGCAACGTAACTGGGTGACTATAAAGGTACTCTACAGGTATCTCCGAGGGTGTCAGTTGAGTTGGCATGGATCAATACTAGGATTTGTTACTCCGTGTGACGGAGAGGTATCTCAGGGACCACTCGGTAATACAACATCACAACAAGCCTTGCAAGCAATGTGACTAAGTGTTAGTCGCAGGATCTTGTATTACAAAACGAGTAAAGAGACTTGTCGGTAAGAAGATTGAACTAGGTATAGAGATACCGATGATCGAATCTAGGGCAAGTAACATACTGAAGGACAAAGGGAACAACATACGGGATTGACTGAATCCTTGACATAGAGGTTCAACCGATAAAGATCTTCGTAGAACATGTAGGAACCAATATGGGCATCCAGGTCCTGCTATTGGTTATTGGCTGTAGAGGTGTCTCGGTCATCTCTACATGGTTCTCGAACCCACAAAGTCCGCACACTTAAGGTTCGGTGGCATTCTGGTATAGATGAGTTATGTGTGTTGGTGACCGAAGGTTGTTCGGAGTCCCGAATGAGATCCCGTACATGACGAGGAGCTCCGGAATGGTCCGGAGGTAAAGATTCATATATAGGAAGTTCTGTGTTGGTCACCGGGAAAAGTTCAGGCATCACCGGTAACGTACCGGGGATGCTGGGAGCACTAGTAGAAAACAAGGCATTGGTTCAGGCCGGGCCAGCCCATTAGTCCCGGTTTAGTCACGAACCGGGACCAATGGGGGCAACGGTCCCGGTTTGTGAGGCCAGGGGGCTGGGCGGGCCACGTGGGGCATTGGTGCTGGTTCGTCTGGAACCTTTGGTCCCGGATCCAGCCACGAACCGGGACCAATGGTTGTGGTCTAGGAGCGAGGCACATTGGTCCCGGTTCGTGTCTAGAACCGGGACCAAAGGGGGTCCTTTAGTCCCGGTTCCAACCACGAACCGGGACCAATGAAATGCCTATATATATATACCCCCTCGCCAGCAAGCAGAGCACTCCACACTGCTCTGTTTTTTTGGCCAGCGAGGGGAGAGCTTTGTGGTGCTCTAGCTCACCTCCTATGCACATGAGGTGTTTGATGAAATGCCTAAGCCAAACTTAAGCTTTCTCCTCTCGAAGCTCCTTGTACAAACTCCATTTTTTTCAAGATTTGTCTAGGTTTGGCAGTCCGTCCTGTCCCGTCCCCGTCCTGAAACCGCCGTCGATCGCCCGCGCATGGTGAGCCTCTTGATCTTATCTTCTTGCTAAAAGAAAATATACTTACTCATATGATTTTTTTACTTTTATTATTGTTCACTTCTCTATTCATGGTATGTTGTAATGGTTTGTAATACACTTTATTATATAACGCACACAGATGAACCGGCAATGGATGTACGGTGACCGACGCACCTCCGAGTATATTAAGGGCCTGCATAATTTTCTCGAAGCGGCTCACGCAAACAAGCAGAATGGTTTTATGCCTTGTCCACGTACTGTCTGTGAGAATACGAAGTCTTTCTACAACTCTAAAACCCTTCACTTCCACCTGCTTCAGAAGGGTTTTACGCCACACTATAATGTTTGGACCAAGCACGGAGAAAGAGGGGTTATGATGGAAGACAATGAAGAAGAAGAGGATGACGACAACTACCCTCCCCCTGAATACGATGATGCTGCAATGGGGGAAGCTGAAGATCAAGAGGAACCAGATGATGTGCCCGGTGATGATCTTCACCGGGTCATTGTTGATGCACAAAGAGAAGGCGAAAGTGAAAGGGGGAAGTTGAAGTTTGATCACATGTTAGAGGATCACAAAAAAGGCTTGTACCCAAATTGCGAAGATGACAACAAAAAGCTCGGTACCACACTAGAATCGCTGCAATGGAAGGCAAACAATGGTCTATCTGACAAGGGATTTAGTTCACTACTGAAAATAATAAAGAAGAAGCTTCCAAAGGATAATGAATTGCCCAATAGTACGTACGCAGCAAAGAAGGTTCTATGCCCTCTAGGATTGGAGGTGCAGAAGATACATGCATGCCCTAATGATTGCATCCTCTACCGCGGTGAGTACGAGGAATAGAGCGCATGCCCGGTATGCGGTGCATTGCGGTATAAGATCAGAAGATATGACCCTTGATGTTGAGGGCCAGCGCACCAGGAAGACGGTTCCTGCCAAGGTGATGTGGTATGATCCTATAACACCACGGTTGAAACATCTATTTAGAAACAAAAAAGCATGCCGATTTGATGCAATGGCACAAAAAAGACCGTAAGAAAGACGGGAAGTTGAGAGCACCCGCTGACGGGTCGTAGTGGAGAAAGATCGAGAGAAAGTAGAGCGACTTTACAGGTGACCCGAGGAACGTATGGTTTGGTGTAAGTGCAGATGGCGTTAATCCTTTTGGGGAGCAGAGCAGCCAGCATAGCACATGGCCTGTGACTCTATGTATGTATAACCTTCCTCCTTGGTTGTGGATGAAGCGGAAGTTCATTATGACGCCAGTGCTCATCCAAGGCCCTAAGCAACCCGGCAATGACATTGATGTGTACCTAAGGCCATTAGTTGATGAACTTTTATAGCTATGGAATGGAAGAGGTGTACGTGTGTGGGATGAGAACGAACAGGAGGAATTTGACCTACATGCATTGCTGTTTGTAACCATCAACGATTGGCCTGCTCTCAGTAACCTTTTAGGACAGACAAACAAGGGATACCACGCATGCACACACTGTTTATATGACACCAACAGTATATATTTGGACAAATGCAGGAAGAATGTGTACCTAGGGCATCGTCGATTTCTTCCGACCAACCATCAATGTCGAAAGAAAGGAAAGCATTTCAAAGGTGAGGCAGATCATCGGAAGAAGCCCGCCCTCCGTACTGGTGATCACATACTTGATATGGTCAATGATTTACAAGTAATATTTGGAAAGGGTCCGCTTTGATGCAGCAACCAAGAGGGGAAAGGACACATATTATGGTTACATAGTGGACATATGGGAACTTGACTATGGACATGATTTCAAGGTCCCTTTGTTTCAGTGCAAATGGGTCAATCTGTCAAGAGGCGGGGTACAGGAAGACCCACAGTATGAAATGACAACAGTTGATCTGAACAATCTTGGGTACACAAACGAACCATTCGTCCTAGCCAATGATGTGGCGCAGATTTTCTATGTGAAGGACATGTCTACCATACCGAGAAAAAGAAAAGATAAGGAAGCGAATACATCATACAATGAGCCAAAGCGACACATAGTTCTTTCAGGAAAAAGAGACATCGTGGGATTGGAGGGCAAGACAGAAATGTCTGAAGATTATGAAAAGTTTCATGAAATTCCTCCCTTCAAAGTCAAGGCTGACCCAAGCACCCTGTTAAACGATGAAGATTGTCCATGGTTACGGCGCAATAAGCAAAGGACACAAGCAAATAAAAAGTGAAGACTTTCTCTCCACAACTATATCATTGCAGTGACATGTGAAGAAATGAAATGCCTTTTGTAACACATGAGTTTTTGTCTGAAACCCTAATACTTCGAAAGAGATTTTCCATTTTGTACACGAAGTGCATCCAGTTTTTGCCGTAACCCTCTCAACTTTTTATGACATGCTATGTGGGTGAAATGACGATACCATGCCAACTTTTAACCTTTTCAGAGTTCATTTGAAGTGCTTTTCAATTTCAGGGTCATTTAGCTCAAAAAAATCAGTATGTGCATGAAAAATACCAAGTGAAGTCAGAAAGGATTGAAAATTGATGATGTGGCTTTGAATGGTGCATTTTGAACACACAAAAAGTATGGAGTTCAAATAAGTTCAAAAAAATGAAATCCCTTTGTAACAGATGAGTTTTCGTCCGAAACCGTGATACTTCGAAAGAGATTGTCCGTTTTGTACACGAAGTGCACCCAGTTTTTGTCGTAACCCTCTCAACTTTTATGACATGCTATGTGGGTGAAATGATGATACCATGCCAACTTTTGACCTTTTTAGAGTTCATTTGAAGTGCTTTTCCATTTCAGGGTCATTTAGCTCAAAAAAATCAGTATGTGCATGAAAAATACCAAATGAAGTCAAAAAGGGTTGAAAATTGATGATGTGGCTTTGAATGGTGCATTTTGAACACACAAAAAGTATGGAGTTCAAATAAGTTCAAAAAAATGAAATCCCTTTAGATAACATAAAAATAACAAAAATGAACATAGATGTGCTTATGTAAGTAAAATTCGACCGGAAATCAGACTGAAATTCTGAAATTCAGTTTGATTTCAGGTCAATTTTTCCCACATAAGGGCATCTATTTTCAATTTGAGAGAAACTCAGTAAGGCAAGGAGGGGTGGGCTTATAAACCGGTGCGAGCGCCCTTCGCTTGGCGAGGTGGGACTAAACTCCCACCATAGCCAAGACCAACAATTTAGTCCCGGTCGGTGGCTACAACCGGGACCAATGCAGCAATTTCGTCCCGGTTGGTGGCACCAACCGGGACCAATGCCCACCTTTAGTCCCGGTTGGTGCCACCAACCGGGACCAAAGGTCTCTACTTCCCGCCCTTTGGGCTGCCGAAAAGAGACCTTTGGTCCCGGTTGGTGCCACCAACCGGGACTAAAGGTTGGCATTGGTCCCGGTTGGTGCCACCAACCGGGACCAATGCTTCTTGTATATAAGCCAACACTCAGGATTTTTCCCCAATTTCTCCCATCGCCGCGCGCTGCCTCCTTGTAGCCGTCGCCGTCGATGCCCTTGCCCTGCCCCGACGCCGTTCGTCACTGTCGTCGTCATCGCCCTTCTTCCCCGATGTCGCACCCTGCCGTCGCCGTCGTCGCACCGTTCGTCACTTCCGTCGTCGTCGCCCTGCCCTCGCCGCGCCCTGCCCCAACGCCCTTCTTCCCCGACGCCGTTCGTCACTGCTGTCGCCGTCGCCGTCGTCACCATCGCCGTGCGCCCCTGCCCCGCCCCCGTCGTCGTCACCGTCGCCCGAGCGCCCCTGCCCCACCCCCGATCAGCCCGGCCGCGCCCCTGCCCTGTCGTCGCCGGCCGTGCCCCTGCCCCGTCGTCGCCCGAGCCCCGCTGTGAGCCGCCGCGCCGCCCGGCCTTCTTTTATGTTTATGTTAATGTTCATAGTATTTTTTGGTCAAAAAAATAGATGTGATCATTGCCACACCAAAATGCTATACTTATTTTGGATATGATGAATTTTTTAGTCATGTTCATATGATGTTTTTTTGTTCATAGAATATTTTTTTTGTTCATAGCATTTTTTGGTCCATGTATATATGTATGTGTATGTATGGATGGATGAATGGATGGATGTAACTCTAAGTTAAAATTTACCCCTCCCTGATAACTTCGACATGGGGAGGGACATGCATGAGAGAGAGGCGGTCCGCTCACCCGACCAACTATCGAGGCCACCCAAACCCTAGAAGAAAGAGCGTCGTTGTCGATCTACCCCCTCCTCGATAACTTCGACATGAGAGGGAACGTCGGACATATGCATGAGAGAGAGGCAGTCCGCTCACCCGACCAACTATCAAGGCCACCCAAACCCTAGAATAAAGAGCGTCGTTGTCGATCTACCCCGTCCCTACCCGACCAACTAGCGATATTCGGAAGGCTCTTGTTGAACTTCGTACCAAAAAGCTAATTAATTATCCTATCCGGGATGCCATCGGACATTCATGAGAGAGGCGGTCTAGACGTCGGACATTCATGTTTGTATATTAATTGCCATGTTGTAATATTTGCAGAAACTATGGATCCAAGAGACGAAGAACAAGAATAGTTGTTGGGGGACACAATCCACGGCGGCCGTGATATCTTGTCGTTTCTCAACGATACCGATGGTCTGGAAGGGGATTATGACGGCTCCGGTGATCGAACAATGGAGGAGGAAGGACATGATCATGATGGCTCCGGTGACCGAATGCCGGAGGAAGAAGGAGACTATGATGACGGCTCCGGTGACCGATCGGAGGAGGGAGCTGTTACAAAGTCCGACGAGGTATATATATTAATTAAGTCTTGGCTCCGGTGACTAGCTAATTGATGCATTAATTATTTTGGTATGTACATATATTAATCAACTCTTCTTTCTTCTTTTATAGCCCTCCTGATCGAGCCAAACTTCGGTAACGAGACGAGGCCCGAAGAAGAGGTTGCGCAAGGATGAAAAGTTCACGATCACAGCACTCGCGAACGATGGCCATCCGATTGAACCCAAGCGGACCAAGAACGCATTTTTTGCTCAGTGCGGGGCTATTGTTAGGGACAACATCCCGATCAGCATCAAGCAATGGAATAAGCCTAAGGACGGCGCCCCTGAAGGTGATTATGTCACCGATAGACAGAAAGATGATCTTTGGACCGCGTTGAAGGCAAATTTCACCCTACCGCCAAAGGAGGATCCGAATAAGCCAGTTATAGAGCCACTGGTCAAGGCGTGTGCTCTTAAGAAGATGGCAGATCTATTCAGGAGGTGGAAGGATGAGTTGAAATCAAAGTTTGTCGACAAAGGGAAGACTCCAGAATTCACCGGCCGATTTGAGAAGATAAGAGATTACTGGCCCGCATTTGTGGACTACAAGACATCAGACAGGAGTAAGAAAATGTCAGAGACAAACAAGGTCAATGTTGCAAAGAAGCAGTATCACCATCACACGGGGTCAGGTGGCTACCTCAAAGCCTGGCCGTTGTGGGACAAAGCTGAGAATGACCTCATTGCTAAAAACATCGTACCACAGACATATAACTGGCTAGACCGTTCAAGGACTTGGTTCTTCGGGGTTGGGGGAACTTTGGACCCTGAAACAGGGAAGTGCCATTGGACGGACGAGCAACTTGCAATACCCATGAACAAGCTTCAGAAGTATATCACCGCAGCGCAGGAAGGGACGTTCATTCCCGATAGAGAGAAGGATGAGCTGACTGGGGCCCTAGGGAATGCTGAGCACCCTGGACGAACATGAGGCACACCAGACTCTGTTCCGTGGAAGGTTGGGTTTCTCGACGTAGGCGGTTACAGAAGCCGGGAGAGAAAGAGAAAAGCGGAGCTAAGCAAAATTTAGAAGCTCAATGCAAGACCACAAAAGCTAGAGGAAGCTAAGAGCCGGCGAGCTACCGGCTAACCATCTCAACGGCACGAAGCTACCCCAGAAGCTACCCCGTCATCTCAGCGGAGAAGCAGTGTCGCTTCCACGGAGCCCGTTCAGCCTGACTTCACGTCTCCTAGCTACCCCGTGGATACTATCACGGAGGCTCAACATTGCGAGCTTATGACGAAATGCCGGAACCTCACTTTCAAGGCGGCTGTCGGCTCTGTTACACCTCCTCAACCCAACGGAACTTTTCACTGCCGTCCGATTCCACATGGCTATGCTATTGTGATGGTGGATGAAGTAATGAAGGAATTTGAGGAGCTCGAACTTGACCACTATACAGGTGAAGGAGAGAATAAGTTGGTTCATGCCCTGAGGAGTACATGTCTATGGCAGAAGGAGTACATCAAGCTTCCAAACTGGATGCCTCCGCCTCCTCCTTCTCCTCAGGCGAATTAGGGCACTCCGGCTCCTCCTCCTCCTCCTCCTCCTCCTCCTCCGATGAGTGATCAGGGCACACCGCATCCTTCTCCGGATCCTCCGACGCGTGGGGGCACTCCGCCTCCTCCTTCGCCTACTCCGGCACGTCGGAGCAGTACGCCTCATCCTCAGCCTCGTCGGCAACGACGGAAGACAGATGCTGCCGCTCCGGCTCCTCCGGCGCCTAGTAAGCAACGACAGAAGGGAGCCGCCGCCGCTCCGGTGCCTAGTAGTACAAGCATAGGCAGTAGGGGATACAAATACGGTCCATCTCTCAAGCCTCTGGAAAAGTTACCATATGAGAGGACCGAGTCTAAAAACGAGGAGATATGTCAGGCCGAATTGAGGGACCATTTTGCAAAGAAAACTCCACCTCTGAAGGAGAAGATAGATCCGGTGAAAGCGATGCGCACTATCGATGCTCTGAAGCGACCACCACCGCCTCTACCGGATTCCAACTTTGACCGATGTATTAAAAAGACATATCAAGCTGCATGCCGGTCGGAAAGTACTTCCAGTCATGCAAGGTTAGCAAAACAAAGAAGTGGGAAAAAAATTCCCCAGCTCGGCGAACAGGCAAACCAATCGTGCCCCCCGCTCAAGGTGTCTAGTGATATCGTCGCTAATCATCCGGGGATGGTGCTCGGTACCAAACCTGGTGATTACCTGAGCGATGATGTACAATTTAAGCTGTTGGAGGTGGACGAATTCCATTACCGGCACAGGCGGCCTCTCGTCAAACCTGATCATCCTCCTCTAACAACGATGATGCAAAAATTCCATGAATGCTACATGAAAACCTATCGCGAGTCTGGGACGGATTCTTTGATACTGTCAGTTAAAGAGCAGCATTACCTCATTGGAATGGAACTGTTGAATATTGAATTTAAGAAGATATTCCAGTTATTCAATCAAAAGGCCCTCGACAAAACAATCGTGACTTGCTATTGTCTGTAAGTACTACTTCTGTAATTAAGTCTCTCTATGTATATAGCTCAGCTCTTTCATTGCATGTATATATAATTATCTTCACTACTATATTATGCAGATTGAATATTGTCGAATGCAAAAAAGCACAAATCTATGACATTGGGTTCATTAACCCAAATGTCATACATGAGTATAATTTCCAAAAGTATCCCACACAAACCGAGGAAAACTTGCTACAATCGTTGCTTAAAAATCAAAACAAATGGATAATACTCTTTCCTTACAACTTCAAGTGAGTGTTACTGTCTTGTGCATATTCGGTTTCCCTTATTACTCGAGGTTTATAGTAATGTAATTGATGAGTTATGCATGTGTGCGCAGTTTCCACTATATTCTGCTAGAGATTCAGCTTCAACGGGGAGTAGTAACCGTCTTAGACTCGAAACGAAAAGATCCCAGGAATATGCGGACATGACTAAAATTCTCCAGAAGTAAGTTCAATCGATCATTATCGCATCATATCGGCAACCTTGTTCATTTCCTGATATCAAGTAATTTTTTTTGTCTAGCAGGGTTTGGAAAGAGTTCACAACAATTGTTCCGGCACTGGCGGGGGAGCTGCGATTTACACAACCGAAAGTAAGTACTACTAGCTAGTTCCGCGCATCTCCCATTGATTCTAGTTTCATCAATACCATTTATCATGCTTGATTATCAGTTTGATTGAACACTATTTCTCTTAAAGTGCTTGTGGCAGGAAACCGGGAATAATTTATGTGGATACTACGTTTGCGAGTTCATCTACAATGCGACGACCCCTAAGCGGGGCTACTCTGAAAAACAATTTCAAGTGCGTAAGCAATAATATTCACAATTTTATTTTATTACCATATATATGTATTGACCCCCTTCTTCAAATTAGATGTGGCAGATGCGGGATGAACTCCTACCACATGATCGCATACGAGCAATTCAAGAAGAATCGGCGGGATTCTTTCTTGACCACGTCATAAATAAAAGCAGAGAATACCATCTGGAAGTTGAAATTAGATGTTAGGGATTGTAAGAGATCTTATATTGTATATATGTAGCTAGTAGCGTCGGATATATATACGAAAACTTGTTATACGACCAATCTCTCGAATAAAGAGAGGTCGATCACTTCTATCTCTATATGTTCATGATGATCTTCTATTCTTAATGGTTCCTTCATTTGCTTACTAGCTAGCATGTCGAGTTCTCTCTATAGTTGCTAGCGTCGACCAGGCATGGAGAAAGAGCGAAGAAAGAGAGGACACTTCTCTCTATTAATTAGCTAGCTAAAACAATATAAAACCCCTAAATTAACCGTCCAAAACCCCCTAACCCCCCTCCCTTTCAAAAGAAAACCCAGCAACTGCTAGATGCTGACGCATGGATGCCTTTTGGTCCCGTTGGTATTACCAACCAGGACTAAAGGTCCTCCTACCTGGGCTCCTCGCAGAGGCCACATGGAGCCCCTTCTGTCCTGGTTTGTAAGAGAACCGGGACTAAAGGTTTTGGGCTTTAGTCCCGACCCTTTAGTCCCGGTTCCAAAACCGGGACAAATGGGCCTTTTTCTACTAGTGGAGCGTCCCAGGGATCCACCGAAAGGGGCCACTAGCCCTGAAGGGCCACATGGGCTGTGAGAGAAGGTGCACCAGCCCCTGGTGGGCTGGCCTCCCCTCCCACAAGGGCCCATGCGGCCGAAGGGTGGAGGGGGAAAGCCTAAGGGGGCCGGCCACCCTGCCTTGGGAGCCAAGCCACCCCTTGGCCGCCGCCCCTAGGGGTGGGAACCCTAGGGCACAACCCCTTCCCCCTTCCCCCATATATATGAGAGAGGGAGGAGGGTAGCCGCATCTTAAGCCACAGCGCAACCCTTCCTCCCTCTCTGATAGTCTCTCCTCTAGTAGATTGGTTCGGCGCCGCTTAGCGAAGCTCTGACGGATCAGCTGCACCACCACCGCTGCCATGTCGTCATGCTGCCGGCGAACCCATCTACCTCTCCGCTTCCTCTTGCTGGATCAAGAAGGCGGAGATCTTCATCGAGCTGCACGTGTGCTGAATGCGGAGGTTCCGTCCGTTCGGCACTTGATCGGGAGTTCGTGGGACGGCTTGAGATTTGGATAGCGGAGACGTATCACTACATCAACCGTGTTCTTTAACGCTTCCGCTTAGCGATCTACAAGGGTACGTAGATCCAATCTCTCCTCTCATAGATGCTCATCTCCTAGATTGATCTTGGTGAAGCGTAGGAATTTTTTTCCCATGCAAAGTTTCCCAATAAGGAGGGACGACCGAGGAAGGGGCGGCCTGAGGCTGGCGGCGGCATGGGGGAGGAGCGGGCGAGGGCGCGGCGGAGGGGCGGCCGAGGAAGGGGCGGCACGGGGGCTGGCGGCGGCGCGGGGGAGGGGCGGCATGGGGGAGGGGCGGTCGGGTGAGGGGCGGCGCGGGGGCTGGCGGCAGCGAGGGGGCTGACAGCGACGGTCGCAGGGGTAGGCGGGAGAGAGTGAGGGAGGAGAGAGTGATAGAGAGGAGTGAGGGGGGCGGACGACCGTTAGTAGGGCATCCCCTTTGTCGTCCGCCCCCGGACGGCAAAGAGGGGAAGGGCCGACGGCAAAGGGGACCGGACGGCAAAGACTCCGTCCGATTGGACCTGGCCAGGCCCAAGGTCCAATGGGACCCACATTAGCTCTTTGTCGTCTGCCCTGGCTATCTTTGCCGTCTGGGGGCAGACGGCAAAGAACTGGCGACAAATAGTGCCTTTGCCATGTGCCAGTTCTTTGCCATCTGCTATTTAACAGCGGACGACAAAGAGCATCTTTGCCATGTGTCAGCAGACGGCAAAGGCCTGGCACATGGCAAATAACCGAATTCTAGTAGTGAAAGAGGAAGGGACGGTAAGTATTTCCCTCAGTTATGAAACCAAGGTATCAATCCGTAGAGGAAGATCACGCACCCACGTAAACAACACCTACACACAAATAACAAATACTTGCAACCCGACGCGAAAGAGAGGTTGTCAAGCTCTCTGCAGTAAATAGATATATTAGGTAATGATAGTTTTGGCAAATAGATCTCGCAAGAACACAAAATAAAATAAGTAAACAAAAAGTGCAACAAGGTGTTTTTTGGATTAATAGATCTAAAAACAAAAAGAGCAAAATAGTAGATCGAAAAGCAATATGTTGGAAAAGTAGACCCGGGGCCATAGGTTTCACTAGTGGCTACTCTCATGAGTATATCACACGGTGGGTGAATAAATTATTGTTGGGCAATTGATAGAAGATCAAATAATCATGACGATATCTAGGCAATGATAATTATATAGGCATCACGTCCAAGATAAATAGACCGAAACGATTCCGCATCTACTTTTATTACTCCGCACATCGACCGCTATCCAGCATGCATCTAGTGTATTAAGTTCATAGGAAACAGAGTAATGCAATAAGAATGGTGACATGATGTAGACCAGATCTATTCATGTAGGAATAGACCCCATCTTGTTATCCTTAATGGCAACGATACATGCGTGTCTTGCTTCCCCTTCTATCAGTGGGAAAGAACACCATATGATCGAACCCATCACAAAGCACCTCTTCCCATGGCAAGAAAATTTGATCTAGTTGGCCTAACTAAACCAAAGATTCGAAGAAAAATATGAGGCTGTAAGTAACCATGCAAATAAGATATCAAAGAAGACTCAAATCATATTCGTGGATAGAAACTGATCATGAACTCAAATTCATCGGATCCAAACAAACACACCACAAAAGTCATTACATCAAATAGATCTCCAAGAGACCATTGTATTGAGAATCATGGAGAGAGATAGAGGAAGCCATCTAACTACTGCCTACGGACCCGTAGGTCTATGGTGGACTACTCACGCATCATCGGAGAGGCACCTATGATGAAGATTAACCCCTCCGTGATGGTGTTAGATTGGATCTCGAGGTTCTGAAGCTTGCGGCGACTGGAATTGTGTTTCGTCGACTCCCCTAGGGTTTTCCAAAAATATGGGAATTTATAGGCTTGATAGTCCGTTGAGGGGGGTCCCCAGGTGGGACCCTCCACTAGGCCGCGCCAGGGGCCTCTAGCGCGCCCTGGTGGAGGGTGGCCACCTTGGGCCCCCTCTCCTGGTGCTCTTTGGCCCATCCTGGCTCTTCTGTTCCGTAAAAATTCTCCAAAAATTCCCACGGCGTGTGGGTTCCATTTGGTACTAATTTTCTGCGGAGTAAAAAACAAGCAAAAACAACAACTGACACTTTGGCACTATGTCAATAGGTTAGTCCCAAAAAATGATATAAAGTTGCTATAAAATGATTGTAAAACATCCAAGATTGGTAATATAATAGCATGAAATAAGCAAACATCATAGAATACATCGGAGACGTATCAAACTACCAGATGGTTTTATAGTGGACGACCACGAAGGAAAGGTGTGCAAATTTTTGAAGTATTTGCATGGAATTAAGCAAGCACCTAAGCAGTGGCATGAGAAGTCTAAAAGAACTTTAAAGCTGTAGGCTTTGTTGTAAACAAAACTGAAAAATGTGTGTATTATCGCCATGGTGGGGACGAGGGAGTTATCATTTACTTGTATGTTGATGACATATTGATTTTCGGAACAAATATGAATGTTATTAAGGAAGTCCATGGTTTCCTTCTCGTTGTTTTGAGTTGAAGGATATAGGAGTAGCGGGTGTTATTTTGAACATCAAGCTATCGAGAGATGATGATGGTGGAATTACATTGCTTCAATCTCACTATGTGGAAAATATCTTGAGTCGCTTTACTTATAGTGACTGCAAGCCCTCTCCAACACCTTATGATGCTAGCATGTTGCTTTGAAAGAATCAAATACTTGCTAGAGATTGATTGAAATACTCTCAGATTATTGGCTCACTTATGTATTTAGCCAGCGCCACGAGACCTGACATCTCTTTTGTTGTTAGCAAACTGAGCCAATTTTCCTCAAAACCAGGAGATGATCATTGGAAAGCTCTAGAAAGAGCTATGCACTATTTGAAGGGCACTACGAGTTATGGACTTCACTACACTGGGTACCCAAAGGTGCTTGAAGGGTATAGTGACTCAAACTAGACCTCTGATGCTAATGAGATAAAGGCCACAAGCGGATATATATTCACTTATGGAGGTGACACTATTTCTTTGAAGTCTTGCAAGCAGACCATCTTAACGAGGTCAACAATGGAAGCAAAGTCGCAACACTAGATACAACTACGGTCGAAGCAGATTGGCTTCGTCCACTCTTGAATGACTTGCCGGTTGTTGGGAAACCTGTACCGGGTGTTCTTATGAACCGCGACAATCAAATTATGATCGCCAAAATGAGTAGTTCAAAGGATAACATAAAGTCATCAAGATAGGTTCAGAGAAGGTTAAAGTCTGTCAGGAAAATGAAAAACTCCGGAGTTATTGCATTGGATTATATCCAAATGTCTAACAATTTGGCAGATCCTTTTACCAAGGCTCTATCACATAATGTGATAGATCGGGCATCGAAGGAGATGGGTATGAGACCCACAATATGAGTTGTTCACAGTGGTAACCTGTTCTATGTGATCGGAGATCCCGTGAATTAGATGTGGAAGACAAGTTGTTGGTCAACTAAGAGGAGAGTATCTTTACTATTAATAATACTACTCCATGAAGATGCAATACTCTCCTAATCTGCATCGCAGGTTGATGTATATCTTAATGTGTTCTAAGTGGCTTATTTAAGAAGATATGTTGTCTTGAAGAATATCTCTTGAAGAACATACCTATATGAGTTTGATTGTTAAACGTCGCAATCTATGAGAGTAGGGTTCTCTCTAGTAAACTCATGAAAGGTCATGGAGTATGACGCATAAGCTCCACCCGCGGGGAAGACCCACGGTAGCTTAGTATGGGTCAAGGCTTTGTGTAAGGCTAGATTAACAGAAAACTTGTAGTTCAAGACCCAATCCACTATTCAAGTTGCTTACTAGTGTAGCATAAAGTTCTAGGTGGAAGTTCAACTTAACAGTCTCCACTGTAGCAGCGGTGTATAAAACAGCGTTTGGAACCAAAGGCAAATTTTCTGTGCCTCTCGGATCTGGTGGGGGATTGCTGGAATTTGACCTATTTTGGGCCAGTCCAATAACCAGTTTCAGAATTCATAATAAATCCTAGAGGCCCACTTAGCCCATTCGTGCAAGGCAAGAGGTGGAACTAAAGTTTAGTCCCACATTGCTAGTTTGGTAGGAGTTGGCCCTCTTTATAAGGAAGGATGTTCCCCCGCATGTATGAGCATGAGAACAAGAGAGACATTCACATGCACCCCTCCTCCATCACCCACCTCACCACACCACGCCTCGCCACGACACGATGCGACGCGGGTTGCGGGAATGAGCTGAGTCATTGTCCAGTTTTTTGCCACGCACGACTGGTATGCGAAAGTCACATGGGAGCTATAAAAGAGAGGTCACTCCTCTCCAGAGAGACACACTAGAGCATCATCTTCCTCTGCCACCGAGTTCCAAGCTCTGAGCTACTGCTAGGTTCTTTCCCATCCCGACGTGTGGCATGCATCGCAGGTCAGGACAGTAGGCCTCCGAAACCCTGCCTTTTTGAGTCCTCTAAGGGAGAAGGGTGATAAGGTTCTTGGGGAGCGCTCTGCGCGACTGCTGAATTCTTCATCGTGGACGCCATGGATGCCGACGACCAGTTCCCAAACAACGACTTCTTCTCCGATGCGAACAACCTCTTTGACAATATGGCTGGTGACAACGTCAACACCAATGCTAATGCTACTTCCCCTGCTCAGTACGTATTCATGTCTTTTCTGTTTGAGGTCCTGCTAGAGTTTCTTGGTCTAGTTTCTGATCTAGATATGTTTTGGTCTAGTTCACATGTTCACATAATATTTGCTTACTATCCTTTAGTTTGTCTGATAAGTCTTGTTTCTCTTATTATGGCATACTCTCCTCTACTTTGCATGTCTAGTGTCATTTCTGTTACTATGATCTTGTTCTATCTACTGTTTATTTCATTTAAAACATTCGGTAACTTGCTCATTTATCCAACAGTAGGTTCGGTAAAACATAGACTTGAACAAAACCCCTTTCATTCAATGATCGATAGCGGAACCATGAAAGTCCATATCAATCCCTATGAGTACAAGAATGACATTCGAGTGAACCTTTGGTTATCATTTGCTATTCCCTTTGCCTAATGATACTTTACAAACCCTGAGGTGAGATATATCAGTATCCTCTTGAGTTGTTCTCATGCTCACTATATTGGTCTCCTCGTTACCGGTTTTGTTCTTCTTTCTTATTGACATGTTCCATCATCCCCATGACCTAGTCACCTGTGTCTGGATAGACGATGGTGGTACGAAACAATAAAAAAACTATAGATACATTTGAGTTGTATCAATACTCAACCCCATATTTTATTTCATAGACTCAATAGCACATGTAGATAGAGTTGTCTAGACAAACCTAGTTAGTAGTATTGAGATTATGCCAAAATCTGTTATGCAATACATGATACTGCCTCCGTCCCAAATTACATGGCATCCTCATTTGCGTGATTTAACTTTGACCATAAATTTCACCTACAATATGTTTATATATGTCATAAAAATTACACAGTTGAAAACCTTTTTTTCATATAAATTGAATGGTATAATTTTTCCAACATATAACATATGTTTTATATTGGTCAAATTGATGGTCAAGGTTAAACCTTGAAATACGTGTGCGCCATGTAATATGGGACGAAGTAGTATATTGCTTTATGCGTGTTTCATGGACTTGCCAATAAATATTTCTTGTTAAATGTTACCGTGACTTCATCACCCCTCCCGAGTTTATGCCAATGACTCCACAGACCTCTGAATGATCTACTAGGGTTTTGGCTATGATTTGGTTAACGCTTGTAGTAGCAACACTATGACGAATATTATTCCTCTTTTTCTTGAGGGTGTGTATATGTGGAAATAAAGAATATTGACTGCTGAACTTAAAAGAGACAACTCTTCGTCCATAGTATTCGACTTAATCCACAACGAAATCCGGCGTTTGCATGTATCATTTCCTTGGTATAATCCTGTCACCGTAGGACAAAACTTTTAGTAAGCAACAATTGAAGGAAGTGCTTTTGAGCCTTGATGAGGCGATACTCGTGGGTGTCGTGAGTGACTCTAGCATCATGATGTCTTTTACATACCTTTCACTCCTTTAAATAATGTTTTTGTTGCAACAAAAGCTCTTCCAAAGTGTTTCTGGCAAGTAAATGTTAGCTAGACGAAGTACAATAATTGCTATTTGACTACTTTATCTAAACTAATGGAAACTCCATGTTAATTATCTTGAGATGACTCTCTTGTGTAATAACCATGTCGCCGCTACAACTATACTAAGTTTTTAGGTGAAGAAAGCGGTGGGCTAGCTATCAAGGCGTACCGATCGTAAGTGAAACAAAACCTCTTGTTATTTCGGTTTAAACAAGTGGATTCCTTTTGGTTTTGTTTCTTGCTCGAGGAAAATAAAGGTTCAAGCTTGAGAAGGTTGATGATTTTACTTTTTACATTCATTCCACCATTGTTTAAACTGGATATTCCTGAATATTCCAAGACACTCACTCCAATTGTATTACTAATGACTAGTATATAGAGAGGTTTGCAAACCCCTTTTGTATAATTTGTGATATGACCTGATTTCTCACCAAATCGACGTTATTGTACTCCGTGATGCCAAACATACCACCCAAGCTCAACGCGGTCTATGCCCGTAGTCAACGACCACGTTTGTTGGCGCCCTAGATCACGACCCCACCATAGATAATTGCCACATCCGACCATGACATGCTCGATGTCAGGCGTAAGTCCCTTGCTCGTGGTGCTCCATCCCCGCTACAAACGGCCATAGTTGTCAGCGGCCCAGCTTCCAGCACCACCCCATCTACTTCTCTCAACCGTCCAGAACGATGCTCATGGACGCCTCCACTCATGGCATTGTTGAGCCAATACGCAAGCTGCACGTACCTCTTGGTTGCAGCCAAACTTTTAGCGTGTCGGTGTGCTACTATCTAGCCATGGCCACCCGCCTGGACATGGACATGTTGGTTGCAATTCAAGTATAGAGCATGCCTGCTCATCTACTGGTTGGAGCACAAGCACATAGCTATTCACTTTGTTCATCTGCATCTGTTTATTTTGCTGTATATGCTTGTGTTGAGGTTATCCTCGTATTCAATGACAATTGGAGCAAAAGTAAAATGCACAAAGCATGTTGCTCCGTCGAAACTGATGGAAGATGATCACTAGGGCGACAAAAAGGAAGACAGAAGAACCAACAATCTGTTACTATGCATGCCTCCGTCGATCAGAATTCAACGCTTTCTAGAAAATTCCTTGAGAAGATTTCACTCAGCGAGACCAAATAATGAGGGCCTCAAGTCCAATATCTTAGGATAGTAGATGCTTTGTTCATTTTCCTTCATAATTTTCTCCTCAAGTGAAGATAGGATAGTTGATGCAGTTTATGGAGATTTCTTTTGTAAAATGAATTTGATGTAGATTGTGGATAAAATCTCCTTGTATTTATCACAAGGATGTGCAACTTTGCAGTGTGTATCGATTGTCGCCGGCTCTTGTGATAAAAGGTGTTCTATAGTATCAACCAAGAATACAAACTAACAACATGCATGCCTACATGCGTAACAAATGATAAAAGTTAGTACCATGGAATGCACCCTCGCTAGGGACACTCTCCTTGCATGCCAAGTCATCAATATTGCCGATTACGCATCGTATTACCGATAAAGAAGACCGTGTCACAAGACTAAAAGGGGAGAATCTGCACCGGAACTCAGTTGATGCCAACATCACGGCCACGACCACCACGAAGCAGCGAAGCGTCCGAGATGCTAACCCGCAAGTGAAAACATCACGTGCTTTCAGGTGTGTGGTCGCACTAGGGTAGCTGAGAGAGAACCACACGACCACTATCCCGTGCCCCGTCCCGCTTTCTCGTGCAGAAACTTAACACTAGGGTTCCCTCCCGCCCGCCTCCGGGCATCAGGAGGACGCCGGAGGCCCGAGTGGGACCGACTTACTAATTCGAGGAAAAAAAAGTATGAGCAGTTGGATCTCACTAACAATGGGCCTGGGTAGGGCCAGGCCTGGCAAACGGATTGAACCCACGAGAGGGGGAGGAGCGTCGTCCCCTCCTCGCCCCTCCCCTCCTTGTCCTCTTCTTCTACGGCCGCCCCAAATCATCCCGCCTCCCCCCTTCAAACTTCAAACCCCGAAAGCTCGGTGGTCGCCGCAGCTGCCCCACCCGGATCCAGCCGGCGCGGGGGAGTCGCCGTCTCTTCCGCGCAGATCTGGACGGGCGCCGCTAGGGTTGGTTCCCCGCCGCCGCATTCCCCCCCTCCTAAACCCTAGAGCCCGCCCGCCCGCCTGCCCCGCCTTTCCAAGCCAAGAAGCCGGCGCCCCCCTGCTCCCCGTCCCGCTCTCGGCGAACGGCTCCAGCGACGGTGGCCGGTCTCCCCCAGGGCCGCCTGCCGCCACATCCTCCCTCGCCGCCAGATCGACGGCGGTACAGTCTTTTCTTGCTCGTTCCTCTCGGGCCTCGGTAGATCGGCGCCGGCGGCGACTCCTCTCGCCCCGCCCTCCCGAGCCCGGTGAGTTCTTTCACCACTCGCCCCCCCCCCCCCCCCTAGATGCAATCCTTCCTTGCGCACCGTGGTCGCCGAATTTGGGCTTTCTTGGTTTCAAGAAAGGGATTTGGGTTTTCTTTTTCAAGAACTGGGCCCGACCCGCCGCCGGCCTCGTCGCCCAACGAGGCTGCCATCCTCATGATGGTCATCCCCACCCACATTTTAGTTACTTGGATGTGATTTAGTGCTAGCTATTAGGCTCGATGACTGCTGCCCTTTTCACTTCCCTGAAGATGCCCTGTCAACATGATTTGGGGATTTAGGGATTTTCACTTCTCTGAAGATGCCCTGTCAAAATATAGATGCACATCTCTTCTACGTGGTCAACATGATTTTCTTCTTGCAAGACATCTGGTAGTGGGGATAAAATGCAATCCAGGGCATTTAGCTTATCCAGAACCAGAAAGAATTACCTTTTCCGCAATAGAAGAAAGAACTACGTCACCTGTATTCATATACTCCCTCAGTAAAGAAATATAAGAGCATTTAGATCACTATACTTTAGTGATCTAAATGCTCTTATATTGATATAATTCAAGTCGTGCATCTTGTGAACTGGGTTTCATGAATATGGGTTTTCATTATTTTTTCCATAGATACAACACCAGAAAGTAATTTTGTTGAAATGATGTGTCCCAATGTAATTTAGCGGTTGCTGATATGATTTTTTATGACCTGAGGATTTAGTCTTATTCCACTTTCAGTTTTGCAATGCTACTTCTTGCTATCTTGGTTGCTCAGTGCATGATTCCATAATGCTGTTCTCATTTTCACCCATTCAGGCTTAAATGGCTGCAAGAAAGGAAAATGCAGTCCTTATTGCTTGCCAAGCTACCAATGGCCGTGTCACACGAGCTCAAGCTGCTACAAATCGTGGTAGGTTTGGAGCGTCTCTCCCTGCACCGGTACCTGTGAGAACTGAACGAAAACCGACGACGAAGGGAAAGGCGAAACGGGGAGCTTCGGATGAGAACACTTGTGCAAGTGCTCTAATTTCAGCTCCACCTCCTAAAAGGCGAGCAGCGCTCAAGGATGTGACAAACATAAGCTGTGCAAACTCGTCCAGAAATTCAACTGCTGTGACTAAACATCAGGTACCAAGATGTTCCACATATTATTACACTACCCTATTATGATTTTGTCAACCATTACATTTTCAATGTCAACTAAACGAAAATGTATTTCCTTTGTTCCAGTCAAGGCCCACCCAAAAGGTAGGACGAAATCCAAGTAAAAACAAGCAGTGTGCAAAGAAGGCCCCTAAGCCACCTCTTCCTGCTGTTAGTGGAACTTCATTTGTTGTGAATGATTCTCATATTGTGGAAGAAGCTCAGAAGGCAGAGCTTTTGCCACCAAAGGAGGAGCCCACTGCTCTGCTCGAAAACAAGGGGTCGTTGTCGTTATGGAATATTGCACGGAACAGGGAGAGTGGTGTTCATGAGCCATTCTTTCAGGGAAGAAACACAAGAGATAAATCTGAAACTGCTGACTCAAACATTGGTTAGTTAAGTTGCATTTTTCTCTCTCTACCGTTTAGCATATGGACTTAAAGATAGGTTAGAACTTAGAAGTTTGAGAAACTGTTCGGAGCTTCTCTTTGCTTGTAACGTTACACTTCTTTGCTGGCAGTCTGGTCGTATCCTGAGTATATTCTTGAATCTCTATGGTCTTTCTGTGGCCACAGAACCTAAAACAACAAATTATACTGTAGATATTTTTGTCCACTGAGCATTCCTGAGAAACTTGCAGATATTTATGTATTCTGTTTTGTGGAGCAGCAGCTAAAGAATCTATATCTGTGTTCCAGGGGACTATGTTGGCATAAACGTTATAGACATTGACAAAGATAATGGCAATCCACAAATGTGTGCTTCCTATGCTGCAGAGATATACAGAAACCTAATGGCTGCAGAGGTATGTTTATATTCTGTTGTAGAAGGGAAGAGCTTCTTCTACTCTTTAGACAGTCTTCCAAATTCCTCATATTTGACATGACTTATTAAGCTGGGAAGAATTTCATTTTTGGATGTTTGTGTTTTGTCTCTGCGCTATACTATTAGTATACTTTTTTTTGTGAAAGCATTTCAACCACCATCTTATGTGCTCATGTTACTCCCCAGCTTATAAGGAGACCTAAATCAAATTACATGGAGACTTTGCAAAGGGATATCACGAAGGGCATGCGAGGAATCCTGATCGATTGGCTTGTTGAGGTTTGTTTGGATTGCTTCTGATTAAATTTATGTATAAATAGTTCAACCATGTTTTTAGGACTATGAACATTCATCATTGCCATTTAACTGCACAACTTTACATACAAATTGATGTATATAACTTGCAAATATGAAGTAAGCAATTACCCGTGAATGCGTTTTTTTACCGATGGTATGAACTTTGGCCATTCATTTCAGAGAGGAATAGAGTTCAAGGTTTCCTGATGGACTCGATAGATCACATAAATATTCTTTACATTCCTGTCCACATAGTTTATTCATTTCCCTTTCTAATCTCCATTCTTTTTACACCACATAAGTTGCTGAACTAAGCCAAATGCATGGTCAAACTCGTGCTGTGGTGGTAACATGTGCTGTATGTATATATGGAAAACAACACATAACCTGCAGAGGCCCTGTGATACTGAAGAGGTCAGAATATGATAGTGATCTTCAGCAGCAGAAACGTACTCTACATTTCTCACATGCATATGGGAAAGCTGCATTTTCTTTTGCCGCAAATCAAGATCCCTGTTCAAGTTTAATCTTCACTGTTCATGAATCATGACTTCTTAGCTTATGAAGTTCTATCTTTGCAGGTTTCTGAGGAATATAAACTAGTGCCAGACACACTGTACCTCACTGTATATCTTATTGATCAATTTCTTTCTCGGAAATATATTGAAAGACAGAAACTACAACTTCTTGGAATAACTAGCATGTTGATTGCCTCGTAAGTTCACATTTGTTTGATTTTAACATTTGAATATCAAAAGCTTTGAAATTCATAGGAAGATGTCTCATGAAAAGGTTTGCCTAGTTGCTGAAGGAGCTTAATTTGCGGCAAATCATATATCAGTATAGTCATTTAAAGATCTACCTTCTTCTGCAGAAAATATGAAGAGATCTGTGCGCCTCGTGTTGAAGAATTTTGTTTCATAACTGATAACACATATACAAAAAATCAGGTACTTGTTACATGTGTAGTTTGAAGGATTGTTAATTACACATATATGAAGTGTCATTGTTGATCTGCCATAACTGATATCATCCTGGTTCAATAGGTGCTGAAAATGGAGTGCGAAGTGCTTAATGATCTGGGGTTTCATCTTTCTGTTCCCACAATCAAAACGTTTCTCAGGTTAGTTACTCAGGATGACTAGACAGATCCTATTTCTTTTCCAATATGACATCACTGACAAGCGTTTCCTTGAAATTTTATAGGAGATTCCTTAGAGCAGCACATGCTTCTCAGAAAGTAAGACGGACACCCAAATATTAGCACAGTTTTCATTCAATTTGTATGTTTGGTGCCTGATCACTAAGTTCCCAAACTACATTTGCAGGCTCCTTGTGCAACTTTGGGCTATCTGGGCAATTATCTCGCGGAGTTGACTTTGACTGATTACAGTTTCCTGAAATTTCACCCTTCAGTGGTAGCAGCCTCGGCGGTGTTCCTCGCAAGATGGACACTCGACCAATCAGACCTGCCATGGGTTCGTACGAGAACTCTGGATGCAGGCCTCTTTACATCATGTTCTATTTGCTCTAATATATGCTATGTCTTGTGCAGAACTGTACTCTCGAGCATTACACCTCATACAAAAGTTCCGATATTCAAAGATGCGTACGGGATCTATGGGAGCTGCAGCAGGGCAACAGCAGCGGAAGTCCCCCCCTCAATGCTATACGCGAGAAGTACCGGCAGGAAAAGGTATGCCCAAATCACCACTTGCTGCTTGAGTACCATATATATAAACAGAACGCCACAACATGAATCTTTTTCGGTGCAAGACATACATACACACGGTTTTAGAATCACTTGACAGCTTATTTGTGTTTTCCATCCCATTGCAGTTTGAATGTGTAGCCAACATGCTGTCGCCGGCCATGCCTGTGTGGCTCTTCCGTAGGCAAGCTAACGACACCACACCCCTGCTGATCAACAATTCCTAGCAGCGAAGCATCAGTCCCCTGCTGATCAACAACTTGATTTCTTCGAAGATCTTGTAGCATCCCCCTTCCTCTCCCCCCCCCCCCTGATCTGGCTGTGTTGTGTTTTGCTCTCCCCCTGAGCTGAGCTGTTGTTTCCCCCCGACCTTTTTCGAGTCGTGCAGTCGTAGGCGATGGCTTGCATAAATGTTGATTGAGTTGGCGTGTAGGCTGCTGATGGATGCCTAGGGCTGGTAATTGTATCATGACGATCCTGTCTGTCTGTCTGTCTGTATGATAACTGAGTGAGTGCCGCTTGATTTAGCGTAGGTTTGCGCGCCTTTCCTAGAGTCTAGTGTGTGCAATTGCAGTGCTCTTGACATTAGTAGAGCACCTGAGTCCAGGATGGTTGATGTGATGTAACATGTTGTTACAAGAAGATACATTGTTGCTTGTTTTGTAAATGAACATAAATGTAGCCTGACTGTCTACATCATGCTGAACACAATGATTTGTTTCTTTTTCTTTTCTTTGCGAAATGAAATGAAAGTAAGCAAGTGAAGAGCCAATCTTTAGTAGTCCCTATGTCTTACATTTTAAGACAGAGGGTACTCCCTCCTTTCTGCTTTATAGGGCCCATCTAAAAAAATTCAGATTTTCATTATATTAGGCTTATTTTGAGTCTAAATGAGTTAAAATGCTTTGAGTTTCATGTCATATTTAATTCATAGAGATAGGAGAAAGGAAATTAGTGGCTATGCCTGTATCTTTTTTAACATGCACCATGCAAGTTCGATGAGGAGGGTGTTACATTTATTGCTTTGAAAATCAAATTAGTGAGAAGTATTTCATTGGCTAGTTAAAAACTAGTGTCATCCACTCATAATTCACCTTGGTTGATGAGATTTCAGATTTTAGGCCCATAAACCGGAATGAGAAAGTATGTATTAAGCTTTAATAACTGTATGAAATTTTCATTTCAGTTGAGGGGAAAAAAGTGGAAGACATTTACAGTCAGTAGAAAGCCCTGTACGAGAAATGGCGCTCTGGTTCGGAATTCGGAGGCAACTGATTTTTGTAATTTAGGAAAATGAGGGGGAGCTGAATGAATGTCACGTGGGAGCAGTATTGTCTATTCAGCTATGAAGCACAGTAGTGTTTAAATATGACGGTCAAGCGGTCAACTGACAAAGTGACGGCACTTGGTTAAACAATACTCTATGAAGCCAGAGTGGCAGGCACGTTACGCCATTAGTACTTTAAGGCATGGTCGGTTCGAATCAAAGTTAGAGCATCTCTTAGAAATCTTTATTCCCTTAAGCTAAATGCCAGTCGACTGAAAATAAGATTTGGGGCCGGTCGATTTTAAGCGTTCGCCGGAGTGCGCTCAAGGGAAGGAAGGGGCTCGTCCGAGGGCTATCCTATTATCTATCTTAGGGTTTAGGGTGAGACGATGGTGGACGGCGGAGGTGCAACTTCGCCAGAGAAAAAACACGGAAGCAGACAGGGTTAGAGTATACTGGCCATGGGCCGGGCCGGGCCTAACCAAGTCCGAAGATGAAAACCTAGGCCCGAGCCCGGCCCGGCCCGACCGTTGGGCCTTAAAAACAGGCCCAAGCCCGACCCGAATGCATAAAAGCCCATTGGGCCTCGGGCCTCGGGCCGGGCCCCTTCAGTAAAACGCTATTATGACGGACCCGGACCTGGCCTGGCCTGGCCAACGGGCTCGAAATCTAGGCCTGAGCCCGACCCATGGGCAAGGTCGGGCTTTTTCGGGCCGGGTCGGGCCGCGCCGATCGGGCCGGGTTTTTTATGCCCATGTATAGGTTAGAGGGATGGCGAAGGGCCTTAGCACAATAACTTCTCGACTGTCTACTACAATGATGTTTGTCTGACTTCGACGAGGGACGGCTATCACATTATCTATCTTAGGGTTTAAGCTATGTTTGGTTGAGCTGCATATTCTGTAAAAGCTTTTGTGAGTTGTGAGCTGTGAAAAGGCTGCTGTGAACTTTCAACTATGGAAAAACTGAAAGCTGATTGGTTGAAACAACTGTGAAACTGTAGATTTGACTGTGAATTGTGTGTAATGACCCTCGACAATGAGTCAATTTTTTATATGTGCAACTTGACCGTAAAATGATGATATTTACATTGGTAGGCAATAGAATGACCGTTTTGCAAAGAAAATAATGACAATTGAGATGATTCACAACTAACGTATACGGATTCAGCGATTATACTTCCATGTTGCATATTACATATATATACATATTGATCCCATAATAATATTACAAAAAACATGCACCATAGAATATACATACAGTTCACGTGATGATAATCTTCATCAAAGATAGCTAACATATGTTGTTATTGTTGGGAGACCTAGTAGTAAATCAAAAATTTTCCTACGTGTCACCAAGATCTATATATGGAGAAACCAGCAACGAGTGAGGATAGATTGCATCTTCATACATTTGAAGATCGCTAAGCGGAAGCGTTACGAGAACACGGTTGGTGGAGTCGTACTTGTAGCGATTTAGATCGCGGTGGACTCTGATCTCAGCGCCGAACAACGACGCCTCCGCGTTCAACACACGTACAGCCCGGTGACGTCTCCCGTGCCTTGATCCAGCAAGGAGAAGGGAGAGGTTGGGGAAGAGCTCCAACAGCAGCACGACGGCGTGGTGGTGGTGGAGCAGCAAGGTATTCCGGCAAGGCTTCGCCTAAGCACTACGGAGGAGGAAGAAGAGAGGTAGGGCTGCGCCGTGGGAGAGAGAGATCAAATCTTGTCTCAAAACAGCCAAAACCTCAAGTATATATAGGAGGAGGGAGAGGGAGGGCTGCCTTGGCCCCTTCTCCAAGGAGGAGAGGTTCGGCCGAAGCTAGGGAGGAGTCCACCTCCCACAAGGGAGGTGGATCTCTTCCTTTTGAATCTCCTTTAGCCTTATCTCTTTATCCCTAGCCACATGGGCCTTTCCGGAAGGACTTGGCCAGCCCAATAAGGGATGCTATACCTCCTCTAACACCCCACGAAGTTCTTTGGTCGTCACACCCCTCCCGGGGGTCCTTCGGCACCCTCCCGGCACTCCCGGTACACTACCGATGAGCCCGAAAACTTTCCGGTGACCAAAACAGGACTTCCTATATATCAATCTTTACCTCTGGACCATTTCGGAGCTCCTCGTCACGTCCGAGATCTCATCCGGGAATCCGAACAACCTTCGGTAATCACGTATACCATTTCCCTATAACCCTAGCATCATCGAACCTTAAGTGTGTAGACCCTACGGGTTCGGGAGACACGTAGACATGACCGAGACACCTCTCCGGTCAATAACCAATAGAGGGATCTGGATACCCATGTTGGCTCCCACATGCTCCACGATGATCTCATCGGATGAACCACGATATCGGGGATTCAATCAATCCCGTATACAATTCCCTTTGTCTACCGGTATGATACTTGCCCGAGATTCGATCGTCGGTATCCCTATACCTTGTTCAATCTCGTTACCGGCAAGTCTCTTTACTCGTTCTGTATACATCATCCCATGGCTAACTCCTTAGTCACATTGAGCTCATTATGATGATGTCTTACCGAGTGGGCCCAGAGATACCTCTCCGTCACATGGAGTGACAAATCCCTGTCTCGATTCGTGCCAACCCAATATACACTTTCGGAGATACCCGTAGTGCACCTTTATAGCCACCCAGTTACGTTGTGACGTTTGGCACACCCAAAGCATTCCTACGGTATCCGGGAGTTGCACAATCTCATGGTCTAAGGAAACGATACTTGACATTGAAAAGCTTTAGAAGACGAACTACACGATCTTGTGCTATGCTTAGGATTGGGTCTTGTCCATCACATCATTCTCCTAATGATGTGATCCCGTTATCAATGACATCCAATGTCCATGGTCATGAAACCGTGACCATCTATTGATCAACAAGCTAGCCAACTAGAGGCTCACTAGGGACATGTTGTGGTCTATGTATTCACACATGCATTACGGTTTCTGGTTAATACAATTATAGCATGAACAATAGACAATTATCATGAACAAGGAAATACAATAATAACCATTTTATTATTGCCTCTAGGGCATATGTCCAATAGTCTCCCACTTGCACTAGAGTCAATAATCTAGTTACATTGTGATGAATCGAACACCCATAGCATTCTGGTGTTGATCATGTTTTGCTCGTGAGAGAGGTTTAGTCAACGGATCTGCGACATTCATATCCGTATGCACTTTACAAATATCTATATCTCCCTCCTGAATGTAATCACGGATGGAGTTGAAGCGGCACTTGATGTGTCTTGTCTTCTTGTGAAACCTGGCCTCCTTCGCAAGGGCAATAGCTCCAGTGTTGTCACAGAATAGAGTCATCGGGCCCGATGCACTTGGATTACTCCTAGGTCGGTGATGAACTCCTTCATCCAGACTCCTTCCTTTGCTGCTTCCGAAGCAGCTATGTACTCCACTTCACATGTAGATGCCGCCACGATGCTTTGCTTGCTGCTGCACCAGCTGGCTGCCCCTCCGTTCAAAATATACACGTATCCGGTTTGCGACTTGGATTCGTCCGGATCTGTGTCGAAGCTAGCATCGACGTAACCCTTTACGACGAGCTCTTCGACACCTCCATATACGAGAAACATGTCCTTTGTCCTTTTCAGGTACTTCAGGATATTCTTGACCGCTGTCCAGTGTTTCGCTCCGGGATCACTTTGGTACCTCCCTACCAAACTTATGGCAAGGTTCACATTAGGTCTGGTACACAGCATGGCATACATAATAGAGCCTATGGCTGAAGCATAGGGGATGACACTCATCTCTTCTCTATCTTTTGCCGTGGTCAGGCATTGAGTCATACTCAATCTCACACCCTGCAACACAGGCAAGAACCCCTTCTTGGACTGATCCATATTGAACTTCTTCAATATCTTTTCAAGGTATGTGCTTTGTGAAAGACCTATGAGGCGTCTTGATCTATCTCTATAGATCTTAATACCTAATATGTAAGCAGCTTCTCCAAGGTCCTTCATTGAAAAACACTTATTCAAGTAGGCCTTTACACTTTCCAAAAGTTCTATATCATTTCCCATTATCAGTATGTCATCCACATATAATATGAGAAATGCTACAGAGCTCCCACTCACTTTTTTGTAAATACAGGGTTCTCCATAAACCTATACAAACCCAAACGCTTTGATCACCTCATTAAAGCAAATGTTCCAACTCCGAGATGCTTGCACCAGCCCATAGATGGAGCGCTGGAGCTTGCATACTTTGTTAGCATCTTTAGGATCGACAAAACCTTCCGGCTGCATCATATACAGTTCTTCCTTAAGGAAGCCATTAAGGAATGCCGTTTTGACGTCCATTTGCCAGATCTCATAATCATAAAATGCGGCAATTGCTAACATGATTCGGACAGACTTTAGCATCGCTACGGGTGAGAAAGTCTCATCGTAGTCAACTCCTTGAACTTGTCGATAACCCTTAGCGATAAGCCGAGCCTTATAGACGGTCACATTACCATCCGCGTCAGTCTTCTTCTTAAAGATCCATTTATTTTCAATGGCTCGCTTATCATCAGGCAAGTCCACCAAAGTCCACACTTTGTTCTCATACATGGATCCTATCTCGGATTTCATGGCTTCAAGCCATTTGTTGGAATCCGGGACTGCTATCGCTTCTTCATAGTTCGAAGGTTCACCGTTGTCTAACAACATGATCTCCAGGACAGGGTTGCCGTACCACTCTGGTGCGAAACGTGCCCCAGTGGACCTTCGACGTTCAATAGTAACTTGATCTGAAGTTTCATGATCATCATCATTAACTTCTTCTCTAGCCGGTGTAGGCTCCATAGAAACAACTTCCTGTACTGCGCTACTCTCCGGTTCGAGCGGAGGTACAATTACCTCACCAAGTTCTATTTTCCTCCCACTTACTTCTTTCGAGAAAAACTCTTTCTCGAGAAAGGATCCATTCTTAGCAACAAAGACTTTGCCTTCGGATCTGAGGTAGAAGGTATACCCAATAGTCTCTTTGGGATATCCTATGAAGACGCACTTTTCCTCTTTGGGTTCGAGCTTCTCAGGTTGAAGTTTCTTCACATAAGCATCGCATCCCCAAACTTTTAGAAATGACAGCTTAGGTTTCTTTCCAAACCATAATTCATACGGTGTCGTCTCAACGGATTTTGACGGTGCCCTATTTAAAGTGAATGCGGCAGTCTCTAATGCATATCCCCAAAATGATAGCGGTAAGTCGGTAAGAGACATCATAAATCGCACCATATCCAATAGAGTGCGATTACGACGTTCAGACACACCATTTCGCTGAGGTTTGCCAGGCGGCGTGAGTTGTGAAACAATTCCACATTTCCTTAGCTGCGTGCCAAACTCGTGACTTAAATATTCTCCGCCACGATGAGATCGTAGGCACTTTATTTTCCTTTCACGTTGATTCTCTACCTCACTCTGAAATTCCTTGAACCTTTCAAAGGTTTCAGACTTGTGTTTAATTAAGTAGACATACCCATATCTGCTCAAGTCATCAGTGAGGGTGAGAACATAACGGTAGACACCACGAGCCTCGACGCTCATTGGGCCGCATACATCGGTATGTATTATTTTCAACAAGTCAGTTGCTCGCTCCATTGTTTCGGAGAACGGAGTCTTGGTCATCTTGCCCATGAGGCATGGTTCGCACGTGTCAAATGATTCAAAATCTAGAGACTCCAAATGTCCATTAGCATGGAGCTTCTTCATGCGTTTGACACCAATATGACCAAGGCGGCAGTGCCACATGTAAGTGGGACTATCGTTATCAACCTTACACTTTTTGGTACTCAGACTATGGACATGTGTAACATCACATTCGAGATTCATCAAAAATAAATCATTGACCAACGGGGCATGACCATAAAACATTTCTCTCATATAAATAGAACAACCATTATTCTCAGATTTAAATGAGTAGCCATCTCGTATCAAGCGAGATCCAGATACAATGTTCATGCTCAAAGCTGGTACTAAATAAAAATTATTAAGGTTTAAAACTAATCCCGAAGGTAGATGCAGAGGTAGCGTGCCGACGGCGATCACATCGACCTTGGAACCATTCCCGACGCGCATCGTCACCTCGTCCTTTGCCAGTCTCCGCTTATTCCGCAGCTCCTGCTTGGAGTTACAAATGTGAGCAACCGCATCGGTATCAAATATCTAGGAGCTACTACAAGCACTGGTTAGGTACACACCAATAACAAGTATATCACAAATACCTTTAATGTTGCCGGCCTTCTTATCCGCTAAGTACTTGGGGCAGTTCCGCTTCCATTGACCGGTACCCTTGCAATAAAAACACTCAGGCTCAGGCTTGGGTCCATTCTTGTTCTTCTTCCCGGCAACTTGCTTACCAGGCGCGGCAACCACTTTGCCGTCCTTCTTGAAGTTTTTCTTACCCTTGCCTTTCTTGAAACTAGTGGTCTTATTCACCATCAACACTTGATGCTCCTTTTTTATCTCGACCTCTACTGATTTCAGCATCGAGTACAACTCAGGAATGGACTTCTCCATCCCTTGCATGTTGTAGTTCATCACAAAGCTCTTGTAGCTAGGTGGAAGCGACTGGAGGATTCTGTCAATGACCGAGTCATCCGGGAGATTAACTCCCATCTGAGTCAAGCGGTTGTGTAGCCCAGACATCTTGAGGATGTGCTCACTGACAGAACTATTCTCCTCCATCTTACAGCTGAAGAACTTGTCGGAGACGTCATATCTCTCGACCCGGGCATGAGCTTGGAAAACCAGTTTCAGCTCTTGGAACATCTCATATGCTCCGTGTTGCTCAAAACGCTTTTGGAGCCCCAGTTCTAAACTGTAAAGTATGCCGCATTGAACAAGGGAGTAATCATCGCAGCGAGAATGCCAAGCGTTCGCAACGTCTTGCTCTGCTGGGAGAAGGGGTGGGTCACCTAGTGGTGCATCAAGGACATACAATTTCTTGCAAGCTATGAGGATGATCCTCAAGCCACGGACCCAGTCCGCATAGTTGCTTCCATCATCTTTCAGCTTGGTTTTCTCTAGGAACGCGTTGAAATTGAGGGTGACATTCGCGTTGGCCATTGGATCTACAATATAGATTGTAAAGATAATTTTAGACTAAGTTCATGATAATTAAGTTCACATAATCAAATTATTTAATGAACTCCCACTTAGATAGACATCTCTCTAGTCATCCAAGTGACACATGATCCATGTCAACTAGCCCGTGTCCGATCATCACGTGAGACGGACTAGTCATCCATGGTGAACATCTCCATGTTGATCGTATCTTCTATACGACTCATGTTCGACCTTTCGGTCTTCCGTGTTCCAAGGCCATGTATGTACATGCTAGGCTCGTCAAGTCAACCTAAGTGTTCCGCGTGTGTAAATCTGGCTTACACCCGTTGTATGCGAACGTTAGAACCTATCACACCCGATCATCACGTGGTGCTTCGGAACAACGATCCTTAGCAACGGTGCACCGTTAGGGTGAACTCCTTTCTTGAAATTTTATTGAGAGATCATCTTATTTACTACCGTCATTCTAAGCAAATAAGATGTAAACATGATAAACATCACATGCAATCAATATAGTGACATGATATGGCCAATATCATCTTGCTCCTTTGATCTCCATCTTCGGGGCACCATGATCATCACTGTCACCAGCACGACACCATGATCTCCATCATTGTGTCTTCATGAAATTGTCTCGCCAACTATTACTTCTACTACTATGGCTAACGTTTAGCAATAAAGTAAAGTAATTACATGGCATTTATGATTGACACGTAGGTCATACAATAAAATAAGACAACTCTTATGGCTCCTGCCAGTTGTCATACTCATCGACATGCAAGTCGTGAATCCTATTACAAGAACATGATCAATCTCATACATCACAATGCATCACATCACATCCTTTTGGCCATATCACATCACAAGGCACATGCTGCAAAAACAAGTTAGACGTCCTCTAATTTGTAGTTGCAAGTTTTTACGAGGCTGCTATAGGTTTCTAGCAAGAACGTTTCTTACCTATGCCAAAACCACAACGTGATATGCCAATTGCTATTTACCCTTCATAAGGACCCTTTTCATCGAATCCAATCCGACTAAGGTGGAAGAGACAGACACCCGCTAGCCACCTTATGCAACAAGTGCATGTCAGGCGGTGGAACCGGTCTCACATAAGCGTACGTGTAAAGTTGGTCCGACCGCTTCATCCCACAATACCGCTAAATCAAGATAAGACTAGTAGTGGTAAGCAAATTAACAAGATCGACGCCCACAACTGCTTTGTGTTCTACTCGTGCATAGAATCTACGCATAGACCTAGCTCATGATGCCACTGTTGGGAGACGTAGTAGTAAATCAAAAATTTTCCTACGTGTCACCAAGATCTATCTATGGAGAAACCAGCAACGAGTGAGGAGAGATTGCATCTTCATACCTTTGAAGATCGCTAAGCAGAAGCGTTACGAGAATGAGGTTGGTGGAGTCGTACTCGTAGCGATTCAGATCGCGGTGGACTCTGATCTCAGCGCCGAACAACGGCGCCTCTGCGTTCAACACACGTACAGCCCGGTGACGTCTCCCGTGCCTTGATCCAGCAAGGAGGAGGGAGAGGTTGGGGAAGAGCTCCAACAGCAGCACGACGGCTTGGTGGTGGTGGAGCAGCAAGGTATTTCGGCAGGGCTTCGCCTAAGCACTGCGGAGGAGGAAGAAGAGAGGTAGGGCTGCGCCGTGGGAGAGAGAGATCAAATCTTGTCTCAAAACAGCCAAAACCTCAAGTATATATAGGAGGAGGGAGAGGGAGGGCTGCCTTGGCCCCTCCTCCTAGGAGGAGAGGTTCGACCGAAGCTAGGGAGGAGTCCACCTCCCACAAGGGAGGTGGATCTCTTCCTTTTGAATCTCCTTTAGCCTTATCTCTTTATCCCTAGCCGCATGGGCCTTTCCGGAAGGACTTGGCCAGCCCAATAAGAGCTGGTATACCTCCTATAACAGCCCACGAAGTCCTTTGGTCGTCACATCCCTCCCGGGGGTCCTCCGGCACCCTCCCGACACTCCCGGTACACTATCGATGAGCCCGAAAACTTTCCGGCACCCTCCCGGCACTCCGAACAACCTTCGGTAATCACGTATACCATTTCCCAATAATCCTAGCGTCATTGTGTTGGTGAACGTCGCATGGGAAACAAAATTTTTCCTACGCACACGCAAACCTATCCATGGTGATGAGCATCTACGAGAGGGAGAGTGGATCTACGTACCCTTGTAGATCGCTAAGCGGGAAGCGTTAAGAAACGCGGTTGGTGTAGTCGAACATCTTCGCGATCCAAATCGCCGAGCGTCCCGCGATCTCATCACGAACCGTCCCGCGATCCCATCACGATTCGTCCCGCGATCTCATCACGATCCGTCTCACGATCTTGATCACGATCTGTCCCGCGAACTCATCACGATCCGTTCCGCGATCTCATCACGAACCGTCTCGCGATCTCGATCACGGTCCTTCCGATCTAGCGCCGAACGGACGGCACCTCCGCGTTCAGCACACGTGCAGCTTGATGACGATCTCCACCGTCTTGATCCAGCAAGAGGAGGTGGAGAGGAGAGATAGTTCACCGGCAGCGTGACGGCGCTCCGGTGATGGTGGTGGAGTGATTCCGGCAGGGCTTCGCCTAAGCGCTGCGGAAAACCGATCTAGAGGAGAAACTGTGCACCGGTGAAACGGGTAGCACGTGGCCGGAAATTCTGTCCAAAAACCACCCAATCCACTAGTATATATAGGAGGAGAGGAGAGGAGAGGCAACCAAGGCCTTTGGGTCGGCCGAAATAGGAGGTGGGAGCAATCCTACTTCACCTCCAATCCTTGTTGGAGTAGGATTGCCTCCTATTGGCTGATTTTCCACTTTTTGCTTTAGGACTTTCTCTCCTGCGCCATGGGCCTTTGTGGCTGTTTTCCCAGCCCACTAAGGGCTGGTTAATACTCTCCCACAGCCCATGGACCTCTTGGGGTCGAAGTACCCCTCCCGAAGGTCTCCCGGTACACTACCGGCACTCCCGGTACACTATCGATGAGCCCGAAACTTTTCCGGAAACCAAACTGGGACTTCCTATATATGAATCTTTACCTCCGGACCATTACGGAGCTCCTCGTGATGTCCGGGATCTCATCCGGGACTCCGAACAAACTTCGGTCACCACCATACATAACTCTACACTACCGAAACGTCACCGAACCTTAAGTGTGCAGATCCTGCGGGTTCGAGAACTATGTAGACATGACCGAGACACCTCTACGGTCAATAACCAATGGCGGGACCTGGACGTCCACATTGGTTCCTACATATTCTATGAAGATCTTTATCGGTCGAACCTCTATGTCAAGGATTCAGTTAATCCCGTATAACGTTCCCTTTGTTCTTCGGTATGTTACTTGCCCGAGATTCGATCGTCGGTATCTCCATACCTAGTTCAACCTCGTTACTGGCAAGTCTCTTTACTCGTTCCGTAATACAAGATCCCGTGACTAACACTTAGCCACATTGCTTGCAAGGCTTGTTGTGATGTTGTATTACCGAGTGGGCCCTGAGATACCTCTCCGTCACACGGAGTAACAAATCCCAGTCTCGATCCATGCCAACTCAACAGACACCATCGGAGATACCTGTAGAGCACCTTTATAGTCACCCAGTTCCGATGCGACGTTTGATACACACAAGGCACTCCTCCGATATCCGTGAGTTGCATGATCTCATGGTCATAGGAACATATACTTGACATGCAGAAAACAGTAGCAATAAACTGACACGATCATATGCTATGTTTGTAGTTTGGGTCTTATCCATCACATCATTCTCCTAATGATGTGATCCCGTTATCAAATGACATCTCATGTCCATGGCTAGGAAACCTTAACCATCTTTTGATCAACGATCTAGTCTACTAGAGGCATACTAGGGACATGGTGTTGTCTATGTATCCACACATGTATCTGAGTTTCCGATCAATACAATTATAGCATGGATAATAAACGATTATCATGAACAAGGAAATATGTTAATAACTAATTTATTATTGCCTCTAGGGCATATTTCCAACAGTCTCCCACTTGCACTAGAGTCAATAATCTAGTTCACATCACCATGTGATTCGCATTGTTATGAATCTAACACCCAATGAGTTCTGGGGCTCGATCATGCTTTGCATGTGAGAGAGGTCTTATAGTCAACGGGTCTGCGATATTCAGATCCGTGTGTACTTTGCAAATCTCTATGTCAAACTGTAAACACTGCTACCACACTCCACTTGGTACTATTTCCAAATGGCTACTCCACTATACGTATCCAGATTGCTACTACGAGTCATCCGAATTAGTGTTAAAGCTTGTATCGACGTAACTCCTTACGATGAATTCTTTATCACCTCCATAATCGAGAAACATTTCCTTAGTCCTCTGGTTACTAAGGATAATTCCGATCGCTGGCCAGTGATCCACTCCTGGACCACTCTTGTACCCCTTGACAGACTCATGGCAAGGCATACATAGGTGCGGTACACAGCATGGCATAATATAGAGCCTACGGCTAAGGCATAGGGGACGACGTTCGTCCTTTCTCTTTCTTCTGTTGTTGTCGAGCTTTGAGTCTCACTCAACTTCACACCTTACAAATCAGACGAGAACTATTTCTCTGGCTGATCCATTTTGAACTCTTTCAAAATCTTGTCAAGGTATGCACTCATTGAAAGTCTCATCAAGCATCTTGATCTATCTCTATAGATTTTGATGCTCAACAATTAGGTAGCTTTATGCAGGTCTTCCTTTGAAAAACACTTTCCAAATGACCGTTTTATGCTTTCCAGAAACTCTACATTATTTCTGATCAACAATATGTCATCCACATATACTTATCAGAAATTCTATAGTGCTCCCACTCACTTTATTGCAAATACAAGTTTCTCGTAAACTTTGTATAAACATCAAAAACTTTGATCACCTCATCAAAGTGTATATTCCAACTCCGAGATGCTTGCTTCAGTCCATGGAAGGATCACCGAAGCTTGCACACCTTTTAGCATCCTTAGGACTGACAAAACCTTCTGGTTGTATCACATACAACCTTTCCTCAAGTAAACCGTTAAGGAA
Organism: Hordeum marinum; assembly: GCA_022496015.1. Taxonomy (NCBI): domain Eukaryota; kingdom Viridiplantae; phylum Streptophyta; class Magnoliopsida; order Poales; family Poaceae; genus Hordeum; species Hordeum marinum. The sequence continues at coordinate 543,580,492 of CM039674.1, forward strand.
ATGATGTTTTGACATCCATCTGTCAGATTTCATAATTGAAAACGCAGCAACTGCTAACATAATTCCAACAGACTTTAGCATCGCTACGAGTGAGAAAGTCTCATCGTAGTCAACTCCTTGAACTTGTCACAAACATCTTTACAACAAGTCGAGCTTTACAAATAGTGACATTCACCACCAGTGTCTGTCTTCATTTTAAAGATCCATTTGTACTCAACGACCTGCCGTCCAACGAGCAAGACTACCAAAGTCTATACTTGGTTTTTCATACATGGATCCTATTTCGGATTTCATGGCCTCCAACCATTTGTCGGAATCCGGGACCATCATCTCTTCTCCATAGCTCGTAGGTTCATCGTTGTCCAACAACATGACCTCCAAGACAGAGTTGTCGTACCGCTTAGGAGCAGTACACATCCTTGTCGACCTACGAAGTTTGATAGTAACTTGATCCTGAAGTTTCATGATCATCATCATTAACTTCCTCTTCAACTAACGTAGGCTTCACAGAAACATCTTTCTGCGATGCGCTACTCTCTGGTTGAACAAAGGTTTAACAACCTCATCAAGTTCTATCTTCCTCCCACTCAATTCTTTCGAGAGAAACCTTTCCTCGAGAAAGGATCTGTTTTAGTAACAAACAATTTGCACTTGGATCTGAGATAGAAGGTTCACCCAACTGATCTTAGGGTATTCTATGAAGATGCATTTGTCCGCCTTGGGTTTGACCTCATTAGGTGAAAACATTTTTCACACAAGTGTCGCAGCCCCAAGTATTAAGAAATGACAGCTTAGGTTTCTATCAAACCATAATTCATATGGTGTCATCTCAACGGATTTAGATGGTGCCCTATTTAAAGTGAATGTAGTTGTCTCTAATGCATAACCCCAAAATTATAGTAGTAAAACGACAAGAGACATCATAGCACGCACCATGTCCAATAGAGCATAACTATGATGTTCGGACACACCATCACACTATGGTGTTCCAGGTGGCGTTTAGTTGTGAAACAACTTTCACATTGTCTTAAGTTGTATGCCAAACTCGTGACTCAGATATTCACCTCCACGATCATATCGCAGTCATTTTTATGTTCTTGTCACGATGATCTTTAAACTTCACTCTGAATTTGCTTGAACCTTTCAAACGATTCAGACTTGTGTTTCATTAAGTAAATACACACTATATCTACTCAAATCAACAGTGAAGGCAAGAAAATAACGATATCCACTGCACGCTACAATACTCACTAGATTGCTTACATCAACATGTATCATTTCCAATGAATCACTTGCCCGCTCCATCCAACGGGTTCCTTTAGTCATCTTGCCCAAGAGGCATGGTTCGCATGTCTCAACCGATTCGAAATCGAATGAGTCCAAATATCCATCAGCATGGAGTTCCTACATGCGCTTTATACCAATATGACATTTAGCGGCAGTGCCAAAAGTATGTGGTACTATCATTATTAACTTTGTATCTTTTGACATCAATGTTATGAACATGTGTAATACTACGATCAAGATTTCAACAAACCATTCTCACTGGGTGCATGACCATTGAAGGTATTATTCATGTAAACAGAATAACCATTATTCTCTAACTTAAATGAATAACCGTATTGCAATAAACATGATCTAATCATGTTCATGCTCAATGCAAAAGACCAAATAATATTTATTTAGGTTCGTCACTAATCCTGAAGGTAGAGAGAGCGTGCGATGTTGATCACATCAACCTTGGAAACACTTCCAACACATATCGTCACCTCACCCTTAGCTAGTTCTCCGTTTATTCCGTCGCTTTTATTTCGAGTTACTAACATTTAGCAACCGAACCGGTATCCAATACCCAGGTGCTACTAGGAGTACTAGCAAGGTACACATCAATAACTCGTATATCAAATATACTTCTGTCGATGTTGCCAGCCTTCTTATCTACCAAGTATCTAGGGTTGTTCCGCTTCAGCGACCTCTCACCTCATAATAGAAGCACTTAGTCTCGGGTTTGAGTTCAACTTTGGGTTGCTTCACTGGAGCAGCAACTGACTTGCTATCCATGAAGTTTCCCTCCTTGCTCTTGCCCTTTTCGAAACTAGTGGTTTGATTAACCATCAACACTTGACGCTCCTTCTTGATTTCTACCTTTGCGGTGTCAAACATCGCGAACAGCTCAGGGATCAATACTTCTATCCCTGGTGTATTATAGTTCATCACTAAGTTCTAGTAGCTTTAGTGACAGTGACTTGGAGAACTATATCAATCACTATCTTATCTGGAAAATCAACTCCCACTTGATTCAAGCGATTGTAGTACCCAGACAATCTGAGTACATGCTCAACGATTGAGCTATTCTCCTTCATCTTACAGGCAAAGAATCTTGTTGGAGATCTCATATCTCGCAACACAGGCACGAGCCTGAGATCACAATCTCTGCCCCTAGAACATCTCATATGTTCCGTGACGTTCAAAACGTTTCGGAGCCTCAATTCTAAGCCGTAATGCATGACGCACTAAACTATCAAGTAGTCATCGAAACGTGCCTGTCAGATGTTCATAACATCTATAGACGACGCTAGAGGGGGTGGCGCACCGAGCGGTGCATTAAGGACATAAGCCTTCTGTGCAGCAATGAGGACAATCCTCAGATCACGGACCCAGTCCGCAATATTGCTACCAACATCTTTCAACTCTTTTTCTCTAGGAACATATACAAATTTAAGGGAGCTACAGCGCGAGCTAGTAATCTACAACATAATTTGCAAAGACACTTTGACTATGTTCATGATAATGAGTTCAATTAATCATATTACTTAAGAACTCCCACTCAAATTGACATACCTCCGATCATTCGAGTGATACATGATCCAAATTCACCAACTCAAGTCCGATCATCACGTGAGTTGAGGTGGCTGCAATGGTGAACATCATTATGTTGATCATATCTACTATATGACTCATGTTCGACCTTTCGGTCTCTCGTGTTCCGAGGCCATGTCTGTACATGCTAGGCTCGTCAAGTTTAACCCGAGTGTTCTGCGCGTGCAAATCTGGCTTGCACCCATTGTATGTGAACGTAGAGTCTATCACACCCGATCATCACGTGGTGTCTCAACACGACGAACTTTCGCAACGGTGCACACTCGGGGAGAACACAGTTCATCTTGAAATTCTAGTGAGGGATCACCTTATAATGCTATCGCCGTACTAAGCAAAACAAGGTGCATAAAAGGATTAACATCTCATGCAATTCATAAGTGACATGATATGGCCATGAACTTGTGTTTAAGATCTCCATCTTCGAAACACCGGCATGATCTCCATCGTCGCCGGCACAACACCATGATCTCCATCATCTTGATCTCCATCAATGTGTTGCCATTGGGATTGTGGCGCCAGCCCTGCTTCTACTTCTATTGCTACCGCTTAGCGATAAAGTAAAGCATTACATAACGCTTAATGATTGACACGCAGGTCATACAATAATTAAAGACAACCCTATGGCTCCTGCCGGTTGCCGTACTCAACGACATGCAAGTCGTGAAATTCTATACATCACATGATCATCTCATACATCACATATATCTCATCATGTAATTGGCCATATCACATCACAACATACCCTGCAAAAACAAGTTAGGCGTCTTCTAATTGTTGTTGCATGTTTTACGTGGCTGCTACGGGCATCTAGCAAGAACGATTCTCACCTACGCATAAACCACAACTTTGATACATAGATTGCTTTTCAACCTTCTCAAGGACCGCCTTTGTCGGATCCGATCCAACTAAAGTGAGAGAAACTGTCACCCGCAAGCCATCTAAGCAACAAGTTGCGTCGAGGGAACCGGTCTCTCGTAAGCGTACGAGTAATGTTGGTCCGGGCCACTTCATCTCACAATACCGCTGAACCAAAATCCGACCAAGGGAGGAAGCAATCTAAGCATCAACGCCCACAAACCTTTTGTGTTCTACTCGAGATCTCATCGAACCATCAACCTAGCTCTGATACCACTGTTGGTGAACGTCACATGGGAAACAAAAATTTTCCTACGCACACGCAAACCTATCCATGGTGATGAGCATCTACGAGAGGGAGAGTGGATCTACGTATCCTTGTAGATCGCTAAGCGGGAAGCGTTAAGAAACGCGGTTGGTGTAGTCGAACATCTTCGCGATCCAAATCGCCGAGCGTCCCGCGATCTCATCACGAACCGTCCCGCGATCCCATCACGATTCGTCCCGCGATCTCATCACGATCCGTCTCACGATCTTGATCACGATCTGTCCCGCGAACTCATCACGATCCGTTCCGCGATTTCATCATGAACCGTCTCGCGATCTCGATCACGGTCCTTCCGATCTAGCGCCGAACGGACGACACCTCCGCGTTCAGCACACGTGCAGCTTGATGACGATCTCCACCATCTTGATCCAGCAAGAGGAGGTGGAGAGGAGAGAGAGTTCATCGGCAGCGTGACGACGCTCCGGTGATGGTGGTGGAGTGATTCCGGCAGGGCTTCGCCTAAGCGCTGCGGAAAACCGATCTAGAGAAGAAACTATGCACCGGTGAAACGGGTAGCACGTGGCCGGAAATTCTGTCCAAAAACCACCCAATCCACTAGTATATATAGGAGGAGAGGAGAGGAGAGGCAGCCAAGGCCTTTGGGTCGGCCGAAATAGGATGTGGGAGCAATCCTACTTCACCTCCAATCCTAGTTGGAGTAGGATTGCCTCCTATTGGCTGATTTTCCACTTTTTGCTTTAGGACTTTCTCTCCTGCGCCATGGGCCTTTGTGGCTGTTTTCCCAGCCCACTAAGGGCTGGTTAATACTCTCCCACAGCCCATGGACCTCTTGGGGTCGAAGTACCCCTCCCGAAGGTCTCCCGGTACACTACCGGCACTCCCGGTACACTATCGATGAGCCCGAAACTTTTCCGGAAACCAAACTGGGACTTCCTATATATGAATCTTTACCTCCGGACCATTACGGAGCTCCTCGTGACGTCCGGGATCTCATCCGGGAGTCCTAACAAACTTCGGTCACCACCATACATAACTCTACACTACCGAAACGTCACCGAACCTTAAGTGTGCAGACCCTGCGGGTTCGAGAACTATGTAGACATGACCGAGACACCTCTACGGTCAATAACCAATGGAGGGACCTGGACGTCCACATTGGTTCCTACATATTCTACGAAGATCTTTATCGGTCGAACCTCTATGTCAAGGATTCAGTTAATCCCGTATAACGTTCCCTTTGTTCTTCGGTATGTTACTTGCCCGAGATTCGATCGTTGGTATCTCCATACCTAGTTCAACCTCGTTACTGGCAAGTCTCTTTACTCGTTCCGTAATACAAGATCCCGTGACTAACACTTAGCCACATTGCTTGCAAGGCTTGTTGTGATGTTGTATTACCGAGTGGGCCCTGAGATACCTCTCCGTCACACGGAGTAACAAATCCCAGTCTCGATCCATGCCAACTCAACAAACACCATCGGAGATACCTGTAGAGCACCTTTATAGTCACCCAGTTCCGTTGCGACGTTTGATACACACAAGGCACTCCTCCGATATCCGTGAGTTGCATGATCTCATGGTCATAGGAACATATACTTGACATGCAGAAAACAGTAGCAATAAACTGACACGATCATATGCTATGTTTGTAGTTTGGGTCTTATCCATCACATCATTCTCCTAATGATGTGATCCCGTTATCAAACGACATCTCATGTCCATGGCTAGGAAACCTTAACCATCTTTTGATCAACGATCTAGTCTACTAGAGGCATACTAGGGACATGGTGTTGTCTATGTATCCACACATGTATCTGAGTTTCCGATCAATACAATTATAGCATGGATAATAAACGATTATCGTGAACAAGGAAATATGATAATAACTAATTTATTATTGCCTCTAGGGCATATTTCCAACACATTGAACCTTAAGTGTGTAGACCCTACGGGTTCGGGAGACATGTAGACATGACCGAGACACCTCTCCGGTCAATAACCAACAGCGGGATCTGGATACCCATGTTGGCTTCCACATGCTCCACGATGATCTCATGGATGAACCACGATATAGGGGATTCAATCAACCCCGTATACAATTCCCTTTGTCTACTGGTATCATACTTGCCCGAGATTCGATCGTCGCTATCCCTATACCTTGTTCAATCTCGTTACCGGCAAGTCTCTTTACTCGTTCCGTAATACATCATCCCATGCTAACTCCTTAGTCACATTGAGCTCATTATGATGATGTCTTACCGAGTGGGCCCAGAGATACCTCTCCGTCACACGGAGTGACAAATCCCAGTCTCGATTCGTGCCAACCCAAAAGACACTTTTGGAGATACCCGTAGTGCACCTTTATAGCCATCCAGTTACGTTGTGACGTTTGGCACACCCAAAGCATTCCTACGGTATCCGAGAGTTGCACAATCTCATGGTCTAAGGAAACGAGACTTGACATTGAAAACACTTTAGCAGACGAACTACACGATCTTGTGCTATGCTTAGGATTGGGTCTTGTCCATCACATCATTCTCCTAATGATGTGAACCCGTTATCAATGACATCCAATGTCCATGGTCATGAAACCGTGACCATCTATTGATCAACGAGCTAGCCAACTAGAGGCTCACTAGGGACATGTTGTGGTCTATGTATTCACACATGCATTACGGTTTCTGGTTAATACAATTATAACATGAACAATAAACAATTATCATGAACAAGGAAATACAATAATAACCATTTTATTATTGCCTCTAGGCCATATTTCCAACAATTATCGCAAGACAAGCATCAGCTATCCTACTACGAATAGTATCCACAGTATCTTCATTCTCCTCCTCTTCAACGTGATCCACTCGTGTTGGTGTTACTTCCTGTCGTAGCACTGGATGTACATACTCATCATCGTCATCACATTTATCATTTTTTCACTCAACTTGCTATCACGAATAAAGTTGTGCTATGCCATGCAAGCAATGATGATATGCTTTTGCGTACGAGGTGATAAACTTGGGATCCCTTTCAATATGCGCCATTTCTGCTTGAGCACCCCAAAAGCACGCTCAACGACATTGCGAAGGGAGGAATGTGAAAAGTTGAACAACTCATACTTCCCTTGAGGTGGACGGTGATGATGAAGACGAAATTACGATAGATGGTACGTACTCCCCTCAAAAGGAGCAAGATAGCCTATTTGGTTTGTACTCCCTCCGTCCCAAAATAAGTGTCGCAAAATTTGTACTAGCTTAGTACAAATTTTGTACTAGGCCAACGACACTTATTTTGGGACGGAGGGAGTATATCCAAAGTCCACAAGATAGTACTTTCCTAAAAAGGAAAATCAAATCACCAAGTGTGTGTCTCACATAATAATATAATGAACGATGACATAGGCCGTGATGTTATACCTTTGGGAGGTACAGGAAATGAAGAGAAGTGTGCCAATGCATGATTTAGGATCCTTGAGTCATGTGCAGAGCCCGGCCAACCCACAATCACAAAGGTAAACCTCATTTCAAAGTCACATATTGCAAGCACATTCTGTGATGTAAAACCATGCTGACATCTTCTCGCATGCCTGCTTGTACAATCGTAAGAAAGGACTCTTCTCTTCCTTCTCATTTTTCATTGAAGGTTGCTTGCGCTTCTTGCTTGTTTTTGGTTTCTTCAAAGATGCCAACTTAATTTCATCACTATCATCGGGTTTCTCCAAAAGAGTCGTATTATCATCACTTGATTCATTAGATGATATATCTCGAGCACAAGAAGCACTAGTCCCTGTGACATGCACTTTGTCAGATATGACGTGTAAATCTTCAAGGTTCTTCGCACCCTGTCATTTGAGCTTCAAATGATTGCATTTCTTCCCTGTCTTCTCCTGACATATCTGAAAATGAATGTACAAATCAGATAATGCAATCATTCAAAAGCATGCCAAATAAAAAAGTTGCTACACTTACCCCAACATGTTCATCCCATCATTCTTGTGAGCAAACAATGGTTCTGTTTGCATCATCCCATCCAAGCCCGGTAGCTTCATCTTTCATCCCATCCAAGCCCAGTAGCTTCATCTTTCATCCCATCCAAGGGGGAGGAGGGAGGAGGGAGGAGAAGGGTGAAGGAACGAGGGGCTACCTGGCCCGGCAGAGGTGGGACTCCGGGAGGCGGCGGTGGCGAACCCTAGCCCTGCGTTCTGTAAGGCCTCTGTTCGTTCATTCGTGTCGTGTCTCGTCTCCTCTTTTCGTACAAAGGGAAAGATCGAATCGGTATGCCACTTCCCAATGGCATATAGTGGGTAATTACCCCTGAACTTCTAGGGAAGATAGATAAGTGGTCTGTTTAGAAGCTGGAAATCTACGGTGAAGTTGTGGTTCGCCTGCTGCGAGAACCGCACTATGGTGAAGCTGTGGCTTTTGAAATTTTAGCTGCGATTTTTTTTGCCTTTGGTTGGCTTCCAGCTTTTACAAAGCAAAAGTTGGCTCAAAAAGCTCAACCAAACACAGACTATGGTGGGGATGGTGGTGGACGGTGGTAGGTGCAAGTTCGTCGGAGAAAAAACACGGACATGGGCGGGGTTAGAGGGATGGCCAGTGGCCTTAGCGCGGCGACTTCCCGACTGTCTACTACAATGATGTTTGCCTGGTTCCAATGAGGAAGGGGTGATGACGGGGCCGAGCCTTCGGCTTGCGCCGGTGCTTGCGGTCGTCGCTAGATGGTCAACGAACATGGATGTAATTTTCACTTTTGGTGTTTTTGTACTACCTTGACAGTTGATGAGTAGATCAGGAATTTTCTCAAAAAAAAGTCTCTTATTTTTATCCAGGTGCCACTTCCGATTTTTTTATTTTTCTTTTCTCTCTTGTGCAACACCTATTCTTTCTGTCCGCCGACCATCCACCTCCCCGGTGACCAGAAAAATGGAACTCCCAACACCCCTGCAACTCCGGCGTCGGACTCTCACAGGCGGCGACGGATTTAGAGGATTTTGGGTAATGCACAACTCGCGTGTGTATGCGTGCTTGTGTGCTGCTGCGTGTGTGTGCGCTGCTGCTGCTGCGCGTGTGTGTATTGTGTTACTGCTGCTGCGTGTGTGTGATGGGCATGTGCATGCTCTGCGACCAGCACACAACGGTGATGGAACCGATGCTACGTGGTGCTACAACCAGCGCGGCAGCTACGATCACTGTCAACCAACTGCTACAACCATCCAAGTCAATGGCTGCAACCAACTGTGACAAAAACTACAACCCCTTCCCTGGCATTGTAGTGATGGCGCACACCAGCGATGCTTCGAGCAGTGAGACAAGGTCCTACTACCGGCAAGATTTTTGCTGGAAACGGTGCCCAGTTTTGCTAGACCCAAGTGACAGTGCACTTCTCCTCCGTCGAGAAGGTTAGCCACAAGTCGTGTGGTGGGCATGCGATCTCAATGACCACCTCCGACCACAGCACGCCGCAACGCTGCTCCAATGTCGGCAGCAGAGCTGCCGGTGTCACTCTCCTCGCCATCTCCGACCACCGTCGCCAGAGCGCATCCATGGCCGGAGTGCGCGAGATCAGCACATGACTCCTCTCCCGTTGGAGAGACGACTCTCCTCGCCGCCACACCTCCTGCGGGTACGACCGCTCCAGCAAGCTATGACTAGGTTGGGCTGTGGCGACGACTGGGGCCGCACCACCACCGCCGTCAACGCTCACGCCGTCCGCCCACAAGTTGCCGGAGCTCACGCTGTGGCCGCCCATGGCAACTAGGGTTAGGGATTCGGGAAGGGAAGGAGGAGAAATGGGGATTTTTCCCCACACCAAACCAGAAGCGCCACCTAAGTCCCAGCCCGACCTGACAAGTGGGGCCCACCAGGGTCAATACCGCCATTGACTGCGCCACATCAGCAATGGGTGGAGAGAAACCAACCGTTTTTTTTGTCTGGTTTGGATTTGTTGAGGGGGGAGGTAAGGGAACAGAAATAAAGATCGGGGGTAAAATGAACCACCCACTTTATTAAGGGAAGTAAAATGGACTTTATTTTATTTTAATATATGTCAAAAAAATCCGTTGCAATGCACTCATGTTCTATTTTTTAAAATATATGTGCTAGTATAAACCTGAATGTTCTAAAAAACATAAACCTAAATCTGTTTAATTAAACCTGAAATATCTTCATTGACGGATAGATTTCTTATCTTAGGGTAATGAATGCGCCGGTCGAGTGCCAGCCATGTGATGCTTCAGAGTTCAGATCGCGCGTCTCGCAAGCCTAGCACTGAACTTATTACTAGGGCCCATGCATTGCTGCACTTATACCTTATCTATTCATTGCTGCACAAAAAGCTGCAATCACACAAACCAGTGCTGGAAACGATGACCGTCGCCGTCGGGTTTGTTTTCGCTACAATCGACAAGAATTTTTTGCCGGATCCGGCAAGTTTTTTGTTGGGACCCGTCGACAGAAACACATGATTTTTATTGAGACCGGCGATTTGGTTTTGCTGCAATCGGTTAATTTTTTGGAGTCAATTACACCACAACTTCCTGAACATGGTGAGAAAAGTCCGTTTGGTACTAAAACATTTAAGATACATTGAACGAATGACAAAACATGGTTTGGACGTGCGTTTCTATACGTACGTGGTGCTGACATGGCATGACATCATGGTGTGGGGGCCCACCCGTTAGTGACTGGTAGACGGGCGAGGACGTGGCCTGTTTTTTTATTGCAAAAAACACCTTGAGTTTTTTTCGTGTCAAAAGCCATCTATGACCCTTGAGGCCCACCGGTCAGGAAACAATATAAAAAGAAAATTAATAACAAAAAATGTGTCTGTCGAAGGTCAAACCAACGTCCTCAACCCAACAAAACGTGAACGCAAGCCACAACAACCCAACAAAACGTGCACAACAATTACAACTTTGCTGCGTATATAAGGGATAACAATACTTAATGATCATAAACAAACACGTGCATAGGGCTTACATGAGCTGCACCGCTGCAGTCACTGCAGCCTGTTTTTACATATTAGTTATTTAATTCAAAAATACTAATATAACTAATGTTTATCATTTTAATTAATTATATATATGTAAACACACACACACACACACACACATATATATATATATATTCAAATAATACATGAATAATTTTTAGAATTACATGAACATCAGTTTAAATAATAATATTTCTCTCAAAGTGAATACATGTATATAGCCTGAAAAATACATGAATGGATGAATATTTTTATGAATCATTAGAAATATTTTAATAAATAATAAAATTATTATAATTAATCTATATTATTTTGAAACATAAATATTATTTTATTAATATAAAAATTTATAATAATCGTGTATATTTATAGAATCACACGATCATTCTTTTAAATAAGAAAATTATTTTAGAATTGTATGAACATTATTTTAAATAAGTGTATTTCTAGAATTTTATGAGCATTATTTTATATAAAAATACTTTTTAAAATTATGTGAAAATTACTTTAAATAACTTATTTACTTTGTATGTACATTATTAATAATTTAAATAATACAACATAATTCTAGGAAAGAAAAACCTGACATGGGAAAAAATGGGCCATGGTGACAGCAGGCCATTTAAGTTTCATGTTCGTGCTTTTTTTTGCAATGTACATAGAGCTTTATTCAAACGAAAGTGTTCGCTGGACAGTCAGCCATAAGGCTGCTAACCAGAAAACTTGGAGTTTCAGAGAGCCAACTCTCGGTTACAGTCACATTACATGCCCGTTGTGCACACAAATGTGCTGGACCGTTTGCTGATCTAGTAACATGGTGAATTACAGAAGAGTTAAAACTAGCAGCAAGTTCTTCGACTTCATGGAGAACAGGAACCACAACCGAACGGCTGGTGAGGCGAGTATTCAGAGATTGACAATCTCCAGGCTACCGGTCTCCATTATCACATGCGCATAGCCCCTTAGATTAGCCAAGATAACTCCATCCTGAAGGGCTAGCGCCTCGGCAATCAAAGGATCAGTGACCCCAGGTGGGGTTTACACCAAGCACCAAGAAGCGCATTATGGGAGCGAGCAACACCCCCTGCACCGCTCTTTTCTTCATAATTCTGAACAGGAGCATCCGTGTTGATTTTCACTTGCTCCCCCTTAGGTGGCCTCTAGCCGTGGCCCGGGAGCATTGTAGCCTGCTGTTTGGGCACCTCTAGCAGGGCCAGAGCCTCCCTCATTAATTCACCGGGTCATATTTTTCGCCGTCATGTGTCCACCTATTGCGTGAGTTCCAGATAGACCACATGATGGTGATGATGGTAGCACGTTCCTTGCCCGAAAGCATAGGTCCGCATAAAATGTCGCTCGCCCAGGAGGTTGGATGGAGCCTAGGTAATTTGATGTTCAGAACCAATCTTGCTTCATCCCAGAACTGTCGAGCATGCGAGCAGCGCATCAGTGCATGCTCGAGGTCCTCCTCGTTGGTTTGACAAACTTTGCATAAACGGACATCTCAGATGTGTCTGTACTCCAGCGTCGCTTCGTCGGGTAGGATGCCCCGAAGGACCCGCCACCAGAACACGCGAACCCTTGGGAGTATCTTGAGAGACCAAAGAGCTTTCCACATGTGTGATCGATCCATTGCAGGCTTGAACATTGGAGACCTTGAGGTCGTGGTACGGATCCACTTATCTGTCCAGGCGTTGATGGTTGAGCCATCACCCACCCGTTGAATAGTACCCGTACTGAGAGCTTCGCGCCCAGCCACAATTGCACGCCATATAGCCGAGGCAGAATGAGGGACCTCGACATGCATGAAATCTGTGTCCGGGAAATATCTTCCCTTTAAAACTCTAGCACATAAGGAATTCAGATTTGTTAAGAACCTCCATCCATGCTTTCCCAGTAGTGCTAAGTTAAACAGGTGGTAGTCGTGGAATCCCATGCCGCCTTTGCACTTAGGTGCTGTGAGATCTTTCCATGAAATCCAATGGAGAGATCTTCTGTAAATTGAGCTACTCCACCAATATCTAGCCATGCTAGAATCAGGCTTTTGCATACTTTCTTTGTCAATAAGAAACAACTCATGCCAAAAGTGGGTATTGCTTGAATAATCGATTTCAGTAAAATCTCTCTACCTGCACAAGCAAAGAGACTTTCAGACCAGCCTTGCATCTTGCTTCATGTTCGTGCTTGCCTATAGTTCATTAGGAATAGCTATCCATTATATACTCTAGCAAATTATACATGGTATGGTGGCTAGCCAGGTCGGGCAGAGAGCCATTGGTCTAATTTGAACCTTGGAGGCGTAATATTTTTCATATTAATTGTGTTGTTTCATTTTTTGAAGGAAAAAAATGAAGGGGCTATTCATGAGAAAATTTAAATTTGACGGAGTTTTCGCAAAAAATCCTAGGCCACATGCCCCCATCCCCGCTCCCGATGGATGGGCCCTGTGCCATGCTGGCACTCCACATCAGCACCCTGTACTGTACGTATACAAGCGGGATTATAACTGTAGATGTTAACCCAAGTTTTGTCACGGCCTCAATGTATTCTGCAAGTTTTAAAGCCCGACTAACTTTTCGCGTCAAGTTCAGGCATCTAATTGACTCAATTTTTTGTTGCAACCATGCAATACATAGCTCTAACCTGCGACAAAAAAATTATGTACGACCGTCGAGCTCGAAAGCTGCAACCGGCCACGAGAAAAGCTACGACGGGCAAAGCCAGAAGCTGCGACCCGCGTGCACAAAAGTTGCAAATACGGATTGGATTAACTGGACATCGTGACGATCGACTTCTAGTTTCACCTACACCTATACATGTTTCGAATCCCAAACCCTAGGCAGACTACGTACTCAAATCAGATCGTCCAAAGACACGGCGGCGCGCGGCCATGGTGGCCTCCCTCCCCCACGACCTGCTCCTCGACATCCTGCTCCGCGTGGACGACGCGGCCGCGTTCTTCCGATGTGCCGCGGCATGCAGGCAGTGGCACGGCCTCGTCGCCGGCCACACCATGCTCCGCCGCCGGTCGCCGGCTTCTTCATCAAGAACCGGGCCCGTGATCAAGCCATGAGGGCCAACGGATTAAGTTTGATATCCACGCCTTCTCGACTGACAAACCGAGCTGGAGTACAGGGCGCTCCCTTCAAACTATTTGGGGCAATACCCTCGGGGTCATTCTGCCATACGGACGCCGTCGTGTGCCGCGGCATCGTGCACTGGCTATTCCGTGACGATGCCGAGCGGTGTCTCTATGTTGTTGAAGTGAATGACCAGGGCAACCATCTCACTTTCGGGTGGCCCAGGGTCACGATGGTGCCTCACCGAGACCACCGCCCGTGCCTTAATTAGCCTGAACAGCGACGACACGCTCTCGTTGCTGCAGATGCAGAAGACGGGTTCCCAGCTAGAGATATGGAAACCGGGTGACCAACAGTGGCTCCACCATCAGACGATCGAGCTGATACAACCATACTGGAAGAAGAAGACCCAAGGAAAAGACACATTCTACGTGCTGGGAGAGAGGCGTGGCAAATTGCTTGTCATGAACGGGCGCGGGCACGTGTACACCGCCGACCTCGAGACCGGAGCAACGAAGGAGGTGGCGGACGGGCCTCATGTACGCCCCAACAGCCCCCTGGATGCCGTGCTCTTGGAGATGGACTGGCCGGCATTCCTCGTTTCACGTCTTGCTACTCACAGGTATAGCTAGCCACGGTTATATATACATGTGTGTGTCTTTCATTTCTTGTAGGTTGCTTCTACTTATGTACCATAGTTGATTGATATATGGGTCTTGCTTGTGTTTTCCTTCTTTTGTTGGTGAATCCGGGACTTCCCCTCTAATGTCCCAGTGAAGAGGCAGCTGCAAGAAGGAGAGGCCGACACAAGGGAAAATGCGGTAGGAAGACTCAGACCCGTGCCTAAGGCAGCAGATAGAGGAAAATACATAACCAGCTGCTCCACATAGAGATAATTAATACTAGTTCATGTGTCTTTGATGTCAAAATTCTATTATAGACATTCGTATAATTATGGCTCTAGTGTGTTAAAAAGAAATTATAGTGTTATCTCAAAGTGTAGCACATATATACTCCCTTCGTTTCTAAATATAAGTCTTTTTAGAGATTTCAATACAAGACTACATACGGAGTAATCTACATTCTAAAATATGTATATATACATCCGTATGTAGTCTTTTAATGAAACCTTTAAAAAGACATATTTAGGAACAAAGGAAGTAGCTCACATGCATGGTTCACAAATGTAATGCCCCTTTCGTTTAGTTGGCGCCCATGCATAACCCTATGTACCGATGGATCAACGAAGTAAACGACGGCGACATAGCCTTAGTGTAAATCGAGCGATTGTTGGTACAAAAGACAACGGTGACCTTGCTCCACGATGATGTTCTCCTGTGATCCTCGTCCGTCCAAGCCCTTCCCGGTGCGACCTCTTCTGCTATCCTTCTTCTGCCGCTGCTTGCCGGAGCATACTTGCTCCTTCCTAGAGCAGAGCATCTACAACAGCCGCGTCAAATAAAGCGCGTGCGAAAAACAGGTTTTTTAGCACGTGCGTTTCAACGGACGCAGGAAAAAAATGACGCGCAAAGCAAAGTGGTGCACGCGCGGTACATTTGGCGCGTGCTGACGCACGCTATAAAATCCAGCGCCTTCACGCACCCTCTTCATCACTTCTCGCCACGAGCCCTCTCCACCGCTTCTCGCCTCGCCGTCGTCGCTCTCCCTTCTCGCCTCGTCGCCGCCGCGCCACCATGCCGTTGTGCCGCCTAGGAAGCTCGGGCTACCGCGACGTCCGTGGGCGCCCCTACGACACCTTCTATGCCGAGATCTGCTCCGACGACATGCGCCTCGGCCTCGGCACGTTCGACACCGCCGATGAGGCCGCCTGCGCGTACGACGCGGTGGCGTGGCATCTCCGACGGCCTCGCAGTGAGATGAACTTCCCCGAGGTGATGACATGGGAGTGGGCGCAGCGTCTCGCGCCTCCCCCGCGGCTTGTCACCGAAGAGGACCGTCGCGAGAACCGGAGGCGGGAGCACCGCCTCAGCATCGCCGAGACGGATGAGCAGGCCATGGCGGCGTGGCATGAACAATTCCCGCAGGACGTCCTCGACAAGCGCGAGTTCTTTGCGCAAAGGAGGACGGAGCGAGCCGCCTATCACAAGAATAGGCGTATGCGGAAGAAGGATGCGCTCTTCAACATCGAGCTCAAAGAAGCGTCGACCTGAGACCCCGACGATGATCCGTGGAATGACGCTTTCATCATGACGGAGGAGTCGGGGGTGGCCATCACTGGCTCAAAGAAAGACGACGGGGAGTAGCTTTATCTTTTTTTAGTTTCTAGCTATGAAGTATGTTTTTTTTTAGTTTTTATCTATGCACTATGTTTATCGTTTTTTATCTATGAACTATGTTTATTGTTTTTTATCTACGAATTAATATGAACACGAGTTGAAATGCGACGCGCTATAGTTTTAGCGCGCCTGCTGAACCGCTAAGGCGAGGCGCTAAAATTTGCACCGCCCGGTGAAGCAAATGCTTATTTGCGCGCAGAAAACACCCTTGCGCATCTGTTAGAGATGCTCTAACCAGTTTTTTTTCCAAGGAGCAGCGTCATTTGGTGGAACCTATGCTGGACTGTGGTCATCGCCACGACAAGCCTACCATTGGCTCCTTCACGGCCCTACCTTAGCCGACCTGCTAGACCATGTGGTCTACTGCAAGAGGATTGGACGTCGAGAACACATGCAGTCGAGTTAGGACGAAAAAATAAGATAACATGAAAATTAAAAAGATAAACCTGAATTTTTTTTTGGGAACTAGTACTTTTCAAAGTGCCCATCTTCATAAACATCATGGAAAACCCATAAGCTCCACTCAAATTCGAAATATACCATTTCCACAACTTCCCACAACTTTCCACACTTGATCGCCACCTGTGCAAGACTTGATTGTCATGTGTGAAGACGTCAAAACAACCTTTAGGCATCATTTGGTTTGAAGGATTTTCATAGGGAAACCATTGGAATGGGATTTCAGAGGAAAATTTCCTATAAATGCATTCGGTTTGTAGAAAGCGAGTATATGAATTTCTTAGGAATACTACTCATTTCCTATGTTTTTGGAGGAAACTACACATCTAGTCAAACCTATATTTTCCATAGGAGCGATGCAATTCCTAAGGACGGCACGTGGCCACGTGTCATCCTCTAACATTCCTATACTACCTCTAATTCCTGCGTTTTAATTTCCTCAAACCGAATGAGTCCTCAGTGGGGAAGGGATCAAACTGACTGCTTTTAACACTCGCTTAGACTTCTCTTGATAATGATTGATGAAGCAAAAGTAGGAGCATTTGGCACTCGAGGGGTTGAATGTGCATCTTATACACCCCTTAGGTATATTTCAGACACATGACTAATTTTGTACCCATGTTAGAGTGGAAAATATCAATGGTAACCCCTAATATTACATCTCAAGTTGCGAGCGGCAAGGTTGTTGAGTGCGTCCTTCTTTGATCACCTGCAATGCCCGTTCCACCATCACGTCATCCTCTAGTACAAACGGTATCGCCCAACTTCTAGGCGCCGACATCGTCATCACCACCAGCACTGCATCCTCCTCCGGGATGGGGGGAGCATGCATGCGCCCGGTATGTGGCCCAACGTGCACACTGACCCAGATCCATTATGTTCCCATCGTCGTCGAGTAGAGGATGTCGATTGGAACCGCCCTACTGTGGATCATTTGAATCCTCTCTTCTTTTGTAACCACCAAGAAGATCTAGATTGATTCCTTCTAGAGCTCCTTCACATTGGGTAACCTTGAGCATATATCGTGTAGCTTCGCCATTTTCGTTGTGTCACCCCCACAACCGCTGCCAAATGGCCCGCCTACAAGGCACCCGTGTACATCACTGAGATCCAAGACACTAAGAAGTGGTGAAGTTCGTCGAGGTAGGTGAGACAGCAATAAGTGAATGTAGTGGGAAATGGGGAGGAGAAGAGCCAAGGGACCATAATGGATGCATGAGAGAGGCAAGGGGATATCAGCGGGAAGAGGATGCGGTTGTGCAAAGACAACATTAGCTCGATGGTTTGGCATGCGGTTGTGCAGCCTAACCACCCTGGTTCAACTCCTAGAATTGACAGCACATGGGTTTTTCCTCGTTTATCGAGGATCAACCTCGGTGTGTCGTGAAATCACTCATCAAAAGAATATCTTGGTACTTATTTAAAAAATTCTTTGAGGATCATGCTTCTTGATACTCATACTAAACATATATGTGTACCTTCCTAGTTGGTGCAGAGGCCAGGAAGTGAAATTCTCCCTCAATTTTATGGATGTGTGCATCGCTTGATGCAAATGCCGGGGTTCAACCTCCTTTTCGAAAAAAGTGGCGGGAAGAGTGGAGCACACCTTCCAACGGTCGCTCATGGAGTCATGCTGATGCACGCCCTGCTCTGTCCCGTGCACCTCTCTCTGTGTCGCCCACCACATTATTCGGTCCTTCATCGTGTTGGGAAGATGGGGTGCCTGGTCAGCGAATGAAACCAAACACAGACGAATGAAAGCCTGCTTTGTATACACTTAGTTACGAACGCGATTCATAGATTGACCACTTACATCCCTATATAGTAGACATTTCTTGGTATATCAGCCTTTT
The DNA here is from genome assembly GCA_022496015.1 of Hordeum marinum. Lineage (NCBI taxonomy): Eukaryota > Viridiplantae > Streptophyta > Magnoliopsida > Poales > Poaceae > Hordeum > Hordeum marinum. The sequence continues at coordinate 543,599,198 of CM039674.1, forward strand.
AAGTGGCAGAAATTTTGGATTACATCCCTCACCAGGTTCTAGCAGTGATGCGGTGGCGGTGTCGCTTAATGGCAATCGAGCCCATAAAAATATCATAAAGACCAAAAATATGAAAAATATTTGAGATGCATAGCTTCCATAAATATTTTGGAAAATCAAGGATTTCAATGAAATTCAAAAGATATTTAAAATACTCAGTTTTTGGGCGGGCTTTCTTCAACAGACTGGTGGACTGAGAGAGAGAGATAGAGAGGGATCTTGTTCTCACTTGACAATTTGTGTACATACGGAGACCTTGCACCGCTTGGCGGCCTCTAATGCCGCGCTTCCAGATGCCCCTACCTAGGAACTAAGAACATGCCTCACCGCTTGGCGGCTCTAATGCCGCGCTTCCAAATTTACCCACCAATGCCACCGTGAAAAAAACGATTCGGTTTTTTTTGCTACTCTAGCTTTTGTACATATTCCTTATGCCATTCCAAATGGTCAAACCAACAATAAGTGGCTCAATAGCTGGTGGGGGATGACGAAGAGAATAAGAGGATGCATTGGTACGCATGGTGGAAACTATGTTATCCTAAGAGTGAGGGGGGAATGGGATTTCGTGATCTACATTCTTTTAATCTCGCGTTGCTTGCAAAGCAGTGTTGGAGACTGATTATTACTCCTGATTCCCTATGTGCAAAGGTGTTAAAAGCTAAGTATTATCCTACTGGGAGTCTTTTACAGGCAAGTGCAAGAAATGGCTCGTCATTCACATGGCAGAGCATTATGAAAGGACTTGAGACTTTCAAACGGGGTACATCTGGAGGATTGGCACGGGTGAGAATGTGAACATATGGAGAGACCTTTGGATTCCAGCAAGTCCAGACAGGAAAGTTATAACTCCTCGTGGGCATACGGTGCTGTCATTAGTTAGTGATCTTATTGATCCAAACTCAGGCTCGTGGGATGAGGAGCTTATCCGTAACATTTTTAATCCAGTTGATGTCCGCCGAATTATGCAGATTCCTTTGAATAGTCACAGTTTTGAGGATTTCATAGCATGGCATCCTAATAGGCTTTTTTCTGTGCACACAGCGTACCAAGTTCAGTGGATGCACTTTTATCGGGCGCATGTAAACGCCCTAGGACGTCCAAGCATGTCCTCAAATCCGGCAATTTGGCGTACAATATGGAAGCTACAAGTCCCACGGAAGGTCCAGATTTTTATTTGGAGAATGCTGCATGGAATTGTCCCTCTAAAGTCCATACTTGCAAATAGACACGTCGGTAGTGTTGGCGAGTGCCCTATCTGTCGACAAGGAGCGAAAGACATCCGCCATCTATGCTTTGAATGTATAAATGCAAAGGAATTATGGAGAAGGATGGGATTACATGAGATGATTTCCACAGCCACCCAGGTAGACCGATCCGGGTCAGTCATTCTTGAACACTTGCTCCTACCGACACCCGAAAAAATGCAGATTATGCCGAGCCTGAAAATCAATCAAGTGGTGGCAGTAGGATGCTGGTATCTCTGGTGGATCAGGCGGCGTATAACTCATAATGAAGGAGCACCACCGTCTCACAGATGGCCGATGTCTATATTGGCCATCGCGAGCAACTTTCAAAAGGCAATGGTCAAGAGGACTCCAGAGGAGGCGCACAGATGGACGAAACCTGATCCAAATTTTATCAAACTTAATGTCGATGCAGCCTTCTTTGAAGATGAGGGTGCTGGAGCATCAACGGCAATTATACGTGATGAGAGAGGTAACTTTATTGCGGCATACCATATGTTGAAGATGTGGTTACAGTTGAAGCAATGGCAATGCGGAATGGACTGGAATTTGTCAATTCTCTCGGATTTCATAGGGTCGAGGCGGAATCAGACTCTCTTCAGGTCATAAACTTTTGTACTGGCCAAACATAGTGGTGGGATGGAGCAGCAGCGATTTTCGCGGAGTGTATCGATTTAGTTTCTTCGATTGGGAAGGTCTCTTTTAAACATTGTTATTGGCCGCGCATGAGCTAGCTAGATATTGTTTTTGTAATAAGAACTCGCTTATTTGGACCGACGAACCCCCGGATTGTCTGGTCAATAAGCTGGTAGATGATGTAACTTTGATTTGATCCTAATAAAGCTAGCCATGAAGGCCTTCCCTCAAAAAACAATAAGTGGCTCAATAGCTGCACTAATCGCTACTTACATCGTCAAAACATCAAGGAGGCTCAACAGCAAATTCTCAGGAGTTGAGCTTCCATGGACACCAATCCATCTCGCCCGTGGACGCGCCCCATATCCCAGCACAAGCACGAACGAACGCGGCGGGTAGATGGTAATTTCCCCTACCAGTCACGCACCGGGAAGCAACCATGTACAACGACTAGCGGCAGCAGGAGTCGCCCAGTCGGAGCGATGCAGGGATCCCTTAAATTAAACTAGCAGGCGGAGGCGCCGCGGTAAAAAAAGTAATGCATAAATGAGCTAGCCGTTGGTAATGCGCAAGTCAATTTAACTTAGATTAATATCGAAAAGGTAGCAAAAAACAATTCGTTCATGGTTACAAACACTTAGATATATATCTTAAATGTTTCAACAAAAGTTGTTTCTACCAAGAGAAACACAATTTATAAATAGTCTGGCGCGACCAAAAGTTTAACAACAAAATGAAGATCCTTCGAACCAAAGGAAAATTGATCCAGTATATATTTTAAAGATCATATTTGTAATACCCCCGTCCTATAATATACGGAAATTTGTATTAGTGAATGAAGCAAGATACAGAAGAAGGAAAAACAACAGAAAAAGCGAATTGGAATATAAACAGGATTAACCTTTATACAATGGTCCATTCTTTTAGGTTGGGTGTTGGTAACCCAGTGAAAAAAATCAACAATGTCATTGTTTCCTCTAATGCATAGAAATTTTAGTTCATAAAACAATAAAATTGAAATGAAAATACTCAGTAGAAAGTTAGAACCTTTGGCATTATAGTGCATTGACGATTTCTTAATACACGATATTTTGAGTAATATTTGTTGCATTCCGTAACCCATAGTCATGAAAAATAGCATGCATGAGCAACATAATTAGAGATGCAATCAAAATCAAGCCTAATTCTCACTGTTAAAATGGTACTAACCTAGATACTTTAAGGCATATAATTTTCCTTGATTTGCTTATCCTATGATGTCCTAGAGAAGAGAGTTGCTAGGTATCACATCAGAGTTTCTAGGTAGAATGAGAAATAAATGCTACACTTTATACTACTCACAATGTTATAGGTATATAGAGTGTGTGTGCATGTTCATATAGGTGAGTGTATGCATGTATACGTGAGCATCTGTGTTGGCATTGGCGCTTGCATTTTTTTTGATTTATTTTAAACTCTCCAGCGATATTCATTTGGTGGGAAAATGATGTTCCCGGCGACTACGAAGGCGTGCGCCTGAGTGACTCCATCAATTTCAAGATGTTGTGTTGACTCAATATGTACATAAAAGGTAGAACGAGCAAAAAATGTTACGCTTTATACCACTCACATCGCTATAGGGGTGAGTGTACGTACGTTAATAGGGGTGAGTATATGTGCATATATATGTGAGCACATGTGTTGTACTGTGTTGACATTGTTGGTCGCATTTTTCCGGATTTATTGAAGGCTCTTCGGTGATATTCTAGTGGGAGCAGACGTCTCATGTCAACTATGATGGCATCTACAATGACTTCGTTAATCTTACGATGTTGTGCAGACTTAGTATCTTAAAGGTTATTATAAAAATAGGATGTGTGTTCGTAGGGATGTGTTAATAGAAATGTGTGTATATACATATATGTGAGCGTCAGCATTATATTGCGTTAAAATCAACTGCAAACAGAAAAACAAATATGAACGGACAATGAAAACAGCTGATGGCTTAGCATCTAGTATGTGTCAATCAGATATTGAAAACACGTGGCAATCAGCTGATAGCTAACACCCACAACGGCAAATGCACCCGAGGAGCTCTAGCTTAGTAGGTTTAATTCTTTTATTTTATATATATATATATATATATATATATATATATATATATATACTAGTCATGCCCAATTTATTTTTATCAGAAATGCGTAATTCTACTGACCAAATATTGACCATTTTGGAACATATGGTCAGGAATATCTAACATGTGAACCAACCTGTGATTAAATGATTAGAAGGGCAATGATATTCCTAGCCCAGCAGAGTTCAAGTCCCAGACTTGACACCAATGCTCACATTTTTCTGGATTCATTTCAGGCCTTTCGACGATGTGCGTTTAGTGAGAGAAGATATTCCGATCGACTACGAAGGCGTTCATGTTGATTTTGTCACTCTCAAGATGATGTGTCGGCTCAGACTTTCCGAGATGCTCATAGGATAGGGTGTGTATGTGTGCTCGTTCATTGGGATGAGTATATGTACGTACATATGTATATTGTGTTAAAAAATATATCCTAAAAACCGAACCATTTTTTTCACGGTGGCATTGGTGGGTTATTCTGGTCAACTTCACCCTGGGTGAGGAATAGTTATTCTTCACCCTCTTCTATTTTAGCATCAATGCACCATAATTTTACACTCCGTAAATTTTGTCTTATTTTATACATAAAAAGAGACCGTAAGAAATATATAATCATCATAAAAAATATTTTGTGTCACGTAAAATTATAAACATAAAAAATAGTGTAAAATATACTATAAATTCAAAAAAGTTGGTCTTGTGACCTATATTTTTGTTTTCAAAATTTACGTAGTGAATCAATATAAATGTAACTATTTGTATTACGAATGTAATTTATTTATAAATTGATTGTAAGATTACCTCGAATGAAGAACAACTTATTTTGCACCCTGAGTGATGAATAGAGTTTATATATATATGACGGAGGCATAAGGGGTGAATTTCTTTAGTATCCTTACTAGCTTTATGGATTATGATATGGGTGTGGAAGGAAAAAAACTGTACACAAATCTTCATAAAAGTTCAAACAAACAAACCATCGACTGTGACAAAACCAAATCACTAGACATAACAAAACTGTTACGATAAACTACTATCACCTCAGCCAGGGCTGTAACCGAAACCTGCAATGGGGAAGACTTGTATGAGATCTCACATTTAGACGAAATCGGTAATTATGAAGTCACGGGTTCGGTCGCATGCATACATTTATATTTGCATCGCCTTGAGACAGGATTGGGCATCGTATTTTTTTTGAACGAAACGGATTGGACATCGTGACGACTTTCAAAAGTTTTTTTTGATACCTCACGATGCTCCTATTGACAAATTACTCCCGTCAAAAGAAAAAGAAAAACCCTAGCTAGGCAAATTACTCGTAAGTATCAAACCTCTATTTCCTAACCCGGTTCAGTAGCTAGCTTAGTTTTCTTTGGTTAGCAAAATAACGGCCAAGTCACGTATGTATGTATACGATTGAAGCCGATCCGTAGTTTCGGTTAGTAGTTAGCTAGCTTGGTGCGGCCGTTAGCTAGGCATGGGATGGCATGCAGCAAAGTGCGCAGCACACACGCATCACTCGCACGTCGAGCGTCGTGGGATGACACGGTTGGTCTGCTCACGTGTGGAGTTGATCTTTTCCTTTGTAATCGCAATACAAATAAGAGGAATAGATAGAGAGAAAAGCTGCAACGCAGTACGCAGCAAAATAAAAAAAAACACCCGAGTCATCCTCCTCCTCTCGCATTGTTGCCGTGAGCTAGAGCTGGTGGGTGTTCTTGGTTCCAACAAGTGGTATCAGAGCCACGTCGTTCCTTGATGACCATGGCCGGCTCGACCTCCCCGGGGGGCACTCCGATGACCGTTGACGCCGCGGCGGCGGCGCGTGCTGCAGCCCACAAGGGCGACGACAACAGTAGTGGGGGTGCGCGCTCGTCGACCCCGGACCGCGATCGTAGCCGTGGTCGAAGCCGCAGCCGCAGGCGCGGCCAGGAGATCGTCGTGCACGAGCGCACGGTCCGGGAGCACCTCGTCCCGAGCGGCACCACAGTGTGGCCGATGCTCACGCCGACGAACTACTTCGAGTGGTCCATGCTAATGCAGATCAACATGGATGCCAACTTGATGTGGGACGCCGTGGAGGGAAATCCGTCGAGCGTCCCCAACGACAAAGCGGCGCTGGCGGCCATCCTGCGATCCATACCACCGGAGATGGTGGGTGCGATCGTGGTGAAGAAGACGGTGAAGGAGGCTTGGGACACGATCAAGACCATGCACATGAGTGTGGCGCGCGTACGCGAGGTGACGGCGCAACGGCTGCGCTCCGAGTTTGAGGCGATCGTGTTCCGCGATGGCGAGACGCTCGACGCATTTGGCATGTGGATCACCTCGTCGTCAACAACCTGCGCTCGCTTGGCGACACCATGGACGAGGTGAGAGTGGTTCAGAAATTCCTCCGCGTCGTCCCATCTCGGTATATGCAGATCGCCCTCTCCATCGAGACGATGCTCGACCTCAACACGCTCTCTGTTGAGGATCTCGTCAGTCGCCTGCGCTCCGCGGAGGAGCGCTACCTCACCAACGATCAAGGTGGAGGTGGCGGGGCACAACTATTGATGACGGAGGCGTAGTGGAATGCGCGGAAGAACCCGCGCGCCCAAGGCCAGAACAACGGCCAGGGCGGCTCCGGCGGACCAGGCAGGTCTGGCAGACAGGGCGGCGGGTCAAACCGTTGCCGCGGCAAGCAACAAAACCGTCATGGCGGTGGCCAGGGCGGTGGAGGAAATGGCGGGCGCGACGGCACGCCAAACGGAGAGCATGACATGTCCCAAGTCAAGTGTTACAACTGTAACAAACCTGGGCATTTCTCCAAGAACTGCACGGAGCCATGGCACGAGCGCAAGGAGCAAGCAAACCTGGCGCGTGGCGAAGGGGAGGACACGGAGACGTCTCTCCTGGCCATGGTGAGCGTGCTCTCGACAGCCACAGAGCGCCCGGTCGAGCGCGTTCTCCTGAACGAGGAGCGCTCCCAGGCACGCGCCGCCCCTGCCAACGGCCGCTGCGACATGTCTTGGTACCTGGACACTAGGGCGAGCAACACATGTCCGGGTGCCGGGAGATCTTCTCCGAGCTCGATGACGGGGTGCGCGGCTCCGTGAGGCTCGGTGACGGCAACGACATGCAGATCGAGGGGAGAGACACCATCCTCTTCGAGTGCCGAAACGGTGAGCACCTGACACTGTCAGAGGTGTACTTCATACCTCGTCTACGCAGCAACATCATCAGCTTGGGTCAGATGGACAAGCTTGGGTGTGAGACCAACATCCACCACGGGCAGCTGCGGCTTCGCGATCAAGAAGGCCGCCTCATCGCGCGCGTTCAGAGGAACGGCGAACGACTATACATTCTGCACCTGATAGCGGGGCGCCCTATCTGCCTGCTATCGCGCGGCGCGGATGAGGCATGGCTGTGGCATGGCCGCTACGACCATCTAAACTTCCACGCGCTACGTGATCTGGGTTGCCTGGGCATGGCGGACGATGTTCCCGTCATTGACCGCATCGACCAAGTCTGCGATGGATGCGCCCTGGACAAGTAGCATAGGCTGTCGTTTCCCCAGGCCACAACATACCGCGCGGAGCATGCTCTGGAGCTCATCCACAGCGACCTTTGTGGTCCGATCAAGCCGGCCATAGCGGGAGGTAATCGGTATTTTCTCCTGATCGTTGATGACTACTCACGATTCATGTGGCTTGAGCTGCTCCAATCCAAGGATGAGGCATTTGATCGCTTCAAGAAAGTCAAGGCTCGGCCAGAGGCTGAGTCGAGCTGCAACCTCCTGGCGTTTCGCTCGGATCGGGGCGACGAGTTCAACTCGATCACCTTCCGCAAGTACTGCGACGGCGACGGCATCAAGCACCGCACCACCGCACTGTACATGCCCCAGCAAAACGGTGTGGTCGAGCGGCACAACCAGACAGTGGTCGAAATGGCCCGCTGTCTGTTGAAGGCCATGGCGGTGCCAGCGACGTTCTTGGGAGAGGCGGTGAAGACTATGGTTTACCTCCTACACCGTGCGCCCATGCGCAGCCTCGACGGATTGACGCCATACGAGGCCTAGCACAAGCGGAAGCCGACGGTACACCATCTTCTTGTCTTTGGGTGCGTGGCGCACGTGAAGCGGCTCGGCCCCGACATCGACAAGCTGGCCGACCGTTCTACGCCGGCGATCTTCGTCGGGTACGAGGACGGCGCCAAGGCGTAAAGGGCCTACGATCTGTCGAGCAAGCGGGTGATCATAACCTGCGACTTCACCTTTGAGGAGCAGAGGAGGTGGGACTGGACCACCACTGCCAACGGAGACGCCTTGCCCCCGGACGAACACCTTGTGGTCACCTACAGTGACGAAGACCACGATGTGTAGTCCTCGTAGTTCTCGCCCACACGCACCGGCTCTCCGGCGTCTCCTACTACTCCAACCAGTGTCGGATCCTCATCCTCGAGGGTACCAGGATCGTCTCCCGTGGAGTCAGTAGGCGGCTCGCCCGTGTCCGCGGAGGACGGCTGGGCCACGCCACCGAAGGACGACCACGAGCGCCACGACCTTGACCACACTCCGACCCGCTACCGCAAGATGAAGCACATACTCGCGGAGCTGGACACGGTGGCGAGGGAAGAGCACGTCGGGCTGTGCCTTGTAGCTGCGGAGGAGACGGATAGCGTCGATGAGGTGCTCGACGAGGCGTGCTGGAAGCGTGCTATGGACGCCGAGCTCGCGGCGATCCGCGACAACGTCACGTGGGAGCTCGCCACGCTCCTGCCTGGCCACGGAGCTATTGGGCTCACGTGGGTTTACAAGATCAAGAAGGACGCCGCCGACAACACTGTGAAGGACAAGGCGAGGCGGGTGGCAAAAGGATACGCGCAACGGCATGGACTACGACGAAGTGTTTGCTCCGGTGGCACGCATGGAGACTGTGTGGCTGCTGCTAGCACTTGCGGCGCATCCAAGTCCACCACATGGACGTGAAGTCGGTGTTCCTGAACGGTGATCTTCGTGAAGAAGTGTACGTGCACCAGCCGCCGGGTTTCGTTATCGGCGGCGACGAGGAAAAGGTGTTGCGCCTCCGGAAGGCGCTGTACGGACTGAAGCAGGCGCCACGCGCTTGGAATGCCAAGCTCGACGCGTCGCTCGTGTCGCTCGGCTTCGAGTGCAGCCCCCTTGAGCACGCGGTGTACAGAAGGGACACGAGGGGCACGGGCGCGTCGACTCTTCTCGTCGGCGTCTACGTCGACGACTTGATCATCACCGGCGCCGGCAACGAGGAGACCGCGACGTTCAACGAGCAGATGAAAAATCTGTTCGACATGAGTGATCTTGGACTGTTGAGCTACTACCTCGGCATTGAAGTTCAGCAGAAGGGCGGCGCGATCACCATCTGCCAGAGCGCATATGCGGCCAAGGTTTTGGATGCTGCAAGGATGAGGGGATGCAACCCTGCCAACACGCCGATGCAGAACTGGCTGAAACTTGGCAAGACTAGCGCCGGCGAGGCCGTGGACGCCACACGGTATAGAAGCATCGTCGGGAGTCTGCGGTACCTCTGCAACACGAGGCCAGACATCTCGTTCTCTGTTGGCATGGTGAGCAGGTACTTGGAGGCGCCGGCGTTGGCGCACTGGGCTGCTGTCAAGCAGATCATGCGCTACGTAAGCGGTACACTAAACCATGGCTGCTGCTACAAGCAAGGCGATGCAGCAGCGCCGGAGGTGATCGGCTACAGCGACAGCGATCACGCCGGCGATGTTGACGATCGGCGGAGCACGACAGGAGTGGTCTTCGTCCTCAACTCCAGCCCGATCACCTGGACTTCTCACAAACAGAAGGTCGTCGCCATCTCGTCTTGCGAGGTTGAGTACATGGAGGCGGCAACCGCAGCCTGCCAAGGTGTGTGGTTGTGCAGGCTCTTCGGCGAGCTCACTGGCGACACTCCAAGGAGGGCGAAGCTGCGCGTCGACAACAAGTCGGCGATTGCTCTTAGCAAGAATCCGGTGCACCACGACAAAAGCAAGCACATTGACATTCGATATCATTTCATTCATGAGTGCATCGAAGACGGCAAGGTGAAAGTCGACCACATTGGCATTGACGGACAACTTGCTGATTTTTGCACCAAGGCGCTGGGCCGGATCAAGTTTGTTGAAATAAGGCAGAAGGCTGGCGTCGGAGTGGTGAGCACCGGGCGTCGGAATTAGCGGGTGAAATGTTGAACCTGTATTTCCTAGCCCGGTTCAATAGCTAGCTTAGTTTTCTTCAGTAGCAAAATAACGGCCAAGTCACGTATGCATGTATACATTGAAGCCGTAGTTTCAGTTAGTATCAGTTAGTAGTTAGCTAGCTTGGTGCGGTCGTTAGATGTGCATGGGGCATGCACGCATCACTCGCACGTCGAGCGTCGTGGGGTGACACGGCCGATCTGTTCGCGTGTGGAGTTGATTTTGTCCTTTGTAATCGCAATACAAATAAGAGGAATAGATAGAAAAAAAAGCTGCAAGGCGGTACGCAGAAAAAAAAAACCCACCTGAGTCATCCTCCTCCTCTCGCCATTGTTGCCGAGCTGGAGCTTGTAGGTGTTTTTATTCCAACAGCAAGCACATCCTCGAGTAATGGCGGCGGCGTGGGAAAACCTCACGTCAACAGAAGATAAGGCGGCGGCAATGGCGGTCCCGCTCCCCGACGACGCCCTCCTCGAGATCCTGCTCCGCGTGGGCGACGCGGCCGCGCTCTTCCGTTGTGCCATTGCGTGTAAGCGCTGGTGTGGCCTCGTCGGTGACCCCTCGTTCCTCCGGCGCTGGTGGCCGGAGAACGCGTGCCCCTCCCTCGCCGGGTTCTTCGTCCAAGACCAGCGAGGGGCCAAGATGCTCGTCCCGACGCCGCGGTCGGCGCTGCGACGAGGGCTCCGCCACACCATCAGCTCCTTCGTGCCCGCCGATGCCGAGACGGCGAACCTCTTGTGCCGCGCGGAGCCTCTGGTCTCGCGCCGGGGCCTCCTCCTCGTGCGCCTCGTCCCGTCCGGCGCGGAGGCCATGGACTCGAGGGTCACCCACATGGCGGTATGCAACCTGGTCGACGGCACGTGCAACGAGCTCCCTCCTCTAAAGTTAGATTGCTATGGTCGCCACTTCTACCACGTGCGGCTCTGGTATGCCGTTCTGACCGGCGCGGACTGTCACGACGGCGACGGCGAGCACCCGCTGCCACCGTCGTTATACAAAGTGCTGATCGTCACCGTCAGCTACAAGACCCCGTTTGACCAGAAGTTTGATCTACAGACGTTGTCGTCCGAGGAAGCAAGTTGGAGTACGCGACGAATGTGCCTCCGTGGTAGTACCATGGGTGTGAACGTCCTTGGGTCATACTGCCAGAGCGACGCCGTCGTGAGCCACGGCATCGCACATTGGCTATTTCGTAGCGAGCAAGAGCAATGTTTCTTCCTCGTTAAACTGGATTCCAAGAAACACCACTTTTCCTTCACAAGCCTCCCAATCCGGATGATGGTTTACTCGGTTTATCGACCGTGCCTTAGTCTGGCCGCCGACGGCACGCTCTCGGTGCTGCAGATGGAAAAGGCAGGTCACCGCCTAGTCATATGGAGACAAGGAGAGAACCAACGGAGCGTACCACACAATGGGTCATCACTCGGACGATCGAGCTGATACAACCAAGGAACAAGGAGACACAAGAATCAAAGATACATTGCATACTGGGAGAGAAGTGTGGCAAATTGCTTGTCCAGGACTGGCATGGGTGGGCGTACGCCGCCGACCTCGAGACCGGGGCAATGGAGGAGGTGGAGCACTGGTCTCACGTACGCCCCGGTGGCACTCCGGACGTCGTGCTCTTGGAGATGGACTGGCCGGCCTTCTTCGTTTCACGTCTTGCTGCTGCCAGGTATATACCTAGCCGTTATTTAGAGTACTGGATGTGTCTTTTTCCTTCTTTCTTTTAGATGATTAAGTGATGATAGTACTTATCATGGTTGATTTATATATATGGGTGTTGCTCGTGCTTTTTTTTTTTTGTTAGTGAGTCCCGCCTTCCCCTCTCATCTCCGAGCGGAGAGGCAGCTACAAAGAGGAGAAGGCGACGCAGGGGAAGAGGTGGAAAGAAGGCTCCCACAGCCGTGGCAAGGCATCAGGTGGAGGAAAGGATGTAACCAGCTGCTCCACATAGAGATAATATTAGGTTGTGTGTGGTTTGATGCAAAAGTTCATTATAGATATTTTCGAAAAGGAAAAGCTCATATAGTGAGTTAAAAGGAAATGACAGTGTTATCTCAAAGTGTACCAACAGCACATGCAAGGATGGTGCGTAAATGACAGTCTTAACACGTAGCCCTATGTAGATCCAAGGAAGAGACGACACAGACATAGCCCTAGTGTAAATCGATCCATGTTGATAAACAAAACAACGGCAATCTCGCTTCTTTTCTTATTTAGAAAAAGGAGTGTTACCTCCCTCTGCATCAGCATGATGCATATGGTCCTTTTATTAATCGAACGAAATCAAATAGTTCGCAGATCCAAGCACGCTCCATCGGAGCAAAGTGATAATAGTAAAGGGAAACAAAAAAAAAACCACAACCGGCAAAAATAGACCTAGATGCCTAACCATCTATTCTATTAGTGGATCGTCATCCAAATCGGTTGAATATATCCTACGCTACCATCTCCCATCAGGCACACCCAGTAATCAAAGGCTCCCTGGTCTTCGCAGGAGTGAGTAACGACCACATACGGATCAACGCCGACGTCCTGTGAAGTACCTGCAAGAAGTGTATATGTGTTGACCTGTTAAAAACCAAATCATTCCTGCAATTCCAAATAGGCCATAGTAATGTGCAGATCCCAATGCGAATATGTCTAGCAATACTAGTATCAACTCCGTTTAGCCATGTACCAAATAGTGTGTCAATGCTATCCGGAGGATCAATATTAAAACTATCTCGAACAGTTTGCCATAGTAGTCTTGCTAGCGGACATTGGAGAAAAAGGTGTTTGATAGTTTCCGGATTACCACAGAAGCAACAACTTGTATTGCCTGGCCAATTACGCTTAGCCAAATTGTCCTTAGTAAGAATCACTTTTTTGTGAACAAACCAGATAAAGACTTTGATTCTCAAAGGAACCTTCACCCTACAAAGGTGTTTGACTTTGGTAAATCCGTTGTGTCAATGAGATCAAGGTACATTGATTTGACAGTAAATGTACCTGATTCTGTGAGCTTCCACTTAATCGTATCGGGCTCATCCGATAACCGTATGTCCATAAGGCGTCTGACTAAGTGCAACCACTGAGCCCAGCGATGTCCAATCAGAGATCTTCTGAACTGTATGTTTAGTGGGATAGATTGAAATATTGTGGCAACATACACTTCTTTACGATGCACAATATTATATAAGATAGGATATTGTAAAGCTAAGGGCGTCTCTCCCAGCCACGTATCCTCCCAAAATCTCGTGGCACCTCCATTCCCAACTGTAAACCAAGTCGTATGAAAGAAGTGTGCTTTCACCTTCATCAAGCCCTTCCAAAAAGGAGAGTCTGTCGGTCTTAAGGTAACTTGGGGTAATGTTTTCGATTGGAGATACTTATTACGTAGAATCTGTGCCCACATCCCTTCAATTTCCATTGATAGTCTATATAGCCACTTACTAAGAAGACATTTATTCTTAACCTCTAAGTTTTCAATCCCCTAACCTCCCTGGTCTCTGGGTCTGCAAATTATGTCCCATCTAGTAAGTCTATACTTTCTCTTAACCTCATCACTCTGCCAAAAGAACCTCGATCGATAAAAGTCCAGTCTTTGACGTACCCCTACTGGTACTTCAAAGAACGAAAGGAGAAACATGGGCATACTCGTAAGCACCGAGTTGATCAAGATAAGTCTCCCTCCATAGGATATAAGCTTTCCTTTCCAGTAGCTTAGTTTCTTCTCAAAACGATCCTCAATAAGCTTCCACTCTTGGTTCGATAGCTTTCGATGGTGAATTGGTATGCCCAAGTAACTAAATGGCAAACTACCCAACTCACAACCAAACAACTGTTTATAGTCCTCCTGTGCTTCTTTGGCTCTTCCAAAGCAAAACAGCTCGCTCTTCTGGAAGTTTATTTTCAACCCCGATAATTGTTCAAACAGGCAGAGAATAAGTGTAACACCCTGGTGTCAGTGCTATAGTGATGATGTAATTAAGCTACAGTAATGGCATGGTCAGCAACTAATTATTTTTGCTAAGTGGGATATGGTCAGGTTGAAAATCAATTCAAATTTCCTCACTCCATTCAAAAGCCTTGTGATTCAGTGTGACAAATTTAAATCTTCAAACAGCAAAACTAAAATGTTCCAAAGTTGTGAAATAATCCAAGATAGATAATGTTAAGGAAAACAACATCACCAAACATGTGGTGTGGTCCCCACCATTAATGACAGGAGCTAAAAGTATTTTTAAAATGCATTTAAATTCAATTGAAAATACAAACAGGTTCAAATAATCCCCAAAGTTGCTGTGTACCTTAAGAATAATGCATATTGCTTTGTGGGCCATGTCCCACATTTTTACTAAAGCAAAAGATGCCAAAATAAAATAAAAAAGAAAATGGAAAGTGGGAAAACACAAACAGAAAAAAAGAAAAGGCCCATGCCACTGGGCCCAAGTGGCCATAGTGCCGGCCCACCTCTCCCCTCCGTCGTCTCCTTCCTCTGTAGCGACCAGAGCGGTCGCTACAGAGCGGCCGACCATGGCGTTGCCGATGCACCGCGTCGTCCCTGCCGGCGTGGAGGATAAGAAAGGCCCCACGGTCTCTCTCCCCCTCCCCCAAAACCCTAGCCCCGAGCAGATCTCACCTACTCCCTCCCCACGCTCTCTCCCCCGCTCGCCCGAACGCCACCGTCACCATGGACGCCGGCTAGCCACGGCCACCGTGCCTCCCACACCCTGCCACCACGCCCACGAGCTCCGGCCCGACCACCCCGTCCTCCTCGATCGCTGGAACGAAGACCGGAGCCCCTGCACCGACGCCCAGTAGCTCCTTCCCCCTCGGATCGCCGCCGCTCGCCGTCGTCGATTTCGGCGACATGGAGCCTCCCTCGAGCCCGCTAAGTACAGGCGCGATTTGACCCCTTGTACGCCTTTTCCGACCCTCCCCGTAGTTTCGGGAGCTCGCCGGAGCTCCTCCGGTGGCCGGCCGGCGCCGCCGCCCACGTGGCCGACTTGGGGCCACTGCCAGGGTCACTGGCAGCAGGGTCCCGCAGGCCCCGTTGACCAGTTGACATGGTCAACCCTGCCGACTGGGTTGACCAGTCACTGCCAAGTGGAGCCCCAAGCCCCTGTGTGTATGACAGGTGGGCCACCCATGTCAGGGACTTAATTAGTAAATTAGGTTTAAGAAAATAATTAATTTTAACACTAATGTGACACTGCCATATGGACCCCACTGGCTAAATTAGTCTATGTTAGTTTAATTTAACACTGATTTAAAATGAGTCTATGACATGTGGGACCCACTGGTCAGGTTTGACCTGGTCAGCCCCACTGTCGATTGCTGATGTCATCCTGATGTCATGATGGCGTCATCATTGCACTGTTCTGGATAATGTTGGATTTAATCAATTAAAATAATTCCAGAAAACTATTAAAACTTTAGAAAATCATATCTTTTAAACCGTAACACAGATGAAAATAATTTATATATGAAAGTTGATCAGAAAAATCCCACGAATCCAAATACGTCATCCATTCATCTGTCACATGCTCCTAGAATGATGAACATGGAACTTTCCCCTCCGGATCAACTGTCCGATAAATCCAAAAGACCCAGGAAATATCGTCAGATATTCTCCTGCTACGTCTGCGACGTGTAGTATTGCGTTAGTGCATACCTAGCCCTGCATATTGCCATGTCATACTTTGTGTAGCATTGTTTGCTTTATATTTATTGTTTCTTCCTCCCTCTTCTCTTCGGTAGACCCCGAGACTGACGCTGCTGCCGAGTACGACTACGCCCCTGACGACCAGCCTTTTACAGCAGAGCAGCAAGGCAAGCAAAAAACCCTTGAGCATTTCGATATCACCCACCTCTCCCTCTTATTCTTGCATTATAATTTTGCTACTATTTTAGTTAGCTCCTATTCTGATGCATATCCTGTTTTTGATGAACTATTACTAGTCCTGTAATCATACCAACTGCTTAGTATAGGTTGGATAGTGAATCCCCAGTGACCCCTTAGTCCTAGTTGCCCTTGCTTCTTCGTCGACAACCCGACGACCCGACGACTCGACGACTCGAAGACTCAGTCAACTGACTAACAAGCCAGGCCACTCACATCACCGCACTCCCCTAAATTGTATGACTCTGTAGTGCTACTATCGAGTACCGAGGGTGACTCCTCGCGAAGTACTCATGATGTTAGCCCTGTAGTGCAGCTAGTCGGTCGTGGTTATCGAGGGTGATTCCTCCTTCACCATTCCCGACGATGTCTCTGTCTTGCAGCCCCTCAAGAGTGGGACCCTCGAGGGTGATTCCTCTAAAGTCCACCTTGACGAATACATCGAGCGGGGACCATTGAGGGTGATTCCTCAGTTCCCGTCTTGATGTTATAACCAAACAGTTACTATTGACTTGACACTGTACTAACATGACGGGACTGAAGGGACAGGCGGTACCACTCTGTTGAGGTGGACCTGAGTTCCTGACAGTTTTGAGACGGGTCGGCTCCAAGGGTACCCGTGTGAGAAAGATTTGGTGGGATGCGTCGTAAGGCATCCGAAGACTTGGTGGGGTACGCCGGTAAGGCACTCGAATGTTATTGGCAAGGCGATGGCCTGCAATATGGTTCGATCTTGCCCCGCACAAATAAAATGCTAATGGGTTGGGTATTTGATCCAAGTTGGTTGTTGACCTTTTACGCACTAAACCTTCACGTGGGAGAAGTTATGGGTACTCAGCGTCGTTGTATCAGCCGAAGCTCTTTGGACGTCAGCAATCGGAGCGGCGTGCGCCTGATTGGTCTGGAACGCATGGCACTTGCATTAAGGCATGCTAGGACTATTTCCGGCCGCCCACGCATCATGCAGGAGTGCAAGGGCAAGTGGGCCCACGAACCTGCACGCTTGGGAGTAGACCGGCGGGCTGGCCTCTTCGTTGGGCCTAGGTGGGGCGATGATGTTTTGGATCCCGAGGCCAGGCATTACCTTGGAAAGTGTGTCCGGCTGGAGGTGATCAAGTGTGTTGGAAATGCAGTGCATCCCTGCAGGGAAGAACTTATCTATTCGAATAGCCGTGTCCACGGTAACAGGACGAATTGGAGTTGTACCTTGACGTTATACAACTATAATTGTGATTTAATTTTAAATGAAATGTGGCTCCGGGATTGCTTCCTCGTAGGGAGTCGAGGGAGAATCTCTGGGCGTGGTTACTTAATAAAATTGCTACAATAATATGACTATATGTGAGTTACTAGTCTACTCTCTTCTCATGCTGCAAGGTGTTGAAGATGCTAGTCTTTGATTGGACTAGGCCCCCCCTCATTCTTACCTTCTGCAGTCAGTCCAGATATAACCCCTCACCTTGATAATGATGCATACTTAGCATAGTTCTGATGTCAGTCTTGCGAGTAATTTGGACGAGAACTCACCGCTGCTTTGCTTTCTCTTTCCCCCTCGATGCGATTCTGCTTTCATACGATGCAGCCCAGGAGATGGAGTAAGCCGGAGACGACTACTACACCACCGCAGGAGCCTACTACTACGTGGAGGCAGCCCCTGACCAGCAGTAGGTTAGGAGGTTCCCAGGCAGGAGCCCTCGCCTCTTTCGATCCGTTGTTATGTTTTTGCTAGCCTTCTTAAGGCAAAACTTCTTTAACTTATGTCTGTACTCTAATATTATTTGCTTCCGCTGACTCGTGCTTGTCGAGCTTTGTATTTGAGCCCTCGAGGCCCCTGGCTTGTAATATGAAGTTGTATGACTTTAATTTGTGTCTAGAGTTGTGTTGTGATATTGATCAGTGAGTCCCTAATCTTAATCGTACGCATTGCGTGTATGATTAGCGTACGGTCGAAATTGGGGGCGTCACAATAAGTTTCATGTTTCTCGCTTTCGCCATGTCATGCTCCATAAACAGGATAGTGTCATCAGCATATTGCAGGATGGACATGCCCTCATCCACTAGATGTGGCACTAGCCCTCCCACCAGGCCTTCCTGTTTCGCCCTTCCTATTAATATTGCAAGCATGCCCGCAACAACGTTGAATAGGATAGGGGACATTGGATCCCCCTGCCGGAGACCCTTGTGTGTTAGGAAAAAATGACCAATGTCATCGTTCACTTTGATTCCAACACTCCCCTGTTGTACAAAGGATCCGACTTGCCTCCTCCATGGCTCGTCAAAACCTTTCATGCGCAGAGCTTGTTGTAAGAAAGGCCATTTAACTTTATCATATGCTTTTTCAAAATCCACTTTGAAGATAACCCCATCTAGTTTCTTCGAATGAATTTAGTGTAGGGTCTGGTGGAGTACAACCACTCCCTCTAGAATATTTCTCCCAGGCATAAAGGCTGATTGACTAGGTTGCACCACCGCATGTGCAATTTGCGTTAGTCTATTAGTCCCAACCTTGGTAAATATTTTGAACGACACATTGAGCAGACATATCGGCCTAAACTGTTCAATACACACTGCCCCTTCCTTCTTTGGCAACAACGTTATAGTCCCAAAGTTTAGGTGAAACAACTGCAAGTGCCCATCGAACAAGTCTTGAAACATTGGTAGTAAATCTCCTTTAATAATATGCCAACATCGCTTGTAAAATTCAGCCGGGAACCCATCTGGCCCTGGTGCCTTGTTGTTTTTCATTTGCGATATTGCATCAAGCACCTCTTTCTTCGTAAATGGTGCAGCTAATAACTCATTCTGGTCCCTTCCGAGTTGAGGTATAACACCGACCAAGGTCTCGTCCATCGTCATATTCATATCATCAGGAGGCCCAAAAAGCTTTTTATAGTAATCTGAGATGTACAACTTTAGGTTCTCATGCCCAATGATAGTACCCTTGTCTTGCTCAAGTTGGTAAATTTTCTTCTTCCTATTTTTACCATTGGAAATCAAATGAAAGAATTGCGTATTATTATCGCCTTCAATAACCTGGCGCACTTTTGCTCTAAGTGCCCACTTCAGTTCTTCCTCTCTATGGAGTTGTTTGAGATCATGTTTTGCCTCCGCTTTGGATGCCCTCTCATGTTCATCCAACAACACAGACTCGGCTTTAATATCAAGCGCATTAATGAAGTCAATAAGGTTCTGTTTCTTGAGTTTATAGACACCACTCTCGTGTTTCGC
Organism: Hordeum marinum; assembly: GCA_022496015.1. Lineage (NCBI taxonomy): Eukaryota > Viridiplantae > Streptophyta > Magnoliopsida > Poales > Poaceae > Hordeum > Hordeum marinum. The sequence continues at coordinate 543,618,564 of CM039674.1, forward strand.
CCAGCCTCGTAGAAACTGTCTCAAGTGTCTAATTTTATTTTCCCATTTGTCGACATTGGTTTGTCCCCCCCCCCCCGTAGAACTATTCCATTCTCTGGCTACAAGGTCCAGGAATCCTTCTCTTTCAAACCAGGCCACCTCAAAGGAGAAGGCATTCTTATTACCCACATGGGTTACCTCCCCCGAGTCCACAAACAGAGGGGTATGATCTGATATGATCCTGGGCATCGCTCGAACTGTCACACGTGGAAATTTCTACTCCCATTCCACACTCGTGAGTACCCTATCCAACTTCTCAAATGTTGGATTAGGTAATGTATTAGCCCAGGTAAACTTTCTACCTGTGAACTCAATTTCACGCAGGTCAAGGCTTTTGATGATTGTATTGAACATAAATGACCATCTGCCATCAAAGTTATCATTATTTTTCTCATCCCTTCGCCTAATAATTTTGAAGTCTCCCCCCCCACTAAGATGGGTAACCTCTCATTACAGCAGACCCGCACAAGATCCACCAGAAAATCCATCTTGAATTCTGGTTGGGCCGCCCCATAAACCGCGACTAGTGCCCATTGGAAACCATCTTCCTTTGAGCGTACTCTGAATTTAACGGCAAAATCTCCCAACACTACATGTCTGACCTCTAGTGTCTCACACCTCACCCCAAGTAACATCCCCCCAGACCTTCCTCTTGGAGGTAGAAAGTGCCAGTCGAAGTCAGTGCCACCCGATATTGTGTTCAGAAACTGAGAGGTAAAATTGTCCCTACCAGTCTCCATTAAGGCAATAAAATCAAGCCTGTGCTCAATAGTTGCTTCTGCTAGAAATCTCCTTTTAGCCAAGTCACCAAGACCTCTGCTATTCCAGAATATTCCTCTCATTGGTCATCATAAAATTTCTTTGCAGTCTTAAATTGGGCACTCCGACACACTGCCGACACTGGATAAACCTTCCTATTCCAAGTGCGTTTTGCTTTCTCCTCCTTGGCAACCCGGTCCACACATCTGGTTCTGAAATTCAAACTTTCTATTGGTTGCGTAAAGTTAGTCTGCCCCTAATTACTACTAGTCTCCTCTTTCGCGTTAAATAGGGATGACAACACAAGATCCTCACAAAGACGTTCCATAGCCCCCATCACTAGTTCATTAATCTCGTCGTTACTCATTGGTTTAACAACAACAATATTACGCAACATAGACATAGCTCGCTCAGCTTCTAAGTCAAGTAGGTTATTAACAGTCATGGAAACTTCCTTAGCATTGCTTCCCATGGACACCCCCAATATATTTGCATTCGAAATAATTTCCTCGTCTGAAAAATGCAAAATGGAATGAGTGTTGATGGCCATACCTGTCGTCGTCTCAATGTCCCGAAGCATGGCCTCTCTCATCGCACGGCCCATCACCAAGTCATTCGCATCCGGCTGCTCCTGAAGCCAGCGGCTCGTCCGCCTCTCCATGGTCGTCGGATCAGGAATGCCACCGAATGCAACCACCTCCTCGGTGGTTGGCAGCAGCATGGAGGGACCTGTAGGGGAACGCGACAGAAAACAAAAAAATTCGGTATAGCGAGCACGCCCAGGACCACTATGGAGAATGCATACAAGGTTTGATCTGATCCGTACCGACTCGTAGCGCAGCGGAAGAAGAGTCGGTGGAGATCGTTGGTGCAGGTCCCCGCAGCTAGGATTTACAACCTCCCAACCGCGAGGATGTACTCCCTCGTCGGACAGCCCTTCGGGAGGCGGTCGGACAGTCCCCCGGACGATGTCGCGGACAGCCCTTCGGGAGGACCCTCGAAACTCGAACGGAGACTCGGACGGCCCTTCGGGAGGACTCTCGAAACTCGACCCGAGACTCGGACAGCCCTTCGGGAGGACACTCGAACAGCCCCTCGGGCAAAAGATCGAAACTACGAACTCTCTACGGGGTTGCACACATACGGTGTCATCTATCCGGCAGGGCTTCGCCGTCCAGAACTAGTTCCTGCCGGAACCCAGACAGCCTTTCAGCTCTACGAAAAACTCTTTTCGTGGGAGGGAGAGAGAGAGTTGGCAAAGCAAAGCATGTGTATGAGAGCAAAGGATGAGTGTGGAGCGTGCATCTCCACCTCTATTTATGGAAAACCCAAGGGGTAGGGTGGCACTTGAAATACCCAAAATGCCCATGAGGTGAGCACACCACAAGGGCATAAAGGGAAAGCCTCCAAATAGTGTTGCCTGCATCACCATGCCTGCATCACCATGCCTGCATCATCCCCTAATAGTATTTCCACTATTCACAATAGTGTTTCCACTATTTACAATAGTGTTTCCACTATACATATATAGTGTTTCCACTATTTACAATAGTGTTTCCACTATACATATATAGTGTTTCCACTATTTATATATATAGTGTTTCTACTATTCAAAATAGTGTTTTCACTATTCACGAAGACATTTTTCTGCGTCCGTTAAATCCCAAATTATTTCTGTGTGCCTAGAATAATTCCAGTACCCACTAAAACAATTTTGGACGCGTTCCGAAACAATTCCGGAACAATGTTTTTCTTCAGCGAAAAGCTACCATAGCGGTTCCGGCGGCTCCGGAACACTTCCGGTTTTTTCCTCCGAAAAATCCCAGAAGTCCCCAGAATCATTCTGGCACCCTCCAAGAATTTCCAGACGTGTGCCGAAACCATTTTGACTTAATGGTATACTCCGAAACAACTTTTCGATTTTACCGGAACTATTCCAATGTTCTCTCTCCGGAACTCTTCCGTTGTCTCCGGAACTTTTTCGGTGATTTTCTCTCAGACTCCCTGTCTAGTATTCAGCAGATAGATGACCCTTAAGCGTGTGACCCTATAGGTTCGGTGAAGTATAGACATGACCCGGAACACCTTCCGATCAATGATCAGCATCGGAGCCGTGGACACCCATATCGATCCCTATACCCACACGAATAAATACTCGAGTGAACCTCCAGTTGCCGTGAACTATTCCTGTTGCTTCGCGATATGTTACAATTACCCGAGGTGAGAAACATCGGCATCCTCGTGGATCAACACTTGTCCATAATGCCAGTTACCTCGTTGCCGGTATTGTTCTCTTTTCTCGTTCCCATGTTTTGGCATCCCCGTGATCAAATCACAAAATGTCTGGCCAGACGATGATGGATACCGTAACACCGAGAGGGCCCAGAGATATCTCTCCATCACCGAAGGAGCAAATCCCAATCTTGAGCTATCAAGTTACTTGAAATACTTTTCCATGAACCCGTAAGCCGCCGTAATAGCCACCCATTTACGGATGACGTTTAACAAACCCCAAAGTTCATGAAGCAAGCATGAAGAAACTCGATACTCGCATGGTCTAAGGAATTATGCAAACATTAACTTCTCTGTGTTATTAACCATAAACTTATGACGAATGTATCTCATAGCATAACATCAATTCGGATCGATTCAACACAAGTGTTCTACCAACATCATGCCCTCAAAATTGCCGGCATGGCCATGCCCATGATCAGGAAAACAGGATCATCATGCAATACTTGAGCCAGTCTTAGAGGCAAGACTAGGAATACAATTTACCATTTATTATACCACATGTGCACATGAGTTTCCCTCCAAGCCTCGTTTTATTTGCAGACTCGAGAATCATTGCAGTTATAGCATGGATCATAAACATTCATTACAAACTTGGAGATACAAAAGTAACTGATATTACTGCCTCTAGGGCATATCTCCTACAGACTCCCACTTGCACTAGAGTCATAATCTAGTTACATGGCTTCCCTAACACCAATGGCAATCCGGTGTTGCTCATGCTTTGCTCGTGGTAGATGCTTCGTCATCGGGTCTGACACATTCAGATCCGTGTGAACTTTGCGTACTTTCACTAAACCTTCTTCGACATGATGTCGAATGAGTTTAAATTTGCGTTGAATATGCATTGTCTTATGGTGCGAACATGGCTCCCTTGCCTGAGCCACGGCGCCACTATTGTCACAATAGATCTCCACCGGGTCCAGAGCACTTGGAACCACACCAAGGTCTTCAAGGAATTGCTTGATACCGACAGCTTTCTTGGAGGCTTCTGAAGCAGCCACATATTCCGCCTCCGTTGTAGAATCCGCCACAATCTTTTGTTTGGAACTTTTCCAATCAACTGCACCGCCGTTCAATAAGAAAACATAGCCCGATTGAGATTTGAAGTCATCTGGGTCAGTCATGAAGCCTGCATCAGTGTAACAACTTACAATGAGCTCTTCATCACCTCCGTACACAAGGAGTAAATCCTTGGTCCTCCTGAGGTACTTAAGAATACCCTTAACTGCGGCCCAGTGTTCCAATCCTGGATCACCTTGGTACCGGCTGCTAACACTTAGCGCATAGGAAACATCCGGTCTTGTACATAGCATGGCATACATAATAGAACCAACTGCCGAAGCATATGGAATATCATTCATTTGTACTCGCTCATCGAGGGTCCGAGAACACTGATTCTTGCAAAGCACTGTGCCAGGTGACATGGGGAGTAGGCCTTTCTTGGAGTTCTCCATGTTGAACCTTTTCAACACCTTGTCAATGTACGTGCTTTGGCTTAGCGCTATCAGGCGTCTTGATCTATCTCTATAGATCCTGATGCCCAATACATATGCCGCTTCGCCTAAGTCTTTCATTGAAAAACTCTTCTTCAATGAGTCTTTTATTTCGCTAAGAAATTTCACATCATTTCCAATCAACAATATGTCATCCACATACAAGATTAGAAATGCTTTTGCCCTCCCACTAAACTTCTTGTAAACACAAGATTCTTCATCGTTCCTGATGAAGCCAAACTCTTTGACCATTTCATCAAAACGAATGTTCCAGCTCCTTGATGCTTGCTTCAGACCATAAATGGCTTTCTGAAGCTTGCATACCTTTCTAGCATTCTTAGGATCGACAAAAACCTTCTGGCTGTATCATGTATACATCCTGTTCAAGGTTTCCATTTAGGAAAGCCGTTTTGACATCCATCTGCCATATTTCATAATCGAAATAAGCAGCAATTGCTAGTAATATCCGAACAGACCTGAGCATGCTACGGGCGAGAAAGTCTCGTCGTAGTCAACTCCTAGAACTTGCGTGAACCCTTTCGCGACAAGTCTAGCTTTGTGGATAGTAATGTTACCATCCGCGTCCGTCTTTCTTTTGAAAATCCATTTACAACCAATGGGTTTTACGCCATCTGGAAGTTCTTCCAAGTTCCAAACTTGGTTTTCGTACATGGATTCCATCTCGGATCTCATGGCCTTGTGCCATTCCCTTGAGCTAGGCCCCGCCATCGCTTCCTTGTAGTGCGCAAGTTCATCGTCTTCAAGAATGAAGATTTCGTTATGAAACCATTCAGGTGGCTGGATAGCCCTACCTGATCTGCGCGGTTCAGTTACAACATTGTCTGAAGTTTCCGCATCACATGCGACAACTTCTGGCTCGGTTGTAGGGATAATTTGCGGAATTACTTCCGGTTCCTTAGCCATATCAACGGTTGCCGAAGATTCACTAATCTCATTAAGCTGTACTGTCCTCCTACTCAATTCTTTAGCGAGAAACTCTTTCTCGAGAAAATGTGCAACCTTTGCGACAAACACTTTGCCCTCGGTTTGGTGGTAGAAGGAATATCCAATGGTGTTATTTGGATAACCTACAAAGTAACATTTGTCTGATCTAGGTTCTAGCTTGGTTGGCTGTAAACGTTTTACGTATGCCTCACAACCCCAAACCTTGAGATGTGACACACTAGGTATCTTCCCATACCACATCTCATGTGGTGTCGTCTCAACAGACTTAGACGGTGCTCTGTTTAATGTATAAGCAGCAGTTTCTAGTGCGTGACCCCAGAAAGATATCGGTAGATCTGTAAGAGACATCATCGACCTTACCATGTCTAACAGGGTTCGGTTACGTCGTTCCGACACTCCGTTTCGCTGTGGAGTTCCGGGAGGCGTAAGCTGTGAAACGATTCCACGATCACTCAGATGTTGGCCAAACTCGTGACTAAGATATTCGCCTCCGCGATCAGACCGCAGAAACTTAATCTTTTTGTTATGATGATTTTCTACCTCATTCTGAAATTCTTTGAACTTTTCAAAGGTTTCTGACTTATGCTTCATCAAGTAGATATAGCCATACCGACTCAAATCATCAGTAAAAGTCATGAAGTAAAAATACCCATCCCGTGCGGCCGTGTTCATTGGACCACATACATCACTATGTATTATTTCCAATAATTCACCCGCCCGTTCAGGATGACCCGTGAACGGCGTCTTGGTCATTTTTCCCATCAAGCAAGCTTCACATGTGTCAAATAATTCAAAATCAAGGGACGGTAAAACTCCATCTTTATGGAGTCTTTGCATGCGTTTCTTTCCGATGTGGCCAAGCCGACAGTGCCACAAGTAAGTGGCGGTGGTATCAGCCTTCTTAAGGTGTTTAGCATTCACGTTAAAGACATCATTTCCACATTCAAGATTTAGTATGAAAAGGCCCCCAACAATGGGTGCAAATCCATAAAACATATCCTTACAATAAAGTGAACAACCATTGTTCTCAGACTTGTAGGAGTACCCGTCGTGCACTAAACATGATCCAGAGATAATGTTTCTACACAACAACGGAACAAAATAACAGTTACTAAGTTCCAAAATAAATCCTGAAGGGAGACGTAGAGGCATAATGCCGACGGCTTGAGCGGCGATCCCAGCGCCATTCCCGACACGCATCACGACTTCATTCTTTGCCAGCTTGCGCACCTTTTGAAGCCCTTGTATCGAGTTGCAAATGTGAGCAACCGATCCGGTATCAAATACCCAAGATTTAGAATTTTTGCTAGCAAGCAAAATGTCAATGACATTAACTTGTATAACAATTATACCTTTTCCGGTTTTCCCGGATTTCTTATCTTCCAGATACTTCTTGCAGTTTCTCTTCCAGTGTCCTGTGCCCTTGCAGTAGAAGCACTCAGTTTCATTCTTGGCTCCGCCCTTAGATTTGCGTTGGAAGCCGGTCTTACCGGCGCCCTTGCCTTTCTTTGGCTTGCCTTTCTTTTTGAAACTGACAGTTTTATTCACAAGCAACACTTGCTTGCGATTTTTCTGCAGTCCTCCTTCAACAGTTTTCAGCATGGCAAGCACCTCATTAGGTGTTTTGTCCATCCCATTCATGTTGTAGTTCATGAAAAAACCTCCGTAAGAAGGGGGGAGTGAACAGAGCAACATGTCCATTACATGCTCTTCTGGAAGTGGAAATTCCAGGGTTTTAAGCCTATCAGCGTAGCCAATCATATTGACTACGTGCTCGCCAACTGAACTACCCTCAGCCATCTTGGTCTCCGACATCATCTTCATGATATCAAAACGTTCAGACCTTGCATTAAACTTGTAAAGAGCATCCAGATCCTTGATCATATCAAAGGAGTTATGGAATTCAAAACGTTTTTGAAGCTCTGAACTCATGCAAGACAGCATGAGGCACTGCACTAAGTTGTAATCATCATCCTTAGTGGCCCAGACATTCTGTATGTCTACGGCGGCTGTTGCCGCCGGCTTTGGTGGAAGAGCTCCATCAAGCACGTACACTTTCTTAGCGCTCCTGAGGACAATCCTCAGGGTACGGACCCAGTCCGCATAGTTGTTTCCATTCGCAGCTAACTTCTCTTTCTCTAACATCGGGCCTAAGTTGAACGCGCTATTGCGAGCCATTTGATCTACAACGGAAAACACAAGTTCATTTTAGACATTGTTCATAATGATTTTTGGCACTAGTGAATAAACAATTTTATTCTAAAGTGCGCTCCCACTCAAATCAATATCTCTCATAATTGATTGTGAGTGATGCAAGATCCAACTTTCAATTTAGCGTCAAGGATGTAACCATCTCAAGTGACGAGAATTTCAATTGGTAGGCCAACTTGCCAATCACATCTCTATGTGACTCTTGTTCATCTTTCGATGCGTGTGTTCCGAGCTCATGACTTTCATGCCTGAACGTCAAGACAACCAAGTGATCTCGCTGCGAGGTCTCAACTCACCCGCCTCACACTTCTCTAATCGTTCGTATCCATGTAACCATGTGATACCCCGAAGAGATAGGTGCCATGACGGTGCTACACTTGGGAGAACACTATCTACTTGATATTTTTGTGAGAGATCACCCTAATAAAAAGCGACTACCGCGCAATCAAGAAGGGTGCATCAAGAGGGATAAACATCTCAGGCAATTCATAATAGCATGATATGATATAGCCCCTTCTGACGGAGAAGTCAAGTATTTCTTCGTCTTCGGCATTCGCGTCGGTGTTCACCTTTGCGAAGATTGCCACCACCTTGTCGATGCACCAAATAATATTGCTATCTCTATAGCTAATAAAATAAGTGCATTACATAAGGTTGACACGCAGGTCATTAAAGTGCAATCATATGGCTCCAGCCATCATGCCGAATCATGACACGCAGGTCATGTTAATTACATCATATAGCCATCTCATACATAATCAAATTGAATATGAGCATTGCTATACCACATCACATGCAAACCATCCTGCAAAACCAAGTTAGACGCCTCTAATCGGTTTATGCAAAATTTTATTTTACGTGGCTTCTAAGGTTTTGACTTAAACCGCAGCTACCAACGTTTATCATCAAGTATGATACTTCAAGTTGCTAGATTAACTTTCCAGGGTGTATGAAACACGAGATAGTAAAATCTCGAGCCCCATACTAAACTTCGTCATACGCGTGACCCCCGTGCAGATCATATCTGCATTGCCCTTCGTTTGCGAAACATCCATCTTTCTTTAACTATGGTGGAACCCAAAGACACTGAAGCACTTCATTGATCTGTCAATCAGCATACTCAGGAGCAGCATGAAAGGATCGCGGATTGCCAGAACTTTGTAAGATTCCACCATTCCGTCAAGATCAGGAGTATGCAAATTCACGGGAAGCAACAAGAACATCGGGTAACAGATTTCATCTACTACCCGCACAAATAATTTTCAGCAATAGATCTCATCTACTACAAAATTATACTATGCAATACTCATACATCTCATGTATTCTAGATCATACCATGCATCTACTCATAGCCTGGCTCTGATGCCACTGTAGGGGAACGCGACAGAAAACAAAAAATTTCGGTATAGCGAGCACGCCCAGGACCACTATGGAGAATGCATACAAGGTTTGATCTGATCCGTACCGACTCGTAGCGCAGCGGAAGAAGAGTCGGTGGAGATCGTTGGTGCAGATCCCCGCAGCTAGGATTTACAACCTCCCAACCACGAGGATGTACTCCCTCGTCGGACAGCCCTTCGGGAGGCGGTCGGACAGTCCCCCGGAGACTCGGACGGCCCTTCGGGAGGACTCTCAAAACTCGACCCGAGACTCGGACAGCCCTTCGGGAGGACACTCGAACAGCCCCTCGGGCAAAAGATCGAAACTACGAACTCACTACGGGGTTGCACACATACGGTGTCATCTATCCGGCAGGGCTTCGCCGTCCAGAACTAGTTCCTGCCGGAACCCAGACAGCCTTTCGGCTCTACGAAAAACTCTTTTCGTGGGAGGGAGAGAGAGAGCATGCAAAGCAAAGCATGTGTATGAGAGCAAAGGATGAGTGTGGAGAGTGCATCTCCACCTCTATTTATAGGAAAACCCAAGGGGTAGGGTGGCACTTGAAATACCCAAAATGCCCATGAGGTGAGCACACCACAAGGGCATAAAGGGAAAGCCTCCAAATAGTGTTGCCTGCATCACCATGCCTGCATCACCATGCCTGCATCACCATGCCTGCATCACCATGCCTGCATCATCCCCTAATAGTATTTCCACTATTCACAATAGTGTTTCCACTATTTACAATAGTGTTTCCACTATACATATATAGTGTTTCCACTATTTACAATAGTGTTTCCACTATACATATATAGTGTTTCCACTAATTATATATATAGTGTTTCTACTATTCAAAATAGTGTTTTCACTATTCACGAAGACATTTTTCTGCGTCCGTTAAATCCCAAATTATTTCTGTGTGCCTAGAATAATTCCAGTACCCACTAAAACAATTTTGGACGCGTTCCGAAACAATTCCGGAACAATGTTTTTCTTCAGCGAAAAGCTACCATAGCGGTTCCGGCGGCTCCGGAACACTTCCGGTTTTTTCCTCCGAAAAATCCCAGAAGTCCTCAGAATCATTCTGGCACCCTCCAAGAATTTCCAGACGTGTGCCGAAACCATTTTGACTTAATGGTATACTCCGAAACAACTTTTCGATTTTACCGGAACTATTCCAATGTTCTCTCTCCGGAACTCTTCCGTTGTCTCCGAAACTTTTTCGTGATTTTCTCTCAGACTCCCTGTCTAGTATTCAGCAGATAGATGACCCTTAAGCGTGTGACCCTATAGGTTCGGTGAAGTATAGACATGACCCGGAACACCTTCCGATCAATGATCAGCATCGGAGCCGTGGACACCCATATCGATCCCTATACCCACACGAATAAATATTCGAGTGAACCTCCAGTTGCTGTGAACTATTCCTGTTGCTTCACGATATGTTACAATTACCCGAGGTGAGAAACATCGGCATCCTCGTGGATCAACACTTGTCCACAATGCCAGTTACCTCGTTGCCGGTATTGTTCTCTTTTCTCGTTCCCATGTTTTGGCATCCCCGTGATCAAATCACAAAGTGTCTGGCCAGACGATGATGGATACCGTAACACCGAGAGGGCCCAGAGATATCTCTCCATCACCGAAGGAGCAAATCCCAATCTTGAGCTATCAAGTTACTTGACATACTTTTCCATGAACCCGTAAGCCGCCGTAATAGCCACCCATTTACGGATGACGTTTAACAAACCCCAAAGTTCATGAAGCAAGCATGAAGAAACTCGATACCCGCATGGTCTAAGGAATTATGCAAACATTAACTTCTCTGTGTTATTAACCATAAACTTATGACGAATGTATCTCATAGCATAACATCAATTCGGATCGATTCAACACAAGTGTTCTACCAACATCGTGCCCTCAAAATTGCCGGCATGGCCATGCCCATGATCAGGAAAACAGGATCATCATGCAATACTTGAGCCAGTCTTAGAGGCAAGACTAGGAATACAATTTACCATTTATTATACCACACGTGCACATGAGTTTCCCTCCAAGCCTCGTTTTATTTGCAGACTCGAGAATCATTGCAGTTATAGCATGGATCATAAAAATTCATTACAAACTTGGAGATACAAAAGTAACTGATATTACTGCCTCTAGGGCATATCTCCTACAGGACCACCCGCCGCTCGTCCCACGGCATCATGCCCGCCTGGCGTTGCCGAACGGTCATGGGAGTCCCTCCCGGCACTGATACGTCTCGAACGTATCTATAATTTTTGATTGTTCCATGCTATTATATTATCAACTTTGGATGTTTTATATGCATGAATATGCTATTTTATATTATTTTTGGGACTAACTTATTAACTCAGTGCCCAGTGCCAGTTTCTGTTTTTTCCGTGTTTTTGATATTTTTCAGATAGGAATATCAAACGGAGTCCAAACGGAATAAAACTTTTGCCATGATTTTTTATGGAAAATATCAAAAATACCATAAGGAAAAGATACCGGAGAGGAGGCCTGAGGGAGTCACGAGCCTGGGAGGCGCAGCCTCCCCCTAGGCCCGCCTAGGGGGCTCGTGACCTCCTCGTGGCCCCTCTTGACTTGTTCTCGACGCCATCTGGTCTTATAAATACTGAAACCTCCAGAACTAAACCTAGATCAAAAGTTCCGCTGCCGCAAGCCTCTATAGCCACCAAAAACCAATCGGGAGACCGTTCTGGCACCTTGCCGGAGGGGAATCCATTTCCGGTAGCCATCTTCATCAACACCATTGCCTCTCCGATGATGCGTGAGTAGTTCACCACAGACCTTTGGATCCATAGCTAGTATCTAGATGGCTTCTTCTCTCTCTTTTATCTTCAATACAAAGTTCTCCATGATCTTCATGGAGATCTATCCGATGTACTTCTCTTTTGCGATGTGTTTGTCGAGATCTTATGAATTGTGGATTGATGATCAGATTATCTATGAATATTATTTGAGTCTCCTCTGATTTCTTATATGCATGATTTCATATCCTTGTAAGTCTCTTCGATTTATGGGTTTGGTTTGGCCAACTTGATCTATGATTCTTGCAATGGGAGAAGTGCTTGGTTTTGGGTTCATACCGTGTGGTGTCCTCACCTAGTGACAGAAGGGGTAGCGAGGCACGCATCGTGTTGTTGCCATCAAGGGTAAAAATATGGGTTTATATCATATTGCATGAATTTATCCTTCTACATCATGTCATCTTGCTTAAAGCGTTACTCCGTTTGTTATGAACTTAATACACTAGATGCATGTTGGATAGCGGTCGATGTGTGGAGTAATAGTAGTAGATGCAGACAGTATCGGTCTACTTGTCTCGGATGTGATGCCTATATGTATGATCATTGCCTTAGATATCGTCATGACTTTGCGCGATTCTATCAATTGCTCGACAGTAATTTGTTCACCCACCCTAATACTTGCTACCATGAGAGAAGCCTCTAGTGAACACTATGGTCCCGGGGTCTATTTTACATATTATATATTCAGATCTAAATACAAAAACACCAAAAATACCTTGCTGCACTTTTATTTACTTATTTATATTTACCTATTATCACTATCAGATCTCACCTTGCAAGTAATCGTAAAGGGATTGACAACCCCTTTATCGCGTTGGGTGCAAGTTTGTTGGTTTTTGTGCAGGTTCCTTGGTGCCTCATCTTGATACTCCTACTGGATTGATACCTTGGTTCTCAAATTGAGGGAAATACTTATCTCTACATTGCTGCATCACCCTTTCCTCTTCAACGGAAAAACCAACGCAAGCTCAAGAAGTAGCAGGAAGAATTTCTGGCGCCGTTGCCGGGGAGTATTCAAGTGAAGCATATCTACCAAGTACCTATCATAAACTCATCTCTTGCATTTACATTATTTGCCATTTTCCTCTCGTTTTCCTCTCCCCCACTTCTCAAACGATCTTCAGAAAATACCAAAAAGATTTGCCTTCTTATTCGCCCTTTTTCGTTCGCCTTTTCGTTGCTATGTTTGCTTGTGTTGCCATGCGCCTTCTATTTGCTTGCATCTTCGCTTGCTAAAAATCTATTGATATGGATCCTCATCCACTTGCTAATCTTTTCAAAAGACCAAATTGTGATGAACCAATTGCTAGTGAGTTGAGTGTAGTTGATTATCTCTATGAAGTTTTGTTTGAAAATCATGAATCTGAAAATTTTGATGAAGTGTTGAAAGAAGAAATTTATAAGGTGATTCATGATAATTACTTGAATGAAAATCATGATTTCCATGTTTCTAGTATGAATTCTATGAATATCCATGATGCTAATGATATGCAAAACCACAAGCTTGGGGATGCTATGCTTGATGAAAATGACATTTTTTGTTCCCCAAGTTTTGGTGATGACACGTATGCTATAGTTGATCATGTAAACAATGATTTATGTGATAGTTACATTGTTGAATTCCTTCATGATGCTACTGAAATTTATTATGAGGGAGGAACATATGCTTGTAGTTTCAGAATTTTTGGGTTGGCAGAGGTATACGAAATATATAGATTGCTACAGACTTTTCTGTTTTTGACAGATTCTGTTTTTATTGTGTTGATTGCTTATTTTGATGAAACTATGGTTAGTATCGGGGGGTACGATCCATGGAAAAGTGAGAGTACAGTAATATAACATCAGTCTAAATGGAAATTAAGTTTACTACAGTACCTAAAAAGTTGGTGGTTTGTTTTCTTATGCTAATGCTATCACGAGTTTCTGTTTAAGTTTTGTGTTGTGAAGTTTTCAGGTTTTCGATGATGTTCTTATGGACAATGGAATAAAGAGTGGAAAGAGCCTAAGCTTGGGGATGCCGAAGTCATCCCAAGCCAAATTCAAGGACACCAAAACGCCTAAGCTTGGGGATGCCCCGGGAAGGCATCCCCTCTTTCGTGTTCAATCCATCGGTAACGTTACTTGGAGCTATATTTTTATTCACCACATGATATGTGTTTTGCTTGGAGCGTCGTGTATTATAGGAGTCTTTGCTTTTTGTTTTATCACAATCATCCTTGCTGCACACCTTTTGAGAGGGACATGCACTCGTCGTGAATTTGTTAGAATACTCAATGAGCTTTACTTATATCTTTTGAGTTAGGCATTTTAGCTCACATGTGCTTCACTTATATCTTTTGAGCTTCATAATTTTGCTCGCATGTGCTTCACTGTCGGGACCCCAATCCTAAGTCATATGATTCCATACTGTAAAAAGCCACATCACTTTGCAGCCTCACGCACGGTACTCCACGGCTGCCACCTTACCTTGGCCGGGACCGTTTGCGTCTTTTGGCTCACGTATGTGAACATGTCGCTGGCAATCACACAACAAAGAACCCGGGCCGACATGACTAGTCATAGAACCCAAGTGGCACATCCGTACGGAAACAGGCATACATAACCCAACAATGCAGGTGTCGGTCTCAAGCGTGTGTAGACGAGTCATAGCAAGCTACAAGGACTCCATTACGTCGCGAGACACAAATGTCATCACTGCACGTAGACGAGTCGTAGCAGGCTACGGGGACTCCATTACACCGCGAGACATTTCCCCGAAGGGACAGACACAACAACAAAGAAGGATACATGCCGGTCAATCAATGTGTCCGGAGCACTAGCAAGCTACCATGGCTCGGTGGAAGCACAAAGAGGCAGTTTCCTGTAAAGAGTACTACTAAAGGCACACGACTAGGTGTCGGATCCCATACATACCGTTGCACGTCACACGTACGCACGACATGCCCGATATGGATAGATACAACTATGGCATCACAACATAACCATACAATAACATGACTTTCATTTAAGAGACTCAGACGAGCCTTGCTTAATATGTTCTTACAGATAGGGGTCACATGACCCGGCACTCAAGTCATACAAACATAGTCATACAAGCCAGCGGAAACTTAAGCTGTCTGAGTACAGATGACAAAATATAAAAAGAGGCACACGACCTTACTATCTACAACCCACCACACGGGCAAGATCGTAGCTGGGACACCAGCTATTCGGCATCGTCAACGTCTAGATAGAACCCACCTGATGGGTCCTGGTTCTCTTCTGCAACATTTGTTAAGCAAGGATGAGTACAATCGTACTCAGCAAGTCTTTAAAACAGACCTAGTCTATTTATGCTCATGTATCAATAAGGGGGGTGGTGGAGTTCATGCAGGAATGCCAGCTTTGACTCATGGCTAACCTACACTACTCAATTTTTAGACTCTTTGTTACAATTTTAGATATTGCACATGAGTCCACTATCTCCATCACAATACACCACCACGGATTCACCTTCCCCTTCCGAAAGAGTGCCATCCACGGTAGTCACACTTGTCTTGATATTTTTAGGAGTATCCATTTGATTATCTATGAACAGCATAAGTTCTCCAAGTAGTCCATATCCGAGGACGCGGCTATTCGAATAGTTTCATACCCTGCAGGGGTGTACTTCTTCACACACGCTCTTGCCACTTATCGTTTTGTGCCATAAACCATGCACCTCGGCAACCTTCAAGCGGATGCCCAGCGAGGGAGTCGGCCACGATCGTCAATCACATAAGACCTCCAGTCCAGGCTATCGCCTATTTGAGACTGAACCCGTACGGAAGTCCGGCCGAAGTTTCCTCTACGGTCCCAAACGATGTGCGCAGGGTTCCCAAGCCCACCATTCGGGTGACCCTTGGTACACCGTGCCACTGCCTATCGTGTCGTAACCACCCCGAGGGTCAGCGCTACGCACGGCCTCCAGCATGCTATAAACACCAGAAACTACTTGCAATACCTGGACCAAAGACTAAGCGACTGATAAGTCGAGAGGGATCGAGTTACCGGAAATCAATGTGTGGTAGTATCTCGTCTTGGATCACAAACATGGAACCCAGTTCCTAAGAACGGTTCCAATGAGACAAACCACTATGTACTCCTACATAGCCTCTCATCGCCACCTTTACCAAATCGTATTCATTATATGCTCAGTACATCGGACAACGCTGTTTCACTCAGTTCATCACCCAGATGAATCCGGCCTGACACAACTCTAAGCATAGCAAGCATAGCAGGCAAGGTAAGCTAAGCACATCATGGCACAAGCATCTACCAGGTATGCTAGGTTGCAAGGTTTAGCTATTTACTGTGACAAGATCAGGTCATGCATAAGATTAGGATCATCTACCGTGTATGACTGACACGTGATTGTTTGTCCTAATGCAATAAATAAGAGCAGGAGCGAGAGAATGGGATGTTATCGAAATGATCAATGGGGTTGCTTGCCTTGCTGGGTTGCGGAGGAGTTCTCTCCTTCGTCGGGGAATGGGTGGTATCTTTCGGATTAGGGCCTACCACAATGCAGATAAAAAAACATTCAATACAAGCAGATGCAACAATATGATGCATGATCATGGCATAGTAGTATGCATGGGTGAGCTAATGTAACTAGTGATCATGTCAATTTGAAATGAATTTGAATATAGGTTCAAAGTTGTTCTCATTTCAAATTCCATATATTGACCTAATGTTAGAATGTCCATGTTCACCTATTTCTATTGCTCTAACATGCATGAGAATAGCACCATTGGATTCATTGGATTTTTCTGATAAATTTTCATATATAAATTATTTTCATCTAACTTACAGATTAATTTATATGATTTTTCAAAGTTTTAAATATTTTTTGGAATTATTTTTAAATAAGAAATTGAATTATGACATCAGCATGATGTCATGATGACATCAGCTAGTCAGCTGACCCGGCCCAGAGTCAACCTGACATGTGGGGTCCACATGTCAGTGACTGGTTAACTCAACTAACTGATTAAAACTAATTCTGTTTTAATTTACTAATTGGGCCCACCTGTCAGTGACACATTAACTTAATTAATGATTAAACTAATTACAGATTAACCTAAACTAATCAAGGCCGGGGCCCCACCTGTCATTGACTCACAGAGTCAAGCCAGGGCCCACCTGAGGTCAAACTCATCGGAATTGGCCGGCGGCTCAACGCCGGTGATCATCAGGGACGGCAGCGTCCGTCGGGTTTCTCCTACAGGGGGTCATTTGGCGCGCTGAAACCACCGGCGTGTAGCCCGTGCACGACCGCATCCATCTGAGGCCACGGGAGGTCACGGGGGCGCCGAAGCTCGCTGGAAACGAGCTCGTGGCGGCGGCCGGAGCTCGGGCTCGGACGCGAACACGACACAGGGCACGACACAACTCCTACCTAGCACCAAAGGCATCTACACGACTCCGCAAACACAATGGTGTCCTTGGAAGGACCAACCGGTCACCGGAACGTAGCCGGCGACGAGCTCAAGCGGCGGCGCAATTCGGGCCTCGATGGAATTTGGGGCTAGGACGCGAGATAGAAGGGGGAAAGAGGGGGGAAACACTCAGGGGCTCACAGCGAACGCAGAGGCATCGACGACTGGCTCGGGGAAGACCTGGAACGGCGACAAGCTCCGATTCTTCTCCGGCGACCCGAGGAGGAAGAAGAGGACGCGACGGCGATTGGGACCTTCTGGCGATGGGCAGCTAGGTCTGGGAGGAGGAGGGGGTCCGCACGGTTCTTTTGGCTGGCTCAGACGGCGCGGGGGTTGGCTAGAATGACGGCGACGAGCTCAGGAAGCTCTTGTCCATGGCGGAAGCAGAGAGGAAGGAGGAGAGAGCGAGGAGCGGAGGGAGAGAGCGGCGGGGAGGCGGCTCGGAGCTTATCCCCGGCGTCGCGCTGGCGAGGGAGGGGCCAGGCAGGCAGCTGCGTGGCGCCACCGGCGTGAGCGCACGGCGGCCACACGCCGCGCCTACTGGACGCCAGGAGGAAGAAGACCCTCCTGGGCCAGATGGGCCACCAGGTAAGCTCCCTCTCTCTCTTTCTCTTTTCCTTTCTTCTGGTTTTCTATATTTTTGACCTTTGTTTATTTTATTTCTAGATTCAAAGGACTTTCAAATTATCCTCAAACAATTTCTAAAATAGAGTTTGAATATTTCAAACCTATTCAAAAAGTTTCAGGGATTTTGAAATCAGAATTAATGATAATGATTTTATTTGTCATTTTCAGAGAATTAAATCATTAATTTAAATTATTTAAAATGTTCAAATAATTAAGATGGTCCCTGGTATATCCATGTCCTCAATTATCAGACATAGGGAACATTTTTTATGGGCATTTTGGATTTGTTAAAATTTCATTTATCTGGAATTTCTTTTTTTCATGAAATGCTTGGGGTTACTTTTCTTTCTCCCCATTTCATATTGATGCAATGATGATGATGATGATGCAAACACATTGCTAGCCTAAGACACTTGCTAGGGTTGTGACATTCACTTATATCTTTTGAGCTTAGTAATTTTGCTCCCATGAGCTTCACTTATATCCTTTGAGCTTAGTAATTTTGCTCCCATGTGCTTCGCTTATATCTTTTGAGCTTGGTAATTTTGCTCCCATGAGCTTCACTTATATCTTTTGAGCTAGATAATTTTGCTGTAGTGCTGTACTTAAATCTTTGTAGAGCACGGCAGTGTCATATTTTGTAGAAATAAAAACTCTTGATCCTCACTTATATCATTTTGAGAGTGCTCTCTCTAAGTAACTTGGTAATTGGCATGTGTTATGAAATTAGTCCTAAATATGATAGGCATCCAAAGAGGATATAATAAAAACTTTCATATTCAAGTGCATTGATTAGTAAGAGAAGTTTGATTCCTCATGATTAGTTTTGAGATATGGAAGTGGTAATATTAGAGTTATGCTAGTAGGGTGTTGTGAATCTAGAAATACTTGTGTTGAGGTTAGTGATTCCTGTAGCATGCACGTCTGGTGAACCGCTATGTTAGGAAGTCGGAGCATAATTGATTTATTGATTGTCATCCTTCGTGTGGCGGTTGGGATCGCGCGATGGTTAACTCCTACCAACCCTTCCCCTAGGAGTATGCGTTTAGCACTTTGTTTCGATTACTAATAAAACTTTTGCAATAAGTATATGAGTTCTTCATGATTAATGTGAGTCCATGGTATAGATGCACTCTCACCCTCCCACCATTGCTAGCCTCTCTAGTGCCATGCAATTTTCGCCGGTGCACAAACCCACCATATACCTTCCTCAAAATAGCCACCATACCTACCTATTACGGCATTTTCATAGCCATTCCGAGATATATTGCCATGCAACTTCACCGTTCCATCTCATGACATGTGCCATCACTTTCCTTCATATAGAGTCATTATTGTTCTAAGTATCGAGTTGTAAGTAAATAAAATTGTGATGATCATCATTATTAGAGCATTGTCCCATGTGAGGAAATAAAAAAAGAGGCCAAAGAGCCCAAACAAAAAATGAGAGAAAAAGAGAGAAGAGACAATGCTACTATCTTTTTCCAAACTTGTGCTTCAAAGTAGCACCATGTTCTTTATGATAGAGAGTCTCTTTTTTTGTCACTTTCATATGCTAGTGGGAATTTTCATTATGTAACTTGGCTTTTATATTCCAATGATGGGCTTCCTCAAATTGCCCTAGGTCTTCGTGAGCAAGCAAGTTAGGTGCACACCCACTAGTTTTTATTTTTGAGCTTTCATACACTTATAGCTCTAGTGCATCCATTCCATGGCAATCCCTACTCATTCACATTGATATCTATTGATGGGCATCTCCATAGCCCATTGATACGCCGAGTCGATGTGACCATCTCCTGCTTTTTGCCTCACAACCTCCACCACACTCTATCCCACCTATAGTGCTATATCCATGGCTCACGCTCATGTATTGCGTGAGAGTTGAAATTTTTTTGAGAAAGTAAGAGTGCGAAAACAATTACTTGGACAATACACAGGATGTGCATGATTTAAATTCGTTGTGTGGGGATGATGAAGCATAGCCAGACTATATGATTTTGTAGGGACAACTTTCTTTGGCCTTGTTATGTCAAAAGTTCATTATTACTTTGCCATTATACTTGAAGTATTATTGTTTTCATGTCAATATTAAACTATTGTTTGGAATTTTATGGATCTGAACATTCATGCCACAATAAAGAGGTTACATAGAACAAATATGTTAGGTAGCATTCCACATCAAAAATTCGGTCTTTATCACTTCCCTACTCAAGGACAAGCAGGAGTTAAGCTTGGGGATCCTTGATACGTCTCCAACGTATCTATAATTTTTGATTGTTCCATGCTATTATATTATCAACTTTGGATGTTTTATATGCATGAATATGCTATTTTATATTATTGTTGGGACTAACTTATTAACTCAGTGCCTAGTGCCAGTTTCTGTTTTTTCCGTGTTTTTGACCTTTTTCAGATAGGAATATCAAATGGAGTCCAAACGGAATAAAACTTTCGCCATGATTTTTTATGGAAAATATCAAAAATACCAGAAGGAAAAGATACCGGAGAGGAGGCCCGAGGGAGTCACGAGCCAGGGAGGTGCGGCCTCCCCCTGGGCCCGCCTAGGGGGCTCGTGACCTCCTCGTGGCCCCACTTGACTTGTTCTCGACGCCATCTGGTCTTATAAATACTGAAACCTCCAGAACTAAACCTAGATCAAAAGTTCCGCCGCCGCAAGCCTCTATAGCCACCAAAAACCAATCGGGAGACCGTTACAGCACCCTGCCGGAGGGGAATCCATTTTTGGTGGCCATCTTCATCAACACCATTGCCTCTCCGATGATGCGTGAGTAGTTCACCACAGACCTTCGGGTCCATAGCTAGTAGCTAGATGGCTTCTTCTCTCTCTTTGATCTTTAATACAAAGTTCTCCATGATCTTCATGGAGATCTATCCGATGTAATTCTCTTTTGCGGTGTGTTTGTCGAGATCCGATGAATTGTGGATTTATGAACAGATTATCTATGAATATTATTTGAGTCTCCTCTGATTTCTTATATGCATGGTTTCATATCCTTGTAAGTCTCTTCGAGTTATGGGTTTCGTTTGGCCAACTTGATCTATGATTCTTGCAATGGGAGAAGTGCTTGGTTTTGGGTTCATACTGTGCGGTGTCCTCACCTAGTGACAGAAGGGGTAGCGAGGCATGCATCATGTTGTTGCCATCAAGGGTAAAAAGATGGGCTTTATATCATATTGCATGAATTTATCCTTCTACATCATGTCATCTTGCTTAAAGCGTTACTCCGTTTGTTATGAACTTAATACACTAGATGCATGCTGGATAGCGGTCGATGTGTGGAGTAATAGTAGTAGATGCAGACAGTATCGGTCTACTTGTCTTGGACATAATGCCTATATGTAAGATCATTGCCTTAGATATCTTCATGACTTTGCGCGATTCTATCAATTGCTCGACAGTAATTTGTTCACCCACCGTAATACTTGCTATCATGAGAGAAGCCTCTAGTGAACACTATGGCCCCCGGGTCTATTTTACATATTATATATTCAGATCTAAATACAAAAACACCAAAAATACCTTGCTGCACTTTTATTTACTTATTTATATTTACCTATTATCACTATCAGATCTCACCTTGCAAGTAATCGTAAAGGGATTGACAACCCCTTTATCGCGTTGGGTGCAAGTTTGTTGGTTTTTGTGCAGATTCCTTGGTACCTCATCTTGATACTCCTACTGGATTGATACCTTGGTTCTCAAACTTAGGGAAATACTTATCTCTACTTTGCTGCATCACCCTTTCCACTTCAAGGGAAAAACCAACGCAAGCTCAAGAAGTAGCAGGCACCTTGCCCGAAGTTGCATGAAACAGCCCGGGAACCTCCTGTTCCTGGTGCTGCCACGACCCCAGCCGTGTTGCCATCAATGACGCCCGAGGGATCCAGCTGGTCCCACCGTGCAGCTATAGCATTGCCCGGTCCATCCGGGAATCGCCGTGCCGCAGGCGAGTCAGAGCGTTGACCCGAACTGCCCGGGGAAGTAGGCGAGGCCGGGCGCCGGTCCGAACCGCCCGGGGAATGGTGCCCTAGAGAAGCGGACCTGCATAGGTTGTCAGCCATGTTTGCCGTCGTTTCCATAGCCACGGCCGCGGCCACCTAAACAGACGTCGGCGTGCCACTGAGCATCGGCGTCTCCCCGTCGATGTGTTGCCTTGCACCATAAGTGGCAGCAGTACCTCTGGCCATGGTGGATCCATCCACCCCCATCACCCCCTGTCTGTTCAAGGTGGAACTAGGTGAGCCTTTGTAATCATGAATCACGGCTTCCCTCCTCTGTGGAGGTGTTTGAGTGACTTTCGGTGACAGCGGTGGAGACAACAGAGGCAAAAGATACTCCTCCGGGTCCTGACATTCCGCTCTAACACCCCACAGCTTACTCGGTGCTGACGAGGATCCAAAAGATCCAAAACACAGCTGCTGTGAAACAGAAGAATCAGCCACCCTTTCAATGCGAGAGTTTGGCTCATTGGTCTTGGTTAGAGGAGCAGCCCCTTTCTCAGCCTCCGGGCGCGAAGGAGCATCCGGCTCGTGATGTCCATCCTTATCCTTTCCCTCGTCAGTGTCCATATCAACAAGCTTTGCCAAGCCTTGAAACTCAGCATTTTCCTCTATCTCAATTTCCAACAAATAGCTTTTGCCATCGTACGTCTAACGAACCGTGTCCAGTATGTGTTCAACACAAACGCTGACAAAAAGGCGAGCCACCCCATTGGCATAGGTGAAGGGCATATCAACCTTCTCCGACATGCCAATAAGCGACCCTAGACTCCAAGTCACTCTAACATCATGAAGGGCCGATTGGGGAGCACCGGTGACTTGTATCCAAAGCTGGGGTAGTGGAATTCCTTCCGGTTCCTGTCGTGCCCATGGTTCAAATTCAAGTACGCAAGAGCTGTTCGGAACCTTACTCATCCCTAATGTCAGGAGTCTACCTAGATCCTACTTGGTTGGAAAATCCACTCTAAACACCTGATCCTCCACAGACACTAGATCCCAGCGAAAGGAATCGGGAACCAACTCTCGAAGACGCTGCAAAACTTGATCAGTGGTCATTCTCCCACGAACCACCCGCACCACCCCAGTCCTGAAGGTCTCTAGATTAGGTGAGGTTGAAGACACGCGTGGGGACTCAAAAAACATCAGCTCAGAGCAGCAGACCACAAGAAACGGGCACTCTCCCGTATCATGCTTTGGTTTCTGGCACAGGTCACATAACTCTACCATACATTCTGATGCGAAGTGCCCCGGTCCTCCGCACCGGTAACACGACATTTTCTCCTCTTTCGGACCCACTTAGATAGTTTTTCGCCTTCAGATTTTTTGGACTTTCCAGAAATAGAATCCTTGGACTGCACCTTTTTAGTAATTGGTACCTTCACTGCCGCCAACTCGCCAACCGCCTCCATCACCACAGCCGGGAGGGTCGACTCGGTATCACTCGTTACTACGACATGTGCAACGGGCGCATCCCGTAAGGCAGACTGCTGGTTCTGAGTAGCGGCGTCCGTTGGTGGGGGAGGTGGAGGAGACCATCGTCCTCTTCCTCGACCCCCCCGGTATGGCTAGTGCCAGCTTCTTTGTCTATTGGGAGGGCCTGTCATGCCATGCACAAAGGGACCGGGAGGCCCGTCGAAGCCGCTTGTTTCGCCGTAAACACGACCACCACCGGTAGACGACGAACCCTGATGTATACCCTCGCCGTAGGCATCATAGCCATCATCTCCCTAATATCCTGTCATGTTCCGGTTGTCATTGAACTGACCAGTCCCGCGGCCGCCAGCTGGAGGTCCCCGGCCTCGCCCGGCCCAGTTACCGTCATGGCCTCCCATGCCTGTGGGTCTCGTGGCCCTCGCCGACGGCAGCTATTGCTGTTGTTCGGCCCTAGTCGGCGGCTGCTGTTGCTGATGCGTCATTTGTTGCTATGGCGGTGGACGCGCCGGCTGACCCCCGTGGCCTGCCATCGGGGCAACGGACGAAGTCTTCGCCGGCGAAGGAGCAGCAATTCTCGGCGCCCGACCCAAGCCAAGCGATCAAAATCCTGGCCGCGCCTCCCTGGGAAGCCTAGCGACAACAGGTCCCAGGAGATCACGTTCGAACGACTGAGTCCGCCTCGCAGGTAAGTCATCGTCTCTTTTCTGGGCAGGCAATCTCGCTTCTAGATGATGTGCTCCATGAGATCGGATGGCTTTCCCCGTCAATCGACCTCTTTCTCTACACCACGGCATATGGGCGGTGGTGCATGCTTGGTGGTCGACTCACTCTTCCTTTGCAACTTCAAGCTAGATGATATGTGTCCCTCTCTAATTTGTTTCTTTGCCAAGGAGAATGGTAGTCAAGTTTGCACTGAAAAATAAGGTAACATGAAAGAAGACAAAAAAATCTGAAAAGTCTTGGAGAATCTAATACTTCAGAAAGTGCACAACTTCATACAACATTATGGAGAAAAGCAGGAGTTTCATTCAAATTCAAAAGGTTATTTATACATTCTTTAATACATTTAATTTAAACCATTTTCATCAAACAATCAGATATATTAGGAGTTCCCCACATATTTAGTTTTGCCCTGTAATTTCTACTGTTTTTCTGTACAAATTATAAATACATAGTCCTGGACTATTTGAAGTTTTCACTTCAAAGATATTTTCCAATATTAAATTGTAGTTTACTCGCAAGGAACTTTTTTCATATATACCCCAGATTTTGGGAAAATTTTAAATCTCCTTCTTCAAAATATTCAGTTTTCTAAGGCAGAATGTTTCCAAATTTACATTTCCCCCCACTTTTTCCTTCATATTTTACTACGGATATTCACACTTGATTGCCTCATGTGCGTACGTCACAATGACTTTTAATAGGAAAGGTACCAAACCAATTGCATCAACACTTGAGAGGGTAAGTTTATCAAGTATGAAGTTGAGAGTGACTTAGACTTTTGTTGATAATAATTGATGTAGCAAAAGTAGGCATCTTAGATATCACTACTGGGTTTTGGTGACTTATGACAAGGCAATTGAGAGGTCTTACATTTTATTGGGTATATTTCAAAGACATGACTAGTTTTCTATCCATGTGAGTGGAAACCATCAATGGTGACGACTACTCTTACATCTTCATGTGGTTGCCTCCTCCAAGCTCAATGTATTAACTTTATTGGTCCTTGGGAAAATCCAAAGATTCATGTTGAGTTTAAGGACAATCATACTATCAAGAGGGTAGTGAGAAATCCACGTGGTATCTACCTCCAAGCTAAGACTTACTAGCATGGTGTCATATGTGGCCTTCTGCTCCGTGAAGCTCTTTGTGGGTGAGATTGCCAATATCCATTTATGGCATGAAATTAAGAGTTTGGTATATGCAAACGTAAGGGGTTCAATAATATTTTACTGTTTTCTGAATAGTGGGTGCCATCTTACTTTTTATTTGTGAAAACTAACTTTCAAGTGTGCATATCCATTGCTGGCTTTTCACTAGGGAGCAACGCCACGGAAAAGGGCTCATACCACCGTGCTTCATCCCTATGGAACGGTCTCCTATAGGGTGCCATGCCATTACCACCTTTGTGCAGCCAGCCGCCTCCATTGGCCTGATCTTAGAACACACGCAGTCGGTCGCCTCACACCACGACCTCCTCATCATGCGTCTCTCCCTAGATGTCCCTGACATCGACCCTGAAGGCTCTCCACCTAGAGGTGTGCAAGCTTCTCTCCGGCGAGTGGTGGCGTCTTGTGCACGATCAACATCCACGTCAGCCACGTCGCCGACAAATCAGCTACCAGGTAAGATCAACCACTCTTCATCCTATTCCTACTTCTGTGCTATGATCAGCTGATTTATCCTGGAGGAGGAACAACGATAGAGCGATGGTAGTCGGTGCCGACATTGGTGGAGAATTGGTGGATCTGCATGTGTGTGGCTAATTAGTAAAGTTTGTTGTTGTTGAATTAGCTTCTTGTAGACCTTGTTGAATTATGCAAATGATATTCAAATATAGCATCATGCTGTCGGGCTCCTGGGACTAATGGTACCCAGGCCCGTATGCTTGTGGCCTAGGACGCGTCGTGAATTGTGGGCCCATGGTGGCCCGTCCTGGGACTTCACGAGCAAGACCCTCGCGAGGGCCCCCGCCCCACGAGGCGTGCGGCTGCATGCATTGACAGGGGCCTTGCGTAACCCCCCTCGCAAGGCTGCCTCCCGATGCTGCCCCTGAGGCTTCTGCGGGGCGGAGTAACCGAGGGTGGCCTGTCGAGGTCGCTCAGCCCTGCACCATTGTTGGGAAATGTTGCATGGGAAATAAAAAATTCCTACGCTTCACCAAGATCAATCTAGGAGATGAGCATCTACGGGAGGGGAGAGTGGATCTACATACCCTTGTAGATCGGTAAGAGGGAAGCGTTAACAAACGCGGTTGATGTTGTCGAACATCTTCGCGATCCAAATTGCCGAGCGTCCCGCGATCCAATCACGATCCGTCCCGATCTAGCACCGAATGGACGGCACCTCCGCGTTTAGCACACGTACGGCTTGATGACGATCTCCGCCTTCTTGATTTAGCCACTACAAGAAATATGTCAACTTGTGACCTTCTGGTAGTGACCCTAGAAGAAATGGTCGTAAATCTATGACCATTTGAGACCAATTGGTCATAAGCTGTTCGGAGGTCTCCAAACCCTCAACTATAACGACCATTTTGGTCAGAATGGTCGTAATTTCCTTGCACGAAATGGTCGTAAAGAAAACATCACTGGTCCGCTGCCTTATTTCTAGGTGATCACGAACAATACAGATGGTCATAACCTTGTAAATTGTGGTGGGTTGCGATGAGAAGGCGCCACCTCATCAGTTTTGCCTATGTGTCATGTCCATGTGTCAATTATTGCCCTAGGTTGTGAAGCAACGTATATTTCTGTTATTCCCAAAATTCCTAAACAATTCTCATAAATTATTTGGATTATATCTTCGTCAAATATGTCAAAAACCTTCCTTGCTTAGTTCAAAAATAATTCAACAATATTCATTTTCCTATTCTGTTCAGAACAGCACTTTGTGAAGGAAGTGATATTTATATATTCTTGATTGCCCTAAAAAAATTTGGGCACTCTTTCGTATCCAAATCATTTCCTCATGACAAAATTCATCTCCATTTGCCGAGTAAATCTTCCTCGGCAAATTTTCAAAGTTTTTGTTTAGCTAGAAGTTTTGGGAAGGAAGTATCCATATCCTAATGAGTTGAAATTTTTCCACATCTTCTATGTGCCCATATCATAGCTCTCGAAAAAAAATTAGCCCCATCTGACAATCCATGAGAGCTCACCATCCAATCTTTGTTTCTGGTATTATTTTCAGTTTGTGAAGCAACTATATTTTATATTTCTTTATAATTTCTACAAATTTACCAAGACATTACCCTGCCCATAGAACCCCCCTCCACCAAATTTTGCTCATTTAATTTAACCACTTTCCCTCAATAGTTTCCCCTATTTTCTATTAAGTGGAGAGCATTGTGAAGGAAGTACCATTTTTATATATCTAAATGGCATGAAATTTATAAAGTGACTTCAGATGCCCAAATTATCACCCTCCTAAAAATTGCAGCTCAATCAAATCAACTATGCGAGCCCAGGTTCAATTTCTATTTTATGGCTAGATTGGCACATTGCAAAGCAAGTGCTATCTAGACCCCTCCTATTACCCTTAAACTTTTTGGGCACTCTTGCATACCCAAGTCATTGCCACATGATAATATTCAGCTCAATTTTCCTAGTAAATCTTCCTCAGAAAATTTCCAAAGTTTCTATCCAGAGAGAAGCTTCGTGAAGCAACTATATTATGTATTACTTCATTAGTTCTGAAAATTTACCAGGGCATGACCATACATATGTAACTTACCTACACCAAACTTGAGATCATTTCATGTATCCAGTTTCTCTCACTAATTTTCCCAAGTTTCTGTCCAGAGAAGAGCATTGTGAAGGAAGTACCACTTTTGCATGTCGAAATGGTATCAATTTTCTACAGTCCTTTCCTATACGCAAATAACCATCCTCCACCAAATTTCAGCTCAATCCATTTATTATTTTGAGCCCATCTTCAACATTCATATTTTTGTCCAGTGTGGTACTTTGCAAAGCAAGTACTACCTAGGCTCCTCCATTTGATCTGAAAATTTGTGAAGACAGTCTTCTTAGTAGATTATCTTCCTCATCCAAAACTCACGCCCATTGTCCATGTGCATTTCTCGTACCGCTTATCAAACACTTGGATGCTAATTCATGTTTGAGCATAGTTCGGTCTCCTCATGAGAATCTTCTATTATAATTTTCTTCCTAGCACCTACCCGGGGAGTGCCCAACCCACTAGACATGCCTAGGCCGCCTAGAATGCATGGCAACGCCATGGTCACACGGTGGCCACGCGGCGGGCATGCGAGTTTAGGCGCTCTGGAGTTGGGGCACACATCCACTGTCCAAACCTCGACGTATTGCCACCAAACCATGTATTTCTGATTAAATAGATACTTACGTAACTAGAAATGATTTTTTGAAAAAATAAAGAGCAAACTATAAGGCAGCTGTAGTTCAAATTTGTCTCGTTCCTATTGAATCGGCAGAGTTTTGTCTTTTTCACTAGAGGTGGATCGAAAGCTTTTGACACCCAAATATTTTGATATGGACTTATATTTTATAAAAATGATTTTTTCCAATTTTGTAACAAATATTTGGTAGGTCCTTCACAAAAAACTCATTTTAGGCACTCGAAAAAAGGAAAATGATTTTTTTGTGCAAAGAAAATGAAAACTCCCTTTGGCAACATTGTTTGCCATTTCAAAAGCACCCTTGTGCACAATATGAGATTATTTGAAAAAACTATTCCATTAATGTGGCCATAAGATTGACCATTTGGCTTGAAAGCCATGAATCTTCACACGTGATAACTTATTTCTGAGAACACTTTTTAAAAATAATTACCGTATTACAAGTTTTTTATTTTTCCTGGTAACTTGGTCACATATGATGACACAACACAAAGGTTTTGCATTTTTTTGATTTTTTTTGAATTATTTATGCCCATTCCAAAATGTGGTCAAAATGGCGAGCATGACCGTTCATAGCTAAGGGTTGAATCTTGCCATAATTTTGTTGTATCTATGATTAAATAGATACTTATTTACCTAGAAATGATTTTTGGAAAAAATAAAGAGCAAACTATGAGGCACCTCTAGTTTAAATTTGACCCGCTTCCAACTGAATCGAGAGAGTTTTGTCTTTTTCACTAGAGGTGGATCAAAAACTTTTGGCACCCAAATATTTCGTCAATTGTGCATTAAATATGGCCTAATATTTTATAAAAATGATTTTGTCCAATTTTGTAACAAATATTTGGTAGGTCCTTCACAAAAAACTCATTTTGGGCACTCAAAAAAAGGAAAATGATTTTTTTGTGCAAAGAAAATGAAAACTCCCTTTGGAAACATTGTTTGCCATTTCAACATGCACTCTTGTTCACAATATGAGATCATTTGAGCAAATTATGTCATGAATGTGGTCATAAGATTGATCATTTGGCTTGAAAGTCACAAATCTTCAAACATGATGGCTCATTTTTAGAACACTTTTTTAAAATAATTACCGCATTACAAGTTTGTTATTTTCCCTGGTAATTTCGTCACGTATAATGACGCAAATGCGAAGGTTTTACAATTTTTTGAATTTTGCATGCCCATTTCAAAATGCGGTCAAAACGACGGGTATGACCGTTCCTAGGTTGTGGTTAAATCTTGGAAAACTTTCGGTGTTTCAATGATCAAATAGATACTTATGTACCTAGAAATGATTTTTGCAAAAACTCATGAGCAATCTATCAGGCAGCTGCAGTTCAAACTTGACCCGGTTCCTACTGAATTTTGGGCACTCAGAAAATGAAAAATGAGTTTTTCGTGCAAAGAAAATGAAAAATTCCTCAGCCAACATTATATGTTATTTAAAGATACGTCCTTGTGCAAATATTTGGTAGCTTCTTCATAAAGAATACATTTTGGAGACTCAAAAAAAGTACTGATATGACTTTGCACGTTATTTTTAGTCTGTTACGACCAATTTTGGATGGTCATAACGTGATATATGCGTACTGCGTTTTGATTGGGCTATAGCCATCTCATGCGGATCATGTATCAAATACCGTTGGATGATTTTGGATCCAACGGCTGCCCTCACCCGTTCTGGTCCATCCTTATCCATCCCTCCCCTCTCTCCAAAAACCCTAGTCTTCCCCTCTCCCCCGATCCATCCCTCCCCTCGTCCTCCAATCGTGCCGCCACCCACCCAGCTTGTAGTCGCCCTCACCCCCTCCCTCCCCTTCCTCCCTCCGTGCACTACCGACGGCCCAACCACAGCCCCCACCTTGGCCTCCATCCCAGCATTCAGTCCAGCTGCACACTAGGCGACGACCACTAGACGAGAGAGAGGGGAAGGCTCCTCACTCCCACACGCCTCGCCCACTCGCCACTCGTCTCCTCCTCCTCCTCCTCCTCGCCGGTGCCCTCCCGGAAGAAGGGACACCGGCCATGTCCACCGGTCCGCCAACCCAGCCGGAGAATTAAGGCGGTGGCGATGACGGGTTCGCGTACCTGTCGGGGCTGGGCAACAGCTTCTCGTCGGAGGCCGTCCCGGGATCGCTCCCGGCCAACGGGCACAACAGCCCACTGGTGTGCCCGCTGGGGCTCTACACCGAGCAGCTCTCCGGCACCTCCTTCACCACCCCGCGACACCGCAACCTATGAACGTATGTGCTACTTGCTTCTTCCTCTTTCCTCCTCTGCTCTGCTTCTCCAGGCTCAAGATCCATTCTTTTCTGTGGATGGATGGGTGCAGGTGGATGTACCGGATCAAGCCGTCGGTGACAAACGACCCCTTCCACCCGTGGGACCCGCCCAACCCCTGCCTCCTCGCTAACTTCCACAACCCCAACGCCGTCGTCGCCACCCCCACCTAGCTCCGATGGATCCCCGCCGACCTGCCGTCCCACGATGTGGACCTCGACTTCGTCGATGGCCTCTACACCGTCTGCGGCGCCGGTAAGCCCCTCCCCTTGACTTGAACGAGAGGTGGTCGGATCTAGCACCAGTAAGCCCCTCCCCTCCTTCTTTGCGCAATATCTCCTCCCCACCTCACCTCGTCTTGTGTTCCCTTTCGGCAGGTCACCATGGTTGTGGACGGGGCGACAACGATGGTAGTTGGGGTGAACCTCCGTGCGACGTGCCGCCGCCATGGGGATGGAGCTCCTTCTCCTTCGTGGCCATATGGACTCGCCTCGCTGCTCCGTGGACTCGTCTCGCCGTCGCTTGGAGTGTCTGCCACCGTCGCCGATTGTTTGCCCTCACCAGCAAGGTATCCCCTTAGCCCCTTCCCAATCTCTACTCTCTTCCGGTGGTGTCCGGTCCTTCCGTTCTTGGTGGGCTTGCTGGGTGCTGATTTTGTGTGTGCTTTCTACCGGCCACGTGCGTGTTGGCTGCGTGTGTGTGCGCTTGCTACGGCATGCATGTGTTCGTGCTTGGTATGTCTCTCTGCGTAATGCGTACTTGTCCTGTACTTGTGTTGGTGCTTGCTAGCTGCTGCTGCTAGGCATCAGGTGCTAGCCTCTGCTGTATCAACTAAATTAAAGGTTTCTAAATTTTTGTAAGTTTTAGCATGCTAATTGATGTAAATCTGGTTGGTAGTGTTGTAAATCACTGCTTAAACAAATTTTTGTTTCATTTTTATCTCTATTACTCATGACAGAACTTGTTCTGAAGGCAGGAATGTGAATTGGAAGCCCGCAATATGTGTTGTGTGACTAGCCCCTTTTGGATAGGTTATTTTCTTATAGTCAGTCTAGTCAGTGTGTGTTTGTCTACTAATCATCATTTACTAGAATATAGTTTCTGCTTGGTATCGCTTGGTTCTTGACACCACTGTGAGGTGCAATTGTTTAATTTTTGTCATAGTCGAGCATTGGATGATATTGTATCTATCATGATGTACATGCTTTGCGAACTATGCCAACCTATAGCTTGCTGCACTAGTGAGAGCATCATTGGACAGCGGTCGGAATTATCCTTAGTAACCAGAGGACTAAGGAAATGTTTCTTGATTATGGAGGTGATAAAGAGTTCGTCGTAAAGAGTTATGTTGATGCAAGCTTTAACACCTATCCGGATGACTAGTAGTAGCAATCTGGATACGTATAGTGGAGCAGCCATTTGGAAATAGTACCAAGTGGAGTGTGGTAGCAGTGTTTACGGTTTGACATAGAGATATGCAAAGTACACACGGATCTGAATATCGCAGACCCATTGACTATAAGACCTCTCTCACATGCAAAGCATGATCGAGCCCCAGAACTCATTGGGTGTTAGATTCATAACAATGCGAATGACATGGCGATGTGAACTAGATTATTGACTCTAGTGCAAGTGGGAGACTGTTGGAAATATGCCCTAGAGGCAATAATAAATTAGTTACTATCATATTTCCTTGTTCATGATAATCGTTTATTATCCATGCTATAATTGTATTGATCGGAGACTTAAATGCATGTGTGGATACATAGACAAAACCATGTCCCTAGTATGCCTCTAATGGACTAGCTCGTTGATCAAAGGATGGTTAAGGTTTCCTAGCCATGGACATGAGATGTCATTTGATAACGGGATCACATCATTAGGAGAATGATGTGATGGATAAGACCCAAACTACAAACATAGCATATGATCGTGTCAGTTTATTGCTACTGTTTTCTGCATGTCAAGTATATGTTCCTATGACCATGAGATCATGCAACTCACGGATATCGGAGGAGTGCCTTGTGTGTATCAAACGTCGCAACGTAACTGGGTGAATATAAAGGTGCTCTACAGGTATCTCCGATGGTGTCTGTTGAGTTGGCAATGGATCGAGACTGGGATTTGTTACTCCGTGTAACGGAGAGGTATCTCGGGGCCCACTCGGTAATGCAACATCACAATAAGCCTTGCAAGCAATGTGACTAATTGTTAGTTGCGGGATCTTGTATTACGGAACGAGTAAAGAGACTTTCCGGTAACGAGGTTGAACTAGGTATGGAGATACCGACGATCGAATCTCGGGCAAGTAACATACCGAAGAACAAAGGGAACGATATACGGGATTAACTGAATCCTTGACATAGAGGTTCGACCAATAAAGATCTTCGTAGAATATGTAGGAACCAATGTGGACGTCCAGGTCCCGCCATTGGTTATTGACCATAGAGGTGTCTCGGTCATGTCTACATAGTTCTCGAACCCGCAGGGTCTGCACACTTAAGGTTCGGTGACGTTTCGGTAGTGTAGAGTTATGTATGGTGGTGACCGAAGGTTGTTCGGAGTCCCGGATGAGATCCCGGACGTCACGAGGAGCTCCGGAATGGTCCGGAGGTAAAGATTCATATATAGGAAGTCCCAGTTTGGTTTCCGGAAAAGTTTCGGGCTCATCGGTAGTGTACCGGGAGTATCGGTAGTGTACCGGGAGTGTCGGTAGTGTACCGGGGGACCTCCGGGAGGGGTATTTCGACCCCAAGAGGTCCATGGGCTGTGGGAGAATAATAACCAGCCCTTAGTGGGCTGGGAAAACAGCCACAAAAGCCCATGGCGCAGGAGAGAAAGTCCTAAAGCAAAAAGTGGAAAATCAGCCAATAGGAGGCAATCCTACTCCAACTAGGATTGGAGGTGAAGTAGGATTGCTCCCACCTCCTATTTTGGCCGACCCAAAGGCCTTGGATGCCTCTCCTCTCCTCTCCTCCTATATATACTAGTGGATTGGGTGGTTTTTGGACAGAATTTCCGGCCACGTGCTACCCGTTCCGCCGGTGCATAGTTTCTCCTCTAGATCGTAGTTCCGCAGCGCTTAGGCGAAGCCCTGCCGGAATTGCTCCACCACCATCACCGGAGCGCCGTCACGCTGCCAGTGAACTCTCTCTCCTCTCCACCTCCTCTCGCTGGATCGAGACGGTGGAGATCGTCATCAAGCTGCACGTGTGCTGAACGCGGAGGTGCCGTCCGTTCGGCGCTAGATCGGAAGGACCGTGATCGAGATCGCGAGACGGTTCGTGATGTGATCACGGAACGGATCGTGATGAGTTCTCGGGACAGATCGTGATCAAGATCGTGAGACGGATCGTGATGAGTTCGCGGGACAAATCGTGATCAAGATCGCGGGACGGATCGTGATGAGTTCACGGGACGGATCGTGATTGGATCGCGGGACGGATCGTGATGAGATCGCGGGACGCTCGGCGATTTGGATCGCGAAGATGTTCGACTACACCAACCGCGTTTCTTAACGCTTCCCGCTTAGCGATCTACAAGGGTATGTAGATACACTCTCCCTCTCGTAGATGCTCATCACCATGGATAGGTTTGCGTGTGCGTAGGAAATTTTTTGTTTCCCATGCGACGTTCCCTAACAGTGGCATCATGAGCTAGGTTGATGGTTCGATGAGATCTCGAGTAGAACACAAAAATTTTGTGGGCGTTGATGCTTAGATTGCTTCCTCCCTTGGTCGTATTTTGGTTCAGCGGGATTGTGATATGAAGCGGCCCGGACCAACATTACTCGTACGCTTACGAGAGACCGGTTCCCTCGATGCAACTTGTTGCTTAGATGGCTTGCGGGTGACAGTTTCTCTCACTTTAGTTGGATCGGATCCGACAAAGGCGGTCCTTGAGAAGGTTGAAAAGCAATCTATGTATCACCGTTGTGGTTTATGCGTAGGTGAGAATCGTTCTTGCTAGATACCCATAGTAGCCACGTAAAATATGCAACAACAATTAGAGGACGTCTAACTTGTTTTTGCAGGGTATGTTGTGATGTGATATGGCCAATTACATGATGAGATATATGTGATGTATGAGATGATCATGTGATGTATAGATTATCACGACTTGCATTTCGATGAGTACGGCAACCGGCGAGAGCCATAGGGTTGTCTTTAATTATTGTATGACCTGCGTGTCAATCATTAAGCGCTATGTAATGCTTTACTTTATCGCTACGGTAGCAATAGTAGTAGAAGCATGCAGGGCGTGACAACCCCAATGGCAACACATTGATGGAGATCAAGATGATGGAGATCATGGTGTTGTGCCGGTGACGGTGGAGATCATGCCGGTGTTTCGAAGATGGAGATCTTAAACACAAGTTCATGGCCATATCATGTCACTTATGAATTGCATGAGATGTTAATCCTTTTATGCACCTTGTTTTGCTTAGTACGGCGGTTGCATTATAAGGTGATCCCTCACTTGAATTTCAAGATGAACTGTGTTCTCCCCGAGTGTGCACCGTTGCGAAAGTTCGTCGTGTTGAGACACCACGTGATGATCGGGTGTGATAGACTCTACGTTCACATACAACGGGTGCAAGCCAGATTTGCACGCGCAGAACACTCGGGTTAAACTTGACGAGCCTAGCATGTACATACATGGCCTCGGAACACGAGAGACCGAAAGGTCGAACATGAGTCATATAGTAGATATGATCAACATAATGATGTTCACCATTGCAGCCACCTCAACTCACGTGATGATCGGACTTCAGTTGGTGAATTTGGATCATGTATCACTCGAATGATTGGAGGGATGTCAATTTGAGTGGGAGTTCTTAAGTAATATGATTAATTGAACTCATTATCATGAACATAGTCAAAGTATCTTTGCAAATTATGTTGTAGATTACTAGCTCGCGCTGTAGCTCCCTTGTATTTTTATATGTTCCTAGAGAAATAGAATTGAAAGATGTTGGTAGCAAAATTGCGGACTGGGTCCATGATCT
The DNA here is from genome assembly GCA_022496015.1 of Hordeum marinum. Taxonomy (NCBI): domain Eukaryota; kingdom Viridiplantae; phylum Streptophyta; class Magnoliopsida; order Poales; family Poaceae; genus Hordeum; species Hordeum marinum. Next base: position 543,654,476 of record CM039674.1, read on the forward strand.
GAGGATTGTCCTCATTGCTGCACAGAAGGCTTATGTCCTTAATGCACCGCTCGGTGCGCCACCCCCTCTAGCGTCGTCTATAGATGTTGTGAACATCTAACATGCACGTTTCGATGACTACTTGATAGTTTAGTGCGTCATGCGTTACGACTTAGAATTGAGGCTCCAAAACGTTTTGAACGTCACGGAACATATGAGATGTTCTAGGAGCAGAGATTGTGATCTCAGGCTCGTGCCTTTGTTGCGAGATATGAGATCTCCAACAAGATTCTTTGCTTGTAAGATGAAGGAGAATAGCTCAATCGTTGAGCATGTACTCAGATTGTCTGGGTACTACAATCGCTTGAATCAAGTGGGAGTTGATCTTCCAGATAAGATAGTGATTGATATAGTTCTCCAAGTCACTGTCACTAAAGCTACTAGAACTTAGTGATGAACTATAATACACCAGGGATAGAAGTATTGATCCCTGAGCTGTTCGCGATGTTTGACACCGCGAAGGTAGAAATCAAGAAGGAGCGTCAAGTGTTGATGGTTAATCAAACCACTAGTTTCGAAAAGGGCAAGAGCAAGGAGGGAAACTTCATGGATAGCAAGTCAGTTGCTGCTCCAGTGAAGCAACCCAAAGTTGAACTCAAACCCGAGACTAAGTGCTTCTATTATGAGGTGAGAGGTCGCTGAAGCGGAACAACCCTAGATACTTGGTAGATAAGAAGGCTGGCAACATCGACAGAAGTATATTTGATATACGAGTTATTGATGTGTACCTTGCTAGTACTCCTAGTAGCACCTGAGTATTGGATACCGGTTCGGTTGCTAAATGTTAGTAACTCGAAATAAAAGCTACGGAATAAACGGAGAACTAGCTAAGGGTGAGGTGACGATGTGTGTTGGAAATGTTTCCAAGGTTGATGTGATCAACATCGCACGCTCTCTCTACCTTCAGGATTAGTGACGAACCTAAATAAATGTTATTTGGTGTTTTGCGTTGAGCATGAACATGATTAGATCATGTTTGTTGCAATACGGTTATTCATTTAAGTCAGAGAATAATAGTTATTCTGTTTACATGAATAATACCTTCAATGGTCATGCACCCAGTGAGAATGGTTTGTTGAAATCTTGATCGTAGTAGTACACATGTTCATAACATTGATGTCAAAAGATACAAAGTTAATAATGATAGTACCACATACTTGTGGCACTGCCGCTAAATGTCATATTGGTATAAAGCGCATGTAGAAACTCCATGTTGATGGATATTTGGACTCATTCGATTTCGAATCGGTTGAGACATGCGAACCATGCCTCTTGGGCAAGATGACTAAAGGACCCCGTTGGATGGAGCGGGCAAGTGATTCATTGGAAATGATACATGTTGATGTATGCAATCTAGTGAGTCTTGTAGCGTGCAGTGGATATCGTTATTTTCTTACCTTCACTGATGATTTGAGTAGATATAGTGTATATTTACTTAATGAAACACAAGTCTGAATCGTTTGAAAGGTTCAAGCAAATTTAGAGTGAAGTTTAAATATCATCGTGACAAGAAGATAAAAATGACCATGATATGATCGTGAAGGTGAATATCTGAGTTACGAGTTTGGCATACAACTTAAGAGAATGTGAAATTTGTTTCACAACTAATGCTACCTGGAACACCATGGTGTGATGGTGTGTCTGAACATCATAGTCATGCTCTATTGATATAGTGCATACTGTGATGTCTCTTATCGTTTTACTACTATAATTTTTGGGGTTATGCATTAGAGACAACTACATTCACTTTAAATAGGGCATCATCTAAATCCGTTGAGATGACACCGTGTGAATTATGGTTTGATAGAAACCTAAGCTGTCATTTCTTAATATTTGGTGCTGTGACACTTGTGTGGAAAATGTTTTCACCTAATGAGGTCGAACCCAAGGCGGACAAATGCATCTTCATAGAATACCCTAAGATCAGTTGGGTGAACCTTCAATCTCAGATCCTAGTGCAAAGTGTTTGTTGCTTAAATGGATCCTTTCTCAAGGAAATGTTTCTCTCGAAAGAATTGAGTGGGAGGAAGATAGAACTTGACGAGGTTGTTAAACCTTTGTTCAACCAGAGAGTAGCGCAACGCAGAAAGATGTTTCTGTGAAGCCTACGTTAGTTGAAGAGGAAGTTAATGATGATGATCATGAAGCTTCAGGATCAAGTTACTATCGAACTTCGTGGGTCGACAAGGATGTGTACTGCTCCTAAGTGGTACGACAACTCTATCTTGGAGATCATGTTGTTGGACAACGATGAACCTACGAGCTATGGAGAACCGATGATGGGCCCGGATTCCGACGAATGGTTAGAGTCCATGAAATCCGAGATAGGATCCATGTATGAAAACCTAGTATAGACTTTGGTAGACTCGCTCGTTAGACGGCAGGTCGTTGAGTACAAATGGACCTTTAGAATGAAGACAGACACTGATGGTGAATGTCACCATTTGTAAAGCTCGACTTGTTGCAAAGTTATTTGTGACAAGTTCAAGGAGTTGACTGCGATGAGGCTTTCTCACTTGTAGCGATGCTAAAAGTCTGTTGGAATTATGTTAGCAGTTGCTGCATTTTCAATTATGAAATTTGGCAGATGGATGTCAAAACATCGTTTCCTTAACGGTTTACTTAAGGAAAGGTTGTATGTGATACAACCAGAAGGTTTTGTCAGTCCTAAGGATGCTAAAAGATGAGCAAGCTTCAGTGATCCTTCTATGGACTGAAGCAAGCATCTCGGAGTTGGAATATACACTTTGATGAGGTGATCAAAGTTTCTGTAGTTTATACAAAGTTTACGAGAAACTTGTATTTGCAATAAAGTGAGTGGGAGCACTGTAGAGTTTCTGATAAGTATATGTGGTTGACATATTGTTGATCGGAAATAATGTAGAATTTCTAGAAGGCATAAAAGGTTGTTTGAAAAGTGTTTTTCAAAGGAAGACCTGGATAAAGCTACCTAATTGTTGAGCATCAAAATCTATAGAGATAGATCAAGATGCTTGATGAGACTTTCAATGAGTGCATACCTTCACAAGATTTTGAAAGAGTTCAAAATGGATCAGCCAGAGAAATAGTTCTCGTCTGATTTGTAAGGTGTGAAGTTGAGTGAGACTCAAAGCTCGACAACGGCAGAAGAAAGAGAAAGGACGAACGTCGTCCCCTATGCCTTAGCCATATGCTTTATATTATGCCATGCTGTGTACCGCACCTATGTGTGCCTTACCATGAGTCTGTCAAGGGGTACAAGAGTGGTCCAGGAGAGCATCATTGGAAAGCGGTCGGAATTATCCTTAGTAACCAGAGGACTAAGGAAATGTTTCTTGATTATGGAGGTGATAAAGAGTTCGTCGTAAAGAGTTATGTTGATGCAAGCTTTAACACCTATCCGGATGACTAGTAGTAGCAATCTGGATACGTATAGTGGAGCAGCCATTTGGAAATAGTACCAAGTGGAGTGTGGTAGCAGTGTTTACGGTTTGACATAGAGATATGCAAAGTACACACGGATCTGAATATCGCAGACCCGTTGACTATAAGACCTCTCTCACATGCAAAGCATGATCGAGCCCCAGAACTCATTGGGTGTTAGATTCATAACAATGCGAATGACATGGCGATGTGAACTAGATTATTGACTCTAGTGCAAGTGGGAGACTGTTGGAAATATGCCCTAGAGGCAATAATAAATTAGTTATTATCATGTTTCCTTGTTCATGATAATCGTTTATTATCCATGCTATAATTGTATTGATCGGAGACTTAAATGCATGTGTGGATACATAGACAAAACCATGTCCCTAGTATGCCTCTAATGGACTAGCTCGTTGATCAAAGGATGGTTAAGGTTTCCTAGCCATGGACATGAGATGTCATTTGATAACGGGATCACATCATTAGGAGAATGATGTGATGGATAAGACCCAAACTACAAACATAGCATATGATCGTGTCAGTTTATTGCTACTGTTTTCTGCATGTCAAGTATATGTTCCTATGACCATGAGATCATGCAACTCACGGATATCGGAGGAGTGCCTTGTGTGTATCAAACGTCGCAACATAACTGGGTGACTATAAAGGTGCTCTACAGGTATCTCCGATGGTGTCTGTTGAGTTGGCAATGGATCAAGACTGGGATTTGTTACTCCGTGTAACGGAGAGGTATCTCGGGGCCCACTCGGTAATGCAACATCACAATAAGCCTTGCAAGCAATGTGACTAATTGTTAGTTGCGGGATCTTGTATTACGGAACGAGTAAAGAGACTTTCCGGTAACGAGGTTGAACTAGGTATGGAGATACCGACGATCGAATCTCGGGCAAGTAACATACCGAAGAACAAAGGGAACGATATACGGGATTAACTGAATCCTTGACATAGAGGTTCGACCAATAAAGATCTTCGTAGAATATGTAGGAACCAATGTGGACGTCCAGGTCCCGCCATTGGTTATTGACCGTAGAGGTGTCTCGGTCATGTCTACATAGTTCTCGAACCCGCAGGGTCTGCACACTTAAGGTTCGGTGACGTTTCGGTAGTGTAGAGTTATGTATGGTGGTGACCGAAGGTTGTTCGGAGTCCCGGATGAGATCCCGGACGTCACGAGGAGCTCCGGAATGGTCCGGAGGTAAAGATTCATATATAGGAAGTCCCAGTTTGGTTTCCGGAAAAGTTTCGAGCTCATCGGTAGTGTACCGGGAGTATCGGTATTGTACCGGGAGTGCCGGTAGTGTACCGGAGGACCTCCGGGAGGGGTATTTCGACCCCAAGAGGTCCATGGGCTGTGGGAGAATAATAACCAGGCCTTATTGGGCTGGGAAAACAGCCACAAAGGCCCATGGCGCAGGAGAGAAAGTCCTAAAGCAAAAAGTGGAAAATCAGCCAATAGGAGGCAATCCTACTCCAACTAGGATTGGAGGTGAAGTAGGATTGCTCCCACCTCCTATTTCGGCCGACCCAAAGGCCTTGGCTGCCTCTCCTCTCCTCTCCTCCTATATATACTAGTGGATTGGGTGGTTTTTGGACAGAATTTCCGGCCACGTCCTACCCGTTCCGCCGGTGCATAGTTTCTCCTCTAGATCGTAGTTCCGCAGCGCTTAGGCGAAGCCCTGCCGGAATTGCTCCACCACCATCACCGGAGCGCCGTCACGCTGCCGGTGAACTCTCTCTCCTCTTCACCTCCTCTCGCTGGATCGAGACGGTGGAGATCGTCATCAAGCTGCACGTGTGCTGAACGCGGAGGTGCCGTCCGTTCGGCGCTAGATCGGAAGGACCGTGATCGAGATCGCGAGACGGTTCGTGATGTGATCACGGAACGGATCGTGATGAGTTCCCGGGACAGATCGTGATCAAGATCGTGAGACGGATCGTGATGAGTTCGCGGGACAAATCGTGATCAAGATCGCGGGACGGATCGTGATGAGTTCACGGGACGGATCGTGATTGGATCGCGGGACGGATCGTGATTGGATCGCGGGACGGATCGTGATGAGATCGCGGGACGCTCGGCGATTTGGATCGCGAAGATGTTCGACTACACCAACCGCGTTTCTTAACGCTTCCCGCTTAGCGATCTACAAGGGTATGTAGATCCACTCTCCCTCTCGTAGATGCTCATCACCATGGATAGGTTTGCGTGTGCGTAGGAAATTTTTTGTTTCCCATGCGACGTTCCCCAACAATATGCTGGTTGTACTCCCTCTGCCTGAAAGTGTTGTTTGGCTCTTGTAGGCGCGGCGATCTTGGTGGGTGCTGTCAAAACTAGTGATAAGTGATGACTTGTGTGGCCATACAACCTTCTTCACTAACCAGTGCATGATATTTTTAGAATCTAACTTGAGGGCTACATTTTTCATGTATGAATCAGCCTGTGACTATAGAATAACCTTTGCTCAGTTTACTTTGTTCGCATCAGCTCCTGGCGTTTGGTTATATATTGATCATCTCTGTTTCCTATAATGATTTGCTTGCTTCCAAGTTGTAGTGTCTATCCTAGATAAGCAAACAAAGGATGATGAATGCAACTGTTGATCTTAATTGTTTGTTTTTGTGTACTGTAGGATGAGCTGCAACGGACCAACCTGGAGCGGAATAACTTCAAGGAAAAGATCAACGAGAACTAGGACAAGATCACCGCTACCTCATCCTAGTATGCATGGTTGGCCCCTTCGGCAGATCCCTCTTTGGCCCTGGCCAACTTGCTTTTGTCACAGGGTAGCAACATTTCCAGGTCGGTAGTGGCAGACTATCTTGCCCACTTTTTACTTTTTGTTGGATTGTGCATGATGGTATCCGGATCTCGCACTGTAAAATCTTCTTTAACTTGTTCCGCAGCTGGCACTATAAAATCTGCTTTGCCTTGTTGATAATGCCATATGTTTATGCAATCAGATATCATTTCTATTGGTTATATTAAGTTAAAAATATATTAGTTTTGTCATAATTTGCATAGTGTATGCCATTCATTTCTTTGTTTTGATTGTTTCCCTTCTATTCTATATGCTTCTAATGGCTGATCCTTCCAATGCCAGGTGTTGTGAGTTCTGGATGATGGAAGATGAAGTCAATTAACTTTCGATGAACTAAATTTTCTATATTCTGTTTCGTTGTATGTATGATTTGATAGTTTGTATAGGAATAATTGATACTATTTTGTTCGGATTTATGCCCAGTGATGTAAATATATTTAGTGCAGAAATATATTTTTGCAAAAAATATTGGAAAGGAAAATCATCTATATGAGTATGGGCCAGATATATGTGAATGTGTTGAAAATATTACTGGACTAAGTCAAAGACTGAATTATTATTTGACTGGATAAAAGGCTGAAAGTAAACCAGAAATAGGTTGAACAAATAATACCTATATTCTTGAAAGGCCATATGTATATAAAAATTAACGGGTTGAATAGTTGGGATTGGCCCATGTAGGTGATCAAAATTGACAAACAAATCATATCATAAAGGGGCAATTAATGGGCTGAAATGTTGGGCTAGGCCCATGCAATTGACAAAAATAACAATATATTTATTGGGCTAAGCCCATATAGATGGCTGAAATGGACCGGGTTGATTCTCATCAACGACCTTTTCATTTGGTCACAATTTTGCCACGTCGGATCAGACGTGGCCTGGGCAGACTGCTAGTGACCAAAACAATTGGTCATAGAACCTACGACCTTTTTTTGGTCGTAAACTTCTATGACTAATCCAGAAGAAAGGTCCTTAATTTCCATTCCCGACACTCAGCTTTTGACCAACTGTTTTTGGTCATAAAAAGGTCGTAAATGAAAAACAATGACTATTCAGTGACCAATATTGATGGTCGCAAGTTAGCATATTGCTTGTAGTGAGCAAGAGGGAGCGGAGAGGTAGACGAGTTCTCCAGCAGCGCGACGGCGTTGTGGCGGTGGTGGTGGAGTAATTCTAGTAGGGCTTCGCCTAACCACTACTGAAACCGATCTAGAGGAGAAACTACAGACTAGAAGAGAGAGCAACACGTGGCTAAAATTCCGTAGAAAAAACCCTCAAAACCTCTAGTATAGGAGGAGGGGAGGGAGGAGACTTGGATCCCAAGGGAGCCAAATCCACTTCGGTCGAAGTGGAGGGAGGAGTTGTCCTCCTCCACTCCTAGTAGGATTAGGACTCCTTCCTTTTTTTCACTTTTGCCTTTCTTTCCACCTTGGGTTTCTTCCCTAGCCGCATGGGCTTCCCGTGGGCCTTCGGCCAGCCCACTAAGGGCTGGTATTCCTTCTCCCACAGCCCATGTAGCCTCTTGGGTCGAAATACCCCTCCCGATGGTCCCCCGGTACCCTCCCGGCACTCCCGGTACACTACCGATGAGCCCAGAACTTTTCCGGTGATCAAAACAGGACTTCCTATATATCAATCTTTACCTCCGGACCATTCTATAGCTCCTCATGACGTCCGAGATCTCATCCGGGACTTCGAACAACCTTCGGTCACCACCATTGTGACAGCCCAAGTGTTGCCCCTACCCTCTTGGGCATGTAACCTATGTGAACCTTGTTGTCATGTGTGGACGAATTGAGTTTGTCTTTGCCATGTCTTATTCATGCATCTTGCATCATGCATATCATCATCATGCCATGCATATTGTTTAGTGATGTGCTTCTTGACCTTGTTGCATGTGAGTGTTCTTGTGGTTGTTTGTGTTTGAGTGGAATCTATTCATCTTCTTTTCCCCCTCTCTTATTCTTCAACTCAAACCCAACCTTTGCTCTTATTCCATTGGCATTTAATCAACAGAATTAACTTGCTAACTAAATTGTTTAAAAATGTTCAAGAGGTAGTCAATAATATTTTAAGAGTGTGTGTGTAGTTCTTTTGATGTTTTGAGCTTTATGGTATTGGGGCTTTAAATAACCAGGGGCTGATGTTTTATGAACTAGTTAAATTAGTTGCTCTAAAAATCAACATGATAATTTTGTTAAAAAGGTCTTATTTCTTTGTATGTAAAAGTGTTCTTGTTTTGTCAAAACCCCTTTTATTTATTTCTGTGGGGTTTTCATTAGATGGTTGTTTATTTTAAAAGAAAAACCTTTTTTATTTTTTGGAGAGAGAGAGAGAGTTCAGGAGCTAAGCCTTCCCCTCGCGCCGGCCTAGCTAGCGAGCCACAGCCCAGCAGCCCCGCGCCTGACGGAGAGCTTCCCCGTCGCCTTTTCCGTCAGGTTCAGTGAGAACCCGAGCGAGCGGGAGAGTTTCCGTTGGCACAGTCGTCGAGACGTTGTTAGCCCGTGAGCCCCTTTAAATAGTTGTCCGCGTGGATCCCTAGGGTTCCCTCTCCCCATTCCCTCCTTCCTCCTCTACCGCCAGCGCAGCTAAGGACTCCTCCTCGCCATAGTCATTGCAGCCTGGAGGCCCCTCCTTCCCCGTCGTCTTCTTCATCGCCGAACCAGAACGAGGCTCCCCAGTTCCGTCAAGCCAAGCATTGCCTCTAGCTTGTCCGTGGCATCCTCTCCTTGTCATAGGTGAGGCGGTATGCCCCCTCTTCCTTTTCCCCCTCAATTTCGTGTCGCTAGCTGTATGTGCGCGCAAATCAGCCCTTGTCGTCGTCGCGCTCCCGTAGTTTCGCATCTGCAGAGAGGAGCTCGTGCTCGAGCCTTCACCTCCCGCTCTGTCGACCCCATGGCGTGTAGATGGAACCATCAGAGGCCCCACAGACCCCGCCGGTATCCCGTGGCTGCCTCCATCGCCTCCTCTTGCCGGCGTCTTCCCTGTTCCGATCGCCGTCTGAGAGCGGCAGCAGTAGGGGCCCTGTTCAAAAGAACAGACACCCCCTCTCTAGCAGACCCCCCCTCCCTAGTCCGATTGGTAGCCACCGCACCCCCCAGCGAGGAGACACGGGTTCGATTCCCTGCGGGCGAAAGGCCCTTTTGTTTCCTAGTCTTTTTGTGATTGGCCGCGTGTGGTGTTCTGTGTTGTGGATCCGGTGTGGTACAGGATCTAGTGTTGTGTGTGTGTGTATGGCAGATCTGGTGTGGCCATAGCCAAGATCTGGTGTGGCTGTAGTGTGTGTGTGTATGCTTGTGTGTGGATCTGGTGTGGCTACAAGATCCATGTGTGTATGTGTGTGTCCTTGTGTAGGTGTGTGTGTGTTTGAGTGTGTGTGTGACAAGTGGGCCATGCCCCACTTGTCATACACTAGATTATTTTGTGTGATTTGTTGTTTTAGTATGATAATTAGACCATTTTCAATTAAAGTAACAATTCCAAATCTAGACATGTTCATTTATTCTCATGTGCATTTTAGGTATGTTTTCACTTATAGGAGTGGATGATGTTTTTCCATCTTAAGTTTTCCATGATGCCACATGTGACTATATAAGTATGCTACATGAATTTGGGGTAGAAAAATCTCAGGAATCCATTGGCGGTATTGGTTTAGTCTTTTGAGAAAGTTGGACAAAATGTCATTTTTGTCTCAAAGTGCCATTTTGTCATTTTTGTTATATTTAATCCATGCATGCTATGCTGGTTGTGCCAACATGAATATGGTACTCTTTGATGTGTAGTATGCCATGGTATTTATCTTTGTCATGATATACTTGCGAATGAGTGGGAAACATGCTCTAAAGTATCCACTAAAATGTTGTTGTTTTCAACCATGCTAAATATTTCTAAGTCTGAGAATCTGCTGTTATTTTTATGCCATGAAGAGTGGTTGCTATCTTGTGATATGTTGTGAATTAGCTCAAGCTTAGTGCTAGTGATTTGAAGTATATGTTGTCTTCTATCATCCTATTAATTTTCATGCCATGAGGTGGTCTCTAACACCATTAGTTTCTGTTGTCAACTTGCTACCAGATTAACTCAGATTCCAGAAAACTGTTATTTTCTCTAAGTCCAAGATTTCTGCTTCATCATGTCAACTTGTGAGCTTCATGCTTATTGATGTGTGCCTCCTTTCCAGATTGTGTAGTTGGATAAGATGATAAGCATGTTATGTAGTTTCTGCCAATGCCTTGTTTGTGGTTGTAGAATTCCTTTAGCTCAAGTTATTGGCTGTGAAAGTTGCTATGTTGCTGTTTTGTGGCAGATTATTTGTTTTAGTGTTTTGTGACTTCTGGAAGCTATAATCCATGGAATTGCTTGATATTTGACTCTATTGTGGTTGGTTTGTCATTGCCTAACCAGTGGCTACCTTGGAATGCCAAGCAATAGCCCAGGGCCTTCTTGTCTTGTGTTTTGCCTTCGTATCTTGTCGTGAGCGTATTGTGAGAACCATAACTCCGTTTCTTACGTTCTACATATGCATTTGTATCGTTTTTGCATGATGCATCCATATTTGCCATGTTCATGCATGTCTAAATAACATAACATAAGGTTCTGTTCAGATTCATTAATAACCAATCCTTTGCATGTGAAACATGACTAGATAGGACTGCCATGCTAAAACTCTTCATATAAGCATGCATCATCCTTGCTTGTGCATTGCACCAGGGTTGTTTGTTTATTCTTGATCTTTCTTTTGGGTAGACGCGAACGTTGAACTTGAGTACGAAGATCTAGGCGAGTACAACTACGAGGATCCCGTTACTTGTTTCACTGAAGAACCAACAGGCAAGAAGATCGTACCCGGATCCCGATACTATTTTTGCTTGCTAGTTGTCTCGATCTTAACGTTACAATTGTGCTACCTACCACTTGAATGTCAGCCTCCGAATTGCCATGATAGCCTCTAACCCTCCACATCCTAGCAAATCGTTGCTTGGCTAAGTTACCGCTGCTCAGCCCCTCTTATAGCATTCTAGTTGCAGGTACAGGTTGTTTCCTTGTGATAACAAGGATGACTGTCATATCACAATAGTATTTGTTATTTAATTTAATGCACTTATACATCTTGTATTGGTGGAAGGCTTAGCCTTTTGCTAAGTGTTTTGTTCCGCTGTTACCGCCATAGTTTCTTGTTACCGGTGTTATGTTTCCATACTTTGCGCTCCTAACATGCTAGGGGTTATTATGGAGACCCCCTTGTTTATTCGGTTACGATTAAAACTTGTCTGGCAAGACCCAACTTTGGTACTACATTTTCTTAATAACTAAATAAAATTTGCACATGGCTTTGCAACCCCGTGGATAACTAATCAACCCCTGGGCCAGCGCTGCTCATGAGTGTTGGTCCAAACTAGAGCATCATGCGGGGCCAACCCGGGGCAACTTGGGAGATTTCTATCAGGCTACCGTATGCTTCGCTTATCCGTCGTGTCCTGAGAACGAGATATGCGGCTCTTATCGGGTTCGTTGCCACGTCGGGTGCTCTTGTTGGATTTGTTTTACCTTTATCGAGTGTCTTGCGTGAGGGGCTCTGACTTTCTTCGGGCTATCTCGAGGTGTGGGAATTCCTTTGGAGTTGCCTATGATAATCACGAGATCCATGGTCAAGGCTATTCCCGCGGAGTGTGGTTAATTTATGATGGACTAGTTGAAGCACCCTTATAGGGTCAAATCTTTCGGAAAGCCGTGCCCGCGGTTATGTGGCAACTTGGATATTTGTTTAACACCCGGTTATAGTTAACTTGAAGTAAACTCTAATAAAATGCACCAACTGTGTGAGTAACCGTGATCGTCTCTGCTCGCGAACATGAACCGAGAGAGAACATGGTGGGGTTATGATTGACGTAAGTAGGTGATTAGGATCTCATAGACGTCATTCTAGATTCGATCGCTTATCGTAGACCATATATTTACTTTCATGTTTTGTAAGGTTAGCCACCATAAATGCTTAGTGCTGCTGCAAACTAAACACATACCCCATCCAAACCTATAAGTTTGAATAGTCTCGGTACCCGGGCGCGAGATTGCTGAGTCCTTGTGGCTCACAGATTACTACAATAATTCAGGTACAGGTACAAATGAGGTCGTGACAGATGACATGACGCAGCTCCAGTGGGAGTATGATGAGGAACGCGGCAGGACGTACGTGACGTATCCAGATGAGTAGGGGGTCGTGGTCGTGATCTTCGGGACTAGCAAGATAGTTTCATTGCATCTTCTTTTGTCATTTGTTTTCATCCGTAGTCAGACCCTGCTTTCAGATTGATGTTTGAACTTTGTGTGGAATTGTAATTTAGCATGTGGCGAGTGTAAACCAACTCATATACTCCTCTCTTCTTAAATGTATGATGTAATGATTCTATACTTGGGAATGACGAGATGTAACTCTATTCCTTGTTGAGGCCCCCGTGCCTTAAAATGGATAGGCGCGCATCTTGGGCATGACAACCATGCATAACTCTATACTACCGAAACGTCACCAAACCTTAAGTGTGCAAACCCTGCGGGTTCGAGAACTATGTAGACATGACTGAGACACCTCTACGGTCAATAACCAATAGCGGGACATGGATGCCCATATTGATTCCTACATATTCTACGAAGATCTTTATCGGTCGAACCTCTGTGTCAAGGATTCAGTTAATCCCGTATGATGTTCCCTTTGTTATTCGGTATGTTAGTTGCCCGAGATTCGATCGTCGGTATCTCCATACCTAGTTCAACCTCGTTACCGGCAAGTCTCTTTACTCGTTTCTGGAATACAAGATCATGTGACTAAGACTTAGTCACATTGCTTGCAAGGCTTGTTGTGATGTTGTATTACCGAGTGGGCCCTAAGATACCTCTCCGTCACACGGAGTAACAAATCCCAGTGTTGATTCATGCCAACCCAACAGACACCCTCGAAGATACCTGTAGAGCACCTTTCTAGTCACCCAGTCACGTTGTGACGTTTGATACACATAAGGTACTCCTCCGGTGTCCGTGAGTTGCATGATCTCATGGTCGTTGGAAATTATACTTGACATGCAGAAAACTGTAGCAATAAACTGACACGATCATATGCTACGTTTATAGTTTGGGTCTTGTCCATCCCATCATTCTCCTAATGATGTGATATCATTATCAAATGACATCTCATGTCAATGGCTAGGAAACCTTGACCATCTTTGATCAATGAGCTAGTCTACTAGAGGCACACTAGGGACAAAGTGTTGTCTATATATCCACACATGCAATGTGTTTCCAATCAATACAATTATAGCATGGATAATAAACAATTATCATGAACAAGGAAATATAATAATAAACACTTTATTTATTACCACTAGGGCATATTTCCAACAGTCTCCCACTTGCACTAGAGTCAATAATCTAGTTCACATAAGTATCTGATTTACATTGTAATGAATCGAACACCCATGCAGTTCTGGTGTTGATCATGTTTAGCCCTTGGAAGAGGTTTAGTCAACGGGTCTGCAACATTCAGATGCGTGTGCACTTTGCAAATATTTATGTCCTTCTCCTCGATGTAATCGCGGATGGAATTGAAGCGTCGCTTTATGTGTCTGGTCCTCTTGTGAAACCTTGGTTCCTTGGACAGAGCAATGGCACCAGTGTTGTCACAGAACAGACTCATTGGATTCAGTGCATTGGGCACTACTCCAAGATCTTTCGTGAACTGCTTCATCTAGACACCTTCCTTCGCTGCCTCTGAGGCTGCGATGTACTCCGCTTCACATGTAGAATCGGCTACCACGCTTTTCTTGGAAATGCACCGGCTTACCGCTCCCCCGTTGAGAATAAATACGTATCCGGTTTGCGACTTAGAGTCATCCGGATCAGTGTCAAAGCTTTCATCAACGTAACCATTTACGACGAGCTCTTGATCACCTCCATAAACGAGAAACATTTCCTTAGTCCTTTTCAGGTACTTAAGGATATTCTTGACCGCTGTTTAGTGCTCCATTCCAGGATCACTTTGAAACCTTCCTTCCATACTTATGGCAAGGCTAACATCGGGTCTTGTGCACAACATTGCATACATGATAGAGACTATGGCTGAAGCATCGGGGATGACACTCATCTTCTCTCTATCTTCTACAGTCACTGGGCATTGAGTCTTACTCAACTTCATACCTTGTAACACAGGCAAGAACCCCTTCTTGGACTGATCCATTTTGAACTTCTTCAAAACATTATCAAGGTATGTGCTTTGTGAAAGTGCTATCAAGCGTCTCGATCTATCTCTATAGATCTTAATGCCTAATATGAAAGCAGATTCTCCTAGGTCCTTCATTGAAAAACTCTTGTTCAAATATTCCTTCACGCTTTCCAGCATTTCTATATTGTTTTCAGTCAGCAATATGTCATCCACATATAATATTAGAAACACTATAGAGCTCCCACTCGCTTTCTTGTAAATAGAAGCATCTCCATAAACTTGTATAAACCCAAACGCTTTGATCACCTCATCAAAACGCTTATTCCAACTCTGAGATGCTTGCATCAGTCCATAAATGGATCGCTGGAGTTTGCAAACTTTGTCAGCATTCTCTGGATCGACAAAACCTTCCGGTTTCGTCATATACAACTCTTCCTCAAGGAAACCATTGAGGAACGCTCTTTTGACATCCATGTACCAAAATTCATAGTCGAAATATGCAGCTGTTGCTAACATGATTCTGACGGACTTAAGCTTTGCTATGGGTGAGAAGGTCTCATCGTAGTCAACTCATTGAACTTGTGAAAAACCCTTTGCCACAAGTCGAGCTTTATAGATGGTGATATTACCGTTCGCGCCCGTCTTCTTCTTAAAGATCCATTTGTTCTGAATAGCCTTTCGCCCTCCAGGTAATACTTTCAAAGTCCATACTTTGTTTTCATACATGGATCCCATCTCGGATTTCATGACCTCTAACCATTTCTTGGAATCCGAGCCCATCATCGCTCCTCCATAGCTCGTATGTTCATTGTTCACCAACAACATGACCTCCAAGACAGGGTTGTCGTACCACTCAGGAGCAGTACGTGACCTTGTCGACCTACGAGGTTCAATAGTAACTTGATCCGAAGCTTCATGATCATCATCATTAACTTCCTCTTTAACTGTCGTACGCTCCATAGAAACATCTTTCTGTGCTGCGCTACTCTCTGGTTGAAGTAAGGTTCAATAACCTCATCAAGCTCTATTTTCCTCCCACTCAATTCTTTCGAGAGAAACTCTTTCTCAAGAAATGTTCCGTTCTTAGCGACAAACACTTTGCCTTCGGATCTGAGATAGAAGGTATACCCAACTGTCTCTTTTGGGTAACCTATGAAGACGCATTTCTCCGCTTTGGGTTCCAGCTTTTCAGGCTGAAGCTTTTTGACATAAGCATCACATCCCCAAACTTTCAGAAACGACAACTTTGGCCTCTTGCTAAACCACGGTTCATATGGCGTTGTCTCAACGGATTTCGATGGTGCCCTATTTAAAGTGAATGCGACTGTCTCTAATGCATAACCGCAAAACGAGAGTGGCAAATCGGCAAGAGACATCATAGAACACACCATATCTAATAAGGTTCGATTACGACATTCGGACACACCATTACGCTGTGGTGTTCGAGGTGGTGTCAACTGTGAAACAATTCCACGATGTCTAAAGTGACTGCCAAACTCATAACTCAGGTATTCACCTCCTCGATCAGATCGTAGGAATTTAATCTTCTTGTTATGATGATTCTCAACTTCACTCTGAAATTGCTTGAACTTTTCAAATGTTTCAGACTTGTGTTTCATTAAGTAAATATACCCATATCTACTTAAGTCATCAGTGAAGGTGCGACAATAAGGATATCCATCGCGCGTCGCAACATTCATTGGACCGCACACATCAGTATGTATGATTTCCAATAAGTCACTCGCCCCTTCCATTGTTCCAAAGAACGGCGTTTTAGTCATCTTAACCGTGAGGCATGGTTCACATGTGTCAAGTGATTCGAAATCAAGTAACTCCAAAAGTCCATCGGCATGGAGATTCCTCATGCGTTTTACACCAATATGACCTAAACGGCAGTGCCACAAGAAAGTGGTACTATCACTATCAACTCTACATCTTTTGGCATCAATATCATGAACATGTGTATCATCACTATCAAGGTTCAATATGAACAAACCCCTCACACTGGGTGCATGACCATAAAAGATATCACTCATATAAATAGAACAACCATTATTCCATTATTTAAATGAGTAACCGTCTCGCAATAAACAAGATCTAGAGATAATGTTCATGCTTAACACAGACACTAAATAACAATTATTCAGGTTCATCACTAATCCCGATGGTAATCAAAGAGAGAGCATGCGAACGGCGATCACATCAACCTTGGAACCATTTCCCACGCGGATCGTCACTTCTTCCTTCGCCAGCCTTCGTCTATTCTGTAGTTCCTGTTTTGACTTGCAAATGTGAGCAACCAACCCGGTATCAAATACCCAGGCACTACAACGAGAGCTAGTAAGGTACACATCAATAACATGTATATCATATATACCTTGTTTGTTGTTGGCCACCTTCTTGTCAGCCACATACTTGGGGCAGTTCCGCTTCAAGTGATCAGTTTCCTTGCAATGAAAGCACTGAGTTTCTGGCTTGGGTCCAGCCTTGGGTTTCTTCATGGGAGGGGAAATTGTTTTGCCACTCTTCTTGGAGTTACCCTTCTTGCCCTTGCCATTCTTCTTGAAACTAATGTTTTATTGACCATCAACACTTGATGTTATTTCTGAATTTTAGACTCAGAGACTTTCAGCATCACAAACAGCTCGGCGACTAACTTGTTCATCCCGTGCATGTTATAGTTCATAACAAAGCTCTTGTAGCTAGGTGGGAGTGATTGAAGAACTCTGTCAGTGATCGCCTCTGGCGGAAGGGGCATTCCCAACTCCGCCAGACGAGTCGAATACCCAAACATTCTGAGTATATGTTCACTGATAGACCCGTTCTCCTCCATTTTGCAAGCATAGAACTTATCCGAGGTCTCATACCTCTCGATCCGGGCATTCTTCTTAAAGATAAACTCCAACTCCTGGAACATCTCATATGCTCCATGACGTTCAAAACGTATTTGAAGTCCCGGTTCTAAGCCATACAATATTGCACACTGAACTATTGAGTAATCTCCAGAACGTGCCTCCCAAGTGTTCTTAACGTCTTTGGATGACATGTCTTCGGGTTGGTTACCAAGCGGTGCATCAAGGACATATGACTTCTGGGAAGCCGTGAGGATAATCTTCAGATTACAGGCCCAGTCCACAAAGTTACTTCCATCATCTTTCAACTTAGCTTTCTCTAGGAACGCATTCAAATTCAGGGGTGCTATTGCGCGAGCCGTTGATCTACAACATAAGTATGCTAAGGTTACTAAGACTATTGTTCAAGATAATGAGTTTAGTTAATCAAATTACTAAAGCTCCCACTCAAATCGAGATCCCTCAGGTCATCTGAGTGACACATGATCCAAATTCACCAACTCAAGTCCGATCACCACATGAGTTGAGATGGTTTCAATGGTGAACATCATCATGTTGATCATATCTACTATATGACTCATGTTCAACCTTTCGGTATCTTGTGTTCCGAGGCCATGTCTGTACATGCTAGGCTCATCAAGTTTAACCCGAGTGTTCTGCATGTGCAACACTGGCTTGCACCCGTTGTATGTGAACGTAGAGTCTATCACACCCGATCATCACGTGGTGTCTCGACATGATGAACTTTCACAAAGGTGCACACTCGAGGAGAACACAATTCATCTTGAAATTTAAGTGAGGGATCACCTTATAATGCTACCGTCGTCCTAAGCAAAACAAGTTGCATAAAGGATTAACATCACATGCAAATCATAAGTGACATGATATGGCCATGAACTTGTGCTTTTAATCTCCATCTTGAAAGCACC
This sequence comes from Hordeum marinum, assembly GCA_022496015.1. Taxonomy (NCBI): domain Eukaryota; kingdom Viridiplantae; phylum Streptophyta; class Magnoliopsida; order Poales; family Poaceae; genus Hordeum; species Hordeum marinum. The sequence goes on from CM039674.1 coordinate 543,672,750, forward strand.
GGCATGATCTCCATCGTCACCGGCATGACACCATGATCTCCATCATCTTGACCTCCATCAACGTGTCCCCATCGGGGTTGTCACGCCCACCATGCTTCTACTACTATTGGTACCGTTTAGCGATAAAGTAAAGCATTACATAGCGCTTAATGATTGACACGCAGGTCATACAATAATTAAAGACAACCCTATGGCTCCTGTCGGTTGCCGTACTCATCGACATGCAAGTCATGATATTCTATACAATAAATGATCATATCATACATCACATATATCTCATCATGTAATTGACCATATCACATCACAACATACCCTGCAAAAACAAGTTAGACGTCCTCTAATTGTTGTTGCATGTTTTACGTGGCTGCTACGGGTATCTAGCAAGAACAATTCTCACTATGCAAAACCACAAGGTGATACATAAGTTGCTTTTCAACCTTATCAAGGGCCGCCTTTGTCGAATTCGATCCAACTAAAGTAGGAGAAACAGACACCCGCCAGCCATCTTTGTGCAACGAAGTTACACGTCAGTCGATGGAACTGGTCTCTCGTAAGTGTACGGGTAAGGTTGGTCCGGGCCGCTTCATCCCACAATACCGCTAAACCAAAACACGACCAAGGGAGGAAGCAATCTAAGCATCAACGCCCATAAACTCTTTGTGTTCTACTCGAGATCTCATCTACACATAGACCTAGCTCATGATGCCACTATTGGGAAACGTTGCATGGGAAACAAAAAATTTCCTATGCTTCACCAAGATCAATCTAGGAGATGAGCATCTACGAGAGGGGAGAGTGGCTCTGCATAACCTTGTAGATCTCTAAGAAGGAAGTGTTAAGAAATGCGATTGATGTAGTCGAACGTCTCCGTGATCCAAATCGCCGAGCATCCAGCGATCCAATCACGATCCGTCCCGATCTAGCACCGAACGGACGGCACCTCCGCGTTCAGCACACGTACGGCTTGATGATGATCTCCACCTTCTTGATCTAGCAAGAGGGAGTGAAGAGGTAGACGAGTTTTCCGGCAGCGCGACGGCTTAATTCCATCAGGGCTTAGCCTGAGCACTGTTGAAACCGATCTAGAGGAGAAACTACGGACTAGAGGAGAGGGCAGCACGTGGCTAAAATTTTGTAGCAAAACCCTTCAAAATCTCTAGTGTATATAGCAGGAGGGGAGGGAGGAGACTTGCCTCCCAAGGGAGCCAAATCCACTTCGGCTGAAGTGGAGGGAGGAGTCCTCCTCCTCCACTCCTAGTAGGATTAGGACTCCTTCCTTTTTTCCACTTTTGCCTTTCTTTCCACCTTGGGTTCCTTCCCTAGCCACATGGGCTTCCTGTGGGCCTTCAGCCAGCCCACTAAGGGCTGGTATTCCTTCTCCCACAGCCCATGTAGCCTCCTGGGTCGAAATACCCCTCCCGATGGTCCCTCGGTACCCTCCCGGCACTCCCGATACACTACGATGAGCCCGGAACTTTTTTGGTGACAAAAACAGGACTTCCTATATCAATCTTTACCTTCGGACCATTCTGAGGCTCCTCGTGACATCTGGGATCTAATCCGGGACTCCGAACAACCTTCGGTCACCACCATGCATAACTCTATACTACCGAAACATCACCAAACCTTAAGTGTGCAGACCTGGTTCGAGAACTATGTAGACATGATAGAGACACCTCTACGGTCAATAACAATTAGCGGGACCTGGATGCCCATATTGATTCCTACATATTCTACGAAGATCTTTATCGGTCGAACCTCTATGTCAAGGATTCAGTTAATCCCGTATGATGTTCCCTTTGTTCTTTGGTATGTTACTTGCCCAAGATTCGATCGTCGGTATCTCCATACCTAGTTCAACCTCGTTACTGGCAAGTCTCTTTACTCGTTTCCGTAATACAAGATCCCGTGACTAACACTTAGTCACATTGCTTGCAAGGCTTGTTGTGATGTTGTATTACCGAGTGGGCCCTTAGATACCTCTCCGTCACACGGAGTAATAAATCCCAGTGTTGATTCATGCCAACCCAACAGACACCCTCGGAGATACCTGTAGAGCGCCTTTATAGTCATCTAGTTACATTGTGACGTTTGATACACACAAGGCACTCCTCCGGTGTCCGTGAGTTGCATGATCTCATGGTCGTCGGAACATATACTTGACATGCAGAAAACTGTAGCAATAAACTAACACGATCATATGCTATGTTTATAGTTTGGGTCTTGTCCATCCCATCATTCTCCTAATGATGTGATCCTGTTATCAAATGACATCTCATGTCAATGGCTAGTAAACCTTGACCCTCTTTGATCAACGAGCTAGTCTACTAGAGGCACACTAGGGACAAAGTGTTGTCTATATATCCACACATGCAATGTGTTTCCAATCAATACAATTATAGCATGGATAATAAACAATTATCATGAACAAAGAAATATGATAATAAACACTTTATTTATTGCCTCTAGGGCATACTTCCAACAACCATCACATGAGTGACGTGCGCCGCGCCAGGGGGTGTCAGGAGCCACGCAGCAGGCGTGGCTTGAGAGGCTTTCCTCTTTGGTGCTAACGGATCAAGGCCATCTCATGAGTTCCAAAGAAGGCCCCAAAGCTTTCCTATTTGATGTAAGAAGACCGGAGCGAAGGGCTCGCCAGGACGGAGGTCATCGCCGAGCCACCGGCGAGTCACGGCGAAGGCTTTGCGCAGGCGAAGACCACTTTTGTCAGGATAGGCCGCAGTCTTGTCCCCTTTCAAACTGACTGTTGTGCCAACCCTTCCCGCCTTATGTTTTCGGGGGAAGAGGACCAGGATCAATATAAAAAAGCTAGGGAACTGCCATAGAAAGGGCCAGGGGAAAGCTAGAACCTACCTTTGTAACTTCTCCCCCCCCCCCAAGCAATTCACACAAACATGAGTAGGGTTTTACACAGTCGGGTGGCCCGAACCTGAGTAGATCGTTGTGTTCTAGTTCCTCCTCACAGCTCAAGCACGTTGGAGCATCACTGTAGACCCGCGAGGTAGAGTAGGGATGGCGAGCAAAGCTCACCCCAATGTTTGAACCTTCTTGGATCCTCGGAGCCTCGATTCCGACACTATTAGCACGCTGTAAGGTGTATGGCATGTGAAGAAGGGCGACGCTAAATTGTTGAGTGATCTGCATAAGTGTGAATGGGACTTTAGAGTGGCTCTGTGCCACAGGGTAGAGATAGAAGAACTAGGAAAGAAGTTTACTGCAGGAATAATGACCATATACATGTTGGGAGAATATCATATGGAAACCAACATTTTATGGAAACCGGTGAAAACCAAACAAAAACAATGTTTTGAAGTTTTGAAAAAAATTCTCCTATTGCCATGTGAAATTTCAAGTTCAAACACATTTGAGGATGCAAGCTATGAAAAAGCCAAAATCACCATTGATTAGTGTCGAACAGTAACATCACTATTCATTGTTGAGTTTGTCTTTTTCATAGCTCGCATCCCGTAATGGGGTTTAACTTGAAAATTCACATGACAATAAAACATCATCTTCTTAACATCCTACATTTAAGAAAAATGAAATTTTCAACCATGTTTTCCATGTTTTTTTAATATTGGTTTCCATATGATACTCTCCCGTGTATGCTAGGAGAGAAGGACCACAAGATGACGATTGTTTACGACAACGCCCGTTGCATGCACATCGTTAACCTTGAAACCGACAAGGCGGAGGAGCTGGTAGACGTGGTCCGGCCTCAATGTCATGCTAGCCTGCACAACGACTTTGTTGTGCCGTTGTAGATGGATTGGTCGGTGTTCTGTCTTTGTCAACTGCTTGGTAATCGGCGAACGACGCCGCTCCCCCTGCTGGTTGCTCCTGGTCGTCGCCGTAGAACTCTGAGATCTGTAGAGTTAAGGTCAGATTGACAAAACATCCCTTGTTTCCATGGACGCAGTATATGTCTGCCTGATCCATTCAGGTCCATCATTTTACCTTGTAAGATTTGCATTGATATAACATCATGCCTACAAGAACAACACGTTGTGAAGAGATGGTCATCTATACACACATAAGTAATTAACCAGAAAGGTAGACCTTATGATTAATTACCAAAACCAGAGACCACGAAGACCATATCAATATAAAGTTTCAGGAATAGGTCTGAGTTAAAAAAGGAAACATGTCTAAATTGTGCTCTAACAGGAAAACTACATCCTTAAAGCAAACATTCCTTAAAGCAAACATGCCAAGGACTGTCACTTTAACAGGAAAACTACATCCTAACCCGCAATTGGGGCGTGGACACACATCTATACCTACAAATAAAAAAATAGGTATTCTTAGTCCGTCATGCTATTTTGTAGAAAAACCCCTCACGCTTCTGTTAATCAACCGGCAGACCAATTTTAAGTTAGTTTTTTTTCTAGAAAACCCCTTGATATTTCTGGAAATCAACCCGCAGGCCAGGTCTAAGTCAATGTTTGCTTTTTTGCAGGAAACCCCTGGTATTTGAGTTAATCAACCCGCAGTACATATCAAATGCTTTAAAAAATATCCATATCCATATCTTTTAAATTCCAAGTATAAATTTAACATGTTATATATAAATTTGGATTAAAAGAATATGTAGAATCTCAATATGATGCTATTTTACCCGTTACCATTTAAAAAATGCTATGTAGGGTGCAACCTTAGTCAATAGCGCATAATCCATCTTTTTTTTACTATTATGATCCATCTGTTTTTCATATCGGTGCCAATTCGAATTGCAAATGAATACTCCAGCAAAACTCATCTGTTTTTCATATCGGTGCCGATTCGAATTGATAATGAATACTCCAGCAAAACCATATGGGAGACGAAAAACACTACTATAATCATGCATGGACGTCTCGTCAAAATCTCACAAAAAAAGCATATTTATCATGCCGAGAGAGAGACGTCTTAGAATTGACAGCATTCAAACGTGTTATGATTATTTGAACATTGAGGTCACCATCAGCGGGAGTGGAAAGGAGGATAAGTGACAATACAGATGGGATGCCATGTGTTGAAATAAAGGGAGTGAACCTATTAGAGTCCGGAGTCATGGTTATTGGGCTAGGGGATTGTGGTATTTTTTTTCACCCGTTGCAACGCACGGGTTCTTTTGCTAGTATGCATCTATGGACACACATATCAGCGGCCGTGAGAAGTACCACGAAAGAAAACAATATAGGAAAGGAGACGCAACATACACCTGAGAGGAGGTAGAAGAATTGGGGCGTGGGCACAAGGAGCCTAGCGACGGTTAAGGCCACACGGAATCTTTGAGGATCTCTAGATGTTGATGGGTAGGTAGCTTAACACGATGAACATCCCCTGGCATGGCATATCCAGGTCGCCGTCCCCATCCAGAAGCGTGCAACCCCAGCGCCGGCTCCTTCCACGGCGTACGATGCCGGCCCGGACGGCTCCTCATCCACAACCTTCTTGGCGGCACAATGTTACGGCTCCGTCCAGGCAGGATGGAGAGAGCAAAGAGGATGGGTACCGCTGGGAGGATGGGGAGAGGTGTGGAGAGTGGAGGGTGTGCCAAGGAGAAGAGCAGCCGGGGGGGGGGGGGGGGGGGGGGGGGGGGGAAGAGGCAGCTTCGCGAAGGGACGTGGACAAACACGTGACATAACTGTGAACCGGTCAAACCGGGTTAAAACAAAGAACCGGTTAAGAAACCGGGTTAAACCAACAGCAAAAACCAATCCATATGTGAGTAAATGAAGTAGTTACCGCCAGAAATAGAAATTCACCTCAGTCGGGCTTGCTTAACCGCCTTCATATATTATTATAGAGTTATGCTAACGTCCAGTTGACCGGATGTTAGCGACATATCCGAATGGTTTGTTCCTACCTGATCGCTATCATCCCACATTCGCTTGCACTGATTTTTTTTCCTTCTCTCGAAAACTATAGTGAATCGCTAGTGGTTTTTTCGGTTTTCCGCTGCATAATATGAAAAGAAAATAGAAGTGCTTGAAAGAGGATTCAAACCAAGGTCTATGCAATAGCTATTGAGCCTAATAACCAACTAAGCCACCTTTTGTTGTTGTCTATTGTAGATAAGCAATTTTATTTGAACCTTTCTTATTTTTACCATATCAAAAATAATAATAAAGATTGCCTTGGTAACTTTGGAATGACCAGCGTGATAAATATGGTATGAACAACATGATAACTATACTATGATTAGGCTGGTAACTACAGTACGAGAAGGTTAAAGCATGGGGCAGTTATCATGTATGATGTACATATAGCACCCGGAAAATGCCAATGGTGCTCGGCCTACAGGCAGGTCGAAATCCCTGCCGTCTGGCCACCATTAGGATTCCGTTGTCGGTGTATACGACATGAATTCGATTTATTTTCGGCCTGTATTGAATCAGCTAGGGCCCACGCACATGGGAAAGCACCTAGGCCTCTTACACGCATTGACAACGGCATTCCCTTTAGGACTGATGTCCCATACGCGAGTAGACTTGTACGACCTATGCATGCATGTCGTGGTCGATTGGTGGCCAGCGGAGAGCAACAGCAGGAAAAAGTGACTACTTGGAGCAATATTCGTCTAGCGAAACAGCCACGAGTGTTCTCCTTACGTTATATATTACTCCTCCGTCCCAAAATAAGTGTCTCAAGCTTAGTACAATTTTGTACTAGAACCAGTACAAAGTTGAGACACTTATTTTGGGACGGAGGGGGTACTAAGCAAGTTTTGAGCATGTTGATTGTGATGTTTGATTTTCAGCAGCTTTTTTTGGCCACTTATGTGCTCAAGGCCATCAAACACTAATATTGAACTACAGTTCTTGCCATATATACCAGTCAGGAGAACCAGAGCAGTCTAGTTACACACATGATTATACTGAATCAGATAGATCAATCAGTTTTACCCCTCACTAATCACGACATGGCTGCATGCTAATGTACAAGTATTCCCAATTAGTCTAAGTTGCAGGAGAGATGCGCGCTCTGGTAGCTATCTACTGTGCTATACTTTTCCAGTCTTGTCACGGCTGTGAATTTATTATGCCCTCACATCAACCATTCCCTTGTCATCCACCTCCGCCCAACCAACTGACCGCAGGTCTCTCTGTTCTATTCCCCCGAAGGAACACCCCTCTCAAGGAACAAGCCAACAAGGTGCAGCAGCGCTTGCCTCGCCGCCGAGCTGTCGTATGACTGTGAGGTTTTCCCTTTGCCGGTGTTGCATGAGGGGTTGAGGGCACTTCTCCAAGATCTTGTTTGGATCCATGGGTTAGAATTAGAGTTGATTAGTTTGGACCGAACTAACCTCAAAACATCCAAACTGAAAGGTTAGAGTTGGTTCGATGCATCTAACTCATCTAAAAGAACTAACCCATCCAAGAGGTGTTTATTTGGGTTAGAATTAGGTGGGGCCCAGCAAAAAAATCCAAAGCCTTAGCTGCACCAGATCCCCTCGCCACCCCACCCATCCCGCTCCCGTCGGCCCCTCGCCCATCCCGCTCCCATCACCCACATCCATCCCGCTCCCCGTCGCGACGCCACAACCACCCTCTTTCGCCGGCCTACTTCGCCGCCTGGCCAGCCTCCTCATCCGCCCGGTTGCACCCATCTCGCCGCCCGTAGCCACCCGAGCCGCCCCTGCCGCCCCCAGCAAGGCCCCAAGCAAGGCTGTCGTCGGCACCAGCCCCGCCCCGTTCCTTCGTCCCTAGCCGCTCCATTCTGCCGGCTCCAACCAGCAGCCGTCGGCACCAGCCCCACCCCTTTCCTCTGTTCGCCTATGAAAATCCTTTTGCATTTGCATCTGAAAGCAGTGTGCGACAATGCAAGTCTGCGTGTATCTCGGCCCACCTGTGATGGACGGAGAGGGCTTCGAGGCGTGGGGTTTGCAGCCAAATGATTGAGAAAGAGCATTTATTGTCAATCTACCCTGTCATCCGAACACCTCTTTGGTTAGAGTTAGTTTAGGGTTTGTTCAAGACTAGAATCTAACTCTAACCTCTAACTGAGTTAGAGTATCCAAACAGGGCCCAAGTGATGAACTGCTTTTTTCTAATGTGGCACTTCACAGTACGACAAACAATCAAATATTGGTCAGTTTCACCGGATCAAATTCAGCTACAAAACACATGCTCACATATTACCACCCGTTGTCCTGGGACCTAAGCGTGAGACCAATGGTTGACATACGTAAGTAAACAAGTGTAGCTCTGAATATTAATTCAGAATTATAATCATAAATGATAAACAATCTCTTGGAAACATTTTGTTATATGAACAATAAATTGGCTCTTGGTGAAACCAGTCGCAAAATCACATCCATGGAGTACAAATTACAGAACGCATACACATCGTCTAGTGGATCAAACGATGTGCAGATAGTTGGGCTCACAACTGGACCATCTCACAGCTCTACATATGCCCTCATGGGGAGCTCCAGTGCATTCAGTCTGCTATTATTCATCTCCATCTCCTCTTGGTGCTCTAACTATCCAAACCTAGTCGAATCTGAAGAAGAAAATTACAGCGTTCATTCTGAATTTGGAGGCTGCTATCAATAAATTATGCACTTATGCAAATCAAACAACCTACTAGCCCATGCATTCAGGAAAGAAACGATCATTGATGCATCAGGTGTGTTTATAAATATAAACAAAATGCATCATTTAGAACCGGTAAGCTTCATATATAGAATCAAACAATGTCCCAATGACAGAGTTTACAACTTGACCATCCCGCTTGTCTTTGGTTCTAAGATGCTCTTCCTGTGTAGCACTACTACAGAAATGGCTATAGTTAATATGGATACTAATGGCGCACCATATATGTGGTGCGCCACTGCAATATAGCAGTGGCGCACCAGATAAGGGTGCGCCATTAGTGGCCATATTACTAATGGCGCACATGTTATGTGGTGCGTCATTACTAGTTGTGTCCTAGCCCCACACCCCTCCCCAGACTTAGCAGTGGCGCACCAGGGAAAAGTGCGTCATTATTAGTTTTGACTAGTAATGGCGCACCGCACCCCCAGTGCGCCACTACTAAGTTTGTCCTGACCCCACACCCCTTTCTAGACTTACTAGTGGCGCACCGTGGTTTGGTGCACCATTAGTAATGGCGCAGCACACCCACGGTGCGCCATTATTAACAAAAAAAATTCAAGCTAGATATTTTTGACAGCCACCTACCACACTCACTTTCCCCACTTCATTCCCTCCACCTTTACCAACCTTGTTCTCGGCTGCCTCGTCCTCCTCACCTCATTTGCACCATAGATTCACCCAAATTAAGTGGTTAAATTTCCTTTTTTTGATAGGTAAGTAAGGGGAAAGCTTTCTTTATGTTCTAGATCTACTTTTTTCTCCCTCCAACGTACACACTATATGGCATAGATCTACATATGTTTGTGGTGCGCCATTGTTTGTGGTGATGACCCTCCCCTAAATGTTGTCAATATTTTGCCAGAATGTTGATTCATTTCCGTTTCGGCGAGAATTTGGCACTATGCATTCTTTTTGGTCCTATTTTTAGGTAAAGTCATGCCAATTTTTTTTTGGTTCTAAAATATCGTTTTGCTCTACCCCGCAGGCGAACATGGTCCGCACGATGACCGAAGGCATCGTGAATAGGTTTTTGAGCTCCGCGAAGGCCGAGATGCTTCAAAAGAACGAGACGGAGATAAGATGTCTGTGTCGAAGATGCAAGCTGAAGAGCCTTATGGACCCGGACTCTAGACAGGTGCGGGACCACCTGCTCGTGCGTGGTTTCATGGATGGCTATCGGTGGCAAGGTGATGAAGATGATTATGAAGTCGTCCATGGGGGTCGGGTAAGAAATAAGGAAGGGCAGCAAGACAGTAGCGGCGAGGGCGGGCGAGAAGACGAAGAATCTCCAGGACATGATCACGAAGTAGATGCAGGACACAGTCATCATGTAGAAGATGCCGGACATGATGATGAGGAAGATCAAGACGAAGGGCATGATCATGAAGATGAAGATGCCGGAGTAGACGACGATGGACCATCGATGTGCTGGGTGCAGGACCCTCATATTCAAGAGCTGCTTCTCAAGCAGACGGGTAACGCAAGAGCTGCCGCCCGAGAGAAAGCCAAGCTGGATCAACTGGAGATAGACGCGGTTACTCCATTGTATGAAGGATACAGGCCCAAGGATACCCGCCTGAAAGTAGCGCTTATGGCTCTGGAGATGAAGGTAAAACACAAAATGACCGATGCATGCTTCAACGAGAACATGTCATTCTGGCACGAACGTCTTCCCAAGGGGAACAAGGGCCCGACCAGTTTGGAGGAGGTGAAGAAAATTGTGTGTCCTCTGGATTTACCGCACGTGAAATACCATGTGTGCATGAACGATTGCATCATTTATCGGGACGAGCATGCGGAGTCTACCATATGTCCGGTGTGCGGCGTCACTCGATACAAGAAGAGGAAGAAAGCTCCTCGAAAAGTGGTGTGGTACTTTCCGATCACTCCTCGTCTGCAGCGGTATTTCGCGGACCCTAAGCTAGCAAAGCTCCTGCGTTGGCACGCGGATAGGGAGGAGAAGAAGGGAGAAGATGACGAAAATGATCCGGAGATAAATAAAAAAGACAAGATGCTGAGTCACCCTAAGGATGCGAGCCAATGGCAAGCGTTGAACTTCGAACACCCAGAATTTGGGGACGATCCAAGGAACATCGTGCTGGGCGCGAGCACCGATGGAGTCAATCCGTTTGCAAGCCAGAGAAGCACACATAGCACCTGGCATGTGTTTGTGTGAATGTACAACCTTCCCCCTGGATGTGCATGAAGAGGAAGTACATTCACATGAGTATGCTAATTGAAGGGCCGAAACAACCAGGAAACGACATCAATCTGTATCTGGGGCTGCTAAAAGAGGAGCTAGACACGCTGTGGAAAACGCCAGCCAATACGTGGGACGCCGCAGCGAAACAATATATCCCTATGAGAGCCGCACTGCTCACGACGGTGCACGACTTTCTCGGTTACGGATATGTCGCGGGGCAGGTGGTCCACGGATTTAATGCATGCGTCAGGTGCATGGATGACACAACATATCGCCAGCTAGATAGAGATCCTGGGTCTTCGAAAATCGTGTTCGTGGGACATCGAAGGTGGCTTCGCGACGATGACGCATGGAGAAAACGCAAGGATCTGTTCGATGGTGAAACCGAACCCCGAAGACCCCCACGTACGAGGAGCAGCGAGGAAATAGACGAGTTGTAGAAAAATTGGAAAGAGTGCCCACCGCCGGGAAATAAGCGAAAGGCGCCAGAGCCGCTGCTGAAGGTATGGAAAACGAGGTCTGTTTTCTGGGACTTGCCATACTGGAAGATCCTCCGTGTGCCTCACAGCCTTGACATCATGCATATCACGAAGAACGTGTGCGAGAGTCTGCTTGGTACCCTGCTCAACATGCCAGAGAGGACCAAAGATGGGCTGAAAGCAAGGGCAGACTTGCAATCAATGGGCATCAGGGAGGAGCTTCACGCAAAACGCCCTAATGATGATGATGATGATGATGATGATGAGGCGAAGGACACGGAAAGTCGTCACAAAGGCAAAAAGGCCAAGAAGATCGAATATGAATGCCCTCCCGCGTGCTTCACTCTAAGTCAGAAGGAGATCGAGCAGTTTCTCACCTGCCTTGTAGGAGTAAAACTTCCTTACGGTTACGCGGGGAAGATAAGCAGATACCTAGACTCAGCAAAGCAGAAGTTTAGTGGGATGAAGTCTCACGACTGTCACGTGCTGATGACGCAGATACTTCCAGTTGCAATCCATGGGATCATGGACGCGCACGTTCGTGAAACGCTGTTTGGCCTATGCAACTTTTTCGACGTCATCTCTCGGAAGTTGGTTGGCGTGAAGCAACTCAGAAGGCTACAGGAAGAGATCGTGGTGATACTATGCGAGCTTGAGGTGTACTTCCTGCCCGCATTCTTCGACGTTATGGTGCATCTGCTGGTCCATATCGTGGAGGATATCATCCAACTCGGGCCGACGTTCCTGCACAGCATGATGCCGTTCGAAAGGATGAATGGTGTCATCAAAGGATACGTTCGCAACAGGGCACGTCCAGATGGAAGCATAGCCAAGGGCTTTCTGACCGAAGAGTGCATCTCCTTCTGCACGAATTATCTAGGCATCGAGAACCCCGTTGGTCTGCCCATCAACAAGCACCTCGGCAGGCTCGCTAGATGGGGTCGCCGCGAAATGCATGTCGACTTCAAGGGTCGACTCGCCGACTTTGAAAGAGCAAACCTAGTCGCGCTACAACACATAGACGTGGTCGATCCTTGGGTGGTAGAGCACAAAACCTTTATTGAGAAGACGTACAATGACCGAGGCCAACAGAGGACGGACGGAGATATAATCAAAGAGTACAACTCATGTTTCACGCGTTGGTTCAAGGACAGGCTTCTGTCATACCCTTTACATGAGGATTCTTTCGCGGAAGAAAAACTCATATTCGCCTTGTCACAGGGCGCCGAGCACAACCTGATGACCTATGAGGCGTACGATATCAACGGCTACACATTCTACACTGAGGAAAAGGACATGAAGAGCGATTATCAGAACTCCGGGGTAACGATGGAATCCTACACCGGTAACGACAAGGACAGATACTACGGAAGGATCGAGGAGATCTGGGAGCTGAGCTACGCTGGAGAGAAGGTCCCGATGTTCCGTGTCAGATGGGCCAAGAGCGTCCTAAAAGAAGACCGGTATTTCGCCACCATGGTTATACCCGAAGCCAAATCCAAGGCCGCGGGCGCAAACGTCATCGCGAAAAATGAGCCATGGGTACTGGCTTGCCAAGTGGACCAATGCTTCTTCATTACCGACCCGTCAAAGCCCAGTCTTGTTGTCGTGAGGAGAGGCAAAAGGAACATCATCGGAATGGATGGAGTCGCCAATGAGCAAGACTTCGACAAGTACGGCGATCCGAAGATGGAAGATGACAACGACGATGAAGTACCATACACCACAAGAAGAAGCAGGACCACCCTACCTAAAGGGCGTCCGTTCAAGAGAAGAACTCAAGGGGTTCCGGGGCTAAATTATTCAACCGCGAGAAAGAAGGGCAAGAAGATTGTGAAAATATAGCTAAGATCGAACGTGTCGGCCGTGTGTGTGTGTCAGTGGCAAGCTCAATCTTTGATGACCGTTATTTCATGTCACTTGATTTCAACACTGTGTATCTTGTTGACTTTCCATCACCATCTCCCAACGGGTGTATTATTGTTCACAATTCGCTGCCACACTGTGTATCTATGCATCCCCTTCATTCTAATATATCGACACACAATGCTTTTGCATGTGTGCAAAAACCCTACTCTTTTTAACTAAGTAGCACTTGACCATAAGGATTCTACATGTGGTTCCTACGCAATAGATAACTTTGTATCATAGTGAACCAACTACACAACAACCACCAACATACACACTTTGTATCATACCATGTCATATAATTCTAAATTATTACATGCAAACTAAAATCCAAAAAAATAAAAAAAAGTTAGTAATGGCGCACCACTCAGAGGTGCGCCATTGCTATCGCTATTTCTATGGCGCACCCCTCAGAGGTGCGCCATTGCTAACGATGTTTCTATGACGCACCCCTCAGAGGTGCGCCATTGCTAACCTAAAACCCACTATGGCCTTTTCCCTCCCTCCCCTCCCGCCTCCCGCCTTCCCCTTCTTCCCCCCACTACGGTTTCGCCCTCCCCCACCCCGCTTCGCCGTCGCCTCCTACCCCTTGCTCGTCCCCGACATCGGCCGCCCGTCTCCCGATCCCGCCGGCTCGCCGGCCACCGTCGCTCGTCGCCGCCTACCTCTTCGTCCCGGCCCGCCCGCCCGGCGCTCGGCGCCCTACAAGCCGCCGCCCGCCGCTTGCCGCTCCGGACGTGCGCCTCCTCCTCCTCCTCCCTGGTCGCCATCGCCGCCACCCCATTCGCTGCAAGGTACAGGCTCTCGCCTCTCCCCCCCCTCCTTCCTCGTCCTTCTGTCATCAGTCCTCCGTCCTCCTCCCTCCCTCCCTCTAGATCCGTCGATGTTTTGAGTTAACTAGTTATGACCGAGTCAAATATACGTACTACCCAAAAGTATATCTAGTCAAATTATTCAAATATGATTTATTTAACTGAATTTCAGATTGTTTCAGCTCCACTCCCATCTCTAGATAAATACAGTTAAAAAGGAGTAATTTGTAGATGAACACACATTGAAATTTACCCACATTAACTTAGCACATGCCCCATCGGTATAATTTTCAAAGATAACAGATAGCAGTAGCAGCCTACTTCAAATCATGTCATTGGTATGCCACACTACAGTCACCTCAAATTTGCTTTTTTTTCTTCAGAGCGTTAACTGACTGAGATCATTATTAATTGAGTGAGAGCTTGCAATGGGAATAGTGATGTAACATCACAAGAGGGATTTAGTGACTAGTGAGCTTTACATCGGTCACTATGTCATAGTATTCCCTATGACATCTTAAAGGGGTATGCCATGGGTCACATCACAAGAGGGATTTAGTGACTAGTGAGCTTTCCATTTAATTGTTACCCCTTTCAGATTTAATAAGTAACTCAAAGTGAGAGGAGTTACTTTGTTGTATGCCATGTTGTCATCTTATATATATATATATATATATATATATATATATATATATATATATATATATATATACCACTTCATCTTAAATAGTTACCCCTTTCTCCTGAAATGTTGATTAATTTCCGTTTCGGTTGAGAATGGGGCACTCCTAGGTCAAGAAAATTAGCAAAGGTCATGCCCAATTTTCTTGACCTAGAAGGTGCCCGATTCTCAACCGAAACAAAAATAACTCTAGTAGCCTTTTTTTTCCTATTTAGAGCAAACATGGCCAACAACGATGAGGCCGGCGGTTCAGGCAAGCCATTCTGGGAGCTGTCCCAGGAGATGGAGGAATAACCTCACCGCTATGAGGACGCCGCGGAAGACACCGATCCCGACTACACAACCCCTAGTGGCGTCGGGGATGACACCATTGATGGTGCCGCCGCGGATGCCACCACTGATGATGGCAGCGAACGCACAGATGGTAGCCAACAAAAGAGGCAACGGAGGGATCGGCGCCCGAACGTGCTCGGCACCGTCAAGGAGGAACTTATTGAAGTGTCCTCCAGTGGGCATCCAACGGCGCCCAAAGAATTAGTCTGTGGGTACGCGGGACAACTCGGGTGCATTCTCCGGAGCACCGTCTCGATCAACACCGAGAACCTAAGGCATCCTGACCGAGGGAATTTGCGCAACCTCCTCTTCACGAAGCTGCACTAACGATACAAGTTCCCCGGTGACTTCGCAAACACACACCTCTCAGGGAATAAAGTGAATAGTGCCTCCCTCACGAAGATGAGCACGGCCCTGGCTACTTGGAGAGCCACGATGAAGAGAAGGATTCTAAGTGGTGATAGTTATGAGAAGATCAAGGCGACAAATCCTTCGATCAGCGAAGAGGACTACCTGGAGTTCAAGATCAAGTGCGAGAGCAACGCATCCGCGGAATCAAGTCAGTGGGGGAAAGATATGCGGGACTTGAACTTAGGGGTCCATAAACTCGGTCCCGGGGGTTACAGAGTGGCGGAATCTAAATGGGACAAGGAGGACGCGGAGCGTGCCGCGCAAGGCCTACCGCCCCTCTTCGATAAATACCATGAAAAGCAGACCAAGAACTATGTCAGGGCCTGGTACAAGGTGGACCCGGTAACAGGGGAGCTTACCACGGATCCGAAGGTGAAGGAGCTTGAGCGTGTTCTGGTAAGGAATACACCCCCGCGTAATTAGCTCCATATGGTTGCATTCTAATTAATGAAGCCAAATTTCTAAATGGTTCACGTTCCTTATGCAGGAAACTGAAAGCAGTAGCACGGGGTCTTAGAGCTCCCCACCTGCTGCCCCTTGGGACACCTCTTTAAATAGGGCATTGAACGTTCTGAAACAAAAGGATAAGTTCAGTAAGCCGTCGTCAGCTGGTCGTGTGGCCGGCAAAGGCTTGTCCACGAAATGGTCGAAATACTATAAGGCTGGGCGAAAGGAGAGAAAGACCGGCTCGAAAAGCCAGGAGCGCGAGGTTAAAGAACTCAAGGCACAAGTGGCGCGGATTCCGGAGATAGTCGAAGAGCAAGTGCGAGACCAACTAGGAGCGACGATCACCGCCATTATGCCTACCTTGGTTGAGGGGCTGCGGGGGTGGATTGCGGGCGGCCAACAGGGGCCACCCCCGATTCCCAGCTTAACGGGCAGCAACTCGCACAACGCACCGACAATGGTGTCTCTGGCGGAGGCGGCATTGGTGTCTCCGGCGGAGGCGGCATTGGTGTCTCCGGCGTCGGCGCCGGTATTGGACCTTAATGCACCCGGGTGTGGGAAGAATACGTCGGCCGGCACCTCGACATCAAGCGGCCCCTCCGTCACTTGCATGCCTGCCGTTGGCGGTGCCTCGACATTAGCCGAGCTCAACGCCATCACGGTAACTAAGCCTCGGCCGATGACTACTTCATCTCCTTGCCTTTGACGTACTGGGCATCCCTGACGCCCTCATGTTTTTGCAGGGCGCCACCAATGTTCCATGCACTCTCCTGCACTTCATGGACGGCGAGTTGATCGATGTCGCCAAGGCCAAAATCGTTGAACCGGGCAACCGCGTGTTCCACGGTAATCCGATGCCACCCACCGTGTATAGGGTTCAACTGGTTCGGGTGCTGCGGGGCTGCGACGACTTGTTACCTCCGTATCAACCCCCTGGGGCCGACAAAGATGATGTGATGACCCTCAGCGCCTACTTAAACCGGTCCATACTTTGGCCGAAGAGCCAGATTCGTTTGGGGGCGGGGGACACTACCCCACAGACAACACCGCCAGTCGTGCCGGCGCCAAGCCATGGCAAGACCGCCGCAACGCTACCGCCATCAGCTGATCTAGACATGCATATGGCACAGGATCCGGACGACGACGACGGTACATTTTCCAACGTCGATAAGTACATCAACGAAGATGGGTACGGTGACAAATTCTTTGGGCCTCCTTCTCACGAACCCAACCCTGCAAAAGGCGATCGCGATCTAGCTGGTACCGCGGAGAAACCCAATTGCAATAGGCGTCGTCTGTTCAGTTCTCAGGAGATGCCTCCAGCTGCCGCCTTCATCAAGACTGAAACAGCCGAGGTGCGAAATATTATCAGCCCCAACACACTCAAGAAGGTGGTCTCTGAGCAGAACTCGATCCCATTACAGCAGAAGAAGCAGAAGGCACGGAAAAGAAAAAATAACAAGGGTGCGAGCCAGCCGGCACCGAGTACGATCCATGCTCAGGACGGGCCACCCATACCTAAGGATATCTCGAGGAGGGTGCATGTGGCGGGTAGGCCGATGCTACCGACTAATCTGCTCAATGCTGCAACCGGTGCTATGCGGAGTCTGCATGACGGTGTTCTTACTATGGAGAAGCGGCGTCTCACCCACAATGATGTGGCATACCCGGTTTTCGTGGCCAAGGTGCCAGAGGGCAAGGCTTTGTCGATAGCCCAATCGGGCATATGATCGTCCTGCGGTTTGATGACATCTTCGTTATGTTTAACCTTTATCCGTTGCACTACACCTTCGTTCGGCTATTTTCGCTCAGTATGGAGATGCGGATCATTAGAGACAAGACACTAGACATCGTGATAGTCGACCCCTTCTACATGCGTGCCAAGATCTTGGGCAGCGCTGGGGACCGGCAAGTCGCGAGTTCATACCTTGAAGGCATCATTCTGGCGAACCAAGATAAGGATAACTTCCTCGTGCCTTACTTTCCTGAATAAGTCATCCCCTCACCGCCCCGTAACATACGATTTCTTAGATTTCGATCGTTCTTTTTTTTTCTAACATTCCGTGTTTTGTGCAGTGACACACATTGCACACTCATCCTCTTAAGCTCGAAATATTCCATGGCCACGTATTTCGACTCGGACCGTCAGTCGAATAAAGACTACACAAATATCAAGGAAGTTCTTGATGATGCTCTCCCGGGCTACGCCAAATCTGGAGGCACCTTCAGGAGGCCAATTAAGAGGTACGGCAAGCACGTGTTCACCCACGTAACGACGTTTCCCTGCGTCAAGCAGTCGCCTGGCAGTCAGAAGGATGCCTACTACGCCCTCCATCACATGCGGGCGATCGTACGGGACCTTCATCACCTTCTGCTACCAAATAATCTCAAAGATTGGGTCGCACGCTTGTCGGAAATCCAGGACGCGGACATCAGACAAGAATTCTTTCGCATCCAGTCGGATATTGCGGAAATCATCTATCAAGATGTCCTTCGTACCTCGGGGCAGTTCTACCTCAAATATGAACCGTCCAATAGCGAAATAGAAACAACGCTACAAATGCAGGCTGACAACGACCGCACATTCATGACCATCACGAAAGACGGCGGCTTCATCCACGCTTCGGTCCCTGAGCCGAGTCGAAAGTATTGATGCTATGTAGTTCTGGAAGAAGAGTTTAGCTCATGTTGTAATTAAACTTTAATGAACTTGTATGTCTCTTTAGTTTGGACAGTCGTTCAACTTATATGTAATCGATGTTATTTATTAGTAGGACCATGAATCGTGTTATTAATGTGTTGCTTTTCTCTTCCGATCCTTTTGTTGCATACTTATACATTGCTACTAACGTTTTGTTTGTCTAGTGCATAGAGATGCCTTCGTATGTCGTGTACAAAGGTAAGGTTCCCGGAGTCTACGACGACTGGAAGGAGTGTCGGAGACAGGTTCACCATTTCAGTGGTAACAGTTACAAAGGGTGCACCACTAGGGCGGAGGCGGAAGCTAGATACGCGTGCTATCTAGCGGGAGAGAGGAGGGAGCGGAGGAGGAACCGGATGAAGACTAGTTTCATCGCGATGATGCTCATCGTGACCGCAGCTCTCTTCTATGTGATGGTAGTTTAGATGACCGATATCGACTTTGTAATGTGATGACAAACTCGGCTAATACGATGAACTTTGCTAATGTCTCGAGACCTAAACTTGGCTAATGTTTGAACTTTGTTCGCTATTTCGAATTTGGAGACTAATATGATGAATTCTATTGTGTGATGTTTATATTCTATGTTGTAACGTATTTTGTAACCTGTGCAAATACTAGAAAAGCTAAAAATAATAATTCCTAATATTCTAGCGCACCATATAGAGCATTAGTGGCGCACCAGGGCCAAATACCAGTGGCGCATTATGGGTCATAGTAATGGCGCACCTGGGGGCATAGGTGAAGGCAAATATGGCCCCCTAGGAGGCATAGTAATGGCACACTATGTGGTGCGCCACTATTATCTGAAATACTAATGGCGCACCAGAGGTGCGCCACTACTATTTGTTACTAGTGGCGTGTTACCTGTAGTGCGCCATTAATAACAAAAACAGGTGCGCCACTAACAGCCTATTCTGTAGTAGTGTAGCCCTGACCATCCGCTCCACATAGGCTCTGCCAATCCTCACCCTGCGAATGTAACTTTTAGTAAATTATCTAATACACCAATTCAAATCTTTTTTCAACCGCATGCGACCATATTGTGATGCAAACAAAATTAATGCATAACGTGCATACTGTCTTGTTCCTTATTAACAAAACAAAGCACATGTAGATAACTACCAAAGGGATAACCAGCAGAAAACCTTCGACTCATTACAAACAACATCTATAAACCAAAGGGCAATCATGAAGGGAAAAAGCATCCCCATGAGTCAACCTAATTACAGCCAATTCGGGGTCTAGGAAAAAAAATACAACTTCTTAGGATTGAACTGACGAGCAACCACACATCATTATTCAGTTAATGAGACGACGGACAAAAAGCTATATGTACACGTAACTCAAATTGATAAACCTCAGAAAAGGCTTTGATCGGCTGAATTGATGACAGACAAACTTAGATTCAATTATTTGATAAGTACCATACCAGTTGCATCCAAGTTCACAAATAATATGTTTCGCGGTAGGTAAATCTGCCGAGCGTTGGCAAAATCCCATAAAAATACCGCGAAACAAAATAAACAATCCACAGACTCACCCCCAAGATTCACCTACTAGATTCGGCATATGCACATCGACAAATCCACCACACTAAAAAAGTTTGTGAGAGTTAACTAACCCGACAACTAAATCCATTCACGGATAACAAAACTATGCATGCTTTGCTCATGAGTTCTCTGTTTAGCTAAAACTCTGTTCAGATTGCAATGAATCGAATCAAAAACATCATGTCGCTGGGGTGACAAAGCCAACATTTAGTACTACAACACCACACACCAGGGAATCCCTACTGAATTCAATATAATCCACAACACACTAATCAATCCATGGATGTGCATTATACCAACAATTAAATCGAAGCAAAAATCTAGCGACTATACTATAATCCAGTGACACAACCAACAATTATACTTCAACACCCTAAGAAAAAGTTCCCTATGCTAAAATTTACATTATTTCCTAGCTGAATTTAGATTAAACCAACAAGGTCCCTGTACTTTAGCTACCAGGCGCCAAATCTAAAAGTAATTGCCAGCAACTATACGGATCAGGTCAAAGAGAGGATTTCCCCTCCGTGCCAAGTCTCAGATTCGCTGGGTTGGAAACAAATCGACAGAAGAACCAAACAAACATAGCTCTCCCGAAGAAACGATATACATCTCGATCGAGCAATACAGCCAAATCAGTCGTGCAAATCATCAAAAACATGCAAATCTAGAACAGATGAACACCAGGCAGGAGAAAAGCATGAATGCATAATGTGTGATCCAGCCTCACCGACGGAAACAATGTAGAAAATGATTTTTCCCGGACAGATCCGTGGATGAGGACCTCGTGCTAGACAAATCCGTTGTTCCGCAAACTCAAGGTGATCTGGCCGCCGTAGTGAAAGATGGCACGTGATTCGGGTGGTTTGGCCGTCGGAGTGGAAGAGGATGAGCGCTCCGGCCGTCCCTTCGGTCCCACGAGCCAAGGGAGGGTGGGGCTGCACCTGGTCTCCTGACCACGGCTAAAGGGGAGCGTGGTTGCCGACGAGCCGTCGTTGGTCTAGAATCGCCGCCGCGGTGCACGTGTGTGGAATAACAGAGCATGTAGTCGATGGGAGCAAAAGAAGTTTCCAACACAACGCCGACGAATCTACAAACAATGGACGGGAGAAGGGGACAAGCACATCAAAATCAACATACCCGTCGAGCTCGAGGCCGTTGGTGGACATGTCGTGGGTGTGGAAGAGGAGAGCGGCGGCCAAGTTAGGCGCTTGCGGAGGAGAATGGGGAAGAAGACGAGCCAAACCCTGTCCCGTGGCTCTATGTGCACCACATAGCAAGAGGGCCCCACCCCGACCTGTGTTGTTTCGAAACAGGTAACATGTCCAATAAAAGTTTCGGGCCAAGTCACGCTTCACAAGGGCCGGGAATAGCACAGTTTGGCGTGCCGAACACAATACACCTATTAGAACCTAGCCGTATCATGGACCGTATTTTGCCCACTAGCCCTGCCAGCCTGATGCTCCGAGGTGACTATTACCGAATCACAAAGCCCACACCGGCGGACAAGATTCCGGCCTACCTGTAGGCCGAGCACCAAAAGCGTGCACTCATATAGCACCTTCCTATTGACACGAAAATTATTGGGGTTATTCAAACAATCCACCCCGAATCAAAGTTACCATGTTGTTTGTGGGTGAGTTATCAGTTTGATTGTGCACATGTTACCATTTTTTATACATAATTTACCATGTAATTTTTCAACAATCACCCCCCTCCCTCCCTCCGCAAGTAAAAAATAGTTACCATGTCTGGGCTAAGTAAGTTATCAACGCTGATGTGCGTAGATTACCATGCTGGTAGACATGACTTAACATGAAAGGACGGTTCAACAACTTTTTCCCCTGGTCAAAAAAATTACCATACTTCGGCTAAGTAAATTATCAGCTCTATTATGCGTACAATGTGCATATAAAACCTTGCTATTAACACGAAAGTTATCGAAGGTATGCTTTCAAACAACCCATCCCGGATCAAAGTCATCATATTGTTTGTGGGTGAGTTATCAATTTGGTTGTACGCAAGTTACCATGTTTTTTATACATAATTTATCATGTAATTCTTAAACAACCCCCCTCCTCCCCCTCGCAAGTCAAAAATAGTTACCATGTCTCGGCTATGTAAGTTACCAACACTAATGTGCATAAATTACCATGTTGGTAGGCATGAGTTACTAGGAACAACTTTTCCCTTGGTCAAAAAAATTACCACACTTCGGTTAAGTAAATTATCAGCTCTATTGTGCGTACACTGTGCGTATAGCACCTTGGTATTAACATAAATTTATCGGGATATGTTTTCAAACAACCCACCTAGGATCAAAGTTATCATGTTGTTTGTGGATGAGTTATCAGTTTGGTTGTGCATATGTTACCATGCTTTTTATACATAATTTACCATGTAATTTTTGAACAACCATCCCACCTCCGCAATTTAAAAATAGTTACCAGTCTCAGCTAAGTTATCAACGCTGATGTGCGTAGATTACCATGCTAATACACATGAGTTACTAGGAAAGGGCGGTTCAACAACTTTTTCCCCGGTCAAAAAATTACCACACTTCGGCTAAGTAAATTATCAGCTCTATTGTGTGTATATTACCATGTTAATTTTTTATATAAGTTATCAGTGTATGTTTGTCAACAACCTTTTTTTTGGATCAAAAGTTATCACTATGTTTGTGCGTGAGTTATCAGCCACGATGTGCATGTATTATCTTATATTTATATGGAAGTTACATGGGTTTGTAATCAACAACTCACCCACCCTGGGGTATGTTTTAGTAATGCATTAGCAGCTCATGTGAAAATAAAAGCAGCCTAACCTGTATCTAAGCACTAGCAAGGTATTAACCAAGATAGCTAGCAAGAGTAGGACTAAATCACTAGGTACAAGGTTCGATTTCCTCTGTCCTCTTTTTTTGCGAGAAAAATCAATAGCGAAAAAAAAAACAAAGAAACGGAACCAGACGTACTACGGTTTTCAATGGAAGGAAATAAAAATCGGCACTAAAAAGAATAGGGGATCGTGCGGATCTGTCGTTAAAGTCCAGTCGACTGGACGTTAGCTTTCTCGATTGTTATATACCCCATCCATACGTCTAGGAATTGTTCAGCAACATTAATTGAGAATAGTGATACATGGGCCCAGTAATGTAAATGGCATCCTTGTGCGGAACTAGTCTATCTATAAAGTTCGCATTTTATTTTCTTGTGAGATGTTAATTCATCGATATATTTTGAGTATTAATTCAATTTTAAAATATTTTTATATATTTGAATTCCTAACGACATGATCTTTAAAACATGGTTAATAATGGATATATTTTAAACGGGTTTAAATTTTATCATCATATTTCAATCATTTAAAAAAAACTGATTTCACTCATTTAAAATAATCACTTATTTAAAATGTTGATTTTACTGATTGCAAACACTGCTTTTACTCATTAAGAAACCACTATTTTTTCTTAATTCAGAAATTTAATTTCACTAATTTCAGGAAAAACATTTCACTCATTTTTATTTGCATTTCACTATTTAAAATTTCATTTCCTAAACTGATTTAATCATTGGATTTAGTGAAAAGTGTCTCAAAACATTTGAATTTTAACGTGTTTAGAATCTATCCAAGATTGATCTTGTTCTAAAGGTCTTGATGTGACGAGTTCAAATATATAAAAACTTCCAAAAAAGGTGTTTTTATTTTAAAGATATGAACAATTTAAATTTTGAAATGAAAACTAAAAATGATGGATTTTGAGAGGAAGAGAGAGATGTTGTCAGACATGCATGTATCATAGTCTGTCGTGAGCAGCAAAGAGAGAGGCGCATGCATGTCATGAAGTGGACTGACATGATACGATGATATATTAGTGCGAACGACATGGTCTATATGTATATGACGAAGCATAGTTTGTATGCACTCGGATCTCCAGCATAACCAAGGACGGATGCATGCACCAGACCTCCCGTGCATGGGGGAATAGCTTTTTTGTGTAAACCCTAAGGGTAAAAAATAATAGTCCAAACATGAATGGGGGTCTTGTCTTGTAGCACGTGAAATGCAGCCTCTGCAAACACTTCAATCATGTGTGGCCGGCCCCTTTTCCTTGCAAGGGCAAAGCTCCTAGATGTTGTTTGTTGTTGGTAAATAACTAGATAGGTTGGACACGCTTCGCTGCGTTATTGATGTTGTTTGGTTTCTAAAAAAAATCACTTTGTTTCAGAATATAAGGTGTGTTACTTTTTGGAAAGTTAAAGCTTTTAGGTTTGATCAAATTTGTAGAGAAATATATTAAAATCTATAATATGAAATCAGTATATTTTTTCTATTCACCATGAAATGAATCTCCATACTTTTTTGTTTAATATTGTGGATGTCGATATTTTGCTCTGAACTTGTTCAAAGTTAAAGATATTTGACTTTCTAAACAACTAATACCCCTTATATTTTGGAACTGATGAAATATTTAGTTTGGCGAGTGGGGTAGATAATAGAGTTTGTTTTATTTTTAATTTATAATGCGATGATTAGTGGTCCTTTCGTGGTGTAATTCTTGTCTTATACATTAACCAACTTATATTTATTTGGAAAAAAAATTCATGTCGGTGGTTGCATGTATTATATTGGTGCTATCACATGGCGGCACTTCTTTTTTTAGGTGGTGGGAAGGTGAGTGTGATTGATATGTTTTTATAAGCCAGTTATTGCTGATTGATTTAAAAATCATTATTCCTATCAGAATCGTAAACTAAATTCAAAATTGAATACCTCGACTGAATGAAAAAAGTTCAAAATTAGTAAATATAGTGAATTAAAATAATTAGGTAGGAGAGCTTGAGAAATTATTGACCTGGTCAAAATCGGATGATTCGGTTCTAAATTGAATACCTTAATTAACTATGAGGCCTTGAAAATTAGAAAGAATAGTATATAGTATAAAATAATTAAATGCTAGAGATTTGAGAATTTATTTACCTTGTTAAAATTGGGGAAATGCTAATGGTCTGCCGGCTGATCTTGTCGAGAGTTCCGCCAGCAGTTAAGTCGTTAGATCGTCCTTAATCCGCATGTCCTCAAACAAGATCTTGCAACAGCAACGATATTGCAAACCACGTCAGCGGACGACAATGACAACCTAGACAAACTTTTTGAAACATCAGCTTTGTTGCAAAACGTCTGTTACAAAAAATATTTGCGATAAAAACTCTGTTGCGAAGAAAAAAAATCCCGCAACACAGCATGTGTTACGAAGAAGTTGTAGCATAACCTATGTTGCAAAAAGATCCGCAATATAACTTTTGTTGTAAATATTTCTGCAACAAGACCTGTGTTACAGAGTAGAAGAATATGTTGAGCCGTCAGATTGTGCCACATCTAACGCCCCGCGAGGCGGATCCACCGTCCGAGGCATAGCATCCCCCTTAAAATTGGGTGAGTTGAAGACCTCAATTGAATATGGGCTCATTAAAACTAGGACTTAGTGTTATGAAGAATAGCCAAGGTAGGGACTGGCGAAGCTTCCTGTTTTCTCGTTGAAGGGAAAATTTGTTTGTTGATGATTGGTGAACAAATTGAGTCCCGTAGCGATCAAAGAAGAGTCAAAATTAAACGCTTCTCTCGTTCACTTGAGCCAGAAAAATACTAGTACACCCGTCCACGGATAGTCTACAGAGATTATACGAAACATTCCAGAATATAATAAATCTTCCCCCTGAATCTTCCTTGTTCAACCAAAACCTCTCCAATCGGCTGGAAGCCATCCGTAGAACAAGGAAAGCCACGTACGCAACGCAAAGCAGCTACGTATGTAGTAGAACATGTGGCCTAGCTCAGTCCTGTTAATTTGTCGGTTCAACGTCAAACCACAAGACAACTCCTCCAGCCCTCTGGTCTTGAGTTTAGACTATAGAGCCATACATACTTGAACTCGTCCTCTTCTTATCATTCCGGCCGCCAGAGTCCAGGCCACTCATGTCGTCCATGGCCTACTGCAACCTTGCCGCCGGCGGCCTCATCATCTTCATACTCCTCCACGCGCCCTTCATTGTTGCTCAGACGATGACGGGAATCTGCGGCTACACCAGCGGCAATTACACGGCCAACAGTACGTACAGAGACAACATGCAGACTCTAGCCACCTCCCTCCCATATTCGGCCTCCAAGTCCCCCCTCCTTTTTGGCGCCAGCCAATCGGGCACCATTCCAGACGCCATCTACGCCCTCGCACTCTGCCGTGGCGACAGTAGCGCCTCCTACTGCGCTGTCTGTGTTGCTGGGGCCATCCGAAAGGCCCAAGATCGCTGCCCGCTCGTCAAGGAAGTGGTCGTGTACGCCGATCCCTGCAGCGTCCGCTTCTCCAACCGGGACTTCCCGTACAACCCCCTAGAAGACAACAGACCCAGTTTATACTCGTTCAACAGCAACAACGTCAGCGCAGTGGTGGCTCCGGCCTTCTTTGCAGCCGTCGGCCGACTTGTCAACGCAACCGCCAAGTACGCTGCCGCGGACCAGATTAGGCGGTTCGGCACGGGTGAGGCAGCGTTCAACAAGAATTACTCTAAGATTTATGCACTGGCGCAGTGCACCCCGGACCCATACATGACGGCCAGCGACTGCTGGACCTGCCTAATGAACATATCATCTTTGACCAAGCTCACAAATTTTTCCGGGAGTCGGGTCGGGCGTGTCTTTGGCCTGCGTTGCAACCTCCGGTTTGAGATGTACCCTTTCTTCAGCGGACAGGCGCTGGTGCATCTCCCGGACCCGTTTGCACCACCGCCTTCATCGGCCCCACAGCCATCCGGAGGCGAAACTGCAGGTGCACAAGGTTGTAAATTGACTCACTCAGCGTTCAACTCCTCAACCCTTCCAACTTAATTTGTCTTGTTTTGATACTTATGTTGTTTGGATTTGTTTGCAGAAACAAGGGGAGCTAGGAGAACTGCAATTGTAGTAGCCATTCTAGTTGTTATTTTCGCCGCCGTATTGATTACCTTGGTAACATGGCTTTATTTCTGGAGGCGGAGCAAGAAAGCAGCAGCAAAAGCACTACGACCAAGTAAATACTCTCTAAACATTTCAACTTACTGAAATTCAGAACCACAAGTAAAGAAGCACTTGATCTAACACCCAAGGGGAAACAGGGGTGTGGTTTAGCTGAATATGATCATTGCCAACCAAATCCCACTTAACATTGTATTGAAAAATGGAATAAATGCTAACAACTTGTAAGTGCATATAAAAAAGGTACTGCTGAATTCTACATAGTCAATTGTTTTCCTCAAAATAATATTATATTTAGTGTTTTTCTATTAAATGCAGCGCCATTGCTTTTCATTGCGATTAGTAGGAATAAAGTTTACAACCAGCCTTATAATTAGTTATTTACTCGTATTGTTGCTTGCACCTTTTATTTTATGTTTTTTTTATGGTTCTGATTGGTTCATCTCTCGTCTAGTCTACCCTGACTTACTTGGTAACAGAGGCTTTGCTGTTATTCTACAAATATTCTTGCATGCCTCATTGTTGTCTTGTCCCTTCCAACAGATGCAACTAGTTCGGATGACATTCCAAGCATTGATTCTCTCCTCATTGATCTCTCAACACTACAAGTCGCTACAGATGACTTCGCTGAGCACAAAAGGCTTGGCGAAGGAGGATTCGGTGTGGTCTACAAGGTGCCCCCATTGGCCAACCATATGCATCTCCATTGATTTTTACATTCATCCATTAGTAATTTCTGTTACCTGTATCCAGGGAGACCTACCAGAAGGCCAAGAAATAGCGGTGAAGAGGCTCTCCCAGACATCCAGGCAAGGGATTGAAGAGCTGAAAACTGAGCTGCTTTTAGTTGCTAAGCTGAATCACAAGAATCTTGTCAGGCTAGTTGGTGTCTGCTTGGAGAAGCATGAGAAAATACTTGTATATGAGTACATGCCTAATAGAAGCCTGGATACCTTTCTCTTTGGTGAGTACAATTTTTCCACTTGTTTTTCATGTAAAATATGTCAGACTAGGTAGCACTAGTGTTGTCAAAGACTCAAACTAAAGTCCAACTCTGAGCAATAAAACTTCCATCTCTATATTTTTTTAATCTTTATTGCTCGTGTGATAGATGCGAAGAAAGTCAAAGAGCTAGACTGGAGCAAGAGATTCAAGATTATAAATGGAATTACTCGTGGCTTACAATATCTTCATGAAGATTCTCAACTGAAGATAGTTCACCGAGACCTGAAAGCAAGCAATGTTCTTTTGGATTCTGATTACAATCCTAAGATTTCTGACTTCGGTTTAGCCAAGATATTCGGTGGGGATCAATCACAAATTTTCACTCATCGTATTGCTGGGACATAGTAAGTATGGTCAGCATTACTCTAGAAGATAATTATTTACCCTACTCCCTACGTACTGCCGTGAACTTTTGCATTCAAACGTTGTGCTCTTGTTTCAGTGGGTATATGTCGCCAGAATACGCAATGCGTGGTCAATATTCCACCAAGTCGGATGTTTTCAGCCTCGGCGTTTTGATTCTAGAGATCATTACTGGAAGAAGAAACTACAGCTCTGAGCAAGATGATCTCATAAACGTTGTGAGTCCATAGACTCATGAAGTATACTGTAATATTTTACTTTTTAAGAAAGACTGCACAATAATAAATCCACCAATATATTGCAGGCATGGGAGCACTGGACGGGGGAGAAAGCCATCGAGTTGATAGATAAATCGTTGAAAAACTATTGTCCAGTTGACCAGTTCTTGAAGTGCGTCCACATCGGGCTATTGTGTGTGCAGCAAAAACCCGCAGATAGGCCTTTGATGTCAGCGGTAAACTTCATGTTTAGCAGTAAGGATGTGCATCTCCCTTCCCCAACCAAACCAGCCTTTTGCATCCAGGAGATTGGTACCAGCTCTGAACCAAATCATGCAGGCAACGTAAAAAAAGCATCGTCAAATGAGGTGACCATCACAGAACTTGTGCCCAGATGAGACTTGATTGAGACCCGAACGAATTGGTCTTGCAAACCCTGTTTCGTTTGCTTGTCTATCATAAGTAAACCATTTTTTGGCTTTATCAACATAGATACATGTGCTCCCTGAACTGGTTCTCAATTACATGTGCGTTATGGAGAGGCAAAGAACTTTAATAGAGATGTATGATAAGGCGACTGATTTCTGAACTTGACAATTCTCACTATATATGCCTCCAAACAGAGATCACATCCTCTAGGAATACCATACCTCCGGAGAACCATGCCAATCAGCAATCAGCAACCATACCTCCCTTGAGTAGGAGCAACCCAGTGCAAGGTGCAATAGCATATCCTGTTAGAATTAATCTTGATCCTTTTGTTTCATGCATGAAGTTGAGTCGTGCCACTAGGAGCTGCGGCTGCGTATGACGTCAAGATGTGATTCACGTTACACATGCAAAGCTACTAGTAATTAGTTAGTTGCATGCATACGTAGTTAGTGGATGCGAGATACTAGCTAGCCTTGCATCATGGCCGTGTCTTGTGTATATCCTGGAGCAATTTCAAGAGATAGAGAAAGAGTCGTGTAGGTAGTTGGTTAGTGCTGTTAGTGGGCAAGTGTGACGTCCAGGATTTTCGTGAGTCCGTGGCACTAGGTGTCCAAGTCCTCTGTATAAATATCACTTGAATTAATGAGAAGAGCAGCCGGCTGAGGGCTGATTAAACAATGTAGCGTATGTGTGTATCATCAGGAGTAAAAAGCAAAGCTAGTTTCTCCATGGTGAGGTGTGTGTATGTGTGAGTTTCTTCTCAGGCGGGTGTGTGTTCATGAGAGAAGAAGATATATGTTCTTGAGAGGTAAAAGAAGAGCGGCGCTGTGAAGAAGCGGCGCCAACATATCCTCCGCTTGATGGCCGGTCCTGAGATTTCAGGGGCCCGGTGCGAAACTACAATTGGGTGCCTTCACGCCCTTAGTATAAATATCTAGTTACAAATCATTATATGTATATATAATTTGTATCAAATAAAACAATTGAGTGCATATCAAATATTTTTTTTTCGAAAAGGAGGATGACCCCGGTCTCTGCATCTGCAAGATATACATACATCTATTTTATTAATTATTCACAAAGACCTTACAAAATAGTACATGAAGCCTGAAGCCACCTTAGCAACAACTGTCGCTACTCATATCCACTTGATGAAGGGATCCGATAGTCCGAGCCTAATACCAAACAGACATCGCACAAATGCCTAACATCTAAAGCCGGATGTCCCAACCAAGCCAAATACCGGGTTTGGGATGCAAACCGGTCCGACACACTCATAGGTCATCGCCGCCATCTTCCACTGATCCATCTTCAAAGTAGGTATTGACGCATCAACCTTGCGAGGCCTGTCGTTGACGCCCCCACGACGCCAGACAACGCCTCCTTCCCGCGCACGTCCATCATCACACATCTGTTGCCGAGTCCATGCCGCACCATGCCGTCGAGACTCCACATCGTCAATGCATCACATGGAAACCGCTCCACCGTTGGAACCGTCCACTGGTCCCGCAAGCCAATGCACACCTCGAAGAATAACGCCCCCAAGGAGGGAACGACACAAGTGTGCCACCATCATCCGATCGACTGATCTTGGGTTTTCCCCGGAGGTAGCGGAAGGAGTTGGGAGCTTCTCCTCGATGAACCCTTCAAGAAGGAAACGACACCTAGGACGTCACCATCACCGGCTCTGGCCACCGGTCAAAGATCAGGTTTTCACCCGGATCTGTCCCATAAGCATCCAACTGACAACATGTGCACCGTCCAGACCGCCTACAAAGCCCCAGATCTGGCCAGCCAGATCCAGCAACCATCCACAACCGCACTGCCACCATGGAAGCCCTGACACACCGGCCATGACCTGCGTGTGCCACCATTGGAGCCTGGGAGGAGGGTCGCCACCCCACCAAGCCAAACCGTGAGGGCCGCTGAGAGGAATCCTGCGCGCTCGACGTCATCACTGATCTGATCTTATCCGGAGCCCAAGTCACCAGATTATCGGCACAAATCCGCCTTGGACAAGGACATCTCCATGCCATGCCACCGTGAGAGGCCTGAGCTTCACCTGCCACCACCGTCTAGGGCCGCTGCCACGGGTCGCCACCGTCAAGGAATCCTCCACGCCGCCGCATCACCTACGCCGGCGAGCCGCGGCACCGTGGCGCCCTATGCCGTGCCCATGCTCGAGGAGGACGGCCCGCACCGCCCCATCGTGCGAGGGGAAGAAGGCGCCCCGCCACCACCCGCGCCGGCCGGGCTTCGCCGTCCGCGCCCTTGGGCAATGGCGAGGGAGGGGGAGGCAGGAGGAGACGACCGGCGGTGGAGATCTGGGATCCCTCCCCGCCGCCTCGCAGGGGCGGCATGGGAGGGTTAGGGCGGAGATCAGATGGCGAAGGATTAGAGAGATATGAGTTCAAGCTTTGTGAGTGGAACTCATCGAGAGCTTAAAATGGGGAGAATTTTACTTCCCAGCCTCTGCACCAACTAGGGATGCATACAACCTTTTTAGTATGAGTACAAAGATAAACATGGTCCTCGGAATTTTTTTAAATGAGTATCAAGATATTTCTTGATGAGTAGTTTCACCACACACCAAACTTGATCCTCAATAAATGGGGGAAAACCCATGTGCATCACCTGTCAATTCTAGGAATTGAACTCGGGTCGTTAGGCTGCACAACCGCATGCCCAACCACCGAGCCAAGGTTCTCTTTGAAAAATTTATTAGATATTCCTTCAAAATTTTGTCCTAACATTCCGAGATGTAAAATCGCTAATGGTAGTATCAATATCAATGTCATCAGGCAATTATTTCTCAATGCATAATGTTGCCAAGCTGTTGTAACACTCTGTCAATTCTTTTCATTCTTGCTCATTCTAGTTGTCAGTTCATTCCAAGAATTCATGTTAGTATGATGGTCAACACTAGCTTCATGTTCTTTCAGTCTCTCATTAATATGCTTCCAATCACAAAACCCATCATGCCCCATTACACTCTTGCATTTGTCAGGATTTAAAAGCTTACAACAAAATCAAAACACTTTTTGAGAGTTTTGAAAATATAACCATTTCCTATCACGCATCTCTCCTGTGTACATTTTGAAGGAGTAATGCCTATACGGAAAATGTCTTGAGTTTTCAACCAAAATTTCGGAAAATGTCTTTAGTTTTCATCCAAAAAATATTTGGTGTTTTCTTCTTCCCTTTAAGCCCCTTTTCCAGTAGTATATCCCTCGCTTCCTTATCAAGATTACCCAACTTGCTTGGATCATAAATGTCCACAGTAATAATAGCAAATTCTGCCGCATATGAATTAAATATGGGGGAGTGATCACTCACATCGGTACCATCCATGTTGATGTCAACATCGTCTTCTGTAGGAGTATGGCCCTCATTTTGGCATTAGTTTGGTCCTCTGCAAGCAACTATCGCCAACTCGTCCGAAATTCTTGAAGTGCTCATACCGCTCTTATAAATATTTATTAGGAAGGTATGGTCTCAATGGTCCTTTGATCTCATCCACCTTCTTCTTCTTCTTCTTCCTGTTATCACACCCGTATGGATACTTTGTACACGAACCTGACTTGATGGTGCTGAAATTGAAAGGAACAGTTAGCTTCTCAAATCAGCACAAATCAAATTAGAACATTAGATTAATTACAGAAGATATATTCATCTAATATCATGACAAAATCTGCAAGGGCATAGTATAGTACGAGTACCTTGTCTGTGTAGTCTAATCTGGCTATGTGTGCGCAAAGATTTGGTCACCCTGAGAAAAAACAATTCCTATTGACCTGTTCGATCGGTCGAGAACTCAGAAATCGGGATTAGGAAATTGAAGAAGAAGATGCAAGGGGCAAAAGGCGCGCGTGAGGAGACATACGTGCCGCAGTGGTCGCGTCCTTGGTCAAGAGTTAGAGTTGAAGCCTTGAAGACGAAGACGATTAGATGAACAGAGATCAGACGACCGGACGATCCGAAGGAAAAGGAAATCATAATCATGCATGAATCAAGCGATTCCTTTTCTCTGCACGTCCTCTCGTACGTGGAAATATGGGCCAGGCCCATCATCTCTCCTTTTCTTTCCTAGCGTAGCACGCGAGAGTCACGAGAGGCTGTGTCGCACACCATTAAGAAAGACCGGTTCCCTCTCGCTAGGGTTTATGTTCTCCGGGAGGCGATCGCCGCCACCTTGGAGTTTGGCTGTCCCTGGTCACCCCACGTTCTAGCCGTCTCTCTCCGCTCCGATCGTTGACTGGGGACAGGAGGGGGCGACAGGACAGGCTGGGGGGCGGTCGTTAGGGTTCCTGCAACAAAACCCGATTGGATCTCCATCGGGCAAGTTAATCTTTATGTCGTCAGGCGAAACCCTAGGGTCTTTTGGGGTGGGCGATGTCGAGAGGATGATGCAAGAACTTGGGTTGAAGGAGGATGACCTTGATGATGTGGTGTTCAATGAAGAGGATGTCCCAGAGGATGCGGTGCGTTGGGTGGCGATCGCGAAGGTCAATACTGTCAAGACTTATAGCCAGACGTGGTTCTTCCGCAATATGAGATCTGCTTGGGACCTAGCTCGAGGTAAAATTTAAACCCTTGGAGGACAATATATACACCATACAATTCACCTGCCTTGGAGATTGGGAGAGGGTTATGAATGATGGACCTTGGCAATTCCGGGGAGACACTGTGATCATCAAAGCATATGATGGGGTAACTAAGCCAAGCACTATCAAGCTAGATTCTATTGAGATTTGGATTCAAATTCACGATGTCCCAGAGCTTTATGCACATCTAGTTTCGGCCCTTGCGGCGAGGGTGGGGGAAGTTCTGTTTGCGGAGCCCCCATCACAGGATTTTGCAGGAAATTTTCATCGGGTTTGGGTGAGAATAGACGTGACTAAACCCTTGAAGAACGCAGTGTCCATGATCAGAGGAGGGACTCGTCAAATTTATAGGGTGAAGTACGAGAAGCTGCCAGATTGGTGTGCTGTCTGCGGAAGATTGGGTCACCTGTATAAGGAGCATGGAACGGGGATTCATCCCCCGTCGGCGCTGGTATTCAGAGATCTCAAAGCGGCCTGGCACATGCAGACGGGGCGTGGCCCTGGCCGTGGCCATGGCCGTAGGGGAGGACGTCGAGGGGGGCAAAGTGGTGCCCGAAATCAGAACTTTGACACGGCTGGAGATGTGCATGAGGATTACGACAAGGGCGATGGAGATGGGCTTGAACTGGAAGCGAAGGGCAACTCATCGGACGCGATATCAGATACTGAGATGGACGATTCTTCCAGGAAGAGAGCAGGTGGTACTGAATCTGGTAACAGTCTGTTAGTATCCTCATCTGCGGCTGATCAAAAAGGAAACCAGCTGGCTATCGTGCCTTTGAGTGGCCTGGTTCTCAGTCCAAGCATGAAGAGAGACTCCAAGAGGACAAGGGTAACGAGTACGGGTAACCAAGTAAAAAATCTGGCGGGCTCCATTGAGGGGCGCCGCCAAGCCCAATGAGTGCCTTCTGTTGGAACTGTCATGGCGTGGGTAAACCTGCGACAGTTCGAGAGATTCGCGATTTCGCGTCTAAGTTTACCCCTACCGTGCTTTGTCTAGTCGAGACACAAATCGATGGGGCACGAGTAGAAGCTCTAGCTAGCACTCTTGGTTACGACAAAGCTTTTGCATTAGCAGTCAAGGAAGGAGCGGTGGTCTTGGAATGTTCTGGAATGAGACTATGGATGTAGAAATTCTAGGTGATTCAGCATATCATATAGATGCCATCATTACAGCTGGAGGTGAGGCACCTTGGCGGATCACCTGTGTGTATGGTGAGGCTCAGACTCATCTTAGGCACCAGACATGGGATGTTTTGAAAGGTATCAGCACGATAAGCAACCTGCCTTGGGTGTGCCTGGGGGACTTCAATGAGGTTTTGCGACCGGATGAACATCACGGAATAGCTAACAGAAGTAATTGTTGGAAATATGCCCTAGAGGCAATAATAAAATGGTTATTATTGTATTTCCTAGTTCATGATAATTGTCTATTATTCATGCTACAATTGTGTTAACCAGAAACCGTAATACATGTGTGAATACATAGACCATCACATGTCCCTAGTGAGCCTCTAGTTGGCTAGCTCGTTGATCAATAGATGGTCACGGTTTCATGACCATGGACATTGGATGTCGTTGATAACGGGATCACATCATTAGGAGAATGATGTGATGGACAAGACCCAATCCTAAGCATAGCACAAGATCGTGTAGTTCGTTTGCTAAAGCTTTTCAATGTCAAGTATCATTTCCTTAGACCATGAGATTGTGTAACTCCCGGATACCGTAGGAATGCTTTGGGTGTGCCAAACGTCACAACGTAACTGGGTGGCTATAAAGGTACGCTACGGGTATCTCCGAAAGTGTCTGTTGGGTTGACACGAATCAAGACTGGGATTTGTCACTCCGTGTGACGGAGAGGTATCTCTGGGCCCACTCGGTAAGACATCATCATAATGAGCTCAATGTGACTAAGGAGTTAGCCACGGGATGATGTGTTACGGAACGAGTAAAGAGACTTGCCGGTAACGAGATTGAACAAGGTATGGCGATACCGACGATCGAATCTCGGGCAAGTACCATACCGATAGACAAAGGGAATTGTATACGGGATTGATTGAATCCCTGACATCGTGGTTCATCCGATGAGATCATCGTGGAGTACGTGGGAGCCAACATGGGTATCCAGATCCCGCTGTTGGTTATTGGCCGGAGAGGTGTCTCGGTCATGTCTACGTGTCTCCCGAACCCGTAGGGTCTACACACTTAAGGTTCGATGACGCTAGGGTTATAGGGAAAAGGTATACGTGATTACCGAAGGTTGTTCGGAGTCCCGGATGAGATCCCGGACGTCACGAGGAGCTCCGGAATGGTCCGGAGGTAAAGATTGATATATAGGAAGTCCAGTTTTGGTCACCGGAAAGTTTTCGGGCTCATCGGTAGTGTACCGGGAGTGCCGGGAGGGTGCCGGAGGACCCCCGGGAGGGGTGTGACGACCAAAGGACCACATGGGCTGTTAGATAAAGTGTGCCAGCCCTTATTGGGCTGGGCAAGACTTTTGCTAAAGGCCCATGCGGCTGGAGATAAGGAGATAAGGCAAAAAGGATTTAAAAGGAGGAGATCCACCTCCCTTGTGGGAGGTGGACTCTCCCTTTAATTCAGCCGGCCATCTCCTCTTTGGAGTAGAGGCCAAGCCAGCCCTCCACGTCCCTCCTCCTATATATACTTGAGGTTTTGGATGTTTTGAGACAGGATTTGATCTCTCTCTCTCACGGCGAAGCCCTACCTCTCTTCTTCCTCCTCCGCAGCGCTTAGGCGAAGCCCTGTCGGAATACCTTGCTACTCCACCACCACCACGCCGTCGTGCTGCTGTTGGAGCCCTTCCCCAACCTCTCCTTCCTCCTTGCTGGATCAAGGTGTTGGAGACGTCACCGGGCTGCACGTGTGTTGAACGCGGAGGTGCCGTCCGTTCGGCACTTGATCGGATCTACCGCGATCTGAATCGCTGCGAGTACGACTCCATCAACCGCGTTCTTGTAACGCTTCCGCTTAGCGATCTTCAAAGGTATGAAGATGCAATCTCTCCCCTCTCGTTGCTGGTTTCTCCATAGATAGATCTTGGTGAACGTAGGAAAAATTTGATTTACTACTACGTCTCCCAACAGTGGTATCAGAGCTAGGTCTATGCGTAGAATCTATGCACGAGTAGAACACAAAGCAGTTGTGGGCGTCGAGTTTGTTAATTTGCTTGCCGCTACTAGTCTTATCTTGATTCGGCGGTATTGTGGGATGAAGCGGCCCGGACCAACTTTACACGTACGCTTACGTGAGACCGGTTCCACCGCCTGACATGCACTAGATGCATAAGGTGGCTAGCGGGTGTCTGTCTCTCCTACCTTAGTCGGATCGGATTCGATGAAAAGGGTCCTTATGAAGGGTAAATAGCAATTGGCAAATCACGTTGTGGTGTTGACGTAGGTAAGAAACGTTCTTGCTAGTAACCTATAGCAGCCACGTAAAAAACTTGCAACTACAAATTAGAGGACGTCTAACTTGTTTTTGCAGCATGTGCCTTGTGATGTGATATGGCCAAAGGATGTGATGTGATGCATTGTGATGTATGAATTGATCATGTTCTTGTAATAGGATTCACGACTTGCATGTCGATGATTATGACAACCGGCAGGAGCCATAGGAGTTATCTTATTTATTGTATGACCTGCGTGTCAATCATAAACGCCATGTAATTACTTTACTTTATTGCTAAGCGTTAGCCATAGTAGTAGAAGTAATAGTTGGCGAGACAACTTCATGAAGACACAATGATGGAGATCATGATGATGGAGATCATGGTGTCGTGCCGGTGACAGTGATGATCATGGTGCCCCGAAGATGGAGATCATAGGAGCAAAATGATATTGGCCATATCATGTCACTATATTGATTGCATGTGATGTTTATCATGTTTACATCTTATTTGCTTAGAACGACGGTAGTAAATAAGATGATCTCTCAATAAAATTTCAAGAGAAGTGTTCACCCTAACTGTGCACCGTTGCTAAGGATCGTTGTTCCGAAGCACCACGTGATGATCGGGTGTGATAGGTTCTAACGTTCGCATACAACGGGTGTAAGCCAGATTTACACACGCGAAACACTTAGGTTGACTTGACGAGCCTAGCATGTACAGACATGGCCTCGGAACACGGAAGACCGAAAGGTCGAACATGAGTCGTATAGAAGATACGATCAACATGAAGATGTTCACCATGGATGACTAGTCCGTCTCACGTGATGATCGGACACGGGCTAGTTGACATGGATCATGTATCACTTGGAAGACTAGAGAGATGTCTGTCTAAGTGGGAGTTCATTAATTTGATTAAGTGAACTTAATTATCATGAACTTAGTCTAAAATTGTCTTTACAATCTATGATGTAGATCCAATGGCCAACGCGAATGTCACCCTCAATTTCAACGCGTTCCTAGAGAAAACCAAGCTGAAAGATGATGGAAGCAACTATGCGGACTGGGTCCGTAGCTTGAGGATCATCCTCATAGCTTCCAAGAGATTGTATGTCCTAGATGCACCGCTAGGTGACGCACCCGTTCTCCCAGCGGAACAAGATGTTATGAACACTTGGCAATCACGCTGCGATGATTACTCCCTTGTTCAATGCGGCATGCTTTATAGTCTAGAACCGGGGCTCCAAAAGCGTTTTGAGCAACACGGAGCATATGAGATGTTCCAGGAGCTGAAACTGGTTTTTCAAGCTCATGCCCGGGTCGAGAGATATGATGTCTCCGACAAGTTCTTCAGCTGTAAGATGGAGGAGCATAGTTCTGTCAGTGAGCACATCCTCAAGATGTCTGGGCTACACAGCCGCTTGACTCAGCTGGGGGTTAATATCCCGGATGACTCGGTCATTGACAGAATCCTCCAGTCGCTTCCACCTAGCTTCAAGAGCTTTGTGATGAACTACAACATGCAAGGTATGGAGAAGTCCATTCCTGAGTTGTACTCGATGCTGAAATCAGCGGAGGTCGATATCAAAAAGGAGCATCAAGTGTTGATGGTGAATAAGACCACTAGTTTCAAGAAAGGCAAGGGTAAGAAGAACTTCAAGAAGGACGGCAAAGCTGTTGCCGCGCCCGGTAAGCAAGTTGCCGGGAAGAAGAAGAAAAATGGACCCAAGCCTGAGACTGAGTGCTTTTATTGCAAGGGTACCGGTCACTGGAAGCGGAACTGCCCCAAGTATTTAGCGGATAAGAAGGACGGCAACATTAAAGGTATATGTGATATACTTGTTATTGATGTGTACTTGACCAGCGCTCGTAGTAGCTCCTGGGTATTTGATACCGGTGCAGTTGCTCACATTTGTAACTCCAAGCAGGAGTTGCGGAATAAGCGGAGGCTGGCCAAGGATGAGGTGACGATGCGTGTCGGGAATGGTTCCAAGGTCGATGTGATCGCCGTCGGCACGTTACCTCTACATCTACCTTCGGGATTAGTTTTAAACCTTAATAATTGTTATTTAGTACCAGCTTTGAGCATGAACATTGTATCTGGATCTCGCTTGATGCGAGATGGCTACTCATTTAAATCCGAGAATAATGGTTGTTCTATTTATATGAGAGAAATGTTTTATGCTCATGCCCCGCTGGTCAATGGTTTATTTTTGATGAATCTCGAACGTGATGTTACACATGTCCATAGTGTGAGTACCAAAAAGTGTAAAGTTGATAACTATAGTCCCACTTACATGTGGCACTGCCGTCTTGGCCATATTGGTGTCAAACGCATGAAGAAGCTCCATGCTGATGGAATTTTGGAGTCACTTGATTTCGAATCATTTGACACATGCGAACCATGCCTCATGGGCAAGATGACCAAGACTCCGTTCTCCGGAACAATGGAGCGAGCAACTGACTTGTTGGAAATAATACATACCGATGTATGCGGTCCAATGAGCGTCGAGGCTCGCGGTGGCTACCGTTATGTTCTCACCCTCACTGATGACTTGAGTAGATATGGTTATGTCTACTTAATGAAACACAAGTCTGAAACTTTTGAAAGGTTCAAGGAATTTCAGAGTGAGGTCGAGAATCAACGTGACAGGAAAATAAAATGCCTACGATCTGATCGTGGCGGAGAATATTTAAGTCACGAGTTTGGCACGCACCTTAGGAAATGTGGAATTGTTTCACAACTCACGCCGCCCGGCACACCCCAGCGAAATGGTGTGTCTGAACGTCGTAATCGCACTCTATTGGATATGGTGCGATCTATGATGTCTCTTACCGACTTACCGCTATCATTTTGGGGATATGCATTAGAGACTGCCGCATTCACTTTAAATAGGGCACCGTCTAAATCCGTTGAGACGACACCGTATGAATTGTGGTTTGGAAAGAAACCTAAGCTGTCGTTTCTAAAAGTTTGGGGATGCGATGCTTATGTGAAGAAACTTCAACCTGAGAAGCTCGAACCCAAAGCGGAAAAGTGCGTCTTCATAGGATATCCCAAGGAGACTATTGGGTATACCTTCTACCTACGATCCGAAGGCAAAGTCTTTGTTGCCAAGAATGGATCCTTTCTCGAGAAAGAGTTTCTCTCGAAAGAAGTAAGTGGGAGGAAAATAGAACTTGATGAGGAAATTGTACCTCCACTCGAACCGGAGAGTAGCGCAGCACAGGAAGTTGTTTCTGTGGAGCCTACACCGGCTAGAGAGGAAGTTAATGATGATGATCATGAAACTTCAGATCAAGTTGCTATTCGAAGGTCCACCAGGACACGTTCCGCACCAGAGTGGTACGGCAATCCTGTCCTAAAGATCATGTTGTTGGACAACGGTGAACCTTCGAACTATGAAGAAGCGATGACGGGCCCGGATTCCAACAAATGGCTTGAGGCCATGAAATCCGAGATAGGATCCATGTATGAGAACAAAGTATGGACTTTGGTGGACTTGCCTAATGATAAGCGAGCCATTGAAAACAAATGGATCTTTAAGAAGAAGACTGACGCGGACGGTAATGTCACCGCCTATAAAGCTCGGCTTGTCGCTAAGGGTTATCGACAAGTTCAAGGAGTTGACTACGATGAGACTTTTTCACCCGTAGCGATGCTAAAGTCAGTCCGAATCATGTTAGCAGTTGCCGCATTTTATGATTATGAGATCTGGCAAATGGACGTCAAAACGGCATTCCTTAATGGCTTCCTCAAGGAAGAACTGTATATGATGCAGCCGGAAGGTTTTGTCGATCCTAAAGATGCTAACAAGGTATGCAAGCTCCAGCGCTCCATCTATGGGCTGGTGCAAGCATCTCGGAGTTGGAACATTCGCTTTAATGAGGTGATTAAAGCGTTTGGGTTTGTACAGGTTTATGGAGAACCTTGTATTTACAAGAAAGTGAGTGGGAGCTCTATAGCATTTCTTATATTGTATGTTGATGACATGCTGATAATGGGAAATAATATAGAACTCTTGGAAAGTATCAAGGCCTACTTGAATAAGTGTTTTTCAATGAAGGACCTTGGAGAAGCTGCTTACATATTAGGTATTAAGATCTATAGAGATAGATCGAAACGCCTCATTGGTCTTTCACAAAGCACATACCTTGAAAAGATATTGAAGAAGTTCAATATGCATCAGTCCAAGAAGGGGTTCTTCCCTGTGTTGCAAGGTGTGAGATTGAGTACGACTCAATGCCCGACCACGGCAAAGGATAGAGAAGAGATGAGTGTCATCCCCTATGCTTCAGCCATAGGCTCTATCATGTATGCCATGCTGTGTACCAGACCTGATGTGAACCTTGCCATAAGTTTGGTAGAGAGGTACCAAAGTGATCCCGGAGCGGAACACTGGACAGCGGTCAAGAATATCCTGAAGTACCTGAAAAGGACAAAGGACATGTTTCTCATATATGGAGGTGCCGAAGAGCTCGTCGTAAAGGGTTACGTCGACGCTAGCTTCGACACAGATCCGGACGACTCTAAGTCGCAAACCGGATACGTGTATATTTTGAATGGAGGGGCAGTCAGCTGGAGTAGCAGCAAGCAAAGCGTCGTGGCGGCATCTACATGTGAAGCGGAGTACATAGCTGCTTCGGAAGCAGCAAAGGAGGGAGTCTGGATGAAGGAGTTCATCACCGACCTAGGAGTGATTCCAAATGCGTCGGGCCCGATGACTCTACTCTGTGACAACACTGGAGCTATTGCCCTTGCGAAGGAGCCCAGGTTTCACAAGAAGACAAGACACATCAAGCGCCGCTTCAACTCCATCCGTGATTACATTCAGGAGGGAGACATAGATATTTGTAAAGTGCATACGGATCTGAATGTCGCAGATCCGTTGACTAAACCTCTCTCACGAGCAAAACATGATCAACACCAGAACGCTATGGGTGTTCGATTCATCACAATGTAACTAGATTATTGACTCTAGTGCAAGTGGGAGACTGTTGGAAATATGCCCTAGAGGCAATAATAAAATGGTTATTATTGTATTTCCTAGTTCATGATAATTGTCTATTATTCATGCTACAATTGTGTTAACCAGAAACCGTAATACATGTGTGAATACATAGACCATCACATGTCCCTAGTGAGCCTCTAGTTGGCTAGCTCGTTGATCAATAGATGGTCACGGTTTCATGACCATGGACATTGGATGTCGTTGATAACGGGATCACATCATTAGGAGAATGATGTGATGGACAAGACCCAATCCTAAGCATAGCACAAGATCGTGTAGTTCGTTTGCTAAAGCTTTTCAATGTCAAGTATCATTTCCTTAGACCATGAGATTGTGTAACTCCCGGATACCGTAGGAATGCTTTGGGTGTGCCAAACGTCACAACGTAACTGGGTGGCTATAAAGGTACGCTACGGGTATCTCCGAAAGTGTCTGTTGGGTTGACACGAATCAAGACTGGGATTTGTCACTCCGTGTGACGGAGAGGTATCTCTGGGCCCACTCGGTAAGACATCATCATAATGAGCTCAATGTGACTAAGGAGTTAGCCACGGGATGATGTGTTACGGAACGAGTAAAGAGACTTGCCGGTAACGAGATTGAACAAGGTATGGCGATACCGACGATCGAATCTCGGGCAAGTACCATACCGATAGACAAAGGGAATTGTATACGGGATTGATTGAATCCCTGACATCGTGGTTCATCCGATGAGATCATCGTGGAGTACGTGGGAGCCAACATGGGTATCCAGATCCCGCTGTTGGTTATTGGCCGGAGAGGTGTCTCGGTCATGTCTACGTGTCTCCCGAACCCGTAGGGTCTACACACTTAAGGTTCGATGACGCTAGGGTTATAGGGAAAAGGTATACGTGATTACCGAAGGTTGTTCGGAGTCCCGGATGAGATCCCGGACGTCACGAGGAGCTCCGGAATGGTCCGGAGGTAAAGATTGATATATAGGAAGTCCAGTTTTGGTCACCGGAAAGTTTTCGGGCTCATCGGTAGTGTACCGGGAGTGCCGGGAGGGTGCCGGAGGACCCCCGGGAGGGGTGTGACGACCAAAGGACCACATGGGCTGTTAGATAAAGTGTGCCAGCCCTTATTGGGCTGGGCAAGACTTTTGCTAAAGGCCCATGCGGCTGGAGATAAGGAGATAAGGCAAAAAGGATTTAAAAGGAGGAGATCCACCTCCCTTGTGGGAGGTGGACTCTCCCTTTAATTCAGCCGGCCATCTCCTCTTTGGAGTAGAGGCCAAGCCAGCCCTCCACGTCCCTCCTCCTATATATACTTGAGGTTTTGGATGTTTTGAGACAGGATTTGATCTCTCTCTCTCACGGCGAAGCCCTACCTCTCTTCTTCCTCCTCCGCAGCGCTTAGGCGAAGCCCTGTCGGAATACCTTGCTACTCCACCACCACCACGCCGTCGTGCTGCTGTTGGAGCCCTTCCCCAACATCTCCTTCCTCCTTGCTGGATCAAGGTGTTGGAGACGTCACCGGGCTGCACGTGTGTTGAACGCGGAGGTGCCGTCCGTTCGGCACTTGATCGGATCTACCGCGATCTGAATCGCTGCGAGTACGACTCCATCAACCGCGTTCTTGTAACGCTTCCGCTTAGCGATCTTCAAAGGTATGAAGATGCAATCTCTCCCCTCTCGTTGCTGGTTTCTCCATAGATAGATCTTGGTGAACGTAGGAAAATTTTGATTTACTACTACGTCTCCCAACAGTAATGCACATATACAAGCGTTTCGGGATGTGGTCGATGTTTGTATGATGATGGATGTGGGCTACCATGGTCGCCCGTGGACTTTTGAGAAGAAGGTTTCTGGAGGGTCTTATGCAAGGGTCAGGTTGGACCGTGCGCTGGCCTCTGCTAGTTGGATGGCTCGCTTCCCACAAGCCAGGCTCACACATCTGGCGGCAGCAACTTCAGATCATGGCCCGATCCTGCTGACATATGCGGGTGATCAAAGCAACAGGGCGAAAAGGGACTTTAAATATGAGACGATGTGGGAGACCCATGAATCTTGGCGGGAAAAGATCACCTACACATGGAATAATGCGCCACCAGGGTATGGGGTGGGTGACTTCAGGGACAAACTACTTTCTATCAGCAAGGATATCTCTGTTTGGAGTAGAGATACTTTTGGAAGTGTTCGAAAAGAGATAAAGAAGATAAAAGATCAATTGGAAAGGCTTCGGGATGATCCAGCAAGGGTTGGACCTCAGCATGTGGGGCTCAAGTTAAATGAACGGCTAGTGGAATTATATCACAGGGAGGAGCTGATGTGGCGCCAACGGTCTCGCTTGGAGTGGCTCTCGGCTGGGGACAGAAACACCAAGTTCTTTCATATGCGTGCTAGCATGCGTCGTAAAAAGAACATGATCAAAGCACTCTCGAACGCACTCGGGGTGACAACGGAGGATCCACTGGAGCTGAGAGCAATGGTCCAAGATTTTTATAAAATGTTGTACAGTTCAGAGGGGGTGTGGGGTATGGAAGAAGTGTTATGCCATGTACCCACAAAGGTTACCCCAGCGATGAACGACATTTTATGTGCACCATATACTA
Source organism: Hordeum marinum (assembly GCA_022496015.1). Classification (NCBI taxonomy): domain Eukaryota; kingdom Viridiplantae; phylum Streptophyta; class Magnoliopsida; order Poales; family Poaceae; genus Hordeum; species Hordeum marinum. The sequence goes on from CM039674.1 coordinate 543,717,511, forward strand.
ACGAGGAGGTAAAAACTGCGCTGTTTCAGATGTTTCCAACCAAAGCACCGGGGCCCGACGGTTTCCCTGCACACTTTTACCAGAGGCACTAGGATCTCTGTGGTGAGGAGGTCACAACTGTGGTGCTGCGCTTTATAAGGGGGGAGGAGAGCCCTGAAGGGGTGAATGACACAGTTCTAGTCCTTATTCCAAAGGTATCCAATCCATCATCACTGGCGCAATTTAGGCCGATAAGCCTTTGTAATGTCTTGTACAAAACCCCGTCCGTAATAAGCGCATTCCGCTAGCCACCTCGATGAGCTACCTCAAGTGGAAGCTTTCCAGCACGAAAATTAAAGGACACAACGGCAACTGTAAAATGTAAATCAAATTTAAAACGCAAATCATTTTTCAAAATTCTACAATTGTAAACACATTTAAACACTTTTTCAAAAGAAGTAAACAAATTTGAAATTCTAAAATTCTCAGAATTTCTAAAATTGAATAGGAGAACATTTTTCGAAAATTACAAACAATTTTTTGAAAATACAACCATTTTTTGAAACCATGAACAAATTATACTATTATGAACATCTTTAGAATTGTGAACCAATTTTAAAACAAGAACAAATTTCAAATTCGTGAACAAAATTATTAATTGTGAACATTTTGCCAATTGTGAAAAAAATTCGAAACCGCAAACATTTTTTGAATTGTGAACAAAATTTTGAAACATGAACAAATTTAAAATTCTTGAAAAAAATTATAAAATTATGAACATCTTTCAAATTGTGAATAAATTTTGAAACCGTGAACATTTTTCGAATTGTGAACAAATTTAAAATTAGTGAGCAAAATTATAAAACTGTGAACTTTTTTTGAATTGTGAATAAATTTTGAAACCACAAACCTTTTCCAAATAGATAGTGAACAAATTTTGAAACATGAACAAATATAAAATTCATGAAGAAAATTGTAAAACTGTGAAACATTTTAGAATTGTGAACAAATTTCAAATTAGTGAACAAAATTATCAAACTCTGAACATTTTTCGATTTGTGAATTTATTTGAAACCACAAACATTTTCCAAATAGACAGTGAACAAATTTTGAAACATGAACAAATTTTAAATTCATGATCAAAATTATTAAACAGTAAAATATTTTTCGAATTGTGAATAAAATTATAAAACTGTGAACATTTTTGGATTTGTGAATAAAATTTAAAACCACAAACATTTTCCACATAGATAGTGAACAAATTTTGAAACATGAACAAAATTTAAATTCGTGAACAAAATGATAAAACTAAGAAACAGTTTTTTAATTGTGAACAAAGTTTGAAACGTGAACAAATTTCAAATTCATGAAGAAAATTATAAAATTGTGTACAGTTTTTGAATCGTGAACCAATTTTAAAACCGTGAACATTTTTTTGAATTGTGAATAAACTTTGAAGCATGAACATTTTTAAAATTGTGAATTTGTTTTAAAAAATGAACGAATTTTGAAACTATGAACATTTGTGAAAATATAAAACTTGACAAAAAAAGAAAAAGAAAAAAAGAAAAAAGAATACAAGCAGGAGAGAAAAGAAAAAAGGAAACAGGAAAAGGATAAAAACGAAAAATGAAAAGAAACTGAAAAAACGGTTCAGGAACCTTCTAGAAGATTTCCAAAAGCCGGAAAAACCGACTGGAACCTTCCAGCAGGTTCCCAAAACCAGAATCTGTTGTACGCTTTTGATGGGCCGGCCCATCTCGATGGATCGCTTCGTCCGCGCGTGCGATACCCCCCGACAACTGGACGCAGAATGCGTGAAATAACATTTTCCCGTTGAGTCTCACTTCAATGTTTCTTCACTTGAAGTATATACGCTTGTACTGTACCCAACGTACACATGCCTGGGAGGAGGCCCTTGACATTTGGGGGGCCAGGGAAGCGCCCCGTTCGCCCCCCCCCCTTAGGGTCGGCCTTCTTGATCACACAAGGAGCATAGGTAGTTCTTGATGGAGAGGTTGTTGTTGGCGAGTATTCATCAATGCAGAAGCAGCCATCCAAATAAACGGCATTTGGTTTCTACCTTGGCCTTCCATATCTACCTTGACCATTGACCATTGAATTTTCTAAACAAAGTTCATATTATTTTTCTAAATCGCAAATTTCGACAAAAGTTGTTTACGAGTTTACAAAGTTGTTCGTGAACCCAAAATAAGTTCACATATGTAAAAAAAAGTTTAGGGTTTGAAGAACAAAACCACTGATTTGAAAAAATTCAATGGATTTGGAAAAAAATCACAAGGTTCCAAAAAAATATCCTTGTATTCAGAAAAACTCCACAAATTTGGTGAATTTGAAAAATGTTTCCGAAATGAAATAGAGTTAGCGGGTCTAAAAAACTGTTGACAAATTTGGAAAAATAAATAATGGATTTTAAAAGTATAGCTATTTTTTAAACACGAATTAAAAAAAACAGGTCACGAATTGAAGAAATTATTACTAAATGTGTGACACTTATTTTAGGACGGAGGGAGTATTAAGTTGAACATTTGGTCCATAAAAATGAGCGCTATGTGATGGATGCTGGCCCAAGTTTCTCAGCAGTCTGACGTCAGCCAGCCCACGAGAGCCCGGCCCATGATTGCGCCTCCAAAAAGATGGCCTCCTCTCCTCCTCATCCGGAGACAGACAGAGTGACAGACAGCTCCTCCTCTCTGCCGATAAGGCTCCTGCTCTGCTCTGCTCCCCCGCGCTCCGGCTCCGATTCCGGCGAGCGCCGGCGAGATGGAGGCGGCGATGGGGACGCTAGGCTCGCAGTCCCCGCTCTCCTTCTCCTCCAGCCTCTGGTAAATCCCCCCCTCTCATCCCCCCCGCGCCGCCGCGCCGAAGACAACAACCACGTGTTGCGCCTAGAATTCGCGGGTTAATCTGGTTTGGATAGTTTTCCTCTGCTTGAGCGCGAATCCAATGTTAACCAACCGGGCTTGTCTTGTACAGTATGTTTCATTCCTAATATAATATGCATATGCTAGCTCTGTGGTTAGTCGCTGGAGCGACGGGTGCGTTGTTCGCTCAACAACATGTACTAGCTTACGGAGTATGTTGCAATTTGGCTCTGCAATTTTGTTGCTGCATGTAGAGACTGAGTTGATACAAGGAATTCTATCATTCCTTCGGTTTGATCCTAGGCGAAACTTTAAACAGGAGCCAGATATGTCATATGGTAGTACTCCCTCCCTCCGGAAATAAGTGTCGTTGCTTTAGTACAAAATTTGTACTAACTTAGTACTACCTCTGTTCATAAATATAAGACGTTTTGGTAGTTTAGATTGGACTGCCAAAACGTCTTATATTTATGAACAGAGGGAGTAGTAATTTTGCGACACTTATTTTGGGACGGAAGGAGTACATACATGGTAATGGCATATGCGTTTTGCTTGAAAAAAAAAGAGGGTTCATTTCATTAAATTGCCTTAACCTTTTGAAACATGTTTCATGGTGTCAGCAACGCAAAGACATCCTGCGGCTGGCCCGTTTACAACGTGAAGAAGGTCGAGGGCAGTCAGAGGCTCGACGTGGTCTGCCATGGAATGTTGGCTCCCAGGAAGTTTGTGCGCAAGAAGAGAGAAGAGGAGATTTTCAAGGACACTGATGATGAGGCCAAGCAAAAGAGCTGGAGGAAAATGATGAGTGAGATAGAGGAGTCTGGATCGGCCGTGTCTTCCATTCTCAAGACTCAACGAAACACAATGGGGACGCTCCCAAGGGACACTGTTCTTGGGACTCTTGTCCGGTTCAAACAGCTCAAAAAATGGGATCTGGTCAGCGAGGTATGCATGCGCTTGCTTGCAGCGTATTAATACACGAGCAATAATATGCTTTCAGGACTCTGAAATGTTTAAATGTCAGCAGTGCCCTTCCTTTCTTTCCTTCTTCAGATTCTTGAATGGCTTCGAATGCAACATTGGTGGGACTTCAGCGAGATGGACTTTTTAATGCTTGTCACAGCTTACGGAAAGCTGGGAGATTTCACCAGGGCGGAGAGGGTCCTCAAGTACATGAACAAGAAAGGTTACCGGCCAACTGTGATATCTCAGACCGCTCTCATGGAGGCATATGGAAGAGCCAAGCAGTACAGAAAGGCCGAGGCTGTGTTTCATAAGATGCAGACGTCAGGCCCTGAACCATCACCCATTACATATCAAATCATTCTGAAATCGCTTGTTGAGGTGCGCATTTAATCAACCTCACGCATTTTATGCCATCCAATGTTTCAGTCACTATGATAATTGGGAAACTAGTCCTGTGTTCAACAATTACTCTTTTGCCAAATTCAGTGGTAATACCGCCTTTTACTACTTTGATTCAGCATAATGCACCATGATTCTATGATTTGTATGCTCTTTAATTTGCTCTGTTATTAATATTTCCTGCTTTTAGCCCATGCACCTATCAAACAATTAAACATATTTATAGCAGTTCCTTGAACTGCCGTACCTTGGTCCGTAACAAATGTGTTTGGGGTTGCTGACAGGGCGACAAATATAAGGAAGCTGAAGCTATTTTCGAGGACCTTCTTAATGAAAAAAGAGCTTCTTTTAAACCAGACCAGAAGATGTTTCATATGATGATCTATATGTACAAGAAGGCTGGGGACTATACCCAAGCGCGTAAGCTATTCGCGCAGATGCCCGAGAGAGGAATCCCACAGTCTACAGTGACTTTTAATAGTTTGATGTCATTTGAAGCAGACTATAAGGAAGTTTCAAGTATTTATGATCAGGTGCTTCCCCAGATTAACTCAACAATCAGCATAACTTTAAGATATAAACGTGTTTACTTATCTTTCCTAACAAATGGCATAAATTTTAGATGCAAAGAGCCGGACTAAAACCAGATGTTGTGAGCTATTCTCTGCTCATCAAAGCTTATGGGAAAGCTAGGAGGGAAGATGAAGCATTGGCGGTGTTTGAAGAGATGCTTGATGCTGGAATAAGGTTCGATTTTATTTTAGCGCGCTGAGACTTGAGAATTGGTAATTGCTGGCTTGTGTAATGATGATTCCTGTCGTTGGCAAAATTTTGGTTAAAGTCATAAGTCTGTCATGTTTAAGCTGCATGTGAGCGCTTCATACATGTGCAACCTGAGTTACAGTCGCTAGATTGGGTTGCATGGCCATGAATTCTTGTTCTGCCATGTTATGGTGGTCAAGCGCATCTTTTCAGGTCCTAATAATAGTAGGAAGTAAATTCGGTGCTGTTTAAAGAAACCAAGTCCTCTGTTAAATGCTCAAATTTAAAGAAATATGCGAAGTTCATCACATTCCAGCTGAAGAAGAGTCTTCAGATTAGTGTTTTCTTATAGGAAGTAATCCAGAATATGCTATTGGTGATCTCATTGGATGTTACTTGTCCAGGCCAACACGCAAATCATACAACATCTTGCTTGACGCGTTCGCAGTATCTGGATTAGTAGAAGAGGCTCGAACAGTTTTCAAGACTATGAGAAGACACAGGTATGTATGACTTGCATTCTTTAATTTAAAAGAACTTCAGAACGGTGCATCTGCTGGTTTCTTACCTGGTCACACCATTTGCTTGCGCAGGGTTGAGCCTGACCTCTGCTCTTACACAACAATGCTCTTAGCTTACGTAAATGCTTCTGATATGGACGGGGCTGAGAAATTTTTCCGTCGTATCAAAGACGATGGTTTGAGGCCAAATGTTGTTGCCTATGGAACTTTGATGAAAGGCTACTCGAAATTGGATGATGTTGAGAAAGTAATGCGGGTTTATGAGCGAATGCGGATGCAGGGTGTTGAACCTAATCAGACCATCTTTACAACCATCATGGATGTACATGGCAGGAACTCAGATTTCGGAAATGCTGTCATTTGGTTCAACGAAATGGAAACACGTGGATACCCACCAGACAAGAAAGCGAAGAACATCCTGCTTTCTCTCGCTAAAACACCTGAAGAACAAGAAGAAGCGAATGAGTTGACGGGGAACGGTGAGGTTCAGCTGGAAGTAAAACCCAACGGCATGCCTGCCGGTTTAGGTACCAATGGTGCTGCTGGCGTGCATGAAGCTGGGCTAACTGATACTGCACGTCATGACTCCTTAAATGGCGCATCCACGAGTGATCTAAATGGTGGAAATGGGGCCAGGAGCAGTGGTTTTGAGGATGAAGACGACGATGACGACGATTATGACGAGGAAATGGATGATGATGAGTTAGATTTAGTTTCTTTCAAAGATAAGCGAGAACTAAATTTTGCGACTTGATATGTCTAAAGCATTGGTGTATATTTTCTTGTTGCAAAACTTATGATAGATTTTCCTATAAAAGAGGACTTTGTGGCATTCTCAAAATATGTCAATACAGCTGGCCTGAATGATATTTTTGCCTAGCTATATATGCCCAGTGTTATAAGCGAATCAAACCAGTGGTGGATGCCTGTGGCGGAACCGGCATTATTTATCAGGTAAGTTGTTACTTTTTCGGTTGATTTCAGAGAAATGCTGACCATTCTTATGTTCTATAAGGATTACATTCGTTTGTATCAAAAAAACATGGACTTGTGTACGGTGAAAAGATGGAACCAGTTGCAACTTTGTATCAAGTACTTCAGTTTTACCCACACAAAAAAGAAAAGAAAGTACTTCAGTTTTGTCTATGGAACCCTTTTCTTTAGCTCAGGATATACAATGTTTTTTCTATGAGTATTTAGGAATGATGGTGTGTTTGCGATGAAAGAAAATTGGATAGTAATTAGAGGTTGTTTTTTCCCAACTAATTTTCCCAAAGTTACTCCTATCATTTTTTCTTAAGAATCTGTTGTGACAAACTATTCATGATAGTATGGCTTTATTTTGGGTTGAAAAGGTGGATTCCCTGGCCTTTGCATACGATGCACATAATCATACTTTCTCCCTGCAAAGTTAATATAAAATTGAGTTATTTATTTTGAAACGAAGGATGTATTTATTAAGGTCGAGTGCTCCTTCGTAGATCCTCTAGCGACAACTACGAGCACTTAAGCGAGCCGAAGACACGCCATCGTCATCGCCCCTCTCTCGCCCCATAGAAGGTCTACGAAGGAGCACTGAAGCGGGCACAGCTTTCTGTAGTAGATTGTCGGAAGTCATCGTGCTAAGACCCCATATGGCCAACACATTAGAACAACAACCGTCGCCGATGAAGAGAAGCTTAGATTGAGAGGATTGAACCTAAAGACACATGAACAAAGACGAACAAAGACTAGATCCTAGCAGATACACCAAAGACAACCACCGACCGAATCCCGGAAAATCCATCGGAGACAAACCTCCACACGTCCTCCGACGATGCTAGACGAACCACTAAGACGGGAGCTAGGCGGAGAGAACCTTATTCCATTTTCAAGGAGCCATCTTCAAGGTTTTTATCCTTTATTTACTTAGCAAATAGTTGTTGGAGAAGTGTATCATTGTGGTTTGGCATGAATGAATTTTGAATCCATTTGATTTGATTTCTGCATAGTTTTGAGGCATATGTAATTCTTTTTCTACCCAAAAAATACGTACTACTCAGTACTACATACTTGAGTTCTCCAGGAAAAAGTTCACCAAAAAATTCAAATCAGCACTGGGGGATTCAAATTCAAATCAAATTAAAACCAAAGCAATATGTTTCGCTCCTTCAAATCTCTGACGATTGACGGCCCTCCTCCCGGCAAAAACGGCACGCGACGACGGCTTCTCGGGCGCCGGCGCGCACCGTCATTTCGCCGCCGCTCCCCGGACGTCGAACCTCGCCCTCCGGCTGCGCAGCGACCCCGCCACCTGCTCTGCTCGCGCCGTCTCCATGCCTCTGCCGGCCCCCGGCATCATCCTCCGCCACGCGCGGACGCCACGGGGGTTCGTCCAGCTCCTCGCCTCCTCCTCCTCCTCCCCGCCTCCGCCGAGCCCGTCCGCCGCGGCGCAGTGCCATGGGCTGGCGGCCAAGGTCGGCCTCGCGGCCAGCAACGTCTTCGCCGGCACCGCCCTCCTCGCCTTCTACTGCCGCTGCCGCCTCCTGCGCGACGCCCAGCGGCTGTTCGACGAAATGCCCGAGAGGAGCGGCGTCACCTGGAGCGCGCTCGTCTACGGCCACGCGCGGTCCAGCGCGCCAGGCCTCGCCGTGGGGGCGTTCGGACGCATGGTGTGCGCTGGTTTCTCACCCACAGCTTCGGCTGTGTCCAGCGCCCTTGTCGCGTGTGCGAGGATGGAGGAGGCGGGCGTTGGGGCGATGCTCCATGCGGCTGGCCTCAAGTGCGGCAACGTCTGTAGAAGCGTCGTCGTTGGGACTGCATTGGTGGACATGTACGCCAAATGCCGTGATGTTTCGGCTGCGCGCCAGGTTCTTGAGGAGATGGAAGAGAGGAATGTGGCCACTTTTACGGCACTTCTAGGCGGGTTCGCCTCAGCCAGAAGACCTCGTGAGGCCATGGTGTTGGTCAGGAAGATGGAACAATCAGGGGTGGCACCAAACATGATGACATACAGCAGCCTTCTGAGCTCATTCGAGAGCCCCGAGGACCTAGACCATGGGAAGCAGACGCATTGTGCGGTGCTAAAGAAGGGTCTCGAGCACAATATGTATGTTCTGTCCACTCTTATGACCATGTACTCCAAGTGTGGCAGCTTAGAAGAATTCAGGAAGGTGCAGATGGCTGTTTCATGCCAGGATCAGGTGTCGCTCAACGCCGTGATCTCGGGGCTGTCCTGTTTGGGAAGAGCCGACGAGGCTTTTCAGCAGTTCTTGGAGATGAGACGGCATGGCGCTGACACAGATATGTTCACCTTTGGCAGCATGCTGAAGGCTATCGGCAGCTCATCCTCACTGCCGGAGGGAAGACAAGTTCATGCTCTGATCCTCAAAACTGGGCATGAGTCTGATGTGAATGTCCAGAACGGATTGATTTCCATGTACGCCAGGTGCGGTGAGATAGGGGAAGCCAGGGATGTTTTCACTTCGGTGGAAGCGCCTGACTTGGTCTCCTGGAATTCGCTTCTGACAGGATATGCTCAACATGGTTATGGCAAAGAGGTGGTTGAGGTGTTTGAACAGATGAGGAGACTGAATGTTCAGCCAGACCACACAACCTTTTTGTTGGTGCTTACAGCTTGCAGCCACACCGGTTTGGTGGATACAGGGTTGGAGTACTTCAACTTGATGAAAACAAACGGGTTTCTCTCAGGGGCACGGCTAGAGCACTACGCGTGCGTGGTCGATCTTCTTGGTCGAGCAGGCCATCTCCAAGAAGCCGAGGCTTTGATCAATGACATGCCTATAGAACCTGGCGTCTCGGTGTGCAGAGCTCTGATTAGTGCCTGCCAGATCCACGGCAACCTTGAGATCGCGGTCCGGATATCGAGACGCCTGATCGAGCTCTACCCCCACGACTCGTCTGCCCATGTTCAGCTGTCAAAGGTCTTTGCCGGTGATGGCCACTGGGGTGATGCTGCCGAGGTCAGGGAGGCCATGGCAGGTAAAGGGATAGTGAAGAACCCTGCTTGGAGCTGTGTCGAGGACCGGGTACAGGTTGGATAAGAAGGTTGAGATCCCATAATTTTGCCGTTGTTAACTGGGAGTCACTTAATGGTCTGCTTTGTTGCAGTGCTCACTAAAGGTAATGCCAGAAATCACTGATAAATCTTATGAACCTCTGATAAATTTTGGAGTGCAGAGATAGGTCATGGCATCAATGGGTAAGAATGGTCAGTTTTGTCAGTGTGCACTGTGGTATCCGATGAACCTCTGATAAATTTTGGAGAGCAGCGATAGTTCATGGCATCAATGGATAAGAAAGCACAGATCATGTGCCATCACAGTATCCTGTACTTATACGTCATTAAAGCACATGAATTGCAGCACCGTTGATAAAAATTTCCTGATATTGCAAGGATTTTGTGCTACTGAAACCAAGACCACTCGAGTGCTGGGTAACCAAAGCCTATGATTAAAACTGTCAGGACCCGAATCTGATACATGAAGAAAACAGGTTTTTATGTCAGACTTTTACTTGTGTTTATGGAGATCAGCACCTGTACCTGAGTTAACTGATGCAGGTTGGATAAGAAGGTTGAGATCACAGTATCTCTGGTACTTATATGCCATTAAAACACATGACTTGCAGCACCATTGGTAAAGAAAAAAAAATCTGATATTGCAAGGATTTTGTGCTACTGAAACCAAGACCATTCGAGTGTTGGTAACCAAACCCTAAGATTAAACAGTCAGGACCCAGATCTGATACATGAAGAACAGGTCAGTATGTCAGACCTTAAATCGCTTTTAGGGAGATGAGCACCTGTACCTCATCAGTTAACTGATGCAGGTCGGATAAGAAGGTTGAGATCACATGCATCCTGTACACCACTACAGCATATGATTTTGCAGCAACAAGATCAAAATCCCTGACACTCCCAGGGCTTGTTCGGTTGCAAGGGGTTTGAAGGGGATTGGAATGGATTGAAGAGGATTAAATCCCCTACAAGTCAAATTCCACCTCAATCCCCTCCAAACCTCTTTAATCCTCTACAAGAGAGGTTTAACCGAACAAGGCCCCAAGGATTTGTGCTGCTGGAGACAAGACTATCCAACCGCTGGCTAACGAAAGCCTGAGATTAAATTCATGAGGACCCCAGGTTTGATACATGAAGATGAAGAGCAGGTCAGTATGTCACTCAGCATCATATTTCTTTCTAGTAAAATCAGCACCTTCACTTGTCTTTACGGAAATCAGCACCTTTACTTGCTATTTAACCAAATTAAGGCCTATGAATTGCAGCTTAATTTTCCAAATCCTGTGTGCACGGCTTGGTGAGACCTGAAGCATGGCCGGGCCGGCCGGGCCTTTCTGCTTTGGTCCAGGCGCGAGCGGGCACGTGCGGCAGGCTCCTCCGATTCCGATACCACCGAGGAGAGCGACCACGGCTCACCACCAGACCAGATCGACGAATCATCGTCGTCGTCCTCCTCCTCCGCGCCCTCGCCTCCTGTCGCCACCGCAAGCAAAGCGAAGCAAGGCAATGCCGCCGGCGGCGGCGGCCTCGTTGTTGCGGGCGGCAAACCGCGGGTAGAATCAATAGATAGGCGCCAAATCTTGGGGATGCCCGCCCGCCCCCTCCTAACATTCTTCACCGTTTCTTGTTTATAAAAATTCCCTCTTGGCTCTTGTGCTCCGCCTCCCCTCCATATATTCGCTGCTGATTGCGGGGTCTGCTCTCGGCCTGTCCTCCTCCCTCTTCTCGCCTGTTGCCCTTCTTCTTGTTCTTGCTGCTGGATTGGTCTGCGTTGCGTCCCGTGTGCCGGCCGCCGGAGATGGAGAACGGGCACGCGGCCAAGCACCGGGTGGCCGTCATCGGCAGCGGCAACTGGGGCAGCGTCGCCTCCCGCCTTCTCGCCTCCAACACCGCCAAGCTGCCCTCCTTCCACGGTAAGGGATGCTCCGCTCCATTGTCTTCTTACCCTGTACATGTCCAGTACCGCTCTCGTTGGCTCTGCCTCCCTGCCTATGTGCAGTACGCGTTGTCGTATCACCTGTTGGATGGTGATGCCATTTGGATTGCTGGTTTTTGTCTGTTTTGGGAGCATGTGATGTGACCAATGCAATGCAATGCAATAGGCGACCACATGTATCCTATCCTCTTGGTGGGTTGATTTAGCAGTCCAAAAGAATCAGATGACAGCACCTGCTGAAATTGACTCCTCAAATGACTCTATGCCGCCGTATTGTTAGAAATTTATTCCGAATATTAGTAATTCATAGTAATTTGAATATAGTTGCAGGACACATAATTCCAACACGTATGTATGCAAGACATTTCCACTTACCAATCTTTAGAAACAACGTGAACCTGAAAGACTGTCGTTTTCACTTAGCAACATGTAGGAGAATTGACATGTTGTAGTAGTCTCTGGGTTATCCTTGAGATCACTAATCTATAGCATTTCTTGGACCGAGTTGATACTAGCTAGAGTTCTCTTTGTTCTGTGTGTCCTCCTGCATACACAATACTATTAATAAATTTGAACAAGATGCACTTTTGATTACTGAAGATGCATGTGTGCACCTGTCGGTGTTGATTTTGGTGTAAACTGTTCGCAGATGAAGTGAGGATGTGGGTGTTTGAAGAAACATTGCCAACAGGCGAGAAGCTATCTGAGTCCATTAACCAAGCACATGTAAGAGTTGAATCTAATTCCATCTGTTTTGTTTTACTTCTCGGACGGGTAATGATTTCATTCTCACATGTTTCAGGAGAACTGCAAGTACTTACCTGGTATTAAGCTTGGAACTAATGTAGTTGCTGACCCCGACTTGGAGAGTGCGGGTAATTAACTGCACTGTTACCCATTTCTGATTATCATTAGGAGGAAAGACTACTTTGGATGCTAGCAAATACATGCAGTTCTAGTTAACAAGGAAACTTATGGGAAAAAACTTAGACAGTATAGTAACTAGAGCTTTGCTGTTTGCAGATATGCTTATCAATATATGCTTTATTTGCCTATGGATACTACTTCAGATATCATACGCACTTAACAGTATATGTTTCATAATAAATTTTGTTTTCGCTATCGTTCCAACTATACATCATGCTGTTTGCATGTTGTCAGATAAGTGTCCATTATAATTAAATCTGGCTTTCTCAGTCAAAGACGCGGATATGCTGGTTTTTGTGACTCCCCATCAATTTGTGGAGGGTATATGTAAGAAGCTTGTGGGCAAACTAAGACCAGGAGTTGAGGCTATATCCCTCATCAAGGGCATGGAGGTCAAGATGGAAGGACCATGCATGATATCAAAACTAATTACCGATACACTTGGAATCAATTGTTGCGTCCTCATGGGTGCTAACATTGCAAACGAGGCAAGCGTTTTTTCAACTTCCCATGCAAATTTCTTTTATCCTTCAGAGGCACACAAAAATTAAGTGGGTGTGTATCTCATATGCAGATCGCTGTTGAGAAGTTCAGTGAAGCAACAATTGGATATAGGAAAGATAAAGAAGCAGCAAACCGATGGGCTAAACTTTTCACCACTCCTTACTTCCTAGTTTCTGTTGTAAGCTCATCAGCCATAACCTCATGACAAAATAAATTCCCACATTAGATTTGTGTGAAATATTAAAGTTTTCTTCCTACTAAATGGTAATTTTTTCAAATGTAGTTATGAGGTATTGAGGTACCAATGAACATAAACTGCAGCAGAAAAATGTGAAACAAGTCTGAACATGCAACAAAGGGTGAATTGAATTCTTAGTTCTGCAGCTTTAGTTACGCACCCTTCATGTGCAGGTGGAAGATATTGAGGGAGTTGAACTATGTGGGACACTGAAAAATGTTGTGGCCATTGCAGCAGGTTTGGCAAATTGTAATATTATATGTTGGTTACATTCACTATTTCCTTTCAACTCCAGCGGTGTGATGAATTAACTTGCAGGACTTGTTGATGGCTTGGATATGGGAAACAACACCAAGGTATCAAATATATTTTGAAATCATTTTGAATGAAGAAAATAATGTGCACGCAATAATCATATGATATTTTTGTTTGTTTACTAGGCTGCAATAATGCGGATTGGTTTGCGGGAAATGCGTGCTTTCTCTAAACTTCTGTTCCCTTCAGTTAGAGACAACACTTTCTTTGAGAGCTGCGGTGTGGCTGACCTTATAACTACATGCCGTACGTATCTTCATTGTTCTCAATTAACCACTGAGCAGACATGCTAAAAATGTTATTGTTCCATGGCAGTTGGTGGGAGAAACAGGAGAGTGGCAGAAGCCTTTGCAAGAAATGGCGGCAAAAGGTTTCTTCTCTAAACCCTGCATCTCCTCTGTTTTACTGTAGGAATAGTTTTGACTCTGCCTACCTCTGTTGAGGTATCCAAACAAAATGCCCTGTGTCTTTGTAGATAGCATAGCATGTCTGTTCTTTCTGCCTGCTGTGATTTATGATACATTTTATCTCATCAACTTTATGACAGGTCTTTTGATGAGCTAGAGGCAGAAATGTTGCATGGACAAAAACTCCAGGTAAAGAAAATATCTGAAACCCATGATGTATGATGAAGGCATCGACTGCTTGTTCCATCTAATCTTGTTAGTTTCACAGGGGGTGTCCACGGCGAGAGAAGTCTATGAAGTGTTGACTTATCATGGGTGGCAGGAACTATTTCCGCTTTTGTCAACTGTACATGAGATCTGTATCGGACAACTGCCTCCTACATCAATAGTTGAATACAGTGAGCATACACCCAACCTCTCCCTCGTTGGTGGTTCTACTCCATGTTACTGAGCTACATGCTGAAATATGTATTGCTGCCTGAGTTCTTATTATAACGAAACAAGGCGGGGTATACCGAATGTAACCTATCAAAGTGCATGACCCTATGAGTCAATGCTTATATATCTAGTTGGTTGAAACTGCTGTTTGTGAACCTTACCCAGGAATCAGTGAATTCCATGGTGTTCCATAACATGGCACTCAAATGAGAAAGAACACCAAATGTAACTACGCTCAAATTGCTTCAAAATCAGGAATTAATGAGATTTGAGCTTTGCATGTTTTTTCCCTTTGCATCCAGGAATATTTGATTTGGTCAGATAAGTGAGTCTAGTAGTAACTCAGTGTATAATGTTGTGAAAATATTGTGTTGTGTTATAACCATGCTGGATAAATCAGTTGTAGTTTCCTAGTAAGGTCATCTTTAAACATTGTTTTCAATCATCGAATCAAGCAGCACATGTGCTAGCTAGCCATAGTTATTGTAATAAAGTTTCTCTTAGCTGGTTGAATGAGCCTCCTGACTTCTTGGTCGGTAAGCTTGTGGACGATGTAACAGTTATCCGAGTTCCATAAAGCTAGCCGTGATGGCCTTTCCTCAAAAAAAAAAAGTTGTAGTTTCCAAGTATAAGAAAAAAAAGTAATTGATTGTTCATTGGTGGAACATTGTATCATATATGTAAGGAGGTCTCAAATGATTTAATTTAGAAGGTCTGGCAATGATAGTTTTGGATCGAAGAGGGGGTTATAAAACTGGGGGCTGTTTCCAATCCTGAACTGTTGGTCAAGACAGTCGGAATGAAGTTCAAATTTGTATGTGACTGTATTATAATTTTGAACTGGAGGCTTAACATTGTAATTGTGAGGTACTTCCAGTGGTCAAGAAATTGTGAGATGCTTGTGCTGATGTGACTATTAACTGTAGAACCATGAACATGGGGACATATATGTATATTGGAAGGAGTATTCCATTCTTATTGCAGTAAACACAAGTAGACTATTAGAACTGTAGTACATTCAAATTCTTCACCCTGCTTTTACTGTTGATTTCTGTTGTCCTATACTATGCCTGATATGCTCAAATTGGATTCTTGGCCCAGTTTAGTTTTCTTAAATAAAAAACAACTGTGAAATCATATTGGTCCTAGTGATGTTAAGATACTGAATCTACCCTGGCATGAACCCATTTTCAGGGCTCCGCTGAAGGTCAATCTTGAAGATGCCATCAAGAACAATTCAGGCTTCGTAAAGTTTTCAAAGACCAATCATTCCATTACCTTCCAATTCCCGGCAAAGCAAGGCTTGGGAAGTTCTAGATGCTAGATACTAGCTCATTTTGTTTATTCATTTGTGGCAAAATATGTCACATCTTACATATGTGCTGGCTTCAGCAAGACCAAGCAAGGAGTCATCACCTGTTTGTAATAGTTTATAAATCATGGTCTTTGGAATTAGTAATGTGCCTTTGTTGTGCTCGGCTGTTAAATATTTTTTAAGAGGTAACATTTGCATCAGCAGTCATGACTGGGAACCTTTGCCTGCATGCTGATTCCAAAGAGGAATCATGACAGAGTCTGTGTGTATGACATGTGGGACCTGGGTAAAACTTGTGGCACTTCTGATCTGACATTGGCATCAGCATGACTAGGTAGGTATCTTTGCCTGCATCTGCATGCTGATTCCTCTTTGGAATCCATCTGTATGACATGTGGGGCCTGGCTAAAAAATGTTGTCCTTCACTGTCTAAGCTAATTATGTCGGCTAATTAAATACCTGCCTAACTTTGCTGCCAATGTCAATCTGCCAATTATTACGAGTGATGTTTTAGTTTTTTTTTTTTTGAAAATATGTAGCTTGCTATTGCCAGAACAGTACAGATTTGGTGCACCTACAGGCCATCTAGTGACAACATCCAGCACCAGAAACATGTACTGAAATTGCGTTGAACAATTCGGGCTTCGTAAAGTTTTCAAAGACTGAGGATTCATTTGCGGCATCATCTATCATATCTTACACATGTGCTTCTGTTGTGCTCTTAATGCAGCTGTTGAATGTGGTCAAGAGGTCAGCTATCAGATTATATCCAATCCAAGTGTAACATGTTCATCAGCACGACTGAAACCTTTGCCACAATTTCCATGTGTATGACATTTGAGACCAAGCTAAACGAAATCGGCACTTTTCCCAATATTAACATGTCGATTTGCTTTTTTATTTCAGTTCAAGATGTAGCTCTGCTACTGCAACAGCAGTACAGTACAAATTTGGTGCACCTACAGGCCATTCAGGGTGACAACATCTAGCACCAGAAACATGTACTGAACTTGTGTTGAACAAGGGACACAAACACGGTGACACATTACAACACTAATCACATCAAATTAAGAATATGTATGTCTCAACATTCACCAGCAATATGGAAAATATAGCCAAGTATCTATCCCTTTTTCCCGAAGTCACGATTCAACAGCGGACGTCTTACAACCATAACGCAACAACGGGTCGAGAACAGTTATCAAATTTCATGACAGGACAGTGACACTGGTACAAAATATGCAAATCCCCACTAAAACTTATTCAGCTCTTGGACCCTTTTCGAATGACTGACTGATATAAGATGACGGTACTAGACAGACTCCGACTTGGTGTAGATCCGTACGGCGACAGCCAGGCCTAGTATTGCCAGGGGCACCAAAAACTGGAGGATCTTGATGATGAACTCCGGGGTCTTGTCCTGGTTGTAGTGCGGCTGCTTGGGCGGCGTGTACTTGACCTTGGTGGGTATCGTGGTCGCGTCGATCTCGCCGACGTAGTACTCGTCCATCATCGCCCGAGCAGTCGTGCTGTGCCCCACATCCTCGAAGTCGTCCGTCGCGTCCTTGGCTGCAGTGTAAAAAGAGCAAATCTGTAAGCTGAAATCACGTTCCCTTGTTTGCAGCCTTGTTTATTTATTACCAAAGAAACATGCGATGGGGCAGTACCTGTTGAAGACAGCAAGACATCGTCGCCTCCAGGGTGGTCATCAAGAAACTTGGTCACATTGTACACCTATATAAAGGAGCAGAGCATATTCTTCAGTGAGTCTTGGTTTTTCAGAATTTTATGACACAAGAAGGCCTTGCGGATATAAAAGCATGTGGATGCCACTTTGTAACTGTAAATCACAGAGTTTTCACTACAAGGACTGTCACGCGTAAATCACAGAGTTTTCACTACAAGGACTGTCACGCGTATAGAACTGCAACAAAGTTGTAAATCATGTGCAGGAAAGCATGAGAATCACGAACTGCCCACTTGAGACTACAAGGCCCAGATTTTTGGAATTAAGCCAGGAAATATTTCTGGTCAGGTCAACATCTTCTTTGGAAAAGCGGGGTCCAAGAAGACGACAGATTACCAAACGACGTTGACGCACAAGCACACGGACAACCAAATGGGTACAATGGCAACACTCAACAAGAATGAAGGTCATAACTATATTGCCAGCTATTAATTAGATTAGATGTAGGGCGCAAAGAAAGATAATAGGGCCTCAGCAGAAACATGGGTGTAGTGAATGTGAAGCGGTTGAGCAGTATGTATGGTATTATCTAATGGAACTAGTAGCAGGATGGCTAAACGGGAGTCCGCTTGGTGAGTAAGCAGGCGCAACTAACTGCCCTTGTGAAGCAGGGTTAACAGGTTGGTCGCCGGTGAAGCGAAGAACTTAGTGGACGCAACAGACGGATGCGATGAAGCGCCGTTCTAGACAGAAAAACGGCAGAGCGGCTAGTGGATCGCCCCCGATCGGCGGCGATTATATGCTATAGGAGGAGTTGAAGGTAACACTGGCAGACTTTGGCCGGCATCAATCACCCGAGCCATAAGATGATGGTTAGCCTAGCAATCATGCAAAGGGTTGAAACGATTATAAGTATGCAATTGAGCTGTTTTTTTTACAACATGTGGGCATCATCAAGCTGGCGTAGGTCGGATCTGCTCAGATGCGATTCGGAAACAAGCAACGGCACACTCACAGTCCTAGGAAGTAGCAAGTAGAAGTAGTAGTAGTAGAGTATCTAACGGAATTGCGAGAGATGAAGCCCAGGCCAGCGATTCATCGGCGGCGGTATCAGGTTAGATAAGAAGTGGGACGCGCGGCGACCTCGGATCTTTCTTTTCCCCCATGCGGTCAAAGTCCGGCTCCGCCCGCCTGGCTGAAGACGGGCAGGAGACGGGATCGGGGGGCGAGGAATCCATGTGCCCGCGGGGTCGGCGGCCGTGGGTGCGGGTCGCGGGGAGGGCGGAGATCCCGAGGAAAAGAGAAAAGAGGAGAAGTGATCCACGCGGCGGCGGGATCTCGAGGAGCAGAGGTGCTACCTTGCCGGCGATGACGAGCCAGCAGTCGTCCTTGGAGGCGTGCTTGGCGACCTCGTCGAGGGTGAACACCTTGCTGGAGGAGGAGGACGACATGGTCTCCTCTCTGCTCTCGTCTGCTTCCAAGGAGGGGAGGGGAGGGGAGGTTTGGGGGGTGGATCCAGAGGAGGAGGAGGACTGGAGGAGCGGAGTTGATTGATATATCAGGATGGGAGGAGGCGGGGCGTGTTGTGGTGGCGGTGGGTAGGTGGCAGACTGGGGGCGGGTGGAGTGGGGCCCGCCTGTCATGGTATGCGAGGCTGTGGGCGGTTTGACGCACACGCACCTACCCCGCCCACCCAACGCCCAGCTGGGATCGGCCCTGCTCTCCGTGGGCGCCGCAAAAGTATATATGGAACCAGAGAGACTCGGCCTCGTTTTGTTTTATCATAAGTCAAATAAAGTCGAGTTGAACTATGTCTCGCACCATTTTATTGATATTGTTTTTATGTATGAGGATGTGGTTGGTTCACGGTTTTTATGGACACCCAAAATGGAATGAACGCCATCTTTTCTGGGATGATATTCGTAGTCTTCATAGTAAGGGTAACCACCGCCGGGTGGTTATGAGGGATTTTAATGAAATTTTATACTCGTCGAAAAAAGAAGGTGGTATGCCTAGACCACTTGGTATGATGAGAGAATTCCGTGAATGCCTAATGGATTGTGGGCTGGATGACCTAGGCTCACTAGTACAATGTCGATCTGTAGTCCCGGTCGGGATGGGCCTTTAGTACCGGTTCCCCAACCGGTACTAAAGGGTCGGGACTAAAGATGACTAGGCCTAGGTACTAAAGGCCCATTCCGTGAAGCGTAGGTCTTTCACAAAGCACATACCTTGACAAGATATTGAAGAAGTTCAATATGGATCAGTCCAAGAAGGGGTTCTTACCTGTGTTGCAGGGTGTGAGATTGAGTACAATTCAATGCCCGACCACGGCAAAGGATAGAGAAGAGATGAGTGTCATCCCCTATGCTTCAGCCATAGGCTCTATTATGTATTTCATGCTGTGTACCAGAGCTGATGTGAACCTTGCCATAAGTTTGGTAGGGAGGTACCAAAGTGATCCCGGAGCGGAACATTGGATAGCGGTCAAGAATATCCTGAAGTACCTGAAAAGGACCAAGGACATGTTTCTCGTATATGGAAGTGCCGAAGAGCTCGTCGTAAAGGGTTATGTCGATGCTAGCTTCGACACAGATCTGGATGGCTCCAAATCACAAACTGGATACGTGTATATTTTGAACGGAGGGGCAGTCAGCTGGTGCAGCAGCAAGCAAAGCGTCGTGGCGGCATCTACATGTGAAGCGGAGTACGTAGCTGCTTCGGAAGCAGCAAAGGAAGGAGTCTGGATGAAGGAGTTCATCACCGACCTAAGAGTGATTCCCAATGCGTCGGGCCCGATGACTCTATTCTGTGACAACACTGGAGCTATTGCCCTTGCCAAGGAGCCCACGTTTCACAAGAAGACAAGACACATCAAGCGTTGCTTCAACTCCATTCGTGATTACATTCAGAAAGGAGATATAGATATTTGTAAAGTACATACGGATCTGAATGTCGCAGATCCGTTGACTAAACCTCTCTCACGAGCTAAACATGATCAACACCAGAACTCTATGGGTGTTCAATTCATCACAATGTAACTAGATTATTGACTCTAGTGCAAGTGGGAGACCGTTGGAAATATGCCCTAGAGGCAATAATAAAATGGTTATTATTGTATTTCCTTGTTCATGATAATTGTCTATTGTTCATGCTATAATTGTATTCACCGGAAACCGTAATGCATGTGTGAATACATAAACCACAACATGTCCCTAGCGAGCCTCTAGTTGGCTAGCTTGTTGATCAATAGATGATCACTGATTCATGACCATGGACATTGGATGTCATTGATAACGGGATCACATCATTAGGAGAATGATGTGATGGACAAGATCCAATCCTAAGCATAGCACAAGATCGTGTAGTTCGTCTGCTAAAGCTTTTCAAATGTCAAGTATCATTTCCTTAGACCATGAGATTGTGCAACTCCCGGATACCGTAGGAATACTTTGGGTATGCCAAACATCACAAAGTAACTGGGTGGCTATAAAGGTACACTACGGGTATCCCCGAAAGTATCTGTTGGGTTGACATGAATCGAGACTGGGATTTGTCACTCCGTGTGACGGAGAGGTATCTCTGGGCCCACTCGGTAAGACATCATCATAATGAGCTCAATGTGACTAAGGAATTAGCCACGGGATGATGTGTTACGGAATGAGTAAAGTGACTTGCCGGTAACGAGATTGAACAAGGTATAGGGATACCGACATAAGTGATGATGCATGCTTTAGACTGGCCAGTGTAATAATCTTCCCTGTTGTTGGGTCCAACTTTCCCCCATGCGCAAAAAACCAATTCCTGCACCTACGGGGCCAGTTGAAGGTTACTGGAGTGATCCCTTTAGCATGCATCTTATTCTCTAATGCATCCCACTTAGGAATGGCTGACTTGTATCCACCTGCCCCTAGTTTATGGTGATACTTTTTTTCTCCGCATTTATCTTATTCTTTGCCGACTTCTCCATAGCAGCTTCCGATGTCTTGTACTCGATAAATGCGTCCCAGTGATTCCTTACCTTCTCGTATATTCCTCTGATTTCGGGCGCCTTTTGGCCTCTAGCGTTGTACTCGGTCCATAATTTTTTCTTCCAAGTCTGGAACGCACCGGCCATCTTATGGAGAGCAAACTCCTTGACTTTGTCCCTTTGGCGCTCCGAGAGAGAATCTAGTAGGATGAAATGCTCCATGAGATCTTGCCAAAGGGCATCTTTAATTCTTGTATCGACATAATTCACTCCTGGTTTTGGGTTGTTTGGTTGAATCTATTCTTGCATTGTGATCGGAACTCCATCCCTAACAACCACTCCGCATTGACGCACAAATGTCTTGACATTGGCTTCAGGGTGAGTCGGTGCGCCATCATGTTTGAAAGCATCAAGATTGAGCTTTACGTTGCCATCCAATATTTTGGCACCGCCTCGTACCTTTCTACTAGATTGGCTCGATCCGGAGGGCTGATAATTAAAAGAAAAAAGATTTGTTAATATATATACACACACACACACACAAGTCAATTAATACACATGTAATGATCACCAGAGGCTAATATGTGTATATACCTTGCCGGACATTGTTAGTTGTTCCGGATTTTGGAACATAAGTTGTTCTTCCTCGGCCTCACATCCATCACCGTAATCGTTCAGATATTGTGAGCCGTCATCATCATGTGATTCACCCAGAAGGTCCGTTGGGTTTTCGGAGGAGCGTATCATGTCGAAGATGTCCTCTTCATGAGCTCTACCGGTATTGTCCATAGCTTAATAACTAATCCATAATAATATAGATAAAACAAATTAGTATTCAAATTAGCATGCATTCAAGAAGCAAAATAACTGATAGTTAATTAATAATGCATCATCGAATACATATATAGTAGTTCTTAGAAAAGATCTCATCTCATAATCTCGGATAACTGTTAATACATCGGCTAATCCATCGATCTAGCTAATACGTCATAATAATACATATATAGTAGCTAATATATCGATCTAGCTAGAACCCTAGCGCCCAGCGGATATCGGGGTTGGCGGTGGACACCCAAAGAGAAGGAACCATCACAGGAACATAGCTCCAGTGAGATCCCTGAAGAATCTACTAGGTATTGTCGGACCTGGCCTCCAAAGCTGCCATGTAGCGATGGACGTGCTCGTTCTCCTTGCTGACATGGTACTGTACCACCTCCGTAGGGGACTCAAGCCTCCGAATCGTCCGTGGCCCATGCGACCGCCGCCACAGAACCTCCGGGTCGACGACGGGCTGACTCCTCACCAAGCTGCGCCGCCCGAAAGGCAGCACCTCCCAGTACCAGCCCCGCGGAGCCCAGTCCCTGACAGGGCCCCTCGGCTCAAGCAAGTGACCTCCTCCGCTGACTCGACGACGAGGATGCGGGATCGGCATCATCGACGTCGAGAAGAAACACTTAATTATGAAAACAAATTAAATAAAACTTAGCAAAATTAACACTTAGCATCTAACAAACTAAATAAGACTTAACAAATTAAATAACACTTAGCATCTAACAAAATTAAAAAAATTAACACATACCCTAATAACCTAAGAACCTAACTAACTAACTAATCTAACCTAACTAACTAAACTAACCTGATAACCTAACTAACTAACTAACTAACTAAACTAACCTAACTAACTAAAATAACCTAAGAACCTAACTA
This sequence comes from Hordeum marinum, assembly GCA_022496015.1. Lineage (NCBI taxonomy): Eukaryota > Viridiplantae > Streptophyta > Magnoliopsida > Poales > Poaceae > Hordeum > Hordeum marinum. Next base: position 543,740,485 of record CM039674.1, read on the forward strand.
ACTAACTAACTAAACTAACCTAACTAATTAACTAATTAACTAACCTAACTAATTAATCTAAACTAACCTAACTAACCTAAGAATTTCCATAAACTAACCTAAACTAACCTAATAAACTAACCTAAACTAACCTAAGAACCTAACTAATTAACCTAAACTAACCTAAACTAACCTAAGAACCTAACTAATTAACCTAAACTAACCTAAAAACCTAACTAATCAACCTAAACCAACCTAATTAAGAACCTAATAAACTAACCTAAACTAACCTAATAAACTAACCTAAACTAATTAACCTAATAAACTAACCTAAACTAACCTAATAAACTAACCTAAACTAACCTAATTAACTAATAAACTAACCTAACTAACCTAATAAACTAACATAAACTAACCTAATTAACTAATAAACTAACCTAATAAACTAACCTAATTAACCTAACCTAATTAACCTAATTAACTAAAAACAGGAAAAAATTAAGGTGGGGGCGGCCGGGCACTCACAGGAGCCAGAGTTGGGTGGGGGCTGCCGGGGCGGCGTCGGGGCAGCCAGCGGGGCGGCGGCCAGCGTCGGAGCGGCGGGTGTCGGGGCGGTGTGCGGCGTCGGGGCGGCGCGCGGCGGCGACGACGAATTCTGGCAGCCTGGTGGCGCAATATAAGCTTCTCCCGGTGTGTGGCTCGCACCGGGACGAGGCCTCCACTATTTATACGTAGAGGACCTTTAGTACCAGTGCGTGGCTCGCATCGGTACTAAAGACCCTTTAGTACCGGTGCTAGGCACGCACCGGTACAAAAGGTCCACCCTAAATAATGCGCGGGGCGGTGGACCTTTAGTACCGGTGCGTGGTTCGCACCGGTACTAAAGGTTTTTTAATTATTTCTTAATTATTATTTTTAGAAAAACCCTAAACTTTAGAAAATCATAGGAAAAAAATCTATGACTCCAATGGAAATAAATAATATATGAGAAAATATCAGAAAAATATAAAGAATCTATTTATGGCATTTCCATGCATGTTTGAACAGCTTAAACTGCTGTATAAGATAATTTGATTAAATTGTATTTGAAATGTCATATCTCGAGTTTGAAAAGCAGTACAAATGAACTCTGAAAAGGTTGTAACTTGGCATGATATCATAATTTCACCCACATAGCAACTTCTAAAGAGTTGAGAGGGTTACGGCAAAAACTGGATGCACTTCGTGTACAAATTGGACAACCTCTTTCGAAGTATGAGGGTTTCGGACGAAAACTCATCTATTACAAAGGGATTTCATTTTTAATAACTTATTTTAACTCCATACTTTTTGTGTGTTCAATATGCACCATTCAAAGGCACATCATCAATTTTCAACCCTTTCCAACTTCATTTGATATTTTTCATGCATTTAATGATTTATTTTGAGCTAAATGACCCTAAATTTGAAAAGCAGTACAAATGAACTCTAAAAAGGTTGTAACTTGGCATGACATCATAATTTCACTACAGGAATCAGGCACTTTGCCATCAGCCATCCCGTACGGCAAAGGCATGCATCCCGGACGGCAAAGGCTTTGCCGTCCGCCAGCAGACGGCCAACCGTCCGGCTGAATAAGCCACGGTAAAGGGCGCTTTGCCGTCTGCTGGCGGATGGCAAATACCTTTGCATCTTTGCCATCTGCCAGCGGACGACAAAGGGCATGGACGGCACACGTGGCAACTTAGATCCGTTAAGGGCTTAATGGCATGCTTTGTCGTCCGCTGGCAAATGGCAAAGACCTTAGTTCTTTGCCGTCTGCCAGCGGACGGTAAAGCACCTGTTTCTTTGTCGGCCTAGGTGGGTTCTTTACCGTCCGCGGACAGACGACAAAGAACTAGGTCTTTGTCGTCTGCCCGCGGACGGCAAAGAACCCACCTAGGCCAGCCTGGTGCTACCCGAGGTTGCACAGGTAGCTGCCACGTGGCAGCTTTGCCGTCTGCTGGCTGATGGTAAATCTCTTTGCTGTCTGCCAGCAGACGGCAAAGTGGCTATATAGCCCCTGTTTTTCTGTTTTTTTTGAAAATCATTCAATTTGACAGAATATCACATATATATCTAACATATCAGCAATACAAGTTTCCAACAAGCATACCAACAATTAGTTTCAACAAGCATACCAACAATAAGTTCCAACAACATATCCAACATACAACTTTCCAACAACATATCCAACATACAATGGTTTCCAACAACATATCCATACATACATATCCAAAACAAGTTTTCAACAAGTTTCCATAAACAAAAAGGAAGCACAAGTAGAAGAGTACACTCCATCAATGCAAGCTTCCTCATCTATAGCAAATCTGTAAATTAGGAAAGATGAAAGTTAGAAGAAGAAGAAGACTAGGTAGAAGAAAAAGAAGAAAAAGAAGAATAAAAAGAAGAAGAAGAAGAATTTATCTTCTCTTTCTTTTCTCCTCTCCTCTCCTCTTCTCCAAGGTAGTAATGCCATTTTCTAGCTAACTAAGCATATCACGTCATTTTGGAGGAAAAAAAATGCTAAGTATAGGTCATTTTATAGCTATCCTAGGTAGAATATATCATTTTGGAGATAAGTAGGGTTATTATGTCATTTTTGAGGAAAATAAGCTAAGTATAGGTCATTTTGGAGCTAAACCAAGGTTATTATGCCATTTTTTAACCTAACTGAGCTAATTATGTCATAAATGAACTAGCTAAGCTAAGTATAGATCATTATTGAGCTATCCTAGGTAGTTATGGCATTTTGTACCTAAGTGAGCTAACTATGCCATAAATGAACTAGCTAAGCTAGCTATAGATCATTATTGAGCTATCCTAGGTAGTTATTCCATTTCCTAGCTAACTAAGCATATCAAGTCATTTTGGAGGAAAAATGCTAAGTATACGTCATTTTATAGCTATCCTAGGTAGAATATATCATTTTGGAGGTAATTAAGGTTATTATGTCATTTTTGAGGAAAATAAGCTAAGTATAGGTCATTTTGGAGCTAAGTAGGTCATTTCTTAAGCTAAGTATGCATTTGTTAATGAAAACACTTGGGATAACTTACCATCATCACGGAGGTGAAGGACCGGTAGTGTTTGCGCCAGGGTGAGACGTAGAAGGACCGGTCGGGGTTGCGGCAGACGCAGAAGGATCAGTCAATGCTTGTTGGGAGGCACGATGCACCAAAGATCATTTGCAATGTCTTCTTAGCCTCTCAAATGTGAATACTAGTAACTAATGACCATTCAAATGAAACTCACCGTGGGTGCTATAGCAATATGGGGCATCAACGGAGGGGTCTGACCATTGTTCTGGCACACGGTCTGCACATTTTGTTTTCACGAGTCATTCATATTAGTTAGTGATGAAACGAACATTACGTGCATGATCTGGCTAATATGCAGGAGAAGCTTACCACGAGGAGCTCGTATAGGGCCCGGTGAGACGTGTCGTTCCGGTTCCTCTCCTCCTCCAACAGCCTAGCCATCCTCTCCTCCATGTCCCTCTCCCTCTGTGCCGCCTGCCTGTTTGCCTCCGCCAGAAGCTCCTGGGTCCTAGCCTCAATGGCGAGCTCCATTGGCCGTGGATGAGGCCTTATCTCAGGATCAGAACTCGTCTGGCGCTTCTTGATCTCCGGGAGAGTTCTAGGACAACGTATCAGTCTATCCCCAATGGCTATCGAGCCATGGGGCCTCCCGCCACCAGATATCATCACGAGCTCTGGATCAAAAGGACTCTGGCTCGGGTTGAAGTCCTCCCCTTTCCTCGCCTTCCCCTCATCTCTATACCTCACGAGCTTGTTGTGGGAGGAGATGTTGCTGAAGCTCTCTGGATGATCGACGTCATCCTCAGAGAATGCCTTGGCCTTCTTGTACGAGGCAGTATGGGCCATGGCATAGAGGTCGAACAGAGATGGCACATCCTTCTTGTTTTCTCGTGCCTAAAAGAGAGGAATAAAATATTAGTTAAGGGCTCAAGCTAGCATGAAGAATGAAATTGCATGAATCATGAAGCAAACCACATACCCAGTTATCCCTGAACTCAAACAGGTTGGAGCTCCCTTGATGGTGTGGCACACCTCTCATTTGGGCACGCTTATCCTTGGCCTTGTTGTGTTCGGCTAGCCATTGGGGAGAGCACCACTCATCCACCAATGCCTCCCAATAGTCCATCCTATCCGCACACCATCTTGGGGGCACCTAAGTTAGACAAGAGAAATTTCAGCGCTACGCCTACGAATCAAATCAAAGAAACTAAGTACAAGGCCTTAATAATAGATAATTACATTCATTAACTTCTCCTTACTCAGATAATTTTTGCGGCACTTCTTCTTGGCCCTCTTAATGTTAGTCAAGGCGTAGTAGTCTCGAATAGCCTGCACTCGAGCCTCGTGTCGTAAGTTCTGAAGTAGGCACTTGCACTCGGCTTCAAGAACAACATCCGCTTTCGCCTCGTCTTCCTCAAGACATCTGTAGAAGGTCTGCAATCAAACAAGACAACACTGATTAGTACAATCACTAGGTGCTGTTGATTTTTAATTCTGTAAAGGAGAAATTACCCAAAAGCGACGGATCACAATGTCAGCCACCATCTCGCACAAGACACCGTCGACCATCTCCTCCGGCGGGGCCGGGGCAGCCATGTACAACTCCCAGGTCAGTGCTACCTGTGGAGCCTCACCCTCACCGGGCAATTGGATCTTCCCCGGGAAGTGGTGCCGAAGAAGCACATCAAGGACCTGGTTGGGCCTACGGACACCACGCTCGTATTTCCAACCCCTGCAGTATGACAAGGCCAACACATTAGATAATAATTTGAAGAAACATGAAGGCAAAAGGTTAAAAAAGAGTAAATGCACTTACTTCTCCGCATTAGGTGCAATCAACCACCTCTGCTCGCGGGTCATCGGCATGGGTGGAAGCTTTGTACAACCATGCTGGTAGACCTTCTTGCCCTCCTTAACCAGCTCGCCCTCGCTATAGGTGTCCTCAGACAAGTTGTCCTCGCCACCATCAGCATGGCCACTAGCCTCCGGAGTCACGTGGGATGAAGACTCTTGGACCCGAGTCTCCTGTGACAAAGACTCTAGGACCAGAGTCTCCTGGGACGAAGGCTCGGTGACCCGAGGCTCGTCGACCCGAGGCTCGTGGACCGGAGTCCGAGATGGGTCCAAGTCAGATGGGTCCACCTGAGATGGAGCACTCCTGTGGTCAGGAGAATTAGCTTGGGGTGGCAGCGAGGAAGGCGCAACAGCCTTCCTACCTCTAGCACCTCTCTTCGTCTTCCCCCGACCTCTCCCGGTCAAAGAAGAAGCGCCCGCCGGTGTCTGCATGCTGTGTACCAGCGCTCTTCGGAGTTGCTGGGGTGGAATAATAGCACCCCTCCCAGCACGCGCCGAGGAAGGAGGCTCAGAGCGCTCTCGACCCGAGCCCACCATCTGTCAACACCTGCAATGACAAAGAGTGAACGAAATTAGTTCAACATAAAAAAATTGAATACCTAATAACATGAACTAATTAATAATATATATGTACATAATAATAATTGAATACCTCACATTACTAATATTAATCTTCATCGTCTATATATGCTCCGGGATCAATAAATGCATAATCATCATCACTATCAGTAATGACGTGCTCATCAGCATCATCAATAAATGCATCAACATGTGGAAGGCCTCTATGTAATCGGTCAAGCATTGTCAGGTCATCCGCAGCAGTAACCTCTTCTTCTTCCGTCTCTTCTTGTGCCGCCTCAGGGATGAAGTCGGGTTCACTGTCGCTATCGACCTCAATGTTCTGGGGTGAAGTAGAGCGGTTCTTGAAACATTTTTTGGAAACACGTGTTTCTTGGAAGAATTCTCCTTAATATGTGTCTGGTTTAATGTGGGGTTCATAATCATCTTCATTGAGGGTAGGTGGTCTAAAATATGGCGGCACATCATAAACGACATCCCAACCTTTCAAATTTGGATCTGTTTGGCAGGCCCACGGTAGATAGAAAACTTGGGTCGCCTGTTGAGCCGTAATATAGACATTGGGAACATCTAAATCGGTGCTTTGTTTGATTTCAACTAGCCCAATATGTTCATGAGTCCTTCTAGTCTCCTTTGGCTGGAACCAATAACATTTGAAGACTACGACGTTTGGTGGGTTTTCACCAAAGAATGTAAGTTCATGAATTGCTTCAACTCTTCCATAATACTCGACCCCTCCTTCGCCGACAGCGGAGACACAACAATTTGTAGACTTTCGGTCGGCCATAGATAGCTCTTTGCCAAAATTACGAAAGCGATACCCGTTGATGTCGTATTTGTCAAATGAACGGACCTTATAGTCAAAACAATTAGCGACTTGTCTCAATTCGGAGTCCATATACTCTGCATTAGCGTACAAGTTTAATACGAAAGGATTGTTGCATTAGCCGCAAACTAGGCGAAGAAATGAAATCGTCTAATTAATGAAAATTACCGTTTGCTTGAACCAAGAGATGAAACCGGGATATCCGCCTCCATGCTTTGCCAGAAGCTCATACTCTTCGATGGAATCCTTTTGGATCACCGCTCCATCCGAGAATTTGGCGACGTATCGACTGTATCACATATCCGGGAATAAGAGCATTTCAAAGGAATTAGAAGTTGCAAAACAATGTATCGAGAACTTACTCGATGTACGTCCGCACTTCTATTAGGTTGTTGAAGATATACAACGAAATGGTCCGCCATTCTTCGACATCCAACACTATTGATTTCGAAGCACCGGCTGGTACAAGCTTCCCTTTGAATAGACTGAGGTTGGATCGACCTTTTTCACGGTTGCCATCATTGTACCGAGGCTTCAGATTATGCAAATGACGATTCTTGGCTTTGTAGTGTGCTGTCATGAAGTTTGCCGCCTCCTCAGTAATGAATGCCTCGGCCATCGATGCTTCAACTCTACGTTTATTTTTACATTTTGCTCGAAGTATCTTCTGCATCCTCTCAGTTGCGAAGCACCAACGATTTTGCACGGCCCCCCCAATTTTGCCTCGGTCGGGAGATGCAAAATCAAATGCTGCATTGGATTAAAGAAGCCCGATGGAAAGATCTTTTCTAACTTGCAGATCAACTCCGGCGCCAACTCTTTCAGTTCGTCTAGCACGTCAGGCGATAGTTCTTTCGCACAAAGAGCATGGAAGAAATAGCTGAGCTCTGCCAGTACTAGCCATTCATCCTCAGGGATAAAGCCACGCAACATCACCGACATTACCCGCTCAAGCCATATGTGCCAATCGTGACTATTGAGACCAAATATTTTCAATTTTTCAAGACTCGCTCCCCTCTTTAGATTCGCTGCATACCCATCGGGGAACATCAACTGCATTTTCACCCACAAGATCATTTCCCTCATAGCTGGCCTTCCAAGATTGAACCATGCCTTTGGCTTCCTCCAGTTCTTCTTTCCTTCTGGTTGTCGAATGTTTTGTAACGGTCTCTCACATAGAGCCTCCTGGTCGACTCTAGCCTTAGGATTATCCTTCGACTTCCCCTCTATGCCGAACAATGTACCAAAAAGGGCCTCCGTGATATTATTTTCAGTGTGCATCACGTCGATGTTGTGTGGGCAAAGGAGGTCTTTAAAGGCAGATCCCACAAACAAATCTTGTGAGTCCAGGCGTGTTCCGTATTATACCCTTTGAAATACCCTAGACGATCTGGATCCGGCTCGAGAGCGTTTATCTGATCCAGGATCTATTGGTCTGTCAACGCAGGTGGTGCAGTGTTTTTGACAACTCTACCTTCGATGAAATTCTTCTTGTCTTTTCTAAACTTATGGTCAGGATCCAGGAACTGTCTATGCATGTCGAAGCAAGAAAACTTGCGACCCACCTCCAACCAACGGAACTGAAGAGCTGCCTTACATGTGGGGCACGGAAACCTTCCATGCACACACGAGCCAACGAATAGCGCATACGCCGACAAGTCATGCATCGAGTACATGTACCACACATGCATTTTGAAGTTCTTTTTTGTAGCAGCGCCGTATGTCTTGATCCCATTATCCCAGGATTCTTGCAATTCATCCTTAAGCGGTTGCATGTACACATTCATATTCTTCCCCGGATATTTGGGCCCTGGAATTATCAACATCAGGAAAATGTCCTTTCTTTTCATAATCTCACCGGGGGGGGGGGGGAGATTGAGTGGAACGACAAATACAGGCCAACAACTTTATTGTGCTGCCATCATACCATATACATTGAACCCATCCGTGCCGATGGCAACTCGAGGATGCCTTGGATCTGCCGCTTTATGCTTACGTAATGCATCGAAGTGCTTCCACGCAAAAGTGTCTGAAGTGTGTCCCAACATCGGATTCCCATCTGCATCTAGTTCTGTTCTTTTGCCCAATTTATGCCATGTCATCTGTCTGGCCATCTCTTCGACCATGAAAAGACGTTGAAGTCTTGGTATGATTGGCAGATACCGAAGAACATTAATGGGGATTTTGGTCTGACTCTTCTGACCCATACCGTTGTCTACCAGAACATACCTGGAAGCATTGTAAATGGGGCAATAGTTCAAGCCCGCATATTCAAGCCTAAATAAGGCACATCCATTCTCACAGGCATCTATGTTCTCATAGGGCATCTTAAGCGCACGTAGGATTTTGTCCGACTGGTACAGGTTTGGTGGCAATACATGGCCTTTGGGTAGAACGCGTCCAAATATCGTCATCATCGCGTCGTAGCATTCTCTGCCTAGGTTGAACTAAGCCTTCAGAGCCATTACTTACGTGGCATCCAGCTGACAAAGCTCAGTGTGCTCGTGGAGAGGACATTTTGAAGACTCCAACATTTCATAAAAGGCCTTTGCAGATTCCTCCATCTCATCGTCTGAATCCCGAGCATCATCAAAGTCTTGCACCATGTCCTCGATCCCGGTACCATGCTCGTCGGTGCGACGACGAACCACCTCAGCTCTGGCACGTTGGGCAGACTCACCATGAAATGTCCAGACCGTATAATTAGGCGTAAACCCCCACTTCTGTAGGTGTTTGATCATTTCAAACACTGACTTCTTCTTACAGTTGTCGCAATCGACACAAGGGCACCAGGTTGTTTTCTGTCCATTTGCAAATGCGACTCTCACAAACTCCTTGGTTTTTGTTATCCATTCACGGGTCATGTCTTTCTGACTAGAGCGACCGGTGTACATCCACCCACGACCACTCATCTTGCCTAGCTACTGGACACACAAAAAATATATACATAATTCAGCAAACCATATTCATCAGTTAATAGAGTTTGTCAGTTTTATTACGTCGATGCAACCTAGACGCTAGTAGGTAAAGATAGGTCCTAATCCCACCCGAGTATGTGTAGATTGGGTTCGTTTTCCCATGCTCTGCTCCGGATCCGACGCACAATTTCGGCAGCACCTCCCCGCTGCTCTCCTGATAAACGTCTCCGCAATAAGCAGAGAGGATGTGTACCCGGAGAACAACAGGGAGGCACTGACGAAATTCTGCATCGGATCCGGAGCAAAGCATATGGGAAAACAAACCCAATCTACACATACTCGGGCTGTCCTTGGATAACGTTGGACAATTCGAAAGAATCATGGTTATAAATATGCTAATGAATGCATATTTATAGATGCAACTTTTGAACGGGAGACGCATAGTGGTCACGCATACTGATGATTGAAGACACCTATAGCTACCAAGTTTCATCGGCACGAAGACCAGAACAGAGAAAATGAAGGGGGCAAGAGGAGATGTCATTTGTGCTCAGCCACGAACGCAGGGGCGGAGCTCGTTGAACGCACTGGGAGGTCGTCGAACACCAGACCCTCGCAACGACAAAACAACTGCACATTTAAATCCACCTGATCAACATAAATATGATGTTCTGTATAACAAAATCGAAAAATATATGACCTAACTCATAATTCACAAATATATGACCCGTGTTATGTCGGGGTCGGGGTGTCGGGGGTGTCATGTCAGGGTCAGGGTGTCGGGGGTGTCGTGTCTGGGTCGGGGTGTCGGGGGTGTCGTGTCGGGATCGGGGTGTCGGGGGTGTCGTGTCGGGGTCAGGGTGTCATGGGTATCGTGTCGGGGTAGGGGTGCTGTGTCGTGGTCGGGGGTGTCGTGTCGGGGTCGGGGTGTCGGGGGTGCCGTGTCGGGGTCGGGGTGTCGGGGGTTCCGTGTCAGGGTCGGGGTGTCGGGAGTGCCGTGTCGGGGTCGGGGGTTGGGGTCGGTGGCGTCGGGGGTTGAGGATTGGTGGCGTCGGAGGTTGGGGGTTAGTGGCATCGGGGGTTGCGGGCTCCGCTCTTCTTGTTCTTCTTTTTCTTCCTCTTCTTCCTCTTCTTCTTCTTCTTCTTCTTCTTCTTCTTCTTCCTCTTCTTCTTCTTCTTCCTCATTTTCTAATTATTCTTATTTTCTTCTTCTTTTTTCATAACTAAACCTAAACCTAAAACTAAATTAAACTAAACGTAAACCTAAAACTAAAACAAACTAAATCTAAACTAAGCATAAACCTAAAACTAAAAAAACAGATAAAATAAGAGGAGGAGGAGGAGCTCACCACGGGGTAGGGGGCTGGGCTACCGGTGGAGGAGGGGGAGGCCCGCCACAGGGGAGGGGGTGGCGTCGCGGCCTTCCTCACGGAGGTGCTCGGGCTGCCACCGCAGGGGAGGGGCGTCGTGGCCGGTGCGGCGGGGCGACGTTGCTGGGGTGGCGGGGGCGCGGGGTGGCGGGCGGCCTGGGCGGAGCGGCCGGGTGGGGCAACGCGGGGCGAGGCGGGGCAGGGCGGGGCGGATGGGCAGCGGCGCGGCGGGGCGGGGTAGGGCGGGGCGGCGGCGCGGCGGCACGGCAGGGCGGGGCAGGGCAGCCGGGCGGCGGCACGATGGGGCGGGGTGGCCGGCGACGGGGCAGGCGGTGCGGCGGCGGCTTGGGCATGGGGGTGAGAGAGGGGAAAGAGAGAGGAAGAGAGAGGGAGAGAGATATTTAGGTCCTCTCTTTGCCGTCTGCTAGCAGACGGCAAAGAGCCTAGCTACCAGACTGCTAACAGCCACTTTCTTTGCCGTCAGCTAGCGGACGGCAAAGCTTATTTGCCGTCCGCTAGCTGACGGCAAAGAAAGTGGCCGTTAGCAGTCTGGTAGCTAGGCTCTTTGCCATCTGCTAGCAGACGGCAAAGGTTCTATGCCGTCCGCTAGCAGACGGCAAAGAGCTGGCTGACGGCAAACATGATCTTTGCCGTCAGCAGCATCTTTGCTGTTAGCTTTCTGCAAGCTGATGGCAAAGACCTTCTTTGCCGTCAGCTAGCAGACGGCAAAGAGCTGGCTGACGGCAAAGATGCTGATTCCAGTAGTGTTTCACCCACATAGCAACTTCTAAAGAGTTGAGAGGGTTACGGCAAAAACTGGATGCACTTCGTGTACAAATTGGACAATCTCTTTCGAAGTATGAGGGTTTCGGACGAAAACTCATCTATTACAAGGGAATTTCATTTTTAATAACTTATTTTAACTCCATACTTTTTGTGTGTTCAATATGCACCATTCAAAGGCACATCATCAATTTTCAACCTTTCTGACTTCATTTGATATTTTTCATGCATTTAATGATTTATTTTGAGCTAAATGACCCTAAATTTGAAAAGCAGTACAAATGAACTCTAAAAAGGTTGTAACTTGCCATGACATCATAATTTCACCCACATAGCAACTTCTAAAGAGTTGAGAGCGTTACGGCAAAAACTGGATGCACTTCGTGTACAAACTGTTTACAAAGATACCATGCTAGAAAATGCATGCATGTCCTTCGCATAGAAAGTGATGACGGTGAAGCCGGTCACATCGCGGTGTAAGACTTTTTCTACGTGTTTCTCCCTTGCTTATGATTGCACCGTAACCATGGAGAATCTTCATCATTTCACAGGATGCTTGGGTCAGTCTTCACTCTGAAGGGAGGGATTTCATGAAACTTTTCATAATCTTCTGACATGTCTGTCTTGTCCTCCACTCCCACAATGTTTCTTTTCCCTGAAAGAACTATTTGGCGCTTTGGCTCATCGTATGATGTATTCGATTCCTTATCTTTTTTTATCCTCGGTTTGCTAGACATGTCCTTCACATAGAAAACCTGAGCCACATCATTGGCTAGGACGAATGAGTCATCTGTGTATCCAAGATTGTTGAGATCCACTGTTGTCATTCCGTACTGTGGGTCCACCTGTACCCTGCCTCCAGTATATGTGACCCATTTGCACCGAAACAAAGGGACCTTAAGATCAGGTCCATAGTCAAGTTCCCATATCTCCTCTATGTAACCATAATATGTGTCTTGAAAGTTGGTTGCATCATAGCGGACACCACTGTTTTGGTTGGTGCTCTTTTTATCTTGGGCGATCATGTAAAATGCATTCCCATTTATCTCGTACCCTTTGAAAGTCGTTACAGTCGAACTTGGTGTCTTGGCCAACCAGTACAGTTCATTTGGAACATCGTTGTCATTGATGATCTTTGTTTGCAACCAACTGGCAAAATTCTCCATGTGTTTACGTTCAATCCAGGGATCAGACTGCTCCGGGTTCTTGGACCGTACAATATCCTTGTGTTCCTCGATATATGGAGTCACCAAGGTGGAATTTTGTAGAACCATGTAGTGTGCTTGAGTGAAAGAATGCCCGTCCATATTTATTGCTTCTTTCTTTCCTAGTGTGCCTTTTCCACCCAGTCTCCCCTCATGCCGTGATTCAGGAAGACCAATCGGCTTAATGCCAGGAACAAAGTCAACACAAAACTCAATAACCTCCTCTGTTCCATATCCCTTGGCGATGCTTCCTTCTGGCCTAGCACGGTTATGAACATATTTCTTTAAGACTCCCATGAACCTCTCGAAGGGGAACATATTGTGTAGAAATACAGGACCCAGAATGTTAATCTCTTCGACTAGGTGAACTAGAACGTGCGTCATAATATTGAAGAAGGATGGAGGGAACACCAACTCGAAACTGACAAGATATTGGACCAGGTCATTCTGTAACCTTGGTAGGATTTCTGGATCGATTACCTTCTGAGAAATTGCATTGAGGAATGCGCATAGCTTCATAATGGCTAATCGAACATTTTTCGGTAGAAGCCCCCTAAGTGCAACCGAAAGTAATTGCGCCATAATCACGTGGCAGTCATGAGACTTTAGATTTTGAAATTTTTTCTCTGCCATATTTATTATTCCCTTTATATTCGACGAGAAGCCAGACGGGACCTTGATACTGAGCATGCATTTAAAAAAGATTTCCTTCTCTTCTTTCGTAAGAGCGTAGCTGGCAGGACCTTGATACTGCTTTGGAGGCATGCCGTGTTTTTCGTTAATTCTTTCCTAGTCCTCCCGTGCCTCCGGTGTATCTTTTGTCTTTCCATACACGCCCAAGAAGCCTAGCAGGTTCACACAAAGATTCTTCGTCACGTGCATCACGTCGATTGCATTGCGGACCTCTAGGGCTTTCCAATATTCAAGTTACCAAAATATAGATTTCTTCTTCCACATGGGTGCGTGTCCATTGGCGTCATTCGGAACAGATTGTCCGCCAGGACCCTTTCCAAAGATTACCTGTAAATCCTTGACCATATCAAATATATATTCAGCAGTACGGAGGCCAGGCTTCTTCCAGTTATCTGGCTCACCTTTGAAATGGTTGCCTGCCTTTCTTAAGATATGCTTGATCGGTAGAAATCGACGATGTCCCAGGTACACATTCTTCTTACATTTATCCAAATATATACTTTCATTATCATCTAAACAGTGCGTGCATGCATTGTATCCCTTGTTTGTATGTCCTGAAAGGTTACTAAGAGCAGGCTAATCATTGATGGTTACAAACAGCAACGCTCATAGGTCAATTTCCTTCTGTGTGTGCGCATCCCACACACGTACACCTGATTTTTTCCACAACTGTAGAAGTTCATCAACTGGTGGCCTTAGGTATACATCATTGTCATTGTCGGGTTGCTTAGGGCCTTGGATGAGCACTGACATCATAATAAACTTCCGCTTCATGCACAACCAAGGAGGAAGGTTGTAGATACATAGATTCACGGGCCAGGTGCTGCGACTGGAGCTCTGCTCCCCAAAAGGATTCATGCCATCTGTACTAAGACCAAACCATAAGTTCGTTGCGTCAGCTGCAAAGTCCTCGAACTCCCTCTCAATTTTTCTCCACTGCGACCCATCAGCGGGTGCTCTCAACATCCCGTCTTTCTTACGTTCTTCTTTGTGCCATTGCAACAACTTGGCATGCTCTTTGTTTTGGAACAAAGTTTCAACCGTGGTATTATAGGAGCATACCACATCACCTTGGTAGGAACCCTCTTCCTGTGGTGTTCTCCTTCCACATCACCAGGGTCATCGCGATGGATCTTATAGCGCAGTGCACCGCATACCGAGAATGCATCCAAATTCTTGTACTCCTCACCGCGGTAGAGGATGTAGTCATTAGGGCATGCATGTATCTTCTGCACCTCTAATACTAGAGGGAAGACAACCTTCTTTGCTTCGTACGTACTTTCAGGCAATTCGTTATCCTTTGGAAGCATCTTCTTTATCATTATCAGCAATTCTTGAAATCCCTTGTCAGTTACACCATTCTTCACCTTCCATTGCAGCAATTCCAGCATGGTACCCAGCTTTTTCTGGTTATCTTCACAATTTGGATACAATAATTTCTTGTGATCCTCTAACATGCATTTCAACTTCAACCTCTCCTTGTCACTTTCGCAGTTTCTCTTTGCATCAGCAATGACCCGGCCCAAATCATCAGCAGTCTCATCTGATGCCTCTTCTTCAGCTTCCCCCATTGATGCTTCTTCTTCAGCTTCCCCCATTGTTGTATCGGCGAAAGGATAGTTGTCATCATCCTCTTCTTCTTCATTGTCTTCCATTATAACCCCTCTTTCTCCGTGCTTGGTCCAACAGCTATAGCCGGACATGAAACCGGACTTCAGCAGGTGGTAGTGAAGGGTTTTTGAGGTAGAGTAATTCCTATCATTCTTACAGTCACGACATGGACAACACATAAAACCATTCTGCTTGTTTGTCTCAGCCACACGAATAAAATCATGCAGGCCATTAAGAAACCATGGACTTAGTCAGTCATCGTACATCCATTGCCGGCTCATGTTCACTACACAACATCGAAGTGACCAAATTAATACAACTTCATCATCAAATTACAACCAAAGTAGAGCTAGCAGTGACCAAATGTTATTACTGCAAATAATAGATACTTATAGTTCGTACATACATCTCATAAAACAACATACAACTATCTAAAACATGTAAATGCAACAACAAATGCGATCATAATCGCAACTAAGGTAACAATTGAGCCAACGACATAATGATACCAAGCCTCTTTATCAATGGCATATTTTCTAATCTTTCTAAGCTTCAAGCACATTCCAGCCATCTTGTTCTTGTGATCATTGACGATATCGGCAACATGCAACTCCAATCCCATCTTCTCATCTTCAGTTCTTTTCAATTTTTCTTTCAAATGATCAATTTCTTTTTCAGGTTGTGTTAATTTCTCGAGCAGAATTGCATAGTCGGTTGGAATTATTGGTTCAACTACTTCCTATAGATAAAAACATCTACGTCAATTTGGTGGCATAATTTAATTGTCATAGACATTAGATGATGTGTGAAATAGTTATAAAAGATAATGACATACCACATCTGAATCATAGATTGGACGAGGGCCGACGTGGGTGGATACCATAACCATGACACTATAGAATAACTAACAATAATACAAGTAAGTAAATCGTACACGCAGCTATCTAAATGATACAAGTAATATTTTTTAACAAAAAGGTTTTAAGAAGAACAAGAGGCTCACCAAGGTGGCCGGTGCCACGACGAGACGGTGCAGACGATCGACGGTGGTTAGGACGGGGATGGGAAGGCACCAAATAAACCACACCTACACATATGCAACCTAACAATTTAATTTGAGCTCAAATTGCATATAAATCAAATAAACTCCCACATAATGATCACTCCTCCAAAACCTAGCTAAAACCCACAAATCAGATATCTTTGAGCATACCACAAGCTAATCTAGCAATGAGAGATGAAGGAGCAAAGTTACTAACCTTTATGAACACTTGGATAAATCTTGACAAATCCTTGGCAAAATGGAGGATGAGCTTCGAGCAAGAAGAAGAACAGGGGAGAAAATAGAGAAATGAGAGCCCCTTCGATCGGCTGCGGACGAGGCGTATATGTAGGAAGTATTTAGTACCGGCTGGTGACACCAACCGGTACTAAAGGTTGCCCTTTAGTACCGGTTGGTGTCACCAACCGATACTAAAGATGCACGCGGGGCCCAAGTCTGACCAAAAGCCTGCCACGCCCCCTTTAGTACCGGCTCATGACACGAACCGGTACTAAAGATCGCTCACGAGCCGGTACTAAAGGTCGCCCTGCTCCTAGCCGTTGGAACCGGCACGAACCGGGACTAATACCATCTTTAGTACCGGCTCGTAACCATACGGGGACTAATGCTTGGGACAAAAGGTCTGTTTTCTACTAGTGGATATACAGGTGACCTGTTCACTTGGAGGAGAGGCGAAATACGCAAACGTCTTGATAGGGCGGTCTGTAATATAGCGTGAGCAAACAAATTTCCACGAGCGGCAGTGATCAACTAAGAACATGTTCATTCTGACCATCGCCCAATCATACTTGATACAGACTACCTGGATGAAAAAAATCTTTAAACAACTAAAGGGGCATGTTAAACAGTTTGAGGCCAGGTGGTTGAAGGAACAGACGGTCAATGAAATTGTTAAATCATCTTGGGAGAAAGCAAAACTTGCAGGTGTTGGACCTTCGCTTGCTGATCGTACGAAAGGTGTACAAGCCGATCTGCATACCTGGGACCGGAAGATTCTAAAGGGGCCAAAGGTGAGGATGAGGAAATTAAAAAAAGAATTAGAGAGACTAAGGCGTGGACCAATGAATACGGAGTCTCGATGTCGTCAGAAGGAAATTACTGTGCTAACTGAAAATATCTTGGATCAAGAGGAAATTTTCTGGCTACAAAGAGGACGGGCGAACTGGTTGATGCATGGAGATCGTAATACGTCTTTATTTCACAACGCTGCCATGACCAGGAAAAAAATAAATAATATTAAGAAACTATTAGATGAGTCTGGAAAATGGATAACAGAGAAGGAATTGACGAATCACATCACTGATTATTTTACAAAGCTTTTTTACTTCGGAAGTTCAACATCCGAATCAGCAAGTCTTATCACTTGTACGTAGGAGAGTATCAAGCGAAATGAATAATGCTTTACTTGTGCCTTACACTGTGGAAGATGTTCGCAAGGATTTATTTGATATTGGGGACTTGAAAGCTCCAGGGCCAGATGGACTCCATGCTATCTTCTATAAAAGGTTCTGGCCTATGCTGGGGGAAGACCTAATTGAGGAGGTACTGAAAGCAATCAACACATGTACTATACTGAATGGTTGGAATGATACGACAATCGTGATGATTCCTAAGATTAATACACCAGAAAAGGTAACCCAATTTAGGCCAATCAACTTATGTAATGTGGTATACAAAATAATCGCTAAAATGGTGGCTTATCGACTGAAGACTTTCCTACCAGAAATTAATAGTCCAACACAGAGCACATTTGTTCCGGGTAGATTGATAACGGATAATATCTTAGTGGCCTACGAATGTTTTCACACAATCAAGAATAAAAGAGAGGGTATAGAGGGCCTGTGTGCTATAAAACTTGACATGCATAAAGCTTACGATAGAGTCGAGTGGTTTTTTCTGAAGGAAATTATGTTGAAATTGGGCTTTCACCAAGAGTGGGTTAATTTGGTTATGCAATGTGTCACAACTGTCGAATACAAAGTAAGGATCAATGTAGAGGAAAGTGAGAGTTTGAAGCCTACGAGAGGGTTGAGGCAAGGGGACCCGCTATCACCATACCTCTTTCTGTTGTGCACAAAAGGGTTGAATGCCTTGCTCTCACAGGCTGAGGAGAACGAGAACATATCAGGAGTTAAAGTCTGTAGAGACGCCCAACCAATCACAAATCTCCTCTTTGCGGACAATTCTTTGATCTTGATGAAAGCCAACCAGCATAATGCGGCGGCCCTGAAATCAGCACTAGAATTATATTGTGTGGCGTCGGGACAACTGCTAAGTGTGGAAAAGTCCAACATTTTCTTTCGTCCAAATACAAAGGTAGAGATGAGAGAGCAATTGTGTACAACGCTAGATATAATGACGGAGGCCCTGAATGACAAATACTTAGGCTTTCCAGCAAATGTGGGTGTTGATAAAATAGACTGTTTTAGATTTTTGATTGAACGTATTGTTAAGAAAATTAGTGGTTGGAAGGAAAAAATACTATCCGCCGGAGGGAAAGAGATCCTACTCATGGGTGTGATCCAAGCCATACCTACATATGCAATGTCGGTCTTTAAAATTCCTAAAAAAATTGTAAAGGAATCATTGACACGATAGCGCATTTCTGGTGGGGAGACGAGGAGAATCAGAGGAGGATGCACTGGATGGCCTGGTAGAAAATGTGCGTACCAAAAATCCAAGGAGGAATGGGCTTCTGTGATATCCATTGTTTCAACCTGGCTTTGCTTGCCAAACAGGCATGGCGCCTCCTTGACAATCCTGAGTCCTTGTGTGCCACTATTCTAAGGGCCAAGTATTATCCTGATGGCGATTTGCTGACCTCCAAGCCAAAACATGGTGCTTCCTTCACTTGGCAAAGCATTATGGCAGGCATAACTACTCTGAAATGTGGCTATATTTGGCGAGTGGGGAATGGTGATAACATCATATTTGGGAAGATGCCTGGATCCCAAATTGTGCCACTAGGAAGATTGTGACTCCTAGAAGGGAACAATTGTTATCAAAAGTGGTGGATTTGATTGACCCTGTATCCCATAATTGGGATGAGGACCTGATTAGACAAACTGTGTGGCCCATTGACGCGCAACAAATTCTTTCAATCCCACTTTCTCAACATAATATGACAGATTGCATTGCCTGGAATTATACGAAAAATGGTATGTTCTCTGTATAATATGCTTACTCTGTGGAGTGAAATTATCAATTTGGGAATCAACTAAGATATTCTAATGGAATGGGGCTAACCACACCTAACCCTATATGGAGTCAGATATGGAAGTTATCTTGTCCAGCAAAAGTCAAAAAATTTATATGGCGTACGTTACATGGCACTCTCCCATGCCGGGTTACACTCGCTAATAGACACATGAAGGTTTCCCCCTTTTCTCTACTTGCTCTCAAGGTGCAGAGGACACGAAACACATGCTCTTCCTATGTACTAAAGCAAAGGAGGTCTGGAAGAGAATAGGGATGGAGGACATTATTGATAGAGCATGTGAGGTCGATCGTGCTGGAGAGGCGATATTGGAAAACCTTTTACTTCTTCCTGATCAAGACTTGCGTATTATGGGATACCGAAATGTACGAGAAATGATAGCTATTTCAGCTTGGTATCTATGGTGGGAGAGATGAAAATTAGTACACTCAGAAGTAACTCAGAATGCAACTCAGATATCCATGAGGATCATAGCCCTTACATAAAATTTTGTAAATGAATCATCTTCAAAGGTGTCCATAAAAAAGAGGGTTGGTTTTGCCCTCCAACGGGTTTTGTGAAACTCAATGTTGACGCATCTTTTGACCATGACATGTTGAGGGGTACGATGGGGCTGTCTTGCAAGACGACAAAGGTAGGTTTATTGCAGGAGGAAATGGAAAGATAGACTACTGCGTGGATGTTCTCATGGCAGAAGCTTTAGCTCTCAAATTTGGACTTACCTTAGCGCAGAGGGCGGGGTGCAATCGCCTAATCATCAACTCAGATAATCTGGAGGTGATTGAGACCATGCAGGATGGGGGACAGTCAACGGGTGCGGCGACGGCAATTTTCGATGATTGTTTCCACTATGCATGTGATTTTATCATGACTACATTCAAACATTGTAATAGAGAGGAAAATACAGTAGCACATGAACTTGCTATATTAGCACGTTTCTCTTCAACTTCAGATTGGTTTGAGGAGCCTCTGAATGAAATTGTAATGTTCCTCACAAACGATGTATTGGTTATTTCAAATGAATAAAGTTCCGTTTTAATTCAAAAAAAATGTTAAAACAAACATTACTAGGCTTTCGCGAGATGATGTGTTTTTTGTGTGTAAAATGTTGGGGAACGTTGCATGGGAAACAAAAAATTCCTACGAACATGCAAGATCTATCTATGGAGATCAATAGCTACGAGAGGAGGAGTGCATCTACATACCCTTGTAGATCGCTAAGCGGAAAGCGTTAAGAAACGCGGTTGATGTAATCGAATGTCTTCGCGATCCAATCACGATCCGTCCCGCGATCCAATCACGATCCGTTCTGATCTAGTGCCGAACGGACGACACCTTCGCGTTCAGCACACACACAACTCGATGACGTCTCCGCCTTCTTGATCCAGCAAGCGAGGGCGGAGTAGTAGATGAGTTCTCCAGCAGCATGACTGCATGGTGGCGATGGTGGTGGAGCTATCCCGACAGGGCTTCGCCAAGCGCTGCCACGACGAGAACGAGGGACAAGATCTACTAGAGAGAGGGGGAGGGCTATGCCGTGGCTTAGGGTGCGGTTGCCCTCCCTCTCCTCTAGTATATATAGGGTGAAGGGGGAGGGGTGGCTGATAACCCACAAGTATAGGGGATCACAACAGTTTTCGAGGGTAGAGTATTCAACCAAAATTTATTGATTCGACACAAGGGGAGCCAAAGAATATTCTCGAGTATTAGCAGCTGAGTTGTCAATTCAACCACACCTGAAAAACTTAATATTTGCAGCAAAGTATTCAATAGCAAAGTAATATGAAAGTAACGGTAATGGTGGCAAAGTGATAGTAGCAGTTTGTAGTGATTGTAACAGTAGCAACAGAAAAGTAACTTAGCAAAGATCAATATGTGAAAAGCTCGTAGGCAATGGATTAGTGATGGATAATTATGTCAGATGGCATTCATCATGCAACGGTTATAAAATAGAGTGACACAGAACTAGCTCCAATTCATCAATGTAATGTAGGCATGTATTCCATATATAGTCATACGTGTTTATGAAAAAGAACTTGCATGCCATCTTTTGTCCTACCCTCCCGTGGCAACGGGCTCCTAATGGAAACTAAGGGATATTAAGGCCTCCTTTTAATAGAGAACCGGACCAAAGCATTAGCACTTAGTGAATACATGAACTCCTCAAACTACGGTAATCACCGGAAAGAATCCCAATTATTGTCACCTTGGGGGATGCGGATCATAACTCGTAATAGGTGTCGACAACTTGCAAGATAGGATCAAGAACACACACACACACACACACACACACACATATATATATATATATATATTCATGATAACATAATAGGTTCAGATCTGAAATCATGACACTTGGGTCCTAGTGACAAGCATTAAGCATAGCAAAGTCATAGCAACATCAATCTCAGAACATAGTGGATACTAGGGATCAAACCCTAACAAATCTAACTCGATTACATGATAAATCTCATCCAACCCATCACCGTCCAGCAAGCCTACGATGAGATTACTCACGAACGGTGGAGAGCATCATGAAATTGGTGATGAAGGATGGTTGCTGATGATGAAGGCGTCGATTTCCCCTCTCCGGAGCCCAAAACGGACTCCAGATCTGGTCTCCCAAGGAAGAACAGGAGGTGGCGGCGGCTCCGTATCGTGAAACGTGATGAAATCTTCTCCTTTATTTTTTTCTCCCCAAATAGGAATATATAGAAGTGGATACGAGGTTGGAGGAGCGACAGGGGGCCCACAAGCCATAGGGGCGCGCCCCCTGGCTTGTTGCCAGGTGGTGGCCCTCCTGCAGTTGATTCTTTTGCCAATATTTTTTATTAATTCCAAAAATATTCTCCGTAAATTTTTAGGTCAATCCGAAAACTTTTATTTCTGCACAAAAATAACACCAAGGGAATTCTGCTGAAAACCCGCGTTAGTCCGGGTCAGTTCCATTCAAATCATGCAAATTAGAGTCCAAAACAAGGGCAAAAGAGTTTGGAAAAGTAGATACGTTGGAGACGTATCAACTCCCCCAAGCTTAAACCTTTGCTTGTCCTCAAGCAATTCAGTTGATAAATTGAAAGTGATAAAGAAAAAGTTTTACAAACTCTGTTTGATCTTGCTGTTGTAAATATGTCTAACTTATGTTCAGGTTTTCAGCAAAGATTATTAACTAACCACATTCACAATAATATTTAGGCCTCAGATTTACTCATATTAATGGCATAATCAACTAGCGAGCAATAATGATAAGTCTCGGATGACAACAATTTTATCAAAACAATCATGATACAATATGACATAATGGTATCTCGCTAGAACTTTCTGAGACCGCAAAACATAAATGCAGAGCACCTCTAGACAACAAGGACTGACTAGACATTGTAATTCATGGTAAAAGAGATCCAGTCACACTCATACTCAACATCAATTAATAGCAAAGGATACAAATGACGGTGGTGCTCTCTAACTGGTGCCTTTTATAAGAGGATGATGACTCGACAGTAAAATAAAATAGACATGCTCTTCACAGAGGGAAGCATTGATTTGCAGAGGTGCGAGAGCTCGAATTTTTAAAACAGGGATGAATAATAATTTTGAGCGGTATGCTTTCATTGCCAACATAACAACTAAGAGGTCTCGATATCTTCCATGCTAGATACATTATAGGCGGTTCCCAAACAGAATAGTAATTTTTTTACTCCCCCTCCACCAAATCAATCACACTCCACGGCGGGCCGAATCCACGGGTACCATCCATACAAACACAATCCTGGGGGAGTTTATTTTATTATACTTTAGATTTGATTTTTGAGCATGGGATTGGGCATCCCGAATACCAGCCACTTCCTCGTGAATGATAGTGAATCAACACGTATTGTGAGAATAACCCACCTAGCATGGAAGATACTGACAGCCCCCAATCACTACATGAGCGATTTGGGCATACAAAATGGAATATTTGTTTGAAGGTTTGGAGAGTGGCACATGCAAATTTACTTGGGACGGCAGGTAAATACCGCATAAGGTATGTGCAGTGGACTCACATGGAACAACTTTGGGTTTATGGATATGGATGCACCAGCAGTATTCCCGCTTAGTACAAGTGGAGGCTAGCAAAAGACTGGGGAGCGACCAAGTAGAGAGCGACGACAGTCATAAACATGCTTTGAGATTGACCAACATTGAATACAAGCATGAGTAGGATATAAATCACCATGAACATAAACATCGTGGAGGCTATGTTGGTTTTGTTTCAACTACATGCATGAACATGTGCCAAGTCAAGCCACTCGAATCATTCAGAGGAGGATACCATTCTATCATACTACATCACAACCATTTTAATATGCATGTTGGAACTCAAAAAAACCATTATTAACTCTTAGCTAATTAAGCATGGCATGAATAACTATATTCTCTAATTTTCCTTGCAAACATGTTCAACCCATAATGAGCTGAATCCCGAATGATGAGCTAATCATATTTACAAATACAAGATAGTTAGATCGTACCAGCTTTTCTCCATCTCGGTCACTTCATCATATATCGTCATTATCGCCTTTCACCTGCATGACCAAACGATGTTAATAATAAGAGTACACGTGCATTGGACTAAGCTAGATTCCGCAAGCAGTAACTCAAAGGAGAAGACAAGGCAATATGGGCTCTATGTAAGATAAACAATAATGCATATGAGAGCCACTTAACATTTCATCGTGGTCTTCTCCTTACGACCCAAAGAAAAGAAGTTTCAATGCAAGAACGAGAAAAACTATTTGCATGGGAAAACTCCCAATAAGAAAAAGAAGAATGAGATATCTTTTTGGGATTTCTTTTAATGCTACAACTAAACAAACTAGAAGGTAAAGATATAACTATTTTTTTGGATTTTCTTAAAGATTAATCAAACACACAAGAAGAAAGCATAAAGAAGAAATACACTACCATGGATAGTACAATGAAAAAGTATGAACACCGACAACTGAAATGAGTGTGTGAACATGCATGTAATGTCGGTGAGAAATACATACTCCCCCAAGATTAGGCTTTTTGCCTAAGTTGGTCTAGGGCCATGGCTGGCCAGGATAATATCCAAAGTCATAGTTGGGGTTGTACCGGGCTGCGGCGGCTACCGCCTGAACGACTGCAGCATGAAGGCGAGCTGATTCCGCGTTCCTCTTGTACTCGTTTGCCTCCTCTCTGGTTATAAAGTATCTCAGTTTTTCCTGAAAGTTAAAGAAGGCAGGAGCAGGAAGGGTAACATGGACAACACGTTGTCTGTCAAAAATTAGTCGATACTGGAGGGATTGTTCATTCCTTTCAAGAAACTGGTAGCGCACCGAAGCCTCATAATCAAGAAAAGCAAGGGGTAACTCAATATCATTCGCTCTTATGGGTACCCCAAGATACTTAGCTACATGGGTGGCATAAATTTCACCAAAGAAATCTCCATCATTAGCATTAAGATGTAACCTCCTGGCAATAGTAGCCCCAAGTTATATCATCTATCTACCATTACATCACTCTTAAGAATACTCAGATCAGACACGCAAAGGTGGCTATGATCATGTTTACCGTTAATACATCTACCTATGAAGAGAGCAAAATAATGTATAGTCGGAAAGTGAATGCTCCCCAAAGTAGCTTGTGTAATGATTCTAGTTTCTCCCACCATGATGCTAGAAAGGAAATCATTATATTCATTTTTATGAGGATCGCTACGGCTACCCCACTATGTAATTTTGCATGCATCATTAAAATCCTCTAGGTCCATGGTATAGGACTTATTATAAAGTTAAATAGAACAAAATGAGAATTACACCTGGATGAAAATTCAAACCTCCGCACGAAAGAATCGGTAAGTTGATAATATTGCTTGCATCGGTCTGAAATAAAATCCTCAAGGTCAGCATTCCTTATGTACGCATAAAACTCTTCCTTGAACCCGACGTTTGTTGGGGAACGTCGCATGGGAAACAAAAAAAATTCTACGTTCACGCAAGACCTATCCATGGTGATGAGCATCTACGAGAGGGAGAGTGGAGCTACATACCCTTGTAGATCGCTAAGCGGGAAGCGTTAAGAAACGCGGTTGGTGTAGTCGAACGTCTTCGCGATCCAAATCACCGAGCGTCCCGCGATCTCATCACGATCCGTCCCGCGATCCAATCACGATCTGTCCCGTGAACTCATCATGATCCGTCCCGCGATCCAATCACGATCTGTCCCGCAAACTCGTCACGATCCGTCTCGCGATCTTGATCACGGTCCTTCCGATCTAGTGCCGAACGGACGGCACCTCCGCGTTCAACCCACGTACAGCTCGATGACGATCTCCGCCTTCTTGATCTAGCAAGAGGGAGCAGAGAGGTAGACGAGTTCACTGGCAGCGTGACGCTGCCGTGGTGATGGTGGTGGAGCAATTCCGGCAGGGCTTCGCCTAAGCACTGCAGAAATCAGATCTGGAGGAGAAACTATGCACTAGAGGAATGGGCAACACGTGGCTAAAAATTCTGTGCAAAAACCCTAAAATCCTCTAGTATATATAGGAGGAGACGAGGAGAGGACTTTGCGCAAGGGCCAAGCCTCCTTGGGTCGGCCGAAGTGGGGAGGAGAGGAGGACTCCTCCTCCAATCCTAGTAGGACTATGATTCCTCCCTTTATTGGCCTTTTTCCACCTTTTTCCCTTTGGGCTTTTCTTCCCAGCCGCATGGGCCTTTTGTGGGACTTCCAACAGCCCACAAAGGGCTGGTATTTACTCTCCCACAGCCCATGTAGCCTCTTGGCTCGAAATACCCCTCCCGATGGTCTCCCGGTACACTACCGGCACTCCTGGTACACTACCGATGAGCCCGAAACTTTTCCGGCGACCAAAATAGGACTTCCTATATATCAATCTTTACCTCCGGATCATTCTAGAGCTCCTCGTGACGTCTGGGATATCATTCGGGACTCCAAACAACCTTCAGTCACCACCATACATAACTCTATACTACCGAAACATCACCAAACCTTCAGTGTGCAGACCCTGCGGGTTCGAGAACTATGTAGACATGACCGAGACACCTCTACGGTCAATAAACAATAGCAGGACCTGGATGCCCATATTGGTTCCTACATATTCTACGAAGATCTTTATCGGTCGAACGTCTATGTCAAGGATTCAGTTAATCCCGTAAGATGTTCCCTTTGTTCTTTGGTATGTTACTTGCCCGAGATTCGATCGTCGGTATCTCCATACCTAGTTCAACCTCGTTACCGGCAAGTATCTTTACTCGTTCCGTAATACAAGATCCCGTGCCTAAAACTTAGTCACATTGCTTGCAAGGCTTGTTTTGATGTTGTATTACCGAGTGGGCCCTGAGATACCTCTCCGTTACATGGAGTAACAAATCCCAGTCTTGATCCATGCCAACTCAACAGACACCCTCGGAGATACTTGTAGAGTACCTTTATAGTCACCCAGTTACGTTGCGACGTTTGATACACACAAGGCACTCCTCCGGTGTCAGTGAATTGTATGATCTCATGGTCATAGGAACATATACTTGACATGCAGAAAACAGTAGCAATAAACTGAGACGATCATATGCTATGTTTGTAGTTTGGGTCTTGTCCACCACACCATTCTCCTAATGATGTGATCCTGTTATCAAATGACATCTCATGTCCATGGCTAGGAGACCTTAACCATCTTTGATCAACGAGCTAGTCTATTAGAGGCATACTAGGGACATGGTTTTGTCTATGTATCCACACATGCATCTAAGTCTCCGATCAATACAATTATAGCACGGATAATAAACGATTATCATGAACAAGGAAATATGATAATAACTAATTTATTATTGCCTCTAGGGCATATTTCCAACAGTCTCCCACTTGCACTAGAGTCAATAATCTAGTTCACATCACCATGTGATACGCATTGTTATGAATCTAACACCCAATGAATTCTGGGGCTCGATCATGCTTTGCATGTGAGAGAGATCTTATAGTCAATGGGTCTGCGACATTCAGATCCGAGTGTACTTTGCAAATCTCTATGTCAAACCATAAACACTGCTACCACACTCCACTTGGTACTATTCCAAATGGTTGTTCCACTATACGTATCCAGATTGCTACTACGAGTCATCCGGATTGGTGTTAAAGCTTGCATCGACGTAACTCTTTATCACCTCCATAATCGAGAAACATCTTCTTAGTCTTTTAGCCACTAAGGATAATCTTGACTGTTGTCCAGTGATCCACTCCTGGATCACTCTTGTACCCCTTGACAGACTCATGGCAAGGCACACACCAGGTGCGGTACACAGCATGGCATAATATAGATCCTATGGCTAAGGCATAGGGGACGACGTTCGTCTTTTCTCTTTCTTCTGCCGTTGTCGAGGTTTGAGTCTCACTCAACTTTCACACCTTACAAATTAGGAGAGAACTCTTTCTCTGACTGATCCATTTTGAACTCTTTCAAAAACTTGTCAAAGTATGTACTCATTGAAAGTCTCATCAAGCATCTTGATCTATCTCTATAGATTTTGATGTTCGACAATTAGGTAGCTTTATCTAGGTCTTCCTTTGAAAAACACTCATCAAACAACCATTTATGCCTTCCAGAAATTCTACATCATTTCCGATCAACAATATGTCAACCACATATGCTTACCAGAAACTCTATAGTGCTCCCACTCACTTTATTCATAAACTTTGTATAGACTCAAAAACTTTGATCACCTCATCAACGTGTATATTCCAACTCCGAGATGCTTGCTTCAGTTCATAGAAGAATCACTGAAGCTTGCACACATTTTGGCATCCTTAGGACTGACAAAACCTTTTGGTTGTATCACATACAACCTTTCCTCAAGTAAACCGTTAAGGAAACGATGTTTTGACATCCATCTACCATATTTCATAATTGAAAAATGTAGCAACTGCTAACATAATTCCAACAGACTTTAGCATCGCTACGAGTGAGAAAGTCTCATCATAGTCAACTCCTTGAACTTGCCGGAAACTTCTTTGCGACAAGTTGAGCTTTACAAATGGTGACATTCACCATCAGTGTCTGTCTTCATTTTAAAGATCCATTTGTACTCAACGACCTGCTGTCCAACAAGCAAATCCACCAAAGTCTATACTTGGTTTTCATACATGGATCCTTTCTCGGATTTCATGGCCTCTAACCATTTGTCGGATTCCGGTCCCATCATCGCTTCTCCATAGCTCATAGGTTCATCGTTGTCCAACAAAATGACCTCTAAGACAGGGTTGTCGTACCACTCAGGAGTAGTACACATCCTTGTTAACCTACGAGGTTCGATAGTAACTTGATCCGAAGCTTCATGATCATCATCATTAACTTCCTCTTCAACTAACGTAGGCCTCACAGAAACAACTTCCTGAGCTGCGCTACTCTCTCGTTGAAACAAAGGTTTCAACAACCTCATCAATTTCTATCTTCCTCCCACTCAATTCTTTCGAGAGAAACTCTTTCTCGAGAAAGGACCCAATTTTAGCAACAAACATTTTCTGCTTGGATCTGAGATAGAAGGTTTACCCAACTGTCTTTAGGGTATTCTATGAAGATGCATTAGTCCGCTTTGGGTTCGAGCTCATTAGGTGAAAACCTTTTTCACATAAGTGTTGCAGCCCCAAACATTAAGAAATGACAGCTTAGGTTTCTATCAAACCATAATTCACACGGTGTCATCTCAACGGATTTAGATGGTGCCCTATCTAAAGTGAATGTAGTTGTCTCTAATGCATAACCCCAAAATGATAGTGGTAAAAGGATAAGAGACATCATAATTCGCACCATATCCAATAGAGAACGACTATGACGTTCGGACACACCATCACACTATGGTGTTCCAGGTGGCGTTAGTTGTGAAACAACTTTCACATTGTCTTAAGTTGTATACCAAACTCGTAACTCAGATATTCACGGACATTTTATCTTCTTGTCACGATGATCTTAAACTTCACTCTGAATTTGCTTGAACTTTTCAAACGATCCAGACTTGTGTTTCATTAAGTAAATATACACTATATCTACTCAAATCATCAGTGAAGGTAAGAAAATGACGATATCCACCGTACGCTACAAGACTCATTGGATTGCATACATCAACATGTATCATTTCCAATAAATCACTTGCCCGCTCCATCCATTTGGAAACGGGGTCCTTAGTCATCTTGCCCAAGAGGCATGGTTTTCATGTCTCAACCGATTCGAAATCGAATGAGTCCAAAGATCCATTAGCATGGAGTTTCTTCATGCGCTTTATACTAATATGACATTTAGTGGTAGTGCCACAAGTATGTGTTACTATCATTATTAACTATGTATCTTTTGGCATCAATGTTATGAACATGTGTATTACTACGATCAAGATTCAACAAACCATTCTCACTAGGTGCATGACCATTGAAGGTATTATTCGTGTAAACAGAATAAACATTATTCTCTAACTTAAATGAATAACCGTGTTGCAATAAACATGATCTAATCACGTTCATGCTCAATGCAAAACACCAAATAACATTTATTTAGGTTTGTCACTAATCTCGAAGGTAGAGAGAGCGTGCGATGTTGATCACATCAACCTTGGAAACATTTCCAACACACATCGTCACCTCACCCTTAGCTAGTTCTCCCTTTATTCCGTAGCTTTTATTTCGAGTTACTAACATTTAACAACTAAACTGGTACCCAATACCCAGGTGCTACTAGGAGTACTCGCAAGGTACACATCATTAACACGTATATCAAATATACTTCTATCGACGTTGCCAGCCTTCTTATCTACCAAGTATCTAGGGTTGTTCTGCTTCAGCAACCGCTTTCCTCATAATAGAAGCACTTAGTCTCGGGTTTGGGTTCAACTTTGGGTTGCTTCACTGAGCAGCAACTGACTTGCTATCCATCAAGTTTCCCTCCTTGCTCTTGCCCTTCTCGAAACTAGTGGTTTGACTAACCATCAACACTTGACGCCCCTTATTGATTTCTACCTTCGCGGTGTCAAACATCGCGAATAGCTCAGGGATCATTATTTCTATCGCTGGCGTTTTATAGTTCATCACCAAGTTCTAGTAGCTTAGTGACAGTGACTTGGAGAACTATATCAATCACTATCTTATCTAGAAGATCAACTCCCACTTGATTCAAGCTTGCAGGCAAAGAATCTTGTTGGAGATCTCATATCTCGCAACACGGGCACGAGCCTGACATCCTAATTTCAGCTCTTAGAACATCTCATATGTTCTGTGACATTTCAAAATGTTTCGCAGCCTCAATTCTAAGCCGTAATGCATGATGCACTAAACTATCAAGTAGTCATCAGAACGTGCCTGTCAGATGTTCACAACATGTACAGACGACGCTAGAGGGGTTGGCGCACCGAGCGGTGCATTAAGGACATAAGCCTTTTGTGCAGCAATGAGGACAATGCTCAGATCACGGACCCAGTCTGCAATATTGCTACCATCATCTTTCAACTCTATTTCTCTAGGAACATATAAAAATTCAAGGGAGCTACAACATGAGCTAGTAATGTACAACACAGTTTGCAAAGACACTACTGACTATGTTCATGATAATGAGTTCAATTAATCATATTACTTAAGAACTCCCACTCAAATTTACATCCCTCCAGTCATTCGAGTGATACATGATCCAAATTCACCAACTCAAGTCCGATCATCACGTGAGTTGAGGTGGTTTCAATGGTGAACATCATCATGTTGATCATATCTACTATATGACTCATGTTCGACCTTTCGGTCTCTTGTGTTTTGAGGCCATGTCTATACATGCTAGGCTCGTCATGTTTAACCCGAGTGTTCTGCATGTGCAACATTGGCTTGCACCCGTTGTATGTGAACATAGAGTCTATCACACCCGATCATCACGTGGTGTCTCAACACGACGAACTTTCACAACGGTGCACACTCGGGGAGAACACAATTCATCTTGAAATTTAAGTGAGGGATCACCTTATAATGCTACCGTCGTCCTAAGCAAAACAAGGTGCATAAAAGGATTAACATGACATGCAAATCATAAGTGACATGATCTGGCCATGAACTTGTGCTTTTGATCTCCATCTTAAAAGCACCGACATGATCTCCATCATCACCGGCAAGACACCATGATCTCCATCATCTTGATCTCCATCAATGTGTCGCCATCGGGGTTGTCGCGCCTAACATGCTTCTAGTACTATTGCTACCATTTAGCGATAAAGTAAAACATTACATAGCGCTTAATGATTGACATGCAGGTCATACAATAATTAAAGACAACCCTATGGCTCCTGCCGGTTGCCGCACTCATCGACATGCAAGTCGTGATAATCTATACATCACATGATCATCTCATACATCACATATATCACATCATGTAATTGGCCATATCATATCACAACATACCCTGCAAAAACAAGTTAGACGTCCTCTAATTGTTGTTGCATGTTTTACTGGCTGCTACGGGTATCTAGCAAGAACAATTATCATCTATGCAAAAACCACAACGGTGATACACTAGTTGCTTTTCAACCTTCTCAAGGACCGCCTCTGTCGAATCCGATCCAACTAAAGTGAGAGAAACTGGCACCCGCAAGCCATCTATGCAACAAGTTGCGGTTGAGGGAACCGGTCTCTCGTAAGCGTACGAGTAATGTTGGTCCGGGCCGCTTCATCTCACAATACCGCTGAACCAAAACACGACCAAGGGAGGAAGCAATCTAAGCATCAACGCCCACAAACTCTTTGTGTTTTACTCGAGATCTCATCTACACATAGACCTAGCTCATGATGCCATTGTTGGGGAACGTCGCATGGGAAAGAAAAATTTTCCTACGTTCACGCAAGACCTATCCATGGTGATGAGCATCTAAGAGAGGGAGAGTGGATCTACATACCCTTGTAGATCGCTAAGCGGGAAGCGTTAAGAAACGCGGTTGGTGTAGTCGAACGTCTTCGCGATCCAAATCGCCGAGCGTCCCACGATCTCATCACGATCCGTCCCGCGATCCAATCACGATCCGTCCCGCGAACTCATCACGATCCGTCCCGCGATCCAATCACGATCCGTCCCGTGAACTCATCACAATCCGTCCCGCGAACTCATCACGATCCGTCTCGCGATCTAGATCACGGTCCTTCTGATCTAGCACCGAACGGACGGCACCTCCGCGTTCAGCACACGTAT
This sequence comes from Hordeum marinum, assembly GCA_022496015.1. NCBI lineage: Eukaryota > Viridiplantae > Streptophyta > Magnoliopsida > Poales > Poaceae > Hordeum > Hordeum marinum. The sequence continues at coordinate 543,772,858 of CM039674.1, forward strand.
AGCTTGATGATGATCTCCGCTATCTTGATCCAGCAAGAGGGAGTGGAGAGGAAGAAGAGTTCTCCGGCAGCGTGACAGCGCTGCGGCAATGATGGTGGAGCTATTCCGGCAGGGCTTCGCCTAAGCACTGTAGAAAACCGATCTAGAGGAGAAACTATGCACTAGAGGAACGGGTAGCACGTGGCTGAAAATTCTGTGCCAAAACCCTAAAATCATCTAGTATATATAGGAGGAGAGGAGGAGGAGGCTTGGCTGCCAAAGAGGCAGCCCTTGGGTCGGCCGAACCTAGTGGGATTGGAGGATTCCTCCTCCAAACCTAGTAGGACTAGGACTCCTCCTTTTTTTTTTACCTTTTTTTTGCCTTTTTCCACCTTTTTCTCTTTACTCGTTACCGGTTCAACCTCGTTACCGGTAAGTCTCTTTACTCGTTCCATAATACATGATCCCGTGACTAACACTTTAGTCACATTGCTTGCCAGGCTTATTATGATGTTGTATTACCGAGTGGGCCCTGAGATACCTCTCCGTCACACGGAGTAACAAATTCCAGTCTTGATCCATGCCAACTCAATAGACACCCTCGCAGATACCTGTAGAGCACCTTTATAGTCACCCAGTTACGTTGCGACGTTTGATACACACAAGACACTCCTCCGATGTCCGTGAGTTGCATGATCTCATGGTCATAGGAACACATACTTGACATGCAGAAAACAGTAGCAATAAACTAACAAAATCGTATGCTACGTTTGTAGTTTGGGTCTTGTCCATCACATCATTCTGCTAATGACGTGATCCCGTTTATCAAATGACATCTCATGTCTATGGTTAGGAAACCTTAACCATCTTTGATCAACGAGCTAGTCTATTAGAGGCATACTAGGGACATGGTTTTGTCTATGTATCCACACATGCATCTAAGTCTCCGATCAATACAATTATAGCATGGATAATAACGATTATCATGAACAAGGAAATATGATAATAACTAATTTATTATTGCCTCTAGGGCATATTTCCAACAAACCTGACCCAAACACATGCTCGAGGCTCGAAAATTACTCTACTATTTTTTGACACCTCCATGTGTATGTGATGTCTACTATGCAACTTTATTCTTGTAGACTCTGTTGGGCCTCCAATTGCAGAGTTTTTTAGGATAGTAGCAATTCTCTGTTCAGATGGACAAACCCCCCACAAAACACGCCCACTGGGTCTTTCATGCTTCAGGGGACGCGGGGAGTGCTGACCCCTGGCGGTAGCACGCCAAGAGTGAGATTGGCCAGCTCTACCATTGATGTCCGTATGATATTGAAAAGGGACGAATTCCTTGTGTTGTATCGTCTCCACCGCGACGTCTGCTCTGGATCAGACAATTCCTCCTCCCGGATGGCCCAGAAGATCATCTAGTATTCCACTCGACAATGAAACATGCACGCTCTGCGAAGGTCGATCTGCGAATGATTTCCACATGGATGCTCGACCACTTGGCGTTGTATGGGAATCACTCTCGTACCACTCGTTGGATCTTTGCCGATGCCTCCGGGGAGTCCGCATTGATCTCTGACAATATCTCGACCGGAATCAGCGGCTGCGATGCCGGAATCGGCATCGGAACCGCCACTGGAGCAGCTGGGTGAGCTCGCCTCACACAGAATCCGCGATGCGATTTCCCGGTCATCTGGTGGTGGGGGCACGCCCTATATGAAGAAATTCTTTTAATAACTAGCAAAAAGACTTGTGCATTGCAACGGAAGAAAAAACCATAATCTCGAATGGCAATGACCACATTTTAAACTACTCACAATGAAGAGTAACATAGAGTAATAACATGCATATGTTGCTAGTCCAAGTTAATGCCTCCACAATGGATAGTAACATATGAGTAGTAACATTGAGCCTTTCATTTATTAGCTTATAGACTCACTTTGTCTTCATATGCGTTATGTTACTCATAGGGGTAGTAACATGCTAAGTTACTCAATTTCTCTCTCTTCTCATTACTTAGATGCCATATCATTCTTTTTGTTTATGTGTCATCTATGTTACTATCTATTTTACTCCCATTGTGAGTAGTCTTATTACATCATCGAGATACATAAATAACTCTCATTTTCGTGAAATCGTGAACAATTTTAAAATCATGAACATTTTCTTAAACTCGTGAACATATTTGAAATTGTGATCATTTTTTAAATTGGCGAACATTTTCTAAAATCAAGAACATTTTTTTGAATTCCTGAACATTTTATACTATTTCCAAACATTTTTTAAAACACCTTTCTTTAATCGGCATCAGTCTCATTCTCATGAAATCGTGAATAAAATTTAAAAATAATGAACATTTTTTAAACTCATGAACATAATTGAAATTCTGATTTTTTTTTAAATCCGCAAACATTTTCTACAATCAAGGACACTTTTTGAATTCATGAACATATTATACTATTTGAAAACATTTTTTTAAAATTTGAACATTTTTGAAAATATTTCTCTTTAGTCGTCTATCATTTCTAGAATCGAACAAAAGCCTTTTGGGATTTATGGAACAATTATCGAAATTAACAAGCAATTTGGAATTGCATGATCTTTTTTGAATGAAAGGATATTTTATGACTCAACAACTATATATTTTGATTTATGGACTGTATTTGAATTTTCAGGATATTTTGCAATACATGCATATTTTGGAATGGTCGGATTTATTTGCAATTTATAAATATTTTTAATACACAATCTTTTAAAAAAATCGATGAGACATTTTTATTTCCCGAACAATTGTTTTAATATTTGCGAATATTATTTAGAACTCACAAAATTTTTTTGAAGCCACAACCATTTATGAATTATTAAATATTTACTTAAAAATTCTCATTTTTTATTTTTACGAAACTTTTTTAAATTCTCAAATTATTTAAAGTATAAAAACAACGACGAAAAAGAAAAACTAAAAAATTAAAACTGGTCGCCCATACATGGACCGACCCAAACTGGCGAGTTCTGTCTTTTTCTAGCATGCAGGGTGCAATATAGGAGGTTCCTACATGGGCCAATCCAGTCCGGGATTTTTATATGGGAACGCTTTTTATCACCTATAGGTGGCATTGGAGTGTAATATTTTATAACTTTTTCTCGCATACAGGGCGCAGTGTAGGAGGTTCCTACATGGGCCAGTCCAGTTCGAGATTTTTCTATGTGAAACGCTTTTTATCACCTATAGGTAGCATTTGAGTGTAATATTTTATAACTTTTTCTAGCATGCAGGGCACGGTGTAGGAGGTTCCTACATGGTTAAGTCCAGTCCGAGAGTTTTCTATGTGAAACGCTTTTTATCACCTATAGGTGGCATTGGAGCACAGTATTTTATAATTTTTTCTAGCATGCAGAGCGTTGTTGGAAATATGCCTTAGAGGCAATAATAAAATGGTTATTATTATATTTCCTTGTTCATGACAATCTTTTATTATCCATGCTATAATTGTATTGATTGGGAAAACATTGCATGTGTGGATATATAGACAACATTGTGTCCCTAGTATACCTCTAGTAGACTAGCTCGCATCATTGACATGAGATGCCATTTGATAACGAGATCACATCATTGGAAGAATGATGTGATGGACAAGACCCAAATTATAAACATAGCCTGTGATCGTGTCAGTTTATTGCTGTAGTTTTCTGCATGTTAAGTATCTATTCCTATGATCATGAGATCATGCAACTCACTGACACTGAAGGAGGGTCTTGTGTGTATCAAACGTCGCAACATAACTGGGTGACTATAAAGGTGCTCTATAGGTATCTCCGAGAGTGTCTGTTGGGTTGGCATGGATCAAGATTGGGATTTGTTACTCTGTGTGACGGAGAGGTATCTCAGGGCCCACTCGGTAATCCAACATCACAACAAGCCTTGCAAGCAATGTGACTAAAGTGTTAGCCACGAGATCTTGTATTACGGAACGAGTAAAGAGACTTGCCAGTAACGAGATTAAACTAGGTATAGAGATACCAACGATCGAATCTCGGGCAAGTAACATATCGAAGAACAAAAAGAACAACATACGTGATTAACTGAATTCTTGACATAGAGGTTCAACTGATTAAGATCTTCGTAGAATATGTAGAAACCAATATGGACATCCAGGTCCCACTATTGGCTATTGACCATAGAGGTGTCTCGGTCATGTCTACATAGTTCTCGAACCCGCAGGGTCTGCACACTTATGGTTCGGTGACGTTTCAGTAGTATTGAGTTATGTATGCTGGTGACCGAAGGTTGTTCGGAGTCCCGGATGAGATCCCGAATGTCACGAGGAGCTCCGGGGTGGTTCGGAGGTAACAATTGATATATAGGAAAGTTGTATTTGAATTCCGGACAAGTTTTGGGCATTCCCGGTAGTGTACTGGGAGTGACGAATGGGTTCCGGGGGACCACCAAGTGGGTCCCACATGTCCCAAGGGGCCACATGGACCTTAGTGGTGGCGCACCAGCCCCTGATGGGCTGGGCAGCCATCCCAAGAAGGCCTATGCACAAGGAGGAGGAGTAGGGGCCAAGTAGGGAGGAGTCCTACTAGGAATCCACCTCCCTTGTGGGAGGTGGACTCCTCCCCTTGGCTTCGGCCAAAACCCTCCTTGGAGGAGGGGCTAGGGCTGCCTCCTCTCCCCTTCCTCCTATATAAACTAGAGGTTTTTGAAGGCAACCCCAACCCTAATTGCCATGTGATGCCCTCTTCTTTCCTAGATCAATTTCTCCTCTAGATTAGTTCTGCGGTGCTTAGGCGAAGCCCTGAAGGATTAGTTCACCACCACCGCCACCACGCCGTTGTGCTGCTGGAGAACTCATCTACCTCTCCACTCCCTCTTGCTAGATCAAGAAGGCGGAGATCATCAACAAGTTGTACTATGCTGAACGAGGAGGTGACGTCCGTTCGGCGCTAGATCGAGACGGATCATGATTGGATCGCAGGACGCTCTGCGATTGGATCGCGAAGACGTTTGACTACATCAACCGCATTTCTTAACGCTTCCCACTTATCGATCTACAAGGGTATGTAGATCCATTCTCCCTCTCGTAGATGCTCATCACCATTGATAGATCTTGCGTGTGCGTAGGAATTTTTTTGTTTCCCATGCAACGTTCCCTAACAGTGGTATGAGAGCTAGGCCCATGTGTAGATAAGATCACGAGTAGAACACAAAGGAGTTTGTGGGAATTGATGCTTAGAGTGCTTCCTCCCTTCGTCGTGTTTTGATTAAGAGGTATTGTGGGATGAAGCGTCCTGGACCAACCTTACTCGTACGCTTACGAGAGACCGGTTCCATCGACTGACGTGTAACTTTGTTGCACAAAGATGGCTGGCGGGTGTCTGTCTCTCCTACTTTAGTTGGACCGGATTCGACAAAGGCGGTCCTTGAGAATGTTGAATAGAAATTTGAGTATCACCGTTGTGGTTTATGCAAAGGTGAGAATTGTTCTTGCTAGATACCCGTAGCAGCCACGTAAAACTTGCAACAACAATTAGAGGACGTCTAACTTGTTTTTTGCAGGGTATGTTGTGATGTGATATGGCCAATTACATGATGAGATATATGTGATGTATGAGATGATCATGTTTTGTATAGAATGTGGTGACTTGCATGTCGATGAGTACGGCAACTGGCAGGAGCCATAGGGTTGTCTTTAATTATTGTATGACCTGCGTGTCAATCATTAAGCGCTGTGTAATGCTTTACTTTGTCGCTAAGCGGTAGAAATAGTTGTATAAGCATGGTGGACGCGATAGTCTCGATGGTGACACAATGATGGAGATCATGATGATGGAGATCATGGTGTCATGCCGGTGACGATGGAGATCATGCCGATGCTTTGGAGATGGAGATCAAAAGCACAAGTTCATGGCCATATCATGTCACTTATGATTTGCATGTGATGTTAATCCTTTTATGCACCTTGTTGCTTAGGATGATAGTAGCATTATATGGTGATCCCTCACTTAAATTTTAAGATTAATTGTGTTCTCCCCGAGTGTGCACCGTTGCGAAAGTTTGTCGTGTCGAGACACCACGTGATGATCGGGTGTGATAAACCCTACGTTCACATACAACGGGTGCAAGCCAGTGTTGCACGTGCGGAACACTCGGGTTAAAGTTGACGAGCCTAGCATGTACAGACATGTCCTTGGAACACAAGATACCGAAAGGTCGAACATGAGTCATATACTAGATATGATCAACATGATGATGTTCACCATTGAAACCACCTCAACTCACGTGATGATCGGACTTGAGTTGGTGAATTTGGATCATGTATCACTCAGATGACCTGAGGGATGTCAATTTGACTGGGAGCTTTAGTAATTTGATTAACTAAACTCATTATCTTGAACAATAGTTTTAGTAATCTTTGCATATTTATGTTGTAGATCAATGGATCGCGTAGTAGCACCCCTGAATTTTAATGCGTTCCTAGAGAAAGCTAAGTTGAAAGATGATGGAAGTAACTTTGTGAACCGGGCCCGTAATCTGAGGATTATCCTCACGACTTCCCAGAAGGCTTATTTCCTTGATGCACCACTTGGTGATCCACCCACTCCCGGTGAATCTGCAGACGTTGCGAACGCTTGGCAGGAACATTCTGATGATTACTCAATAGTTCAATGTGCAATGTTGTATGCCTTAGAACCGGGACTTCAAAGACGTTTTGAACGTCATGGAGCACATGATATGTTCCAGGAGTTGAAGTTTATATTCAGAAGAATGCCCGGATCGAGAGGTATGTGACCTCTGATAAGTTCTATGCTTGCAAGATGGAGGAGAACGGGTCTGTCAGTGAACACATACTCAGAATGTCTGGGTATTCTACCCGTCTAGCTGAATTGCGGATGCCCCTTCCGACAGAGGCGATCACTGACAGAGTTCTTCAATCATCGCCATGTAGCTACAAGAGCTTCATGTTGAACAATAACATGCACGGGATGAACAAGTCAGTCGCCGAGCTATTTGCGATATTAAAAGTCGCTGAGTCTGAGATTCAGAAGGAGCATCAAGTGTTGATGGTCAATAAAACCCATAGTTTCAAGAAGAATGGCAAGGGCAAGAAGGGTAACTCTAAGAAGAGTGGCAAAGCAGTTGCCCCTCCCGTGAAGAAACCCAAGGCTGGACCCAAGCTAGAAACTGAGTGCTTTCATTGCAAGGAAACTGGTCACTAGAAGCAGAACTGCCCCAAGTATCTGGCCGACAAGAAGGCGGCCAACAACAAACAAGGTATATATGATATACATGTTAATAATATGTACCTTACCGACTCTCGTTGTAGTGCATGGGTATTTGATACCGGTTCGGTTGCTCACATTTGCAACTCAAAACAGGAGCTACGGAATAGATGAAGGCTGGCAAAGGACGAAGTGACGATGCGCGTGGGAAATGGTTCCAAGGTTGATGTGATCGTTGTCGGCGCGCTCGCTCTCCGATTACCATCGGGATTAGTGATGAACCTGAATAATTGTTATTTAGTGCATGTGTTAAGCATGAACATTATATCTGGATCTTGTTTATTGCAATACGGTTACTCATTTAAATCAGAGAATAATGGTTGTTCTATTTATATGAGTAATATCTTTTAGGTCACGCACCCAATGTGAGGGGTTTATTCATATTGAATCTTGATAGTGATGATACACATATTCATAACATTGATGCCAAAAGATGTAGAGTTGATAATGATAGGACCACTTTCTTGTGGCACTGCCGTTTAAGTCATATTGGTGTAAAAAGCATGAAGGAGTTCCATGCCGATGGACCTTTGGAGTCACTTGATTTTGAATCAATTGACACATGTGAACCATCCCTCATGGGCAAGATGACTAAAACGCCGTTCTCTGGAAGAATGGAACGGGCAAGTGACTTGTTGGAGATCATACATACTGATGTGTGCGGTCCAATGAGCATTGAGGCGCGCGGTGGATATCGTTATTTTCTCACCTTCACTGATGACTGAAGTAGATATGGGTATATTTACTTAATGAAACACAAGTCTGAAAAGTTCAAGCAATTTCAGAGTGTAGTTGAGAATCATCGAAACAAGAAGATTAAATTCCTACGATCTAATCGAGGAGGTGAATATCTGAGTTATGAGTTTGGCAGTCACTTAAGAAAGTGTGGAATTGTTTCACAATTGACACCGCCTGGAACACCACGGCGTACTGGTGTGTCTGAATGTCGTAATCGAACCTTATTAGATGTGGTGTGTTCTATGATGTCTCTTGCCGATTTGCCACTATCGTTTTGGGGTTATGCATTAGAGACAGTTGCATTCACTTTAAATAGGGCACCATCGAAATCCGTTGAGACGACGCCATATGAAATGTGGTTTGGCAAGAAGACAAAGTTGTCTTTCTTAAAGTTTGGGGATGTGATGCTTATGTCAAAAAGCTTCAGCCTGAAAAGCTGGAACCCAAAGCGGAGAAATGCATCTTCATAGGATACCCAAAAGAGATAGTTGAGTATACCTTCTATCTCAGATCCGAAGGCAAAGTGTTTGTCGCTAAAAATGGAGCATTTCTTGAAAAAGAGTTTCTCTCGAAAGAATTGAGTGGGAGGAAGATAGAACTTGATGAGGTTGTTGAACCTTTGTTTCAACCAGAGAGTAGTGCAGCGTAGAAAGATGTTTCTGTGGAGCCTACGACAGTTGAAGAGGAAGTTAATGATGATGATCATGAAGCTTCGGATCAAGTTACTATTGAACCTCGTAGGTCGACAAGGGCACGTACCGCTCCTGAGTTGTATGGCAACCCTGTCTTGGAGGTCATGTTGTTAGACAATGATGAACCTACGAGCTATGGAGAAGCGATGATGGGACCGGATTCCGAGAAATGGTTAGAGGCCATGAAATCTGAGATGGGATCCATGTATGAAAACAAAGTATGGACTTTGGAAGTATTGCCTGAAGGGCGAAAGGCCATTCAGAACAAATGGATCTTTAAAAGGAAGACGAACGTGGACGGTAATGTCACTGTCTATAAAGCTCGACTTGTGGTAAATGGTTTTTCACAAGTTCAAGGAGTTGACTACGATGAGACCTTCTCACCCGTAGCGATGCTTAAGTCCGTCAGAATCATGTTAGCAATAGCTGCATATTTCGACTATGAAATTTGGCAGTTGGATGTCAAAACAACGTTCCTTAACAGTTTCCTTAAGGAAGAGTTGTATATGATACAACCGGAAGGTTTTGTCGATCCAGAGAATGCTGACAAAGTTTGCAAACTCCAGCGATCCATTTATGGACTGGTGCAAGCATCTTGGAGTTGGAATCTGCGCTTTGATGAGTTGATCAAAGCGTTCGGGTTTATACAAGTTTACAGAGAAGCTTGTATTTACAAGAAAGTGAGTGGGAGCTCTGTAGCGTTTCTAATATTATATGTGGATGACATATTGCTGATTGGAAACAATATAGAAATGTTGGAAAGCATGAAGGAATATTTGAACAAGAGTGTTTTAATGAAGGACCTAGGAGAAGCTGCTTTCATATTAGGCATTAAGAACTAGAGATAGATTGAGACGCTTAATAGGACTTTCAGAGAGCACATACCTTGATAAAGTTTTGAAGAAGTTCAAAATGGATTAGTCCAAGAAGGGGTTCTTGCCTGTGTTACAAGGTGTGAAGTTGAGTAAGACTCAATGCCCAGTGACTCCAGAAGATAGAGAGAAGATGAGTGTCATCCCCTATGCTTCAGCCATAGGCTCTATCATGTATGCAATGCTATGCACAAGACCCTATGTCAGCCTTGCCATAAGTATGGTTGGAAGGTTTCAAAGTGACCAGGAATGGAGCACTGGATGACGGTCAAGAATATCCTTAAGTACCTGAAAAGTACTAAGGAAATGTTTCTCGTTTATGGAGGTGATCAAGAGCTCTTCATAAAGGGTTACGTCAATGCAAGCTTTGACACTGATCCGGATGACTCTAAGTCGCAAGCCGGATACATATTTATTCTAAATGGGGGAGCGGTAAGCTGGTGCAGTTTCAAGCAGAGCATGGTAGCCGATTCTACATGCTAAGCGGAGTATATTGCAGCCTCGGAGGCGGCGAAGGAAGGTGTCTGGATGAAGGAGTTCATAACAGATCTTGGAGTATTGCCCAGTGCACTGAATCTAGTGGATCTGTTCTATGGTAACACTGGTGTCATTGCCCTGGCCAAGGAACCAAGGTTTCACAAGAGGACCAGACACATAAAGCGACGCTTCAATTCCATTCGCGAGTACATCAAGGAGGAGGACATAAATATTTGCAAAGTGCACACGGATCTGAATATTGCAAACCTGTTGACTAAACCTCTTCCAAGGGCTAAACATGATCAACACCAAAACTGTATGGGTGTTCGATTCATTACAATGTAAATCACATAGTGATGTGAGATAGTTTATTGACTCCGGTGCAAGTGGGAGGCTGTTGGAAATATGCCCTAGAGGCAATAATAAAATGGTTATTATTATATTTCCTTGTTCATGATAATATTTTATTATCCATGCTATAATTGTATTGATTGGAAACACATTGCATGTGTGGTATATAGACAACACTGTGTCCCTAGTATGCCTCTAGTAGACTAGCTCATTGATCAAAGATGGTCAAGGTTTTCTAGCCATTGACATGAGATGTCATTTGATAATGGGATCACATCATTGGAGAATGATGTGATGGACAAGACCCGAACTATAAACATAGCATGTGATCGTGTCAGTTTATTGCTATAGTTTTCTGCATGTCAAGTATCTATTCCTTTGACCATGAGATCATGCAACTCACTGACACTGAAGGAGGGCCTTGTGTGTATCAAACATCGCAACGTAACTGGGTGACTATAAAGGTGCTCTACAGGTATCTTCGAGAGTGTCTGTTGGGTTGGCATGGATCAATACTGGGATTTGTTACTCCGTGTGACAAAGATGTATCTCAAGGCCCACTCGGTAATACAACATCACAACAAGCCTTGCAATCAATGTGACTAAAGTGTTAGCCACGAGATCTTGTACTACGGAACAAGTAAAGAGACTTGCCGGTAACGAGATTGAACTAGGTATAGAGATACCGACGATCGAAACTCGGGCAAGTAACATACCGAAGAACAAAGAGAACAACATACGTGATTAACTGAATCCTTGACATAGAGGTTCAACCGATTAAGATCTTCGTAGAATATGTAGAAACCAATATGGACATCCAGCTCCCGCTATTGGCTATTGACCGTAGAGGTGTCTCGGTCATGTCTACATAGTTCTCGAACCCGCAAGGTCTGCACACTTATGGTTCGATAACGTTTCGGTAGTATTGAGTTATGTATGGTGGTGACCTAAGGTTGTTCGGAGTTCCGGATGAGATCCCGAACGTCACGAGGAGCTCCGGAATGGTCCGGAGGTAAAGATTGATATATAGGAAAGTGGTATTTGAATTCCGAAAAAGTTTCGGGCATTCAGCCCAAGAAGGCCTATGCGCATGAAGGCCTATGCATATGGGCCTTAGTAGTTCTTCGTTATCATGAAATAGCCCCAAATAGTTTCACGGGAGCGCCTTGTGCTCCAGCTCGGTGATCAAGAACATGTGGATGTCAAACTTAGTGCGCCGCCCCTCGTGGCCGGCCATGATGATTAGCACTTTGTAGAAGGGCGGTGGCTGTTCATTGCCGTCGGAGCGACAGTCGTCGCCGGTGGCACAACAGTGGCGGCCATAGTCACTGTACCTGACAGAGGTGGTGCACATCAGAGGAGGGAGTTCGTCACAGGTGCCGAGGAGAAGGTTGCACACGGCAAGACGGAGGACCGTCTGGTCCAGGTCCGCCACATGGGGCGGGACGAGGCGCACGAGGAGGAGGCCGCGGTGGGAGGCCAGCGGCTTGGCGCGGTCGGGCACGTTGGCCACGAAGGAGCGGAGGCTGCGGCACCGACGGCCCAGCGACGAACCGTGGCATCGGGACGAGGACCTTGGCCTCTTGGTCACGGACCCGATTCTTGATGAAGAAGCCGACGAGAGAGGGGCACGCGTCCTTCGGCCACCGGCAGCGGAGCATGGTGTCGTCGGCCACGAGGCCACGCCACTGCATGCATGCTGCGGCCTATAGGAAGAGCGCGGCCGTGTTGTCCACGCGGAGCAGGATGTCGAGGAGGAGGTCGTGCGGGAACGAGACCGCCATGGCCGCATGCCGCCTTGTCTTTTGTTTCGACGATGTGAGGATGCGCCTCTGATCAAGTAGTCTGCGTAGGGTTTGGGTTTCGAAACATATATGCTTGGGGGGAACTGGAAGTCGTCATGATATCCAATTCTGTTAATCGCATACTTCACGGGAACCAACACGGGCGACACATACGTCGAACAACATCAAACAACAGACGAGGTTAACACGCGTACGTGCATCGGTCGGACGATCACTCGCAAACATAAGAACATCTACATCCACACACCTCTAATTCAACCCTCAAACGTCCACGGAACGTCCGGTCGGTGACTGGGCTTGTCTTTATGGCAACCAACACGGGGGGCACATACGTCAATCAAACAACAAAGGAGGTTAACACCTAGCTTTTCTTTGGTTCAGGGGATACACTCCCCACCCCTCTCGCTTTTGTGGGATTGGGTGCCAGTTCTAGTCCGCCTAGACTGAATCCCATCTATACTCTGTACTCTTTCTTCTAATCTAATAAAGTTCGGCCAATGGCCCTTCTGAGAACAACAAAGGAGGTTGCCAACCAACATGTGGGAATTGCATCGTTAGAGAAACTCTATAGGACCCCTATTTTGCCGAACTGCAAATGCGGTTTACAGTTCACGTAGGAGAGTCTATACAGGTTCAAAATCGTCACCTGAGAGCAGAAACCGTATCGCAAAATTTGAAAAACAGGTTTCGCGCGACAAATTATATAACGCAAAAGCTCACCGGATCATAGATCATTTGTACATATGGAAACACACACACACATAAAAGCTCCTCGGGGCTACCCTACCCTAGAAATAGCCAAAATGGAACTCACTGGAGCTCGTAAGTTGCGGTAGCTGACCAGTGGTTGCGCTCAATCGGAGTCGGAGTCGGAGGTGAGGTCGACGAAGATCCGCTCCTCCTCAGCGGCCTCGCGGCGCCACTCCTCCTCCTTCTTGCCGAACACGAGGACCGATGTGAGTCCCAGCTCGTAGAGCACGGTGTCGATATCCTCCTCCCTCTGACGGTGCTACCGCTCCGCTTTCTCCTCCCACGCACTGCACGCGAGCATCGCGGGCAAAATCGTGTCTGCCTCCGCCGAGGGGAGGAAGTCCCCTGGCACGACGACACCATCGGCCCGTCACTCCGGCCCTACCTCAGCCTCCGGCTCCCTCTTCACCGGGGCAAGAGAGGAGCGTGAGCTGGACGCACCGGAGGAGCTTCTTGCGCCGGAGAAGAGGCGCTCGCGCGCGCGGTCGTACTACTCTGTCTCACGGCAGAAGAGTGACCAACGCGGGCGGCACATACGTCAAACAACTAACAACAAAGGAGGTTGCGAACCAACATATGGGAATGGGATCGTTAGAGCAACTCTAACACACCCTTATTCATGAACTACATCGGAAGAAGTTGAATGGGGTAGTCCTCAAAATTGATTTTTTGAAAGCTTATGATAAAGTCAAGTGGTCTTTTTTTAACAGACTCTAGGAATGAAGGTTTCTTTGCAAAGAGGCCCGCTCTGATCCATAGCTTTGTTTCCACAAGTAGTGTGGCCATCAAAGTCAATGATGACATTGGCAGCTACTTCCAAACAAAGAAGGGATTCAGACAAGGCGACTCATTATCGCACATGCTATTTAATATAGTGGTGGATATGTTAGCTATCATGATTGAGCGTGCAAATACCGATGGTCAAATTGATGGGGTAGTTAATCATCTTGTTGATGATGGACTTCCTATCTTGCAATATGCCGACGATACGTTTCTCTTTATAGAGGACGACCTAAAGAAAGCGAGGAATCTGAAATTAATTTTATCAGCATTCGAGCACCGCTTAGGTCTAAAAGAAATTTCCATAAAAGTGAATTATTTTGTTTTGGCAAGGCCCAAGACGAGGCCCGCCTATACGCTGATTTGTTTGGTTGTGGGTTGGGTCAGTTTTCGTCAGTTATTTGGAGATACCGATACATTATCGGAGACTTACAAATGCTGAATGGAAACACGTCGAGGAGAGACTACAAAAGTGGTTAAGCAATTGGAAAGGTAAATTGCTATCTCTGGGTGGAAGATTGGTCCTCATAAATTCTGTGCTAAGTAATATGATACTATATATGATTTCCTTCTTCCAACTGCCTAAAGGAGTCTTACATAGATTGGATTATTTCCGATCAAGATTCTTTTGGCAGGGAGATAGTGAGAAAAAGAAATATCGACTGGCCAAATGGAGTGTGGTTTGCCGTTCCAAAGACCAAGGAGTGTTGGGTATTCAGGAGATTGAGGTTAGAAATATTGCCCTCCTTGGCAAATGGCTACTTAAACTGCTTACGGAAAATGGTGTATGACAAACTCTCCTAAGGAGAAAATACATTGGCTCAAAGGCATTGTCCCAAATACACTGGAAGCCTGGGGACTCGCACTTTTGAACTGGTCTAATGGCTACGAAGAAATACTTCTTACTATAGATCATTTCCTATTAAAGACGGATCGGTAATTAGACTTTGGGAGGATAAGTGGCTAGGCAATGATACACCCTGAGAACAATATCCGGCTCTATACAATACTGTATGTCACAAGGGTGATACTATCGCCACGGTTCTAGAATCCTTTCTACCAAATGTGACATTCAGAAGAGATTTAATTGGTCCTAGACTTGTATCGTGGAACACTTTGTTATTACGACTATCCACAGTATAATTGTCACAAGGAGTCGATGAATTTCATTGGAATCTACACGTGAATGGTAAATTCACAGTGGATTGTATGTACAGTGCTCTGATCCAGCCAGATGTGCCAGTTGATAATAATAATAAGATTTGGAAGAAGAAGATATTGCTTACGAAGGATAACCTTGTCAAGAGGAATTGGCATGGAAGTACGCATTATGTTTTTGTCATCATGATGAAATAATAAAACACTTGTTTTTCCATTGTAAATTGGCTTGTTGGTCAGTCATCCAAGTAGCTTCTGGCTTGCATCCTCCATGTAGTGTTGCAAACATATTTGGCAACTGGTTACATTGGATAGATCACAACTTTATAATTCTTCTCAGGGTGTGAGCATTTGCCATTATTTGGTCGCTTTGACTATGTAAAAATGATAAGGTGTTTAACGATAAAAGTACTTCCTTTATGCAGGTTATCTATAGATGTACCTGTACGCTTCGTTTATGGTCATCTCTACAACGTGTGGAGAATCGAGACCTGTTTATGAAGGTGTGTACACGCTTGGAGAACACGGCGAGGGATACTTTTATCCTACATGGATGGCAATATGATCTTAGGATTGGCCCTCCCACAGTTTAGTCGTCATACAGTTTGAATACTTGTATCTCGTGTTTTATTTTATGAGACTGGACTTGATTTGGCTGTATGCATCTTAGTTATGAAGATGTCGAGTGTAATGCTTAAACTTTTAAGTAATAAAGTGTCCTTTATCAAAAAAGAAGACCCTTATTCCACCAAACTGAAAACATGGTTTATAGTTCGCGCATGAGGGTTTATACAGGCTCAAAATCGCCGCCCCAGAATAGAAACCGTATCCAAAAGTGCAAAATTTTGAAAAACAGGTTTCGCGAAAAATTATATAACGCAAAAGCTCGTCGGAGTATAGATCATTCGTACATATGGGCACATCGTCCGTACACAACATAGATATATGCACATAAAAGCTAGCCGGAGCTACCCTACCCTAGAACTAGCCAAAATGGAGCTCACCGGAGCTTGTAAGGTGCGGTAGCTAACCAGTGGCGATGCTCAATCGGAGTCGGAGTCAGAGGTGAGGTCGACAAAGATCCGCTTCTGCTGAGCGGCCTCGCGGCGCCACTCCTCCTCCTTGTCACTGAACACGAGGGCGAGTCCCTGCTCGTACAACACGATATCGATCTCCTCTTCTCTCTGGCGGCGCTGCACTCTGCTTTCTCCTCCCACGCACTACACGCGAGCATCACAGGAAAAATCGCGTCCGCCTCCGTCGGGGGAGGAAGTCCTCTGGCCCAACGATGCCACTGGCCCGCCGCTCCCGCCCCGCCTCGCCCTCCGGCGCCCTCTTAGCCGCACAGACCGGTGGGAGCTCCTTCGACTCCCTCTTCACCGGGGCGAGAGAGGAGCGCGAGCTGGACGCCTCGGAGGAGCTGCCTGCGTCCGAGAAGAGGCGCCCCCGCGGGCGGTCATACTCCTCTGTCTCGGGGCGGAAGAGCGACAACGGCATCGTCAGCCCCTGGCGTGTGTACCGTAGGGCGGCGCGCTTCCGCTCGGGGTCATCGTCGCCACGACGACCGGAGTTCCCCATTGTGAAAATTTGTCGGTGGGCGGCGGATTTGAGGTGCCGGTGGCGAGAAATGCGGTGAGGATTGAGGATTTCACGGCGGAGGAGGGATAGGGTTCGGGCCCGTATAGAGCACGCGGACCCGCAAATATACCGTGCGAGGGGGCACGTTTCCCGGCCATCGTAAAACATTTACGGGCCAGGCTGAGTAGACAGGGTCTGATCTGGCCGAGAAAACGGCCCAAACCCGTATACTCGTCAGAAATTTACACTTCATGTGCTTTTAGGGTGTCTGCCAGAGTTACTATTAGATGAACAGTGATATCCTTAGCCCGTGATGGACTCAAGTCCTGATGCTCAAAATGATATATCGGTTCTTTTGGATGTGCTTATAAAGGTAGGATGAATCGTATGTGTATTTATAGAAATGAATGTATGCGTGTATATTTAAGCATTTGATTAAAAAAACAAGGTTAATGCCCAGTTGCTCAACAAAAGCACCACCATCAACCATAGAGTAATACGGCCATCCAAGAAAAAACATAGAGTAATACGGAGTGGAATAGAGTAACAAAGCCGAATCAAAAGTCGAGGAGAGGCGTGTAGTGGTGATAAACCAAGTCAAAATTATGTTCAAAGGCTGTTGGAGTGGTACGAAGTGACCGAAACACACAGCTTTTGTCACGAAACATGAGAAAACGACAAGGTTGCTCCACACAACACAAACATTTAGATAATAAATTTTGTATCAATGCATTTATAATTGTGGTTTTGCACCGTAGCAAGGCACGGGCAGTTAACATTGACAGGTATCACACCAAGAGTTGGCCAAACAAATTAAGCGCATACCGGCACTCAATATTAGAATCACAGTCTCCCTCGCCACCTAAGCTCGCTTGCAAGCCAAGATCTCCACCGATTCAGGATCCGCCACACCTCGAAAGTAATGACAGAGGCCCGCCCTGAAAGCTCCATCATGGTCGCGGATTACAGCTCCAGCTCCTCCCTTGTTGCCCACCTTGGAAATCGCCCCATCAGTGTTCACCTTGAGCCATCCAGTATCCGGACGCTGCCACTTCTGCTTGATCGGCGGTATTGCCCGGCGAGAGTCGCAAGTGTGAGCATCCTTCCATTTCTTCATGTGAGTTACTACCCTATCCATGATTTCATGTGGTGGAGGTATCAATTTTCCATCCCTAGCCTCGGTGCGTCCCAACCAGAGCCCATACGCTGCTTGAATCATGGCCGCCTTCTCATCATCAGACGCCTGTGCAAGCCACCCGAGAAGCCAGCTAGCTAACGCACTCTGAGAGTCAATCAGGCTCGGTGGGATCGCCAGAAGCTGCCAGAACCGTGCGGAGTGTTGGCAAGACCAGAAGCCGTGCAGCACCGTCTCTTCCCGCCCACACACTACACAAAAAACACCGGGTTTAATCCTCCGACAATGAAGCTCGGCCCCTACGGCAAGACCATTACATATCATTCTCCACATGTGAATCTTGGCCTTGGCTGGTGCAGACGTATCCCACAGAGCCAAATAGCCTCTATGCTTCGCTACCGAACTGGAGGTCTCCGGCTGTCCGGACCCCAACCTGTTCATAGACATGCGCAGGTGGTACGCTGAGCGAACAGCAAAATTGCCATTTTTTGTGTAGTTCCAAGCCGCATAATCTTCAGTGTTCGGGCCTCCAATGGCAATTTGCTTGATATCGTTCACATCATCTTCAGAGAACATCTCTCGCAGCTTGTTTATATCCCAGTTCCTCCCATCAGAAGTGAGCAGGTGAGCCACTTTGGTCGCTCCTGGCAAGAAAACTTGCCCCCACAGACGCATGCTTCCTGCCCGAGGATCCAATTGGCATGGTGTATGTTCACCGTAGTACCATCACCTATGCACCATATCAGTCCCTCCCAAAGGAGGTCCCTCCCGTGGCGAGGGAGATCAACTCCGAGAGGGTAAATGTTGAGCTTGATCCGCAGGGCGTCGTCCGGATGCTAAATGACCCACAGAAGGAGCTGTCGAGTGCTGGGCCATGGATACAAGAAATCAAGTCGATGCTTGCTTCTTTTCTTGATTTTAAAGTTTCTTGGGTTTGTCTTTCTGCTAATGTTGTCGCGCATAAGTTAGCTATAGGGTCGGTGTCGGTGAAGAACTTTGCAAGGTCTGGTTGGGGCTTACCCCGGACTGTGTGCATGGTGTAATTTCGGATGAGATTCCGAACGCCTACGGTTAAATAAAGAGCAATATTGATCCTCGATTTTTTTTATTAGAACCACAGTCGAAATACAAAACAACAGGGTGATTATAAACGAAATCCACATTTTATAACAAAAGAAATCTAAGCCTGCTACTTCATCATCTGATCACGCTAAATTGAAGCGGTCGCCAGGGCGATCGTAGCAACCAGACCGGAAGTGCTGCCTAGCTACCTCGAAGCTGAGACGAGCATCGACGGCCGCATATCTGATCCGCTCAAGGCTCAAAGGAAACACACCCCACCCGGACCTCCTCAACTTGGCGCACTCCCCGTCCTTGCTAAACTTCTTTCCCAGCAAGTGGTTTGCCAAGTCGATCAAGGATGGCACTTGTTTGCTGCATATGTGTTTTGGAATCTTAACGCGCCGCTGCAGGTCCATGGTAGACCCGATGTTCAGCCCGTAGTAGTCCAGCATCTCCTGGTCCTGCTTGATCCCCGCTCCGCAGAAGACGATGTCCTTGTCGGCGAGGAACCTCCGGAGCACCGCCGGTATGGACCTCGCGTGGAAGATGTGGAACACCAGGCACTCGTCGGCGACGCAGAGCTGGAGGACTGCGGCGCGTTGCTTCTGTTCCCTGGAGAGGTCCCTCTGCTTCTTCCCGGGGATGGAGTCGGTGAACTCGGTGTCTAGGCCGACGAGTTTCTTCTCGGCGTCCCGGAGGTGGTACGTCCACACGCGCGATATCCACTGCTCCACCGTGGATGCTCGGACGGTGACCGTCGCCGTGAAGTCCATGCCTTCCGAGACGAAGTGGTGCGTCCTGTCCTTGGGCGGCTGACGCGCCATTCCGGCAACGGCGACGACGATGGTCCCTCTGGTGCGGCCGAGGAAAGAGGATCGTTCTGTTGTATGTATGTATGTATGTATGCGAGCAACGTACGTCGTGTGCGGCCGTCCTGATGGACTCGCCGGGTATATGTAGAACACATGCGTTTTCTCGTCTCACGTGTGGTACGAGTCGGATTCGTGTAGGAACGTGATTCCATCGGGATCAGGAGTCGGGTTGTTGGATTTCGATGGGCCAAGTGCATATGTCCGTCGTCAAAGCCCAAGAGCCACGTGCGCTGCCACGGGCGCCGTGGCCATATATCGCATGGCCCGATCATGTTTCTGTTTCGCAGAAATAAAATAATAAAATAATAAAAGAAATCCGGAAACCCTGGGGCTCCCAAGGCGACTAGGGCGATTAGGGTTTTGCGGATCTTGACGACGCACGTTGACTTGATTGACAGGGCGCGCTTGCGATCGCCGGCCTGAGATGGATCCCTCATGCAGCGGCGGTAGCAAGGCGGGGATATCTCGCCCAAGTCAGCTAGGGTTCGTCTTGCGGAGCAACTGGGGAAACTGGATATCACGGAGGAAGAGGCAACACCACTGATTCTTGATGACAGAGTTGATGGCGCACTAGAGAAGTGGATGATTGTACGCAAGGTGCTTCATCGAACCATACTGCACATCCAGACGATCTCCCATGCCTTACGTCTGGCATGGGGTAACCCTAAAGGACTGATCTTCCGCTTAGTCAGAGAAAACATATTTGTGGCAGAGTTTGCCACGAAGCGGGATCGCGGTCGCGTGTGGGAGGGGAGTCCATGGCACATCAGCAAACACGCGGTGATCCTCTCGGAGATCGACGAGTGTATGCCGCCGTCCGGGTTTGATAAACTGCAAGTTTGGACTAGGGTAGTGAATCTTCTGTTCAACCTCAGGGATGAGCGATGGAGCAAAGTGATCGCCACGCAGATTGACAAGAACGCTACTCTTATTCACTTCGATCGTAATGGAGGCTATCTACGTGCCCGAGTTACTCTGGAGGTGGGCAAGCCTTTGAGGAGGTGGATTTTGATTGCTTCTGCAAGGAGGGGGCAAAGAAACTGATCCTTATGATGTACAATATGAAAACATACCCCACTTTTGCTTTTCATGTGGCTGGCGGGGCCACTCTGATCTTTTTTGTCCGATGCCAGGGACAAGGGACAAGCATGGTGATCTGCCTTTTGGCAAGGGACTTGATAACCCACAAGTATAGGGGATCGCAACAGTTTTCGAAGGTAGAGTATTCAACCCAAATTTATAGATTCGACACAAGGGGATCCAAAAAATATTTAAGAGTATTAGCAGTTGAGTTATCAATTTAACCACACCTGGAGATAAAGTATCTGTAGCAAAATGATTAGTAGTACAGTAATATGATAGTTTGATAACAGTTGTAATAGTAACAGTAGCGGTAGCAGTAGCAGTAATAGTTTTGTAGCAAGTGCAACAATAACATCAAGAGTAGTAACTTAGCAAGAAAAAGATGTGGAATGTAGGCACTGGATCGATGTATTCATTGGATGATATTCATCATATAACAGTCAGAACTTAGGGCGACACAGAACTAGCTCCAGTTCATCAATGTAATGTAGGCATGTATTCCGTAAATAGTCATACATGCTTATGGAAAAGACCTTGCATGACATCTTTTGTCCTACCCTCTTGTGGAAGCGGGGTCCATAAGAAAACTAAGAGATATTAAGGACTCCTTTTAATAGAGAACCAGAACAAAGCATTAACACATAGTGAATACAAAAACTCTTTAAACTACGGTCATCATCGGAAATTATCCCGATTACTGTCACCCCGGGGTGTACGGATCATAACACGTAATAGGTGCATATGACTAGGCAAGATCCGATCAAGAACATAGATATAATAATGATAACATAAATGGTTCAGATCTGAAATCATGGCACTTGGATCCTAGTGACAAGCATTAAGCATGGCAAAGGCATAGCAACATCAATCTTAGAACATAGTGGATACTAGGCATCAAGCCCTAAGAAAACTAACTCAATTACATGATGAATCTCATCCAAGTCCTCACCGACCAGCAAGCCTACGAAGGAATTACTCCCTCCCGGTGGGGAGAATCATGGAATTGGCGATGAAGGAGGGTTGATGATGACGAAGACCGAAGATTCCCCTCTCCGGAGCCCCAAACAGACTCCAGATGTGGCCTCCCAATGAAGAACAGGAGGTGGCGGCGACTCCGTATCATGAAACACGATGAAACTTTCTCCCTTGCGTTTTCTCTCTGGAAATAGGATTTTATAGCGCTGGAATTAGGGTCAGGGGGCCCATGAGGTGAGCACAACCCACCAAGGCGCGTCGGGGGGGGGGGGGCTGGCGCCCTGGTGTATCGTTCCCAACTAGGGCACCCCCCTCCGGTGGTTCTTGGCTCCTGTATTTTTTATTTTTTATAAAATAAATCCCCAAAAGTTTCGTTCGATTCTGAGAACTTTTATTTCTGCACAAAAACAACACCATGGTAGTTGTGCTGAAAACAGCGTTAGTCCGGGTTAGTTTCATTCAAATCATGCAAATTAGATTCCAAAACAAGAGCAAAAGTGTTAGGAAAAAAGATACGATGGATACGTATCAGGACTCAGGCCGCTGAAGGAGAAAAGGAAGGCTGCACCGCCCGATATTTCATCGTCAAAAATCCAGCAAGGAAAGAACAACAAGCAAGAATCGATGAACTCGAGCTCTCCGGCAGATGTAGGAACCGAGGTGAATTCACCAAAAAAAGGAATCGGGAACCAAGCGGAAGGGAGGGTCACCCGACGCAGGTGTACAGACCGGTGACAATTTATCTCTTGACAAATCACGCATCAAAATGAAGTGGACGGGAATGCCACTAGTAACGAGCTGAGTGTTGACGGGGATGGAGAGGAGGATGATGGCATAGAAAGAGTACCAAAGAAAAAGAACCAACCCCAATGAATTCTAAAACTTCTGTAGTGGCTCCTGGTCAGCCCTGCCATGGACAATAAATTGCTTAAGCTGGAACTGTCAGAGGCTTGGAAACCCCGAGGAAGTTCGTGAGCTTTGCAATGTGGTGAAGCAAGAAGGTCCCACCCTCCTCCTTGTGATGGAAACTAAGATTAGGGCTGAGAGAGTTGAGAACCATAAATTGACTTTGGGTTTCTCTGGTTATTTTGCTATGAACAGTATTGGACTTAGCGCGGGCATAGGACTATTTTGGTCCAAAGATGTGTCTGTTGAGCTAAAGAATTATAGTACCGACCATATTGATGTTGTGATGCGGAGAGTCGATCAGGACTCAGATGTCTGGAGGTTTATGGGTTTTTATGGAGCGCCAAGAATGGAGAACCAGCATCACAGTTGTCATTTCCTCAGAACCCTGTTTTCATTACCGCATGATGCATGGATTTGTATGGGATATTTCAACGAAACATTATATGTTGATGAACAATTTAGTCACTTGTCCCGTCCCGAATGGCAGATGTTAGCGTTTCGTGACGTTGTTGATGATTGTGTTGTTGGAGATATGCCCCAGAGGCAATCATGTATGATGATATTTCCTATGTGTTTAGGAATAAAGATAGTCCTTGCACATTATCATTGATGTGTATTAACAAGTATGTGACTTGTTTGTGAGACTATGCATTGTATGATGACTGTCCTAAATGGTCCCTAGTTGAAAGGGTTGTGTGGACGCATAGCCAGTTAGACTAGCATATGACAGTCTCACTGACCATGTAGCATTGGATGCTAGCCGGATAATGTGGACTCGGAAAGGTCTGGTTGGATTCGACATATTCGGATCCGAGTCGAGATAAGGTCTGAGTTGGACAGACCCAACTATGAGACGCAACGATAGGTCATCTACGAGTCTCTAGTACAACATACGTTCTATGTCCTAAGACTTGAGCTCGCGCATGTACCCGGGATGGTGACAGACTTGCTTTGGGTCGACCAAATGCTACTCCGTGACTGGGTAGTTACAAAGGTAGGTTTTGGGATCGTCGAGACCCATGCTGCGAGACATGGTCGAGAAAGATAGGATTTGCCCCTCCTACCAGGAGAGATATACTCTGGCCCCCCTCGGGTGATCCGACCTGGATAAGCATGGCCATGCTATGAGGATTATGAGATAATCCGAAGTGTTGGTCGGATTCACCGGAACAAGAAAGAGGTCGTGCTGCAACAAGGATGACCATGTCGCCTTGTGCATGACAACATATATCGTGTGGCAAAGGGAACAAAAGTGTGAAGTATAGGTTCGCCTAACCAACTTCATCGGACACTTGGAGTCGATACGTCTTGCTAGAGGCCGCTACCGACCGGTCGAGTCGGATGTCATCTGACTCGCGACCAAGTGGACGAGAACCTAAAGGGTCGCGTGCTTAAGGGAAGGAACACGTGGGCTTTAGGATTCGTGTGAGGCCCAAGAGTTCGACGGTTTGGCGTCCTGGCGTGACGGACAAGATGGAGTTCCGCCTTGGTCATCGGAGTAGGATCCAACCATGGAAGGATGCCCATGAAGGAGCCATATTATTTCACATATTTATGTTTATCTGTGATTGATATTGCTTCTTGTTTCTATGTATGTTATAATGTTAGAAAGATCCCTCATTAATATCAAGTATATTGCCATTCCGAATGTTGTACCTTCACACGTCAAGTACGTCTAGTGGTGGGCTCATAAAATTGAGGTCCTACTAGGTGTCCTTGAACTGGAGGGTTCGCGTCGAACACGGACATGCACTGCATCGGGTTAACTTGACAAGGCTATCACAACGTTTTTGGGCCTTGTGGTAGAGAAGGTTGGGAGCCAGGGTATGAGATACCTACCCAACCGACAGGAGTCGTATAGAGATAAGATTAGCAAGGAGTTGCTTACCGAATAGGCAAGTTGGCAAGCAGTGATGCTAAAGCTCACTAGTCGCTTGCGCTAGACGGGTCCTGAATCACTAAGAGTTTGCGGAGGGATGCTGACTTCAGTGGGAGTAGTTCTATTTAATGCTTGAATTACCACTATAAGAAATATGCTATCTTGTGACCTTCTATTAGTGACCTTGGAAAAAATGGTCGTAAATCTATGACCTTTTGAGGCAAATCGGTCGTAAGCTGTCCGGAGAGGTCCTAACCCTAAACACCAGCGACCATTTTGGTCAGAAAGGTCGTAATTTCCTTAATTGAAATGGTCATAAAGCGAACAACACCGGTCCATTGCCTTATTTCTAGATGATAATGACCAATATAAATGGTCCTAAGCTATGACTTGGCACCACCTCATCAGTTTTGCCTATGTGTCATGTCCATGTGTCAATTTTTGCATACGTGTCATGTCCATGTGTCAACTTTTGCCCTAGGTTGTGAAGCAGCCTATATCTCTGTTATTCCCAAAATTCCCAAACAATTCTCATAACTTGTTTGTATCATATCTTCATCAAATATGTAAAACACCTTCCTTGCCTAGTTAAAAAATAATTCAAAAATATTCATTTTCCTATTCTGTTCAGAACAACCCTTTGTGAAGGAAGTGTTACTTATATATTCTTGATTGCCCTAAAAAAATTTGGGAACTCTTTCCTATCCAAATCATTGCCTCATGGAAAAATTTAGCTCCATTTGCCCTCCTCGGCAAATTTCCAAAATATTCATTCACCTAGAAGCTTTGTGAAGGAAGTACTGGCTATGCATATCATAACGAGTTGAATTATTCCCAGATCTTCTATATGCCCAAATAATAGCTATCCACAAAATTTTAGCCTCGTCTAGCAATCCATGTGAGCTCACCATCCAATCTTTGTTTCTAGTAATATTTTCAGTTTGTGAAGCAACTACATTTTATATTTCTTTATAATTTCTGAAACTTTACCGGCACATGACCATGATCACATAACCTCCCTCCACCAAATTTTAGCTCATTTAATTTAGCCAATTTCCCTCAACATTTTTCCTAATATTCTCGTCAGTGGAGAGCATTGTGAAGCAAGTACCATTTTTGTTTACCCAAATAGTATGAAATTTTTATAATGCCTTCATATGCCCAAATTATCCTCCTCCTACAAATTGCAGCTTAATCCAATCATCTATGTCAGCCCAGCTTCAATTGCTACTGTCTGTCCAGATTGGCACATTGCAAAGCAAGTGCTATATAGAGCCCTCGTATTGCCCTCAAACTTTTTGGGTGATCTTCCATATCCAAATAATTGCCACATGCCAATATTCAGCTCAATCCATTCATTATTTTGAGCCCAACTTCAACATTTATAATTCTGTCCAGTGTGGTACTTTGCAAAGGAAGTACCATCTAAGCTCATCCATTTGAGCTGAAAATTTGTGAAGACAGTCTTCTTAGTAGATGATCATCCTCAGCCAAAACTCACTTCCATTGTCCATGTGCATTTCCTGTACCGCTAATCAAACACTTGGCTGCTAATTCATGTTTGAGCATAGTTCCGTCTCCTCGTGAGATTTTTCTACTGTAATTTTATTCCTAGCACCTACCTGGGGAGTGTCTAGCCTACTAGACATGCCTATGCCATCTAGAACGCATGACAATGCCACGGTCAAGCGGTGACCACGCGGCGGGCATGCGAGTTTACGCGCTTTGGAGTTGGGGCACTCGGCCACCGTCCAAACCTCGACGTATCGCCACCAAACCATGTATTTTGTCCAATTTTGTCCAATTTTGCAACAAATATTTGGTAGGTCCTTCAAAAAAAACTCTTTTTGGGCACTCGAAAAAAGGAAAATGATTTTTTTGTGCAAAGAAAATGAAAACTCGCTTTGGCAACATTGTTTGCTATTTCAACATGCATCCTGGTGCACAATATGAGATCATTGGAACAAACTATGCCATGAATGTGGCCATAAGATTAATCATTTGGCTTGAAGTATATAAAGTATATGCTATGAAACTTATTTTTCATAAAAAACTTATTTTTAATCGATTACGACCAATTTAGATGGTAATAACATCTTCAAATTGTTTGCTGCGTTGTCATTGGTCCATAGGCATATCATGCGGATCATGCATCAAACACCGTCGGATGCTCCCGGATCCAACGATGGCCCTCACCCCCTCACCCTCTCAGGCTCTTACCCACGTTGCCCTCTCACCCCCTCACCCTCTCACCAACGTAGCCCCCACGCCCCCACTCCCCGCACCCACACCCGCTCGCCAAACCCTAGCCGCCGCAGTCCCAGCCCCCGTACCATGGCCGTCGACGGCGAGGAGCCCGAGTCCTTGCATGGGGGCGCGCGCTCCGAAGACGCGGGCGGGCTAGGGTTGGTTGCCGGCTGGCTCGCTCCCTCGCCCATGGCGATGCCGACGGCTGCCGCCACGCTGCATTCACCTCTCACATCGGCGCCGCCCACCCACCTACCGCCCCGTCTCCCTCGGACCTCGCCGTCGGCCACCGCTCCCCTTCCCTCCCCTTCCCTCAACAGAAGAGAAGAGAAGAGAAGAGAAGAGAGGATCGAGAGAGCATCCCAGATCCACCAAGGGCTTGGACCTGGAGCTCCATATCCACGCCGGTGGCTCCTAGATCCGCCCAGGGGTTGGACCTGGAGTTCCATCTCCTCCATGGCGGTGGCTCCCAGATCCGTTGATTTGCTCGAATTGACGATTACTACCGAAAAATATGGGAATGTTATAAAAAAAGCTCAGTTTTATCCTTGGAGGTACTTCGCTAATTTTGGATATAATTTTGTCACATGACCATAGTAACAAAATTTCTACAGGAAAATATGACAGGACTACGACACCAGAGATTGTCACCCAAAAACAGAGGAAAATCGATGGTATGTACAACACACAAGAGAATAAATGATAGCACAACACAAGTGCTTATTTATATGTTCATACAACTACACGATGAAGCATCCAATTCTGAGGTAGATGATTGGCCCCGACGGTGGCCGCACAAACAATAGAAAAAAATGATATTGAATATAGAAAAGATATTTTACAAATTTTATGACGATTTACGCAAGTAACTTAATAGCTTTATTAAAGGTATTGTGAATGTCGAGTTGCATGGAACAAACTAGTGTCATTTCGCTCCGAGTAGACAATTTGTCTATTAATTTTCAAGCTTTGCATATGCAGTGATGGCCTAACAACATATTTAATAGAATCATTTTATTAAGACTTTTTCCACGACTTGTAGTAAATTTTGAACATTGGTTCAACTTACAAATGATGCCTTAGTATTTTTTTTTGTTGAAAATGGGCTCTTTAAGATCGGAATCGCCATACCAAAAATATTGTCTCTGTAGTATACTTCTTAATGTAATATTGATATGAATTTTTACTAGACCTAAGTATGCGCCTCCCTGTCGTGACCAGACGTAATTCAAATGTTGTTGGGTCGTGCTGAAGGATATTTGACTGAAGGATATTCGACTCAACACGTCAATTATATCTTCCGTTGCAACGCAATGGCATATGTGTTGTTTTATTAATATGTCACATCCCTAGTTAGCTTTGCTCGGGTCAGCATGTGTGTGCATCATGTTTCCATTCAGCATCAATTTGAAATGGGGATTAACATAAACCCTAGCACCTCACCTAAATAAAACGAATTCAACCATGGTGAAAAATCAACAAATCTAAAGTGCCCATGAAAAATGCCCCACATGTCTGATAATGCTGACATTAATATATCAGGGGACATTCTAATTTTCAGAACATACGTGTCATTTTAAAATAAATAATAAAGCTATTGAAAATGTCAAATAAAGCTTTATAATTATTTTATCCATTCAAAATATTCTGAAACTTTTTGTGTGGGTTTGACATATTCAAACTAACCTAGCAAAATATTTCAACATATTTTGAATTAGGTTTTGAGGCCTGGAAAAAATAAAACAAATTTCAGAAAAAAAACAGAAACAGAAATAAAAAAAAGAGGAAGCTCACCTCAGGCCCAGGCCAGGCCGGCCCACCTAGCCCAGGGAGGTCGTCGTCCTCCTGGCGGCCCGAAGGACAAGCGCGTGGTCGCCGTGCGCCTGCGCCGGAGCTGCCACACAGCTCCCTGCGTGCCTGCCTCCCCCGTCGCGCTAGCAGGCAGGATAAGGACGCCGCTGCCGTGCCGATCCGTCCCACCTCCCAATCGCCCTCTGTCTTTGCCTCTCCTCCGCCTCCGTCGCCATGGTCGTCGCCTTCGCTCGCTCGCCGCCAGAGCCACAACCCCTCCCGTGCCCCTTAAGCCTACCAGGAGCTCCACCTCGACGTCCTCGACCTCTGCACCGAGCCACGCACCACCGAAGCCACTGGAGCGACGACCCCGACCTCTTCTTCCTCTTCGGTCCCGAGCATCGCCGCTGATGATTCGCCGCCTCTGAGCCTTCCCCGAGTACGCTCTCGACGGCTCTGCACCCATCGTGAGCCTCTGGACCGTTTCCCCCTCTCCCCCGGTCGATTCCCCCACCGTAGCCCTCGACTCCATCAGCACCCGAGGTGCTCCGCCACACGAGCTCGACGCCGGCGTCGCTTCGGTGATCAGGTGGTCCTTCCGAGGCCACCATCGAGTTTGTGGGGCTGCGTAGAGGGCGTAGGTGCCCAACCCTAGTCGATTAGCACGCTAGAGCGATGAGCCGGTGCTCGCCTGAACTCCGGCAGCCGCCAAGCTCAACGTCGGCGATGCTCCGGTCCACCTCAGCCGCTGGGGTGTGTCCAGTTCGAAGCGCGCGTGCGTGCTGGTTCGATAGGAGCCATCCGCCGTCGAAATGATCGCGGGGGTAGGTTTTCCGACCCCCTCCTCCATTCCTGACGTCGCCGGCGGCTCAACACCGGCAAGTCAACCCGTTTGACCTCGGGGGTTGACCCATGGGTCTACTGGCAAGTGGGGGCCAGTTCTGTTAATTAAGATTAGTTTAAAAAAATTAATTAAATTAAATTAATTAACCTAATGGCCCACTGACAGTGGGCCCCTTCTAATTAATTAGTGGTTAGTAATCTAATTAACCCCTGTTATTGACTGAGTCACTGACCAGTAGACCCCACTGGTCAGGTTTGACCTGTCAACGGGCTGTTGACCAGCTGACATCATGCTGATGCATTAAAGGAATTTCTAATTTAAATTAATGCCACAAAATATTTGAAACTTAGAAAAATCTTAGAAATTAATCTGTAACTCAGATTGAAATAATCTATATATGAAAAATTATTAGAAAAATCCAATGAATCCAATGGTGCTGTTATCATGCATGTTAGAGCAACCTATGTAGATGAACATTTACATTTAGCACTAGGACAATATATGGAATATTAAATGGAGAACGATTTTGAACCTATATTCAAATCCACTCCATCTAACTTGAATAATAGTTGCATTAGTTCATCCATTCATGTTGTCATGTCATGATCATGCATCATATTGCTGCACTTGCCGTGTATTGATTGTTACCTATCTGCTTCCGAGGATACCCCCGAGTATCCCAACGAACGAGAGTACCTTTCCTCTTCCCAGCAAGGCAAGCAACCCCATTGATCATTCCGATATCATCCCATTCTCTCGCTCCTGCTCTTGTTTATTGCATTAGGACAAACGTTCAATTGCCTGTCATATGCGGTAGATGAACCCATTCGTTTGCATGACCTGTCATTATCATAGTAAATAGCTAAACCTTGCAACCTAGCATACCTGGTAGATGCTTGAGCCATGATGTGCTTTACCTACTTTGCTTGCTATGCTTGCTATGCTTAGAGTTGTGTCAGGTCTGATTCATCTGGGTGATGAACTGGAATGAAACAGTATTGTTCTGATGTGATAAGCTTAATGATGAACCCGATTTGGTAAAGGTAGCGATGAGAGGCTGTGTAGGAGTACATAGCGGGTTGTCTCACTGGGACCGTTCTTAGGAACTGAGTTTCGTGTTTGTGATCCAAGACTAGTTACTACCACATGCTGGGCCCTGAAATATGACCCCGCTCGACTTATCAATCGCTTAGTCCTTGGTCCAGGAGTTGCAAGTAGTTTCTGGTGCTTGTAGTATGCTGGAGGTCGTGCATAGTGCTGACCCTAGGCGTGGGCTACAACACGGTAGGCAGTGGCACGGTGTACCAAGGGCCACCCGAATGGTGGGCTTGGGAACCCTGCGCACATCGTTTGGGGCCTTAGCGAAAACTTCGGCCAGACTTCCATGCGGGTTCAGTCTCAAATAGGCGATAGCCTGGACTAGAGGTCTTGCGTGATTGACGGTCATGGCCGACTCCCTTGCTGGGCTTCCGCTTTTAGGTTGCCGAGGTGCATGGTTTTATAAGCACAACGATAAGTGGTGAGAGCGTGTGTGAAGGAGTACACCCCTTCAGGGTATGAATCTGGTCGAATAGCCGCGTCCACGGATATGGACTACTTGGAGAACTTATGTTGTTCATAGATAACTTGATGGATACTCATAAAAATCTCAAGACAAGTGTGAGTACCGTGGATGGCACTCTCGTCGATGACAGAAGTGAATCCATGGTGGTGTATTGATGTGGAGTTAGTGGACTCGTGTGTGATATCTGAAACTTGAACAAAGAATTAATATGTGCAGTATAGGTTAGCCAAGAGTCAAAGTTGGCATTGCTGCATAAACTCCACTACTCCCCTTGTTGATACATGAGCATGAATAGACTAGGTCTGTTTTAAAGACTTGCTGAGTACGTTAGAACTCACGTTTGCTTAATAAATGTTGAAGATAAGACTCAGGACCCATCAGGTGGGTTCTACCTAGATGTCGACAACGCCGAATAGCTGGTGTCCCAGCTACGACCTTATGCTCTGTGGCGGGCTGTAGATAGTCAGGCCATGTGCCTTTTTACCCTTTCATCTGTGTGTACCCAGACAGCTTTATGCTTCCGCTTGGTTTGTATGAACTTGCTTGTATGAATTGAGTGTCGGGCCATGTGACCCCTACCTGTAAGAACATATTATGCAAGGCTCCTCTGAGCCTCTTAAATAAAAGTTCTATTGTTGTATGGTTATGTTGTTATGTCATAGTTGTATCTATGCATATCGGGCATGTCGTGCGTACGTGTGACGTGCAACGGTATGTATGGGATCCGACACCTAGCCATGTGCATTTAGTACTACTCTTTACGGGGAACTGCCTCTTTGTGCTTCCGCCGAGCCTTGGTAGCTTGCTACTACTCCGGACACATTGATTGATCGGCATGTATCCTTCTTAGTTGTTGTGTCTGTCCCTTCGAGGAAATGTCTCGCAGTGTAATGGAGTCCCTATAGCCTGCTACGACTCGTCTACATGCAGTGATGACATTTATGTCCCACAACGTAATAGAGTCCTTGTAGCTTGCTATGACTCGTCTACACACGCTTGAGGCCGACACCTGCATTGCTGGGTTATGTATGCATGTTCCCGTACGAATGTGCCACTTGGGTTCTGTCACTAGTCATGTTGGCCTGGGTTCTCTGTCGTTTGAATGCTAGCGACATATTCACATACGTGAGGCCAAAGACGCAAACGGTCCCGGCTAAGGGAAGGCTGCAGCCATGGAGTTACCGTGTGTGAGGCCGCAAAGTGATGTGATGTGTTACAGGCTGGATTCCTATGACTTAGGATCGGGGTCCCGACATCGTTGGTATCAGAGCCTGACTAACTATAGGATTACCAAGCCAAACCGGTCGAAGTTGAGTCTAGAAACACTATAGAAATGTAAATGAATTGATTGTGGAAGGGAACGTAAGGCTCTTTTTACTGCTCTTCCCGAGTCATTCTATTCTGAGTCACTTTCCTTTTTTCTACGGGGTTAAGAGCTAGACTTCTTATCTATTTCTTAGGATGACGAGTTACTAACCATGGACTAGTAGCTAGCTTGTTCTCAAGTGAACTCCGGTACTCAAATATTGTTTGGTGTGACAATCAGTTGGATTAGAAACTTGAGTCTAGAAAGTTGAGTGGTTATGCTATCCAATCTTTTGTAATTGTCTCAAAATCTTTTTGAGCAATTATATTCGTTATGCTGTCCAATTTTTGCTAGGATCTCTAAGCCTTCGCATTATTCTTGTTTCAGATGCCCCCTCGTCCTTCTCGTCAGGTGGTCTGTTTGACTAGGTGCATTGATGTACCGGGTCACACGGCCATGTTGGTTAGAGTTGTGATGGAGACTGGTTACCGTTGGTACCAAGTATATAGTGGAGGAGCAGTATCGAGATTTCAACCAGGGTCAGTACTTGTGTACTGTTAGGATATATCCATCATATCCTGGAGCTGTAGAGCCGCTCCATTGGACATATGGGTTAGGTGTCACCATAGACATGGCAGTTCAAGGGGTCGCCTATACCATGTTGACTATTATGAGATCTCACCATGGACTACTACAGAACACTGAGTTCTGCTATGTTCCTGCTACTCTAGGAGGAGAGGATGGTTATCTTAGTGCAGCCTATTATGATCATTCTCATGAGGACCCTAGGCTTCAGGTGACCGCTCAGTTGTTGGAGAACAGGGATCGTGATGCACGTGCCCTTCGCTTGGAGCTATATGCTACTCGTGCAAGTCTTTGGACAGAACTGCCGTAGCCGCCCTCTTTGGCGAAGGTGATGCTCGAAGCTGAGCAGACTTAAAGGGAGACCAACATGCTGTTGGAACGTATTGAGCAGAATATAGCGCGTCCTCCCCGCAATGAGCGTAATGATGGTGTGTCTCTCAATGACTTCGTCAAGTTGTGCCCACCTAAGTTTCATCACTCGGTCGACCCGCTCGATACTGATGACTGGTTGACTAGCATGTCCCACAAAATCCGAGCTGCTAATGTATCTGAGGCCAACAAGGTGACTTTTGCTGCATACTTTTTGGAAGGACCCGCCAACCTGCGGTGGGAAAATTATGAAGCCATGCGTCCCGCGGGCCCGCAGCAACCTGGGCAGATTTCAGTGAGGCATTTCGTACCCATCACATCCCGGAAGGGCTGATGGATCACAAGAGAGAGGAATTCCATGCCTTTACCCAGGGCAAACTGACAGTGGATGCCTATAGCCATGAGTTCGGCAACCTTGCTCGTTATGCACCGGAGGAAGTGTCGACCGACGCCAAGAAGCAGGCTAGGTTCCGTAAGCGACTTAATCCTGAGCTCCGTCGAGACCTACGTCTACATGAATGCATTACCTTCCAGGCCCTCGTTAACAAGGCTATCAGCGCCGAAACTGGACAGACTGACTACGAGGCAACTAAGAAGCACACCCGTGACTTCAGCCCTGCGTGTCACTATCCTTCTTTGTTGTTGTGTCTGTCCCTTCGGGGAAATGTCTCGCAGTGTAATGGAGTCCCTGTAGCCTGCTACGACTCGTCTACGTGCAGTGATGACATTTAGGTCCCACGACGTAATGGAGTCCTTGTAAATTGCTATGACTCGTCTACACACGCTTGAGGCCGACACCTGCATTGCTGGGGTATGTATGCCTATTCCCGTAGGGATGTGCCACTTGGGTTCTATGACTAGTCATGTCGGCCCGGGTTCTTTGTCGTTTCAATGCTAGCGAAATATTCACATACATGAGCCAAAAGACGCAACCGATCCCGGCTAAGGTAAGGCTACAACCATGGAGTTACCGTGCGTGAGGCCACACCGTAATGTGATGTGTTACAGGCTGGATTACCATGACTTAGGATCGGGGTCTCGACATAATAATAAAGCACAGACTGTTTTTGGTCGTCCGTCATCCAAATTATACTTGAAGTTGGCAACAATTACCTATCAATATCACCTGTAAGTGATAAAGACGTTTGACACATGGTAATTCCTGTCCACACCGGCCCATACAGTAGGGACCTTCTATACTGCGCCATGGGCGTTGGAAGAAGATGCAGTGCGCCAGTTTGGGCTAACCCATGTCCAAGCGGCCTTTTTCCAAATGTTTTTTTCCTTTTTCTTTTCCCTCTTTAATGTGTATTTCAATATTTTTGGAATTTTAAAAAGTTCTAAAAATCAAAGAAACCAAAAATTTGATATAAAATGTTTAATAAATCATAAGATATTTTTGGATTCACCAGAAGATCGTGATTTAAAAAAAAAGTTAGCTTATTCGAAAATTGTTTGCAACATTGAAAACTAATGTCAGAAAATAAAATGTTCATGCTTTTTTAAACAATTCATGTATTAAAACATGTTAATGAAATTGAATTAAATTTCACCAATTCAAAAAATGTACATCAATGTAAAAATAAACTGTTCGTGACTTAAAAAGTAGTTTATTCATTAACAAATTAGCATGTACTTCAAAAATGTTTGTGAAATTTGAAAAATGTTGGTTAAATCAGAAGTATGTTTGTGAATTTCCTAAATTATTCCAACAATTTACAAAAAATAATCATCGATTATAGAAATATTCATCGATTCAAGAAAACTGTCTATTTTTTACAATTTAAAAAAATTGTTTGCGAATAGTATTAAATGTTCGTGAATCCTAAAATATTGTTGATTGTAGAAAATGGTCAAGAATTGATAAGTGTTCATGAATCTGAAAAAATTTCACGATTTTAAATATGTGCACGAGTTTAAAAACATGTTCATGATTTCACGAAATTGAAAGTGATAGTGAATCACGGTGATGCAGCAATTTGTTCATGGCCATTAAATATTATGATTTTTTTTCTCCCGTTGCAACGCACGGGCCCTTTTGATAGTGTATATCCAATTATCAAATAGCTTTAGTTACAGGCCCCAACCGCTCTTGCCGACGGCGAGGATGTCTGTGTCTGATGGGAAGGTGTCTTCTGCGATTATAGGCATGGTTATAATATATTAGTTATATATCTGATAGTCACTTTCGCAAATGGAAGCATATGCTCATAGCCTCATACCATGGAATAAACATTTCAAAATGTCAAAACTTTCCAAACAAAAATTCGTCACCTACATCTTGATATTCTATGTGCGCATGCCAAGTTTTATGAAAAATCGCATTTTCTATGGCTTGCTTAAAAAGACAAAGAAATGTCTCGTGAAAAGCCATTTTAAACACTGAATTTTTTGTTTTTCACATGCGACACAAAAATTCTATTTTTTTGCAAAGCGGCTTTCTAAATACATAGAATGTTGAGATGTACGTGCAAAACATTTTGTCAGAAGTTTCTGACATTTCAAAATACGCTTAAAATACATTTAGAAAAATAGGAGCATATGCTGCTAGGTGCCAAAACGCCCTTCTCATTATATATTTCTACATAAAAAAACTGTAACAGTGAACATCTAGTTACTAAAAATGTTACACTGTAATGAGAGAATAAGGGATATTTGGGGAATGGCATTGGAAGACCGGTACTCGCCCAATTGCTCATAAAAACGTATGTGACTGTGGACAAAAATGAGGCATCCATTTGATTTTCACCGCTGGAGATGCCCTTACTGTTGAAGATCAGTTTAGTGCTTGACTCCAAAGACTTGTCCAAATGTATAGGAAGAAAATGTTTTGACATAAAAAAACTTTGATTGATTCGATAAATTACCATTCAACATGAATGTTTAGCTATATCAAAACCGATCGAACAAGGCAAAAAGACTTGAACATACGAAATTCGGATGGACGCGGAAAACGTCTATGTCTCACAATCTATACCTACGAATGAGGCGTGTTTTTGCCCGTCCTCATACGTTTTAGAAAAAAGAAAACTTAATTTTTTCTTTAAATAACCATCAGTCCCACATTAAGTATATTTTTCTGTTGGGTTTCAGCCCAACTGCGGTAGCGGCTATCTTGTGCTCCGAGGCATGGGTTACTATTCCGCGTATGCCTAATTCGTTTTGTTTTTGGCCGTTTAGGTCCCTGACCTTTTATTATTTACAAAAAATATGTTAAATATGATCACGCTATAACTTTGCAACTGTAGTCAGGATTAAAATAATTTGCATATGTAATTTGATAAAAAAATGTGTAGTTTTCAACCGTACTATTATTTGTTCCTGTTAACAATTTTAAGATTCTAAACATGATCATGCTAAAACTTTGCAATCTAACTTGGATTAAAGTAATTTGATCAGAAAATGCGTAGTTTTCAACCGTGTTGTTACTTGTTCTTGCTAACCACTTTAAGATTCTATTTAGTGCCAAACCTTAATTAATGTAATTAATTGCGATAGTGTATTTTCGAAAATGCTAAAACACAATATAAATTTCTATATAACCTTTATATAAATATAACATGTGTTAGAAGGGCCTATATGGATTGGAGGGAGTATGAATGATCGGTTTCAACTAGCATATAATAGTAATAAAAAAAGAGAATAAAGGGCGTGAGGATAAAAAGGAATGGGAGATTCAAAAAAATGAACAAGAGAATAACAAAAAGAAATTGTCATATAATAGTAATAAAAATAGAGAATAAAGGGTGTGAGGATAAAAAAGAATGCAATGCAAAAATAAAAATAATTAATACCGAAGGACACGAAAAGGGCACACAATATATACGTTATTATGCAATGTGCGATAGTTATGTGCAACAGAAATAACACAATCAGAAAGCTGAGAGGCATTTGAGAACGTCGAGTTACATGGAACGAATCAGTGTCATTTCGCTCAGAGTAGACAATTTTTTAATTAATTTTTAGGCGTAAGCATATGTAGAGATGACCTAAAAAAATATTTAATAGAGTCATTTTATTAAGACCTTTTCCACGACTTGGTGTAAATTTGAAGATTGGTTCAACTTACAAATGTTACAACACCAGAGATTGTCACCCCAAAACAGAGGAAAATCGATGGTATGTACAACACACGAAGAGAATAAATGATAGCACAACGCAAGTGCTCACTTATGTGTTCATACAAATACATGATGAAGCATCCAATTCTTAGGTAGATGATTGGCCTCGACGGTCGCCGAATAAACAACGGAAAAACTAGCATTGAACATACAAAAGATATTTGACAAATTTTACAGCGAATTAAGCAAGTAACTCAATAGCTTTATTAAATATGTAAATGATACATCTAATTTCTTAAACATAGCATATTAGCGAATTACACA
Source organism: Hordeum marinum (assembly GCA_022496015.1). Lineage (NCBI taxonomy): Eukaryota > Viridiplantae > Streptophyta > Magnoliopsida > Poales > Poaceae > Hordeum > Hordeum marinum. The sequence continues at coordinate 543,810,337 of CM039674.1, forward strand.
TCGTCATGTGAATGCCCATACCCGCACAAAAAAGTCAGGCACCAAAACTACTGTGTTGCTGGTGGTGATGGGCAATTAATCTTGCATGGACAATTTGTGAAGCATTCTCCGAGATCTTCCCAGCATAGCTTATTTGTTTTACAACAGTATTGCAGGTTTCCGACTTGGTTCTTGTCCTTATAACAAGGGGGTCAAACTACGTGGCTTACTTCACTCATCATATTGCTCCTCTTTGCCTTTATGCTACCACCTAACATGCATAAAAGAATACAAATGTAGTTATGGTCTCGGCATATAAATAAAAGGAGCATATAACATATGTACACACAAGATGGGATAAAACATCAAGTCAACAATTTATTGTCCAATAAATAATGGTTATTTGTTAATTACCATGTGCGCATCCAAGAGAGGCAAAACACACCGCAAGAAGGAAACAAAGTAGTAGAAGTCCTTGAACACTTCTCCTCATGTACTGTGCCATTGCGAAACTGGTGTATTATGTGATATCCTTATAAGTGGAACTGATGAGTGTACAACGAATGCTTGCTTAATGGTTCATATTTATAAGAAATGATTTTTGGCACTGACAAGCAATATTGTAGAAAATATTAATGTTTTATCTTAGGTATTGTATAAATTTCTAATTTTATTTCTCTAAAGATGAATGGTTGGTACCTTACCTTACAAGAATTGATACTTATCATAATTTGTAACTTTAGTCCCTCTTCTAAATACTGATCGCCTACATATATGTCTAGTTTAATATTAGCCAAAAATGTGGCTGGAAAACATTATGTTTAATGATTGGCTAGTGAATTAATACATGCAAATATCTAAATCATTCCCTATTATATTTCATCTGGTGTTGTTGGAAATATGCCCTAGAGGCAATAATAAATTAGTTATTATCATATTTCCTTGTTCATGATAATTGTTTATTATCCATGCTATAATTGTATTGATCGGAGACTTAGATGCATGTGTGGATACATAGACAAAACCATGTCCCTAGTAGACTAGCTCATTGATCAAAGATGGTTAAGGTTTTCTAGCCATGGACATGAGATGTCATTTGATAACGGGATCACATCATTAGGAGAATGGTGTGATGGACAAGACCCAAACTTCAAACGTAGCATATGATCGTGTCAGTTTATTGCTACTGTTTTCTGCATGTCAAGTATCTGTTCCTATGACCATGAGATCATGCAACTCACTGACACCGGAGGAGTGCCTTGTGTGTATCAAACGTCGCAACGTAACCGGGTGACTATAAAGGTACTCTACAGGTATCTCCGAGGGTGTCTGCTGGGTTGGCATGGATCAAGATTGGGATTTGTTCCTCCGTGTGACGGAGAGGTATCTCAGGGCCCACTTGGTAATACAACATCACAATAAGGCTTGCAAGCAATGTGACTAAGTGTTAGTCACATGATCTTATATTACGGAACGAGTAAAGAGACTTGCCGGTAACGAGTTTGAACTAGGTATGGAGATACCGACAATCGGATCTCGGGCAAGTAACATATCGAAGAACAAAGGGAACATCATACGGGATTAACTGAATCCTTGACGTAGAGGTTCGACCGATAAAGATCTTCGTAGAATATGTAGGAACTAATATGGGAATCCAGGTCCCGCTATTGGTTATTGACCGTAGAGGTGTCTCGGTCATGTCTCCATAGTTCTCGAACCCACAGGGTCTGCACAGTTAAGGTTTGGTGACGTTTTGGTAGTATAGAGTTATGTATGGTGGTGATAGAAGGTTGTTCGGAGTCCCGGATGAGATCCCGGAAGTCACGACGAGCTCCGAAATGGTCCGGAGGTAAAGATTCATATATAGGAAGTCCTGTTTTGGTCACCGGAAAAGTTTCGGGCTAATCGGTAGTGTACCGGGAGTGCCGGTAGTGTACCAGGAGACCACCGGGAGGGGTATTTCGACCCAAGAGGCTTCATGGACTGTGGGATAATAAATACCAGCCTTTTGTGAGCTGGTGAAATTCCTACACAAGGCCCATGCGGCTAGGCAAGAAAAGCCCTACACAAGGCCCATGCGATCTACAAGGGTATGTAAATCCACTCTCCCTCTCGTAGATGCTCATCACCATGGATAGGTCTTGCGTAAACGTAGGAAAATATTTGTTTCCCATGCAACGTTCCCCCAATAGTGGTATCAGAGCTAGGTCTATGTGTAGTACACAAAGAGTTTGTGGGCGTTGATGCTTAGATTGCTTCCTCCCTTGGTCGTGTTTTGGTTCAGCGGTATTGTGAGATGAAGCGGCCCGGACCAACATTACTCGTACGCTTACGAGAGACCAGTTCCCTAAACCGCAACTTGTTGCATAGATGGCTTGCGGGTGCTAGTTTCTCTCACTTTAGTTGGATCGGATTCGACAAAGGTGGTCCTTGAGAACGTTGAAACGCAACTAGTGTATCACCGTTGTGGTTTATGCATAGGTGAGAATTGTTCTTGCTAGATACCCGTAGCAGCCACGTAAAACATGCAACAACAATTAGAGGACGTCTATCTTGTTTTTGCAGGGTATGTTGTGATATGATATGGCCAATTACATGATGTGATATATGTGATGTATGAGATGATCATATGATGTATAGATGATCACGACTTGCATGTCGATGAGTACGGCAACAGGCAGGAGCCATAGGGTTGTCTTTAATTATTGTATGACCTACGTGTCAATAATTAAGCGCTATGTAATGCTTTACTTTATCGCTAAACGGTAGCAATAGTAGTAGAAGCATGGTGGGCGTGACAACCCCGATGGCGACACGTTGATGGAGATCAAGATGATGGAGATCATGGTGTCATGCCGGTGACTATGGAGATCATGCCGGTGCTTTCAAGATGGAGATCAAAAGCACAAGTTCATGGCCATATCATGTCACTTATGATTTGCATGTGATGTTAATCCTTTTATGCACCTTGTTTTGCTTAGGACGACAATAGCATTACAAGGTGATCCCTCACTTAAATTTCAAGATGAATTGTGTTCTCCCCGAGTGTGCACCATTGCGAAAGTTCGTCGTGTCGAGACACCACGTGATGATCAGGTGTGATAGACTCTACATTCACATAACAATGGGTGCAAGCCAGTGTTGCACATGCAGAATACTCGGGTTAAACTTGACAAGCCTAGCATGTACAGGCATGGCCTCGGAACACAAGAGACCGAAAGGTCGAACATGAGTCATATAGTAGATATGATCAACATGATGATGTTCACCATTGAAACCACCTCAACTCACATGATGATCGGACTTGAGTTGGTGAATTTGGATCATGTATCACTCGAATGACCGGAGGGATGTCAATTTGAGTGGGAGTTCTTAAGTAATATGATTAATTAAACTCATTATCATGAACATAGTCAGTAGTGTGTTTGCAAAATTATGTTGTAGATTACTAGCTCACGCTGTAGCTCCCTTGCATTTTTTGTATGTTCCTAGAGAAATAGAGTTGAAAGATGATGGTAGCAATATTGCGGACTGGCTCCGTGATCTGAGGATTGTCCTCGTTGCTGCACAGAAGGCTTATGTCCTTAATGCACCGCTCGATGAGCCAACCCCTCGAGCGTCGTTTGTAGATGTTGTGAACATCTGACAGGCACGTTCTGATGACTACTTGATAGTTTAGTGCGTCATGCATTACGGCTTAGAATTGAGGCTCCAAAACGTTTTGAACATCACGGAACATATGAGATGTTCTAAGAGCTGAAATTAGGATCTCAGGCTCGTGCCCGTGTTGCGAGATATGAGATCTCCAACAAGATTCTTTGCCTGCAAGGTGAAGGAGAATAGCTCAATCATTGAGCATGTGCTCAGATTGTTTGGGTGCTTCAATCGCTTGAATCGAGTGGGAGTTAATCTTCCAGATAAGATAGTGATTGATATAGTTCTCCAAGTCACCGTCACTAAGCTACTAAAACTTGGTGATGAACTATAAAATGCCAGGGATAGAAATAATGATCCCTGAGCTGCTCGCGATGTTTGACACCGCGAAGGTAAAAATCAAGAAGGAGCGTCAAGTGTTGATGGTTAGCCAAACCACTAGTTTCGAGAAGGGCAGGAGCAAGGAGGGAAAATTCATGGATAGCAAGTCAGTTGCTGCTCCAGTGAAGCAACCGAAAGTTGAACCCAGACCTGAGACTAAGTGCTTTGATTATGAGGAGAGGAGTCGCTGAAGCGAAACAACCCTAGATATTTGGTAGATAAGAAGGCTGGTAACGTCGACAGAAGTATATTTGATATACATGTTATTGATGTGTACCTTGGTAGTACTCATAGTAGCACCTGTCTATTAGATACCGGTTTGGTTACTAAATGTTAGTAACTCGAAATGAAAGCTACAGAATAACCGGAGCACTAGCTAAAGGTGAGGTGACGATGTGTGTTGGAAATGTTTCCAAGGTTGATGTGATCAACATCGCACGCTCTCTCTACCTTCAGGATTAGCGACAAACCTAAATAAGTGTTATTTGGTGATTTGCGTTGAGCATGAGCATGATTAGATCGTGTTTATAGCAACACGGTTATTCATTTAAGTTAGAGAATAATGGTTATTCTGTTTACATGAATAATACCTTCAATGGTCATGCACCCAGTGAGAATGGTTTGTTGAATCTTGATCATAGTAATACACATGTGCATAACATTGATGCCAAAAGATGCAAAGTTAATAATGATAGTACCACATACTTGTGGCACTGCCGCTAAATGTCATATTGGTATAAAACGCATGAAGAAACTCCATGCTGATGGATCTGTGGACTCATTTGATTTCGAATCGGTTGAGACATGCGAACCATGCCTCTTGGTCAAGATGACTAAGGACCCCATTTTCTGGTTTGATGGAGTGGGCAAGTGATTTATTGGAAATGATACATGTTGATGTATGCAATCCAATGAGTCTTGTAGCGTGCGGTGGATATCGTTATTTTCTTACCTTCACTGATGATTTGAGTAGATATAGTGTATGTTTACTTAATGAAACACAAGTCTGAATCATTTGAAAAGTTCAAGCAAATTCAGAGTGATGTTTAAGATCATCGTGACAAGAAGATAAAAATGTCTGTGATATGATCGTGAAGGTGAATATCTGAGTTACGAGTTTGGCATACAACTTTAGACAATGTGAAAGTCGTTTCACAACTCACGCCACCTGGAATACCATAGTGGGATGGTGTGTCTGAACGTCATAGTTGTGCTCTATTGGATAGGGTGCGGGCTATGATGTCTCTTATCGTTTTTTCTACTATAATTTTGGGGTTATGCATTAGAGACAACTACATTCACTTTAAATAGGGCACCATCTAAATCCGTTGAGATGACACCGTGTGAATTATGGTTTGATAGAAACCTAAGTTGTCATTTCTTAATGTTTGGGGCTGCGACCATTGTGTGGAAAAATGTTTTCACCTAATGAGCTCGAAACCAAAGCGGACAAATGCATCTTCATAGATTACCCTGAGAATAGTTGGGTGAACCTTCTATCTCAGATCCAAACATAAAGTGTTTGTTGCTAAAACGGGTCCTTTCCCAAGAAAAAGTTTCTCTCGAAAGAATTGAGTGGGAGGAAGATAGAACTTAATGAGGTTGTTGAACCTTTGTTTCAACCAGAGAGTAGCGCAGCACAGAAAGATGTTTCTGTGAAACCTACGTCAGTTGAAGAGGAAGTAAATGATGATGATCATGAAGCTTCGGATCAAGTTACTATCGAACTTTGTAGGTCGACGAGGATGTGTACTGCTCCTGAGCGGTACAACAACCTTGTCTTGGAGGTCATGTTGTTGGACAACAATGAACCTACCAGCTGTGGAGAAGCGATGATGGGCCGAGATTCCGACAAATGGTTATAGGCCATGAAATCCGAGAAAGGATCCATGTATGAAAACCAAGTATAGACTTTGGTAGACTTGCTCGTTGGACGACAGGTCGTCGAGTACAAATGGACCTTTAAAATGAAGACAAACGCTGATGGTGAATGTCATCATTTATAAAGCTCGACTTGTCGCAAAGAAGTTTCCAGCAAGTTCAAGGAGTTGACTGCGATGAGACTTTCTCACTCGTAGTGATGCTAAAGTCTGTTAGAATTATGTTAGCAGTTGCTGCATTTTTCAATTATGAAATCTGGTAGATGGATGCCAAAACATCGTTTCCTTCCTTAAGGAAAGGTTGTATGAGATACAACCAGAAGGTTTTGTCAGTCCTAAGGATGCTAAAAGGTGTGCAAGCTTCAGTGATCCTTCTATGAACTGAAGCAAGCATCTCGGAGTTGGAATATAAACTTTGATGAGGTGATCAAAGTTTTTGAGTCTATAGAAAGTTTATGAGAAACTTGTATTTACAATAAAGTGAGTGGGAGCACTATAGAGTTTCTGGTAAGCATATGTGGTTGACATATTGTTGATCGGAAATGATTAGAATTTCTGGAAAGTGTAAACGGTTGTTTGAAAATAGTTTTCAAAGGAAGACCTGGATGAAGCTACCTAATTGTTGAGCATCAAGATCTATGGAGATAGATTAAGATGCTTGATGAGACTTTGAATGAGTACATACCTTGACAAGATTTTGAAAGAGTTCAAAATGGATCAGTCAGAGAAAGAGTTCTCGCCTGATTTGTAAGGTGTGAAGTTGAGTGAGACTCAAAGCTTGACAATGACAGAAGAAAGAGAAAGGACGAACGTCGTCCCCTATGCCTTAGCCATAGGCTCTATATTATGCCATGCGTGTACCGCACATGTGTGCCTTGCCATTAGTCCATCAAGGGGTACAAAAGTGATCCTGGAGTGGATCACTGTACAACAGTCAAGATTATCCTTAGTAACTAAGAGACTAAGGAGATGTTTCTCGATTATGGAGGTGATAAAGAGTTCATCGTGAAGAGTTAAATCGATGCAAGCTTTAACACCAATCCAGATGACTCTTAGTAGCAACCCGGATACGTATAGTGGAGCAGCCATTTGGAATAGCTCCAAGTGGAGTGTGGTAGGAGTGTCTACAGTAAGACATAAAGATTTACAAAGTACACACGGATCTAAATATCACAGACCCGTTGACTAAAAGACCTCTCTCACATGCAAAGCATGATCGAGCCCCATAACTCATTGGGTGTTTGATTCATTACAATGTAAATCACATAGTGATGTGAACTAGATTATTGACTCTAGTGCAAGTGGGAGACTGTTGGAAAAATGCCCTAGAGGCAACAAATAAAGTGTTTATTATTATATTTCCTTATTCATGATAATTGTTTATTATCCATGCTATAATTGTATTGATTGGAAACACATTACATGTGTGGATAGATAAACAACACTTTGTCCCTAGTATGCCTCTAGTGAACTAGCTCGTTGATCAAAGATGGTCAAGGTTTCCTAGCCATTGACATGTGATGTCATTTGATAATGGGATCACATCATTAGGAGAATGATGAGATGGACAAAACCCAAACTATAAACGTAGCATATGATCGTGTCAGTTTATTGCTACAGTTTTCTACATGTCAAGTATATGTTCCTACGACCATGAGATCATGCAACTCACGGACACCGGAGGAATGCCTTATGTGTATCAAACAGCACAACGTAACTAGGTGACTATAAAGGTACTCTCAGGTATCTTCGAGGGTGTCTGTTGAGTTGGCATGGATCAAGACTGGGATTTGTTACTCCGTGTGACGGAGAGGTATCTCAGGGCCCACTCGGTAATACAACATCACAATAAGCCTTTCAAGCAATGTGACTAACTATTAGTCACGGGATCTTGTATTATGGAACGACTAAACAGACTTGCCGGTAACGAGGTTGAACTAGGTATGGAGATATCGACGATCGAATCTCGGGCAAGTAACATACCGAAGAATAGAAGAACAAAGGGAACATCATACGGGATTAACTGAATCCTTGACGTAGAGGTTCGACCGATAAAGATCTTCGTAGAATATGTAGGAACCAATATGGGGATCCAGGTCCCGCTATTGGTTATTGACCGTAGAGGTGTCTCGATCATTTCTACATAGTTCTCGAACTCGCAGGGTCTGCACACTTAAGGTTTGGTGACGTTTCAGTAGTATAGAGTTATGTATGGTGGTGACCGAAGGTTGTTCGGAGTCCCGGATGAGATCCCGGACATCACGACGAGCTCTGGAATGGTCTAGAGGTAAATATTCATATATAGGAAGTCCTGTTTTGGTCGCCGGAAAAGTTTCGGGCTAATCGGTAGTGTACCGGGAGTGCCGGTAGTGTACCGGGAGACCACCAGGAGGGGTATTTCGACCCAAGAGGCTTCATGGGCTGTGGGAGAATAAATACCAGCCTTTTGTGGGCTGGTGGAAGTCTCACACAAGGCCCATGCGGCTAGGGAAGAAAAGCGCAAAGGGAAAAGGGTGGAAAAAGGCCAAAAAGGAGGAATCCTAGTCCTACTAGGATTGGAGGAGGAGTCCTCCTCTCCTCCCCACTTCGGCCGAACCAAGGAGGCTTGGCCCTTGCGCCAAGTCATCTCCTCCATCCCTCTTATATATACTGGAGGTTTTAGGATTTTTGCACATAATTTTCAGCCACGTGCTGCCCGTTCCTCCAGTGCATAGTTTCTCCTCTAGATTGGATTTCTGCAGTGCTTAGGCGAAGCCCTGCCGGAATAGCTCCTCTACCATCGCCGGAGCGCCGTCATGCTGCCGGAGAACTCTTCTTCCTCTCCGCTCCCTCTTGCTAGATCAAGACGGCGGAGATCGTCATCAAGCCGTACATGTGTTGAACGCGGAGGTGCCATCCGTTCGACGCTAGATCGGAAGGATTGTGATCAAGATCGCGCGACGCATCGTGATGAGTTCATGCGACGGATCGTGATGAGTTCACGGGACAGATCCTGATGAGTTCGCAGGACGGATCGCGATTGGATCGCGGGACGGATCATGATGAGATCGCGGGACGCTCGGCGATTTGGATCGCGAAGACGTTCGACTACACCAACCGCGTTTCTTAACGCTTCCCGCGTAGCGATCTACAAGGGTATGTAGATCCACTCTCCCTCTCGTAGATGCTCATCACCATGGATAGGTCTTGCATGAATGTAGAATTTTTTTGTTTCCCATGCAACGTTCCACAATAGGTGTACCATTATTTTCTCTTAGATAAGTTATTATTTAAAATTTAAAATTTTCTAAGATTTGTTGGTTAACTTCGTTACCCTGGCCTTCTCAGGCATTCATTCTAACACTATAGCCAATTCCAACAATAAGTGGGCCTCTATGAGTGTATTGGTAATGTGCAACCACAAAATTTTGCTGAACTCAATGATCTAGCATATTCCTAGTGGCGAGCTTTAGGGGTGAGTTTCCAGTATTACCATACCATATGTTTTTGACAAGGGTCTATGCAGTGGTCGGATTTCCTATGCTGGACAATACAAATGAATGACATACAATACCACCAGCTTGATGTTTTGATTCTGTTGGCTTTTCTTACGTTGTACAGTACAAATGAATGCACAACATAACATTGCCTTAATACCATGCATCATCATACTGAAGTGTTTTGATTGTCCATGCAAATGATGAGAAGTAGGTTGTTGATGCCTACCAGCTATTTGTATGACCCTGTCGAAGTGACAGTTTTTCCTGTTTTAAGAAAACCAAACCTTATTTTTTCTCTTGGGCGGCTAACTTGCTCTATTATAAATTTTTGGCCCACATGTACTTGTTTGTGTTTCATCTCTAACGAAGATTGTCCCAAAATATTTTAAAACTGGATAGAAAAGAAATAAATAAAACTATTTGGGAGGCTTTACATCTTATTGCAAAAGTTCAAAAATTCAAATTTCATTGAGGAAGAATTTGAATAGATGCAATCGAGGGAAGGGTAACTTGGCCTATTGAACATTCAAACTTGGAATGGACAAAATATGTGTGTATCCCTCGTCGATGGTTGTAGCCTATGCATGTAAGCAAATGGAAAAGTGCATTGTCTGTCCCTGTTTCAGTCTATCTATAGCTACAAGAAGCTTATTTTGATGACAGTGCAATCAAGGACTCATGTGTTCCTTGATAAATCTACATGTATTTGGTAGTTTACATACACCTGAAATGGTTTTGAATGGTCATTTCAAATAAGAAACATTGCATTAGGGTCTTTATCGACTAAGTGATAGTCTCCCGACTAAGTGGTCTCTCATCATGTTGACTCCCGTCCTGGTGGGCAGGGCTAAGGACCCCTGATACATGTCCAACGTACCTATAATTTATGAAGTATTCATGCCATATTCACCTATGTTTACAATACTTTTATATGTTTTTGATGTACTTTATATGATTTATTGGGAACTAACCCGGACTAACACTGTTTTCAGCAAAATTACCGTGGTGTTGTTTTTCTGCAGAAAATTAAAGTTATTTGAATCGTCCGAAACTTTTTTATGAGTTTTTCTGGAGCAAATAAGAAATCCTGGAGAAAATAACCACCGGACGGGGTGTGCCTGGAGGCCACCACACATCTGGTCACCCCCCTAGGGCACGACCAGATAGCTTGTGGGGTCCACGTAGCTTCGTTGCAAATGATTCCAACACTGAAAAAATACTATAAATCCCAGAAACCTCAGAAATAAAGAGAGACCTTCCGCTCCGCCGCCGCAACTCTCTGTATCGCTGAAATACCAATCTGGAGCGATTCCAGTACCCGGCCGAAGAGGGAAAACCATCACCGGTGGCCATCTTCATCATCCTTATGGTCTCCATGATGATGAGGGAGTAGCACACACTCGGGGCTGAGGGTATGTACTAGTAGCTATGTGTTCAATCTCTCTCTCTCTCTCTCTCTCTCTCGTGTTCTTGAGATGACACGATCTTGATGTATCACGGGCTTGTTAATATAGTCGGATCATATGATGTATTTCCCTTACCATCTAGTTGTGATGAATTGAGTCTTTCACTTTAAGACCTCGTTATGTTGGATCGAGCGTATTGGTTTGACAACACTTGATGTACGTCTTGCATGGGATACCCTTAGTGACATTGGGGTATTCTATTGATTAACTTGATATATGTTGAGGCATCAACTTGCGGATTCCAATGACTTTAGGGATCTATGCATAGGGGTTGATTGCACGTTTTCATACCATGTTCTCTGATAGAAATCTTGGAGTGCTCCTTCCAATTTCTTTGTGTTGGATTGAATAAGATAGCTCTAAAATTGTTTGATGTATGTCGCATAATTTAGCCACGAATACTTGAGGTGACATTGGAGTATCTAGGTGACATTAGGGTCAAAAGTATATGTATCATTGGTGTTATTCTAGTACGAACTCTAGGGTTGTTTGTGGCAATTATAGGAATCGCTCAAAAGATCGATCGGAAAAGATAACTTGATCTTATCTTAGTACGAACTCTTGAATAGATCGATGGGAAAGAATAACTTTGAGGTGGTCCTACCACCTACACCAATTTCATCTTATTGTTCTCCTCTAGATAGGAACTTTGGCGTGATTCTTTGTTGCACTTTAAGGGATGATCATATAATTCAACTATGTTAGCATTGTTGAGAGATTGCGTTAGTGAAAGTATGTACCCTAGTCCTTATTTCCAAGCATTAATACAACATTTTGCTCGTTGTTTGCCACTTTTTACCTTGATGTTTTTATATATTCAGATTACAAAAATCCATATCTACCATCCATATTGCACTTGTATCACCATCTCTTTGCCGAACTAGTGCACCTATACAATTTAGCATTGTATTGGGTATGTTGGGGACACAAGAGATTTCTTGTATTTGATTGTAGGGTTTCCTGAGAGAGACCATATTCGTCCTACACCTCCCACGGATTGATAAACCTTAGGTCATCCACTTGAGGGAAAATTGCTACTGTCCTACAAAACTCCGCACTTGGACGCCCAACACGAGTCTACAAGAATAAAGTTGTGTAGTAGACATCAAGCTATTTTCAGGTGTCGTTAACGGGGAGATAAGTGCTTCAAGGTATATATTTAGTTCTTGTAATAAAATCTTTTAGTTTCTTCTTTTTCACTAGTTTGGTTTTATAAATGAAAACTACAAAAATATGGAGTTTAGGTTGCATCAATTGCTTCGCATTTTTAATGTCTTTCGTGAAAATGATGGAAAGGAAAATTGTGCTCAATTGGTAGAGGAACAATTTATGAAAGTACATAATGAGAATTCCTTGAAAGATGAGAATGATAGCAATATTGCTAGTATGAGTTCTCTGAATATCCATGATGCTGATGATATGCAAATCCACAAGCTTGGGGATACTATGTTTGAAGAAGGTGATATTTTTAGTGCCCCAGGTTTTGATAAGCAAAACTATTATGATGATAGCATGCTACCTATCTATGATGATTATTGTTATTACATGTATTCTATAAAGAGTAATGACAACCATGAAATTTTTTATCATGATTTTAATATTCAAAGTGGTTTTGTCTATCAAGTACCTCATTATAGTTATTTGGTTGAGTTTGCTCCCACTATTATGAATGAGAAGAAGTTTGCTTATGTGGAGAGTGATAAATATTATATGCTTGTAAATCATGAAAAGAATGTTGTATGTGATAGTTATATTGTTGAATTCCTTCACGATGCTACTGAAAACTATTATGAGGGAGGAACTTATGCTTGTAGAAATTGCATAATATCAAATTTCCTCTCTATGTGTTCAAATTTTTGAAGATATGCTTGTTTTGTCTTCCTATGCTAGTTGATTCTGGCTCCCATAAATTGTTTGCTCACAAAATCCCTTTTCATAGGAAGTGGGTTAGACTTAGATGTGCTTGTCATGTGATTCATGATGCTCTCTTGCATGTTTCAACTATTATTCCTATACGAGCATCATTGAAATCATCATGCCTAGCTGAAAGGCATTAAAGAAAAGTGCTTGTTGGGAGACAACCCAACACTTTTACTTTCTGTTTTTGTGTGTTTACATGATTAAGCTACTGTAGTAATCATGTTGTATGCCTTTTATTTCAATAAAGTGCCAAGTAAAGCCTTTGGGATAGTGTGGATACTTGCCTGTTTGATTCTGTGCAGAAACAAAAAGTTTTGCGTCCAATATATGAATTATCTGATTTTATTGAAGAGTCTAAAAATTCTGAATTTTTACACAACATTTATATTCTGTGTTTTCCTATTTTTTCTAAATTTTTAGAATCAGGAAAGTATGGTGATCATTCAGATCTTTATAGACTCTTTTGTTTTTGACAGATTCTATTTTGCATGCATAGTTTGCTTATTTCAAGTGTTTCCATAGCTTATATTTGGTGATATAAATTTTGGGAATGATGGAATAAAGTAAGTATTATGTGATAAAAATTATGAATCTTGTCTTGAGAGTACCTAAGTGAATGATCTATATTTACTATACTAACCCATCTCACGAAATTCCGTTAAGTTTTGTGTGATTGAAGTTTTCAAGTTTTGGGGGAGATACCGATATGAGGTGAATAAGGAGCAGAAATTAACTAATCTTGATGATTACCAAGGCACCCCAAGGTAATTTCCAAGGAAGACTCAAGCGTCTAAGCTTGGGGATGCCCTGGAAGGCATCCCCTCTTTCGTCTCCAACATTATCGGCACATCTTACTTGGAGCTATATTTTTATTCGTCACATGATATGTGTTTTTCTTGGATCATCATTATAATTTCTTTTATCTATTAGATTTTATTTATAATCTTGTTTTTCAATAAAAAGTTCCAAGAATTGCATTAGGATGTTTGCACTGCATGTTTTGATATGTGTCGTGTAAAAAAAGGAACTTTTGCTATAGTGTTTGAATTTTCATATTTTACTGGAAGATGGAAAGTTTCTGAACTTTCTACACAATGTTTTCATATAAAATTTTTAGCACTTCCTAAATGTTTATAATTTTTTGATTTACACAAGTACACTGTTTTCATAAATTTCTACAGACTGTTCTGTTTGGACAGATTGCTGGCATAGTTTTGTTATCTAGTTATCCTAGAGTTTTCATGGCTTATATCATTAGATATAAATTGTGGAAATTATATTATACATTACCTAATGTTTTAAAATTATTATGCAACTTGTCTTGGCAGTACATGAAGTATTGATTTATTCTTATGAGTACTAACCTATCTCACGAGTTCTTTTCAAGTTTTGTGTGGATGAAGTTTTTGAGATTTAGGTGAAACCGGGATATGAGAGGATTGAACGAGATACAAAAGATCAAGATTAGGTATTCCCAAGGCACTCCAAGTAAATATTTTAATAATAATAAAGCAACTAATCTTGGGGATGCTATGCATCCCACCTCTCTTCATCAACAACTATCGGTTAGCTTATGTTGAGCCTTAATTTTTCTTTGTCCACATGATATGTGCTATTCTTGGAGTGATATTTTTATTTTGCTTGCTGTTCAAATAAAATACTCAGATCTGAAAATCTTTATTGAGAGAGAGTCCTCACATAGCTACTTAATTATTTGACTACTCATTGATCTTCACTTACATCTTTTGAGAGTAGTTTGGTGTTTACTCTCGTGCTTCACTTATATCCTAAGAATAAAATACTGAATGAATTGAATATCATAAATGTGAAATTATATATTTGCTTAATATGCTTATCCCATGGAGAATAGTGACATGACATACTAGGAGTATAAGCGGTAAAATTTATTGGAAGTTACCAAACATAACATTGGTCATTTAAACGATTCATGAAAGAACACTGAAGGAATAGAGGTTTCACATATAGATATACTATCTTGGACATCTTCTATGATTGTGAGCCCCATTAATTATTTTGAAACTTGATCAAGTAGTTGAAGTTGGACAAGGAAGATAACTTAATGGTTATGATTGTTTATATTCGCATAGCAGTTATATTGTCATGGATCCTCTAACATGTGGTGCTTGTTTAGAACCTTTTGCTAGCCAAAACTTCGTGCTAAGTAGAGATACTACTTGTGCATCCAAATCCTTGAACCAAGTTTTTTTTGCCATGAGAGTCCACCATATCTACCTATGGATTGAATAAGATCCTTCAAGTAAGTTGTCATCGGTGCAAAAAAAGCAATAAAAAATGCTCCTAAATATGTATGATATTTTATTGGAAGGTAAAATAAGCTTTGTACGAACTTGAGATGGTGAAGAAATAAAAGCGACAGACTACATAATAAAGGTTGCCATCATAAGGGGCAATATAAAGTGACGTTCCTTTTCATTAAGAAATTACATATCCAAAAATTAAAAGTGCATGACAACCTGTTCTTCCCTCTGCGAAGGGCCTATCTTTTACTTTTCATGTAGAGTCAACTTCTTATTCCAATCCATTATTTACTTAGTTGGCAAGCATCATGTGGTTGGGAAAGATCAAGACACATATATCCAATTGAATATAGAGGATCATGATTCATTATTTGTTGACATTATCCCCGAGATAAATGAGTTGGGAGGCGAAACTTTAAGCCTCTATCTTCCTTGTTATTGACTGAAACTGCTTGTTCTAAAAATATGCTTTGAGTGTCAGCAATCATGGAAGACTAAATGATAGTTGAGTATGTGGAATTTGCTGAACCAAAGCTCTCTCATAGACCCTTCCTGAAAATAAGACGAATTGCAATTGTTTGATGACTGAAAACATAGTTTGCTATTTTTCAAGAAAGTTTATGGTATATACTTTTAACATGTGAATAACTTGCTACTTGATCATGAGAAGATTTATGAGAAATACTTGCTGATTATGAGGCTAGAAAAATGGCTGAAATTATCCTTGATCAATATTATACATCTTGCTAGCATTCACACTTCATAAATTATTTCTTTTATCATTTACCTACTTGAGGACGAGCAGGAATTAAGCTTGGGGATGCTGATACGTCTCCAACGTATCTATAATTTATGAAATATGCATGCCATATTCACCTATATTTACAATACTTTCATATGGTTTTGATGCACTTTATATGATTTATTTAGAACTAACCCGGACTGATGTTGTTTTTAGCAAAATTACCGTGGTGGTGTTTTTGTGCAGAAAATGAAAGTTTTCGGAATTGCCCGAAACTTTTTTATGATTTTTTCTGGAGGAAATAAGAAATACTGCAGCGAAGAACCACTGGAGGGGGTGTGCTAGGAGGCCACCAAACATCTGTCCGAGCCCCACCGCCTAGGGCGCGGCCAGATAGCTTGTGCGGCCCATGTAGCTCCATTGTGCGTGATTCCAATGCTGAAAAATCCTATAAATCCCAGAAATCCCAGAAATAAAGAGAGACCTTCCGCTCCGCTGTCGCAACTCTCTGTATCGCCAAAAAAACAATCTGGACCAATTCCAGTACCCTGCCATATTTATCACAGGTGGCCATATTCATCATCCCTATTGTCTCCATGATAAGGAGGGAGTAGTTCACCCTTGGGGCTGAGGGTATGTACCAATAGCTATGTGTCCAATCTCTCTCTCTCTCTCTCTCTCTCTCTCTCTCTCTCTCTTGTTCTTGAGATGACACGATCTTGATGTATCACGGGCTTGTTAATATAGTCGGATCATATGATGTATTTCACTTACCATCTAGTTGTGATGAATTGAGTCTTTCACTTTAAGATCTTGTTATGTTGGATTGAGCATATTGGTATAACAACACTTGATGTACGCCTTGCATGGGATACCCGTAGCGACATTGGGGTATTCCATTGATGCACTTGATATATGTTGAGGCATCAACTTGCAGATTCCGGTGACCTTGGGGATCTATGCATAGGGGTTGATTGCACGTTTGCATAACATGTTCTCCGATAGAAATCTTGGGGTGCTCCTTGCAAGTTCTTTGTGTTGGATTGAATGTGATAGCTCTGAAATTGTTTGATGCATGTCGCATAATTAACCCACGGATACTTGAGGTGACATTGGAGTATCTAGGTGACATTAGGATCAATTGATATGTATTATTGGTGTTATTCTAGTATGAACTCAAGAGTTGTTTGTGGCAATTACAAGAATAGCTCAAAAGTTCGAACGGAAATGATAACTTGATGTTATCTTAGTACGAACTCTTGAAAAGATCGATCGGATAGAATAAATTTGAGGTGGTTCTACCACCTACACCAATTTCATCTTATTGTTCTCCGCGAGATAGGAACTTTGGAGTGATTCTTTGTTGCACGTTAAGGTATGATCATATGATTCAACTATGTTAGCATTCTTCAGAGATTGCATTAGTGAAAGTAGGTACCCTAGTCCTTATTTCCAAGATTAATACAACGTTTTGCTCGTTGTTTTCCACTTGTTACCTTGATGTTTTTATATTTTCAGAATACAAAAATCCATATCTACCATCCATATTGCACTTGTATCACCATCTCTTCGCCGAACTAGTGCACCTATACAATTTACCATTGTATTGGGTGTGTTGGGGACACAAGATATTTCTTGTATTTGATTGTACGGTTGCTTGAGAGAGACCATCTTCATCCTACACCTCCCACGGATTGATAAACCTTAGGTCATTCACTTGAGTGAAAATTGCTACTGTCCTACAAAAAACTGCGCTTGGAGGCCCAACACGAGTGTACAAGAATATAGTTGTGTAGTAGACATCAACCCCCTATTGCTTATGAACTGGTATAAATGAAAGGAGCTACACTCACAGAGGGCATATTACAATCTCATGGCAGTTATATGTACGATGTACATACTCCAATGCAATAAACAGAAGCCTATTGTGTTACCACCTGTCACAACCCTTCGTCGGCCTTTAAAGAACTTCTTACTAGACTGAGTTCGGCTCTTCTCATAAATCTCAGCAACTGATTGCAGCCATGTCGACTTGCTGTCCACTAGCAATCAATATGAAACATATAATAGTCCTTTCAGTGTGGGGAGGCTAATCTGGTACTACTTGAGCATACCATGTGATAAGTCTAATGGTCGTTTTGTTCATATTGATCATGGCCCTGATAACTAGCTGGCAATAACATGATACAAAAACCATCTCCAGAAGCCAATTCATCAAAAAAATTTGTGAAAAATTTGCATTCTGCAAAAGTTATCGTGTGAGAGTATCATATACAGTAAAAAGAAAAATAACTACAAAGTGGGAACTTGGTTATGACGATCATAAAAATAGAATTATACAACTAGAAAATGGTTAGCTATCAATAATCCATAAATAAACAGTGTACTATCTGTAATTCAAATAAATAAATGAAAGTCAAATTCAGAAACAACACTACTAAAATAAGATACTACGACTTCGAAGCACATAGACGCTTACTATTTCAGTGAACTTTCAATTGCTGAAAAATATAAGATACCATGACAATCACAAGTGTAAGAAGTCAAGAACTGAGAATCTTGCTCCCTATTGGAAAGCGGATAGGTGTAAGAGGAACCGAGAGTCACAAGCGTCATCAACACCCGGGAGAGAAAGAAGGGAGGAAGGTACATGGATGGCGCACTACCTCCACAAACTACATGCATGGGCACGTCACATCTGACGGCCATGTGTACATTATTCAAAACAGAAAATTACTACTAGTGCATGAGCTTATCAGCATGGTCAATATTTCGCCCCCTTAAGATCATGCCTTCTTGGTGTCGTCCATGATCGCCAGCTTCTGTCTCATCTCGATGAATCGCACCCTGCCCAGAGCCTTCATCAAGATATCAGCCACTTGGTTCTGTGTTCCAATGTGCTCGATCTCAACAATCCCCTCTTGGACACAGTCACGGATGAAGTGAAACTTGATGTCAATGTGTTTGCTGCGATCATGATGAACCGGATTCCAAGCTAGCGCTATGGCGCACTTGTTGTCCACCAAAAGTCTGAATCTTGTAGGTTTCTCTCCATGCATTTTAGCCAGGAGTCGACTCAGCCAAATACCCAAGAGAGCTGATGGCCACTATCTTCTATTTTTGTGAGGACCAACTGACAGGATTCTCGCCAAGGAAGAAGACCTGCCCCGAAGTACTTTTCCGGTCACCAATATCGCCGCCATGATCGCTATCACTATTCCCTAGAAAAGTTGCATCTCTGCTGCCTGCTGTGTAGTGACCATCGTAATTCTTAGTACCCTGAACATACCTCAAGATTTGCTTCACTGTTGTCCAGTGGTCATTGATTGGGCTCTCCATGAAGCGACTGACAATACCAACAGAGTGAGCAATGTCTGGTCTCGTGTGCACCACATAACACAGACTCCCAATCACACTTCTGTAGAGGGTGGCATCAAAGAGTTTTGAGCCATCTTCCTTTCTTAACTTGAGCCTGCATTCCATGGGAGAGTAAAAACTGTTGCAGCCTTCCATTCCTGCTTCTTCGAGGATCTTCGATGCATAGCTCTGTTGACAAAGTGTAATCCCTCCTTTCTCCCGCTTCACTTCTATTCCCAACTAGTAGCTTAGAAGGCCTAAGTCACTCATCTTAAAAAACTGCTGCATATGAACTTTGAACTCCTTGATTGATGCCACAAGCATGCCTGTGATGATCAAATCATCAACATACACGCCAACCAGCAAGTATGACTCCTTGTCGCCTCAACGATAGACTGCGTGCTCGAGCGGACTGCGAGTGAACCCAAGATTCATCAGAGTATCATCCAGCTCCGAGTACCAGGCTCGCGGCGCTTGCCGCAGACCGTATAGAGACTTTCTGAGCTTCAACACTGTAGCTTCCTGACCGACGGTGGCGTAACCTGGTGGCTGACATACATATAGTTCCTCCGCGAGCTCTCCGTTGAGGAACGCGGACCTAACGTCCATGTGGTGTACCTCCTAATGCGAGTGTGCAGCCAAAGCGAGAAGAAGACGCACTGTTTTCATTCGTGCCACCGGAGGAAAGACCTCCTCAAAATCCACTGCTTCTCGCTGTGCATAGCCTTTTGTGACCAACCGAGCCTTATGTCTGACGATGTTGCCGTTTGGATCCCGTTTCACCTTGTAGACCCACTTCACCCCAATCACCTTGTGCCCTTGTGGAAGAGTGGTCATCTCCCAAGTCTGATTGTCACTAATGCACTTCAGCTCATCGTCCATGGCCGCTTTCCAAGCTGCATCGTCGAGCGCCTCGCTGATAGTGCACGGCTCCTCTGCGCTGAGTAAGCAGCGTTCCATCTGCTCATGTACTGCCTTCCCCTCTGTCTCGTCAAGGACATCGGAGACGAGCCGATAGCGGAAAGGTCTAGAGTCCGTGTCGCGATGCTCTTCGTCATGAGAGGGAGGTGTAGCTCAACGGATCGCCCCATCAATCCCTGCAGAGCGAGGCTCGGTCCGAGGCGTCTCAGGTTGTGACGCCCCATATGTTAGAGTAGTGGGCGCATCGGTGCGTGGTGGCCACAACTCCTCTCGTGTCCAGTTCGTGCACGCCATGACCGGTGGTGTACACCACGGAGAAGGTTCAGGGCACGACGGGTGCACTATCTGGTACCGACCCGCTCGGAGAGCTCCATGAAGGTTGAGAGCACGCCTGTTCTCCTCAAATATTACATCACGTGTCACCTGAATTTTCTTCGACACTGGATCATATACACGATACGCCTTGGAGCCTTCTTCATACCCGACGAAGATCATAGGAGTGGAACGATCTGAGAGCTTGGTTATCCCCGGTCCAGTTTTCTTCACGTGAGCCGTACAACCAAAAATGTGCAGGTGTTGTACGGATGGTTTTCGACCATGCCAGGCTTCCTATGGAGTGACTCCCTCCAAGCTTCTAGTCAAGGCCCGGTTCAGCAGGTACACCACAGTTTTCACTGCTTCTCCCCAGAAGAAGTACGAGGGCATGCACATGCTCTTCAGGAGACACCGTGCCATCTCGACCACGGTTTGGTTTCGCCACTCTACTACACCATTTTGCTGGGATAGTAGGATGCTGTGGTGTAATGCTTGACTCCCAAATTCTCACAATATTCCCTGAATTCCACTAAACTGAACTCTCCCCCACGATCTGAACGGAAGGCACGAAGATTGCACTTGCCCTCGGCCTCAGCCATGATGTGCACTTTTCTGAACCGATCAAGCGCTTCATCCTTTTGACTTGACCAGTTCGTACACAATCAGAAGAAAATACTTGCTTCCACCAGGTGTGATCGCTGAGATTGGGCCGCACAAATCCGTGTGAACCAGCTCGAGCCCATGTTCTGCACGGTACGCGGTGGCCTGTGGGAACGGCGTTCTGTGTTGCTTGCCAAGTGCACAACCCTCACAGTACTCCTGCACATGCTCAATTTGGGGCATCCCTCTCACCATCTACCTGCTGGACATGACCCTGAGTGCACGAAAATGAAGGTGCCCGATCCGAGCATGCCACTGCCAAGTCTGATTGGCTCCCTGAGCTAGCAGGCATGCATGTGCATTGATGGACAGTATACCAGTGTACAACCTGCTCTCCGTGCGCTTGATCCTAGCGAGAAAACGACCCCCCCGGGCCTTGTACTGACAGAACCCCATCCTTGATCTGAATGCTGCATCCAGCCTCATCTAGCTTTCCGACCGATACTATGTTGCGCCTCAGGCTTGGGATAAAGAAAACATCAGTGAGTGATCTTTGTTCGCCGTCCTTGCACCGAAAGACTACAGTGCCTCATCCACAGGTCACCAGCCTGGACCCGTCCCCGAATCTGACCGTGTCGTGCACGATTTCATCCAATAATGCAAACATGCTCCTCTCGCCGGTCATGTGACTGCTGGCTCAAGTATCAAAAAACCATATGCCTTGGGGCGAAGGGACGGGGATAAATTTTTTATTTGTTGAGGAAGACAGCTTGAGGCGTGGCCAGCTAGGTGGTGACCACGCTGGTGACCATGGCCATGAGCAGGCCTTGGTCATGCACCTCGTCGCGGACAAGATTGGCATGTTACTTCTTGCCTTGCTACTCCTCTGCCTTGATCCGATTCCAGCAGTCCTTTTTTCAATGGTCGGTTTTATTGCAGAAGTGACACTTGCCTTTTTTCTTGCCTCCGGATCCACCTGATCCGCCCACGCCGCCGCTGTTCGACGCAGGTTTGCCGCTACTCCGTGGCTTAGGCTTTCCCGACGACTTGCTTTTGTCACCCTCCCCAATGCAACGAGGTGCCGCCGACGAACTAACGCTCACGAGCAGCCCACTCCTCTACGGTGTACATGAGTTGGCCGGTGGACTGCTTGGCGTCGTCGAGGTCATAGTGGTCCTCGCATGCGGACGGCCGCCCGGTGAGCTCCTCGATTGACATTGTCTTGAGATCGATCAAGGATTCGACGACCATTGCCATCTGACGTTCGTCAGTAGCTCCCTCGGTCACCGCGGACCAGACGCCGGCGACCTGCAGTTTGACCTGCATCACGAGCGCCCACTCCATGTAGTTTGTGCGCGTGAGCATCATGGACGTCCACGACTCCTCGCGCACGATGCGCTCCACCACACGGAACTCATCAAAATGACCTGTGAGGCACGCGAGCGACGCTGCGGAGGACGGTGTCTTCAGTGCGTCCGCCTTCTCTTTCTCCTTCTGTGTGTCCAACATGACCGCAATGGATCAAACATCACTCGATCAACTAGGCACAAGATCAAACACGTGATGCTCTGATGCTAATTATCGTTGCCGGACTAGCGAGAGAGAGAGAGAGCGAACGAGGAAGACCAACGCGAGAGAGATGAGTTGTTTTGCGCTGCCAGAACTGTCGCAGCCTTTCTATTTTTTTGATTCACCTAACTTATGCGAATACAGAGCAGGACCAACTAACTCTCCCAGGGTATCGCCATGATCCGCATCAGCCGTGCCATCCCACGGCCCGTGTCACACAGCGTCGTCAACACCCGGGAGAGAAAGAAGGGAGGAAGGTACTCGTGTATGGCGACTACCTCCACAAACTACATGCATGGGCGCGTCACATTCGACGGCCATGTGTACATTATTCAAAACAGAAAATTACTACTAGTGCATGAGCTTATCAGCATGGTCAATAAAACCTGCCCTGGGCATGATCATTCGCTCGAATTGACGATTACTACCAAAAAACATGGGAATGTTATAGATGAGCTCAGTTTTATCCTTGGAGGTACTTTGCTAATTTCGGACATAATTTTGTCACATAACCATTGTACCAAAAATTCTACAGAAAAATATGACTGGACCACATCATAGATTGTCACCCAAAAAACAGAGAAAAATCGATGGTATGTAGACCACACGAAGAGAACAAATGATAGAACAACACAAGTGCTTATTTATATGTTCATACAACTACACGATGAAGCATCCAATTCTTAGGAAGATGATTGGCCCCAACGGTCGCCGAATAAGCAACAGAAAAACGGTATCGAACATAGAAAATATATTTTCCCCATTTTACGGCGAACTACGCAAGTAACTCAATAGCTTTATTAAATACGTAAATGATACATCTAAGTTCTGAAGCATAGCATATTTGCTAACATATTAACACAACGTCATGTCAATGCCCATACCCGCACAAAAAAGGCAGACACGAAAACTACTGTGTTGCTGGTGGTGATGGGCAATTAATCTTGAACAGACATTTTGTGAAGCATTCTTCGTGATCTTCCCAACATAGCTTATCTGTTTTACAACACTATTGCAGGTTTCCGACTTGCTTCTTGTCCTTATAACAAGGGGGTCAAACTATGTGGCTTACTTCGATAATCAATTGCTCCTCTTTGCCTTTATGTTATGACCTAAGGTGCATAAAAGAATAAAAACATACTTATGATGACATGTAAATAAAAGGGACATATAGCATATGAACACACAAGATGGCATAAAACATTAAGTCTAAAACATTGGCAAAATTTGACACAGGAAAACTAAAATACACGTACTGAGACGATAAAAATTATATTTTATGTATGTTTTACACTATGTTTTTATGGTTGTCATTTTACGCAATATAAATATTTTTTATGGTGATCATGTATTTTCTTACGGTCTCATTTTACGTATAAAATCGGACAAAAATTATGAAATGTAAAATTACGATGAATTGATGTTAAAATAAAGGGAGGTGAAATAACAATTCCTCATCTCTTTGCAATACTAGGATGCATGTAAAACCAACCATGTAATGCTACAAAATTACTTATTTATACCACTGGGTTATGATCGGGGGTGATGGATATTTTGGATTAAAACGTTGAGGTTGGCATGTAGAGGATCAAGATGGTTAGGTGTTTGATGTTTAATTTATAAACATACGGATTTGGCGGGCATCGATTCCATAACCTCGTATTTTCTCATGTGGCCTGTCATCATGCCCTAGTTTGTGTTGATGCTTCCGTTGTTGATCCAGCCAATCGGGCCTCACATTTTGAGTCGGCGAGCCTTGAGCACCATACCTTGGAGGCGTAACCGGCCCTGGGCACGTTGATTTGCTCGAGTTGATGATTACTACCGAAAAATATGGGAATGTTATAAAAGAAGCTCAGTTTTATCTTTGGAGGTACTTCGCTAATTTTGGACATAATTTTGTCACATGACCATTGTAACAAAAATTCTGCAGGGTATGACAGGACTACAACACCAGAGATTGTCACCCCCAAAACAAAGGAAAATTGATGGTTGGTACAACACACGAAGAGAATAAATGATAGCACAACACAAGTGCTTATTTATATGTTCATACAACTACACGATGAAGCATCCAATTCTGAGGTAGATGATTGGCCCCAACGGTCGCCGAATAAGCAACAGAAAAAAACGATATTGAATATAGAAAAGATATTTTACAAATTTTATGACGAATTACGCAAGTAACTTAATAGCTTTATTAAATATGTAAATGATACATCTAAGCTCTAAAACATAGCATATTTGCTAACTTATTAACACATTGTCATGGCAATGCCCATACCCGCACAAAAAATGCAAACACCAAAACTACCGTGTTGCTGGTGGTGATGGGCAATTAATCTTGCACGGACAATTTGTGAAGCATTCTCTAAGATCTGCCCAGCATATCTTATCTGTTTTACAACAGTATTGCAGGTTTTCGACTTGGTTCTTGTGACAAAATGGGGCGTCCATTTGATTTTCGTCGCTAGAAACACCCTTACTGTTGAAGATCAGTTTGGTCTGCTGGCTTGACTCCAAAGACTTGTCCAAATGTATAGGCAGAAAATGTCTTCACATAAAGGAAACTTTGACTGATTCGATAAATTACCATTCGACATGAATGTTTAGCTATATCAAAACCGATGGAACCAGTCCAAAAGACTTGAACATACGAAATTCGGATGGACATGCAAAACGTCTATGTGCCACAATCTATACCTACTAATAATGTACGGAGTGCTTTTGCCCATCCGTCATACGTTTTACAAAAAAACTTATTTTTCTTTTCTTTAAATAACCAGTAGTCCAACATTAAGTTTATTTTTCTGCTGGGCTTTGGCCCAACTGTGTTAGCGGTTATCTTGTGCTCCATACGTTGGTTAGTATTCCGCATAGGCCTAGTTTGTTTGTTTGTTTTGGCCGTTTAGGTCTCTGACCTTTTGTTATTTACAAAAAATATGTTCAACATGATCACGCTATAACTTTGCAATCGTAGCTTGGATTAAAATAATTTGCATATGTAATTTAATCAAAAGAATGCGTAGTTTTCAACCGTGCTATTATTTGTTCCTGTTAACCATTTTAAGATTCTAAACATGATCATGCTACAACTTTGCAATCGTAACTTGCATTAAAGTTATTTGATTAAAAAATGTGTAGTTTTCAACCGTGTTGTTATTTGTTCTTGCTAAGTACTTTAAGATTCTATTTAGTGCATAACCTTAATTAATGTAACTAATTACAATAATGTATTTTCGAAAATGCTAAAACACAATATAAAATTTTATATAACCTTTATAAAAAGTATAACGTATGTTAGAAGGGACTATATGGATTGAAAGGAGTATGAATGATCGGTATCAACTAGCATATAATAGTAATAAAAAAAGAGCATAAAGGGGGTGAGGATAAAAAAAAATGGGAAATTCAAAAAAATGAACAAGAGAATAACAAAAGGAAATTGGTATTAACATTAAGGGCGTGGCATGCATGCAATGCAATAATAAAATATAATTAATATCGAAGGCACGAAAGGGGCAAACAATATATACGGTATTATCCAATGTGCGACCGTTATGTGCAACAAAAATAACGATATTAGGAAGCTGAGTGGCATTTGTGAACGTCGAGTTGCATGGAACAAACTAGTGTCATTTCGCTCAGAGTAGACAATTTTTTTTAGTAATTTTCAAGCTTTGCATATGTAGTGATGGCCTAACAACATATTTAATAGAATCATTTTATTAAGACTTTTTCCACGACTTGTAGTAAATTTTGAACATTGGTTCAACTTACAAATGATGCCTTAGTATTTTGTTTTGTTGAAAATGGGCTCTTTAAGATCGGGATCGCCATACCAAAAGTATTGTCTGTGTAGTATACTTCTTAATGTACTATTGATATAAATTTTTGCTAGACCTAAGTATGTGCCTCCCTGTCGTGGCCAGACATAATTCAAATGTTGTTGGGCCATGCTGAAGGATATTTCACTGAAGACGTCAATTATATCTTCCGTTGCAACGCACTCACATATGTGTAGATTTATTAATAATAAAGCACAGACTGTTTTTGATCGTCCGTCATTCAAATTATACTCGAAGTTGGCAACAATTGCCCATCAATATCACCCGTAATAAGTGATAAAAACGTTTGACACATGGTAATTCCTGTCCGGACCGGCCCATGCAGTAGGGACCTTCTATACTGCGCCATGGGCGTCAGAAGAAATCGCAATGCGCCAGTTTGGACTGACCCATGTCGAGGCGGTCTTTTTCCAAATGTTTGTTTTTTATTTTTTATTTTTCTTTTCCGTCTTTAATGTGTATTTCAATATTTTTGGAATTTAAAAAAGTTCTGAAAATCAAACAAAACGAAAATGTGTTATAAAATATTTTATAAATCATAAGATGTTTTCGGATTCACAAGAAGTTCGTGATTTAAAAAAAACAATGTTGGCTTACTTGAAAAATGTTTGCAACATTGAAAATTAATGTCAGAAAATAAAATGTTCATGCTTTTTTAAACAGTTCATGTATTAAAACATGTTAATGAAATTGAATTAAATTTCATCCATTCAAAAAATGTACATCAATGTAAAAACAAACTGTTTGTGACTTAAAATTAGTTTATTCATTAAGAAATCAGCATGTACTTAAAAAATGTTTGCGAAATTTGATAAATGTTGTTTAAATCAGAAGTATGTTTGTGAATTTCCTAAATTATTCTAACATTTACCAAAAAACAAATCGTCAATTATAGAAATGTTCATCGATTCAAGAAAATTGTCTATTTTTTAGAATTTTAAAAAATTGTTTGCGAATAGTATTAAATGTTCGTGGATCCAAAAATATTCTTGATTGTTGAAAATGGTCAAGAATTCATAAGTGTTCGTGAATCTGAAAAATGTTCATGATTTTAAATATGTGCACGAGTTTAAAAACATGTTCATGATTTCACGAAATTGAAAGTGATAGTGAATCTTGGTGATGCAGCAAAATTTGTTCATGGCCATTGGATATTATGATTTTTTTTGTCCCGTTGCAACGCATGGGTCCTTTTGATAGTGTATATCCAATGATCAAATAGCTTTAGTCATCGGCCCCAACCGCTCTTGCCGACGGCAAGGATGTTTGTCTCTGATGGGAAGGTGTCTTCCGCGATATTCACTTTCGCAAATGGAAGCATATGCTCATAGCCTCATACTATGGAATAAACATTTCAAAATGTCAAAACTTTCCAAACAAAAATTGGTCACCTACATCTTGATATTCTATGTGCGCACGCCATGTTTTATGAAGAATCGCATTTTCTATGGCTTGTTTAAAAAAGACAAAGAAATGTCTCGTGAAAAGCCATTTTAAACACTGAATTTTGTGTTTTTCACATGCGACACAAAAATTCTTTTTTTTTTGCAAAGCGGCTTTCTAAGTACAGAGAATGTTGAGATGTACGTGCAAAACATTTTGTCAGAAGTTTCTGACATTTCAAAATACGCTTAAAATACATTTAGAAAAATAGGAGCATATGCTGCTAGGTGCCAACACGCCCTTCTCATTATATATTTGTACGTAAAAAAAACTGTAACAGTGAACATCTAGTTACTAAAAATGTTACACTGTAATGAGAGAATAAGGGATATCTGGGGAATGACATTGGAAGACCGACCCAATTGCTCATGAAAACGTATGTGACTATGGACAAAAACGGGGCGTCCATTTGATTTTCACCGCTGGAGATGCCCTTACCGTTGAATATCAGTTTGGTGCTTGACTCCAAAGACTTGTCCAAATGTATAGGAAGAAAATGTTTTGACATAAAAAAAATTGATTGATTCGATAAATTACCATTCCACATGAATGTTTAGCTATATCAAAACCGATCGAACAAGGCTAAAGACTTGAACATACGAAATTCGGATGGACATGCAAAACGTCTATGTCTCACAATCTATACCAGGCGTGTTTTGCCCGTCCGTCATACATTTTAGAAAAAAGAAAACTTATTTTTTCTTTAAATAACCAGCAGTCCCACATTAAGTATATTTTCCTGTTGGGCTTCGGCCCAACTGCGGTAGCGGGTATCTTATGCTCCGAGGCATGGGTTACTATTCCGCGTATGCCTAATTCGTTTTGTTTTTGGCCATTTAGATCCCTGACCTTTTGTTATTTACAAAATATATGTTAAATATGATCACGCTATAACTTTGCAACTGTAGCCTGGATTAAAATAATTTGCATATGTAATTTGATATAAAAAATCTGTAGTTTTCAACCGTACTATTATTTGTTCCTGTTAACAATTTTAAGATTCTAAACATGATCATGCTAAAACTTTGCAATCTAACTTGGATTACAGTAATTTGATCAGAAAATGCGTAGTTTTCAACCATGTTGTTACTTGTTCCTACTAACCACTTTAAGATTCTATTTAGTGCATAAATTTAATTAATATAATTAATTGCAATAGTGTATTTTCAAAAATGCTAAAACACAATCATTTTTTTATATAACCTTTATATAAATATAACGTGCGTTAGAAGGGCCTATATGGATTGGAGGGAGTATGAATGATCGGTTTCAACTGGCATATAATAGTAATAAAAAAAGAGAATAAAGGGCGTGAGGATAAAAAAGAATGCGAGATTCAAAAAAAACAAGATAATAACAAAAAGAAATTTGCATATAATAGTAATAAAAAAAGAGAATAAAGGGCGTGAGGATAAAAAACAATGGGAGATTAAAAAAACAAGATAATAACAAAAAGAAATTTGCATATAATAGTAATAATAAAATAATAAAGGTTATGAGGATAAAAAGAATGCAATGTAAAAATAAAAATAATTAAAACCGAAGGACACAAAATGGGCACGCAATATATACGTTATTATGCAATGTGCGATCGTTATGTGCAACAGAAATAACACAATCAGAAAGCTGAGAGGCATTTGAGAACGTCGAGTTGCATGGAACGAACTAGTATCATTTCGTTCAGAACAGACAATTTTTTTTATTAATTTTTAGGCATATGCATATGCAGAGATGACCTAACAAAATATTTAATGGAATCATTTTATTAAGACCTTTTCCACAACTTGGTGTAAATTTTGAACATTGGTTCAACTTACAAATGTTACAACACCAGAGATTGTCACCCCAAAACAGAGGAAAGTCGATGGTATGTACAACACACAAAGAGAATAAATGATAGCACAACACAAGTGCTTAAATATATGTTCATACAACTACATGATGATGCATCCAATTCTTAGGTAGATGATTGGCCCCGACGGTCGCCGAATAAACAACGGAAAAACCAGCATTGAACATAGAAAAGACATTTGACAAATTTTACAGCGAATTATGCAAGTAACTCAATAGATTTATTAAATATGTAAATGATACATATAAGTTCTTAAACATAGCATATTTGCTAACTTATTAACACATCGTCATGTGAATGCCTATACCCGCACAAAAAAGGCAGGCACCAAAACTACTGTGTTGCTGGTGGTGATGGGCAATTAATCTTGCACGGACAATTTGTGAAGCATTCTCCGAGATCTTCCCAGCATAGCTTATCTGTTTTACAACAGTATTGCAGGTTTCCGACTTGGTTCTTGTCCTTATAACAAGGGGGTCGAACTACGTGGCTTACTTCACACATCATATTGCTCCTCTTTGCCTTCATGCTATCACCTAACATGCATAAAAGAATACAAATGTAGTTATGGTTTCGACATGTAAATAAAAGGAGCATATAACATATGTACACACAAGATGGCATTAAACATTAAGTCAACAATTTATTGTCCAATAAATAATGGTTATTTGTTAATTACCATGTACGCATCCAAGAGAGACAAAACACACCGCAAGAAGGAAACAAAGTAGCAGAAGTCCTTGAACACTTCTCCTCATGTACTATGCCATTGCGAAACTGGTGTATTATGTGATATCCAACTGATGAGTGTACAACGAATGCTTGCTTAATGGTTCATATTTATAGGAAAAGATTTTTGGCACTGGCACGCAATATTGTAGAAAATATTAATGTTTTATCTTAGGTATTGTATAAATTTCTAATTTTATTTCT
This sequence comes from Hordeum marinum, assembly GCA_022496015.1. Lineage (NCBI taxonomy): Eukaryota > Viridiplantae > Streptophyta > Magnoliopsida > Poales > Poaceae > Hordeum > Hordeum marinum. Next base: position 543,840,955 of record CM039674.1, read on the forward strand.
CTAAAGATGAATGGTTGGTCCTCACCTTACGAGAATTGATGCTTATCGTAATTTGTAAGTTTAGTCCCTCTTCCAAATATTGATCGCCTACATATATGTCTAGTTTAATAGTAGCCAAAAATGGGGCTGGAAAACATTATGTTGACACTGTAGCCAATTCCAACAATATGTGGGACTCTATGAGTGTATTGGTAATGTACAACTACAAAATTTTGTTGAACTCAATGAGCTAGCATATTCCTGGTGGCGGGCTTTAGGGGTGAGCATCTAGTATTACCATACCATATGTTTTTGACAAGGGTCTATGTAGTGGTCGGATTTCCTATGCTAGACAATACAAATGAATGACATATAATACCACCAGCTTGATGTTTTGATTCTGTTGATGGCTTTTCTTACGTTGTACAGTACAAATGAATGCACAACATAACATTGCCTTCTACCATGCATCATCATACTGAAGTGTTTTGATTGTCCATGCAAATAATAAGAAGTAGGTTGTTGATGCCTACCAGCTATTTGTATGACCCTGTCAAAGTGACAGTTTTTCTTGTTTTAAGAAAACCAAACCTTATTTTTTTCTCTTGGGTGGATAACTTGCTCTATTATCAATTTTTGGCCCACATGTACTTGTTTGTGTTTCAACTCTAACGAAAATTGTCCCAAAATATTTGAAAACTAGATAGAAAAGAAAGAAATAAAACTATTTGGGAGGCCTTACATCTTATTGCAAAAGTTCAAAAATTCAAATTTGATTGAGGAAGAATTTGAATAGATGCAATCGAGGGAAGGGCAACATGGCCTATTGAACATTCAAACTTGGAATGGACAAAATGGAAAAGTGCATTGTCTGTCCCTGTTTCAGTCTATCTATAGCTACAAGAAGCTTATTTTGATGATAGTGCAATCAAGGACTCATGTGTTCGTTGATAAATCTACATGTATTTGGTAGTTTACATACACCTGAAATGGTTTTGAATGGTCATTTCAAATAAGCAACATTGCATTAGGGTCTTTATCGACTAAGTGATAGTCTCCCGGCTAAGTGGTCTCTCACCATGTTGACTCCCACCCTGGTCGGCAGGGCTAAGGACCCCTGATACATTTTCAACGTATCTATAATTTATGAAGTATTCATGTCATATTCACCTATGTTTACAATACTTTTATATGGTTTTGATGCATTTTATATGATTTATTTGGAACTAACCTAGACTAACGTTGTTTTTAGCAGAATTACCGTGGTGTTGTTTTTGTGCAGAAAATAAAAGTTCCTGGAATAGCCCGAAACTTTTTTATTATTTTTTATGGAGCAAATAAGAAATACCGGAGTGAAGAACCACCGGAAGGGGTGTGCTAGGAGGCCACCACACATCTGGTCGCCCCCCCAGGGCGCGACCAGATAGCTTGTGGGGCCCACGTAGCTTCATTGTGCATGATTCCAATACTGAAAAATCCTATAAATCCTAGAAACCCCAGAAATAGAGAGAGACCTTCCGCTCCACCGCCGCAACTCTCTGTATCGCCAAAATACCAATCTGGAGCGATTCTAGTACCCTGTCGGAGAGGGAAAACCATCACCGGTGGCCATCTTCATCATTCCTATGGTTTTCATGATGAGGACGGAGTAGTTCACCCTCGGGCCTGAGGGTATGTACTAGTAGCTATGTGTTCAATCTCTCTCTCTCTCTCTCTGTCTCTCTCGTGTTCTTGAGATACACGATCTTGATGTATCACGGGCTTGTTAATATAGTCGGATCATATGATGTATTTCCCTTACCATCTAGTTGTGATGAATTGAGTCTTTCACTTTAAGACCTCGTTATGTTGGATTGAGCGTATTGGTATGAAAGCACTTGATGTACGTCTTGCGTGGGATACCCGTAGTGACATTGGGGTATTCTATTGATTCACTTGATATATGTTGAGGCATCAACTTGCGGATTCCGGTGACCTTGGGGATCTATGCAGAGGGGTTGATTGCACATTTTCATATCATATTCTCCGATAGAAATCTTGGGGTGCTCCTTGCAAGTTCTTTGTGTTGGATTGAATATGATAGCTCTGAAATTGTTTGATGCATGTCGCATAATTTAGCCACGGATACTTGAGGTGACATTGGAGTATCTAGGTGACATTAGGTTCAAAATTATATGTATCATTGGTGTTATTCTAGTACGAACTCTAGGGTTGTTTGTGGAAATTATAGGAATATCTCAAAAGATCGAACGAAAAAGATAACTTGATCTTATCTTAGTACGAACTCTTGAATAGATCGATTGGAAAGAATAACTTTGAGGTGGTCCTATGTCACGCCCAAGATGCGGTCCTATCCTTGTTTGGGGCACGAGGGCCTCTACAGGGATAGAAGCGCATCTCGATGCGTTCGCAAGAATGGATATCATTACAAGTACATGTACAGAAGAGATGAGTATATGGAATTGGCTTACACTCGCCACAAGCTACATCAGAGTCACATCAATACAATACAAACTCAAACATCATACAGAAGAGCAGGGTTCGACTACGGACGAAATCAAACGATAAAATGACATCCACCCTTGCTATCCCAGGCTGCCGCCTGGAACCCATCCAAGATTGATGATGAAGAAGAAGAAGAAGAACTCCAAATCAAATCAAGCAATGCGCTCACGTCAAATCATCACATTACCTGTACCTGCAACTGTTGTTGTAGTAATCTGTGAGCCATAGGGACTCAGCAATCTCATTTCCAAGGGTATCAAGACTATTAAATCTTAATAGGTAAGGCATGGTTAAGTGGTGAGGCTGCAGCAAGCGACTAAGCGTATATTTGAGTGGCTAACTTACGAGTACAGAAATTAAAGTATGGTGGTCTACGCATGACGAACGAGAACTAGCAATGATCACTAACTGATCCTGAACACCTACTTACGTCAAACATAACCTCACCATGTTCTCTTCTGGATAAGGACTCACGAGAAGAGATAGTCACGATTACGCACACAGTTGGTGTGTTTTATTAGAGTTTACTTCGAGTTTGCTATGACCGGGTGTTAAACAAATTATCCAGGTTTGCCACATAACCGCGGGCACGGCTTCTCGAAAAGATTTAACCCTGCAGGGGTGCTCCAACTCGTCCATCACAAATTGACCACACTTAGCGGGAATAACCTCAACCACGGATCTCGTGATCTTCCTAGGCAATTCCAAAGGAAATCCAACACCTCGAGATAACCCAAAGAAAAATCAGAGTTCCTCACTCAAGACGTTCGAGAAAGGTAAAACAAATCCAGCAAGGCCGCCCGGCGTGTCGACGAACCCGATAGGAGCCGCGTATCTAGTTCTTAGGACACGACCAGATGAGCACAGCGTACAGTGGCCTGATAGAAATCTCCCGAGTTGCCCCGGGTTGGCCCCGCACACGACTCTAGTTTGACACACACTCATGAGGAGCACTGGCCCGGGGGTTGATTAAATTATCCACGGGGTCTGGAAAAATATCCCCTATGCAAGATCATTAATTAGGCAAATGTAGTACCAATGTTGGGCCTTGCCTGACAAGTTTTAATCTAACCCGAAAATCAAGGGGGTCCCCATAACAACCCTGAGCATGTTAGGAGTGCTCATTTATGGAACATAACACCGGTTCACAAGTAACTAGGGGCGGCAAGAGTGGAACAAAACACCAAGCAAAAGGCCAAGCCTTCCACCCTTTACCAAGTATATATGTGCATTAAATTAAATAGCAGCAATATTGTGATATAACAAAAGGAAGGCCCATGCTGACACATGGAAGCAATAGCACCTGCAACTAGCAAAGCTATAAGAAGGGCTGAGCAAGCGGTAACATAGCCAAACAATGTTTTGCTGGGATGTGGAGAGGTTAGAGGCTTATCATGGCAATGTTGGGAGGCTTATCAAACAAGTGGTAGGTAGCGACAAATAACGATAAAACACGAGACAACTAGCATGACAATGATAGTAATGGTATCCAGGGAAAATTATCATCTTGCCTGAGATCCCGCTCGGAAGAAGACCGAGTCCATGAAGAAGATTAGCCAACGTAGTCGAACGAATCCTCACACTCCGAACGCTTTCGGAAACTCTATCGAGAAGAAGCAATCCGAAACAACAATCAGCACAAGATACACCACAACATATGCAAAACACGATGCACAACAAATATGATGCATGTCCGGTTTAAATATGCAATGCATGACAAATCACCACAATCAAATACTACACGTTAAAGTGAAGCTCAATATGCAACGAGTTGCATATTGACGAAACTCCACATTCGAAATATTTAGTTCACTTCCGTTAGGTACACGACAATATTAAATATTGTTAAACATGGCAAGAGGTGAAGCATAAGTAAACTATCCTATCTAGGCATCTTAAATGAGGTCGGAAACAACTTTTAGCAATACCGAAATGACCCCATGTGTTAATTATGAATTTGGTCCAGATCTGATCTAAACATATTTTATATTTGGTAAACAGTAAAATAAATATCACCATGTTCTTCTACATGGAATTCTAGTCGATTTACATATATAGAACATCTCAAACGGAGCTACGGTCTAAAAGATATGAGCAACACAAGATGCACATGACATGAATGCAAATGCATGGGGAAAACATTCACAAACACTTCAAATCATGAATGCAACAGGTTATTATGAAACTACAAGAGATTCTAAGCAAGTTTCATACATGGAATGCTCAAAACGGAGCTACGGTTCAACCACAATCAACAAAACAAGTTTTTGTTGAAATCTGCCAAAAACAGCAACATAGCATTTTAAACATATGAAAACAACAAGCTACAAGACTCCAAAATGCACAAACCAAGCATGGGGCAATGGCATACGACATCCACTTCATTTCATCTTCACAAATCATTATCAAAACATGCATGGATCACATGGTAGGAAGCTCATAAGAAGGCTACTTGAAAACAGTTTCAGACTTGGTGAAAATAGCAGTTTTTGACAGTGCAGTTATTATCACGAAGGCATATTGACAGCAGTAAAACTATAAGCTACAAGTCATGAAATGGCATGAAACTTAACATCATGCTAGAGGGCAATATCAGCAACAAATAACTACATTACACCTACCACAAAAGAGTTTTAGATCACTTGCAATTCACATGGCAAGACAGCAACAAAATATAACAGATTCAGACTTAGAAATATTTTGGACCTTCGAAATAACAGATTTTTATAGCAAGTTGACAACACCTAAACAACACCTAAACATGCATTTCTATGATAAGCAAAATGTTCATGGGCTAGGACACATATCAAAGAGCAACTTTCATGTTGAAAATTAATTCATATCATGCCCGGATTAAATCACACGAAAATAACAAAAGGGCATCATGACATACATGACATGCACACCAACATGCTCAAATGGCAAAACTAAATGCACAGATAATTTCTATGGATTTTTCTACCCTGAAAACATATATAATATGCTTAGGTTCTTGTGGGAAATTAATCACAATTAATTATGCGGGAATAGACATATTCACGTTAAAGCAATTCGTCAATGCAAAAATAAATGCAACCAACAATCCAACAATTATCTCATGCATGAAAATGCGATGCAAAAGAGATGGGCATTGTTAATATATGAATTTATTAATTCCGATGCATGTTAAATAAATATGCATAATGCAATAAATATGAGAAATATGCAAAATGACATGTTAGATAATTGTGGCATGGGTGCAAATGGCATTATATTAAACTACATTTAATTCTAAGCACTTTTCATATACAAAACATTTTTACCCGGTGTACGGTTAATTATATATAGGCGTTTTAAACACACAAATAATAATAAAAAACAAAAGAGGGGCTGGGGCTACCTCACCCTGGGCCAACTGGGCCGAATCGGTGGGAGGAGGTGGCTGGCGCTGGGCCTCGTTGGGGCACCGGCTGGGAGATGGGCCGGCCGGTGCGAGCGCTCGCGCGGTCAACGCAACAGGACAGAGCGCTCCTCTCTCGATCCCATCGAGCAGAGCAGGCAGGCGGCGGCGGGAGTCCACGGCGAGGCAGGGCTGGCCGGCGAGGAGGCTAGGGCAGCGGCTCCTGGCGGCGGGACAGCGGATCCCGACCGGAGGGAGGCCGGTGCGGCGACCTGCGGCGGCGGCGGGGGCCTGCGAAGAAGAGGCACCACGGTGAGGAGAATGGAGGAGGGAAGGAGAAGGAGGAAGGGAGGAGCGGCGGCACGGCCATTCCGGCGAGGCGGCGGCTACGGCAAGGACCGGGGTTCGGCAGGACGGCGCGGGAGCTGGCACGGCGAGGCTGGGAGCTTGGGCTCGGGGATCTCGCCATGGGAGCACGGGGAAGCTCGGAAGAGCTCGGGGACGAGCCGATTCGGGCCCGGATGGGCTCAAACGGTCCCAGATGGGCTCGGGCGGGCTGGAGGCTGGAGGAGGATGAAGGGGCTGGCTAGGGTTTGGTGGCACACGGAACGAGGTGGGGCTATAAATAGGGAAGGGGGCTAGGGTTACGGCACTGTCCGTTTTCGGACTGTCGGGTGTCGGTCCGACGGTCCGGAAGCGGAGGGTCGGGCTGCGGCGGTTGTGCAGAGAGCTAAGTGGGGAAGAGAGAGAGAAGTCTGCGACCCAGACACGGAGATTTTAAAACACGGAGAAACGACCGACGAACGTCTGATAAACTACCGATAACCTCACTTCTACGGATTACCGACATGGCATCAAACGAACTCAGAACGCGACGAAAATCGATAGGCGATCTACCTATGCTATAACAAGACCGTACGACAAGTTTCAACTCGATCTGAGAATATTTTTGCGCGCGCTTAAAAACGGTTTTATTTCACGGTGCCGCGGGCACGTGCGTGTGTGGTTGGTCTCGAAACGGGCAACGGCACGAACGGAGAGAACCGGCAACTACGAACGAATGCAAGTTTTCGAAAATGGGAGATGATGCAATGCAGATGATGCGATGATGAATGCGACAACCAGATGAACACATGCCGAAAATGGAAACTAAAGGGGAATCTTCTGGAATCTTCTGGAGCGTCGGTCTCGGGCTGTCACAACTCTCCTCCACTACACGAGGATCTCGTCCCGAGATCTAGAATGAAAACGGGGAAGAGAAAGAGCAAATGGCAAAACTTAGTTGCTTCTTGACAAACGAATGAAACCAATGAAACATGGAGGATGCAGGAGATGAAGAATAAAGAACAAGCAAGAATTCACAGGAAATTTTGGCAGCACTTCGGTAGGAAAGAGAGGCAAAATTAGATATGATGGAAAGAAATTGAAAGAGACACACCAAACTTTGGTTGGAATAGAATCAAAACTTCAGAAGATGGAAGGATCATGAAAATATTAGCACTCCGGTTGAATGAATCAGCAAAGAAAGAACATGATCTTGATATACAAGATAATGACTTGAGGAGAGCAACATTACAAGGCCTTCGGAACAAAAGAATAGAAGCTAGATCCTTGGGAAGAAGAGAGCTGAGAAGAAATGACAACTTCCAGCACAAATGGATTTCAAAGGCATGATTGAACGGAGTTGATGGAGAAACAACAATGAAAAGAATAGCTTGTTATGGGCTTATGGAAAACATCCCAAAATTATGAGGTGACAACCTGCCACAACAGAAACAATGGATTGATTGAGAGCAACAAGATATGCAAGGCTTCTTTTGCCAAGAAGAGGAGGAGAAAACTTGGATTATTTGTGAAACCATGATAAGGATTGTTGCTATCATGATGAAATCCAACCCAAGATAACTCCGAGAAAACAAGATGGGTTTACTTATCTCACTCTTGACAATATTTCCTTCGAGACTCCTCATAATCAAGACTTTAATAACACCATCTTAAAAGACAAAGGAGAAGGAATTGAACTTAGACATCCAAGACAAAGAACACTTAAGCGCTTCCAACAAGAATCTTGAAGAACACTTAAACAAAGAAATAAATATTGATGAACCACCATGAAGAACCTTCAGACTCTGAAACGAAAGGATGATAGATAGAATTGAAGGATGCAAAAGAATAATATTGAGGCCTTGCTATGAATTAGATGAAGCTTCGGGATAGGATACTTGAGCAACACTGGAAACTCCAGAAAAGAAAAGATGAGAACACTTGAAATGGAGAATTGATATCATGAACAACTCCAGAAGAAGGATAGAGATCACTGAATGAACAAGAACAAGAATTATGATATGACCATCCTACATCAAGTTAAATTGATGACAAGCAACGGATTTGACACACCACTTATTCTTGTTGCAAAGAATTGAAGAGAGATAGATAGATCACAAACTTGAAGAAATGTTGAATGAGAACACCGGAAGAATTCAAAACGAAAGAGGACACATGAGAATGAAGAGATCAAGATTTGCCTAATAGAAACTGAAAAAGGCATCGAAATAATTGAGATACGAATGAAGGAACAACAATTGAGAAGAATTTGAGAACGAAAGCTGAAAGCTGAGAACGAAGAAATCTTCTGAAATGATGGCCTTCGGAGGATCAAAAACAAGAAGAACACTGAATGCTCCGGATAGATATGGGAGAAATTACTCATGACCAAAAACAATTTGAGATTATAGCAACAAGCTGAAACCATGAATCTTTGGAGGAACGAAAAATGATTTAAGAGAAACTCTCCTTCGATCTTCAATGCAGAGAATGATGACGAGAAACCACACCATGAATTATTGAGATACTCCAGAATAATGAATAAGGAAAGGTTGAGCCAACATGAAAATGATTAGAAGCGATCATGGAAGGGAACATGACTGATGAAAATCATTCTTACATCATATTGAAAAGAACTTGAGAACATCTCCAGAAAGATTAGAAGAGTCAGGTAGGATCCTGGGAAAAACACCTGTGAGTTATGGGCCCACTGAAAAGAAACCACCATTGAAACAATTGATTAAAAGAGAGATTGCACCGGTACAAATTAAGAACTTGATGATATGAGACCCTTGAAATAATTTAAGAGGACGAGAATGAAAATGAATGTCTTCTGAGATATCTTCAACACTCTGGTTAGAATAGAGAGATGACTTAACAAGAGATACTTGGATAAGAATTCCAACATGGGAGAGCAAATAGAGAATGAAAATGATATGATGAACACCAAGAACTAGAATTGAATCCACCGGAAAAGAAAACAAAGATGAATACTAATAAATGATAACTTGAGCACTAAGCATCTTCATAAAGAATCACCGAAGAAGAATAACAGCAAGAACAAAGAATATGAGGATAGATCTTGAAATGAAACTCTTGAGAATCTCCACATGAAATCACCGGAGACAAGATAGAAGAAAAGATAGAGGAAGCAATACATGAATAGAAAAGACACTTGGATGAGAATTTAATCATTGAAGAAAAAGGGCGGGAGGGCGGGAAAAACAAAGAAAACTTGGAACAGATGAGACAACTCCGGGAAAGAAATTAGAATTGATCTTGCAATATTGAAGAAGATAGAATATCCTGAAGAGAAGCACACCGGTTGAGAAGAATTGATATGAAAACTTGATTGGGCAAAAGAGCTAGCATTCCTACAGAAATATGAGAACACTACTAGCAAGATATGAAATCACCACTTGACATCGAAGCAACCCAATTACCATATTCAAAACAAAACAAAGGATGAGGCTTATGAAACAAGCCAGAACAAATACATACCCACTGTGCACTTGTTGGAAAGATAATTCTAGGTAACTACTTGAATTCCCACCTAAGAAATTCCGAAAACTTTCTTGTTTATGCGATTTGGGTTGCGGAATCAGGAACCTGCCCTAGGCAATCAGCTCCAACTGCATCCGCAACCTTCCACACCATAATTCAAGAAATTTCGCAAACTCGTCTATTCCCGAATCCTCGAACTCACAACAATACTAAACCATGGTGGTACCCCGGATGCCTCCCCAGTACTGGGTGACTCCGACCTTATCTCACCACGATAAGTATTGAAGCAATTCCGAACATTCTCTGTCCTGAGATACTAAGAAAACTGAATGATAACGATGTGCCAACATTCCTCGGAGCTCAACTCCCCGGAAGAAATCAAGTCAGACAGGAGGCACCAAGACAGAACCCTATCACATCGGCATCATATAGTTTCCAAAATACCCGCGTGATCCTAAATTTTTTTGAGCGAGAAGAGGATTAGAATCAAAATTCCTAAGTCGAATACCTCACCAGAGCATAGAAGAGAAGTAAAAAGAACCCTACTCTCCGATATAACTAGACTCAAAACAGTTTTTCACTAGACACGACTCGACCAAGTTCGATCAATCAAGGGGGCTCCTAGGTCGGTACAGGCTCTGATACCAACTTGTCACGCCCAAGATGCGGTCCTATCCTTGTTTGGGGCATGAGGGCCTCTACGGGGATAGAAGCGCATCTCGATGCGTTCGCAGGAATGGATATCATTACAAGTACATGTACAGAAGAGATGAGTATATGGAATTGGCTTACACTCGCCACAAGCTACATCAAAGTCACATCAATACAATACAAACTCAAACATCATACAGAAGAGCAGGGTCCGACTACGGACGAAATCAAACGATAAAATGACATCCACCCTTGCTATCCCAGGCTGCCGCCTGGAACCCATCCAAGATTGATGAAGAAGAAGAAGAAGAAGAACTCCAAATCAAATCAAGCAACGCGCTCACGTCAAATCATCACATTACCTGTACCTGCAACTGTTGTTGTAGTAATCTGTGAGCCACAGGGACTCAGCAATCTCATTTCCAAGGGTATCAAGACTATTAAAGCTTAATAGGTAAGGCATGGTTAAGTGGTGAGGCTGCAGAAAGCGACTAAGCGTATATTTGAGTGGCTAACTTACGAGTACATAAATTAAAGTATGGTGGTCTACGCATGACGAACGAGAACTAGCAATGATCACTAACTGATCCTGAACACCTACTTACGTCAAACATAAACCCACCGTGTTCTCTTCCGGATAAGGACTCACGAGAAGAGACAGTCACGATTACGCAGACAGTTGGTATGTTTTATTAGAGTTTACTTCGAGTTTGCTATGACCGGGTGTTAAACAAATTATCCAGGTTTGCCACATAACCGCGGGCACGGCTTTTCGAAAAGATTTAACCCTGCAGGGGTGCTCCAACTCGTCCATCACAAATTAACCACACTCAGCGGGAATAACCTCAACCACGGATCTCGTGATCTTCCTAGGCAATTCCAAAGGAAATCCAACACCTCGAGATAACCCGAAGAAAAATCAGAGTTCCTCACTCAAGACGTTCGAGAAAGGTAAAACAAATCCAGCAAGGCTGCCCGGCGTGTCGACGAACCCGATAGGAGTCGCGTATCTCGTTCTCAGGACACGACCAGATGAGCGCAGCGTACAGTGGCCTGATAGAAATCTCCCGAGTTGCCCCGAGTTGGCCCCGCACACGACTCTAGTTTGTACCAACACTCATGAGGAGCACTAGCCCGGGGGTTGATTAAATTATCCACGGGGTCCGGAAAAATATCCCCTATGCAAGATCATCAATTAGGCAAATGTAGTACCAATGTTGGGCCTTGCCTGACAAGTTTTAATCTAACCCGAAAATCAAGGGGGTCCCCATAACAACCCCGAGCATGTTAGGAGCGCTCATTTATGGAACATAACACCGGTTCACAAGTAACTAGGGACGGCAAGAGTGGAACAAAACACCAAGCAAAAGGCCAAGCCTTCCGCCGTTTACCAAGTATATATGTGCATTAAATTAAATAGCAGCAATATTGTGATATAACAAAAGGAAGGCCCATGCTGACACATGGAAGCAATAGCACCTGCAACTAGCAAAGCTATAAGAAGGGCTGAGCAAGCGGTAACATAGCCAAACAATGTTTTGCTGGGATGTGGAGAGGTTAGAGGCTTATAATGGCAATGTTGGGAGGCTTATCAAACAAGTGGTAGGTAGCGAGACATAACGATAAAAGACGAGACAACTAGCATGGCAATGATAGTAATGGTATCCAGGGAAATGTATCATCTTGCCTGAGATCCCGCTCGGAAGAAGACCGAGTCCATGAAGAAGACGAGCCAACGTAGTCAAACGAATCCTCACACTCCGAACGCTTTCGGAAACTCTATCGAGAAGAAGCAATCCAAAACAACAATCAACACAAGATACACCACAACATATGCAAAACACGATGCACAACAAATATGATGCATGTCCAGTTTAAATATGCAATGCATGACAAATCACCACAATCAAATACTACACGGTAAAGTGAAGCTCAATATGCAACGAGTTGCATATTGGCGAAACTCCACATTCGAAATATTTAGTTCACTCCCGTTAGGTACACGACAATATTAAATGTTGTTAAACATGGCAAGAGGTGAATCATAAGTAAACTATCCTATCTAGGCATCTTAAATGAGGTCGGAAACAGCTTTTAGCAATACCAAAATGACCCCATGTGTTAATTATGAATTTGGTCCAGATCTGATCTAAACATATTTTATATTTGGTAAACAGCAAAATAAATATCACCATGTTATTCTACACGGAATTCTAGTCAATTTACATATATAGAACATCTCAAACGGAGCTACGGTCTAAAAGATATGAGCAACACAAGATGCACATGACATGAATGCAAATGCATGGGGAAAACATTCACAAACACATCAAATCATGAATGCAACAGGTTATTATGAAACTAAAAGAGATTCTAAGCAAGTTTCATACATGGAATGCTCAAAACGGAGCTACGGTTCAACACAATCAACAAAACAAATTTTCGTTGAAATCTGCCAAAAACAGCAACATAGCATTTTAAGCATATGAAATCAACAAGCTACAAGACTCCAAAATGCACAAACCAAGCATGGGGCAATGGCATACAACATCCACTTCATTTCATCTTCACAAATCATTATCAAAACATGCATGGATCACATGGTAGGAAGCTCATAAGAAGGCTACTTGAAAACAGTTTCAGACTTGGTGAAAATAGCAGTTTTTGACAGTGCAGTTATTATCACGAAGGCATATTGACAGCAGTAAAACTATAAGCTACAAGTCATGAAATGGCATGAAACTTAACATCATGCTAGAGGGCAATATCAGCAACAAATAACTACATTACACCTACCACAAAAGAGTTTTAGATCACTTGCAATTCACATGGCAAGACAGCAACAAAATATAACAGATTCAGACTTAGAAATATTTTGGACCTTCGAAATAACAGATTTTTATAGCAAGTTGACAACACCTAAACAACACCTAAATATGCATTTCTATGATAAGCAAAATGTTCATGGGCTAGGACACATATCAAAGAGCAACTTTCATGTTGAAAATTAAAAAACAAAAGAGGGGCTGGGGCTACCTCACCCTGGGCCAACTGGGCCGAATCGGTGGGAGGAGGCGGCTGGCACTGGGCCTCGCTAGGGCACCGGCTGGGAGATGGGCCGGCCGATGCGAGCGCTCGCGCGGTCAACGCGACAGGACAGAGCGCTCCTCGCTCGATCCCATCGAGTAGAGCAGGCAGGCACCGGCGGGAGTCCACGGCGAGGCAGGGCTGGCCGGCGAGGAGGCTGGGGCGGCGGCTCCTGGCAGCGGGACAGCGGATCCCGACCGGAGGGAGGCTGACGTGGCGACCTGCGGCGGCGGTGGGGGCCCGCGAAGGAGCGGCACCGCGGTGAGGAGAATGGAGGAGGGAAGGAGAAGGGGGAAGGGAGGAGCGGCGGCGCGACCATTCCGGCGAGGCGGCGGCCGGCGGCGGCTCCGGCAAGGACCGGGTTTCGGCAGGGTGGCGCGGGAGCTGGCACGACGAGGCTGGGAGCTCGGGCTCGGGGATCTCGCCATGGGAGCACGGGGAAGCTCGGGAGAGCTCGGGGACGAGCCGATTCGGGCCCGGATGGGCTCCAACGGGCCCAGATGGGCTCGGGCGGGCTGGAGGCTGGAGGAGGAGAAGGGGCTGGCTAGGGTTTGGTGGTACGCAGAACGAGGTGGGGCTATAAATAGGGAAGGGGGCTAGGGTTACGACACTGTCCGTTTTCGGACTGTCGGGTGTCGGTCCGACGGTCCGGAAGCGGAGGGTCGGGCTGCGGCGGCTATGCAGAGGGCTAAGTGGGGAAGAGAGAGAGAAGTCTACGACCCGGACACAGAGATTTTAAAACACTGAGAAACGACCGACGAATGTCTGATAAACTACCGATAACCTCACTTCTACGGATTACCGACGGGGCATCAAACGAACTCAGAACACGACGAAAATCGACAGGCGATCTACCTATGCTATAACAAGACCGCACGACAAGTTTCAACTCGATCCGAGAATATTTTTGTGCGCGCTTAAAAACGGTTTTATTTCACAGCGCCGCGGGCACGTGCTTGTGTGGTTGGTCTCAAAACGGGCAACGACACGAACGGAGAGAACCGGCAACTACGAACGAATGCAAGTTTTCGAAAACGGGAGATGATGCAATGATGAATGCGACAACCAGATGAACACATGCCGAAAATGGATACTAAAGGGGAATCTTCTGGAATCTTCTGGAGCGTCGGTCTCAGGCTATCACATCCTACCACCTACACCAATTTCATCTTATTGTTCTCCACTAGATAGGAACTTTGGCGTGATTCTTTGTTGCACTTTAAGGGATGATCATATGATTCAACTATGTTAGCATTGTTGAGAGATTGCATTAGTGAAAGTATGTACCCTAGTCCTTATTTCCAAGCATTAATACAACATTTTCCTCGTTGTTTGCCGCTTGTTACCTTGATGTTTTTATATATTCAGATTACAAAAATCCATATCTACCATCCATATTGCACATGTATCACCATCTCTTTGTCGAACTAGTGCACCTATACAATTTACCATTGTATTGGGTATGTTGGGGACACAAGAGATTTTTGTATTTGATTGTAGGGTTGCTTTAGAGAGACCATCTTCATCCTACACCTCCCACGGATTGATAAACCTTAGGTCATCCACTTGAGGGAAAATTGCTACTGTCCTACAAAACTCCGCGCTTGGAGGCCCAACACGAGTCTACAAGAATAAGTTGTGTAGTAGACATCAAGCTATTTTCTGGCGCCGTTGACGGGGAGGTGAGTGCTTCAAGGTATATATTTAGTTCTTGTAATCAAATCTTTTAGTTTCTTGGTTTTCACTAGTTTAGTTTTATAAATGAAAACTACAAAAATATGCAGTTTAGGTTGCATCAATTGCTTCGTATTTTTAATGTCTTTCGTGAAAATGATGGAAAGGAAAATTGTGCTCAATTGGTAGAGGAAGAATTTATGAAAATATATAGTGAGAATTCCTTGAAAGATGAGCATGATAGCAATATTGTTAATATGAATTATCTGAGTATCCATGTGTTGGGGAATGTTGCATGGGAAACAAAAGTTTTCCTACGCACACGCAAGATCTATCCATGGTGATGAGCACCTACGAGAGGGAGAGTGGATCTACATACCCTTGTAGATCGCTAAGCGGGAAGCGAAAAGAAACGCGGTTGATGTAGTCGAACGTCTTCGCGATCCAAATCGCCGAGCGGCCCGCGATCTCATCACGATCCGTCCCGCGATCCAATCACGATCTGTCCCGCGAACTCATCACGATCCGTCCCCCGATCTCATCATGGTCCGTCTCGCGATCTTGATCACGGTCCTTCCGATCTAGTGTCAAACGGACGGCACCTCCGCGTTTAGCACACGTATAGCTCGATGATGATCTCCGCCTTCTTGATCCAGCAAGAGGGAGCGGAGAGGTAGACGAGTTCTCCTGCAGCTTGACGGTGCTGCGGCGATGGTGGTGGAGTAATCTCAGCAGGGCTTCACCTAAGCACAGCTGAAAACCGATCTAGAGGAGAAACTACGAACTAGAGGGTAGGGTTGCACGTGGCTGAAAATCTTGTGCCAAAACCCTAAAAACCTCTAGTATATATAGGAGGAGAGGAGGAGGAGGCTTGGCGCAAGGGTCAGCCCCTCTAGGCTTCAGCCGAAGTGGAGAGGAGGAGTCCTCCTCCTCCACTCCTAGTAGGATTAGGACTTCTTCCTTATTTCCACCCTTTTTACCTTTTACCACCTTTTCCACTTAGGAATGTCTTTCTAGCCGCATGGGCCTTGTGTGGGACTTTGAAATGCCCACTAAGGGCTGGTATTAGTCCTCCCATAGCCCATGTAGCCTCTTGGGTCGAAATACCTGTCCCGATGGTCCCCCGGTACACTACCGGCACTCCCGGTACACTACCGATGAGCCCGAAACTTTTCTGATGACCAAAACAGGACTTCCTATATATCAATCTTTACCTCAGGACCATTCCAGAGCTCCTCGTGATGTCCGGGTTCTCATCCGGGACTCCGAACAACCTTCGGTCACCACCATGCATAACTCTATACTACCGAAACGTCACCGAGCCTTAAGTGTGCAGACCCTGCGGGTTCGAGAACTATGTAGACATGACCGAGACACCTCTATGGTCAATAACCAATAGCGGGACCTGGATGCCCATATTGGTTCCTACATATTCTATGAAGATCTTTATCGGTCGAACCTCTATGTCAAGGATTCAGTTAATCCCATATGATGTTCCCTTTGTTCTTTGGTATGTTACTTGCCCGAGATTCGATCGTCGGTATCTCCATACCTAGTTCAACCTCGTTACCGGCAAGTCTCTTTACTCGTTTCGTAATACAAGATCTCGTGAATAACCCTTAGTCACATTGCTTGCAAGGCTTATTGTGATGTTGTATTACCGAGTGGGCCCTGAGATACCTCTCTGTCACACGGAGTAACAAATCCCAGTCTTGATCCATGCCAACTCAACAGACACCCTTGGAGATACATGTAGAGTACCTTTATAGTCACCCAGTTACATTGTGACGTTTGATACACACAAGGCATTCCTCCGGTGTCCGTGAGTTGCATGATCTCATGGTCATAGGAACATATACTTGACATGCAGAAAACTATAGCAATAAATTGACATGATCATATGCTACATTTATAGTTTGGGTCTTGTCCATCCCATCATTCTCCTAATCATGTGATCCCGTTATCAAATGACATCACAAGTCAATGGCTAGGAAACCTTGACCATCTTTGATCAACGAGCTAGTTCACTAGAGGCATACTAGGGACAAAGTGTTGTCTATCTATCCACACATGTAATGTGTTTCCAATCAATACAATTATAGCATGGATAATAAACAATTATCATGAATAAGGAAATATAATAATAAACACTTTATATATTGCCTCTAGGGCATATTTCCAACACCATGATACTAATGATATGCAAATCCACAAGCTTGGGGATGCTATGTTTGAACAAGGTGATATTTTTAGTGCCCCAAGTTTTGATGAGCAAAACTATTATGATAATAACATGCCTCCTATCTATGATGATTATTGGTATGACATGTATTTTATAAAGAGTAATGACAACCATGAAACTTTTTATCATGATTTTAATATTCAAAGTGGTTTTTCTATCAAGTACCTCATGATAGTTATTTCGTTCAGTTTGCTGCCACTATTATGAATGAGAAGAAGTTTGCTTATGTGGAGAGTGATAAATATTATATGCTTGTAAATCATGAAAAGAATGTTGTATGTGATAGTTATATTGTTGAATTCCTTCATGATGCTACTGAAAACTATTATGAGGGAGGAACTTATGCTTGCAGAAATTGCAATAATATCAAATTTCCTCTCTATGTGTTCAAATTTTTATAATCAGGGAAGTATGGTGATCATTCAGATCTTTACAGACTGTTCTGTTTTTGACAGATTCTATTTTGCATGGATAGTTTGCTTGTTTCAAGTATTTCCATAGCTTATATTTGGTGATATAAATTGTGGGAATTATGGAATAAAGTAGGTATTATGTGATAAAAATTATGAATCTTGTCTTGAGAGTACCTACGTAAATGATCTATATTTACTATATTAACCCATCTCACGAAATTCCGTTAAGTTTTGTGTGATTGAAGTTTTCAAGTTCTGGGTGAGATACCGATATGAGGTGAATAAGGAGAAGCAAGGAACTAAGCTTGGTGATTCTCAAGGCACCCCCAAGATAATATCCAAGGAAGACTCAGGCGTCTAAGCTTGGGGATGCCTTGGAAGGCATGCCCTCTTTCGTCTCCAACATTATCGGTACATCTTACTTGGAGCTATGTTTTTATTCGTCACATGATATGTGTTTTTCTTGGAGCGTCATTATAATTTATTTATATTTTATATGTTATTTATAATCTTGTTTTTCAATAAAAAGTTCCACGAATTGCATTAGGATGTTTGCACTTCATGTTTTGATATGTGTCGTGTAAAAAAAGAAACTTTTGCTGTAGTGTTTGAATTTTCATATTTTACTGGAACGTGGAAAGTTTCTGAAATTTTTACGAAGTGCTTTCATATAAATTATTTAGAACTTCCTAAATGTTTATAATTTTTTGCTTTACAGAATTACACTGTTTTCATAAATTTCCAGAAACTATTCTGTTTGGACAGATTGCTGTCATAGTTTTGTTATCTAGTTATCCTAGAGTTTTGATGGCTTATATCAGTAGATATAAATTGTGGAAATTATATTATACATTACCTAATGTTTTAAAATTATTATGCAACTTGTATTGGCAGTACATGAAGTGTTTATTTATTCTTATGAGGACTAACCTATCTCACGAGTTCTTTTCAAGTTTTGTGTGGATGAAGTTTTTGAGATTTAGGTGAAATCGGGATATGAGAGGATTGAACGAGATATAAAAGATCAAGCTTAGGTATTCCCAAGGTACTCCAAGTAAATATTTTAAGAATAATAAAAAATCTAAGCGTGCGGAGGCTATGCATCCCGCCTCTCTTCATCAACAACTATCGGTTAGCTTATGTTGAGCCTAAATTTTTCTTTGTCCACATGATATGTGCTATTCTTGGAGTGCTGTTTTTCTTTTGCTTGTTGTTCAAATAAAATACTCTGATCCGAAAATCTTTATTGATAGAGAGTCGTCACATGGCTACTTAATTATTTGACTACTCATTGATCTTCACTTACATTTTTTGAGAGTAGTTTGATGTTTACTCTTGTGCTTCACTTATATCCTAAGAGTAAAACATTCAATGAATTGAATATCATAACTATGAAAGTATATATTTGCTTCATATGCTTATCCCATGGGGAGTAGTGACATTACATACTAGGAGTATAAGCGGTAAAATTTATTGGAAGTTAGCAAACATAACATTGGTCATTTAAACGATTCATGAAAGAACATTGAAGGAAGAGAGGTTTCACATATAGATATACTATCTTGGACATCTTCTATGATTGTGAGCCCCATTAATTATTTTCAAACTTGATCAAGTAATTAACGTTGGACAAGGAAGACAACTTAATGGTTATGATTGTTTATATTCATATAGCAGTTATATTGTCATGGATCCTCTAACATGTGGTTCTTGTTTAGAACCTTTTGCTAGCCAAAACTTCGTACTAAGTAGAGATACTACTTGTGCATACTAATACTTGAACCAAGTTTTTTTCCCATGAGAGTCCACCATATCTACCTATGGTTGAATAAGATCCTTCAAGTAAGTTGTCATCGGTGCAAAAAAAGCAATAAAAATTGCTCCTAAATAGCTATGATCTTTTATTGGTAGGGAAAATAAGCTTTGTACGAACTTGAGATGGTAAAGAAATAAAAGCGGCGGACTGCATAATAAGGGTTGCCATCATAAGGGGCAATATAAAGTGATGTTCCTTTTCATTAAGAAATTACACATCCAAAAATAAAAAGCACATGACAACCTCTACTTCCCTCTACGAAGGGCCTATCTCTTACTTTTCATGTTGAGTCAACTTTCTATTCCAATCTATTAATTCCTTAGTTGGCAAGCATCATGTGGTTGGGAAAGATCAAGACACATATATCCAATTGAATATAGGGGATCATGATTCATTATTTGTTGACATTATCCCCGAGATAAATGAGTTGGGAGGCGAAACTTTAAGCCCCTATCTTCCTTGTTATTGAATGAAATCGTTTGTTCTAAAAATATGCTTTGAGTGTCATCAATCATGGACGACTAAATGATAGTTGAGTATGTGGAATTTGCTAAACCAAAGCTCTTTCATAGCCCCTTCCTAAAAATAAGACGAATTGCAATTGTTTGATGACTGAAAACATAGTTTGCTATTTTTCAAGGAAGTTTGTGGTCTATACTTTTAACATGTGAATAACTTGCTACTTGATCATGAGAAGCTTTATGAGAAATACTTGCTGGTTATGATGCTATAAAAATGGCTGAAATTATCCTTGATGAATATTATACATCATGCTAGCATTCACACTTCATAAATTATTTCTTTTATCATTTACCTACTTGAGGACGAGCAGGAATTAAGCATGGGGGTGCTGATACGTGTCCAACGTATCTATAATTTATGAAATATGCATGCCATATTCACCTATATTTACAATACTTTTATATGGTTTTGATGCACTTTGTATGATTTATTTAGAACTAACCCGGACTGACGTTGTTTTCAGGAAAATTACCGTGGTGTTGTTTTTGTGCAGAAAATGAAAGTTCTCGGAATCGCCCGAAACTTTTTTATTATTTTTTCTGGAGGAAATAAGAAAAACTAGAGTGAAGAACCACTGGAGGGGGTGTGCCAGGAGGCCACCACACATCTGTCCGAGCCCCACCCCCTAGGGCGCGGCCAGATAGGTTGTGGGGCCCATGTAGCTCCATTGCGCGTGATTCCAATGTTGAAAAATCCTATAAATCCCAGAAACACCAGAAATAAAGAGAGACCTTCCGCTCCGCTGCCGCAACTCTCTGTATCGCTGAAAAACCAATCTGGAGCGATTCTTGTACCCTGCCAGAGAAGGAAAACCATCACGGGTGGCCATCTTCATCAACCCTATTGTCTCCATGATGAGGAGGGAGTAGTTCACCCTTGGTGCTGAGGGTATGTACCAATAGCTATGTGTTCAATCTCTATCTCTCTCTCTCTCTCGTGTTCTTGAGATGACACGATCTTGATGTATCACGGGCTTGTTAATATAGTCGGATCATATGATGTATTTCGCTTACCATCTAGTTGTGATGAATTGAGTATTTCACTTTAAGATCTCGTTATATTGGATTGAGGATATTGGTATGACAACCCTTGATGTACGTCTTGCATGGGATACCAGTAGTGACATTGGGGTATTCTATTGATGCACTTGATATATGTTGAGGCATCAACTTGCGGATTCTAGTGACCTTGGGGATCTATGCATAGGGGTTGATTGCATGTTTGCATAACATGTTCTCCGATATAAATCTTGGGGTGCTCCTTGCAAGTTCTTTGTGTTGGATTGAATGTGATAGCTCTGAAATTGTTTGATGCATGTCGCATAATTTACCCACGGATACTTGAGGTGGCATTGGAGTATCTAGGTGACATTAGGGTCAATTGATATGTATTATTGGTGTTATTCTAGTACGAACTCGAGGGTTGTTTGTGGCAATTATAGGAATAGCTCAAAAGTTCGAACAGAAAAGATAACTTGATGTTATCTTAGTAAGAACTATTGAATAGATCGAACAGAAAGAATAACTTTGAGGTGGTTCTACCACCTACATCAATTTCGTCTTATTGTTCTTCGCGAGATAGGAACTTTGGAGTGATTCTTTGTTGCACGTTAAGGTATGATCATATGATTCAACTATGTTAGCATTCTTGAGAGATTGCATTGGTGAAAGTATGTACCTTAGTCCTTATTTCCAAGAATATAGTTGTGTAGTAGACATCAACCCCCTATTGCTTATGAACTGGGCCACATTGGATGGCTGGCATAAAATAAGAACGTTCCACAAGACTTGACATATACTTCAAGATGCTAGATTTGTGGAGGACTCTGCCTCCCCGTACGTTGCCGACTAGAATCCATGTACCCTAGGACCCCCGGTATCTATATATATTAAAGGAGCTACACTCACAGAGGGCACATTACAATCTCATGGCAGTTATATGTATGATGTACATACTCCAATGCAATAAACACAAGCCTATTGTGTTACCACCTGTCACAACCCTTTCTCGGCCTTTAAAGAAGTTCTAACTAGACTGAGTTCGGTTCTTCTCATAAATCTCAGCAACTGATTGCAACCATGTCGACTTGCTGTCCACTAACAATCAATATGAAACATATAATAGTCCTTTCAGTGTGGGGAGGCTAATATGGTACTACTTGAGCATACCATGTGATAAGTCTGATGGTCGTTTTGTTCATATTGATCATGGACTTGATAACCAGCTGGCAATAACATGATACAAAAGCATCTCCAGAAGCCAATTCATCAAAAAAAATTCTGAAATCTTTGCATTCTGGAAAACTTATCGTGTGAGAGTATCATATATAGTAAAAAGAAAAATAACTACAAAGTGGGACCTTGGTATGATGATCATAAAAATAGGATTATACAACTATAAAATGGTTAGCTATCAACAATCCATAAATAAACAGTGTACTATCTGTAATTCAAATAAATAAATGAAAGTCAAATTCAGAAACAACACTACTGAAAGAAGATACTACGACTTCCAAGCACATAGACGCTTACTATTTCTGTGAACTTTCAATTGCTAAAAAAATATAAAATACCATGACAATCACAAGTGTAAGAAGTCAAGAACTGAGAAACTTGCTCCCTATATGGAAAGCAAAGAGGTGTAAGAGTAACCGAGAGTCACACTGAACATGCTGCAGCATGAGCAGGAAGTGAGGATGTACGAGAGGGCTGCAACCTGCAAACGATGCTAGGGTTTGGAGGAAGCAAGGCGGGGGTAGCCTATGCATGTTTGTTTGGTAAACCCTGATCTTCCACGCATTTGTGTTTGTAGCTCCGCATTAACGTTAGAAAAAATAAACAATTGGATAAGTTAGGTTGGTTCAACAAACACTTAGATAGGTAGGTGATTTATATTTTATGTCCATTTAGGAAAAGAAAAGAGAGGTCTGCCCAAGCAGCAACAAAAATAATAAATTAAAGAGGAAGCTTACCATGTAGAGAGAGAGAGCGAAAGAAATATATATAGAGAGAGGAACCGTGGAACAAGGATTTAACTTGATCAGTAGTTCTGTGTATCTTGGTAGAGCATGCACTCCTCGACGAGCAGTTCGTCCTTTGTTCATCACCATAATTTCCTCTTGCGTCACAAACAACAATTACATTTGGAATACGAATATTTACATTTATATTGACTCACAAGGTAAAATTTGACAAAAGAAAACTAAACAATAGGTCATAATACAATAAAAAGATATTTTACATATATTTTATTATGTTTTTATGTTTGCAATTTTACGTGATATATAATTTTTTTATGGTGATTATATATTTTTTTACGTCTCATTTTACGTAGAAAATAAGACAAAATTTATGAAACATAAAATTATGATGAATTAATCTTAAAATAGAGGGAAGTGAGAATAACTATTCCTCATCTCTTTTGAATACTAGGATGCATGTAAAACCAACCATGTAATGCTATAGAATTACTTATTGATACCACTCCGCATGTGTGAGTAGCTATCCTACAATAAAACTATAAAATTACTTATTTGCATTTGCTAGACCTAAAGAATAGACAAACCGCCTCAATTATGTGAATCGCTAACCTGGATGGAAGGAAGAAATCTAAAAAATTACAGTACATAAATGAAATTAGATAAAAAAGCATCAAACTTGAATGGCAATTGAACCTTGACAATAACACTGTAGATTCAGGATGACAATGGGGGGCACTTTTGGATGGGCATTCCAAGATCTCGATGACTCTTTCATCCAGCAGCAACACCATGTTGTCCTTCATCTTTCTTCAATTCTCTGGCATTTGATTCGAGGCTGAATAGCATATCAATTCATCGAGTCTACTTCTAGACTGGGGTTATGATCAGGGGTGATGGGTATTTTGGATTAAGACCTTGAGGTTGGCACGCAGACGATCAAGTTGATTAGGTGTTTGATGTTCAATTCATAAACATACGGCTTTGGGGGGAATCGATTCCATAGCCTCCTCTTTTCTCCTATGCCCTGTCCTCATGCCCGAGTTCGTGTTGACGCTTTCGTTATTGATTCGGCCAATCGGGCCTCACATTTTCAGTCGGTGGGCCTAGAGCACCACACCTTGGAGGTGAAACCTGACGTTGCCGGACCAGCGAGAGAGAGAAAGAGCGAACGAGGAAGACGGGCACGAGAGAGACGAGTGGTTTTGTGCTGTCGGAACTGTCGCAACCTTTCTGTTTTTTGATTCACCTAACTTATGCAATTACAGACCAGGACCAACTAACTCTCCCGAGGTATCGCCATGATCCGCATCAGCCGTGCCATCCCACGGCCCGTGTCACACAGCGTCGTCAACACCCGGGAGAGAAAGAAGGGAGGAGGGTACGTGCATGGCGCACTACCTCCACAAACTACATGCATGGGCGCGTCACATCCGACGGCCATGTGTACATTATAAAAAGAAGAAAATTACTACTCGTGCATGAGCTTATAAGCATGGTCAATATTTCTCCCCCTTAAGCTCATGCCTTCTTGGTGCCGTCCATGATCGCCAGCTTCTGTCTCAGCTCGATGAACCGCACCCTGCCCAGAGCCTTCGTCAAGATATCGGCCACTTGGTTCTATGTTCCAATGTGCTCGGTCTCAACAATCCCCTCTTGGACACAGTCACGGATGAAGTGAAACTTGATGTCAATGTGTTTGCTGTGATCATGATGAACCGGATTCTTAGCTAGCGCTATGGCGGACTTGTTGTCCACCAAAAGTCTGAATCTTGTAGGTTTCTCTCCATGCATTTTAGCCAGGAGTCGACTCTGCCAAATACCTTGGCATGTTGCTCCCGCAGCCGCGACATATTCAGCTTCGCAAGAGCTGATGGCCACTACCTTCTGTTTTTGCGAGGACCAACTGACTGGATTCTCGCCAAGGAAGAAGACCTGCCCCGAAGTACTTTTCCTGTCACCAATGTCGCCACCATGATCACTGTCTCTATACCCAAGCAAAGTTGCATCTCCGCTGCCTTCTTTGTAGTCACAGCCGTAATGCTTAGTACCCTGATCATACCTCAAGATTTGCTTCACAGCTTTCCAGTGGTCATTGCTTGTGCTCTCCATGAAGCGACTGACAATCCCAACAGAGTGAGCAATGTCAGGTCTCGTGTGCACCAGATAACACAAACTCCCAATCACACTTCTGTAGAGGGTGGCGTCAAAGGGTTTGAGCCATCTTCCTTTCTTAACTTGAGCTTGCATTCCATGGGAGAGTGACAATTGTTGCAGCATTCCATTACTGCTTCTTCGAGGATCTTCGATGCATAGCTCTGTTGATAGAGTGTAATCCCTCCTTTCTCTTGATTCACTTCTATTCCCAAGTAGTAGCTGAGAAGGCCTAAGTCACTCATCTTAAAAAACTGCTGCATCTGAGCTTTGAACTCCTTGATTGATGCCACATGCATGCCTGTGATGATCAAATCATCAACATACAAGCCAACCAGAAAGTATGACTCCTTGTTGCCTCAGCGATAGACTGCGTGCTCGAGCGGACTGGGAGTGAACCCAAGATTCATCAGAGTATCATCCAGCTTCGAGTACCAGGCTCGCGGCGCTTGCCGCGGCCCGTCTAGAGCCTTTTAGAGCTTCAAAACTATAGCTTCCTGACCGACGGTGGCGGAACCTGGTGGCTGACATACATATACTTCCTCTGCGAGCTCTCCATTGAGGAACGCGGACTTAACGTTCATGTGATGTACCTCCCAATGCAAGTGTGCAGCCAAAGCGAGAAGAAGATGCACTGTTTCCATTCGTGCCACCGGAGCAAAGACCTCCTCAAAATCCACTCCTTCTTGCTGTGCATAGCCTTTTGCGACCAACCGAGCCTTGTGTCTGACAATGTTGCCCTCTGGATCCCATTTCACCTTGTAGACCCACTTCAACCCAATCGCCTTGTGCCCTTGTGGAAGAGTGGTCATCTCCCACGTCTGATTGTCACTAATGCACTTCAGCTCATCGTCCATGGCCGCTTTCCAAGCTGCGTCATCGAGCGCCTCGCTGACAGTGTGCGGCTCCTCCGTGTTGAGTAAGCAGCGTTCCACCTGCTCATGTACTGCCTTCCCCTCTATCTTCTCAAGGACACTCTTCGTCATGAGAGGGAGGTGTGGCCCAGCGGATCGCCCCATCAATCCCTGCAGGGCGAGGCTCGGTCCGACGCGTCTCAGGTTGTGATGCCCCAGATGTCGGAGTAGTGGGCGCCTGCTCGGCGCGTCGTGGCGTGGTGGCCACAGCCCCTCCCGTGTCCAGTTCGTGCACGCCGTGACCCGTGGTGTACACCATGGAGAAGGTTGAGGGCGCGACGGGTGCACTATTCGGTACCGACCCGCTCGGAGAGCTCCATGACCAAGGCTTGTTCTGCTCAAATATCACATCACATGTCCCCTGAACTTTCTTCAACACTGGATCATATACACGATACGCCTTGGAGCCTTCTTCATACCCGATGAAGATCATAGGAGTGGAACGATCTGAGAGCTTGGTTATCCCCGGTCCAGTTTTCTTCACGTGAGCCGTACAACCAAAAATGTGCAGGTGTTGTACGGATGGTTTTCGACCATGCCAGGCTTCATATGGAGTGACTCCCTCCAAGCTTGTGGTCGAGGCCCAGTTCAGCAGGTACACGACAGTTTTCACTGCTTCTCCTCAGAAGTACGAGGGCACGCACATGCTCTTCAGGAGACACCGTGCCATCTCAACCACGGTTTGGTTTCGCCACTCTACTACATCATTTTGCTCGGGATAGTAGGGTGCCGTGGTGTAGTGCTTGACTCCCAAATTCTCACAATATTCCCTGAATTCCACTGAACTGAACTCTCCCTCACGATCTGAACGGAAGGCACGAAGATTGCACTTGCCCTCGGCCTCGGCCATGATGTGCACTTTTCTGAACCGATCAAGCGCTTCATCCTTTTGACTTGAGCAGTTCTAGCCACATGTACCTACTGTGGTCGTACACAATCAGAAGAAAATACTTGCTTCAACCATGTGTGATCTGTGAGATTGGGCCGCACAAATCCGTGTGAACCAGCTCGAGCCCATGTTGTGCACGGTACGCGGTGGCCTGTGGGAACGGCATTCTGTGTTGCTTGCCAAGTGCACAGCCCTGGCAGTACTCCTGCACATGCTCAATTTGGGGCATCCCTCCCACCATCTACCTGCTGGACATGACCCTGAGTGCACGAAAATGAAGGTGCCCGATCCTAGCATGCCACTGCCAAGTCTGATTGGCTCCTTGAGCTAGCAGGCATGCAGGTGCATCGATGGACAGTATACCAGTGTACAACCTGCTCTCCGTGCGCTTGATCCTAGCGAGAAAACGACCCCCCGGGCCTTGTACTGACATAACCCCATCCTTCATCTGAATGCTGCATCCAGCCTCATCTAGCTTTCCGACCGATATTATGTTGCGCCTTAGGCTTGGGATAAAGAAAACATCAGTGAGTGCTCTTTGTTCGCCGTCCTTGCACCGAAAGACTACAGTGCCTCATCCACAGATCACCAGCCTGGACCCGTCCCTGAATCTGATCGTGTCGTGCATGATTTTATCCAATAATGCAAACATGCTCCTCTCGCCGATCATGTGACTGCTGGCTCAAGTATCAAAAAACCATATGCCTTGGGGTGAAGGGACGGGGAGCAATTTTTTCTTCGTTGAGGAAGACAGCTTGAGGCGTGGCCAGCTCGGTGGTGACCACGCTGGTGACCTTGGCCATGAGTAGGCCTTGGTCATGCACCTCGTCGCGGTCAAGATTGGCATGTTACTTCTTGCCTTGCTGCTCCTCTGCCTTGATGTGATTCCAGCAGTCCTTTTTTCAATGGCCAGTTTTATTGCAGAAGTAGCACTTGCCCTTTTTCTTGCCTCCGGATCCACCTGATCCGCCCACTCCGCCGCTGTTCGACGCACGTTTGCCGCTACTCTGTGGCTTAGGCTTTCCCAACAACTTGCTTTTGTCGCGCTCGTCAGCAGCTCCCTCGGTCAGCACGGACCAGACGTCGGCGACCTGCAGTTTGACCTGCATCACAAGCGCCCACTCCATGTAGTTTGTGCGCATGAGCATCATGGACGTCCCCGACTCCTCATGCACGACGCGCTCCACCACACGGAACTCATCGTTGCCGCCGCCGGTGAGGCACGCGAGCGGCTCCGCGGACGGGGTGTCTTCAGTGTGTCCGCCTTCTCCTTCTCCCTCTGTGTGTCCAACATGACCGCAATGGATCAAACAACACTCGATCAACCAGGCGCAGGATCAAACACGTGATGCTCTGATGCCAATTGTCGTTGCCGGACTAGAGAGAGAGAGAGTGAACGAGGAAGACGAACGCGAGAGAGACGAGTTGTTTTGCGCTACCGAAACTGTCGCAGCCTTTCTATTTTTTGATTCACCTAACTTATGCGAATACAGAGCAGGATCAACTAACTCTCCCGGGGTATCGCCATGATCTGCATCAGCCGTGCCATCCCACGGCCCGCATCACACAGCGTCGTCAACACCCGGGAGAGAAAGAAGGGAGGAAGGTACGTGCATGGCGCACTACCTCCACAAACTACATGCATGGGCGCGTCACATCCGACGGCCATGTGTACATTATTCAAAACAGAAAATTACTACTAGTGCATGAGCTTATCAGCATGGTCAATAAAACCTGCCCTGGGCATGATCATTGGCTCGAATTGACGATTACTACCAAAAAATATGGGATTGTTATAGATGAGCTCAGTTTTATCCTTGGAGGTACTTCGCTAATTTCGGACATAATTTTGTCACATAACCATTGTACCAAAAATTCTACAGAAAAATATGGCTGGACCACAACATCATAGATTGTCACCCAAAAAACAGAGGAAAATCGATGGTATGTAGAACACACGAAGAGAACAAATGATAGAACAACACAAGTGCTTATTTATATGTTCATACAACTACACGATGAAGCATCCAATTCTTAGGTAGATGATTGGCCCCAACCGTCGCCGAATAAGCAACAGAAAAACGGTATTGAACATAGAAAAGATATTTGCCCCATTTTACGGTGAACTACGCAAGTAACTCAATAGCTTTATTAAATACGTAAATGATACATCTATGTTCTGAAACATAGCATATTTGCTAACATATTAACACAACGTCGTGTCAATGCCCATACCCGCACAAAAAAGGCAGACACGAAAACTACTGTGTTGCTGGTGGTGATGGGCAATTAATCTTGAACAGACAATTTGTGAAGCATTCTTCGTGATCTTCCCAACATAGCTTATCTGTTTTACAACAGTATTGTAGGTTTCCGACTTGCTTCTTGTCATTATAACAAGGGGTCAAACTATTTGGCTTACTTCAATAATCAATTGCTCCTCTTTGCCTTTATGCTATGACCTAAGATGCATAAAAGAATAAAAACATACTTATGATATCGACATGTAAATAAAAGGGACATATATCATATGAACACACAAGATGGCATAAAACATTAAGTCTAAAACATTGGCTAAATTTGACATAGGAAAACTAAAATACACGTACTGAGACGATAAAAATTATATTTTATGGTTGTCATTTTACGCAATATAAAATATTTTCTATGGTGATCATGTATTTTTGTACGGTCTCATTTTACGTATAAAATCGGACAAAAATTATGAAATGTAAAATTACGATGAATTGATGTTAAAATAAAGGGAGGTGAAATAACAATTCCTCATATCTTTTCAATACTAGGATGCATGTAAAACCAACCATGTAATGCTACAAAATTACTTATTTATACCACTAGGTTATGATCGGGGGTGATGGGTATTTTGGATTAAAACCTTGAGGTTGGCATGCAGACGATCAAGATGGTTAGGTGTTTGATGTTCAATTTATAAACATACGGCTTTGGCGGGCATCGATTCCATAACCTCGTATTTTCTCATGTGGCCTGTCCTCACGCCCTAGTTTGTGTTGATGCTTCCATTGTTGATCCGGCCAATCTGGCCTCACATTTTGAGTCAGCGAGCCTTGAGCACCATACCTTGGAGGTGTAACCGGCCTTGGGCACGTTGATTTGCTCGACTTGACGATTACTACAGAAAAATATGGGAACGTTATAAAAAAAGCTCAGTTTTATCCTTCTAGGTACTTCGCTAATTTTGGACATAATTTTGTCACATGACCATTGTAACAAAAATTCTACAAGAAAATATGACAGGACTACAACACCAGAGATTGTCACCCCAAAAACAGAGGAAAATCGATGGTATGTACAACACACGAAGAGAATAAATGATAGCACAACACAAGTGCTTATTTATATGTTCATACAACTACACGATGAAGCATCCAATTCTTAGGTAGATGATTGGTCCCGACGGCCGCCGCATAAACAACAGTAAAAAAGATATAGAATATAGAAAAGATATTTTACAAATTTTATGATGAATTACGCAAGTAACTTAATAACTTTATTCAATATGTAAATGATACATCTAAGCTCTAAAACATAGCATATTTGCTAACTTATTAACACATTGTCATGTCAATGCCCATACCCGCACAAAAAATGCAAACACCAAAACTACCGTGTTGCTGGTGGTGATGGGCAATTAATCTTGCACGGACAATTTGTCAAGCATTCTCTAAGATCTGCCCAGCATAGCTTATCTGGTTTACAACAGTATTGCAGGTTTTCGACTTGGTTCTTATGACAAAATGGGGCGTCCATTTGATTTTCGTCGCTAGAAACGCCCTTACTGTTGAAGATCAGTTTGGTCTGCCGGCTTGACTCCAAAGACTTGTCCAAATGTATAGGAAGAAAATGTCTTCACATAAAGGAAACTTTGACTGATTCGATAAATTACCATTCGACATGAATGTTTAGCTATATCA
The DNA here is from genome assembly GCA_022496015.1 of Hordeum marinum. Classification (NCBI taxonomy): domain Eukaryota; kingdom Viridiplantae; phylum Streptophyta; class Magnoliopsida; order Poales; family Poaceae; genus Hordeum; species Hordeum marinum. The sequence goes on from CM039674.1 coordinate 543,871,938, forward strand.
AAACGGATGGAACCATGCCAAAAGACTTGAACATACGAAATTCGGATGGACACACAAAACGTCTATGTGCCACAATCTATACCTACTAATAATGTACGGAGTGCTTTTGCCCGTCCGTCATACGTTTTACAAAAAAACTTATTGTTTTTCTTTAAATAACCATCAGCCCAATATTAAGTTTATTTTTTTGCTGGGCTTCGGCCCAACTGGGTTAGCGGTTATCTTGTGCTCTAGACGTTGGTTAGTATTTCGTGTAGGCCTAGTTTGTTTTTTTTGGCTGTTTAGGTCTCTCACCTTTTGTTATTTACAAAAAATATGTTAAACATGATCACGCTAGAACTTTGCAACCGTAGCTCGGATTAAAATAATTTGCATATGCAATTTAATCAAAAAATGCGTAGTTTTCAATCGTGCTATTATTTGTTCCTGTTAACCATTTTAAGAATTTAAACATGATCAGCTACAACTTTGTAATTGTAACTTGGATTAAATTTATTTGATTAAAAAATGTGTAGTTTTCAACCGTGTTGTTATTTGTTCCTGCTAACCACTTTAAGATTCTATTTAGTGCATAACCTTAATTAATGTAATTAATTGTAATAGTATATTTTCGAAAATGCTAAACACAATATAATTTTTTATATAACCTTTATAAAAAATATAAAATATGTTAGAAGGGCCTATATGGATTGAAAGGAGTATGAATGATCGGTATCAACTCGCATATAATAGTAATAAAAAAAGCATAAAGGGGGTGAGGATAAAAAAGGAATGGGAGATTCAAATAAATGAACAAGAGAATAACAAAAAGAAATTGGTATTAACATTAAGGGCGTGGCATGCATGCAATGCAATAATAAAATATAATTAATATCGAAGGACACGAAAGGGGCAAACAATATATACGGTATTACAAAATGTGCGACTGTTATGTGCAACAAAAATAACGCAATTAGGAAGCTGAGAGGCATTTGTGAACGTCGAGTTGCATGGAACAAACTAGTGCCATTTCGCTCAGAGTAGACAATTTTTTTTATTAATTTTCAAGCTTTGCATATGCAGTGATGGCCTAACAACATATTTAATAGAATCGTTTTATTAAGACATTTTCCACGACTTGTAGTAAACTTTGAACATTGGTTCAACTTACAAATGATGCGTTAGTATTTTGTTTTGTTGAAAATGGGCTCTTTAAGATCGGAATCGATATACCAAAAGTATTGTCTGTGTAGTATACTTCTTAATGTACTATTGATATGAATTTTTGCTAGACCTAAGTATGCGCCTCCCTGTCGTGGCCAGACATAATTCAAATGTTGTTGGGTCGTGCTGAAGGATATTTTGATGAACACGTCAATTATAACTTCCGTTGCAACGCAATGGCATATGTGTTGTTTTATTAATATGTCACATCCCTAGTTAGCTTTGCTCATGTTAGCATGTGTGTACATCATGTCCATTTTGCATCAATTTGAAATGGGGATTAACATAAACCCTAGCACCTCACCTGAATAAAACCAATTCAACCGTGGTGAAAAATTAACAAATCTAAAATGCCCATAAAAAATGCCCCCCGTGTCTGATAAATGCTAACATTAATATATGAGGGGACATTCTAATTTTCAGAACATATGTTTCACTTTAAAATAAATAATAAAGCTACTGAAAATGTCAAATAAAGCTTTATAATTATTTTATCCATTCAAAATATTCTGAAACTTTTTGTGTGGGTTTGAAATATTCAAACTAACCTAGCAAAATATTTCAACATATTTTGAATTAGGTTTTGAGGCCTGGAAAAAATAAAACAAATGTCAGAAAAGAAAACAGAAACAGAAATAAAAAAAAGAGGAAGCTCACCTCAGGCCCAGGTCAGGCCGGCCCACCTGGCCCTGGGAGGTCGTCATCCTCCTGGCGGCTAGAAGGAGAAGCGCGTGGTCGCCGTGCGCCCGTGCCGGAGCTGCTACGCAGATCCTTGCATGCCTGCCTCCCCCGTCGGGCTGGCAGGCAGGATAAGGACGCCGCTGCCGTCCCGATCCGTCCCTCCTCCCAGTCGCCCTCTGTCTCTGCCTCTCCTCCCCCTCCGTCGCCATGGTCATCGCCTTCGCTCGCTCGCAGCTAGAGCCACAGCCCCTCCCATGCCCCCCTAAGCCTACCAGGAGCTCCACCTCGATGTCCTCGACCTCTGCACCGAGCCATGCACCGCCGAAGCCACTGGAGCGACGACCCCGACCTATTCTTCCTCTTCGGTCCCGAGCATCGCCGCTGATGATTCGCTGCCTCCGAGCCTTCCCCAAGTACGCTCTCGACGGCTCTGCACCCACCATGAGCCTCTGGACCATTTCCCCCTCTCCCCCGGTCGATTCCCCCACCGTATCCCTCGACTCCGTCGGCACCCGAGGTGCTCCGCCGCACGAGCTCGACGCCGGCGTCGCTCCGGTGATCAGGTTGTCCTTCCGAGGCCACCATCGAGTTCGTGGGGCTGCGTAGAGGGCGTAGGTGCCCAACCCTGGTCGATTAGCATGCCAGAGCGATGAGCCGATGCTCGCCTGAACTCTGGCAGCTGCCAAGCGCAACGTCGGCGATGCTCCGGTCCACCTCAGCCGCTAGGGTGTGTCCAGTTTGAAGTGCGCGTGTGTGCTAGTTTGATAGGAGCCATCCGTCGTCGAAATGATCGCCGGAGGAGGTTTTCTGACCCCCTCTGTCGTTCCTCACGTCGCCGGCGGCTCAACACCGGCGAGTCAACCCGTTTGACCACGGGGGTTGACCCTTGGGTCTACTGGCAAGTGGGGGCCACTTTTATTAATTAAGATTAGTTTAAAAAAATTAAATTAAATTAATTAACCTAATGATCCACTGACAGTGGGCCCCTTCTAATTAATTAGTGGTTAGTAATCTAATTAACCCCTGTTAGTGACTGAGTCACTGACCAGTGGACCCCAGTGGTCAGGTTTGACCTGTCAACGGGCTGTTGACCAGCTGACATCATGCTGATGTCATGTTGATGCATTAAAGGAATTTCTAATTTAAATTAATTCCACAAAATATTTAAAACTTAGAAAAATCATAGAAATTAATGTGTAACTCAGATTGAAATAATATATATATGAAAATTTATCAGAAAAATCCAATGAATCCAATGGTGATGTTATTATGAATCTTAGAGAAACATATGTAGATGAACATTTACGTTTAGCAATAGGACAATATATGGAATATTAAATGGAGAACGATTTTGAACCTATATTCAAATCCACTCCATCTAACTTGAACAATAGTTGCATTAGTTAGTTCATCCATTCATGTTGCCATGTCATGATCATGCATCATATTGCTACACTTGCCGTGTATTGATTGTTACCTATCTGCATTGCGGTAGCCCCTGCTTCCGAGGATACCCCCGAGTATCCCAACGAACGAGAGTACCTTTCCGCTTCCCAACAAGGCAAGCAACCCCATTGATCATTCCGATATCATCCCATTCTCTCGCTCCTGCTCTTGTTTATTGCATTAGGACAAACGTTCAATTGCCTGTCATATGTCGTAGATGAACCCATTCCTTTGCATGACATGTCATTGTCACAGTAAATAGCTAAACCTTGCAACCTAGCATACCTGGTAGATGCTTGAGCCATGATGTGCTTTACCTACTTTGCTTGCTATGCTTAGAGTTGTGTCGGGTCTGATTCATCTGGGTGATAAACTGGAATGAAACAATATTGTTCTAATGTGATAAGCTTAATGATGAACCCGATTTGGTAAAGGTAGCGATGAGAGGCCGTGTAGGAGTACATAGTGGGTTGTCTCATTGGGACCATTCTTAGGAATCGAGTTCCGTGTTTGTGATCCAAGTCTAGTTACTACCACATGCTGGACCCTGAAATATGACCCCGCTCGACTTATCAATCGCTTAGTCCTTGGTCCAGGAGCTGCAAGTAGTTTCTGGTGTTTGTAGTACGCTGGAGGCCGTGCGTAGTGCTGACCCTAGGGGTGGGCTACAACACGGTAGGCAGTGGCACGGTGTATCAAGGGCCACCCGAATGGTGGGCTTGGAAACCCTGCACACATCGTTTGGGGCCGTAGCGGAAAGTTCGGCCAGACTTCCGTGCGGGTTCAGTCTCAAATAGGCGATAGCCTGGCCTAGAGGTCTTGTGTGATTGACGGTCATGGCCGACTCCCTCGCTGGACTCCCGCTTGAAGGTTGCAGAGGTGCATGGTTTTATAAGCACACAACGATAAGTGGCGAGAGCGTGTGTGAAGGAGTACACCCCTGCAGGGTATGAATCTGTTCGAATAGCCACGTCCACGGATATGGACTACTTGGAGAACTTATGTTGTTCATAGATAACTTGATGGATACTCATAAAAATCTCAAGACAAGTGTGAGTACCGTGGATGGCACTCTCGTAGATGACGGAAGTGAATCCATGGTGGTGTATTGAGGTGGAGTTAGTGGACTCGTGTGCGATATCTAAAACTTGAACAAAGAATTAATATGTGTAGTATAGGTTAGCCAAGAGTCAAAGCTGGCATTGCTGCATAAACTCCACCACTCTCCTTGTCGATACATGAGCATGAATAGACTAGGTATGTTTTAAAGACTTGTTGAGTACGTTTGTACTCACATTTTCTTAATAAATGTTGTAGATGAGACTCAGGACCCATCAGGTGGGTTCTACCTAGATGTCGACGACGCCGAATAGCTGGTGTCCCAGCTACGACCTTATGCCCTGTGGCGGGCTATAGATAGTCATGCCATGTAGCTTGCTACTGCTCCAGACACATTGATTGACCGACATGTATCCTTCTTTGCTGTTGTGTTTGTCCCTTCGGGAAAATGTCTCGCAGTGTAATGGAGTCCCTGTAGCCTGCTATGACTCATCTACGTGCAGAGATGACATTTATGTCCCACGACGTAATGGAGTCCTTGTATCTTGCTATTACTCGTCTACACACGCTTGAGGCGGACACCTGCATTGCTGGGTTATGTCTGACTGTTCCCATACGGATGGGCCACTTGGGTTCTATGACTAGTCTTGTCGGCCCGGGTTCTGTGTCGTTTCAATGCTATCGACATATTCACATACGTGAGCCAAAATACGCAAACGGTCTCGGCTAAGGTAAGGCTGCAGCCATGGAGTTACCGTGCGTGAGGCCGCAAAGTGATGTGATGTGCTACAGGCTGGATATCTATGACTTAGGATCGGGGTCCCGAAAGCGTTGGTATCAGAGTCTGACTGACTATAGGATTACCAAGCCAAACCGGTCGAAGTTGAGTCTAGAAACACTATAGAAATGTAAGGGAATTGATTGTGGAAGGGAACATAAGTCTCTTTCTACTCCTCTTCCCGATACATTCTATTCTGAGTCACTCTCCTTTTTCTACGGGGTTAAGAGCTAGGTTTCTTATCTATTTCTTAGGATGACGAGTTACTAAACATGGACTAGTAGCTAGCTTGTTCGCAAGCGAACTCCGGTACTCAAATATTGTTTGGTATGACAATCAATTGGATTAGAAACTTGAGTCTAGAAACCTGAGTGGTTATGCTATCCAATCTTTTGCAGTTGTCTCAAAATCTTTTTGAGCAATTACAACCGTTATGCTGTCCAAATTTTCCTAGGATCTCTAATGCCTTCGCATTATTCTTGTTTCATATGCCCCCTCGTCCTTCTTGTCAGGTGGTCCATTTCACTAGGTGCATTGATGTACCGGGTCACACGGCCATGTTGGTTAGAGTTATGATGGAGACTGGTTACCGTTGGTACCCAAAGTATACAGTGGAGGAGCAGTATCGAGATTTCAACCAGGGCCAGTACCTGTGTACTGTTAGGATATATCCATCATATCCTAGAGCTGCAGAGCCGCTCCATTGGACATATGGGTTAGGTGTCACCATAGACATGGCAGTTCAAGAGGCCGCCTATACCATGTTGACTATTATGAGATCTCACCATGGACTGCTACAGAACACTGTGTTCTGCTATGTTCCTGCTACTCTAAGAGGAGAGGATGGTTATCTTAGTGTAGCCTATTATGATCATTCTCATGAGGACCCTAGGCTTCAGGTGACCGCTCAGTTGTTGGAGAATAGGGATCGTGATGCACGCGCCCTTCGCATGGAGCTATATGCTACCCGCAGCCGCCCTCCTTGGTGGAGGTGATGTTCGAAGCTGAGCGGAATAAAAGGGAGATCAACAGGCTGTTGGAACGTATTGAGCAGAATACAGTGCATCCACCCCGCAATGAGCGTAATGATGGTGTGTCCCTTAATGACTTCGTCAAGTTGTGCCCACCTAAGTTTCATCACTCGGTCGACCCACTCGACGCTGATGACTGGTTAACTAGCATGTCCCGCAAAATCCGAGTTGCTAATGTATCTGAGGCCAACAAGGTGACTTTTGCTGCATACTTTTTGGCAGGACCCGCCAACCTGTGGCGGAAAATTATGAAGCCATGCATCCCGCAGGCCCCGCGGCAACCTGGGCAGATTTCAGTGAGGCATTTCATACCCATCACATCCCGAAAGGGCTGATGGATCGCAAGAGAGAGGAATTATGTGCCTTTACCCAGGGCAGACTGACAATGTATGCCTATAGCCGTGAGTTCGGCAACCTTGCTCCTTATGCCCCGGAGGAAGTGTCGACCGACGCCAAGAAGCAGGCTAGGTTCCGTAAGGGACTTAATCCTGAGCTCCATTGAGACCTGCGTCTGCATGAATGCACTACCTTCCAGGCCCTCGTCAACAAGGCTATCAACGTCGAAACTGGACAGACTGACTACGAGGCAACTAAGAAGCACACCCGTGACTTCAGCCCTGCATCTGGCTCAGGCTCCAACAAACGCCGGGTGTGGGTGCCCAACACAGCTCTGCCACCAAGGTACACCGTGAGGCCATCCTTCTAGGCGCCTCGCCCAGCTCAGCCCAACCCTCCAGTCAGGACATTTGGAGGTTCCCCTACCAATGTTGCTCCCCGTGCCACCGTTGTCTGCTACAAATATGAAGAACCAGGATACTATTCCCGTGAGTGTCCCCAGAACAATGCCAAGCCGGATGGACGTGGGAAGCCGGGAAATGCTTTCTATGTGAAGCCAACTCCTGCTCGTGGATGAGTGAATTATGTTTTTGATGAAGAAGCCCTTGAGGACCCTGATGTTATCCTAGGTACGCTCCTTGTCAATAGTCATCCAACATCCGTTCTATTTGATACTGGAGCATCTCATTCATTCATCTCAGAAAGTTATGCACAGTTGCATAACATATCTTTTTGTGATATGCCAACTCCTTTAGTAGTTCAGACTCCTGGTTCAAAATGGCAAACTTCTAGAGTGAGCCATGACAATGAGATTCTTGTTGATAGGCTAGTATTCCTAGCATCTTTGATAGCCCTCAAGTCTTCGAACATCAATATCATCTTAGGCATGGATTGGATGAAAGCCCATTATGCTAAGATTGATACTCATACTAGGAATGTTGAGCTTACACATCCATCGGTTGAGATAGTTAATGTCTCCACTCGAGCTGTCAAGCACCAACTCTATTCTCTCAATGCTAGCCCTCTTCTAGACATAGAAGATATTCTGGTAGTCCATGATTTTCTGGATGTCTTCCCAGAAGAACTGCCAGGAATTCCACCTGTCAGAGATGTAGAGTTTGTGATAGAGCTCATTCCAGGGACTGTCCCAATAGCCATAAGACCCTATAAGATGGCACTAAGATGGCACCCTTAGAATTAGCTGAACTTAAGAAACAACTTGATGAGGTTTTGAAGAAAGGTTTCATCCATCCCAGTTCTTCTCCTTGAGCTTGCCCCGTCCTCTTTGTTAAGAAGAAGGATGGATCAGATCGGATGTTGTGGATTATCGGCGAGTGAATCTGGTCCCATAAAGAACAAGTATCCGCTCCCTAGGATCAACGACTTGTATGATCAACTCGCTGGATCCTCTGTGTTTTCCAAGATGGATTTGAGGTTGGGATACCATCAAATCAGAATTAGAAACGGGGACATTCCAAAAATGACTTTTGTTACTTGTTATGGCCAATACGAGTACACCGTCATGTCCTTCGATTTAACCAATGCCCCAGCCACTTTCTCTTGCTTGATGAATTCGATCTTCATGGAGTACCTGGATAATTTTGTCGTGGTTTACCTCGATGATATACTTATCTACCCGAAGAATGAACAGGAACATGCTGAGCATTTAAGGCTAGTATTGATGAAACTTCTGTTGGAAATATGCCCTAGAGGCAATAATAAAATGGTTATTATTGTATTTCCTAGTTCATGAGAATTGTCTATTGTTCATGCTATAATTGTGTTAACCGGAAACCGTAATACATGTGTGAATACATAGATCACAACGTGTCCCTAGTGAGCCTCTAGTTGGCTAGCTCGTTGATCAATAGATGGTCTCGGTTTCATAACCATGGACATTGGATGTCGTTGATAACGGGATCACATCATTAGGAGAATGATGTGATGGACAAGACCCGATCCTAAGCATAGCACAAGATCGTGTAGTTCGTTTGCTAAAGCTTTTCAATGTCAAGTGTCATTTCCTTAGACCATGAGATTGTGTAACTCCCGGATACCGTAGGAATGCTTTGGGTGTGCCAAACGTCACAACGTAACTGGGTGGCTATAAAGGTACGCTACGGGTATCTCCGAAAGTGTCTGTTGGGTTGACACGAATCGAGACTGGGATTTGTCACTCCGTGTGACGGAGAGGTATCTCTGGGCCCACTCGGTAAGACATCATCATTATGAGCTCAATGTGACTAAGGAGTTAGTCACGGGATGATGTATTACGGAACGAGTAAAGAGACTTGCCGGTAACGAGATTGAACAAGGTATGGGGATACCGACGATCGAATCTCGGGCAAGTACCATACCGATAGACAAAGGGAATTGTATACGGGATTGATTGAATCCTTGACATCGTGGTTCATCCGATGAGATCATCATGGAGTACGTGGGAGCCAACATGGGTATCCAGATCCCGCTGTTGGTTATTGACCGGAGAGGTGTCTCGGTCATGTCTACGTGTCTCCCGAACCCGTAGGGTCTACACACTTAAGGTTCGATGACGCTAGGGTTATAGGGAAAAGGTATACGTGATTACCGAAGGTTGTTCGGAGTCCCGGATGAGATCCCGGACATCACGAGGAGCTCCGGAATGGTCCGGAGGTAAAGATTGATATATAGGAAGTCCAGTTTTGGTCACCGGAAAGTTTTCGGGCTCATCGGTATTGTACCGGGAGTACCGGGAGGGTGCCGGAGGACCCCCGGGAGGGGTGTGACGACCAGAGGACTTAGTGGGCCTTTAGAGGAGGTGTGCCAGCCCATATTGGGCCAGCCAAGACCTCCTAGAAGGGCCCATGCGGCTGGGATCTAGAGATAAGGGCAAAAGGGGTTTGAAAGGAGGAGATCCACCTCCCTTGTGGGAGGTGGACTCCTCCCCCACTTCGGCCGAACCTCTCCTCCTTGGAGGAGGGGCCAAGCCAGCCCTTCCTCTCCCTCCTCCTATATATACTTGAGGTTTTGGCCCTTTGAGAACAGATCTGAACTCTCTCTCTCTCGGCGAAGCTCTACCTCTCTTCTTCCTCCTCCGCAGCGCTTGGCGAAGCCCTGCCGGGATACCTTGATGCTCCACCACCACTACGCCGTCGTGCTGCTGCTGGAGCTCTTCCCCAACCTCTCCTTCCTCCTTGCTGGATCAAGGCGTAGGAGACGTCACCGGGCTGCACGTGTGTTGAACGCGGAGGTGCCGTCCGTTCGGCACTTGATCGGATCTTCCGCGATCTGAATCGCTGCGAGTACGACTCCATCAACCGCGTTCTTGTAACGCTTCCGCTTAGCGATCTTCAAAGGTATGAAGATGCAATCTCTCCCCTCTCGTTGCTGGTTTCTCCATAAATAGATCTTGGTGACACGTAGGAAAATTTTGATTTACTACTACGTCTCCCAACAGTGGCATCATGAGCTAGGTCTATGCGTAGAATCTATGCACGAGTAGAACACAAAGCAGTTGTGGGCATCGATTTTGTTAATATGCTTGCCGTTACTAGTCTTATCTTGATTCGATGGTATTGTGGGATGAAGCGGCCCGGACCAACCTTACACGTACGCTTACGTGAGACCGGTTCCACCGCCTGACATGCACTAGTTGCATAAGGTGGCTAGCGGGTGTCTGTCTCTCCCACCTTAGTCGGATTGGATTCGATGAAAAGGGTCCTTATGAAGGGTAAATAGAAATTGGCATATCACGTTGTGGTTTTGACGTAGGTAAGAAACGTTCTTGCTAGAAACCTATAGCAACCACGTAAAAACTTGCAACTACAAATTAGAGGACGTCTAACTTGTTTTTGCAGCATATGCCGTGTGATGTGATATGGCCAAAAGGATGTGATGTGATGCATTGTGATGTATGAGATTGATCATGTTCTTGTAATAGGGTTCACGACTTGCATGTCGATGACTATGACAACCGGCAGGAGCCATAGGAGTTGTCTTATTTATTGTATGACCTGCGAGTCAATCACAAACGCCATGTAATTACTTTACTTTATTGCTAAGCATTAGCCATAGCAGTAGAAGTAATAGTTGGCGAGACAACCTCATGAAGACACAATGATGGAGATCATGATGATGGAGATCATGGTGTCGTGCCGGTGACAATGATGATCATGGTGCCCCGAAGATGGAGATCATAGGAGCAAGATGATATTGGCCATATCATGTCACTATATTGATTGCATGTGATGTTTATCATGTTTACATCTTATTTTCTTAGAACGACGGTAGTAAATAAGATGATCTCTCAATAAAATTTCAAGAGAAGTGTTCACCCTAACTGTGCACCGTTGCTAAGGATCGTTGTTCCGAAGCACCACGTGATGATCGGGTGTGATAGGTTCTAACGTTCGCATACAACGGGTGTAAGCCAGATTTACACACGCGAAACACTTAGGTTGACTTGACGAGCCTAGCATGTACAGACATGGCCTCGGAACACGGAAGACCGAAAGGTCGAACATGAGTTGTATAGAAGATACGATCAACATGGAGATGTTCACCATGGATGACTAGTCCGTCTCACGTGATGATCGGACACGGGCTAGTTGACATGGATCATGTGTCACTTAGATGACTAGAGAGATGTCTATCTGAGTGGGAGTTCATTGAATAATTTGATTATGTGAACTCGATTATCATGAACTTAGTCTAAAATTGCCTTTAATATCTATATTGTAGATCCAATGGCCAACGCAAATGTCAACCTCAATTTCAACGCGTTCCTAGAGAAAACCAAGCTGAAAGATGATGGAAGCAACTATGCGGACTGGGTCCGTGGCTTGAGGATCATCCTCATAGCTTCCAAGAGATTGTATGTCCTTGATGCACCGCTAGGTGACCCACCCATTCTCCCAGCGGACCAAGACGTTACGAACGCTTGGCAGTCGCGCTGCGATGATTACTCCCTTGTTAAGTGCGGCATGCTTTACAGTTTAGAATCGGGGCTCCAAAAGCGTTTTGAGCAACACAGAGCATATGAGATGTTCCAAGAGCTGAAACTGGTTTTCCAAGCTCATGCCCGAGTCGAGAGATATGACATCTCTGACAAGTTCTTCAGCTGTAAGATGGAGGAGAACAGTTCTGTTAGTGAGCACATCCTCAAGATGTTTGGGCTTCACAACCGCTTGACTCAACTGGGAGTTAATCTCCCGGATGACTCAGTCATTGACAGAATCCTCCAGTCGCTTCCACCTAGCTACAAAAGCTTTGTGATGAACTACAACATGCAGGGGATGGAGAAGTCCATTCCTGAGTTGTACTCGATGCTGAAATCAGCAGAGGTCGAGATCAGAAAGGAGCGTCAAGTGTTGATGGTAAACAAGACCACTAGTTTCAAGAAAGGCAAGGGTAAGAAGAACTTCAAGAAGGACGGCAAAGCTGTTGACGCGCCCGGTAAGCAAGTTGCCGGGAAGAAGAAGAACAAGAATGGACCCAAGCCTGAGACTGAGTGTTTCTATTGTAAGGGTGCCGGTCACTGGAAGCGGAACTGCCCCATGTACTTAGCGGATAAGAAGGACAGCAACATTAAAGGTATATGTGATATACTTGTTATTGATGTGTACTTGACCAGCGCTCGTAGTAGCTCCTGGGTATTTGATACCGGTGCAGTTGCTCACATTTGTAACTCCAAGCAGGAGCTGCAGAATAAGCGGAGGCTGGTCAAGGACGAGGTGACGATGCGCGTCGGGAATGGTTCCAAGGTCGATGTGATCGCCGTCGGCACGCTACCTCTACATCTACCTTCGGGGTTAGTTTTAAACCTTAATAATTGTTATTTAGTACCAGCTTTGAGCATGAACATTGTATCTGGATCTCGCTTGATGCGAGATGGCTACTCATTTAAATCCGAGAATAATGGTTGTTCTATTTATATGAGAGAAATGTTTTATGCTCATGCCCCGCTGGTCAATGGTTTATTTTTGACGAATCTCGAACGTGATGTTACACATATCCATAGTGTGAGTACCAAAAAGTGTAAAGTTGATAACGATAGTCCCACTTACATGTGGCACTGCCGTCTTGGCCATATTGGTGTCAAACGCATGAAGAAGCTCCATGCTGATGGACTTTTGGAGTCACTTGATTTCGAATCATTTGACACATGCGAACCATGCCTCTTGGGCAAGATGACCAAGACTCCATTCTCCGGAACAATGGAGCGAGCAACTGACTTGTTGGAGATAATACATACCGATGTATGCGGTCCAATGAGTGTCGAGGCTCGCGGTGGCTACCGTTATGTTCTCACCCTCACTGATGACTTGAGCAGATATGGGTATGTCTACTTAATGAAACACAAGTCTGAAACCTTTGAAAGGTTCAAGGAATTTCAGAGTGAGGTCGAGAATCAACGTGACAGGAAAATAAAATGCCTACAATCTGATCATGGCGGAGAATATTTGAGTCACGAGTTTGGCACACACCTTAGGAAATGTGGAATTGTTTCACAACTCACGCCGCCCGGCACACCTCAGCGAAATGGTGTGTCTGAACGTCATAATCGCACTCTATTGGATATGGTGCGATCTATGATGTCTCTTACCGATTTACCGCTATCATTTTGGGGATATGCATTAGAGACTGCCGCATTCACTTTAAATAGGGCACCGTCTAAATCCGTTGAGAAGACACCGTATGAATTATGGTTTGTAAAGAAACCTAAGCTGTCGTTTCTAAAAGTTTGGGGATGCGATGCTTATGTGAAGAAACTTCAACCTGAGAAGCTCGAACCCAAAGCGGAAAAGTGCGTCTTCATAGGATATCCCAAAGAGACTATTGGGTATACCTTCTACCTACGATCCGAGGGCAAAGTCTTTGTTGCCAAGAATGGATCCTTTCTCGAGAAAGAGTTTCTCTCGAAAGAAGTAAGTGGGAGGAAAATAGAACTTGATGAGGTAATTGTACCTTCACTCGAACCGAAGAGTAGCACAGCACAGGAAGTTGTTTCTGTGGAGCCTACACCGGCTAGAGAGGAAGTTAATGATGATGATCATGAAACATCAGATCAAGTTGCTACTCGAAGGTCCACTAGGACACGTTCCGCACCAGAGTGGTACGGTAATCCTGTCCTAGAGATCATGTTGTTGGACAACGGTGAACCTTCGAACTATGAAGAAGCGATGGCGGGCCCGAATTCCGACAAATGGCTTGAGGCCATGAAATCCGAGATAGGATCCATGTATGAGAACAAAGTATGGACTTTGGTGGACTTGCCTGATAATAAGCGAGCCATAGAAAACAAATGGATCTTTAAGAAGAAGACTGACGCGGACGGTAATGTGACCGCCTATAAGGCTCGGCTTGTCGCTAAGGGTTATCGACAAGTTCAAGGAGTTGACTACGATGAGACTTTCTCACCCGTAGCGATGCTGAAGTCAGTCCGAATCATGTTAGCAGTTGCCGCATTTTATGATTATGAGATCTGGCAAATGGACGTCAAAACGGCATTCCTTAATGGCTTCCTCAAGGAAGAACTGTATATGATGCAGCCGGAAGGTTTTGTTGATCCTAAAGATGCTAACAAGGTATGCAAGCTCCAGCGCTCCATCTATGGGCTGGTGCAAGCATCTCGGAGTTGGAACATTCGCTTTAATGAGGTGATTAAAGCGTTTGGGTTTGTACAGGTTTATGGAGAACCCTGTATTTACAAGAAAGTGAGTGGGAGCTCTATAGCATTTGTTATACTGTATGTGGATGACATGCTGATAATGGGAAATAATATAGAACTCTTGGAAAGTATAAAGGCCTACTTGAATAAGTGTTTTTCAATGAAGGACCTTGGAGAAGCTGCTTACATATTAGGTATTAAGATCTATAGAGATAGATCGAAACGCCTCATTGGTCTTTCACAAAGCACATACCTTGAAAAATATTGAAGAAGTTCAATATGGATCAGTCCAAGAAGGGGTTCTTGCCTGTGTTGCAAGGTGTGAGATTGAGTACGACTCAATGCCCGACCACGGCAAAGGATAGAGAAGAGATGAGTGTCATCCCCTATGCTTCAGCCATAGGCTCTATCATGTATGCCATGCTGTGTACCAGGCCTGATGTGAACCTTGCCATAAGTTTGGTAGGGAGGTACCAAAGTGATCCCGGAGCGGAACACTGGACAGCGGTCAAGAATATCCTGAAGTACCTGAAAAGGACAAAGGACATGTTTCTCGTTTATGGAGGTGCCGAAGAGCTCGTCATAAAGGGTTACGTCGATGCTAGCTTCGACACAGATCCGGACGACTCCAAGTCGCAAACCGGATACGTGTATATTTTGAATGGAGGGGCAGTGAGCTGGAGCAGCAGCAAGCAAAGCGTCGTGGCAGCATCTACATGTGAAGCGGAGTACATAGCTGCTTCGGAAGCAGCAAAGGAGGGAGTCTGGATGAAGGAGTTCATCACCGACCTAGGAGTGATTCCGAATGCGTCGGGCCCGATGACTCTACTCTGTGACAAGACTGGAGCTATTGCCCTTGCGAAGGAGCCCAGGTTTCACAAAAAGACAAGACACATCAAGCGCCGCTTCAACTCCATCCGTGATTACATTCAGGAGGGAGACATAGATATTTGTAAAGTGCATACAGATCTGAATGTCGCAGATCCATTGACTAAACCTCTCTCACGAGCAAAACATGATCAGCACCAGAATGCTATGGGTGTTCGATTCATCACAATGTAACTAGATTATTGACTCTAGTGCAAGTGGGAGACTGTTGGAAATATGCCCTAGAGGCAATAATAAAATGGTTATTATTGTA
The DNA here is from genome assembly GCA_022496015.1 of Hordeum marinum. NCBI lineage: Eukaryota > Viridiplantae > Streptophyta > Magnoliopsida > Poales > Poaceae > Hordeum > Hordeum marinum. The sequence continues at coordinate 543,887,261 of CM039674.1, forward strand.
TTTACTAGTTCATGATAATTGTCTATTGTTCATGCTATAATTGTGTTAACCGGAAACAGTAATACATGTGTGAATACATAGACCACAACGTGTCCCTAGTGAGCCTCTAGTTGGCTAGCTCGTTGATCAATAGATGGTCTCGGTTTCATGACCATGGACATTGGATGTCGTTGATAACGGGATCACATCATTAGGAGAATGATGTGATGGACAAGACCCGATCCTAAGCATAGCACAAGATCGTGTAGTTCGTTTGCTAAAGCTTTTCAATGTCAAGTGTCATTTCCTTAGACCATGAGATTGTGTAACTCCCGGATACCGTAGGAATGCTTTGGGTGTGCCAAACGTCACAACGTAACTGGGTGGCTATAAAGGTACGCTACGGGTATCTCCGAAAGTGTCTGTTGGGTTGACACGAATCGAGACTGGGATTTGTCACTCCGTGTGACGGAGAGGTATCTCTGGGCCCACTCGGTAAGACATCATCATTATGAGCTCAATGTGACTAAGGAGTTAGTCACGGGATGATGTATTACGGAACGAGTAAAGAGACTTGCCGGTAACGAGATTGAACAAGGTATGGGGATACCGACGATCGAATCTCGGGCAAGTACCATACCGATAGACAAAGGGAATTGTATACGGGATTGATTGAATCCTTGACATCGTGGTTCATCCGATGAGATCATCGTGGAGTACGTGGGAGCCAACATGGGTATCCAGATCCCGCTGTTGGTTATTGACCGGAGAGGTGTCTCGGTCATGTCTACGTGTCTCCCGAACCTGTAGGGTCTACACACTTAAGGTTCGATGACGCTAGGGTTATAGGGAAAAGGTATACGTGATTACCGAAGGTTGTTCGGAGTCCTGTATGAGATCCTGGACGTCACGAGGAGCTCCGGAATGGTCCGGAGGTAAAGATTGATATATAGGAAGTCCAGTTTTGGTCACCGGAAAGTTTTCGGGCTCATCGGTATTGTACCGGGAGTACCGGGAGGGTGCCGGAGGACCCCCGGGAGGGGTGTGACGACCAGAGGACTTAGTGGGCCTTTAGAGGAGGTGTGCCAGCCCATATTGGGCCAGCCAAGACCTCCTAGAAGGGCCCATGCGGCTGGGATCTAGAGATAAGGGCAAAAGGGGTTTGAAAGGAGGAGATCCACCTCCCTTGTGGGAGGTGGACTCCTCCCCCACTTCGGCCGAACCTCTCCTCCTTGGAGGAGGGGCCAAGCCATCCCTCCCTCTCCCTCCTCCTATATATACTTGAGGTTTTGGCCCTTTGAGAACAGATCTGAACTCTCTCTCTCTCGGCGAAGCTCTACCTCTCTTCTTCCTCCTCCGCAGCGCTTGGCGAAGCCCTGCCGGGATACCTTGGTGCTCCACCACCACTACGCCGTCGTGCTGCTGCTGGAGCTCTTCCCCAACCTCTCCTTCCTCCTTGCTGGATCAAGGCGTAGGAGACGTCACCGGGCTGCACGTGTGTTGAACGCGGAGGTGCCGTCCGTTCGGCACTTGATCGGATCTTCCACGATCTGAATCGCTGCGAGTACGACTCCATCAACCGCGTTCTTGTAACGCTTCCGCTTAGCGATCTTCAAAGGTATGAAGATGCAATCTCTCCCCTCTCGTTGCTGGTTTCTCCATAAATAGATCTTGGTGACACGTAGGAAAATTTTGATTTACTACTACGTCTCCCAACAACTTCGTGAGCATCGTCTGTATGCCAAATTCTCCAAGTGTGAATTTTGGTTACCAGAAGTGACCTATCTAGGACACGTGATCTCTGGTAAAGGTATTGTTGTCAATCTTGAGAGAGCTCAGGCTGTCCTTGATTGGACTCAACCTGAATCGGTTAAGCAAGTTTGGAGTTTCCTTGGCTTAGCGAGCTATAGTCGCTTCTTTGTCGAGAACTTCTCCAAGGTTGCGAAGCCTCTGACTGAACTCCTTAAGAGAGATAAAAAGTTCGAGTGGACCCCACAATGCGAGCACAGTTTTCAGGAACTGAAAAGACGCCCGACCTCTGCTCCCGTTCTAGTGCCACCAGACTTCTCAAAGGACTTTGTTATCTATTGCGATGCCCCACGACAAGGATTAGGTTGCATTCTCATGCAAGATCGTCATGTGATTGCATACGCATCTCGACAGCTGCGTCCACATGAGGATAATTATCCAACACATGATCTTGAGCTTGCAGTTGTAGTCCATGCACTGAAAACTTGGCGACATTACCTTCTGGGTAATCATTGCGAAATTTACACTGATCACCAAAGTCTGAAATATATCTTCACCCAGCCGGATTTGAATCTCAGGCAAAGATGGTGGGTTGAGTTGATTACAGATTACGACTTAGGGATAACTTACACCCCGGGGAAAGCCAATGTCATGGTTGATGCACTAAGTCGTAAGTCTTATTGTAACAACCTGATGTTACAACAAAGTCAACCACTTCTCTATGAGGAATTTCGAAAGTTGAACCTTCACATTGTTCCTCAAGGATTCCTTTCCAATCTGGTGGCGAAACCTACCCTTAAGGATCAAATCATAGCTGGCCAGAAGCATGATAAGGGTATATCCCGGATCAAAGAGAACCTCGTTAGCAGTATCGCTAAGGATTTCTCTATCGATGATCAAGGTGTAGTGTTCTTTCAGAACCGTTTGGTGGTTCCCAAGAACCAACATCTTCGATAGCTGATCCTTAGGGAGGCTCATGAATCTCCTCTCATGATTAATCTTGGTAGTACCAAGATGTATCAGGACCTGTGCCAGAGGTTCTGGTGGACTAGGATGAAGAGAGAAATTGCTCAGTTCGTTGCTAACTGCGACATTTGTCATCGCGTTAAGGCAGAACATCAAAGGCCTGCTGCCACCCTTCAACCCTTAGCTATTCCTGAATGGAAATGGGATAAGGTCGGTATGGATTTCATCACTAGATTTCCCAGGACCAAGAGAGGGAATCATGCTATTTTTGTGGTCATAGACCTTCTTTCCAAGGTGGCTCATTTTCTTCCTGTTCGGGGGAGTATAACTGCTAGCCAGCTAGCGGAGTTATACGTTTCTCGAATAGTTTCTCTTCATGGTGTTCCTTTGGAGATTAACTCAGACCGCGGAAGTATCTTTACCTCCCGGTTCTGCGAAAGCTTCCAAAATGCTATGGGGACTCATCTATCCTTTAGCACTGCCTTCCATCCATAGTCAAGTGGTCAAGTTGAGAGAGTCAATCAAATTCTCGAAGACATGCTTAGAGCTTGTGTTATATCCTTCGGTATGAATTGGGAGAAATGTCTTCCATTCGCCGAATTTGCTTATAACAATAGTTATCAGTCAAGCTTGGGCAAAGCCCCTTTTGAAGTTGTCTATGGACGAAGGTGTCGAACACCTCTTAACTGGTCAGAAACCGGAGAGAGGCAACTCTTTGGCCCGGATATGATCTAGGATGTAGAGGATCAACTTTGCATTATTCGTGAAAAGTTGAAAACAGCCCAATCTCATGAAAATAGCCAATATGATCGCCATCATAAGGCTATGACCTATGAAGTTGACGAGAAGGCTTATCTTCGGGTTACACCTCTTAAGGGTACCCAACGATTCGGTATCAAGGGCAAGTTGGCTCCTCGTTACATTGGACCATTCTGCGTTCTTGCTAAATGTGGAGAAGTTTCCTACCAATTGGAGCTCCCGCCGCATCTTTACAAGGTTCATGATGTCTTCCACGTCTCGCAACTCAGGCGTCACTTCTCGGACCCTGTCCGTGAAGTAGACCACGAAGCACTTGATCTCCAAGGTAATCTTACATATCGAGAATACCCTGTTCGTATTCTTGATCAAGCTAAGCGTACCACTCGACGTCAAAACATCAATTTTCTCAAGGTTCAGTGGTCACACCATTCCGAGAAGGAAGCCACATGGGAAAGAGAGGATCGTCTTCGACTAGAGTACCCCGCGCTCTTCCCGACGACTTCCAAATCTCGGGATGAGATTCTTTTGAGTGGGGGTGAGTTGTCACATCCCTAGTTAGCTTTGCTCAGGTCAGCATGTGTGTGCATCATGTTTCCATTTTGCACCAATTTGAAATGGGGATTAACATAAACCCTAGCACCACACCTGAATAGAACCAATTCAACTATGGTGAAAAATCAAGAAATCCAAAATGCCCATCAAAAATGCCCCCCATGTCTGATAAATGCTGACATTAATATATCAGGGAACATTCTAATTTTTAGAACATATGTGTCATTTTAAAATAAATAATATAGCTACTGAAAATGACAAATAAAGCTTTATAATTATTTTAGCCATTCAAAATATTCTGAAACTTTTTGTGTGGGTTTGAAATATTCAAACTAACCTAGCAAAATATTTCAACATATTTTGAATGAGGTTTGGAGGCCTGGAAAAAAATAAAACAAATGTCAGAAAAGAAAATAGAAACAGAAATAAGAAAAAAAAGGAAGCTCACCTCAGGCCCAGGCCAGGCCGACCCACCTGGCCCAGGGAGGTTGTCGTCCTCCTGGCGGCCAGAAGGACGAGCGCGTGGTCCCCGTGCGCCCCCGCTGGAGCTGCCACGCAGCTCCCTGCGTGCCTGCCTCCCCCGTCACGCTGGCAGGCAAGATAAGGACGCCACTGCCGTCTCGATCCGTTGGTCCTCCCAGTCACCCTATGTTTCTGCCTCTCCTTCCCCTCCGTTGGCATGGCCGTCGCCTTCGCTCACTCGCCGCTGTAGCCATAGCCCCTCCCGTGCCCCCTAAGCCTACCAGGAGATCCGCCTCGACGTCCTTGACCTCTGCACCGAGGCACGCACCGCCGAAGCCACTGCAGCGATAACCCAGACCTCTTCTTCCTCTTTGGTCCCGAGCGCCGCCGCTGACAATTCGTTGCCTCTGAGCCTTCCCTGAGCATGCTCTCGGCGGCTCTGCACCCACCGTGAGCCTCCGGACCGTTTCCCCTCTCCCCGGTCGATTCCCCCGCCGTAGCCCTCGACTCCGTCGGCACCCTAGGTGCTCCGTCGCATGAGCTCGACGCCGGCATCGCTCCGCTGATCAGGTGGTCCTTCCGAGGCCACCATCGAGTTCTTGGGGCTTTGTAGAGGCATTAAGTGCCCAGCCCTGGTCGATTAGCACACCAGAGCGATGAGCCGGTGCTTTCCCGAACTCCGGCGGCCGCCAAGCTCAATGCCGACGATGCTCCGGTCCACCACACCCGCTGGGGTGTGTCTAGTTTGAAGCGCACGTGCATGCTTGTTCAATAGGAGTCATCCGTCGTCGAAATGATTGCCGGAGGAGGTTTTCCGACCACCTCCGCCGTGCCTGACATCGCCGGCGGCTCAACGCCGGCGAGTCAACCCGTTTGACCATGGGGGTTGACCCCTGGGTCAACTGGCAAGTGTTGGGGAACGTCGCATGGGAAACAAAAATTTTCCTACGCACACGCAAACCTATCCATGGTGATGAGCATCTATGAGAGGGAGAGTGGATCTACATACCCTTGTAGATCGCTAAGCGGGAAGCGTTAAGAAACGCGGTTGGTGTAGTCGAACATCTTCGCGATCCAAATTGCCGAGCGTCCCGCGATCTCATCACGATCCGTCCCGCGATCCAATCACGATCCGTCCCGTGAACTCATCACGATCCGTCCCGCGATCTCATCACGATCCGTCTCACGATCTTGATCACGATCTGTCCCGCGAAATCATCACGATCCGTTCCGCGATCTCATCACGAACTGTCTCGCGATCTCGATCACGGTCCTTCCGATCTAGCGCCGAACGGACGGCACCTCCGCGTTCAGCACACGTGCAGCTTGATGACGATCTCCACCGTCTCGATCCAGCGAGAGGAGGTGGAGAGGAGAGAGAGTTCACCGGCAGCGTGACAGTGCTCCGGTGATGGTGGTGGAGTGATTCCGGCAGGGCTTCGCCTAAGCGCTGCAGAAAACCGATCTAGAGGAGAAACTATGCACCGGTGTAACGGGTAGCACGTGGCCGGAAATTCTGTCCAAAAACCACCCAATCCCCGTAGTATATATAGGAGGAGAGGAGAGGAGAGGCATCCAAGGCCTTTGGGTCGGCCGAAATAGGAGGTGGGAGCAATCCTACTTCACCTCCAGTCCTAGTTGGAGTAGGATTGCCTCCTATTGGCTGATTTTCCACTTTTTGCTTTAGGACTTTCTCTCCTGCGCCATGGGCCTATGTGGCTGTTTTCCCAGCTCACTAAGGGCTGGTTATTATTCTCCCACAGCCCATGGACCTCTTGGGGTCGAAATACCCCTCCCGGAGGTCCTCCGGTACACTACCGGCACTCCCGGTACACTACCGATACTCCCGGTACACTACCGATGAGCCCGAAACTTTTCCGGAAACCAAACTGGGACTTCCTATATATGAATCTTTACCTCCGGACCATTCCGGAGCTCCTCGTGACGTCCGGGATCTCATCCGGGACTCCGAACAAACTTCGGTCACCACCATACATAACTCTAAACTACCAAAACGTCACCGAACCTTAAGTGTGCAGACCCTGCGGGTTCGAGAACTATGTAGACATGACCGAGACACCTCTACGGTCAATAACCAATGGCGGGACCTGGACGTCCACATTGGTTCCTACATATTCTACGAAGATCTTTATCAGTCGAACCTCTATGTCAAGGATTCAGTTAATCCCGTATAACGTTCCCTTTGTTCTTCGGTATGTTACTTGCCCGAGATTCGATCGTCGGTATCTCCATACCTAGTTCAACCTCGTTACCGTCAAGTCTCTTTACTCGTTCCATAACACAAGATCCCGCAACTAACAATTAGTCACATTGCTTGCAAGGCTTATTGTGATGTTGCATTACCGAGTGGGCCCCGAGATACCTCTCCGTCACACGGAGTAACAAATCCCAGTCTCGATCCATGCCAACTCAACAAACACCATCGGAGATACCTGTAGAGCACCTTTATAGTCACCCAGTTACGTTGCGACGTTTGATACACACAAGGCACTCCTCCGATATCCGTGAGTTGCATGATCTCATGGTCATAGGAACATATACTTGACATGCAGAAAACAGTAGCAATAAACTGACACGATCATATGCTATGTTTGTAGTTTGGGTCTTATCCATCACATCATTCTCCTAATGATGTGATCCCATTATCAAATGACATCTCATGTCCATGGCTAGGAAACCTTAACCATCCTTTGATCAACGAGCTAGTCCATTAGAGGCATACTAGGGACATGGTTTTGTCTATGTATCCACACATGCATTTAAGTCTCCGATCAATACAATTATAGCATGGATAATAAACGATTATCATGAACAAGGAAATATGATAATAACTAATTTATTATTGCCTCTAGGGCATATTTCCAACAGCAAGTGGGGCCCGGTCCTGTTAATTAAGATTAGTTTAAAAAATAATTGATTAAATTAATTAACCTAATGACCCAGCGACAGTGGGACCCCTTCTAATTAATTAGTGGTTAGTAATCTAATTAATCATTGTTGGTGACTAAGTAACTGACCAGTGGACCCCACTGGTCAGGTTTGACATGTCGACGGGCTGTTGACCAGCCGACTTCATGCTGATGTCATACTGATGCATTAAAGGAATTTCTAATTTAAATTAATTCCAAAAAATATTTAAAACTTAGAAAAATCATAGAAATTAATCTGTAACTCAGATTGAAATAATCTATGTATGAAAATTTATCAGAAAAATCCAATGAATCCAATGGTGTTGTTATCATGCATGTTAGAGCAACCTATGTAGATGAACATTGACATTTAGCAATAGGATAATATATGGAATATTAAATGGAGAATGATTTTGAACCTATATTCAAATCCACTCCATCTAACTTGAATAATAGTTGCATTAGTTCATCCATTCATGTTGCCATGTCATGATCATGCATCATCTTGATGCACTTGTCGTGTATTGATTGTTACCTATCTACATTGCGGTAGGCCCTGCTTCCGAGGATACCCTCGAGTATCCCAACGAAGGAGAGTACCTTTCCGCTTCCCAGCAAGGCAAGAAACCCCATTGATCATTCCGATATCATCCCATTCTCTCACTCCTGCTCTTGTTTATTGCATTAGGACAAACGTTCAATTGCCTATCATATGCGGTAGATGAACCCATTCCATTGCATGACCTGTCATTATCACAGTAAATAGCTAAACCTTGCAACCAAGCATACCTGGTAGATACTTGAGCCATGATGTTTTTTACCTACTTTGCTTGCTATGCTTGCTATGCTTAGAGTTGTGTCAAGTCTGATTCATCTAGGTACTGACTGGAATGAAACAATATTGTTCTGATGTGATAAGCTTAATGATGAACTCGATTTGGTAAAGGTAGCGATGAGAGGCTATGTAGGAGTACATAGTGGGTTGTCTCATCTGAGTTTCGTGTTTGTGATCCAAGTCTAGTTACTACCACATGCTGGGCCCTGAAATATGACCCTGCTCAACTTATCAATCGCTTAGTCATTGGTCCAGGAGTTGTAAGTAGTTTCTGGTGTTTATAGTATGCTTGAGGCCATGCGTAGTGCTGAACCTAGTGGTGGGCTATGACACGGTAGGCAGTGGCACGGTGTACCAAGGGCCACCCGAATGGTGGGCTTGGGAACCCTGCACACATCGTTTGGGGTCATAGCGGAAACTTCGGCCGGACTTTCGTGCAAGTTCAGTCTCAAATAGGCGATAGCCTCGACTAGAGGTCTTGTGTGATTGACGGTCGTGGCCCACTCCCTCGCTGGGCTTCTGCTTTAAAGTTGCCGAGGTGCATGGTTTTATGAGCACACAACGATAAGTGGCGAGAGCGTGTGTGAAGGAGTACACCCCCGCAAGGTATGAATCTGTTCGAATAGCCGCGTCCTCGGATATGGACTACTTGGAGAACTTATGTTGTTCATAGATAACTTGATGGATACTCATAAAAATCTCAAGACAAGTGTGAGTACCGTGGATAGCACTCTCGTAGATGACGGAACTGAATCCATGGTGGTGTATTGATCTGGAGTTAGTGGACTCATGTGCGATATCTAAAACTTGAACAAAGAATTAATATGTGTAGTATAGGTTAGCCAAGAGTCAAAGCTGGCATTGCTACATAAACTCCACCACTCCCCTTGTTGATACATGAGCATGAATGGACTAGGTCTGTTTTAAAGACTTGCTGAGTATGTTTGAACTCACGTTTGCTTAATAAATGTTGCAGATAAGACTCAGGACCCATCAGGTGGGTTCTACCTAGATGTCGACAACACCGAATAGCTGGTGTCCCAGCTACGACCTTATGCCCTGTGGCGGGCTGTAGATAGTCAGGCCATGTGCCTTTTTACCCTTTCATCTGTCTGTACCCAGATAGCTTTATGCTTCCGCTTGGTTTGTATGAATTTGCTTGTATGACTTGAGTGTCGGGTCATGTGACCCCTACCTGTAAGAACATATTGTGCAAGGCTCCTATGAGCCTCTTAAATAAAAGTTGTGTTGTTGTATGGTTATGTTGTGATGCCATAGTTGTATCAATGCATACCGGGCATGTCGTGCATACGTGTGACGTGCAACAGTATGTATGGGATCCGACACCTAGCCATGTGCATTTAGTAGTACACTTTATGGGGAATTGTCTCTTTGTGCTTCCGCTGAGCCTTGGTAGCTTGCTACTGCTCCGGACACATTGATTGACGGGCATGTATCCTTCTTAGCTGTTGTGTCTGTCCCTTTGGGGAAATGTCTCGCAGTGTAATGGAGTCCATGTAGCCTGCTACGACTCGTCTACGTGCAGTGATGACATTTATGTCCCACGACGTAATGGAGTCCTTATAGCTTGCTATGACTCATCTACACACGCTTGAGGCCGACACCTGCATTGCTGGGTTATGTATGCATGTTCCCTTATGGATGTGCCACTTGGGTTCTATGACTAGTCATGTCGGCCCGGGTTCTCTGTCGTTTGAATGCTAGTGACATATTCACATACGTGAGCCAAAAGACGCAAACGGTCCCGGCTAAGGTAAGGCTGCAGCCATGGAGTTACCGTGTGTGAGGCCGCAAAGTGATGTGATGTGTTACAGGCTGGATTCCTATGACTCAGGATTGGGGTCCCGACAGCGTTGGTATCAGAGCCTGACTGACTGTAGGATTACCAAGCCAAACCGGTCGAAGTTGAGTCTAAAAACACTATAGAAATGTAAGGGAATTGATTGTGGAAGGGAACATAAGGCTCTTTTTACTCCTCTTCCCGAGTCATTCTATTTTGAGTCACTCTCCTTTTTATACGGGGTTACTAGCTAGGCTTCTTATCTATTTCTTAGGATTAAGAGTTACTAAACATGGACTAGTAGCTAGCTTGTTTGCAAGTGAACTCCGGTACTCAAATATTGTTTGGTGTGACAATCAGTTGGATTAGAAACTTGAGTCTAGAAAGCTAAGTGGTTATGCTATCCAATCTTTTGCACTTGTCTCAAAATCTTTTTGAGCAATTACAGTCATTATGTTGTCCTATTTTTGCTACGATCTCTAATGCCTTCGCATTATTCTTGTTTCAGATGCCCCCTCGTCCTTCTCGTCAGGTGGTCCATTTGACTAGGTGCATTGATGTACCGGGTCACACGGCCATGTTGGTTAGAGTTATGATGGAGACTGGTTACCGTTGGTACCCAGAGTATACAGTGGAGGAGCAGTATCGAGATTTCAACTAGGGCCAGTACTTGTGTACTGTTAGGATATATCCATCATATCCTGGAGCTATAGAGCCCCTCCATTGGACATATGGGTTAGGTGTCACCATAGACATGGCAGTTCAAGAGGTCGCCTATACCATGTTGACTATTATGAGATGTCACCATGGACTGCTACAGAACACTGAGTTCTGCTATGTTCCTGCTACTCTAGGAGGAGAGGATGGTTATCTTAGTGCTGCCTATTATGATCATTCTCATGAGGACCCTAGGCTTCAGGTGACCGCTCAGTTGTTAGAGAACAGGGATCATGATGCACGTGCCCTTCGCATGGAGCTATATGCTACCCGTGCACGTCTTTGGACAGAACTGCCGCGGCCGCCCTCCTTGGCGAAGGTGATGCTCGAAGCTAAGCAGAATTAAAGGGAGATCAACAGGCTGTTGGAACGTATTGAGCAGAATATAACGCATCCTCCCCGCAATGACCGTAATGATGGTGTGTCCCTCAATGACTTTGTCAAGTTGTGCCCACCTAAGTTTCATCAGTCGGTCGACCCGCTCGATGCTGATGACTGGTTAACTAGCATGTCCCGCAAAATCCGAGCTGCTAATGTATCTGAGGCCAACAAGGTGACTTTTGCTGCATACTTTTTGGAAGGACCCGCCAACCTGTGGTGGGAAATTATGAAGCCATGCGTCCCGCGGGCCCCGCAGCAACCTGGGTAGATTTCAGTGAGGCATTTCTGTTGGGTAATCTTGCATGGGAAACAAAAAATTTCCAATGCACACGCAAGATCTATCCATGGTGATGAGCATCTACTAGAGGGAGAGTGGATCTACATACCCTTGTAGATTGCTAAGCAGGAAGCGTTAAGAAACGCGGTTGGTGTAGTCAAACGTCTTCGCGATCCAAATCGCCAAGCATCCCACAATCTCATCATGGCCCGTCCCGCGATTCAATCACGATCCGTACCGCGAACTCATCACGATCCGTCCCACAATCTCATCATGATCCGTCGCGCAATCTCGATCACGGTCCTTCCGATATAGCGCCGAACGGACGGCACCTCCGCATTCAGCACACGTACAGCTTGATGACGATCTCTGCCTTCTTGATCCAGCAAGAGGGAGCGGAGAGGTCGAAGAGTTCTCCGGCAGCGTGACGGCGCTGCGGTGATGGTGGTGGAGCGATTCTGGCAGGGCTTTGCCTAAGCACTGCAGAAAACCGATCTAGAGGAGAAACTATGCACTAGAGGAACGGGTAGCACGTGGCTTAAAATCTTGTGCCAAAACCCTAAAACCCTCTAGTATGTATAGGAGGAGAGGAGGAGGATGCTTGGCTCCCAAGGAGCCATCCCTTGGGTCGGCCGAACCAGGAGGGAGGAGTCCTCCTCCTCCACTCCTAGTAGGATTAGGACTCCTTCCTTATTTGGTCCTTTTTGCCTTTTTCCACCTTTTTTCCTTTTGGGCTTTTCTTCCCAGCCGCATGGGCCTTGTGTGGCACTTCCACCAGCCCACTAAGGGCTGGTATTCACCCTCCCACAACCCATGTAGCCTCTTGGGTCGAAATACCCCTCCCGATGGTCTCCCGATACACTGCCGGCACTCCCGATACACTACCGATGAGCCCGAAACTTTTCCGGCGACCAAAACAGGACTTCCTATATATCAATCTTTACAGAGGAAAGCTGACCATTCCAGAGCTCCTCATGACGTCCGAGATCTCTTCCGGGACTCCGAACAACCTTCGGTCACCACCATGCATAACTCTATACTACCGAAACGTCATCGAACCTTAAGTGTGCAGACCCTGCGGGTTCGAGAACTATGTAGACATGACCGACACACCTCTATGGTCAATAACCAATAGCGGGACCTGGATGCCCATATTGGTTCCTACATATTCTACAAAGATCTTTATTGGTCGAACCTCTATGTCAAGGATTCAATTAATCCCGTATGATGTTCCCTTTGTTCTTCGGTATGTTACTTGCCCGAGATTCGATCGTCGGTATCTCCATACCTAGTTCAACCTCGTTACCGGCAAGTCTCTTTACTCTTTCCGTAATACAAGATCCCGTGACTAACATTTAGTCACTTTGCTTTGCAAGGCTTATTGTGATGTTGTATTACCGAGTGGGCCCTAAGATACCTCTCCGTCACACGGAGTAACAAATCCCAGTCTTGATCCATGCCAACCCAACAGACACCCACGGAGATACCTGTAGAGCACCTTTATAGTCACCCAGTTATGTTGCGACAGTTTATACACACAAGGTGCTCCTCCGGTGTTAGTGAGTTGCCTGATCTCATGGTCATAGGAACATATACTTGACATGCAGAAAACAGTAGCAATAAATTAACATGATCATATGCTGCGTTTGTAGTTTGGGTCTTGTCGATCACATCATTCTCCTAACAATGTGATCCCGTTACCAAATGACATCTCATGTCCATGACTAGGAAACCCCAGCCATCTTTAATCAACGAGCTAGTCTATTAGAGGCATACTAGGGACATGGTGTTGTCTATGTATGCACACATGTATCTGAGTTTCCGATCAATACAATTATAGCATGGATAATAAAAGATTATCATGAACAAGGAAATATGATAATAACTAATTTATTATTGCCTCTAGGGCATATTTCCAACAGTCTCCCACTTGCACTAGAGTCAATAATCTAGTTCACATCACCATGTGATTCACATTGTTATGAATCTAACACCCAATGAGTTCCGGGGCTCAATCATGCTTTGCATGTGAGAGAGGTTTTATAGTCAACGGGCTTGCCACATTCAGAGCCGTGTGTACTTTGCAAATCTCTATGTCAAACTGTAAACACTGCTACCACACTCCACTTGGTACTCTTCCAAATGGCTGCTCCACTATACATATCTAGACTGCTACTACGAGTCATCCGGATTGGTGTTAAAGCTTGCATCGATGTAACTCTTTACGACGAACTCTTTATCACCTACATAATCGAGAAACATCTTCTTAGTCTCTTAGTTACTAAGGATAATCTTGACCGCAGTCCAGTGATCCACTCCTGGATCACTTTTGTACCCCTTGATGGACTCATGGCAAGGCACACATGTGCGGTACACGGCATGGCATAATATAGAGCCTATGGCTAAGGCACAGGGGACGACGTTCGTCCTTTCTCTTTCTTCTGTCGTTGTCGAGCTTTGAGTCTCACTCAACTTCACACCTTACAAATCAGGCAAGAACTCTTTCTCTGACTGATCCATTTTGAACTCTTTCAAAAACTTTGTCAAGGTATGTACTCATTGAAAAGTCTCATCAAGCATCTTGATCTATCTCTATAGATCTTGATGCTTAACAATTAGGTAGCTTTATCCAGGTGTTCCTTTGAAAAACTCTTTTCAAACAACCGTTTATGCTTTCCAGAAATTCTACATCATTTCCGATCAACAATATGTCAACCACATATGCTTACCAGAAACTCTATAGTGCTCCCACTCACTTTATTGTAAATACAAGTTTCTCATAAACTTTGTATAGACTCAAAAACTTTGATCACCTCATCAAAGTGTATATTCCAACTCCGAGATGCTTGCTTCAGTTCATAGAAGGATCACTGAAGCTTGCACACCTTTTAGCATCCTTAGGACTGACAAAACCTTCTGGTTGTATCTCATACAACCTTTCCTTAAGGAAGGAAATGATGTTTTGGCATCCATCTGCCAAATTTCATAATTGAAAAATGCAGCAACTGCTAACATAATTCCAATAGACTTTAGCATCGCTAAGAGTGAGAAAGTCTCATAGCAGTCAACTCCTTGAACTTGGTGGAAACTTCTTTGCGCCAAGTCGAGCTTTATAAATGGTGACATTCACCATCAGCGTCTGTTTTCATCTTAAAAGTCCATTTGTACTTAACGACCTGCCGTCCAACGAGCAAGTCCACCAAAGTCTATACTTGGTTTTCATACATGGATCCTTTCTCCGATTTCATGGCCTCTAACCATTTGTCGGAATCCAGGCCCATCATCGCTTCTCCACAGCTCGTAGGTTCATCATTGTCCAACAACATGACCTCCAAGACAGGGTTGTCATACCGCTCAGTAGCAGTACACATCCTTATCAACCTATGAGGTTCGATAGTAACTTGATCCGAAGCTTCATGATCATCATCGTTAACTTCCTCTTCAACTAAGGTAGGCTTCACAGAAAACAACTTCCTGTGTTGCGCTACTCTCTGGTTGAACAAAGGTTCAACAACCTCATCAATTTCTATCTTCCTCCCACTCAATTATTTCGAGAGAAACTTTTTCTCGGGAAAAGGACCCGTTTTAGCAACAAACACTTTATGCTTGGATCTGAGATAGAAGGTTCACCCAACTGTTCTTAGGGTATTCTATGAAGATGCATTTGTCCGCTTTGGGTTCGAGCTGATTAGGTGAAAACAATTTTTCCACACAAGTGTCGCAGCCCCAAACATTAAGAAATGACAGCTTAGGTTTCTATCAAACCATAATTCACACGGTGTCATTTCAACGGATTTAGATGGTGCCCCATTTAAAGTGAATGTAGTTGTCTCTAATGCATAACCCCAAAATTATAGTACCAAAACGATAAGAGACATCATAGTAAGCAACATTTCCAATAGAGCACGACTATGACGTTCGAACACACCATCACTCTATGGTGTTCCAGGTGGCGTGAGTTGTGAAACAACTTTCACATTGTCTAAAGTTGAATGCCAAACTCGTAACTCAGATATTCACATCCACGATCA
This sequence comes from Hordeum marinum, assembly GCA_022496015.1. Taxonomy (NCBI): domain Eukaryota; kingdom Viridiplantae; phylum Streptophyta; class Magnoliopsida; order Poales; family Poaceae; genus Hordeum; species Hordeum marinum. The sequence goes on from CM039674.1 coordinate 543,902,700, forward strand.
TATCGCAGACATTTTTATCGACTTGTCACGATGATCTTAATCTTCACTTTGAATTTGCTTGAACCTTTCAAACGATTCAGACTTGTGTTTCATTAAGTAAATATACACTATATCTACTCAAATCATCAGTGAAGGTAAGAAAATAACGATATCCACCGCACGCTACAAGACTCATTGGATTGCATACATGAACATGTATCATTTCCAATAAATCACTTGCCCGCTCCATCAAACCAAAAAACGGGGTCCTTAGTCATCTTTGACCAAGAGGCATGGTTCGCATGTCTCAACCGATTCGAAATCGAATTAGTCCAAAGATCCATCAGCATGGAGTTTCTTCATGCGATTTATACCAATATGACATTTAGCGGCAGTGCCATAAGTATGTGGTACTATCATTATTAACTTTGCATCTTTTGGCATCAATGTTATGAACATGTGTATTACTATGATCAAGATTCAACAAACCATTCTCACTGGGTGCATGACCATTGAAGGTATTATTCATGTAAACAGAAGAACCATTATTCTCTAACTTAAATGAATAACCGTGTTGCCATAAACACGATCTAATCACGTTCATGCTCAACGCAAAACACCAAATAACACTTATTTAGGTTTGTCACTAATCCCGAAGGTAGAGAGAGCGTGCGATGTTGATCACATCAACCTTGGAACCATTTCCAACACACATCGTCACCTCACCCTTGGCTAGTGCTCTGTTTATTCCGTAGCTTTCATTTCGAGTTCCTAACATTTAGCAACCGAACCGGTATCCAATACCCAGGTGCTACTAGGAGTACTAGCAAGGTACACATCAATAACACGTATATCAAATATACTTCTGTCGACGTTGCCAGACTTCTTATCTACCAAGTATCTAGGGTTGTTCCGCTTCAGATAGCGCTCTCCTCATAATCAAAGCACTTAGTCTCAGGTCTGGGTTCAACTTTGGGTCGCTTCACTGGAGCAGCAACTCACTTGCTATGCATGAAGTTTCCCTCCTTGCTCCTGCCCTTCTCGAAACTAGTGGTTTGACTAACCATCAACACTTGACGCTCCTTCTTGATTTCTGCCTTCGCGGTGTCAAACATCGCGAACAGCTCAGGGATCATTATTTCTATCCCTGGCATTTTATAGTTCATCACCAAGTTCTAGTAGCTTAGTGACAGTGACTTGGAGAACTATATCAATCACTATTTTATCTGGAAGATCAACTCCCACTCGATTCAAGCGATTTTAGCACCTAGAAAATCTGAGCACATGCTCAATGATTGAGCTATTCTCTTTCATCTTGCAGGCAAAGAATCTTGTTGGAGATCTCACATCTCGCAACACGGGCACGAGCCTGAGATCCTAATTTCAGCTCTTAGAACATCTCATATGTTCCGTGACATTCAAAACGTTTCGAAGCCTCAATTCTAAGCCATAATGCATGACGCACTAAACTATCAAGTAGTCATCAGAACGTGCCTGTCAGATGTTCACAACATCTATAGACAACGCTAGAGGGGTTGGCGCACCGAGCGGTGCATTAAGGACATAAGCCTTCTATGTAGCAATGAGGACAATCCTCAGATCACGGACCCAGTCTACAATATTGCTACCATTATCTTTCAACTCTATTTCTCTAGGAACATATAAAAATTCAAGGGAGCTACAACGTGAGCAAGTAATCTACAACATAATTTGTAAAGACACTACTGACTATGTTCAAGATAATGAGTTCAATTAATCATATTACTTAAGAACTCCCACTCAAATTGACACCCCTTCGATCATTCGAGTGAAACATGATCCAAATTCACCAACTCAAGTCCGATCATCACGTGAGTTGAGGTGGTTTCAATGGTGAATATCATCATGTTGATCATATATTCTATATGACTCATGTTCGACCTTTCGGTCTCTTGTGTTCCGAGGCCATGTCTGTACATGCTAGGCTCGTCAAGTTTAACCCGAGTGATCCGCATGTGCAACACTGGCTTGCACCCGTTGCATGTGAACGTAGAGTCTATCACACCCGATCATCACGTGGTGTCTCGACACGATGAACTTTCACAACGGTGCACACTCGGGGAGAACACAATTTATCTTGAAATTAAGTGAAGGATCACCTTATAATGCTACCGTCGTCCTAAGCAAAACAAGGTGCATAAAAGGAATAACATCACATGCAAATCATAAGTGACATGATATGGCCATGAACTTGTGCTTTTGATCTCCATCTTAAGAGCACCGGCATGATCTCCATCGTCACCGGCACGACACCATGATCTCCATCATCTTGATCTCCATCAATGTGTCGCCATCGGGGTTGTCGCGCCCACCATGCTTCTACTACTATTGCTACCGTTTAGCAATAAAGTAAAGCATTACATAGAGCTTAATGATTGACATGCAGGTCATACAATAATTAAAGACAACCCTATGGCTCCTACCGGTTGCCGTACTCATCGACATGCAAGTCGTGATATTCTATACAACACATGATCATATCATACATCACATATATCACATCATGTAATTGGCCATATCACATCACAACATACCCTGCAAAAACAAGTTAGATGTCCTCTAATTGTTGTTGCATGTTTTACGTGGCTGCTACGGGTATCTAGCAAGAACAATTCTCACCTACGCATAAACCACAACGGTGATACATTAGTTGCTTTTCAACCTTCTCAAGGACCGCCTTTGTCAAATCCGATCCAACTAAAGTAGGAGAAACAGACACCCGCCAACCATCTTTGTGCAACGAAGTTACATGTCAGTCGGTGGAACCGGTCTCTCGTAAGCGTACGAGTAAGGTTGGTCCGGGACGCTTCATCCCACAATACCGCTGAACCAAAACACGACCAAGGGAGGAAGCAATCTAAGCATCAACGCCCAAAAACTCTTTGTGTTCTACTCGAGATCTCATCTACACATAGACCTAGCTCATGATGCCACTATTGGGGAACATTGCATGGGAAACAAAAAAATTCCTATGCACACGCAAGATCTATCCATGGTGATGAGCATCTACGAGAGGAAGAGTGGATCTACATACCCTTGTAGATCGCTAAGCGGGAAGCGTCAAGAAACGCGGTTGGTGTAGTCGAACTTCTTCGCGATCCAAATTGCCGAGCATCCCGCGATCTCATCACAATACGTCCCGCGATCCAATCACGATCAGTCCCACGAACTAATCACGATCCGTCCCGTGATCTCATCATGATCCGTCCCGCGATCTCGATCACGGTCCTTGCGATCTAGCACCGAACAGACGACACCTCCGCGTTCAGCACACGTACAGCTTGATGACGATCTCCACCTTCTTGATCCAGCAAGAGGGAGCGGAGAGGTATAAGAGTTCTCCGGCAGCGTGACGGCGCTGCGGCGATGGTGGTGGAGCTATTCCGACAGGGCTTTGCCTAAGCACTGTAGAAAACCGATCTAGAGGAGAAACTATGCACTAGAGGAACGGGTAGCACGTGGCTTAAAATCTTGTGCCAAAACCCTAAAACCCTCTAGTATATATAGGAGGAGAGGAGGAGGAGGCTTGGATCCCAAGGAGCCAGTCCTTGGGTCGGCCGAACCAGGAGGGAGGTGTCCTCCTCCTCCACTCCTAGTAGGATTAGGACTCCTTCCTTATTTACTCCTTTTTGCCTTTTTCCACCTTTTTCCTTTGGGCTTTTCTTCCCAGCCACATGGGCCTTGTGTGGGACTTCCACCAGCCCACTAAGGGCTGGTATTAAACCTCCCACAGCCCATGTAGCCTCTTGGGTCAAAATACCCCTCCCGATAGTCCCCCGGTACACTACTGGCACTCCGGTACACTACCGATGAGCCCGAAACTTTTCCGGCGACCAAAACAGGACTTCCTATATATCAATATTTACCTCCAGACCATTCCGGATCTCCTCGTGACGTCCAGGATCTCATCCGGGACTCCGAACAACCTTCGGTCACCACCATGCATAACTCTATACTACCGAAACGTCACTGAACCTTAAGTGTGCAGACCCTGCGGGTTCGAGAACTATGTAGACATGACCGACACACCTCTACGGTCAATAACCAATAGCGGGACCTGGATGCCGATATTAGTTCCTACATATTCTACGAAGATCTTTATCGGTCGAACCTCTATGTCAAGGATTCAGTTAATCCCGTATGATGTTCCCTTTGTTCTTCGGTGTGTTACTTGCCCAAGATTCGATCGTCGGTATCTCCATGCCTAGTTCAACATCATTACCGGCAAGTCTCTTTACTCGTTCCGTAATACAAGATCCCGTGACTAACACTTAGTCACTTTGCTTTGCAAGGCTTATTGTGATGTTGTATTACCGAGTGGGCCCTGAGATACCTCTCCGTCACACGGAGTAACAAATCCTAGTCTTGATCCATACCAACCCAATAAACACCCTCGTAGATACCTGTAGAGCACCTTTATAGTCACCCAGTTACGTTGCGAAGTTTGATACACACAAGGTACTCCTCGGTTGTCAGTGAGTTGCATGATCTCATGGTCATAGGAACATATACTTGACATGCAGAAAACAGTAGCAATAAACTAACACGATCATATGCTATGTTTGTAGTTTCGGTCTTGTCCATCACATCATTCTCCTAATGATGTGATCCCGTTACCAAATGACATCTCATGTCCATGACTAGGAAACCACAACCATCTTTGATCAACGAGCTAGTCTATTAGAGGCATACTAGGGACATGGTGTTGGCTATGTATCCACACATGTATCTGAGTTTCCGATCAATACAATTATAGCACGGATAATAAATGATTATCATGAACAAGGAAATATGATAATAACTAATTTATTATTGCCTCTAGGGCATATTTCCAACAGTTTCATAACCATCACATCCCGGAAGGGCTGATGGATCCAGCCTGCTACGACTCGTCTACGTGCAGTGATGACATTTAGGTCCCACGACGTAATGGAGTCATTGTAACTTGCTATGACTCGTCTATACACGCTTGAAGCCGACACCTGCATTGCTGGGGTATGTATGCATGTTCCCGTACGGATGTGCGACTTGGGTTCTATGACTAGTCATGTCGGCCCGGGTTCTCTGTCGGTTCAATGCTAGCGACATATTCACATATGTGAACCAAAAGACGCAAACAGTCCCGGCTAAGGTAAGGCTGCAGCCATGGAGTTACCGTGCGTGAGGCCGCAAAGTGATGTGATGTGTTACAGGCTGGATTCCCATGACTTAGGATCGGGGTCTCGACATAATAATAAAGCACGGACTGTTTTTGGTCGTCCGTCATCCAAATTATACTCGAAGTTGGCAACAATAACCCATCAATATCACCCGTAAGTGATAAAAATGTTTCACACATGGTAATTATAATCGAAGTTGGCAAAAAAAGTTCTGAAAATCAAACAAAACGAAAATGTGTTATAAAATATTTAATAAATCATAAGATGTTTTCGGATTCACAAGAAGTTCGTGATTTAAAAAAAAACAATGTTGGCTTATTTGAAAAATGTTTGCAACATTGAAAACTAATGTCAGAAAATAAAGTGTTCATGCTTTTTTAAACAGTTGATGTATTAAAACATGTTAATGAAATTGAATTAAATTTCATCCATTCAAAAAATGTACATCAATGTAAAAATAAACTGTTCGTGGCTTAAATTAGTTTATTCATTAAAAAATGAGCATGTACTTAAAAAATGTTTGCGAAATTTGATAAATGTTGGTTAAATCAGAAGTATGTTTGTGAATTTCCTAAATTATTCCAACAATTTACAAAAAAAAATCATCGATTATACAAATGTTCGTCGATTCAAGAAAAGTGTCTTTTTTTACAATTTTAAAAAATTGTTTGCTAATTTTATTAAATGTTCGTGAATCCTAAAATATTCTTGATTGTAGAAAATGGTCAAGAAGTCATAAGTGTTCATGAATCTGAAAAATGTTCACGATTTTAAATATGTGCACGAGTTTAAAAACATGTTCATGATTTCACGAAATTGAAAGTGATAGTGAATCGCGGTGATGCAGCAATTTGTTCATGGCCATTGGATATTATGATTTTTTTCTCCCGTTGCAACGCATGGGCCCTTTTGATAGTGTATATCCAATGACCAAATAGCTTTAGTCACCGGCCCGAACCGCTCTTGCCGACAGCGAGGATGTCTGTGTCTGATGGGAAGGTGTCTTCGGCGACTACAGGCATGATTATGATATATTAGTTATATATCCGATATTCACTTTCCCAAATGGAAGCATATGCTCATAGCCTCATACCATGGAATAAACATTTCAAAATATCAAAACTTTCGGTTGCGCACGCCATGTTTTATGAAGAATCGCATTTTCGATGGCTTGCTTAAAAAAGACAAAGAAATGTCTCGTGAAAAGCCATTTTAAACACTGAATTTCGTGTTTTTCACATGCGACACAAAAAATCTATTTTTTTTGCAAAGCGGCTTTCTAAGTAAATAAAATGTTGAGATGTACGTGCAAAACATTTTGTCAGAAGTTTCTGACATTTCAAAATACGCTTAATATACATTTAGAAACATAGGAGCTTATGCTGCTAGGTGCCAAAACGCCCTTCTTATTATATATTTCTACGTAAAAAAACTGTAACAGTGAACATCTAGTTACTAAAAATGTTACACTGTAATGAGAGAATAAGGGATATTTGGGGAATGACACTGGAAGACTGGTACTCGCCCAATTGCTCATGAAAACGTATGTGACTATGGACAAAAACGAGGCGTCCATTTGATTTTCACCGCTGGAGATGCCCTTACTGTTGAAGATCAGTTTAGTGCTTGACTCCAAATACTTATCCAAATGTATAGGAAGAAAATGTTTTGACATAAAAAAAACTTTGATCGATTCGATAAATTACCATTCAACATGAATGTTTAACTATATCAAAACCGATCGAACAAGGCAAAAAGACTTGAACATACGAAATTTGGATGGGCACGCAAAACATCTATGTCTCACAATGTATACCTACTAATAAGGCGTATTTTTGCCCGTCCGTCATACGTTTTAGAAAAAAGAAAACTTAATTTTTTCTTTAAATAACCATCAGTCCCACATTAAGTATATTTTTCTGTTGGGTTTCAGCCCAACTGCGGTAGCGGCTATCTTGTGCTCCGAGGCATGGGTTACTATTCCGCGTATGCCGAATTCGTTTTATTTTTGGCCATTTAGGTCCCTGACCTTTTGTTATTTACAAAACATATGTTAAATATGATCACGCTATAACTTTGCAACTGTAGCCGGGATTAAAATAATTTGCATATGTAATTTGATAAAAAAATGAGTAGTTTTCAACCGTACTATTATTTGTTCCTGTTAACAATTTTAAGATTCTAAACATGATCATGCTAAAACTTTGCAATCTAACTTGGATTAAAGTAATTTGATCAGAAAATGTGTAGTTTTCAACCGTGTTGTTACTTGTTCCTGCTAACCACTTTAAGATTCTATTTAGTGCATAACCTTAATTAATGTAATTAATTGCAATAGTGTATTTTCAAAAATGCTAAAACACAATATAAATTTCTATATAACCTTTATATAAATATAACGTGTGTTAGAAGGGCCTATATGGATTGGAGGGAGTATGAATGATCGGTTTCAACTGGCATATAATAGTAATAAAAAAAGAGAATAAAGGGCGTGAGGATAAAAAAGAATGGGAGATTCAAAAAAATGAACAAGAGAATAACAAAAATAAATTGGCATATAATAGTAATAAAAATAGAGAATAAAGGGTGTGAGGATAAAAAAGAATGCAATGCAAAAATAAAAATAATTAATACCGAAGGACACGAAAAGGGCACGCAATATATACGTTATTATGCAATGTGTGATAGTTATGTGCAACAGAAATAACACAATCAGAAAGCTGAGAGGCATTTGAGAACGTCGAGTTGCATGGAACGAACTAGTGTCATTTCGCTCAGAGTAGACATTTTTTTATTAATTTTTTGGCATATGCATATGTAGAGATGACCTAACAAAATATTTAATAGAATCATTTTATTAAGACCTTTTCCACCACTTGGTGTAAATTTGAACATTGGTTCAACTTACAAATGTTACAACACCAGAGATTGTCACCCCAAAACAGAGGAAAATTGATGGTACGTACAACACACGAAGAGAATAAATGATAGCACAACGCAAGTGCTTACTTATATGTTCATACAAATACATGATGAAGCATCCAATTCTTATGTACATGATTGGCCTCGACAGTCACCGAATAAACAACGAAAAAACCAGCATTGAACATACAAAAGATATTTGACAAATTTTACAGCGAATTACGCAAGTAACTCAATAGCTGTATTAAATATGTAAATGATACATCTAATTTCTTAAACATAGCATATTTGCTAACTTATTAACACATCATCATGTGAATGCCCATACCCGCACAAAAAAATCAGGCACCAAAACTACTGTGTTGCTGGTGGTGATGGGCAATTAATCTTTCATGGACAATTTGTGAAGCATTCTCCGAGATCTTCCCAGCATAGCTTATCTGTTTTACAACAGTATTGCAGGTTTCCGACTTGGTTCTTGTCCTTATAACAAGGGGGTCGAACTACGTGGCTTACTTCACTCATCATATTGCTCCTCTTTGCCTTTATGCTATCACCTAACATGCATAAAAGAATACAAGTGTAGTTATGGTCTTGGCATATAAATAAAAGGAGCATATAACATATGTACACACGAGATGGCATAAAACATCAAGTCAACAATTTATTGTCCAATAAATAATGGTTATTTGTTAATTACCATGTGCGCATCCAAGAGAGGCAAAACACACCAAAACAAAGTAGTAGAAGTCCTTGAACACTTCTCCTCATGTACTGTGCCATTGCGAAACTGGTGTATTATGTGATATCCTTATAAGTGGAACTGATGAGTGTACAACGAATGCTTGCTTAATGGTTCATATTTATAGGAAAAGATTTTTGGCACTGGCACGCCATATTGTAGAAAATATTAATATTTTATCTTAGGTATTGTATAAATTTCTAATTTTATTTCTCTAAAGATGAATGGTTGGTACCTCACCTTACAAGATTGATGCTTATCGTAATTTGTAAGTTTAGTCCCTGTTCCAAATATTGATCGCCTACATATATGTCTAGTTTAATAATAGCCAAAAATGGGGCTGGAAAACATTATGTTTAATGATTGGCTAGTGAATTAATACATGCAAATATCTAAATCATTCCCTATTATATTTCATCTGGTGTACCATTTTTTTCTCTTCGATAAGTGATTATTTAAAATTTAAAATTTTCTAAGATTTGTTCGTTAACTTCGTTACCCTGGCCTTCTCAGGCATTTATTCTGACATCGTAGCCAATTCCAACAATATGTGGGCCTCTATGAGTGTATTGGTAATGTACAACCACAAAATTTTGTTGAACTCAATGATCTAGCATATTCCTGGTGGCGGACTTTAGGGTGAGCTTCCAGTATTACCATACCATATGTTTTTGACAAGGGTCAATGTAGTGGTCGAATTTCCTATGTTGGACAATACAAATGAATGACATACAATACCACCAGCTTGATGCTTTGATTCTGTTGATGGCTTTTCTTACGTTGTACTGTACAAATGAATGCACATCATAACATTGCCTTAGTACCATGCATCATCCCATTGAAGTGTTTTGATTGTCCATGCAAATAATGAGAAGTAGGTTGTTGATGCCTACCGGCTATTTGTATGACCCTGTCAAAGTGACAATTTTTCTTGTTTTAAGAAAACCAAACCTTATTTTTTTCTCTTGGGCGGCTAACTTGCTCTATTATCAATTTTTGGCCCACATGTACTTGTTTGTGTTTCAACTCTAACAAAAATTGTTCCAAAATATTTTAAAACTAGATAGAAAAGAAAGAAATAAAACTATTTGGGAGGCTTTACATCTTATTGCAAAAGTTCAAAAATTCAAATTTAATTGAGGAAGAATATTAGAGAGGGAAAAGAGAGATCTTCCGCTCCGCTGCCGCAACTCTCTGTATCGCCGAAAAAACAATCTGGACAGATTCCAGTACCCTACCAGAGAGGGAAAACCATCATGGGTGGCCATCTTCATCGTCCCTATTGTCTCCATGATGAGAAGGGAGTAGTTCACCCTTGGGGTTGAGGGTATGTACCAATAGCTATGTGTTCAATCTCTCTCTCTCTCTCTCTCTCTCGTGTTCTTGAGATGACACGATCTTGATGTATCATGGGCTTGTTAATACAGTCGGATCATATGATGTATTTCCCTTACCATCTAGTTGTGATGAATTGAGTCTTTCACTTTAAGACCTCGTTAAGTTGGATTGAGCATATTGGTATGACAACACTTGATGTACGTCTTGCGTGGGATACCCTTAGTGACATTGGGGTATTCTATTGATTCACTTCATATATGTTGAGGCATCAACTTGCGGATTCCGGTGACCTTGGGGAACTATGCATAGGGGTTGATTGCACGTTTTCATACCATGTTCTCCGATAGAAATCTTGGGGTGCTCCTTGCAAGTTCTTTGTGTTGGATTGACTATGATAGCTCTAAAATTGTTTGATGCATGTCGCATAATTTAGCCATGGATACTTGAGGTGACATTGGAGTATCTAGGTGACATTAGGGTCAAAATTATATGTATCATTGGTGTTATTCTAGTACGCACTCTAGGGTTGTTTGTGGCAATTATTGGAATAGCTCAAAAGATCAATCGGAAAAGATAACTTGATCTTATCTTAGTACTAACTCTTGAATAGATCGATCGAAAAGAATAACTTTGAGGTGGTCCTACCACCTACACCAATTTCATATTATTGTTCTCTGCTAGATAGGACCTTTGGAGTGATTCTTTGTTGCACTTTAAGGGATGATCATATGATTCAACTATGTTAGCACTCCTGAGAGATTGCATTAGTGAAAGTATGTACCCTAGTCCTTATTTCCAAGCATTAATACAACATTTTGCTTGTTGTTTTCCACTTGGTACCTTGATGTTTTTGTATTTTCAGATTTAAAAAATCCATATCTACCATCCATATTGCCCTTGTATCACCATCTCTTCGCCGAACTAGTGCACCTATACAATTTACCATTGTATTGGGTGCGTTGGGGACACAAGAGATTTCTTGTATTTGATTGCAGGGTTGCTTGAGAGAGACCATCTTCATCCTACACCTCCCACGGATTGATATACTTAGGTCATCCACTTGAGGGAAAATTGCTACTGTCCTACAAAGCTCCGTGCTTGGACGCCCAACACGAGTCTACAAGAATAAAGTTGTGTAGACATCAAGCTATTTTCTGGCGTCGTTAACGGGGAGGTGAGTGATTCAAGGTATATATTTAGTTCTTGTAATCAAATCTTTTAGTTTCTTGTTTTTCACTAGTTTGGTTTTATAAATGAAAACTACAAAAATATGGAGTTTTGGTTGCATCAATTGCTTCGTATTTTTAATGTCTTCCGTGAAAATGATGGAAAGGAAAATTGTGCTCAATTGGTAGAGGAAGAATTTATGAAAATACATAATGATAATTCCTTGAAAGATGAGCATGATAGCAATATTGTTAGTATGAATTCTCTGAATATCCATGATGCTAATAATATGCAAATCTACAAGCTTGGGGATACTATGTTTGAAGAAGGTGATATTTTTAGTGCCCCAAGTTTTGATGAGCAAAACTATTATGATGATAGCATGCTACCTATCTATGATGATTATTGTTATGACATGTATTCTATAAAGAGTAATGGAAACCATGAAACTTTTTATCATGAATTTAATATTCAAATTGGTTTTGTCTATCAAGTACCTCATGATAGTTATTTGGTTGAGTTTGCTCCCACTATTATGAATGAGAAGAAGTTTGCTTATGTGGAGAGTGATAAATATTATATGCTTGTAAATCATGAAAAGAATGTTGTATGTGATAGTTATATTGTTGAATTCCTTCATGATGCTACTGAAAACTATTATGAGGGAGGAACTGATGCTTGTAGAAATTGCATAATATCAAATTTCCTCTCTATGTGTTCAAATTTTTGAAGATATGCTTGTTTTGTCTTCCTATGCTAGTTGATTCTGGCTCCCATAAATTGTTTGCTCACAAAATCCCTTTTCATAGGAAGTGGGTTATACTTAAATGTGCCTGTCGTGTGATTCATGATGCTCTCTTGCATGTTTCAACTATTATTCCCATACGAGCATCATTGATATCATCATGCCTAGCTGAAAGGCATTAAACAAAAGCGCTTGTTGGGAGACAACCCAACACTTTTACTTTCTGTTTTTGTGTGTTTACATGATTAAGCTACTGTAGTAATCATGTTTTATGCCTTTTATTTCAATAAGGTGCCAAGTGAAGCCTTTGGGATAGTGTGGATACTTGCCTGTTTGATTCTGTGCAGAAACAGAAAGTTTTGCGTCCAGTATATGAATTATCTGATTTTATTGGAGAGTCTAGAAATTATGAATTTTTACACAACATTTATAGTCTATGCGACTCCTAATTTTTCTGAATTTTTAGAATCAGGGAAGTATGGTGATCATTCAGATCTTTACAGACTCTTTTGTTTTTGACAGATTCTATTTTGCATGCATAGTTTGCTTATTTCAAGTGTTTCCATAGCTTATATTTGGTGACATAAATTGTGGGAATGATGTAATAAATTAGGTATTATGTGATAAAAATTATAAATCTTGTCTTGAGAGTACCTAAGTGAATGATCTATATTTACTATACTAACCCATATCACGAAATTCCGTTACATTTTGTGTGATTGAAGTTTTCAAGTTTTGGGTGAGATACCGATATGAGGTGAATAAGGAGCAGAAAGTAACTAAGCTTGATGATTCCCAAGACACCCCTAAGGTAATATCCAAGGAATACTCAAGCGTCTAAGCTTGGGGATACCCTGGAAGGCATCCCCTCTTTCGTCTCCAACAATATCGGTACATCTTACTTGGAGCTATATTTTTATTCGTCACATGATATGTGTTTTGCTTGGAGCGTCATTATTATTATTTCTTTCTTTTACATTTTATTTATAATCTTGTTTTTCAATAAAAAGTTCCAAGAATTGCATTAGGATGTTTACACTGCATGTTTTGATATGGGTCGTGTAAAAAAAGGAACTTTTGCTATAGTGTTTGAATTTTCATACTTTACTAGAATGTGGAAAGTTTCTAAACTTTTTAAACAATGTTTTCATATAAATTCTTTAGCACTTCGTAAATGTTTATAATTTTTTGTTTTACAGAAGTACACTGTTTTCATAAATTTCTACAGATTGTTCTGTTTGGACAGATTGCTGTCATAGTTTTGTTATCTAGTTATCCTAGAGTTTTCATGGATTATATCATTAGATATAAATTGTGGAAATTATATTATACATTACCTAATGTTTTAAATTATTATCCAACTTGTCTTGGCAGTACATGAAGTGTTGATTTATTCTTATGAGTACTAACCTATCTCACGAGTTCTTTTCAAGTTTTGTGTGGATGAAGTTTTTGAGATTTAGGTGAAATCGGGATATGAAAGCATTGAACGAGATACAAAAGATCAATCTTAGGGATTCCCAAGGCACTCCAAGTAAATATTTTAAGAATAATAAATCATATAAGCTTGGGGATGCTATGCATCCCACCTCTCTTCATCAACAACTATTGGTTAGCTTATGTTGAGCCTAAATTTTTCTTTGTCCACATGATATGTGCTATTCTTGGAGTGATATTTTTATTTTTATTGTTGTTCAAATAAAATACTCAGTTCTGAAAATCTTTATTGAGAGAGAGTCCTCACATAGCTACTTAATTATTTGACTACTCATTGATCTTCACTTAGATCTTTTGAGAGTAGTTTGGTGTTTACTCTCGTGCTTCACTTATATCCTAAGAGTAAAACATTAAATGAATTGAATATCATGAATGTGAAATTATATATTTTATTAATATGCTTATCCCATGGGGAATAGTGACATTACATACTAGGAGTATAAGCGGTAAAATTTCTTGGAAGTTAGCAAACATAACATTAGTCATTTAAACGATTCATGAAAGAACATTGAAGGAAGAGAGGTTTCACATATAGATATACTATCTTGGACATCTTCTATGATTGTGAGCCCCATTAATTATTTTCAAACTTGATCAAGTAGTTAAAGTTGGACAAGGAAGACAACTTAATGGTTATGATTGTTTATATTCACATAGCAGTTATATTGTCATGGATCCTCTAACATGTGGTGCTTGTTTAGAACCTTTTGCTAGCCAAAACTTCGTACTAAGTAGAGATACTACTTGTGCATCCAAATACTTGAACCAAGTTTCTTTGCCATGAGAGTCCACCATATCTACCTATGGATTGAATAAGATCCTTCAAGTAAGTTGTCATCGGTGCAAAAAAAGCAATAAAAATTGCTCCTAAATATGTATGATCTTTTATTGGAAGGGAAAATAAGCTTTGTACGAACTTGAGATGGTGAAGAAATAAAAGCGACGGACTGCATAATAAAGGTTGCCATCATAAGGGGCAATATAAAGTGACGTTCCTTTTCATTGAGAAATTACATATCCAAAAATGAAAAGCGCATGACTGCCTCTGCTTCCCTCTGTGAAGGGCCTATCTTTTACTTTTCATGTCAAGTCAACTTCTTATTACATCTATTATTTCCTTAGTTGGCAAGCATCATGTGGTTGGGAAAGATCAAGACACATATATCCAATTGAATATAGAGGATCATGATTCATTATTTGTTGACATTATCCCCGAGATAAATGAGTTGGGAGGCAAAAATTTAAGCCCCTATCTTCCTTGTTATTGACTGAAACTGCTTGTTTTAAAAATATGCTTTGAGTGTCAACAATCATGGAAGACTAAATGATAGTTGAGTATGTGGAATTTGCTGAACCAAAGCTCTCTCATAGACCCTTCCTAAAAATAAGACGAATTGCAATTGTTTGATGACTGAAAACATAGTTTGCTATTTTTCAAGAAAGTTTATGGTCTATACTTTTAACATGTGAATAACTTGCTACTTGATCATGAGAAGCTTTATGAGAAATACTTGCTGGTTATGATGCTAGAAAAATGGCTGAAATTATCCTTGATCAATATTATACATCATGCTAGCATTCACACTTCATGAATTATTTCTTTTATCATTTACCTACTTGAGGACGAGCAAGAATTAAGCTTGGGGATGCGGATACGTCTCCAACGTATCTATAATTTACGAAATATGCATACCATATTCACCTATATTTACAATACTTTTATATGGTTTTGATGCACTTTATATGATTTATTTAGAACTAACCCGGACTGATGTTGTTTTCAGCAAAATTACCATGGTGTTGTTTTGTGCAAAAAATGAAAGTTCTCGGAATCGCCCGAAACTTTTTTATGATTTTTTGGAGGAAATAAGAAATACTAGAGCGAAGAACCATTGGAGGGGGTGTGCCAGGAGGCCACCAAACATCTGTCCGAGCCCCACCCCCTAGGGCGCGGCCAGATAGCTTATGCGGCCCATGTAGCTCCATTGTGCGTGATTCCAATGCTGAAAAATCCTATAAATCCCAGAAATTCCAGAAATAAAGAGAGACCTTCCGCTCCACTGCCGCAACTCTCTGTATCGCCGAAAAAGCAATCTGGACAGATTCCAGTACCCTACCAGAGAGGGAAAACCATCACGGGTGGCTATCTTCATCATCCCTATTGTCTCCATGATGAGGAGGGAGTAGTTCACCCTTGGGGTTGAGGGTATGTACCAATAGCTATGTGTTCAATCTCTCTCTCTCTCTCGTGTTCTTGAGATGGCACGATCTTGATGTATCACGGGCTTGTTAATATAGTCGGATCATATGATGTATTTCGCTTACCATCTAGTTGTGATGAATTGAGTATTTCACTTTAAGATCTTGTTATGTTGGATTGAGCATATTGGTATGACAGCACTTGATGTATGCCTTGCGTGGGATACCCGTAGTGACATTGGGGTATTCCATTGATGCACTTGATATATGTTGAGGCATCAACTTGCGGATTTCGGTGACCTTGGGGATCTATGCATAGGGGTTGATTGCACGTTTGCATAACATGTTCTCCAATAGAAATCTTGGGGTGCTCCTTGCAAGTTCTTTGTGTTGGATTGAATGTGATAGCTCTGAAATTGTTTGATGCATGTCGCATAATTTACCCACGGATACTTGAGGTGACATTGGAGTATCTAGGTGACATTAGAGTCAATTGATATATATTATTGGTGTTATTCTAGTACGAACTCGAGGGTTGTTTGTGGCAATTATAGGAATAGCTCAAAAGTTCGAACGGAAAAGATAACTTGATGTTATCTTAGTACAAACTCTTGAATAGATCGATCGGATAGAATAACTTTGAGGTGGTTCTACCACCTACACCAATTTCATCTTATTGTTCTCCGCGAGATAGGAACTTTGGAGTGATTCTTTGTTGCACGTTAAGGTATGATCATATGATTCAACTATGTTAGCATTCTTGAGAGATTGCATTAGTGAAAGTATGTACCCTAGTCCTTATTTCCAAGCATTAATACAATGTTTTGCTCGTTGTTTTCCACTTGTTACCTTGATGTTTTTATATTTTCAGAGTACAAAAATCCATATCTACCATCCATATTGCACTTGTATCACCATCTCTTCGTCGAACTAGTGCACCTATACAATTTACCATTGTATTGGGTGTGTTGGGGACACAAGATATTTCTTGTATTTGATTGTAAGGTTGCTTGAGAGAGACCATCTTCATCCTACACCTCCCACGAATTTTAAACCTTAGGTCATTCACTTGAGGGAAAATTGCTACTGTCCTACAAAAGTCTGCGCTTGGAGGCCCAACACGAGTCTAAAAGAATATAGTTGTGTAGTAGACATCAACCCCCTATTCCTTATGAACTGGTATAAATGAAAGGAGCTACACTCACAAAGGGCACATTACAATCTCATGGCAGTTATATGTACGATGTACATACTCCAATGCAATAAACACAAACCTATTGTGTTACCACCTGTCACAACCCTTCGTCGGCCTTTAAAGAACTTCTAAGTAGACTGAGTTCGATTCTTCTCATAAATCTCAGCAACTGATTGCAACCATGTCGACTTGCTGTCCACTAGCAATCAATATGAAACATAATAGTCCTTTCCGTGTGGCGAGGCTAATCTGGTACTACTTGAGCATACCATGTGATAAGTGTGATGGTCGTTTTGTTCATATTGATCATGGCCTTAATAACCAGCTGGCAATAACATGATACAAAAACCATCTCCAGAAGCCAATTCATCAAAAAAAATTGTGAAATCTTTGCATTCTGCAAAAGTTATCGTGTGAGAGTATCATATATAGTAAAAACAAAAATAACTACAAAGTGGGACCTTGGTTATGATGATCATAAAAATAGAATTATACAACTAGAAAATGGTTAGCTATCAACAATCCATAAATAAACAGTGTACTATCTGTAATTCAAATAAATAAATGAAAGTCAAATTCAGAAACGACACTACTAAAAGAAGATACTACGACTTCGAAGCACATAGACGCTTACTATTTCTGTGAACTTTCAATTGCTGAAAAATATAAAATACCATGACAATCACAAGTGTAAGAAGTCAAGAACTAAGAATCTTGCTCCCTATTGGAAAGCGGATAGGTGTAAGAGGAACCGAGAGTCACACTGAACATTCTGCAACACGAGCGGAAGACAGATCCGGTGGAGGTTCTCCATCGCTATCATGAGCAGGAAGTGAGGATGTACGAGAGGGCAAACGATGCTAGGGTTTGGAGGAAGCAAGGCGGGGGTAGCCTATGCATGTTTGTTTGGTAAACCCTGATCTTCCACGCATTTGTGTTTGTAGCTCCGCATTAACGTTAGGAAAAATGAACAATTAGATAAGTTAGGTTGGTTCAACAAACACTTAGATAGGTAGGTGATTTATATTTTATGTCCATTTAGGAAAAGAAAAGAGAGGTCTGCCCAAGCAGCAAAAAAATAAAAAAATAAAGAGGAAGCTTACCATGTAGAGATATATATATAGAGAGAGAGAGAAATAGAGAGAGAGGAACTGTGGAACAAAGGATTTAAACTGATCAGTAGTTCAGTGTATCTTGGTAGACCATGCGCTCCTCGACGAGCATTTCATCCTCCGTTCATTACCATAATTTCCTCTTGCGTCACAAACAACAATTAAATTTGGAATACAAATATTTACATTTATATTGACTCACAAGGTAAAATTTGACATAAGAAAACTAAACTATAGGTCATAATACCATAAAAATATATTTTACGTATATTTTACTGTGTTTTTATGTTTGTAATTTCACGTGATATATAATATTTTTTATGGTGACTATATATTTTCTTACGTCTCATTTTACGTAGAAAATAAGGCAAAATTTATGAAATATAAAATTATGGTGAATTAATGTTAAAATAGAGGGAGGTGAGAATAACTATTCCTCATCTCTTTTGAATACTAGGATGCATGTAAAACCAACCATGTAATGCTACAAAATTACTTATTGATACCACTCCGCATGTGTGAGTAGCTATCCTACAATAAAACTATAAAATTACTTATTTGCATTTGCTAGACCTAAAGGATAGACAAACCGCCTCAATTTTGTGAATCGCTAACCTGGATGGAAAGAAGAAATCTCAAAAATTCCAGTACATAAATGAAATTAGATAAAAAAAAGCATCAAACTTGAATGGCAATTGAACCTTGACAATAACACTGTAGATTCAGGATGACAATGGTGGGCACTATCATCTAGCAGCAACACCATGTCGTCCTTCATATTTCTTTGATTCTCTGGCATTTGATTTGAGGCTGAATAGCTGATCAATTCATCGAGTCTACTTCCAGACGGGGGTTATGATCAGGGGTGATGGGTATTTTGGATTAAAACCTTGAGGTTGGCACGCAGACGATCAAGTTGGTTAGGTGTTTGATGTTCAATTTATAAACATACGGCTTTGGGGGGAATCGATTCCATAGCCTCCTCTTTTCTCCTGCGCCATGTCCTCATGCCCTAGTTCATGTTGACGCTTTCGTTATTGATTTGGCCAATCGGGCCTCACATTTTCAGTCGGTGGGCCTAGAGCACCACACCTTGGAGGTGAAACCTGACATTGCCGGACCAGCGAACGAGGAAGACGAGCACGAGAGAGACGAGTGGTTTTACGCTGCCGGAACAATCACAGCCTTTCCGTTTTTTGATTCACCTAACTTATGCAATTACAGACTAGGACCAACTAACTCTCCTGAGGTATCGCCATGACCCGCATCAGTCATGCCATCCCACGGCCCACGTCACATAGCGTCATCAACACCCGGGAGACAAATAAGGGAGGAAGGTACATGCATGGCACACTACCTCCACAAACTAAATGCATGGGCGTATCACATCTGACGGCCATGTGTACATTATTCAAAACAGAAAATTACTACTAGTGCATGAGCTTATCAGCATGGTTAATATTTCTCCCCCTTAAGCTCATGCCTTCTTGGTGTCGTCCAGCTTCTGTCTCAGCTCGATGAACCGCACCCTGCCCAGAGCCTTCGTCAAGATATCAGCCACTTGGTTCTATGTTCCAATGTGCTCGATCTCAACAATCCCCTCTTGGACATAGTCACGGATCAAGTGAAAGTTGATGTCAATGTGTTTGCTGCAATCATGATGAACCGGATTCTTAGCTAGCGCTATGGCGGACTTGTTGTCCACCAAAAGTCTGAATCTTGTAGGTTTCTCTCCACGCATTTTAGCCAGGAGTCGACTCAGCCAAATACCCAAGAGAGCTGATGGCCACTACCTTCTATTTTTGTGAGGATCAACTGACAGGATTCTCGCCAAGGAAGAAGACCTACCCCGAAGTACTTTTCCGGTCACCAATGTCGCGACCATGATCGCTATCACTGTTCCCAAGAAAAGTGGCATCTCTGATGCCTGCTCTGTAGTGACAGTCGTAATTCTTAGTACCCTGAACATACCTCAAGATTTGCTTCACTGTTTTCCAGTGGTCATTGCTTGGGCTCTCCATGAAGCGGCTGACAAGCCCAACGGAGTGAGCAATGTCTAGTCTCGTGTGCACCACATAATGCAGACTCCCAATCACACTTCTGTAGAGGGTGGCATCAAAGAGTTTTGAGCCATCTTCCTTTCTTAACTTGAGCCTGCATTCCATGGGAGAGTGACAACTGTTGTAGCATTACATTCCTACTTCTTCAAGGATTTTCGATGCATAGCTCTATTGACAAAGTGTAATCCCTCCTTTCTCCTGCTTCAGTTCTATTCCCAAGTAGTAGCTGAGAAGGCCTAAGTCACTCATATTAAAATATTGCTGCATCTGAGCTTTGAACTCCTTGATTGATGCCACATGCATGCCTGTGATGATCAAATCATCAACATACACGCCAACCAGCAAGTATGACTCCTTGTCGCCTTAGCGATAGACTGCGTGCTCGAGCACACTGCGAGTGAACCCAAGATTCATTAGAGTATCATCCAGCTCCGAGTACCAGGCTCGCGGCGCTTGCCGCAGACCGTATAGAGCCTTTCTGAGCTTCAACACTGTAGCTTCCTGACCGATGGTGGCGTAACCTGGTGGCTGACATACATATAATTCCTCTGTGAGCTCTCCGTTGAGGAACGCGGACTTAACGTCCATGTGATGTACCTCCCAATGCGAGTGTGCAGCCAAAGCGAGAAGAAGGCGCACTGTTTTCATTCGTGCCACCAGAGGAAAGACCTCCTCAAAATCCACTCCTTCTCGCTATGCATAGCCTTTTGTGACCAACCGAGCCTAGTGTCTGACAATGTTGCCCTCTGGATCCCATTTCACCTTGTAGACCCACTTCACCCCAATCACCTTGTGCCCTTGTGGAAGAGTGGTCATCTCCCAAGTCTGATTGTCACTAATGCACTTCAGCTCATCGTCCATGGCCGCTTTCCAAGCTGCATCGTCGAGCGCCTCGCTGATAGTGCATGGCTCCTCCGCACTGACTAAGCAGCGTTCCATCTGCTCACATACCGCCTTCCCCTCTGTCTCATCAAGGAAATCGGAGACGAACCGATAGCGGAGAGGCCTAGAGTCCATGTCGCGACACTCTTCGTCATGAGAGGGAGGTGTGGCTCAGTGGATCGCCCCATCAATCCCTGCAGAGCGAGGCTCGGTCCGAGGCATCTCAGGTTGTGACGCCCCAGATGTTAGAGTAGTGGGCGCCTACTCGGCGCGTCGTTGCGTGGTGGCCACAGCCCCTCCCATGTCCAGTTCGTGCACGACGTGACCCGTGGTGTACACCATGGAGAAGGTTGAGGGCACGACGGGTGCACTATCCGGTACCGACCCGCTCGGAGAGCTCCACGAAGGTTGAGGGCATGCCTGTTCTCCTCAAATTTCACACCACGTGTCACTTGAACTTTCTTCGACAATGGATCATATACACGATACGCCTTGGAGCCTTCTGTTGGGGAATGTTGCATGGGAAACAAAAAATTTCCTACGCATACGCAGATCTATCCATGGTGATGAGCATCTACGAGAGGGACAGTGGATCTACGTACCCTTGTAGATCGCTAAGCGGGAAGTGTTAAGAAACGCGGTTGGTGTAGTTGAACGTCTTCACGATCCAAATCGCCGAGCGTCCCGCGTTCCAATCACGATCCGTCCCGCGATTCAATCACGATCCGTCCCACGAACTTGATCATGATCCGTCCCACGAACTTGATCACGATCCGTCTCACGAACTTGATCACGATCCTTCCGATCTAGCACTGAACGGACGGCACCTCCGCGTTCAGCACACATGCAGCTTGATGACGATCTCCACCGACTTGATCCAGCAAGAGGAAGTGGAGAGGAGGAAGAGTTCACTGGCAGCGTGACGGTGCTTCGGCGATGGTGGTGGAGCAATTCCGGCAAGGCTTCGCCTAAGCACTGTGGAAATCCGATCTAGAGGAGCACCGGTGGAACGGGTAGCACGTGGCTGTAAAAACTAGTGCCAAAACCCTAAAACCCCCAGTATACATAGGAGGAGGGGAGGAGAGGAGGCAGTCTTGGCTTCCCAAGCCAAGGGCTTCGGCCAAAGCTACTAGGATTGGAGGAATCCTCCTCCAATCCTAGTAGGACTAGGATTGCTCCTTTTTTGTCTTTTTCCACCTTTTTCCTATTGGGTTTTCTTCTCCGGCCACATGGGCCTTGTGTGGGAGTTTCCACCAGCCCACTAAGGGCTGATATTCACTCTCTCACAGCCCATGAAGCCTCTTGGGTCGAAATACCCCTCCCGGAGGCCTCCCGGTACACTATCGGCACTCCCGGTACACTACCGATGAGCCCGAAACTTTTCCGGTGACCAAAACAGGACTTTCTATATATGAATCTTTACCTCCGGACCATTCTGGAGCTCCTCGTGACGTCCGAGATCTCATCCGGGACTCTGAACAACCTTTGGTCACCACCATACATAACTCTATACTACCAAAACATCACCAAACCTTAAGTGTGCAGACCCTGTGGGTTCGAGAACTATGTAAACATGACCGAGACACCTCTACGGTAAATAACCAATAGCAGGACCGGGAGGTCCATATTGGTTCCTACATATTCTACAAAGATCTTTATCGGTCGAACCTCTGGGTCAAGGATTCAGTTAATCCCGTATGATGTTCCCTTTGTTCTTCGGTATGTTACTTGCCCGAGATTTGATCGTCGGTATCTCCATACCTAGTTCAACCTTGTTACCGGCAAGTCTCTTTACTCGTTCCGTAATACAAGATCCCGTGACTAACACTTAGTCACATTGCTTGCAAGGCTTATTGTGATGTTGTATTACCGAGTGGGCCCTAACATACCTCTCCGTCACACGGAGTAACAAATCCTAGTCTTGATCCATGCCAACTCAACAGACACCCTCGGAGATACCTGTAATGCACCTTTATAGTCACCCAGTTACGTTGCGACATTTGATACACACAAGGCACTCCTCCGATGTCTGTGAGTTGCATGATCTCATGGTCATATGAACATATACTTGACATGCAGAAAACAGTAGCAATAAACTGACACGATCCTATGCTACGTTTGTAGTTTGGGTCTTGTCCATCACATCATTCTCCTAATGATGTGATCCCGTTATCAAATGACATCACATGTCAATGGCTAGGAAACCTTGACCATCTTTGATTAACGAGCTAGTTCACTAGAGGCATACCAGGGACAATGTATTGTTTATCTACCCACACATGTAATGTGTTTCCAATCAATACAATTATAGCATGGATAATAAACGATTATCATGAAAAAGGAAATATAATAATAAACACTTTATTTATTGCCTCTAGGGCATATTTCCAATAGTCTCCCACTTGCACTAGAGTCAATAATCTAGTTCACATCACTATGTGATTTACATTGTAATGAATCGAACACCCATGCAGTTCTGGTGTTGATCGTGTTTAGCCCTTGGAAGAGGTTTAGTCAACGGGTCTACAACATTCAGATCCGTGTGCACTTTGCAAATATTTATGTCCTTCTCCTCGATGTAATCGCGGATGGAGTTGAAGCGTCGCTTTATGTGTCTGGTCCTCTTGTGAAACCTTGGTTCCTTAGCTAGAGCAATGGCACCAGTGTTATCACAGAACAGGTTCATTGGATTCAGTGCACTAGGCACTACTCCAAGATCTGTCATGAACTGCTTCATCCAGACATCTTCCTTCGCCGCCTCTGAGGCTGCGATGTACTCCGCTTCGCATGTAGAATCGGCTACCACGCTTTTCTTGGAACTGCACCAGCTTACTGCTCCCCCGTTGAGAATAAATACGTATCCGGTATGTGACTTCGAGTCATCCGGATCAGTGTGAAAGCTTGCATCGACGTAACCCTTTACGACGAGCTCTTCATCACCTCCATAAACGAGAAACATTTCCTTAGTCCTGTTCAGGTACTTAAGGATATTCTTGACCGCTGCCCAGTGCTCCATTCCAGGATCACTTTGAAACCTTCCGGCCATACTTATGGCAAGGCTGACATCCGGTCTTGTGCACAGCATTGCATACACGATAGAGCCTATGGCTGAAGCATAGGGGATGACACTCATCTTTTCTCTATCTTCTGCAGTTACTGTGCATTGAGTCTTACTCAACTTCACACCTTGTAACATAGGCAAGAACCCCTTCTTGGCCTGATCCATTTTGAACTTCTTCAAAATTTTATCAAGGTATGTGCTTTGTGAAAGTGCTATCAAGCGTCTCGATCTATCTCTATAGATCTTAATGCCTAATATGAAAGCAGCTTCTCCTAGGTCCTTCATTGAAAAACTCTTGTTCAAATATTCCTTCACGCTTTCCAGCATTTCTATATTGTTTCCAATTACCAATATGTCATCCACATATAACACTAGAAACGCTATAGAGCTCCCACTCACTTTCTTGTAAATACAAGCTTCTCCATAAACTTGTATAAACCCAAACGCTTTGATCACCTCATCAAAACGCTTATTCCAACTTCGAGATGCTTGCACCAGCCCATAAATGGATCGCTGGAGTTTGCAAACTTTGTCAGCATTCTCTGGATCGACAAAACCTTCTGGTTGCATCATATACAACTCTTCCTCAAGGAAACCATTGAGGAACGCTGTTTTGACATCCATCTGCCAAATTTCATAGTCGAAATAAGCAGCTATTGCCAACATGATTCTGACAGACTTAAGCATCGCTACGGGTGAGAAGGTCTCATCGTAGTCAACTCCTTGAACTTGTGAAAAATCCTTTGCCACAAGTCGAGCTTTATAGACGGTGACATTACCGTCCGCGTCTGTCTTCTTCTTAAAGATCCATTTATTCTGAATGGCCTTTCGCCCTTCAGGTAATACTTCCAAAGTCCATACTTTGTTTTCATACATGGATCCCATCTCGGATTTCATGGCCTCTAACCATTCCTCGGAATCCGGGCCCATCACTACTCCTCCATAGCTCGTAGGTTCATTGTTGCCCAACAACATGATCTCCAAGACAGGGTTGCCATACCACTCAGGAGTAGTACACGCCCTTGTCGACCTACGAGGTTCAATAGTAGCTTGATCCGAAGATTCATGATCATCATCATTAACTTCCTCTTCTACAGTCGTACGTTCCACAGAAACATCTTTCTGTGATGCGCTACTTTCTGGTTGAAGTAAAGGTTCAATAACCTCATCAAGCTCTATTTTCCTCCCACTCATTCTTTCAAGAGAAACTCTTTCTCAAGAAATGTTCCGTTCTTAGCGACAAACACTTTGCCATCAGATCTGAGATAGAAGGTATACCCGACTGTCTCTTTCGGGTATCCTATGAAGACGCGTTTTTCCGCTTTGGGTTCTAGCTTTTCAGGCTGAAGCTTTTTGACATAAGCATCACATCCCCAAACTTTAAGAAACGACAACTTTGGCCTCTTGCCAAACCACAGTTCATATGGCATCATCTCAACGGATTTCGATGGTGCCCTATTTAAAGTGAATGCAGCTGTCTCTAATGCATAACCCCAAAACGATAGTGGCAAATCAGCAAGAGACATCATAGATCGCACCATATCTAGTAAGGTCCGATTACGACGTTCGGACGCACCATTACGATGTGGTGTTCCGGGCGGTGTCAACTGTGAAACAATTCCACATTGTCTTAAGTGAATGCCAAACTCATAACTCAGATATTCACCTCCTCGATCAGATCACAGGAATTTAATCTTCTTGTTACGATGATTCTCAACTTCACTCTGAAATTGCTTGAACTTTTCAAACGTCTCAGACTTGTGTTTCATTAAGTAAATATACCCATATCTACTTAAGTCATCAGTGAAGGTCAGAAAATAACGATATCCACCACGTGTTGTAACATTCATCGGACCGCACACATCAGTATGTATGATTTCCAATAAGTCACTTGCCCGTTCCATTGTTCCAGAGAACGGCGTTTTAGTCATCTTGTCCATGAGGCATGGTTCACATGTGTCAAGTGATTCAAAATCAAGTGACTCTAGAAGTCCATCAGCATGGAGCTTCCTCATGCGTTTTACACCAACATGACCTAAACGGCAGTGCCACAAGAAAGTGGTACTATCATTATCAACTCTACATCTTTTGGTATCAATGTTATGAACATGTGTGTCATCACTATCAAGATTCAATATGAATAAACCCCTCACATTGGATGCATGGCCATAAAAGATATTACTCATATAAAGGGAACAACCTTTATTCTCAGATTTAAATGAGTAACCGTCTCGCAATAAACAAGATCCAGATATAATGTTCATGCTTAACGCAGGCACTAAATAACAATTATTCAGGTTCATCACTAATCCCGATGGTAATTGAAGAGAGAGCGTGCCGACGGCGATCACATCAACCTTGGAACCATTTCCCACGCGCATCATCACTTCATCCTTTGCCAGCCTTCGTCTATTCCGTAGGTCCTGTTTTGAGTTGCAAATGTGAGCAACCGAACCGGTATCAAATACCCAGGCACTACAACAAGAGCTTGTAAGGTACACATCAATAACATGTATATCATATATACCTTGTTTGTCGTTGGCCGCCTTCTTGTCAGCTAGGTACTTGGGGCAGTTCCGCTTCCAATGACCAGTTTCCTTGCAATGAAAGCACTCAGTTTCTGGCTTAGGTCCATGCTTGGGCTTCTTTACAGGAGCAGCAACTGCTTTGCCATCCTTCTTGGTTTTACCCTTCTTTCCCTTGCCCTTGCCATTTTTCTTGAAACTAGTGGTTTTATTGACCATCAACACTTGATGTTCTTTCTGGATTTCAGACTCAGTGACTTTCAGCATCGCAAACAGCTCGGCGACTGACTTGTTCATCCCGTGCATGTTATAGTTCATCACAAAGCTCCTGTAACTAGGTGCAGTGATTGAAGAACTCTGTCAGTGATCGCCTCTGGCGGAAGGGCAATTCCTAACTCCGCTAGACGAGTCGCATACCCAGACATTCTGAGTATATGTTCACTGACAGACCCGTTCTCCTCCATCTTGCAAGCATAGAACTTGTCGGAGGTCTCATACCTCTCGATCCGGGCATTGTTCTGAAAGATAAACTTCAACTCCTGGAACATCTCATATGCTCCATGACGTTCAAAATGTTTTTGAAGTCCCGGTTCTAAGCCATAAGATATTGCACACTGAACTATTGAGTAATCTCGAGTACGTGCCTCCCAAATGTTCTTAACGTCTTCGGAGGTCATGTCTTCTGGTTGGTCACCGAGCGGTGCATCAAGGACATATGATTTATGGGAAGCCGTGAGGATAATCCTCAGATTACGGGCCCAGTCAACAAAGTTACTTCCATCATCTTTCAACTTAGCTTTCTCTAGGAACGCATTAAAATTCAGGGGTGCTACAACGCGAGCCATTGATCTACAACATAAATATGCAAAGGTTACTTAGACTATTGTTCAAGATAATGAGTTTAGTTAATCAAATTACTAAATCTCCCACTCAAATTGACATCCCTCAGGTCATCTGAGTGTCACATGATCCAAATTCACCAACTCAAATCCGATCATCATGTGAGTTGAGGTGGCTTCAATGGTGAACATCTCATGTCGATCATATCTACTATGTGACTCATGTTCGACCTTTCGGTCTCTTGTGTTTCGAGGCCATGTCTGTACATGCTAGGCTCGTCAAGTTTAACCCAAGTGTTCCGCACATGCAACATTGGCTTGCACCCGTTGTATGTGAACGTAGAGTCTATCACACCCGATCATCACGTGGTGTCTCGACACAACGAACTTTCGCAACGGTGCACACTCGGGGAGAACACAATTTATCTTGAAATTAAGTGAGGGATCACCTTATAATGCTACTGCCGTCCTAAGAAAAACAAGGTGCATAAAAGGATTAACATCACATGCAAATCATAAGTGACATGATATGGCCATGAACTTGTGCTTTTGATCTTCATCATGAAAGCACCGGCATGATCTCCATCATCACCGGCACGACACCATGATCTCCATCATCTTGATCTCCATCAACGTGTCGCCATCAGGGTTGTCGTGCCCAACATGCTTCTACTACTATTGCTGCCATAGCGATAAAGTAAAGCATTACATAGCGCTTAAAGATTGACACGCAAGTCATACAATAATTAAAGACAACCCTATGGCTCCTGCTGGTTGCCGTACTCATCAACATGCAAGTCATGACAATCTATACATCACATGATCATCTCATACATCACATATATCACATCATGTAATTGGCCATATCACATCACAACATACCCTGCAAAAACAAGTTAGACGTCCTCTAATTGTTGTTTGCATGTTTTACGTGGCTGCTATGGGTATCTAGCAAGAACAATTCTCACCTACGCATAAACCACAACGGTGATACACTAGTTTCTTTTCAACCTTCTCAAGGACCGCCTTTGTCGAATCCGATCCAACTAAAGTGAGAGAAACTGGCACCCGCAAGCCATCTATGCAACAAGTTACGGTCGAGGGAACCGGTCTCTCGTAAGCGTACGAGTAATGTTGGTCCGGTCCGCTTCATCTCACAATACAGCTGAACCAAAATCGGACCAAGGGAGGAAGCAATCTAAGCATCAACGCCCACAAACCTTTTGTGTTCTACTCGAGATCTCATCTACATATAGACCTAGCTCTGATACCACTGTTAGGGAATGTTGCATGGGAAACAAAAAAAATTCTACGCACATGCAGATCTATCCATGGTGATGAGCATCTACGAGAGGGAGAGTGGATATACGTACCCTTGTAGATCGCTAAGCGGGAAGCGTTAAGAAACGCGGTTGGTGTAGTCGAACGTCTTTGCGATCCAAATCGCCGAGCGTCTCGCGATCCAATCATGATCCGTCCCGCGAACCAATCACGATCCGTCCCACAAACTTGATCGCGATCCGTCCCGCGAACTTGATCACGATCCGTCTCACAAACTTGATCACGATCCTTCCGATCTAGCACCAAACAGACGACATCTCCGCGTTCAGCAAACGTGCATCTTGATGACGATCTCCATCCTCTTGATCCAGCAAGAGGAAGTGGATAGGAGGAAGAGTTCACCGGCAGCGCTCCGGCGCTCCGGTGATGGTGGTGGAGCAATTCCGGCAGGGCTTCGCCTAAGCACTACGGAAATCCGATCTACAGGAGCACCGGTGGAACGGGTAGCACGTGGCTGTAAAAACTAGTGCCAAAACCCTAAAACCACCAGTATATATAGGAGGAGGGGAGGAGAGGAGGCAGCCTTGGCTTCCCAAGCCAAGGGCTTCGGCCGAAGCTACTAGGATTGGAGGAATCCTCCTCCAATCCTAGTAGGACTAGGATTGCTCCTTTTTTGCCTTTTTCCACCTTTTTCCTATTGGGTTTTCTTCTTCGGCCACATGGGCCTTGTGTGGGAGTTTCCACCAGCCCACTAAGGGCTGATATTCACTCTCTCACAGCCCATGAAGCCTCTTGGGTCGAAATCCCCCTCCCGGAGGCCTCCCGGTACAATACCGGCACTCCCGGTACACTACCGATGAGCCCGAAACTTTTCCGGTGAGCAAAAAAGGACTTTCTATATATGAATCTTTACCTCCGGACCATTCCGGAGCTCCTTGTCACATCCGGGATCTCATCCGGGACTCCTAACAACCTTCGGTAACCACCATACATAACTCTATACTACCGAAACGTCACCAAACCTTAAGTGTGCAGACCCTGCGGGTTCCAAAACTATGTAGACATGACCGAGACACCTCTATGGTCAATAACCAACAGCAGGACCTGGATGTCCATATTGGTTTCTACATATTCTACGAAGATCTTTATCGGTCGAACCTCTATGTCAAGGATTCAGTTAATCCCGTATGATGTTCCCTTTGTTCTTCGGTATGTTACTTGCCCGAGATTCGATCGTCTGTATCTCCATACCTAGTTCAAACTCGTTACCGGCAAGTCTCTTTACTCGTTCCATAATACAAGATCCCGTGACTAACACTTAGTCACATTGCTTGCAAGGCTTATTGTGATGTTGTATTACCGAGTGGGCCCTGAGATACCTCTCCGTCACACGGAGTCCCAAATCCCAGTCTTGATCCATGCCAACTCAACAGACACCCTCAGAGATAGCTGTAATGCACCTTTATAGTCACCCAGTTACGTTGCGACGTTTGATACACAGACGGCACTCCTCCGATGTCCGTGAGTTGCATGATCTCATGGTCATAGGAACATATACTTGACATGCAGAAAACAGTAGCAATAAACTGACACGATCATATGCTACGTTTGTAGTTTGGGTCTTGTCCACCACATAATTCTCCTAATGATGTGATCCCATTATAAAATGACATCACATGTCAATGGCTAGGAAACCTTGACCATCTTTGATTAATGAGCTAGTTCACTAGAGGCATACCAGGGACAATGTATTGTTTATCTACCCACACATGTAATGTGTTTCCAATCAATACAATTATAGCATGGATAATAAACGATTATCATGAACAAGGAAATATAATAATAAACACATTATTTATTGCCTCTAGGGCATATTTCAACACCTTCTTAATACCCGACGAAGGTCATAGGAGTGGAACGATCTGAGAGCTTGGTTATCCCCGGTCCAGTTTTCTTCACGTGAGCCGTACAACCAAAAATGTGCAGGTGATGTACGGATGGTTTTCGACCATGCCACGCTTCATATGGAGTGACTCCCTCCAAGCTTCTGGTAGAGGCCCGGTTCAGCAGGTACACCACAGTTTTCACTGCTTCTCCCCAGAAGTACAAGGACACACACATGCTCTTCAGGAGACATCGTGCCATCTCGACCACGGTTTGGTTTCGCCGCTCTACTACACCATTTTGCTGGGGATAGTAGGGTGCCGTGGTGTATTGCTTGACTCCCAAATTCTCACAATATTCCCTGAATTCCACTGAACTGAACTCTCCCCCACGATCTGAACGGAAGGCACGAAGATTGCACTTGCCCTCGGCCTCGGCCATGATGTGCACTTTTCTGAACCGATCAAGCGCTTCATCCTTTTGACTTGAGCAGTTCTAGCCACATGTATCTACTGTGGTCGTACACAATCAGAAGAAAATACTTGCTTCCACCATGTGTGATCGGTGAGATTGGGCCGCACAAATCCGTGTGAACCAGCTCGATCCCATGTTCTGCACGGTACGCGGTGGCCTACGGGAACGGCGTTCTGTGTTGCTTGCCAAGTGCACAGCCCTCGCAGTACTCCTACACATGCTCAATTTGGGGCATCCCTCTCACCATCTACCTGCTGGACATGACCCTGAGTGCACGGAAATGAAGGTGCCCGTTCTGAGCATGCCACTGCCAAGTCTGATTGGCTCCCTGAGCTAGCAGGCACGCAGGTGCATCGATGGACAGTATACCAGTGTACAACCTGCTCTCCGTGCGCTTGATCCTAGCGAGAAAACGACCCCCCGGGCCTTGTACTGACATAACCCCATCCTTCATCTGAATGCTGCATCCAGCCTCATCTAGCTTTCCGACCGATATTATGTTGCGCCTCAGGCTTGGGATAAAGAAAACATCAGTGAGTGCTCTTTGTTCGCCGTCCTTGCACCGAAAGACTACAGTGCCTCATCCACAGATCACCAGCCTGGACCCGTCCCCGAATCTGACCATGCCATGGACGATTTTATCCAATAATGCAAACATGCTCCTCTCGCCGGTCATCTGACTACTAGCTCAAGTATCAAAAAACCATATGCCTTGGGGCGAAGGAACAGGGATCAATTTTTTCTTCGTTGAGGAAGACAGCTTGAGGCGTGGCCAGCTAGGTGGTGACCACGCTGGTGACCATGGCCATGAGCAGGCCTTGGTCATGCACCTCATCGCGGACAAGATTGGCATGTTACTTCTTGCCTTGCTGCTCCTCTGCCTTGATCCGATTCCAGCAGTCCTTTTTCCAATGGCCAGTTTTATTGCAGAAGTGGCACTTGCCCTTTTTCTTGCCTCCGGATCCGCCCGCGCCGCCGCTGTTTGATGCAGGTTTGCCACTACTCTATGGCTTAGGCTTTCCCAACGACTTGCTTTTGTCGCCGCCCCAATGCGACAAGGTGCCGCCGACGAACTAATGCTCATGAGCAGCCCACTCCTCTGCGGTGTACATGAGTTGGCCGGTGGACTGCTTGGCGTCGTCGAGGTCATAGTGGTCCTCGCATGCAGACGGCTGCCCGGTGAGCTCCTCGATTGACATTGTCTTGAGATTGATCAAGGATTCGACGGCCATTGCCATCTGACGCTCATCAGCAGCTCCCTCGGTCACCGCGGACCAGACGCCGGCGACCTGCAGTTTGACCTGCATCACGAGCGCCCACTCCATGTAGTTTGTGCGCGTGAGCATCATGGACGTCCCTGACTCCTCACGCACGACGTGCTCTACCACACGAAACTCATCACAATGACCTATGAGGCACGCGAGCTGCGCCACAGACGACGGTGTCTTCAGTGCGTCCGCCTTCTCCTTCTCCTTCTGTGTGTCCAACATGACCGCAATGGATCAAACACCACTCGATCAACCAGGCACAAGATCAAACACGTGATGCGCTGATGCCAATTGTCATTGCCGGACCAGCGAGAGAGAGAGAGAGAGCGAACGAGGAAGACGAACGCGAGAGAGACGAGTTGTTTTGCACTACCGAAACTATCGCAGCCTTTCTATTTTTTGATTCACCTAACTTATGCGAATACAGAGCAGTACCAGCTAACTCTCCCGGGGTATCGCCATGATCTGCATCAGCCGTGCCATCCCACGGCCCGCGTCACAAAGCGTCGTCAACACCCGGGAGAGAAAGAAAGGAGGAAGGTACTTGCATGGCGACTACCTCCACAAACTACATGCATGGGCGCGTCACATTCGACGGCCATGTGTACATTATTCAAAACAAAAAATCACTACTAGTGCATGAGCTGATCAGCATGGTCAATAAAACCTGCCCTGGGCATGATCATTCCGCTCGAATTGACGATTACTACCAGAAAATATGGGAATGTTATATATGAGCTCAGTTTTATCCTTGGATGTACTTCACTAATTTCGGACATAATTTTGTCACATAACCATTGTAACAAAAATTCTACAGAAAAATATGACTGGACCACAACACCACAGATTTGTCACCCAAAACACAGAGGAAAATCAGAAGAAAATCGATGATATGTAGAACACACGAAGAGAACAAATAATAGAACAATACAAGTGCATATTTATATGTTCATACAACTACACGATGAAGCATCCAATTCTTAGGTAGATGATTGGCCCCAACAGTCGCCGAATAAGCAACAGAAAAACGGTATTGAACATAGAAAAGATATTTGCCTCATTTTACGGCGAACTACGCAAGTAACTCAATAGCTTTATTAAATACGTAAATGATACATCTAAGTTCTGAAACATAGCATATTTGCTAACATATTAACACAACGTCATGTTAATGCCCATACCCGCACAAAAAAGGCAGACACGAAAACTACTGTGTTGCTGGTGGTGATGGGCAATTAATCTTGAACAAACATTTTGTGAAGCATTCTTCGTGATCTTCCCAACATAGCTTATCTGTTTTACAACAGTATTGCAGGTTTCCGACTTGCTTCTTGTCCTTATAACAAGGGGGTCAAACTATGTGGCTTACTTCCATAATCAATTGCTCCTCTTTGCCTTTATGCTATGACCTAAGATGCATAAAAGAATAAAAACATACTTATGATCTCGACATGTAAATAAAAGGGACATATAGCATATGAACACACAAGATGGCATAAAACATTAAGTCTAAAACATTGGCAAAATTTGACATAGGAAAACTAAAATACACGTACTGAGACGATAAAAATTATATTTTATGTATGTTTTACACTATGTTTTTATAGTTCTCATTTTACGCAATATAAAATATTTTTTATGGTGATCATGTATTTTTTTACGGTCTCATTTTACGTATAAAATTGGACAAAAAATATGAAATGTAAAATTATGATGAATTGATGTTAAAATAAAGGGAGGTGAAATAACAATTCCTCATCTCTTTTCAATACTAGGATGCATGTAAAACCAATCATGTAATGCTACAAAATTACTTATTTCTACCAATGGGTTATGATCGGGGGTGATGGGTATTTTGGATTAAAACGTTGAGGTTGGCATGCAGACAATCAAGATAGTTAGGTGTTTGATGTTCAATTTATAAACATACGACTTTGGCGGGCATCGATTCCATAACCTCGTATTTTCTCCTATGGCCTGTCCTCATGCCCTAGTTTGTGTTGATGCTTCCGTTGTTGATCCGGCCAATCGGGCCTCACATTTTGAGTCGGCGAACCTTGAGCACCATACCTTGGAGGTGTAACCGGCCCTGGGCACGTTGATTTGCTCGAATTGACGATTACTACCGAAAAATATGGGAATGTTATAAAGAAAAGCTCAGTTTTATCCTTGGAGGTACTTCGCTATTTTTGGACATAATTTTGTCACATGACCATTGTAACAAAAATTCTACAGGAAAATATGACAGGACTACAACACCAGAGATTGACACCCCAAAAACAGAGGAAAATCGATGGTATGTACAACACACGAAGAGAATAAATGATAGCACAAGACAAGTGCTTATTTATATGTTCATACAACTACACGATGAAGCATCCAATTCTTAGGTAGATGATTGGCCCCGACAGTCGCCGCATAAACAACAGAAAAAACGATATTGAATATAGAAAAGATATTTTACAAATTTTATGACGAATTATGCAAGTAACTTAATAGCTTTATTACATATGTAAATGATACATCTAAGCTCTAAAACATAGCATATTTGCTAACTTATTAACATATTGTCATGTCAATGCCCATACCCGCACAAAAAATGCAAACACCAAAACTACCGTGTTGCTGGTGGTGATGGGCAATTAATCTTGCACGGACAATTTGTGAAGCATTCTCTAAGATCTGCCCAACATATCTGTTTTACAACAGTATTGCAGGTTTTCGACTCGGTTCTTGTGACAAAATAGGGCGTCCATTTGATTTTCGTCGCTAGAAACGCCCTTACTGTTGAAGATCAGTTTGGTCTGCTGGCTTGACTCCAAACACTTGTCCAAATGTATAGGCAGAAAATGTCTTCACATAAAGGAAACTTTGACTGATTTGATAAATTACCATTCGACATGAACGTTTAGCTATATCAAACCGATGGAACCAGGCCAAAAGACTTGAACATACGAAATTCGGATGGACACGCAAAACGTCTATGTGCCACAATCTATACCTACTAATAATGTACGGAGTCCTTTTGCCCGTCTGTGATACGTTTTAAATAACCAGCAGTCCAACATTAAGTTTATTTTTCAGCTAGGCTTCGGCCCAACTGTGTTAGCGGTTATCTTGTGCTCCAGACGTTGGTTAGTATTCCGCGTAGGCCTAGTTTGTTTTTTTTGGCCGTTTAGGTCTCTGACCTTTTGTTATTTATAAAAAATATGTTAAACATGATCATGCTATAACTTTGAAACCGTAGCTCGGATTAAAGTAATTTGCATATGTAATTTAATCAAAAAATGCGTAGTTTTCAACCGTGCTATTATTTGTTCCTGTTAACCATTTTAAGATTCTAAACATGATCATGCTACAACTTTGCAATCGTAACTTGGATTAAAGTTATTTGATCAAAAAATGTGTAGTTTTCAACCGTGTTGTTATTTGTTCATGCTAACTACTTTAAGATTATATTTAGTGCATAACCTTAATTAATGTAATTAATTGCAATAGTGTATTTTCGAAAATTCTAAAACACAATATAAATTTTTATATAACCTTTATAAAAAATATAACGTATGTTAGAAGGGCCTATATGATTGAAAGGAGTATGAATGATCGGTATCAACTGGCATATAATAGTAATAAAAAAAAGAGCATAAAGGGGGTGAGGATAAAAAAAGAATGGCAGATTCAAAAAAATGAACAAGAGAATAACAAAAGGAAATTGGTATTAACATTAAGGGCGTGGCATGCATGCAATGCAATAATAAAATATAATTAATATCCAAGGCACGAAAGGGGCAAACAATATATACGGTATTATCCAATGTGCGACCGTTATGTGCAACAGAAATAACGCAATTAGGAAGCTGAGTGGCATTTGTGAACGTCGAGTTGCATGGAACAAACTAGTGTCATTTCGCTCAGAGTAGACAATTTTTTTATTAATTTTCAAGCTTTGCATATGCAGTGATGGCCTAATAACATATTTAATAGAATCATTTTATTAAGACTTTTTCCACGACTTGTAGTAAATTTTGAACATTGGTTCAACTAACAAATGATGCCTTAGTATTTTGTTTTGCTGAAAATGGGCTCTTTAAGATCGGAATCGCCATACCAAAAGTATTGCCTGTGTAGTATACTTCTTAATGTACTATTGATATGAATTTTTGCTAGACCTAAGTATGTGCCTCCCTGTCGTGGCCAGACATAATTAAAATATTGTTGGGCCGTGCTGAAGGATATTTCACTGAACACGTCAATTATATCTTCCGTTGCAACGCACTGACATATGTGTTGTTTTATTAATAATAAAGCACAGACTGTTTTTTGGTCGTCCGTCATCCAAATTATACTCGAAGTTGGCAACAATTACCCATTAATATCACCCGTAATAAGTGATAAAAACGTTTGACACATGGTAATTCCTGTCCGGACCGGCCCATGCAATAGGGAACTTCTATACTG
This sequence comes from Hordeum marinum, assembly GCA_022496015.1. Taxonomy (NCBI): domain Eukaryota; kingdom Viridiplantae; phylum Streptophyta; class Magnoliopsida; order Poales; family Poaceae; genus Hordeum; species Hordeum marinum. The sequence goes on from CM039674.1 coordinate 543,939,526, forward strand.
CGCCATGGGCATCGGAAAAAACGCAGTGCACCAGTTTGGGCCGACCCATGTCCAGGCGGTCTTTTTCCAAATGTTAGTTTTTTATTTTTTATTTTATTTTCCATCTTTAATGTGTATTTCAATATTTTTGGAATATAAAAAAGTTCTGAAAATCAAACAAAATGAAAATGTGTTATAAAATACTTAATAAATCATAAGATGTTTTCGGATTCACAAGAAGTTCGTGATTTAAAAAAACAATGTCGGCTTATTTGAAAAATGTTTGCAACATTGAAAACTAATGTCAGAAAATAAAATGTTCATGCTTTTTTAAATAGTTCATGTATTAAAACATTTTAATGAAATTGAATTAAATTTCATCCATTCAAAAAATGTACATCAATGTAAAAATAAACTGTTTGTGGCTTAAAAATGAGTTTATTCATTAAAAATGAGCATGTACTTAAAAAATGTTTGCGAAATTTGATAAATGTTGGTTAAATCAGAAGTATGTTTGTGAATTTCCTAAATTATTCTAACAATTTACAAAAAAAATCGTCGATTATAGAAATGTTCGTGGATTCAAGAAAATTGTCTATTTTTTTACAATTTTAAAAAATTGTTTGCGAATAGTATTAAATGTTCATGAATCCAAAAATATTCTTGATTGTAGAAAATGGTCAAGAATTCATAAGTGTCCGTGAATCTGAAAAATGTTCATGATTTTAAATATGTGCATGAGTGTAAAAACATGTTCATGATTTCACGAAATTGAAAGTGATAGTGAATCTCGGTGATGCAGCAAAATTTGTTCATGGCCATTGGATATTATGATTTTTTTTTCTCCCATTGCAACGCACGGGCCCTTTTGATAGTGTATATCCAATGATCAAAAAGCTTTAGTCATCGGCCCCGACCGCTCTTGCCGACGGTGTGGATGTCTGTCTCTGATGGGAAGGTGTCTTCCGCGATATTCACTTTCACAAATGGAAGCATATGCCCATAGCCTCATACTATGGAATAAATATTTCAAAATGTCAAAACTTTCGAAACAAAAATTGGTCACCTACATCTTGATATTCTATGTGCGCACGCCATGTTTATGAAGAATCGCATTTTCTATGGCTTGTTTAAAAAAGACAAAGAAATGTCTCGTGAAAAGCCATTTTAAACACTGAATTTTGAAATGTCACATGCGACACAAAAATCTTTTTTTTTGGAACACGGCTTTCTAAGTACATAGAATGTTGAGATGTACATGCAAAACATTTTGTCAGAAGTTTATGACATTTCAAAATACGCTTAAAATACATTTAGAAAAATAGGAGCATATGCTGCTAGGTGCCAAAACACCCTTCTCATTATATATTTCTACCTAAAAAAACTGTAACAGTGAACATCTAGTTACTAAAAATGTTACACTGTAATGAGAGAATAAGGGATATTTGGGGAATGACATTGGAAGACCGGTACTCACCCAATTGTTCATGAAAACGTACATGACCGTGGACAAAAACGGGGCGTCCATTTGATTTTCACCGCTGGAGATGCCCTTACTGTTGAAGATCAGTTTGGTGCTTGACTCCAAAGACTTGTCCAAATGCATAGGAAGAAAATGTTTTGACATCAAAGAAATTCATTGATTCGATAAATTACCATTCAACATGAATGTTTAGCTATATCAAAACCGATCGAACAAGGCTAAAAGACTTGAACATACGAAATTCGGATGGACACGCAAAATATCTATGTCTCACAATCTATACCTGCTAATAAGGCGTGTTTTTGCCCGTTCGTCATACATTTTAGAAAAAAGAAAACTTAGTTTTTCTTTAAATAACCAGCAGTCCCACATTAAGTATATTTCTCTGTTGGGCTTCGGCCCAACTGCGGTAGCGGCTATCTTGTGCTCTGAGGCATGGGTTACTATTCCACGTATGCCTAATTCGTTTTGTTTTTGGCCATTTAGGTCCCTGACCTTTTGTTATTTAGAAAAAATATGTTAAATATGATCACGCTATAACTTTGCAACTGTAGCCCGGATTAAAATAATTTGCATATGTAATTTGATAAAAAAATGTGTAGTTTTCAACCGTACTATTATTTGTTCCTGTTAACAATTTTAAGATTCTGAACATGATCATGCTAAAACTTTGCAATCTAACTTGGATTAAAGTAATTTGATCAGAAAATGCGTACTTTTCAACCGTGTTGTTACTTGTTCCTACTAACCACTTTAAGATTCTATTTAGTGCATAACCTTAATTAATATAATTAATTGCAATAATGTATTTTCAAAAATGCTAAAACACAATATAAATTTTTATATAACCTTTATATAAATATAACGTACGTTATAAGGGCCTATATGGATTGGAGGGAGTATGAACGATCGGTTTCAACTGGCATATAATAGTAATAAAAAAAGAGAATAACGGGCGTGAGGATAAAAAAGAATGGGATAAAAAGAGAATAAAGGGCGTGAGAATAAAGGGCGTGATGCTATCTTAGTACAAACTCTTGAATAGATCGATCGGAAAGAATAACTTTGAGGTGGTGCTACCACCTACACCAATTTCATCTTATTGTTCTCCGCTAGATAGGAACTTTGAAGTGATTCTTTGTTGCACTTTAAGGGATGATCATATGATTCAACTATGTTAGCATTCTTGAGAGATTGCATTAGTGAAAGTATGTACCCTAGTCCTTATTTCCAAGCGTTAATACAACATTTTGCTCGTTGTTTTGCACTTGGTACCTTGATGTTTTTGTATTTTCAGATTACAAAAATCCATATCTACCATCCATATTGCACTTGTATCACCATCTCTTCGCCGAACTAGTGCACCTATACAATTTACCATTGTATTGAATGTGTTGGGGACACAAGAGATTTCTTGTATTTGATTGCAGGGTTGCTTGAGAGAGACCATCTTCATCCTACACCTCCCACGGATTGATAAACCTTAGGTCATCCACTTGAGGGGAAATTGCTACTGTCCTACAAAATTCTGCGCTTGGACGCCCAACACGAGTCTACAAGAATAAAGTTGTGTAGTAGACATCAAGCTATTTTCTGGCGTCGTTAACGGGGAGGTGAGTTCTTCAAGGTATATATTTAGTTCTTGTAATCAAATCTTTTAGTTTCTTGTTTTTCACTAGTTTGGTTTTATAAATGAAAACTACAAAAATATGGAGTTTAGGTTGCATCAATTGCTTCGTATTTTTAATATCTTTCGTAAAAATGATGGAAAGGAAAATTGTGCTCAATTGGTAGAGGAAGAATTTATGAAAATACATAATGAGAATTCCTTGAAAGATGAGCACGATAGCAATATTGTTAGTATGAATTCTCTGAATATCCGTGATGCTAATGATATGCAAATCCACAAGCTTGGGGATACTATGTTTGAAGAAGGTGATATTTTTAGTGCCCCAAGTTTTGATGAGCAAAACCATTATGATGATAGCATGCTACCTATCTATGATGATTATTGTTATGACATGTATTCTATAAAGAGTAATGACAACCATAAAACTTTTTATCATGATTTTAATATTCAAAGTGGTTTTGTCTATCAAGTACCTCATGATAGTTATTTGGTTGAGTTTGCTCCCACTATTATGAATGATAAGAAGTTTGCTTATGTGGAGAGTGATAAATATTATATGCTTGTAAATCATGAAAAGAATGTTGTATGTGATAGTTATATTGTTGAATTCCTTCAGGATGCTTCTGAAAACTATTATGAGGGAGGAACTTATGATTGTAGAAATTGCATAATATCAAATTTCCTCTCTATGTGTTCAAATTTTTGAAGATATGCTTGTTTTGTCTTCCTATGCTAGTTGATTCTGGCTCCCATAAATTGTTTGCTCACAAAATACCTTTTCATAGGAACTGGGTTAGACTTAAATGTGCTTGTCGTGTGATTCATGATGCTCTCTTGCATGTTTCAACTATTATTCCTATACGAGCATCATTGAAATTATCATGCCTAGCTAAAAGGCATTAAAGAAAAGTTCTTGTTGGGAGACAACCCAACACTTTTACTTTCTGTTTTTGTGTGTTTACATAATTAAGCTACTGTAGTAATCATGTTGTATGCCTTTTATTTCAATAAAGTGCCAAGTAAAGCCTTTGGGATAGTGTGGATACTTGCATGTTTGATTCTGTGCAGAAACAAAAAGTTTTGCGTCCAGTATATGAATTATCTGATTTTATTGAAGAGTCTAAAAATTCTGAATTTGTACACAACATTTATATTCTATGTGTTTTCCTAATTTTTCTGAATTTTTAGAATCAGGAAAGTATGGTGATCGTTCAGATCTTTACAAACTCTTTTGTTTTTGACAGATTCTATTTCGCATGCATAGTTTGCTTATTTAAAGTGTTTCCATAGCTTATGTTTGGTGATATAAATTGTGGGAATGATGGAATAAAGTAGGTATTATGTGATAAAAATTATGAATCTTGTCTTGAGAGTACCTAAGTGAATGATCTATATTTACTATACTAAGCCATCTCACGAAATTCCGTTAAGTTTTGTGTGATTGAAGTTTTCAAGTTTTGGGTGAGATACCGATATGAGGTGAATAAGGAGCAGCAAGTAACTAATATTGATGATTCCCAAGGCACCCCCAAGGTAATATCCAAGGAAGACTCAAGCGTCTAAGCTTGGGGATGCCGTGGAAGGCATCCCCTCTTTCGTCTCCAACATTATCGGTACATATTGCTTGGAGCTATATTTTTATTCGTCACATGATATGTGTTTTGCTTGGAGCGTCATTATAATTTTTTTATCTTTTAGATATTATTTATAATATTTTTTTTTCAATAAAAAGTTCCAAGAATTGCATTAGGATGTTTGCACTGCATGTTTTGATATGTGTCGTGTAAAAAAAGGAATTTTTGCTATAGTGTTTGAATTTTCATATTTTACTGGAACGTGGAAAGTTACTGAACTTTTTACACAATGTTTTCATATAAATTCTTTAGCACTTCCTAAATGTTTATAACTTTTTGATTTACAGAAGTACACTATTTTCATAAATTTCTACAGACTGTTCTGTTTGGACAGATTGTTGTCATAGTTTTGTTATCTAGTTATCCTAGAATTTTCATGGCTTATATAATTAGATATAAATTATGGAAATTATATTATACATTACATAATGTTTTATAATTATTATGCAACTTGTCTTGGCAGTACATGAAGTGTTGATTTATTCTTATGAGTACTAACCTATCTCACGAGTTCTTTTCAAGTTTTGTGTGGATGAAGTTTTTGAGATTTAGGTGAAACCGGGATATGAGAGGATTGAACGAGATACAAAATATCAATATTAGGGATTACTAGAGCACTCCAAGTAAATATTTTAAGAATAATAAAGCATCTAAGCTTGGGGATGCTATGCATCCCACCTCTCTTCATCAACAACTATCGGTTAGCTTATGTTGAGCCTAAATTTTTCTTTGTCCACATGATATGTGCTATTCTTGGAGTGATATTTTTATTTTGCTTGTTGTTCAAATAAAATACTCAGATCTGAAAATCTTTATTGAGAGAGAGTCCTCACATAGCTACTTAATTATTTGACTACTCATTGATCTTCACTTACATCTCTTAAGAGTAGTTTGGTGTTTACTCTCGTGCTTCACTTATATCCTAAGAGTAAAACATTGAATGAATTGAATATCATAAATGTGAAATTATATATTTGCTTAATATGCTTATCCCATGGGGAATAGTGACATTACATACTAGGAGTATAAGCGGTAAAATTTATTTGAAGTTAGCAAACATAACATTGGTCATTTAAACGATTCATGAAAGAACATTGAAGGAATAGAGGTTTCACATATAGATATACTATCTTGGACATCTTCTATGATTGTGAGCCCCATTAATTATTTTCAAACTTGATCAAGTAGTTAAAGTTGGACAAGGAAGACAACTTAATGGTTATGATTGTTTATATTCACATAGCAGTTATATTGTCATGGATCTTCTAACATGTGGTGCTTGTTTAGAACCTTTTGCTACCCAAAACTTCGCACTAAGTCGAGATACTACTTGTGCATCCAAATCCTTGAACCAAGTTTTTTTTGCCATGAGAGTCCACCATATCTACCTATGGATTGAATAAGATCCTTCAAGTAAGTTCTCATCGGTGCAAAACAAAGGAATAAAAATTGCTCCTAAATATGTATGATCTTTTATTGGAAGGGAAAATAAGCTTTGTACGAACTTGACATGGTGAAGAAATAAAAGCGACGGTCTGCATAATAAAGGTTTCCATCATAAGGGGCAATATAAAGTGACGTTCCTTTTCATTAAGAAATTACATATCCAAAAATGAAAAGCGCATGACAACCTCTGCTTCCCTCTGCGAAGGGCCTGTCTTTTACTTTTCATGTCGAGTCAACTTCTTATTCCAATCTATTACTTCCTTAGTTGGCAAGCATCATGTGGTTGGGAAAGATCAAGACACATATATCCAATTGAATATAGAGGATCATGATTCATTATTTGTTGACATTATCCCCGAGATAAATGAGTTGGGAGGCAAAACTTTAAGCCCCTATCTTCCTTGTTATTGACTGAAACTGCTTGTTCTAAAAATATGCTTTGAGTGTCAGCAATCATGAAAGACTAAATGATAGTTGAGTATGTGGAATTTGCTGAACCAAAGCTCTCTCATAGACCCTTCCTAAAAATAAGACGAATTGCAATTGTTTGATGACTGAAAACATAGTTTGCTATTTTTCAAGAAAGTTTATGGTCTATACTTTTAACATGTGAATAACTTGCTACTTGATCATGAGAAGCTTTATGAGAAATACTTGCTGGTTATGAGCCTAGAAAAATGGCTGAAATTATCCTTGATCAATATTATACATCTTGCTAGCATTCACACTTCATAAATTATTTCTTTTATCATTTACCTACTTGAGGACGAGCAGGAATTAAGCTTGGGGATGCTGATACGTCTCCAGTATTTATAATTTATGAAATATGCATGACATATTCACCTATATTTACAATACTTTTGTATGATTTTGATGCACTTTATATGATTTATTTAGAACTAACCCTGACTGATGTTGTTTTCAGCAAAATTACCGTGGTGGTGTTTTTGTGCAGAAAATGAAAGTTCTCAGAATTGCCCGAAACTTGTTTATGATTTTTTCTGGAGGAAATAAGAAATACTGGAGCGAAGAACCATTGGAGGGGGTGTGCCAGGAGGCCACCAAACATCTGTCCGAGCCCCACCCCCTAGGGCGCGGCCACATAGCTTGTGCGGCCCATGTAGCTCCATTGTGCGTGATTCCAATGCTGAAAAATCCTATAAATTCCAGAAATCGCAGAAATAAAGAGAGACCTTCCGCTCCGCTGCTGCAACTCTCTGTATCGCCGAAAAAACAATCTGGACCGATTCCAGTACCCAACCGGAGAGGCAAAACCATCAGGGGTGGCCATCTTCATCATCCCTATTATCTCCAAGATGAGGAGGGAGTAGTTCACCCTTGGGGCTGAGGGTATGTACCAACAGCTATGTGTTCAATCTCTCTCTCTCTCTCGTGTTCTTGAGATGACACGATCTTGATGTATCACGGGCTTGTTAATATAGTCGGATCATATGATGTATTTCGCTTACCATCTAGTTGTGCTAAATTGAGTCTTTCACTTTAAGATCTCGTTATGTTGTATTGAGCATATTGGTATGACAACACTTCATGTACGCCTTGCATGGGATACCCGTAGTGACATTGGGGTATTCCATTGATGCACTTAATATATGTTGAGGCATCAACTTGCGGATTCCGGTGACCTTGGGGATCTATGCATAGGGGTTGATTGCACATTTGCATAACATGTTCTCCGATAGAAATCTTGGGGTGCTCCTTGCAAGTTCTTTTGTTGGATTGAATGTGATAGCTCTGAAATTGTTTGATGCATGTCGCATAATTTACCCACGGATACTTGAGGTGACATTGGAGTATCTAGGTGACATTAGGGTCAATTGATATTTATTATTGGTGTTATTCTAGTACAAACTCGAGGGTTGTTTGTGGCAATTATAGGAATAGCTCAAAAGTTCGAACGGAAAAGATAACTTGATGTTATCTTAGTACAAACTCTTGAAAAGATCGATCGGATAGAATAACTTTGAGGTGGTTCTACCACCTACACCAATTTCATCTTATTGTTCTCCGCGAGATAGGAACTTTGGAGTGATTCTTTGTTGCACATTAAGGTATGATCATATGATTCAACTATGTTAGCATTCTTGAGAGATTGCATTAGTGAAAGTATGTACCCTAGTCGTTATTTTCAAGCATTAATACAACGTTTTATTTGTTGTTTTCCACTTGTTACCTTGATGTTTTTATATTTTCAGAGTACAAAAATCCATATCTACCATCCATATTGCACTTGTATCACCATCTCTTCGCCGAACTAGTGTACCTATACAATTTACCATTGTATTGGGTGTGTTGGGCACACAAGATATTTCTTGTATTTGATTGTAGGGTTGCTTGAGAGAGACCATCTTCATCCTACACCTCCCACGGATTGATAAACCTTAGGTCATTCACTTGAGGGGAAATTGCTACTGTCCTACAAAAAACTGCGCTTGAAGGCCCAATACGAGTCTAAAAGAATATAGTTGTGTAGTAGACATCAACCCCCTATTGCTTATGAACTGGTATAAATGAAAGGAGCTACACTCACAGAGGGCACATTACAATCTCATGGCAGTTATATGTACGATGTACATACTCCAATGCAATAAACACAAGCCTATTGTGTTACCACCTATCACAACCCTTCGTCGGCCTTTAAAGAACTTCTAACTGGACTGAGTTCGGCTCTTCTCATAAATCTCAGCAACTGATTGCAGCCATGTCGACTTGCTGTCCACTAGCAACCAATATGAAACATATAATAGTCCTTTCAGTGTGAGGAGGCTAAATCTGGTACTACTTGAGCATACCATGTGATAAGTCTGATGGTCATTTTGTTCATATTGATCATGGCCTTGATAACCAGCTGGCAATAACATGATACAAAAACCATCTCCAGAAGCCAATTCATCAAAAAATTTGTGAAATCTTTGCATTCTGCAAAAGTTATCGTGTGAGAGTATCATATATAGTAAAAAGAAAAATAACTACAAAGTGGGACCTTGGTTATGATGATCATAAAAATAGAATTATACAACTAGAAAATGGTTAGCTATCAACAATCCATAAATAAATAGTGTACTATCTGTAATTCAAATAAATAAATGAAAGTCAAATTCAGAAACAACACTACTAAAAGAAGATACTACGACTTCGAAGCACATAGATGCTTACTATTTCTGTGAACTTTCAATTGCTGAAAAATATAAAATACCATGTCAATCACAAGTGTAAGAAGTCAAGAACTGAGAATCTTGCTCCCTATTGGAAAGCGGAGAGGTGTAAGAGGAACCGAGAGTCACACTGAACATGCTGCAGCACGAGCGGAAGACTGATCCGGTGGAGGTTCTCCGTCGCTATCATGAGCAGGAAGTGAGGATGTACGAGAGGGCTGCAACCTGCAAACCATGCTAGGGTTTGGAGGAAGCAAGGTGGGGGTAGCCTATGCATGTTTGTTTGGTAAACCCTGATCTTCCACGCATTTGTGTTTGTAGCTCCGCATTAACGTTAGAAAAAATGAACAATTGGATAAGTTAGGTTGGTTCAACAAACACTTAGATAGGTAGGTGATTTATATTTTATGTCCATTTAGGAAAAGAAGAGAGAGGTCTGCCCAAGCAGCAAAAAAATTAAAAAAATAAAGAGGAAGCTTACCATGTAGAGATAGAGAGAAAGAGAGCAAGAGAAATAGAGAGAAAGAGGAACCGTGGAACAAAGGATTTAACTTGATCAGTAGTTTCGTGTATCTTGGTAGAGCATGCGCTCCTCGACGAGCAGTTCATCCTCCGTTCATCACCATAATTTCCTCTTGCGTCACAAACAACAATTACATTTGGAATACAAATATTTACATTTATATTGACTCACAAGGTAAAATTTGACATAAGAAAACTAAAGTATAGGTCATAATACCAGAAATATATATTTTACGTATATTTTATTGTGTTTTTATGTTTGTAACTTTACGTGATATATAATATTTTTTATGGTGATTATATATTTTCTTACATCTCATTTTACGTAGAAAATAAGACAAAATTTATGAAACATAAAATTATGGTGAATTAATGTTAAAATAGAGGGAGGTGAGAATAACTATTCCTCATCTCTTTTGAATACTAGGATGCATGTAAAACCAACCATGTAATGCTACAAAATTACTTATTGATACCACTCCGCATGTGTGAGTAGCTATCCTACAATGAAACTATAAAATTACTTATTTGCATTTGCTAGACCTAAAGGATAGACAAACCGCCTCAATTCTGTGAATCGCTAACCTGGATGGAAAGAAGAAATCTCAAAAATTCTAGTACATAAATGAAATTAGATAAAAAAGCATCAAACTTGAATGGCAATTGAACCTTGACAATAACACTGTAGATTCAGGATGACAATGGGGACACTATCATCCAGCAGCAACACCATGTCGTCCTTCATATTTCTTTGATTCTCTGGCATTTGATTCGAGGATGAATAGCTAATCAATTCATCGAGTCTACTTCCAGACTGGGGTTATGATCAGGGGTGATGGGTATTTTGGATTAAAACCTTGAGGTTGGCACGCAGACGATCAAGTTGGGTAGGTGTTTGATGTTCAATTTATAAACATACGGCTTTGGGGGAATCGATTCCATAGCCTCCTCTTTTCTCCTGACCCTGTCCTCATGTCCTAGTTCGTGTTAACGCTTTCGTTATTGATTTGGCCAACCGGGCTTCACATTTTCAGTCGGTGGGCCTAGAGCACCACACCTTGGAGGTGAAACCTGATGTTGCCGGACCGGCGAACGAGGAAGACGAGCACAAGAGAGACGAGTGGTTTTGCGTTGCCGGAACTGTCTCTGTTTTTTGATTCACCTAACTTATGCAATTACAGACTAGGACCAACTAACTCTCCTGAGGTATCGCCATGATCCGCATCAGCTGTGCCATCCCACGGCCTGCGTCACAAGCGTCATCAACACCCAGGAGAGAAAGAAGGGAGGAAGTGTAGGAGATATGCCCTAGAGGCAATAATAAATGTTATTGATTATCTCCCTGTTCATAATTATGTTTATGTTCCATGTTATAACTGCTATGGTTCTCGAGTCTGCAATAACCACGAGGCTCGGAGGAAGACTCATATGCACGTGTGGGATAATAAACGGTAAAATGTATTCCTAGTCAAGCCTCTATGACTGGCTCAAGTATTGCATGATGATCCTGTTTTCCTGATCATGGGCATGACTATGCCGGCAATTTTGAGGGCACAATTGTTGGTAGAACACTTGTGTTGAATCGACCCGAATTGATGTTATGCTATGAGATACATTCGTCATAAGTTTATGGTTAATAACACAGAGAAGTTAATGTTTGCATAATTCCTTTGACCATGCGAGTATCGAGTTTCTTCATGCTTGCTTCATGAACTTTGGGGTTTGTTAAACGTCATCCGTAAATGGGTGGCTATTACGGCGGCTTACGGGTTCATGGAAAAGTATGTCAAGTAACTTGATAGCTCAAGATTGGGATTTGCTCCTCCGACGATGGAGAGATATCTCTGGGCCCTCTCGGTGTTACGGTATCCATCATCGTCTGGCCAGACATAGGGTTATTTGATCACAGGGATGCCGGAACATGGGAACGAGAAAAGAGAACAATACCGGTAACGAGGTAACTGGCATAGTGGACAAGTTGTTGATCCACGGGGATGCCAATATGTCTCACCTCGGGTATTTGTAACATATCGCGAAGCAACAGGAATAGCACACGGCAACTGGAGGTTCACTCGAATATTCATTCGTGTGGGTATAGGGATCAATATGGGTGTCCATGGCTCCGATGCTGATCATTGATCGGAAAGGGTTCCGAGTCATGTCTATGCTTCACCGAACCTATAGGGTCACACGCTTAAGGGTCATCTATCTGCTGAATACTAGACAGGGAGTCTGAGAGAAAATCACCGAAAAAGTTTCGGAGACAATGGAAGAGTTCCGGAGAGAGAACACTGGAATAGTTCCGGTAAAACCGAAAAGTTGTTTCGGAGTATACCATTAAGTCAAAATGGTTTCAGCACACGTCTGGAAATTCTTGGAGGGTGCCAGAATGATTCTGGGGACTTCTGGGATTTTTCGGAGGAAAAAAACCGGAAGTGTTCCGGAACCGCCGAAACCGCTATGGTAGCTTTTCGCTGAAGAAAAACATTGTTCCGGAATTGTTTCGGAATGCGTCCAAAATTGTTTTAGTGGGTACTGGAATTATTCTAGGCACACAGAAATAATTTGGGATTTAACGGACGCAGAAAAATGTCTTCGTGAATAGTGAAAACACCAATTTGAATAGTAGAAACACTATATATAAATAGTGAAAACACTATATGTATATAGTGAAAACACTATTTTGAATAGTAGAAACACTATATATGTAAATAGTGGAAACACTATATGTATATAGTGGAAACACTATTGTAAATAGTGGAAACACTATTGTGAATAGTGGAAATACTATTAGGGGATGATGCAGGCATGGTGATGCAGGCATGGTGATGCAAGCATGGTGATGCAGGCAACACTATTTGGAGGCTTTCCCTTTATGCCCTTGTGGTGTGCTCACCTCATGGGCATTTTGGGTATTTCAAGTGCCACCCTACCCCTTGGGTTTTCCTATAAATAGAGGTGGAGATGCACTCTCCACACTCACTCTTTCTCACATACACATGCCATTGCAATGATCTGGCTTCTTCTCTCACTCCCAGCGAAATAGTTTCGTAGAGCCGAAAGGCTGTCTGGGTTCCGGTGGGAACTAGTTCTGGACGGCGAAGCCCTGCCGGATAGATGACACCGTATGTGTGCAACTCTGTAGAGAGATCGTAGTTTCGGTCTTAGTTCGAGAGTGCCTCCCGAAGGGCTGTCCGTGTGACCGTTCGAGTTTTGGAGGTCCTCCCGAAGGGCTGTCCGAGTGACAGTCCGAGTTTCGGAGGTCCTCCCGAAGGGCTGTCCGCGACACCGTCCGGGGGACTGTGTGACCGCCTCCCGGAGGGCTGTCCGCGGGGCAGATGAGGGAGTACATCCTCGCGGTTGGGAGGTTGTAAAATCCTAGCTGCGGGGATCTGCACCGCCGTTCGTCATCGACTCTACTTCCTGCTGCGCTACGAGTCGGTAACGAAAATGATCAAACCTTGTATGCAGTCTTCATAGTGGTCCTGGGCTGGTGCGTAGGTCGGAAAATTTTTGTTTTCTGCTACGTTCCCCTACAGTGGCATCAAGAGCCGTGCTATGCGTAGATGCAGGTTGCGATCTAGAATACATAGAGATGTATGGGTGTTGCACAATATAATTAGGTAGTAGATGAGATCTATTGCTGAAAATTATTTGTGCGGGTAGCAGATAAAATCTTTTACCCGATGTTCCTATTGCTTCCCTGAATTTGCGTTGTCCTGATCTTGACGGGATGGTGGAATCTCACAAAGTTCTGGCAATCCGCGATCCTTTCATGCTGCTCCTGAGTATGCTGATTGATAGATCAACGAAGTGCTTCAGTGTCTTTGGGTTCCACCATAGTTGAGAAAGATGGATGTTTCGTAGACGAAAGGGCAATGTAGATATGATCTGCACGGGGGTCACGCGTATGACGAAGTTTAGTATGGGGCTCGAGATTTTATTATCTCGTGTTTCATACACCCTGGAAAGTTAATCTAGCGACTTGGATTATCATGCTTGATGATGGACGTTGGTAGCTTCGGTTTGTTTCGAAACCTTAGAAGCCACGTGAAGTAAAATTTTGTATAAACCGATTAGAGGCGTCTAACTTGGTTTTGCAGGATAGTTTGCATGTGCATGTGATGTGGTATTGCAGTGCTCATAATAATTTCATTATGTATGAGATGACTATATGATGTAATATTAACATGACCTGCGTGTCATGATTCGGCATGATGGCTGGAGCCATATGATTGCACTTTAATGACCTGCGTGTCATCCTTATGTAATGCACTTATTTTATTAGCTATAGAGATAGCAATATTATCTGGTGCATCGACAAGGTGGTGGCAATCTTCGCGAAGGTGAACACTGACGCGAATGCCGATGACGTAGAAATGCAAGACTTCTCCGTCAGAAAGGGCTATGCCATATCATGCTATTATGAATTGCCTGAGATGTTTATCCCTTATGATGCACCCTTTTGATTGCGCGGTAGTCGCTTTTATTAGGGTGATCTCTCACAAAAATATCAAGTAGTTAGTGTTCTCCCAAGTGTAGCACCGTCACGGCACCTATCTCTTCGGGGTATCACATGGTTAAATGGGTACGAACGATTAGAGAAGTGTGAGGCGGGTGAGTTGAGACCTTGCAGCGAGATCACTTGGTTGTCTTGACATTCAGGCATGAAAGTCATGAGGTCGGAACACACGCATCGAAAGATGAACAAGAGTCACATAGAGATGTGATTGGCAAGTTGGCCTACCGATTGCAATTCTCGTCACTTGAGATGGATACATCCTTGACGTTGAATTGTAATTTGGATCTTGTATAACTCACAATCAATTATGAGAGATATTGATTTGAGTGGGAGCGCACTGAAGAATTAACTTGTTTAATTCTCGGTGCAATTAATTTTGAACACTGTCTAAGTGTGGTTTGCATAATAGTTGTAGAATAATGGCTCGCGTTTCCACCTTCCCTGTTAAAATTGAATAAGCTGTTAAATATTTGGTTAAAACTTTATGGTTGGTAACGTAATGTGAGGATTGTCCTCAAGAGTGCCGAGAAGGACTTTGTCCTATCGCATGCTTTCGGTATTCTCCCGCTAATGTTATGGATCATGTGACTCTCGTCCTTCGATCCAAAAGCTAGAATTCCTTTTCAGTCAAAGTGCAATATGTTTGCTTCCATGAGACCCAAACTTCGAAAGTTTGGATAGTTATGTGATATTCATGGAACTGAAAATTCATTTTCAGAGACAGACAAAGGCTAAAAGATATGAGATATCCAAAGCAGTGTTTGTTTGCAAACTACTAGTAAAGAAGTTTACTATGCATTAGACTGATAAGAGAGGGATCCAAAAGAACGCGTGTCATATGATGAAAGGTGAATAAAACAACAACTTAAAGAGAAAGGAAGTATCCGAAGGGTGTTAGTAAGATTTTCACGCCTAGGAAGTCCGGGGCTAACGCCACTCTTAAGTTGGGTGCTTCTTCTGAGAGTAGGAGAAATACTAAAAGTTAAACTGTTAAAAGTATAATGGCAAAAAAAAAAGAAAAAAAAGAAAGAAGACTGGAATATCCAGCTCATGTATGAATGTCATACAAGTTTTTGATGTATAGAAGGCTGGTCAAAGATATAGTTCTTGGGAATTATGGTTAAACATGTTAATCACTAATTCTTGGGTATTGTGAGTTAATCACAAAGATACCCGCTCGATTGCATTCTGTTGCAAATCGATGTAAGAACCACCATGGCCTGAAAGACTAGCCAGGAATGAGGTTTTTGATATGCGCTGGCAACATAGTAAAAGTTACTATACCTTCCATCGGTGTATCACCTATGTATTTGTTTTCATAATTCATTTAGAGTTTTACACTCTAGCCCTTTGCATAAGGTATCTTGCAAGAAGGTTGTTCATAAGAGAACTTTTGATGTTCGGTGTTATGAATAACATAAGGGCCATACTTTCATTATGAATGAGACGTATGTTATGAATATTGACAATAATACATTACCTCGGTATTTACTTTCATAATTCATTTTAGAGTTTCATACACTCTAGCCCATTGCACAATGTTTGTTGCAAAAGGATTGTTCATAAGAACAATTGTTGTTCAGTATTATGAATAACATGAAGGGCCATGCTTCCATTCATGATGGGATGAATGTTATGAATATTGATGGTAATATGATACATCCATAACACTGACGCTAAATGTCGCAAGACTAAAAGAATACCACATATGTGTGGCACTGCATTTGGTCACATTGGAGAAACCTGCATGGAAAATTCCATTATGATGGATTTTGAAGTCATTTGATTTTGAATCACCTGACACTTGCAACTTTCCTCTGAAAAGTGAAGTGACTGAAATACCGTTCACAGGCCATAAAGAACGAGCAAAGAACATATTGGTGATCATACATTATGATGTGTGTAGTCCAATAAATGTTGTTGCAAGTAGTGATTTTATCTATCTTCAGAAATGACTCAAGTAGATATATGGATATTTACTTGATGAGACGTAAGTCTGGATCTTTTGAATTCATTCATAAGATTTTCAAAAATGAAGTAGAAGTTATTGTAACAAGAAAATTATGTTTCTGCAATTTGATTGCGGAAAGGAATATTTGAGTTACAAGTTTAAGCGGATGTCTGATGAGTTATCAAAGGGGTTTCATAACTTGCACCTCCCGGAACACCACTGCAAGTGGAAAGTCCGTGAAGATGTAATCGAACCATTTATGACATGGTAAGATCAAAGATGACATAAATAAATTTGCCATTATCCTTTTTAAAAGTGATGCTTTAGAGACTGTGGCTTTTACACTGAAAAGAGATCCATCAGGTCTGTTGAAATGAAGTCATGGTATGGTACGCCCAACCATGTTATATCTTTTCTTAACATTTGGAATGTGGGGCTTGTGTAAAAGGTTACAAACCTATTCCAAATCAGAGAAGTGCTACTTTGTAAGGTTATCCCAAGTCATTGGGTATTCCCCCCACCACAATACCGAGGCAAAGGTTTTTTGCTGCAAAACGGTATGCTTTTAAAGAGAATAGTTCTTACAAAAGGAGAGTGGGAGGACAGTGCAACTCGACAAGATAACCAGTATCTTCGTCATCAGGTCAAAGGAAAGAAACCTTGGAAGTGATTCCAGAGTTTCCTACTGCGACTGATACGGAAGCCTCTACATGAGATGTATGGACTTCGGTCGAACTTGCAGCTGAACCCCGTAGGCAAGGCTCGTGCAAACCTCTCAGGTGCGCAAACGAGATATTGTTGTTGGACAACAGTATACCTACGATACACAAGGAAGCGTTGATGGGCCCTGACTCCGGAATTGGCTAAATGCCAATACAATCCGAGATAGTTTCCATATAAGTGATTCAAGATTAAAACCTTGATACACCTTTCGGAAGACTTAGAGTCTAACGAATATTTATGGAACTAAAAACTGATACGGATAAAAATGTTTTATCCACAAAGCTTGACTTGTTGAAATAACAAGTTCAAGGAGTTGACTACGATGAGGTTGTTTCACCGTAGCGATGCTTAAGGTCGGTTCGGGTTGAACTAGCAATTAATACATATTTCAATCATGAGATATGAAACATGGATGACAAAAGGATTTCCGTCTGATGGAAATAAAACCTATGACTTGTATGTGATACAGTCCAAAGTAATTTGTCGATCCAGAGGATGCTAGTAAGTATGCAAACTTCAGAGTTCCAGCGATGGACAGAAGAGAGCAAAGTGGAGTTGGAATCTTCGGTTTTGATGAAATGGTCAAAGGGGTTTGACTTCATCAATGGGTAACGAAGATGCTTGTAATTCAAGAAATTAAGTGGGAGCATAATAATATTTATAAAAACCTTGTGTGCTTGACACATTGTTAATTGGAAATAAATTTCTTGACACGAATTAGGACTTCATTTGAAAAGGGTTTTTCGATGAAGTACTTAGGCTAAATAGCCTCAATATTAGGCATGATGATCTATGGAGATAGATTTACCTAATGGGGCTAAGCTATGAATACATATTGACAAGGTGCTAAAACCTTTTAGCATTTAAAACGCCAAGGAGTGATTCTTGCCGAAGTCACATGGAAAGAGTTTTTTGCAAGACTCAGTGTCTCAAAACACAGATGAGCAAAATACATGATGGAGATTCCATACACTCTTGTGTTTGGATTAATCATGTATTCCATGGTATGTAAAACAACCAGATATGTCCAATACTCCAAAGTTGTTGCGAGTATAGATACCATAGTGATCAAAGTACTGATCATGGGACACAGTGAAAGATGTCATTGAGTACTAGAGCAGTACTGATGACATGTTTTCTCGCAAGCGGAGATTATGAAGTGCTCGTTGTAAGCAATTACATCGATAAAAGTCTTCATCAATGCTCCATGCGATTTTCGATTTTAGTTAAGGGTTTTGTGTAATACACAATATGGTGGCACGGTAGTTGGAAATTGTTCCAAACAAGATAGTGTGGCGAATTCTATAACAAGGGCTAAGTATGTTGATGCTTTCGAAGCGACAAAGAAGATGTTGAGTCATATAGTTCATTCATGAACTTAGTATGGTTCCAAGATGGCTTTTGTCTATGGGGCACTACTACAGGTAGTTGCTCCATAACTCAGTCTGAGGAATCCAGGTTCGACCTGTGATTCACATACATACAATGCCAAGTCCATGCAAAATATGAATTTTGCGAGAGCGTGAAAACGCGGGGATATGCAAAGTTACACACGGAGCTGAAGTCGTCAGATCCGTTGGACATCAGGCTATACCACATGTGAAGCATTTTTTACACCAGTATGCCATAGGTGTAAAGTGCATTAGCATTGACTAGATTATTGACTCTAGTTCAAGTGGGAGTCTGTAGGAGATATGCCCTAGAGGCAATAATAAATGTTATTGATTATCTCCCTGTTCATAATTATGTTTATGTTCCATGCTATAACTGCTATGGTTCTCGAGTCTGCAATAACCACGAGGCTCGGAGGAAGACTCATATGCACGTGTGGGATAATAAACGGTAAAATGTATTCCTAGTCAAGCCTCTATGACTGGCTCAAGTATTGCATGATGATCCTGTTTTCCTGATCATGGGCATGACTATGCCGGCAATTTTGAGGGCACAATTGTTGGTAGAACACTTGTGTTGAATCGACCCGAATTGATGTTATGCTATGAGATACATTCGTCATAAGTTTATGGTTAATAACACAGAGAAGTTAATGTTTGCATAATTCCTTTGACCATGCGAGTATCGAGTTTCTTCATGCTTGCTTCATGAACTTTGGGGTTTGTTAAACGTCATCCGTAAATGGGTGGCTATTACGGCGGCTTACGGGTTCATGGAAAAGTATGTCAAGTAACTTGATAGCTCAAGATTGGGATTTGCTCCTCCGACGATGGAGAGATATCTCTGGGCCCTCTCGGTGTTACGGTATCCATCATCGTCTGGCCAGACATAGGGTGATTTGATCACAGGGATGCCGGAACATGGGAACGAGAAAAGAGAACAATACCGGTAACGAGGTAACTGGCATAGTGGACAAGTTGTTGATCCACGGGGATGCCAATATGTCTCACCTCGGGTATTTGTAACATATCGCGAAGCAACAGGAATAGCACACGGCAACTGGAGGTTCACTCGAATATTCATTCGTGTGGGTATAGGGATCAATATGGGTGTCCATGGCTCCGATGCTGATCATTGATCGGAAAGGGTTCCGAGTCATGTCTATGCTTCACCGAACCTATAGGGTCACACGCTTAAGGGTCATCTATCTGCCGAATACTAGACAGGGAGTCTGAGAGAAAATCACCGAAAAAGTTTCGGAGACAACGGAAGAGTTCCGGAGAGAGAACACTGGAATAGTTCCGGTAAAACCGAAAAGTTGTTTCGGAGTATACCATTAAGTCAAAATGGTTTCAGCACACGTCTGGAAATTCTTGGAGGGTGCCAGAATGATTCTGGGGACTTCTGGGATTTTTCGGAGGAAAAAAACCGGAAGTGTTCCGGAGCCGCCGAAACCGCTATGGTAGCTTTTCGCTGAAGAAAAACATTGTTCCGGAATTGTTTCGGAATGCGTCCAAAATTGTTTTAGTGGGTACTGGAATTATTCTAGGCACACAGAAATAATTTGGGATTTAACGGACGCAGAAAAATGTCTTCGTGAATAGTGAAAACACTATTTTGAATAGTAGAAACACTATATATAAATAGTGAAAACACTATATGTATATAGTGAAAACACTATTTTGAATAGTAGAAACACTATATATATAAATAGTGGAAACACTATATGTATATAGTGGAAACACTATTGTAAATAGTGGAAACACTATTGTGAATAGTGGAAATACTATTAGGGGATGATGCAGGCATGGTGATGCAGGCATGGTGATGCAAGCATGGTGATGCAGGCAACACTATTTGGAGGCTTTCCCTTTATGCCCTTGTGGTGTGCTCACCTCATGGGCATTTTGGGTATTTCAAGTGCCACCCTACCCCTTGGGTTTTCCTATAAATAGAGGTGGAGATGCACTCTCCACACTCACTCTTTCTCACATACACATGCCATTGCAATGATCTGGCTTCTTCTCTCACTCCCAGCGAAATAGTTTCGTAGAGCCGAAAGGCTGTCTGGGTTCCGGTGGGAACTAGTTCTGGACGGCGAAGCCCTGCCGGATAGATGACACCGTATGTGTGCAACTCTGTAGAGAGATCGTAGTTTCGGTCTTAGTTCGAGAGTGCCTCCCGAAGGGCTGTCCGTGTGACCGTTCGAGTTTTGGAGGTCCTCCCGAAGGGCTGTCCGAGTGACAGTCCGAGTTTCGGAGGTCCTCCCGAAGGGCTGTCCGCGACACCGTCCGGGGGACTGTGTGACCGCCTCCCGGAGGGCTGTCCGCGGGGCAGATGAGGGAGTACATCCTCGCGGTTGGGAGGTTGTAAAATCCTAGCTGCGGGGATCTGCACCGCCGTTCGTCATCGACTCTACTTCCTGCTGCGCTACGAGTCGGTAACGAAAATGATCAAACCTTGTATGCAGTCTTCATAGTGGTCCTGGGCTGGTGCGTAGGTCGGAAATTTTTTGTTTTCTGCTACGTTCCCCTACAGGAAGGTACATGCATGGCGCACTACCTCCACAAACTAGGCCATGTGTACATTATTCAAAACAGAAAATTACTACTAGTGCATGAGCTTATCATCATGGTCAATATTTCTCCCCCTTAAGATCATGCCTTCTTGGTGTCGTCCATGATCGCCAGCTTCTGTCTTAGCTCGATGAACCGCACCCTGCCCACAGCCTTCGTCAAGATATCAGCCACTTGGTTCAGTGTTCCAATGTGCTCGATCTCAACAATCCCCTCTTGGACACAGTCATGGATGAAGTGAAACTTGATGTCAATGTGTTTGCTGTGATCATGATGAACCGGATTCTTAGCTAGCGCTATGGCGCACTTGTTGTCCACCAAAAGTCTGAATCTTGTAGGTTTCTCTCCACGCATTTTAGCCACGAGTCGACTCAGCCAAATACCCAAGAGAGCTGATGGCCACTACCTTCTGTTTTTGTGAGGACCAACTGACAGGATTCTCGCCAAGGAAGAAGACCTGCCCCGAAGTACTTTTCCGGTCACCAATGTCACCGCCATGATCACTATCACTGTTCCCAAGAAAAGTTGCATCTTTGCTACCTGCTTTGTAGTGTCGTCGTAATTCTTAGTACCCTGAACATACCTCAAGATTTGCTTCACTGTTGTCCAGTGGTCATTGCTTGGGCTCTCCATGAAGCGACTGATAACCCCAACGGAGTGAGCAATGTCTGGTCTCGTGTGCACCACATAACGTAGACTCCCAATCACACTTCTGTAGAGGGTGGCATCAAAGAGTTTTCAGCCATCTTCCTTTCTTAACTTGAGCCTGCATTCCATGGGAGAGTGACAACTGTTGCAGCCTTCCATTCCTGCTTCTTCGAGGATCTTCGATGCATAGCTCTGTTGACAAAGTGTAATCCCTCCTTTCTCCCGCTTCACTTCTATTCCCAAGTAGTAGCTTAGAAGGCCTAAGTCACTCATCTTAAAAAACTGCAGCATCTGAGCTTTGAACTCCTTGATTGATGCCACACGCATGCCTGTGATGATCAAATCATCAACATACACGCCAACTAGCATGTATGACTCCTTGTCGCCTCAGCGATAGACTGCGTGCTCGAGCGGACTGTGAGTGAACCCAAGATTCATCAGAGTATCATCCAGCTTCGAGTACCAGGCTCGTGGCGCTTGCCGTAGACCATAGCCTTTCTGAGCTTCAACACTATAGCTTCCTGACCGACGGTGGCATAACCTGGTGGCTGACATACATATACTTCCTCTACGAGCTCTCCGTTGAGGAACGCGGACATAACGGCCATGTGATGTACCTCCTAATGCGAGTGTGGAGCCAAAGCAAGAAGAAGACACACTGTTTTCATTCGTGCCACCGGAGGAAAGACCTCCTCAAAATCCACTCCTTCTCGCTGTGCATAGCGTTTTGTGACCAACCGAGCCTAGTGTATGACGATGTTGCCCTCTGGATCCCGTTTCACCTTGTAGACCCACTTCACCCCAATCACCTTGTGCCCTTGTGGAAGAGTGGTCATCTCCCATGTCTGATTGTCACTAATGCACTTCAATGTCCATGGCCGCTTTCCAAGCTGTATCGTTGAGCGCCTCGCTGACAGTGCACGGCTCCTCCGCACTGAGTAAGCAGCGTTCCATCAGCTCACGTACCGCCTTCCCCTCTGTCTCGTCAAGGACATCAGAGACGAGCCGATAGCGGAGAGGTCTAGAGTCCGTGTCGCGATGCTCGTCGTCATTAGAGGGAGGTGTGGCTCAGCGGATCGCCCCATCAATCCCTACAGGGTGAGGCTCGGTCCGAGGCGTCTCAGGTTGTGACGCCCCAGATGTTAGAGTAGTGGGCGCCTACTCGGCGCATCGTTGCATGGTGGCCATAGCCCCTCCCGTGTCCAGTTCGTGCACGCCGTGACCCGTGGTGTACACCATGGAGAAGGTTGAGGGCACGACGGGTGCACTATCTTGTACCGACTGTTGGGGAACGCGACAGAAAACAAAAATTTCCGGTATAGCGAGCACGCCCAGGACCACTATGGAGACTGCATACAAGGTTTGATCTGATCCGTACCGACTCGAAGCGCAGCGGAAGTAGAGTCGATGACGAACGGCGGTGCAGATCCCCGCAGCTAGGATTTTACAACCTCCCAACCGCGAGGATGTATACCCTCATCTGCCCTGCGGACAGCCCTCCGGGAGCCGGTCGCATAGCCCCCCGGACGGTGTCGCGGACAGCCCTTCGGGAGGACCTCCGAAACTCGTACTGTCACTCGGACAGCCCTTCGGGAGGACCTCCAAAACTTGGACGGTCACACAGACAGCCCTTCGGGAGGCACTCTCGAACTAAGACCGAAACTACGATCTCTCTACAGAGTTGCACACATACGGTGTCATCTATCCGGCAGGGCTTCGCCGTCCAGAACTAGTTCCTGCCGGAACCCAGACAGCCTTTCGGCTCTACGAAACTATTTTGCTGGGAGGGAGAGAGAGAGCTTGCAAAGCAAAGCATGTGTATGAGAGCACAAGGATGAGGATTTTGGGCTGCCTCCTCACCCCTATTTATAGGATGAGAGACTATGGTAAAAATACCAAAATGCCCTCAGATTTTTTCACTATTCATAATAGTGATTCCACTATTCATAAATAGTGTTCCCACTATTCACAATAGTGTTTTCCACTATTTCGTAATAGTGTTTTCACTAGTCATGAGATATTTTCTCCCAATAGTGTTTCCCACTATTCATAATAGTGTTTCCACTATTCACGAATAGTGTTTCCACTATTCACAAATAGTGTTCCAATAAAGTAATCCAAAAAGCACTTTCACTATTCATGACGATATTTTTCAGCGTCCGTTCGAACTAAAAATATTTATGTGGGCTTAGAACATTTCCAGTACCCACTAAAATAATTTTCAATACGATCCGGAACAATTCCGGAATAGTGATTTTCATCTGTGAAAAGCATCTGAAGCGGTTCCGGCAGCTCCGGAACATTTCCGGTTATTCTTCCGGAAAATTCCCAGAAGTTTCCAGAATGATTCTAGCACCCTCCAAGAATTATCAGGCATGTGCCAAAACCAATTTGACTTTATGGTATCCTCTGAAACAACTTTTCAGTTTCACCGAAACTGTTCCGGTGACCTGTCTGCGGAACATTTCCGCTGTCCGAAACTTTTCCGGTGTCCGAAACTTTTCGGTGATTTTCTCTCAGACTCCCTGTCTAGTATTCAACAGATAGATGACCCTTAAGCGTGTGACCCTATAGGTTCAGTGAAGCATAGACATGACCTGGAACCCCTTCCGATCAATGATCAACATCGGAGCCGTGGACACCCATATCGATCCCTATACCCACACGAATAAATATTCGAGTGAACCTCCAGTTGCTGTGTGCTATTCCTGTTGCTTCGCGATATGTTACAAATACCCGAGGTGAGACATGTTGGCATCCCCATGGATCAACAACTTGTCCACTATGCCAGTTACCTCGTTATCGGTATTGTTCTCTTTTCTCGTTCCCGTGTTCCGGCATCCCCGTGATCAAATCGCAAAGTGTCTGGCCAGACGATGATGGATACCGTAACACCGAGAGGGCCCAGAGATATCTCTCCATCGTCGGAGGAGCAAATCCCAATCTTGAGCTATCAAGTTACTTCACTTACTTTTCCATGAACCCGTAAGCCGCCGTAATAGCCACCCATTTACGGATGACGTTTAACAAACCCCAAAGTTCATGAAGCAAGCATGAAGAAACTCGATACTCTCATGGTCTAAGGAATTATGCAAACATTAACTTCTCTGTGTTATTAACCATTAACTTATGACGAATGTATCTCATAGCATAACATTAATTTGGGTCGATTCAACACAAATGTTCTTCTAACATTGTGCCCTCAAAATTGCCGGCATAGCCATGCCCATGATCAGGAAAACAGGATCATCATGCAATACTTGAGCCAGTCTTAGAGGCCAGACTAGGAATACATTTTACCATTTATTATCCCACACGTGCACATGAGTTTCCCTCCAAGCCTCGTTTTATTTGTAGACTCGAGAATCATTGCAGTTATAGCATGGAACATAAACATAATTATGAACAGGAAGATAATCAATAACATTTATTATTGCCTCTAGGGCATATCTCCTACACTGACCCGCTCGGAGAGCTCCACGAAGGTTGAGGGCACGCCTGTTCTCCTCAAATATCACATCACGTGTCACCTGAATTTTCTTCGACATTGGATCATATACACGATACGCCTTGGAGCCTTCTTCATACCCGACGAAGATCATAGGAGTGGAACGATCTGAGAGCTTGGTTATCCCCGGTCTAGTTTTGTTCACGTGAGCCGTACAACCAAAAATGTGCAGGTGTTGTACGGATAGTTTTCGACCATGCCAGGCTTCATATGGAGTGACTCCCTCCAAGCTTCTGGTCGAGGCCCAGTTCAGCAGGTACACGACAGTTTTCACTGCTTCTCCTCAGAAGTACGAGGGCACGCACATGCTCTTCAGGAGACACCGTGCCATCTCAACCACGGTTTGGTTTTGCCACTCTACTACATCATTTTGCTCGGGATAGTAGGGTGCCGTGGTGTAGTGCTTGACTCCCAAATTCTCACAATATTCCCTGAATTCCACTGAACTGAACTCTCCCTCACGATCTGAACGGAAGGCACGAAGATTGCACTTGCCCTCGGCCTCGGCCATGATGTGCACTTTTCTGAACTGATCAAGCGCTTCATCCTTTTGACTTGAGCAATTCTAGCCACATGTACCTACTGTGGTCGTACACGATGAGAAGAAAATACTTGCTTCCACCATGTGTGATCGGTGAGATTGGGCCGCACAAATCCGTGTGAACTAGCTCGAGCCCATGTTCTGCATGGTACGCGATGGCCTATGGGAACGGCGTTCTATGTTGCTTGCCAAGTGCACAGCCCTCGCAGTACTCCTGCACATGATCAATTTGGGGCATCCCTCTCACCATCTACCTGCTGGACATGACCCTGAGTGCACGAAAATGAAGGTGCCCGATCCGAGCATGCCACTGCCAAGTCTGATTGGCTCCCTGAGCTAGCAGGCACGCAGGTGCATTCGATGATCCTAGCGAGAAAACGACCCCCCGGGCCTTGTACTGACATAACCCCATCCTTGATCTGAATGCTGCATCCAGCCTCATCTAGCTTTCCGACCGATATTATGTTGCGCCTCGGGCTTGGGATAAAGAAAACATCAGTGAGTGCTCTTTGTTCGCCGTCCACATATCACCAGCCTGGACCCGTCCCTGAATCTGACCGTGTCGTGCACGATTTTATCCAATAATGCAAACATCCTCCTCTCGCCGGTCATGTGACTGCTGGCTCAAGTATCAAAAAACCATATGCCTTGGGGCGAAGGGACGGGGATCAGTTTTTTCTTTGTTGAGGAAGACAGCTTGAGGCATGGCCGGCTCGGTGGTGACCACACTGGTGACCATGGCCATGAGCAGGCCTTGGTCATGCACCTCGTCGCAGACAAGATTGGCATGTTACTTCTTGCCTTGCTGCTCCTCTGCCTTGATCCGATTCCAGCAGTCCTTTTTTCCAATGGCCAGTTTTATTGCAGAAGTGGCACTTGCCCTTTTTCTTGCCTCCGGATCCACCTGATCCGCTCGCGCCGCCGCTGTTCGACGCAGGTTTGCCGCTACTGTGTGGCTTAGGCTTTCCCGACGACTTGCTTTTGTCGCCGCCCCCATGCGACGAGGTTCCGCCGACGAACTAACGCTCACGAGCAGCCCACTCCTCTGCGGTGTACATGAGTTGGCCGGTGGACTGCTTGGCGTTGTCTAGGTCATAGTGGTCCTCGCATGCGGACGGCCGCCCGGTGAGCTCCTCGATTGACATTGTCTTGATATCGATCAAGGATTCGACGGCCATTGCCATCTGACGCTCGTCAACAGCTCCCTCGGTCACCGCGGACCAGACGCCGGCGACCTGCAGTTTGACCTACATCACGAGCGCCCACTCCATGTAGTTTGTGCGCGTGAGCATCATGGACGTCCCCGACTCCTCACGCACGACGCTCCACCACACGGAACTCATCAAAATGACCTGTGAGGCACGCGAGCGGCGCCGCGGACGACGGTGTCTTCAGTGCGTCCGCCTTCTCCTTCTCCTTCTGTGTGTCCAACATGACCACAATGGATCAAACACCACTCGATCAACCAGGCACAAGATCAATCATGTGATGCTCTGATGCCAATTGTCGTTGTCGGACCAGAGAGAGAGAGAGAGAGAGAGCGAGGAAGACGAACGCGAGAGAGACGAGTTGTTTTGCGCTGCCGGAACTGTCGCAGCCTTTCTATTTTTTGATTCACCTAACTTATGCGAATACAGAGCAGGACCAACTAACTCTCCTGGGGTATCGCCATGATCCGCATCAATCGTGCCATCCCACGGCCCACGTCACACAGCGTCGTCAACACCCGGGAGAGGAAGAAGGGAGGAAGGTACGTGCATGGCGACTACCTCCACAAACTACATGCATGGGCGCGTCACATTCGACGGCCATGTGTACATTATTCAAAACAGAAAATTACTACTAGTGCATGAGCTTATCAGCATGCTCAATAAAACCTACCCTGGGCATGATCATTCGCTCGAATTGACGATTACTACCAGAAAATATGGAATGTTATAGATGAGCTCAGTCTTATCCTCGGATGTACTTCGCTAATTTCGGACATAATTTTGTCTCATAACCATTGTAACAAAAATTCTACAAAAAAATATGACTGGACCACAACACCACAGATTGTCACCCAAAAAACAGAGGAAGATCAGAGGAAAATCGATGGTATGTAGAACACACGAAGAGAACAAATCATAGA
Source organism: Hordeum marinum (assembly GCA_022496015.1). NCBI lineage: Eukaryota > Viridiplantae > Streptophyta > Magnoliopsida > Poales > Poaceae > Hordeum > Hordeum marinum. The sequence goes on from CM039674.1 coordinate 543,967,385, forward strand.
ACAACACAAGTGCTTATTTGTATGTTCATACAACTACACGATGAAGCATCCAATTCTTAGGTAGATGATTGGCCCCAACGGTCGCCGAATAAGCAACAGAAAAATGGTATTGAACATAGAAAAGATATTTGCCCCATTTTACGGCGAACTACGCAAGTAATTCAATAGCTTTATTAAATACGTAAATGATACATCTAAGTTCTGAAACATAGCATATTTGCTAACATATTAACACAACGTCATGTCAATGCCCATACCCGCACAAAAAAGGCAGACACAAAAACTACTGTGTTGCTGGTGGTGATGGGCAATTAATCTTGAACAGACATTTTGCGAAGCATTCTTCGTGATCTTTCCAACATAGCTTATCTGTTTTACAACAGTATTGCAGGTTTCCGACTTACTTCTTGTCCTTATAACAAGGGGGTCAAATTATGTGGCTTACTTCCATAATCAATTGCTCCTCTTTGCCCTTATGCTATGACCTAAGATGCATAAAAGAATAAAAACATACTTATGATCTCGACATGTAAATAAAAGGGACATATAGCATATGAATACACAAGATGGCATAAAACATTAAGTCTAAAACATTGGCAAAATTTGACATAGGAAAACTAAAATACACACACTGAGACGATAAAAATAATATTTTATGTATGTTTTACACTATGTTTTTATGGTTGTCATTTGACGCAATATAAAATATTTTTTATGGTGATCATGTATTTTCTTACGGTCTCATTTTACGTATAAAATTGGACAAAAATTATGAAATGTAAAATTATGATGAATTGATGTTAAAATAAAGGGAGGTGAAATAACAATTCCTCATCTCTTTTCAATACTAGGATGCATGTAAAACCAATCATGTAATGCTACAAAATTACTTATTTATACCACTGGGTTATGATCAGGGGTGATGGGTATTTTGGATTAAAACGTTGAGGTTGGCATGCAGACAATCAAGATGGTTAGGTGTTTGATGTTTAATTTATAAACATACGGCTTTGGCGAGCATCGATTCCATAACCTCGTATTTTCTCCTGTGGCCTGTCCTCATGCCCTAGTTTGTGTTAATGCTTCCATTGTTGATCCGGCCAATCGGGCCTCACATTTTGAGTCGGCGAGCCTTGAGCACCATACCTTGGAGGTGTAACCGGCCCTGGGCACGTTGATTTGCTCGAATTGACGATTACTACCGAAAAATATGGGAATGTTATAAAAAAGCTCAGTTTTATACTTGGAGATACTTCGCTAATTTTGGACATAATTTTGTCACATGACCATTGTAACAAAAATTCTACAGGAAAATATAACGGGAATACAACACCAGAGATTGTCACCCCAAAAACAAAGGAAAATCGATGGTATGTACAACACACGAAGAGAATAAACGATAGCACAACACAAGTGCTTATTTATATGTTCATACAACTACACGATGAAGCATCCAATTCTTAGGTAGATGATTGGCCCCGACGGTCGCTGCATAAACAACAGAAAAAAACGATATTGAATATAGAAAAGATATTTTACAAATTTTATGACGAATTACGCAAGTAACTTAATAGCTTTATTAAATATGTAAATGATACGTCTAAGCTCTAAAACATAGCATATTTGCTAACTTATTAACACATTGTCATGTCAATGCCCATACCTGCACAAAAAATGCAAACACCAAAACTACTGTGCTGCTGGTGGTGATGGGCAATTAATCTTGCACGGACAATTTGTGAAGCATTCTCTAAGATCTGCCCAGCATATCTTATTTGTTTTACAACCGTGTTGCAGGTTTCCGACTTGGTTCTTGTGAGAAAATGGGGCGTCCATTTGATTTTCGTTGCTAGAAACGCCCTTACTGTTGAAGATCAGTTTGGTCTACTGGCTTGACTCCAAAGACTTGTCCAAATGTATAGGAAGAAAATGTCTTCGCGTAAAGGAAACTTTCACTGATTCGATAAATTACCATTCGACATGAATGTTTAGCTATATCAAAACCGATGGAACCAGGCCAAAAGACTTGAACATACGAAATTCGGATGGACACGCTAAACGTCTATGTGCCACAATCTATACCTACTAATATTGTACGGAGTTCTTTTGCCCGTCCGTCATACGTTTTACAAAAAAACTTATCTTTCTTTTCTTTAAATAACCAGTAGTCCAACATTAAGTTTATTTTTTTGCTGGGCTTCGGCCCAACTGTGTTAGCGGTTATCTTGTGCTCCAACCGTTGGTTAGTATTCCGTGTAGGCCTAGTTTTTTTTTTTGGCCGTTTAGGTCTCTCACCTTTTGTTATTTAAGAAAATATGTTAAACATGATCACGCAATAACTGTGCAATGGTAGCTCGGATTAAAATCATTTGCATATGTAATTTAATCAAAAAAATGCGTAGTTTTCAACCGTGCTATTATTTGTTCCTGTTAACAATTTTAAGATTCTAAACATGATCATGCTACAACTTTGCAATCGTAACTTGGATTAAAGTTATTTGATTAAAAATGTGTAGTTTTCAACCGTGTTGTTATTTGTTCCTGCTAACTACTTTAAGATTCTACTTAGTGCATAACCTTAATTAATGTAATTAATTGCAATAATGTATTTTCGAAAATGCTAAAACACAATATAAATTTTTATATAACCTTTATAAAAAATATAACGTATGTTAGAAGGGCCTATATGGATTGAAAGGAGTATGAATGATCGGTATCAACTGGCATATAATAGTAATAAAAAAAGAGCATAAAGGGGGTGAGGATAAAAAAAGAATGGGAGGTTCAAAAAAATGAACAAGAGAATAACAAAAGGAAATTGGTATTAACATTAAGGGCGTGGCATGCATGCAATGCAATAATAAAATATAATTAAAATCGAAGGCACGAAAGGGGCAAACAATATATACGGTATTATCCAATGTGCGACCGTTATGTGCAACAATAAAATATAATTAGGAAGCTGAGTGGCATTTGTGAACGTCGAGTTGCATGGAACAAACTAGTGTCATTTCGCTCAGAGTAGACAATTTTTTTATTAATTTTCAAGCTTTGCATATGCAGTGATGGCCTAACAACATATTTAATAGAATCATTTTATTAAGACTTTTTCCACGACTTGTAGTAAATTTTGAACATTGGTTCAACTTACAAATGATGCCTTAGTATTTTGTTTTGTTGAAAATGGGCTCTTTAAGATCGGAATCACCATACCAAAAGTATTGTCTGTGTAGTATACTTCTTAATGTACTATTGATATGAATTTTTGCAAGACCTAAGTATGTGCCTCCCTGTCGTGGCCCAGACATAATTCAAATGTTGTTAGGCCGTGCTGAAGGATATTTCACTGAACACGTCAATTATATCTTCCGTTTGCAACGCACTGGCATATGTGTTGTTTTATTAATAATAAAGCACGGACTGTTTTTGGTCGTCCGTCATCCAAATTATACTCGAAGTTGGCAACAATTGCCCATCAATATCACCCGTAATAAGTGATAAAAACGTTTGACGCATGGTAATTCTTGTCCGGACCGGCCCAGGCAGTAGGGACCTTCTATACTGCACCATGGGCGTCAGAAGAAAATGCAGTGCGCCAGTTTGGGCCGACCCATGTCCAGACGGTCTTTTACCAAATGTTTGTTTTTTGTTTTTTATTTTTCTTTTCCGTCTTTAATGTGTATTTCAATATTTTTGGAATTTAAAAAAGTTCTGAAAATCAAACAAAACGAAAATGTGTTATAAAATATTTAATAAATCATAAGATGTTTTCGGATTCACAAGAAGTTCGTGATTTAAAAAAACAATGTTGGCTTATTTGAAAAATGTTTGCAACATTGAAAACTAATGTCAGAAAATAAAATTTTCATGCTTTTTTAAACAGTTGATGTATTAAAACATGTTAATGAAATTGAATTAAATTTCATCCATTCAAAAAATGTACATCAATGTAAAAATAAACTGTTCGTGACTTAAAATTAGTTTATTCATTAAAAAATGAGCATGTACTTAAAAAATATCTGCGAAATTTGATAAATGTTGGTTAAATCAGAAGTATGTTTCTGAATGTCCTAAATTATTGTAACAATTTACAAAAAAAAATCATCGATTATAGAAATGTTTGTCGATTGAAGAAAATTGTCTATTTTTTTACAATTTTAAAAAATAGTTTGCGAATAGTATTAAATGTTTGTGAATCCAAAAATATTCTTGATTGTAGAAAATGGTCAAGAATTCATAAGTGTTCATGAATCTGAAAAATGTTCATGATTTTAAATATGTGCACGAGTTTAAAAACATGTTCATGATTTCACGAAATTGAAAGTGATAGTGAATCTTGGTGATGCAGCAAAATTTGTTCATGGCCATTGGATATTATGATTTTTTTTCTCCCGTTACAACACATGGGCCCTTTTGATAGTGTATATCCAATGATCAAATAGCTTTACTCATTGGCCCCAACCGCTCTTGCCGACGGCGAGGATGTCTGTCTCTGATGGGAAGGTGTCTCATAGCCTCATACTATGGAATAAACATTTCTAAATGGAAGCATATGCTCATAGCCTCATACTATGGAATAAGCATTTCTAAATGTCAAAACTTTCCAAACAAAAATTGGTCACCTACATCTTGATATCATGTGCGCACGCCATGTTTTATGAAGAATCGCATTTTCTATGGCTTGTTTAAAAAAGACAAAGAAATGTCTCGTGAAAGCCATTTTAAACACTGAATTTTGTGTTTTTCACATGCGACACAAAAATTCTTTTTTTTTTGCAAAGCGGCTTTCTAAGTACATAGAATGTTGAGATGTACGTGCAAAACATTTTGTCAGAAGTTTCTGACATTTCAAAATACGCTTAAAATACATTTAGAAAAATAGGAGCATATGCTGCTAGGTGCCAAACGCCCTTCTCATTATATATTTCTACGTAAAAAAATTGTAACAGTGAACATCTAGTTACTAAAAATGTTACACTGTAATGAGAGAATAAGGGATATTTGGGGAATGACATTGGAACACCGGTACTCACCCAATTGCTCATGAAAACGTATGTGACTGTGGACAAAAACGGGGCGCCATTTGATTTTCACCGCTGGAGATGCCCTTACTGTTGAAGATCAGTTTGGTGCTTGACTCCAAAGACTTGTCCAAATGTATAGGAAGAAAATGTTTTGACATAAAAAATTTTGATTGATTCGGTAAATTACCATTCGACATGAATGTTTAGCTATATCAAAACCGATTGAACAAGGCTAAAAGACTTGAACATACGAAATTCGGATGGACACGCAAAACGTCTATGTCTCACAATCTATACATGCTAATAAGGCGTGTTTTTGCCCATCCGTCATACATTTTAGAAAAATAAAACTTAATTTTTCTTTAAATAACCAGCAGTCCCACATTAAGTATATTTTCCTGTTGGGCTTCGGCCCAACTGCGGTAACGGCTATCTTATGCTCCGAGGCATGGGTTACAATTCCGCGTATGCCTAATTCGTTTTGTTTTTGGCCATTTAGATCCCTAACCTTTTGTTATTTACAAAATATAAGTTAAATATGATCACGCTATAACTTTGCAACACAAGCCCGGATTAAAATAATTTGCATATGTAATTTGATAAAAAAAATGTGTAGTTTTCAACCGTACTATTATTTGTTCCTGTTAACAATTTTAAGATTCTAAACATGATCATGCCTAAAACTTTGCAATCTAACTTGGATTAAAGTAATTTGATCAGAAATGCATAGTTTTCAACCGTGTTGTTACTTGTTCCTGCTAACCACTTTAAGACTCTATTTAGTGCATAACCTTAATTATATAATTAATTGCAATAGTGTATTTTCAAAAATGCTAAAACACAATAATTTTTTTATATAACCTTTATATAAATATACGTGCATTAGAAGGGACTATATGGATTGGAGGGAGTATGAATGATCGGTTTCAACTGGCATATAATAGTGATAAAAAAAGAGAATAAAGGGCGTGAGGATAAAAGAATGGGAGATTCAAAAAAATAACAAGAGAATAACAAAAGGAAATTGGCATATAATAGTAATAAAAAGAATAAAGGGTATGAGGATAAAAAAGAATGCAATGTAAAATAAAAATAATTAAAACCGAAGGACACAAAATGGGCACGCAATATATACGATATTATGCAGTGTGCGATCGTTATGTGCAACAGAAATAACACAATCAGAAAGCTGAGAGGCATTTGAGAACGTCGAGTTGGCATGGAACGAACTAGTATCATTTCGTTCAGAGCAGACAATTTTTTTATTAATTTTTAGGGCATATGCATATGCAGAGATGACCTAACAAAATATTTAATTGAATCATTTTATTAAGACCTTTTCACGACTTGGTGTAAATTTTGAACATTGGTTCAACTTACAAATGTTACAGCACCAGAGATTGTCACCCCAAAACAGACGAAAGTCGATGGTATGTACAACACACAAAGAGAATAAATGATAGCACAACACAAGTGCTTACTTATATGTTCATACAAATATATGATGATGCATCCACTTCTTAGGTCGATGATTGGCCCCGACTGGCCCCGACGCGTCGCCGAACTAAACAACGGAAAAACCAGCATTGAACATAGAAGAGACATTTGACAAATTTTACAGCGAATTATGCAAGTAACTCAATAGATTTATTAAATATGTAAATGATACATATAAGTTCTTAAAACATAGCATATTTGCTAACTTATTAAACACATCGTCATGTGAATGCCTATTAACCCACACAAAAAAGGCAGGCACCAAAACTACTGTGTTGCGTGGTGGTGATAGGCAATTAATCTTGCACGGACAATTTGTGGAAGCATCTCCGAGATCTTCCCAGCATAGCTTATCTATTTTACAACAGTATTGCAGGTTTCCGACTTGGTTCTTGTCCTTATAACAAGGGGGGGTCGAACTACGTGGCATACTTCACTCATCATATTGCTCCTCTTGCCTTTATGCTATCACCTAACATGCATAAAAGAATACAATGTAGTTATGGTCTCGACATGCAAATAGAAGGAGCATATAACATATGTACCACCACAAGATGGCATATAAACATTAAGTCAACAATTTATTGTCCAATAAATAATGGTTATTTGTTAATACCATGTTACGCATCCAAGAGAGACAAAACACACCGCAAGAAGGAAACAAAGTAGTAGAAGTCTTTGAACACTTCTCCTCATGTACTGTGCCATTGTGAAACTGGTGTATTATGTGATATCCTTATAAGTGGAACTGATGAGTGTACATACGAATGCTTGCTTAATGGTTCATATTTATAGGAAAAGATTTTGGCACTGGTATCGCCATATTGTAGAAAATATTAATGTTTTATCTTAGGTATTGTATAAATTTCTAATTTTATTTCTCTAAAGATGAATGGTTGGTACCTCACCTTACAAGAATTGATGCTTATTCGTAATATTGTAAGTTTAGTCGCTCTTCAAAATATTGATCGCCTACATATATGTCTAGTTTAATATTAGCCAAAAAAGCGGCTGGAAATATTATGTTTAATGATTGGCTAGTGAATTAATACATGCAAATATCTAAATCATTCCCTATTATATTTCATCTGATTGTAATCCATTATTTTCTCTTACATAAGCGATTATTTTAAATTTAAAATTTCTACAGCTTTGTTGGTTAACTTCGTTACCCTCGCCTTCTCAGGCATTCTAGTTCTGACACCGTAGCCAATTCCAACAATATGTGGGCCTCTATGAGTGTATATGGTAATGTACAACTACAAAATTTTGTTGAACTCAATGAGCTAGCATATTCCTGGTGGCGGGCTTTACGGGTGAGCATCCAGCTATTACCCATACCATATGTTTTTGACAAGGGTCTATGTAGTGGTCGGATTTCCTATGCTGGACAATACAAATGAATGACATACAATACCACCAGCTTGATGTTTTGATTCTGTTTGATGGCTTTTCTTACGTTGTACAGTACAAATGAATGCCACAACATAACATTGCCTTACTACCATGCCATCATCATACTAAAGTGTTTTGATTGTCCATGCAAATAATGAGAAGTAGGTTGTTGATGCCTACCAGCTATTTGTATGACCCTGTCAAAGTGACAATTTTTCTTGTTTTAAGAAACCAAACCTTATTTTTTTCTCCTTGGGCGGCTAACTTGCTCTATTATCAATTTTTGGCCCACATGTACTTGTTTGTGTTTCAACTCTAACGAAAATTGTCCCAAAATATTTTAAAACTAGATAGAAAAGAAAGAAATAAAACTATTTGGGAGGCCTTACATCTTATTGCAAAAGTTCAAAATTCAAATTTGATTGAGGAAGAATTTGAATAGATGCAATCGAGGGAAGGGCAACATGCCTATTGAACATTCAACTTGGAATGGACAAAATATGTGTGTATCCCTCGTTGTTGGTTGTAGCCTATGCATGTAAGCAACGGAAAAGTGCATTGTCTGTCCCTGTTTCAGTCTATCTATAGCTACAAGAAGCTTATTTTGATGACAGTGCAATCAAGGACTCATGTGTGTTCGTTGACAAATCTACATGTATTTGGTAGTTTACATACACCTGAAATGGTTTGAATGGTCATTTCAAATAAGCAACATGGCATTAGGGTCTTCATCGACTAAGTGATAGTCTCCCGGCTAAGTGGTCTCTCACCATGTGACTCCCGCCCTGGTGGGCGGGCTAAGGACCCCTGATACATCTCCAACGTATCTATAATTTATGAAGTATTCATGCCATATTCACCTATGTTTACAATACTTTTATATGGTTTTGATGCCACTTTATATGATTTATTTGGAACTAACCTGAACTAATGTTGTTTTTCGCAGAATTACCGTGGTGTTATTTTTGTGCAGAAAATGAAGTTCCTGGAATCGCCCGAAACTTTTTTATGATTTTTTCTGGAGCAAATAAGAAATACAGGAGCGAAGAAACCACCGGAGGGGGTGTGCCTGGAGGCCACCAAACATCTAGTCGCCCCCCAACAAGGCGTGACCAGATAGCTTGTGGGGCCCACGTAGCTTCGTTATGCATGAATTCCAACACTGAAAAATCCTAGAAATCCTAGAAACCCTAGAAATAGAGAGAGACCTTCCGCTCCACGGCAACGCACAACTCTCTGTTCGGAGAGGGAAAACCATCATCGGTGGCATCTCATCACCCTATGGTCTCCATGATGAGGACAGAGTAGTTCACCCTCGGGGCTGAGGGTATGTACTAGTAGCT